>OZ014508.1:24634513-25937013 GCA_963966075.1 Aphodius sticticus
GAACTGCAGAGGAAAACAACCATGCATACAGCGTGTTCGTAATATTGGACTACATCTACCGAATAATATCTGTTCCAGCAACATTGTTTTTTTTTTTCATTTTCATTATAATTATTTTTTTCTTTTCTTCTTTGAATATAATCAAACATCTTATTACCAAGTACTTAATTTGTCAATAAACAATAATCTCAACTTGTCAACAATGAAATCGAGTAAGTGAAAACTGGTTCTGATATACCTTGTTTTTTTCGTACAATCTGAAATAAAAGAGAATCAGAAATTCCTATCTGAGTCTGCTTTTTGAGAAAATCAGTTATAAAATACTGCCAATAAAACAAAAATGCATTTTTCCTCAAAAAGTAAACACAAATCCAATGGAATTAGTATTAGACTAGAAACGGGGCAGACCTATAGGTCTGCGCATCGCCTAGACGGGTAGATCGCCGATTCGGGAAGTTAGCCGATCCGGGTAGATCGCCGATCGTCTTATTGGGCAAAGTCGCGCAAGCGCGACTTTGCCGTCTACGGTACTCGCAAAAATTGATTGTAAAAATGTTTAAAAAATAAAAGAAAACAAATCTAAAACAAAACCAACCAACCAACTGTTAACCACTGTTAACCAACTGTTGCCACTGTTAACATAGCGATACAACATTTATTCTTAGTTTTATGTTTTAAGAATAAAACTTATTCTTAAAAATTTAAGAATAAAATCCATAAATAAACTTTCAACTAAAACTTATTACTGAGTAAAACTTAAATATGAGCATTTAATTAGAAAAAATTTGAATACAATTTTCAAAAAATGAGTATTAACAAATACATACTGCAATAAAAGTTTAATATTTAAGTTTGTTATAATTTATAAATACAGATACCTATAAAGACAGAAATGCTAGCTGCAATGAAAAACAGCTTGCTTTCTCAATTCCTTAAAAAGTTACAGCCATTAACAGCCATTACAAATAATATTTTTGCATAGCTTTACAGATCAAGATACTTACCTCTTAAGTCATTTCCATCTTTTTGGCAAGGTTTTTTCATATTATATTTTTGCATAGATTTAAACATAAAGGTATTACGGTAAACATGCAGAGAAGGCACCCAAATTTGCGCGTGCACCAGGGTGCTATGGGAGGCGGCGTAGGTGTGCAACGTTGCCACGTATCTTTTGTTTAGTTCTTAACAGCTGACCGTATATTAAGGTTATCCTGTAGTGATCAAGAGTGCGTTTTGTATGATTTTACTGGGCTAAAAATATAAATGCAAATTTGGTCATTTTTATATTATATTTATTAACACATTTTAACAAATAGAAATTTAAGTTTATTAAATAAATATGTGCATTTTCAGAAGTTACGGGTCGTTACGCTCAACAGATGCATTCGCGTCGAGGCTAATGGTGTACGCGATGTAGACCAGGGTTCATTTGAAAAAGTAAATCAAATTTGTACATTAATTACACAGTATTGCCTATCGGTTGACCTTTTTGGGTTGATATGAAAAAAAATTATAAATTTTATTGCAATATTTGCATAAAAATAGCACAATTATGATTATTATTATTGAACAAAATATGTTATCAACAAACTCAAAATTGTCTACGATGGTACTTTCAATGAAAGAACTTGCTTTCATCGATTTTCACAATCTTAGCCGTGTAATCGTTGTCTTGCAGCTACCAATTATAGGGTCGATTACCGTAACGGCCTTTTCGCACGGGACACGGCGTCCGTGCGTTTTTATCCGTGTACGGTCGTTGTGTAGCTTTTCACACAACACGGATTTCAAACAGCACGGCACGGTACGTGTGAAAGTTTCGATTTAATCTCATACACTTCGAACCGTACACGGACGCCGTGTCCCGTGTGAAAAGGCGATAAGAGTAGAATCTGGTCCTAGTTTTTCCACACGGGCACGGGCAATATCCTTCTGAGAGATTTTTCTCTACCGTAGGTAAAGCATTTGCACAAGCTTTGCTAAAGTCGAACGACTCTTTGAAAAAAAGGATATGTTCCTAACGGAGCACAACTTGTCGAAAGTTCGACACTTCCACGTATGCCCATCGGAATTTCTGGCTCGCCTAGTGAAAGACATGGGAATCTGAAATTGAGTATTTTGTAATCGAACGCACGCTTTCTTTATTTATACGGCGATAATACCTCACAATCATTGCAGAGCAGCACCTATCTAACAAACACCATAGCTCCTGTCATAGTATCCTCCTCCAAAACTTTCCCGGCATCCACAATTGATGGACGAGCTTGCACATCCATTTAAATAAACAAAACAAAATCCACAGGTAATCTAACCACAAAGATACACCAATGCTAAATAGCAAACTATTGCGGATATGGCAGCTTTGTTTTGCTTGTAGTCTTGTGGTAAATCAGTCAGAATGGCAAACCTTTACCAGCCAAAGATCCCTAGCATACCGCAAACATCAGTAACAGATGTGTATTTATTACTTATCGCGTATACTTCGTCGGTCGTCGCCCATTTCGGCAAGGGTGACACAACTGCCAGAGGTGGGCCCCTGTGCGCACAAAGCGCAGTTCTTCTTGATAGGATCGCGTGCGTGGTTCTTTTCAATGGCTATATATCCTCCAATTATATAAAATGTACCCTACGCTCGCACTTTTCTTGCCGAGCGTTGTTTATAAGATGACGACTCCTGACATATTCAGAAATGCCAACTAAAGCGCTCGAAAATTCCCTAGCGTACCTAAAATCCCCTAAAAACATACAGTTGATTTATAATATCAAAATATAGATAATATACGTACGAATGAAGCCTTCATTAGTAGAATAAAAAAATATGTACATTGTTAAGCTGCTGAAGCACTCTTGTCCCCGGCGGCGCGTTATTTATTATTTTCCGTTGGAAATTCTTGAACCTAAAGGTAATTATAGTCGCATAGTTACCAGGGAACGCCCGGAACAACATTTTATCGCATATTCTGGCCGCAATTTAAGCCATTTCGAGCAAAACCATAGCACCGAGGATAAACGCGCTGTCATTTCAAGGATTTCAAACACGGAACTGTCATTTTATTATCGATTGTCATGAATTTCGGAAATTTTCCGAAAATGACAATTATTGACGTTCGTAAAGCCTACCTACTGTGGTCGGCGACGATTCTGTTCACTTCTGCGAGCCCATCTTACGGCGCTTTAGGCAAAAACCGCGCGAGCTTTGCTAAAATTACGGCGATTTCGACCATTTCGACAGCGGCGAGCGGAGAACTGTCAGTTTGTTGAGCCCGTTGCCTGGCGACGGTACAGGCCCAAATAAAAAGGCATAAATTTAGTCAAATTTGGAATTTTTTTTTCGAAAACGGGGCAAAAAATCGTGCAAATCTCAAACCTAAGTGCTGTAGTTGTCAAAATTGTTGCCAAAATTCGCGTTTCTGGCGCCCAATTTCGCTTTTTCGAGGAGTAGACCTCTCCCCCGATCGGCCAAAATTTGTAAACTTCTCGGGGGGAATGTGTTAGCTTTTTAGTATATAAGGACTAGAAACGGGGCAGACCTATAGGTCTGCGCATCGCCTAGACGGGTAGATCGCCGATTCGGGTAGTTAGCCGATCCGGGTAGATCGCCGATCGTCTTATTGGGCAAAGTCGCGCAAGCGCGACTTTGCCGTCTACGGTACTCGCAAAAATTTATTGTAAAAATGTTTAAAAAATAAAAGAAAACAAATCTAAAACAAAACCAACCAACCAACCGACCAACCAACCACCCACCCACCCACCCACCCAACCAACCAATATTCTGAGTAAAATGTTTCACATGGTTAACAAAAACAAATATCTGTGTGTGACTTTTTTTGTCAAGGTTAAAACTTTCTAAAGGTCCCGACTAAAAAATAAATAAAAATTAAATTAAAAGTTAAAACTGCCAGATTAAAATAAATTTGTTGGCATGTGGAAAAACATTCTTGATTACAAATTCAGGAGTTTTGCTTATAATTAAAAATAACGCATTTAATTAAAAAATGATTCCTACAAAAAATTCTTAGAGAATTAATCTTAAAATTAAGAAAATTAAAAATATACAGGGTGTTATTAGAAAAAGAAAAGGTTACAGCATTTTCATTATAAAAAACATTAAATGTATATTTATACGATAGCATCTTTAAACTTTTGAACTTTTGTTGAATTTTGTTTGGACATTGTTTGCGTTTGGAGAATTATTTGGGTGTTCCGGTAATTTTCACTAATGTTTTATTGCTGATAACTCAAAAATGATCGATTTATAAAAACATGATTTTTACAAAAAAATTGTTGGAGTTAGTATAAGAATTAAAAAATGTCAAAATATTCCTGTATATTGTTCTATTTAAAAATGGAAATATTACAAAATACCCGGAATAAAATGAATACAAAAAGCTTTTATTTGAAAACATATTGAAATTGTTTACGGTCGGAGAATTATTTAAACATTCCGGTAATTATGACTAACCCTGTATATTTGTATTTTCAGCCAGACCAAAAAAAAAGCCAATATGTCACACTTATTAAAATAAAATCGGACAATGTTCGGTGACAATGTTTCTTCAAAAAATACAAAATCGAGAATAGATTACTCAATTGCCACTGTTAACATAGCGATACAACATTTATTCTTAGTTTTATGTTTTAAGAATAAAACTTATTCTTAAAAATTTAAGAATGAAATCCATAAATAAACTTTCAACTAAAACTTATTACTGAGTAAAACTTAAATATGAGCATTTAATTAGAAAAAATTTGAATACAATTTTCAAAAAATGAGTATTAACAAATACATACTGCAATAAAAGTTTAATATTTAAGTTTGTTATAATTTATAAATACAGATACCTATAAAGACAGAAATGCTAGCTGCAATGAAAAACAGCTTGCTTTCTCAATTCCTTAAAAAGTTACAGCCATTAACAGCCATTACAAATAATATTTTTGCATAGCTTTGCAGATCAAGATACTTACCTCTTAAGTCATTTACATCTTTTTGGCAAGGTTTTTTTCATATTATCTTTTTGCATAGATTTAAACATAAAGGTATTACGGTAAACATGCAGAGAAGGCACCCAAATTTGCGCGTGCACCAGGGTGCTATGGGAGGCGGCGTAGGTATGCAACGTTGCCACGTATCTTTTGTTTAGTTCTTAACAGCTGACCGTATATTAAGGTTATCCTGTAGTGATCAAGAGTGCGTTTTGTATGATTTTGCTGGGCTAAAAATATAAATGCAAATTTGGTCATTTTTATATTATATTTACATTTTAACAAATAGAAATTTAAGTTTATTAAATAAATATGTGCATTTTCAGAAGTTACGGGTCGTTACGCTCAACAGATGCATTCGCGTCGAGGCTAATGGTGTACGCGATGTAGACCAGGGTTCATTTGAAAAAGAAAATCAAATTTGTACATTAATTACACAGTATTGCCTATCGGTTGACCTTTTTGGGTTGATATGAAAAAAAATTATACATTTTATTGCAATATTTGCATAAAAATAGCACAATTATGATTATTATTATTGAACAAAATATGTTATCAACAAACTCAAAATTGTCTACGATGGTACTTTCAATGAAAGAACTTGCTTTCATCGATTTTCACAATCTTAGCCGTGTAATCGTTGTCTTGCAGCTACCAATTATAGGGTCGATTACCGTAACGGCCTTTTCGCACGGGACACGGCGTCCGTGCGTTTTTATCCGTGTACGGTCGTTGTGTAGCTTTTCACACAACACGGATTTCAAACAGCACGGCACGGTACGTGTGAAAGTTTCGATTTAATCTCATACCCTTCGAACCGTACACGGACGCCGTGTCCCGTGTGAAAAGGCGATAAGAGTAGAATCTGGTCCTAGTTTTTCCACACGGGCACGGGCAATATCCTTCTGAGAGATTTTTCTCTACCGTAGGTAAAGCATTTGCACAAGCTTTGCTAAAGTCGAACGACTCTTTGAAAAAAAGGATATGTTCCTAACGGAGCACAACTTGTCGAAAGTTCGACACTTCCACGTATGCCCATCGGAATTTCTGGCTCGCCTAGTGAAAGACATGGGAATCTGAAATTGAGTATTTTGTTATCGAACGCACGCTTTCTTTATTTATACGGCGATAATACCTCACAATCATTGCAGAGCAGCACCTATCTAACAAACACCATAGCTCCTGTCATAGTATCCTCCTCCAAAACTTTCCCGGCATCCACAATTGATGGACGAGCTTGCACATCCATTTAAATAAACAAAACAAAATCCACAGGTAATCTAACCTCAAAGATACACCAATGCTAAATAGCAAACTATTGTGGATATGGCAGCTTTGTTTTGCTTGTAGTCTTGTGGTAAATCAGTCAGAATGGCAAACCTTTACCAGCCAAAGATCCCTAGCGTACCGCAAACATCAGTAACAGATGTGTATTTATTACTTATCGCGTATACTTCGTCGGTCGTCGCCCATTTCGGCAAGGGTGACGCAACTGCCAGAGGTGGGCCCCTGTGCGCACAAAGCGCAGTTCTTCTTGATAGGATCGCGTGCGTGGTTCTTTTCAATGGCTATATATCCTCCAATTATATAAAATGTACCCTACGCTCGCACTTTTCTTGCCGAGCGTTGTTTATAAGATGACGACTCCTGACATATTCAGAAATGCCAACTAAAGCGCTCGAAAATTCCCTAGCGTACCTAAAATCCCCTAAAAACATACAGTTGATTTATAATATCAAAATATAGATAATATACGTACGAATGGAGCCTTCATTAGTAGAATAAAAAAATATGTACATTGTTAAGCTGCTGAAGCACTCTTGTCCCCGGCGGCGCGTTATTTATTATTTTCCGTAGGAAATTGTTGAACCTAAAGGTAATTATAGTCGCATAGTTACCAGGGAACGCCCGGAACAACATTTTATCGCATATTCTGGCCGCAATTTAAGCCATTTCGAGCAAAACCATAGCACCGAGGATAAACGCGCTGTCATTTCAAGGATTTCAAACACGGAACTGTCATTTTATTATCGATTGTCATGAATTTCGGAAATTTTCCGAAAATGACAATTATTGACGTTCGTAAAGCCTACCTACGGTGGTCGGCGACGATTCTGTTCACTTCTGCGAGCCCATCTTACGGCACTTTGGGCAAAAACAGCGCGCGCTTCGCTAAAATTACGGCGATTTCGACCATTTCGACAGCGGCGAGCGGAGAACTGTCAGTTTGTTGAGCCCGTTGCCTGGCGACGGTACAGGCCCAAATAAAAAGGCATAAATTTAGTCAAATTTGGAATTTTTTTTTCGAAAACGGGGCAAAAAATCGTGCAAATCTCAAACCTAAGTGCTGTAGTTGTCAAAATTGTTGCCAAAATTCGCGTTTCTGGCGCCCAATTTCGCTTTTTCGAGGAGTAGACCTCTCCCCCGATCGGCCAAAATTTGTAAACTTCTCGGGGGGAATGTGTTAGCTTTTTAGTATATAAGGATTATCTACTGACTGCACTGTGGAAACATCATCAGGACTCTTGTGGGTCATGTGTTTTTTTAATAGACAGGTTAGTTTATTCAGAACATTATCTTCATTACACTAATAGCGTTTTCTTTTGGTAACACTAGTGCGCCCTAGAATTGCACTGACAATGCGCAGAACACTGATTCAGAGAGCCCACGCGCATCACCAGTGCAATTCTAGTGCGCACTAGTTTTACCAAAAGAAAACGCTATAAGATTTAACTACTTTTAAGTCCGTATCTGGTTTGGAAGGTTTGCCTTCGTCAAACCCGATTGGTATCTCCGATAGGAAAAGTCCCAATAGGTCAATATTTAATAGCGGAAAGTGTTGTCCGCCAATAAACTTGGCATGTCTAAACCATAGAAAAGTAGACTTTCTACTTGACGGCTAGTTCTTTCCTATGGTTTAGATATGGCCTGTCAATATGAACTATACATCTCATAATGCCTTTTCGAGTATATTTATTGGCCAGTAAGTATCTCTTTCATCATTTGATTAGAGCAATAGAGCAATATATTAATTTATTGAAGACTACCACAAATACAACGGTGATTGAAGACAGGAATATTTGATTGGCTCCTGCGGAATGGTTTATACAAGAATCAATAAAATCACGACTGGTGTCGACTCTGGCGAAGACATTCATTTCCGAGCACTCTCCTAATCCCCACGAGACGATACCAACCTGGACACCGTTATACACCACCGGGCCACCGGAATCTCCTTTGCAAGCAGCGCCCTGAGTTTCTGTGGTTGGTGACGCGCAAAACATAACGGAATGGGTAAACGGGCTTGACTGTCCCATTCTTCTCTCTATGGTTTTTTGGCAATAGCTCATGGGCATGGATGTGGTGGTGGCGCACTGCAATGCCTTTTGCATATCGTTAACCCATCCGCCCCCGACACGCGTATTCAGACCGTAACCCAAGATCTGCAATGTCTTGCCACCTTCTAATACTTGGTTAAAAGTGTGTGCATCCGTTAGTTGTATAACAGCTGTATAGGCGGTCAATTGAAATGGCTTCTCAAGTTCCACCATGCAGAGGTCGTACCTTGGGTCCTTTATGCCTCCACGGTACTGTGGATGTAGCGTCATGACAGCAGCCTGGTTGCTTTGGTCGGCGCGTGCCTGTTCTCTGTACAAGCCGGACATGACGACGCATTGCTTCTTGTTGTAGCAGCAGTGGCCTGCTGTCAACACGAAATACTCGTTTATAATTGACCCCCCGCATATGGAGACTGTTTTTGATCCTATCTCATCCGAGAACTCCATGTAGGCGAAGTAAGGAAAATTTGCCATGTCGCAGCTGGAGCCATTCCAGACTCTAAGTTGACCATCCGCCATGTTGCGAATGATGATCGACAATAACACGAAAAAATTTAACAAGATGTTTCCTAAAACTTGCATATTTTTTTATTGAAACCTGTTTTTTGACAATACGTTTGTCATTTTGATAGACCAGACTAGTAGTTTCTGGTACCAACTGTACGTAAATTGTACATTATTTTTATTTTACAAATCAAAATGACCACTTTAGTGTACACGACTAGGAGAATGTGCAGGCCTAATAGGCCTGTTGGTTGACCTAGGTAGATCGCCGAAGCGTTAAGAGAGAGACAAAAAGCCCGGATGCGCTAAGGTTGTATGCTCTTACACGCGCGACGTGATTATGGTCCTACGTTCGGCGAGCTTACGGGGCGCCATCTATTGCTGCGTAGCGTAACCTCAACAGCGACATGATGATGTGTCGCCGTCTGGTGACCGCGTCGCGAAGCGCGCGGCCGTCGCCTAGCAACCTCGATCGATTGCCATGGCGACGCGCTGACGAAGTACAGTCCCAATTTAGATGCATAATGAGGTGATAGCGCCACCTCGTATTTAACCGACATTTTTGCTAGAAAATTAAAAGATCTAGAGATTTTCTCATTATCGTTCGATCAATAGAAAATAAGATACCTATTGCAAAAACGCTAATTCGGTCTTTTTGACCGTAAATAACTTGCGACGCAGACATAATATCGATGAGGGTAGTTTGAACGTTATTTGTAATGCCCAACCAAATGTGTATACAAAAATCCAGCTGAGTTTCAATTTTTCCGAAGTGAAATGTTCCCCCCACTGTTTCCCCCCAAAAATTATGTTGAGCTTGATTTACATTATACTAGTTTCGTCCAAGTTTGAAAACTAGACGCGTTTGTATGGATAATGAAGTTTAGAAAAAAAAACATTATTGTTTCTCTCCCAAGTTTCATACTAGACCAGCGCATTGAGGCGTTACCAACTGCTTCCCAACAAAATATCACGGCGAATATAACCTACAAATATACGTATTGTTTACGCAGCTCTGTTGTTAACATACAGACTGTCGGTTATTTGGATTACGGTTTTTAACAATAAGTTTTAAGAAGAATTGCTGCTAAAACATCTAGTCAGAAATATATAAAATGTCATTAAAGCTTTAAAAAGTGAATGTCATTCCGAGCAAAACTTTTCATATGGATCTTTTAAAATACGTTTTGCTATTATTTCAAACGTGAAAAAAGTGGGACAGCTCCCTGTATATGTGTAGATATACAGTGAGCGCGTAAAGTATGGAAACATGACAAAATCTCAAGAACGGTTTGCTATCTTAAAAAAATCCTCGAACACGTCGATTTATAATTATCAAAATACACCTTGCGATATCAAATTAATTTTTTTACCTTCAATTGTTTCCAACAGATGACGTCATCGACATTTTTTTAAATGACAACCCTATATTTTTTTTAATGAATTTGTCAGATCTTTTAATTGTCTTAATGGTAGCATAATATTTTTATGCTCTTACATAAGAAAATTTTCGACAAAAGGTCAATTGAAGGTTATAATAAATAAAAGTGACAAGATCTCCGGAACTGATCGACCAAATTCAATCAAATTTTTTTATTTAGCTTTTTGCAAGCATGTGAACATTATTACATTTTCTAGAACGAAACAAAACATTATTACATTTTCTACAGCAACTAGTTTTCTACTGCAACTCTAGTTGGTTTATGAGGATTCTCAACCGTTGACAAGAACACATTGTTTTAAATTTGATCGGTTTATTTTTTGATGTTGTTATTTTTTGTTATCAATTTTTTTCTTTGTTAATTTTTAGACGTAAGTAATAAAGGTTTTTGTTAACTTTTAGATGTTTTTGATATAGTACTGTAACAAGCGTAGTAACATTGAATAGGCAATAGAAGACTAACAGAAAATGTCACTATATGTATACAGGTGTTCAATTTCAAATTCAAAAGTTTGAGGTTATATCTCAGAAACTGTAAATGTTGTATCAACGATAATAACGCCAGTGACTTCTCATGGTGGCAAAATACTTAATTCCATTGTCACTTTTATTTCATAACCTTCAAATGTCTTTTTCTCGAAAATTTTCTGATGTCAGGCCATAAAAATATTATGCTACCAATAAAACAATTAAAAGATCTGTCAAATTTATTTAAAAAAATATGGGGTTGTCATTTAAAACAAATGTCGATACCGTCATCTGTTAAAAACAATTGAAAGTAAATAAATTAATTTGATATCATAAGGTGCCTTTGGATAATTATAAATCGACGTTTTCGAGGATTTTTTAAAATAGCAAACCGTTCTTGAGATTTTGTCATGTTTCCATACTTTACGCGCTCACTGTATACATGTGAACTGCATGTTATCTCTCGACCTTGGCTCAATGCGAAGCTCGTCCACCACACACCACGATGATAAGAGGCCAATTACTTCCGCAGCTGTTGCCAGATAACATACCGCCCCCATGCGGGATTTATTCCTTGAAATGAACTGGAATTCACATGTTACGCATTTTCAAAGTCGTCTTTCTACAGTCGGGTATTCTACATACGTACCTATGCAGCTATTGCTTGGAACTTAGAAGGATGCTTGGCTTTGATGTGCTAGTGTGGAAATGGGAGTACAGCTTGAGGTGCAGCCACCGTCACGTGGAATCACCGTGATTACATGTGATACTTCACTTATAATCCGGATATTTTGTTTTGAATTTCCATAAAGCATTTTATTTGCATCCTTAGAAAATGCCCCATTTTTCCTAAATTTTTTAACGCGAACTGATATTGTTTTAACAATTTTGTTTTTATACATGCGTTTGTATTATTTGATTTGAACAACTTTCCTGCACTAGAAGAATCTTAAAATTACAGCGTGTGAAGGAAAAGGAATTGACAGATTTAATTCTGTCGACCTACTATAGCTCGGTACTGAGCAGTCCAATTAGAAGACAACAGGTCTTCATATTTTTTAATTTGACCTGTTGTCTCGAATACCCTTAGTTCTTAGTATGAGTCAGTCAAGCTGGTTTGCCCAACTAGATGCATACCGATTTGAGCCACTCAGCCCATCCCACATTCCTTTGAGGTTTGTCCACGTAAACCGTTTTCTTTCAGTAGATGCTGTTCCCCCACTGACACCCATATACTTGTCTTCTGTACTTATTGCCCTTACAATCAGTGGTCTCCAAAGTAAGAGACGCAAAATCCATGAAATATATGCGTATGCGTAATGTGTAACCCGCATACGTGTCATTTTTTTTTCAAGAGTGATTTTATTTTGGGATATACAAAATCATCATGTTACCAAAATTTTAGAAACGCTACTATGTGCATAACTATTATTGCTTTTACTTTTTTTTATTTTATTTTGTTATTACTTTTCATTTTTTTGTATTTAAATTTTCTGTACTACAATAACTTTGTACTCCACAATAATATTATCATTTTAATGGAAAAAGTCAATTATCTTTTGATTTTATTGACCAGAAAGTTTCAATTGAATTTAGTTAAAGATGCAATAATCCAAGCTAAATGAATCTCTGACTCAATTCACAATCTTTACGTCAGATTAAAATTCAACCGAATACATAATAATAATAATCCACGCCTTAACATCCCCAACAATAATTGACGATGTAAATAGTACGCAATAGGTACGACTTTTTTTTAATTTATATAGTCAGATAAGCAAAGTCAGATACTACAAAATACTACATTTTGTATGTGGGAATTAAATTTTTAACACTAGTTACAAATCATCCTGTATAATTACCAATTATTAAGTAGGGTTTTGTGGCAGTTCGAGCAGTGATTATTACAGTAGCACCACATTTTCTGCAATTACAAAAGATTTCCGCCCAGTAACTTTTTTTAATTTTGTATCAAATAGGTGTCTTAAAACCGGACGGTTGGCAAACCTACCTATATTTTCATATGAATCTGTCTCAAGACTATTCAGCGCTATGTTTCAGCTTTGCCTTATTGTTTTTTCGTCGTGATATCATGGCTCTTCTGCGCCATTTGTAACTTCTACCAATCTATCTCAATGGTATTCCATATATCATCTTCCATCACTACTATTCTGCCCTCCAATGGTAAAGTGCCGTATGTACATCAACGGTAGTTACGAGATATTTGCAGTTTTCTATTATCAATTTCAAACAAACATGCGTTAATTACTTACACATACTTTGTTATTATTATAGGTTAAAGTAAATTACTTATAATTAACAACGCTTTAATAGATCTTACACAGAAATAAAAAAAAATATAGCGAATAAATGTAGATGCCGCGTTCTTCCTTCTTCTTCGTTAATGATGTATATTTTGTATTTTTTAGATTAATGAGCAACGCTCATTAATCAATTTTGGGCAAGGGTGTATTTTGTACTTTTTATGTTTTTTTATTGCATTTTTAACGCATATTTTTAAGTAATAAAAAGTTAAAATTTTTATGAATATTATCCATATTATAGTAAATATAATACATTTAACATTACATACATTTAATTTCTGGCATTAAGACAGAATTAGAATCACTACCAACTTTATTTAAATTGCTCAACTTTCGAAATTAAATTTAAAAATACGAATAAATATGACCTACCTTGAAATTCTTACGGCACTGGAAGTTATTAAGTTACTGTATTCTTGTAAATTCGCGGTTACCGTGTTTTGAGACAACATATTCGTATGTTAACCCGAGCGACACTGATTGTTCAGTCAATAATAACGAATATACAACACAAAATTAGAACTGTCAAAAATGACAAGATGGCGCGGCGCGCGCGGCAACTACAAAATTCATTCCATGTTACTAGGCTAAAACGCGGCATATTCAAATACAATGGTAAAACGCCGTATGTACATGCACATGCCGCGTTTTGCCGTAGTATATTGCACTTGCCGCGTTTTACCGTAGTATTATATCACAAAAAGTGCATATACGGCAAAACGTGTTTTAAAATTTATCGCATGTAAGGCCCTTTCGGTACTTTCTTATAATAAATATGAGAAAGTATACCTTTTAGAGTAGAAAAACAACAATAGCTCAATTTTTAATTTTTTTGTACATACGGCACTTTTACCTTTGGAGGGCAGTATTGTCTTCTGCACCAGACCTTCGAACAGGTTTTGTCTCCTTCAAACCGCCATTGGCACGATGGGAAATGCTGAATTCGTCAGAGAAGGCTCCTTTCCATCTTTTTGATCGCCTCTTTGAAATCTTGTTGATATCATCATTGATATCTTCCTTCAAATCGCGCTTCATGTCGAATTTCAGGACATGTTTTATACTTCTTTTTGGCTTCCTACATGCATTTATTTTTCTACGTAAATCGATTTAACATTTAGGCCATGCTTTGATCTATGGATAATAGCATCAAACTGTGTTTACATAAATACCGCTAATTTTAAACCAGTGTCTCCTTCTCATCTCGCTTCTGACTCAAGAAGCTATAGTATGAGTGGCGGCTCGTGCATTGGTTTGCAGGTTTGCGCAACCCCCAAAAATAACAAGGAAATAAAAAGAGTTTAATTGCATGTAAATAATAGTGTAATAGTTGATATGCAACGATCTATAACATACAATTTAATAAAATATCGAGCATTTTCTCGGGAATTACAAGCGTAAGCCGGCTATACGGCCTAGGGCCGCAGCAAGGCCGCAACCGTCTGCTACCGCCACACTGCGTATCGACGCCTGAATTCTAGCCCGCGAGCGAGCGAATTTCGCCGCGTCGATTGGTTCGTTTACTCTGAAATGGTTGCAAGTATCCAGTACACCAGAACTACTGGACCACGCCCCCAGTGGTAGAAGGGAAGCGACGTCATGCTTACGCGACTGGCGACGTGCATTATTACATTGCAGGTTGTAGACAGTTGACACCACTCGTACGCTGTGGAGTTTGGTTGTCCGTGAAGCGCTTATTACACGAAATTAACAACAATCAATGAATTCAGTGAGGAGTTTATTAGCTCAACCATTTAGCAGTCTAAATTGCATCGATAAGAGCGAAATAAAGAGGCTTGGGAGGCCTACCCCTAATTTAGTGATAAAACAATGCGTGTCGACCAAATCTCGATCATTTACAAGGACATTTAACACTGATGTTTACAGCAAAAATGTGTGGATTTGTGGGTGTGACGTCAAAAACGCTTTTTTTGTTTTCCTTGTCTATTGTTTGGAGCTGATGACCGGTGGACAAAAACAGGTATTACAGATTTAAATCATTTAACCGACAGAATTAAGAAGTTAGAGCCGGTTATTATTATTAACTTTAATGAATTGAAAAAACTTAAGTGCATATGAAACTTTTTACTCAGTATGAACATTTACTATCTGAAAAAACGTTCTGCGGGAAAAAAGTGGGACACCGTGTATAGTACTAAACAATGACAGGGTTTTAAGATCCTTAGGACGTAGCAGCCAAAGATAGTTAAAATTAGAGTACATATTTAAGAATAAGAATAAGAATTTTTAGCGCACAAATAAAAGATATTTTTCTATAAAACAGATGTCATATAAAATTGGTAGGTACCTGAAAGTTGCCACCCCCATTTTTCTAGATCATGAGCCGCCACTGCTATACAATTCAGAATCAGTTTGAATGATACTTTGAGGAAGCCCAAGAATAGTATCGAAAGGAACAGCAACTTTCATCGCGTTGAGTTGCATTGCATCGTGTTTGGTCAGCGACTTAATAGACCACTTCTTGAACAAGATAGTACCCGCCACCATGTAGTGAGTGCATTTTTTTAAACTTTAAGATCTCCAAATCTTTTCAGTGTCGAATGTGTGTAGGACAATATCGGTAGAAGACTATAAAATTTCCGCGATAGTACAGATAGGATGACATATACCCAGGGATGTAAAAGCATAATTTACCGCGTAAATTACCGAATTAATTACCGTAATTAATGGTAATTTACCGATTTTTAATTACCGTAATTTACGGCGTAAATTACCGATGGTAATTCACGGTCAATTTAAATTACCGTTGGTAATTTACCGAGAATTTTAATTAGCGTTGGTAATTTACCGGAATTTATAAATTAATTTCAAAGACCTTCCATCAGTAGACGCATGAATGCACTCCACCTCTCCTAAGCAGTCGACAAGTGCACTGTTGTTTGCGTTTGCCTGGGAAGTACCTAACAATCCGCGTGGTGCACGATCAGACTCGTGCGTGACAATGTTATTCAAGGTGTCATTTAGCCAATGGAAATGGGTCTATGGGTAAAGTTAACACATCTAATTACAGTCCCATTGCCCGTAAACGTTATATTTTTACTATTCCAAATCATCCGACATTACTTGAGAAAATACAGAACTAATATTTTGTATTTAATGAATAGAGTGAAAAGCCCTTTTGCCAATGGCGACCAATACAACAAAACCGATAATGCACCTCTGAAATCAGAAGCCATTTATTATCAGAATTAACTTTTTAATAAATATGACAAATGATAAAAAACCCTCTGTGAACCGGAGAGTTATCTTGTGGATGTGGACAGAATTAAATTGTTCATTTTCTATTATTATTATTCTGTTTGATTTTCCTGTTTTTGTAGTGGTGCTATAAATAGTATCTCAAGGTAGTCTTTGCTTTGGTTTTAGTTCTATCAAATCAGGCAAAAGATCAGAGATAGATAGTTATCCACAAAAAAAAGATTTAAGGTTTTACCAAACATTTTTATTAACAAAGGTAGTAATCATAACTTACAGTGGTCTGTTTAATTTAACATGTTGAATTTTTAATTATACGGTAATTTAAATCAGCGTAATTTAACATTTTGAATTATTAATTACCCTGCCATTTAAACAGGCGTAATTTACCATTTTGAATTTTTAATTACCCGGTAATTTAAACCAGCGTAATTTACCATTTTGAATATTTAATTACCCGGTAATTTAAACAGGCGTAATTTACCATTTTGAATTTTTAATTACCCGGTAATTTATGCCATCGTAATTTACCATTTTTAATTTTTAATTACGTGGTAATTTAATATTTGAAATTAATAATTTTAATTTCAACGGTAATTTACGAAAAAAATTAATGACCGTAATTGAACATCCCTGCATATACCACAAGAATGGGGTATTTGACTGTATTAAAAATATGGCTTGTATTATAGTAGATTACTAATAGATTACAGTTTAAGAAAACTATTTGTTAATTCTTTTAAAAAAAAATATGCTTTATTTCTATTACAAACCAAATATAAAATTGAATTTTATTAACGTCCTATCACGTGATTGGAAACGCTCTGTAATTGGCTCAGTCTCCAGTGACGTCATTTGTTAGTGCGCTTAGAGCGCGTTCGGTTTTTCAGGGTAGGGTATGGAGAGAGCAATGCTCAGATAACCTGGGTCGGCTGTCTCTCTCTTATATGCAGATAAACGCCGTATGTCGTTAGTCCGCCTATTATGCAGCGCGTCACTCTCACCGTACAATACCGGGTTATCCGAACGCGCTCTTATGCTTCTCCCGTTTGAATTTAATAGCACTAAAGTGCCATGTAAGCATAACTTTGTAGGTTAGGATAGCCCTAACCTTAAGCTGTTAGATCAGATAATACCTAGTTCGAAAATACGATAGATAACTTATTCTAGTCAGTTTTACTTATGTCGAAGTAATCTTCACAACAAAAACACTCGTATTGGCCGCTATTTATTTCATTTGGATTTCTACGAGCCAACCACTTTCTTCGCAGTTTCAAATCTTACGGAACAGGTACAAATAGTTTATCCGGAGTTTTTCTTGACGTGTTGCTGCATTGGATTTATACACCATTTATAACCCATTTTTATGTAGAAATTGTGAAAACAACACATCATACAACACAATTACCCAACGGCGATGATGCCGAAGCTGACAGACCATATGGGCCGATTTGACATCTACTATCGGGTGACGTCACACAACAGAAAGTATCGTTTTGGCTGTTTTTTTGTGATTCAATTTTTAACGCTCTTTTTTATGAAATATTGAGGAAATAATTACGAAAAATAATGCATTTACAATGTAGAGTGAAGGAATAAGCACACTAAGATGGTTTTCCAATAATAGTCAAATACCCTATTCTAAAGATTCTTTTTAATATTTTAATCAATTTTCCAGTTGCCTAGCGTTTTCTGCACACCTTTTCAATTTCAACTGACCATGGGATATATTGAAGCGAATAAGTTTGTTGTGCTCTACTCTTGTAGTATATCTAGGATGACCTCTTAACTTTTGCACATTATCTCGGTCTACTCACGGTACTGAGAAACGCAAAGTGAAAGGTTCGCTGCGGCTCGTTGTACCAAGCGCGGTATAGGAACGCGATGGCATTTGTTCTGCAATGCCTCGCGCGGAATTCTGGGGAACGTCGCGGTCCGGTGCGGCCGCTGCACCGTTCACGCCAGAAACTCTCAATGGGGAGACGGGACCGGACTGAACGAACGCCGCCCATGGTCGCGGAAAAACGCGGAATTTGTGCGCAACTTGAGGCGACAGAGGTGGCCAAGTTCACCTGACGCGCCGGAGACGACGACATTGCGACATTGAACTTGGGACTTTTTGGGGAACTGGCACACCTGACGGCGACTGCACAGTTCCTGGTAACCTGTCTGTTTATTACGTCAGACTTACAGTTTCGGATGGAACATTGCTGAAAAGGTTCGTGAAAATTTGCTAATCAGATATCTGGTTTACAAATAAGCAGTGAACATAATTTTTGACGAACATAGGCGACCATAGTTTGCTTTAGGAATCAATTTTGTAAACCAAAATGTAGCCGGCTGTCCCGACACCTATTATATTCGACGATTTGTCCAGCAAATTGGAAATTCCGGCATGCTACTCCCAGGAATTATCGTAAAACATAATGTAAATAGTTCTGAAAACGTTAAAGCTTGTGTGATCTTACTAATTATTATGTAAAAGAACATGGAAACATTTTTTATATGCCAGTCATTATTTATTAACTTTATAGAACAATGTGGCTACATTATTACACGAGCATTAAATTGACTATAAAACTGACCAACAAAATTTCACCGACATCAAATTGCCTGACAAAGGACTACTGATTCGGATAAGTTATTTTCCAGGAATCCGCTTCTGAACACAGAAATGGTGAATTGGCTCTAGTTTTCCCGAAAAACAGTCTTAAAGATAAGTAACGTTATTTAGGATCAAATAGAACTTTGAACCTTCTCCTTTAAGACCATATAGCGAGAAATCTGATGGCATATACTTTGAACATTTAACACCACTTTTTTACAGGACGCACTCCTTTATTTATACATTGTGCAGACGAAATAGAAAGTTGTCGGAAACATGACAATTGATTTCGATAGGATTTTTGATCAGAAATCCGAATGAGGACACAGAAAGTGATTTGGCTCTTGTTTTCACGAAAAACAGTATTAAAGGTGAAAAAAAAAGGTATTTTTTGCTACTTTTTTACACACGCAAAGCAACAACGATATGATGTAGATGTAGATATGTAGAAAGAAATAAAACTTTAAACCTTCTGCATTAAGCCCAATAACTAGAAATCAGATGGCATAAATTTTAAACATTTTACACCATTTTTTTTTATAAGAGCTCGCGCCCATTGTAGCACCGCCACCGCCCTGCTTCTTCCTTTATGCAGTTTTTTTCTGTAGAATTCGAATCTGAAGGCAGAAACAGTGACTAGCTATTGGCCCTGAGCATACCCCCTGGAAGGGAGATGAGAATCGATCTAGGCGCCCGTAGTGGAGAAACGGAGAAATACTGGGGCCTACACTATGCGCAGTAGTTTAAGGCGCTTTCTGTTTTCTTGCTTATTTATCATAAGTTCACAACAGTTTGTCGATATCATCGTAAGGGGGGGGGGGCACAATAAGTGTCAATACAACGAATATAAACAGTTCTTAAAGTTCGCTACGAACAGCTATTCGCCAAAAAACAATATAATAATAGAAATTTGATTGGACCACTAAAACACTACAGATAACTGTAACATATAGTTGCGAACTGCTCCATTTACGCCTTGTGGACATAGTACCCGCCTACCCCGGTAGAGGCGCTTTCATCACGCACCCGGCCAATAGTATTTTTTAGAAAGGCAGTGTAAAAAATACAAAACTACTTTTATAGGCTTTTGCGTAGGTAATAATTAATATAATATATTAATTGGTCAGTGTAAATCTCTTTTCTAGAAGACATGCCAATGCCACAAGTACCAACTGTCAACATGAGCATCCATGGTCAGATGACAAGTACTCCCTAATCACAGAACATGATTTATTCTGTAAACTGTAATAAATTTGTAAGAACTATATCTTTCCTTCTTTCAAGCTTTTTGTATGTTATCTTAAAAATTAAAACAAATGTTATAAAATAGATATCAAATTCAAAATCAACAACACAAAATCACCCCTCATTTAATCTAATATAAATATTAAACGAAGACAGGCTCTTACTTAAAGACTGTTATTCGCGAAAACAACAGCCAAATGTGAAAAAAGTCCTATTGAAATCGGTTGTCATTTTTCCGTCAACTTTTTATTTGGCCTGTACAATGTATAAATCAAGGAAGAAGTAGTGCGCTCCGACCGGGGCTGCAAGGGACACGCGCTCCTATAAAAAGTGGTGTAAAATGTTCAATGTATATGCCATCAGATTTCTTGCTATATGGTCTTAAAGGAGAAGGTTCAAAGTTTTATTTATCCTACATCAAAACATCTACTAAATAACGTTACGTTACGTTTTTATCATGTATTCAAAAGTAGCCAAAAACGCGTTATTTTGCACCTTTAACACTGTTTTTCGAGAAAACTAGAGCCAATTCACCATTTCTGTGTTCAGATTCGTATTCCTGGTATCACGGATTTTGTATATTTAAACTTGGTTTATGGTTTAAACTAACATGAAAAAAACCTCTCTGAGAATTCAACACTTTTTCAGATGGAGATTACTTATTGTAAACATTGATTACTCGTCTTTCTTTCTACACATCAAAATAAACAAATAAATCAATAAATTAATCAGCTAATTACTTATGAACATTCAGGAATTTAAATGGAACCCAAGAAAATTAATTAGAAGCTATGTTATGAAGTTAAATTCCGTCTGATGAGTTGTGTACACTTAGAAAAACAAAAAAAAATAATAATGCACCAGGAAAACGTCATTATTTCAAAGATTTTCTCTCGAACCGATAATCATATTTTTTCCTGTTACCAGAAACGATATTTTGAAAGATGCTTTGATTCATTTATCAGTTTTGTTTTGTTTTATACGTGGTATAAGAATACATACTTAATAACTTCATTCTTTCACCTTGTTTAATGTTTGCAACTGAAACTTGAATCAAAATATCATTAACAATATCGCTCCTTACGAATCAATCTGCAATTGTGAACCTGGCCGTGAAAGCCTAGGTACTTATTTTAATGGATCGGTTAGCAGTAATTTTCACATGAATATTAAAGGCATTGAATATTATAAAATCAATTGTCTAGTTCTGTTTCCGTTTCTTATACGTAAATATGCGACAAAAATATAAATTACCTAAAAAAAAGTCAAAATTGTCGAATCAAATTACTAAGCTGCCTAATCAATTCAATAACAAGCGATACAAATTTTATTTTGTTGTCGAGGACCGTAGAATTTGTCTACTTTTTCCCTATAGTTGTAATCATTGTTTCTCGTTAAATCAGTAAATTTGAAAATAACAATAGTCTCCTTTTTATTGTAAATAAATTTGTTATTAAGAATCTTTATCTGATGCTCGATAGGCACTATTATAGAATTTTAAGTTTCGTCCGTTTTAAGTCTGTATTTACAGAATTTCATTTTACAAAAGTGAAAAGTCTATAATCGTGTTCATTGGACAACTTCTTTCAACAATAATAAACAATAGAAAGATGAGTCAGAAATTCTAATGGCAAAATAACAAAAATATTACTTGTGGCATATTAATAAACAATGAAAAGGCAACAAAGATTTTTCAAAATGAATGGAAATTACCTTTAACTGACCATAAGGGTTGTCTTGTTGGAATATTTATGTTCGTTTTCATTATTATGGTTGGTGTGATTTATTTTACAATAGATGTGTACCAACTTCCTAAATTTTGGTGCCAAATATAATCGCCAAACACAATCGGTTCAGAAGCGCCTTCGTTATAAGATCGCTTTATAAATGAGAACATTGAAACAGTGTATAACGAAGAAATGAAATAGTATATTATTCTATGAGCAAGTAACGTAAGCAATTTCCGAGAAATTTCCATTACTTGCGAATGGAATACTATACTTTTTCTACGACCATGCAATGAATTTTATAAATTAATTTATTCCATATAAGACGGCTGTATGTCCCTATGACGGTTTACAGGATTTTGACAGATTACAATTTGTTTGGTGCGCGTTTCACTTAGCGACGCTGTCAATGGCTTGATATGTCGCTAAGCAGTGTATCAAAACACGATTGAAATGAAAAATCCAGAGCTGTGATTGGTTCTAGGTAGTGAGAAATGAAATATTTCTCACTACTCGCGAGATATCAGGAGCCAGGAATGAAATATTTGCCATGTGTGTGGGGAATGGTCAGTATTACTTATCATAAATTGCCATGATAATGAATGCATTCATCAATAGGAGTAGAAAAAGGAATTTTATATCAATCATGAGTTGGGTTAAATCGTCTTATATTCGGTCCAAGAGCCTTTGGCCACGTCCAACGAATTACGGGATGTCCTGTATAATGTTTTTTAATCAGGTAATCAATTCCACTGACAACATACATAAGAATTTATTTAGAAGTATAAAAGTTTAATTTAAAAAAAATGTAAGAATTCGCATATAACCACATCAATTTTTCCAACTACTAATGAACTTCTTAATATGACTTTGTTTCGAAAGAAAGTTTCCCACTACATTTACGTATATAGCCGTATTATTGTTATACATATACAGTCACTTGAAGTCAGAGGAACTGTTTAGAAAATGTGTCACCGATGGCGTGGGAGAAGCGATAATCACGTCTCTCTCTCTCTCTCTCTCTCTCTCTCTCTCTCTCTCTCTCTCTCTCTCTCTTCGCACAACAATGTCACTTAGTTTAAATCGTGTCGTTGGAAATTGGATTAATGGTTGTGGAACTGTTACTATCGGCACATTAAATTAGTCTGTACCGGTTTCAGACGTGCCTGCCAGCTGTCTGATGGGTGTTTGTTTTTTTCTAGATCTCTAATTAAGACAGGCACAAACGGAATTACTTCAATTTTTTAGACATTTTGTCTGAAATATGATTTATGCGCATAATTTGCTTAGTTCTCTTACACTGGAAAATATATTTTAATATTTGGCCTGAAACAATTATAACATGAAACAACCCAATAAATAAAAATCACCAACGTTTTCTTTACTCGAGATGCGACTATCCCGATCAGTGATTTTAGAAATCTGACAACTCTGGTTAGAGCCCACGAACCGAGCCGACAAACATGAACATCTGCATATTCATTGGCATTTAGATTATAAAGCAGTTACAAAACAGCGTAAATTGTTGTCCAAAAATAATGCGTAACAATCAAAGTCTATTTTAAATTTTGAACCTTCTCCGTCAACATATCTATTTAACGAAACAAGCCACAATACCACAATGCATCGACCACCTTTGGGTGACGCACCATGAATTTACCTACCATCGACGTGACACTTGTACAGCTGGCTGCGTTTTTCCCGAGCGCAGAGTGCTTCAAAAATCGAGTTGCGTTATAAATGGCCCACTCTGTATTGTAAGCACCTTTGAAGGACCTATAAGTTGGGAACATTATTGACATCCTCTACACTAGTTGAGATGTAGTGGCGCCTGAATTAGAATCAACAACGACGAAATTTTGTGTTAATAGACAAAGATACTCTTGAGGTTAGGATGACTTCCGGTTTTTCCTGAAATGACGTCAATTAATGAAAATATTCGAAAATTGTCAATTGAGTGTAATATTTTTGGTATGTATTTACTTGGAAATTTTGTTTTCGGCATATTGGTATAATTTGGTGTTTAAAAGGAAATCACGTCTAGGCTTGTTCGGCGTTTATTGTCATAACCTAGTTTGATAACGATTTTTGCGTTACTTACAACTTGTAAGCGTAAGTGAAATTTGTACACCTCATTGCTGTGTGGCATAAACGTTGTTCCACTTTTAACGATACAATGTTGTATATGGAATTCGAGTTTCCTAATGTTGATTATCTTCATGTAAAAATATAGCCACATTGATTTTATATTAGTGTATTAAAATATGTATTATCTACGAGTAATAATACTTACAAATAATACATTCTATATTCTCTCCGTATTATGTAATCATAATGGCTTATGGTGTCAATTTGGTGGTTTTTGGTAACAGTTACCTGCCTTATGGCGACTGCTTGGAGGGTTATGGTGTATGACAACTTCTAGGATATAGAGGGTGTTCAGAGTAGAACTATTTTAATAAGGAAGGTAACTTGTGAGGTGTCATAAGATAGGTCTTAAATAACCAACTAATTTATGCCCGAAACACTTTTTTTATCACTGAAAACAATTAAATTGGAATGGATTTTTTTCAAGAAAAGTGAATAATTTACTATGGCCTTCCCTCTGATGCTGAAAATAGTATCGATCAGATTCGTAAACATAAAACCTGAAGGTCGTGTTTGTGCCAAAACCGCAAATCGATACCCATAAGGCAAAAATCGCGGGGTGCCGTGACGACCATATCGTAGGAAGGCAATCGCGCCTACTTCCGCTTTGGCGTGCAACCGCGTCTCTCGCGTGAAATGTGGAACACATTAGGCTGAACGATTTTTTCGATCGATGGGGCCAGACGTCATGGCCTACGGCGATAAATCAGCCATGAAAGTTTCTGATCATTAGCGACCGTCGCGGCTCCAGATTATTACAATTTAACACTTTCGCATACATTATCTAGCTATTTATGGTGCTTGACGATGAACGGTTATATGGAAAATCTAATTGAGGGTGGAACGCTACTCTCGGTTGTCTCAGCGTGTATGTTTTCAGATAGACCAATCACAATGGATTACTTTGATTTGTCAGTTAGATATTTGATATTTTTCGTAAATCTTTGGATTTTACTTTCTTTTTTGGAAATTCTGGACAACTAATGGCAGTAAAATTTCTCGACAAAAGATCCTGAATTTGATTTCTTGATGTGGTGCTTTTATTTTGATATTTGCGGGGGCTTTCCATTCGAAGGACATAATAATAAAAAAAGACAAAACAAACAACTTATTAAAAAATCTGATGTGGTCAGGCACATGACTTTATCATACCATATACAGGTTGTTAGTAAATAAGTGCGACAAACTTCAGGGGACGATTCTGTATGAAATGCAAACGCAATTACTTCGTTTTCTGAGATAAAGTTTTACTTAAACGACGATTTATTTATTGCTCTGAAACTGGTCGAGATATGCATATGAAATTTAGTGGGTTTTAAGAGGGAATTATTGCGCATTTTTTGACATGCAGTTAAGAATTTTATGTTCATCATTGGCGCGCATACGGGTAATGATATCAATTTTTTAAAGAAAAAAATGGTACGCCACTGGGATATTTCAAATTAAAAATCATTTTGGAATTCCTCGTTCAATTTGTGACAAAAAATCTCTCTGCCTTTTTTTGTAGGGGGCGCCGTTTTTATGCAAAAAAAATAAAACATCTTAATGATCTCAATTTTTTTAAAGAACTATTTAATACAATAACTTTAAACTAAAACAATAACAGAAAATAACCTGACGATTGAAGGTTTTAAGAAAAACACCCCAGAAAACGAAGCATTTGCGGACATATGTTTATATAGCAAACTGCCTTTATTTTTTCATGAAGAATCACCCCCTGAAGTCGCACTTATTTACTAACACCCTGTATAAAATTAATAGTTTAGCTGCATGAGATTATATTTGATCGAGATCGATCGTGTCTGCATTAAAATAAAACTAGTTACCCAGTATTTGAAAGATATTTTGATTCTATTGACAGATGGTATTGTCAAAACATCAGCTTTTGACACTACCTACTGTCTTAAGAATGAAAATATCTGTCAGTCCTGGCTAACTAGTTTTATATTAATGCAGACACGACCGATCTCGATCAAATAGAAATTGCTCATGGAGCTAAAGTATTAATTTTACCAAAAAGTGTCATAGACATAAATTATAGAAAACACACACTAAGTTTGGTTATGAAACTTCTAAATATGAAGTTTCGTCCCGATACCGTTAGTAGTTTCTCCGGAATCGTCGCCACAAAAAAACGGCGAAAAGACAAAAAGACCCTGGCTGCAAGTTATTTCAGTTTTTGCCGCAAAAGTCTCTTCTCACGTTCCGGAAAAGAATCACTTTCTCGGCTGTCATTTTTGCGTCTCGGTAGAGACACGAAGGACGCTAATTGTACCTATGCTACGCGTGTAATAGACAAAAACATGTAACTACAGATCCGCCAACTTAAACTTGACTCGACAGCGGTGCGCAGAGCGTAAATATAAGGAGTTAAGGTGGAAACAGATAGAGGCAACGCGGTGCTACCGTGAAGTTACAGTAATGCCGCCATCTGTCAAGCAAAAGTAGAAGTACGGCTAAGTAGATCGAAGCGCACAGAACGAAGGTAGCAAACCGCGATGCTGCAGCAATGGTCGGCGCTATTCTACTTTTCCGTAACGTTGGAGCAACGGCGATTGACTAAAAGTGCGCATGCCTGCCCTGTGACACAAGATCGCAGAAATGTTTGTTTACAACAGTCAACGAAGTGGTTCTACGAGTTTTCGAGGAGTGATATTATTTATTCATACCTATTATGTATTAAAAAGTAGTCTTTTTATTGCTCTATATTGATTTGTAAATATATTAACGGTAAGTTATTTAATTTGAGGTTATGTGTATGCAATATATAAACATTTTAGGTGATTTTGACTCCCAAACAATAGTTCATTATTTTGGTAGCGCATTATCGCAGTGCCACACTCTCATTCACCCGTAGTCCAGCCAGATGACCACAAAGTTATTCTCTACAATTGTGCAACAATACAATTGTTGTAGATTATGACGTATTTTGGACAACATACATGATGGAGTATTCGAACGACTTGAGACTAAGTACTACATAAACCTATCGTTTCAACAGAAGTTGTTAATGATATTGAAGAGTGAATTCCTCAAATCCTTGCGTAAAATTTCTCAATAAGTAGGTATTGCCAAAATAACGTTCTGACTTTCTTTATCGTTACATTAATACATTATCTTTTTAGATGTATTACGTATAACGAAAGAATTTTCCTGCTTCTGCCTATCAAGTGAGCGTTCTTCGACAACTATAGCGCACGATGAGCATCAACTATTGTAGGTGATTTATCGACCATTTGAAGATCAAGAAAGTAGATAGAAGATTTTTAAGAAAAATCAAGTTTAGCATTTATAGTGAAAATTCAATGTTGATCGAACCATATTTAACAGAGGCTGTGTCGTCACACTGCTTGACCGTTTAAATTTGTAATGTTATAACTCTCGTCACTGGTTTGTGGGTTTGTAGGAACCTGCGGGTGATCCGCTGCAATTCATTAGAGATCGGTGCAACTTCTGTCATTCTGTTACTCGATCAATCTTGATGAGGATTGTAAACAATCTAATTTTTTATTTTGCTTTGCATTTTTTTTTGTTGTACAATTTTGGAACATTGGTTAATAAAGGCATTTTATTTTTATTTATTTTGTTTATTTTATTTATTAAATGTGTTTGATCAAAAGCAATGTCTAGACAAGTGCAGTGTGTACTGTACAGAGATCAAAGAATGATGCGGTCCATAGTATCGAAAATGTAACAACCAAGGTATTTCTTTCTCGTTTTCTGAATTATCATAATGCAGCAAACATGCAATATATTGCTTGTTGTTGCTTGCGTAAACTTTGTATCCATTTTTTACAAAATTACTATTTCTGAATTGGACATAAAAGTCATTTAATAATTTAATTTTTATCTTATAATTTAATAAGAGTATTATAAATTATTAGGACGATCTATAAACAACATTATCAACAACGAATTATTTTCAAGCAATAGCACTATCAACAACAACAAATTATTATCAATTGCAAACTAAGTATAAAATTAAAATATTTATTAATCATTTTATCTGTTCATAATATTATAACAATCTTTTAAAAACGCTCAAAAGCGTTTAAACGTTACCTCAATCCTACCGAAAAGTTGAAATAGTTTCAACTTTTCTATTGCGTTGCGATTCGTTACCTCCATTCTGTGCGGTCCGATCTACTACCATGCACTTCTACTTCGCCTTGGCAGTCGGCGGCATTACTGTTGCATCGCGGTAACCGCCATTCTGTTCGGTCCTGTCGTATCTACTCCATATACCGTCGGCGCTGCTACCTTACTACAACGGCACGATAGCGCCACGTCCTATCTGTTTCAGCCTACTGTCAGAACTCGGGCACAAACCTGGCACACGCCCGGTAGAAAAACATCTGCTGCACCAGCGCATCGACCACGTCCACAATTTGACGTCATGTGCGAAAAGTATCATTCGTTACCGGGGTGACTAATTTATTCAAGCCTTTTTGACAGTTAATTGCGTTGGCATGAATTAACTTAACTTAATTGAATTGTCGCCGAATTCAGTTTTTTCTTTCGTTCAAACATAAGTTGGTGTTGTAACAATCTTATGGAACATCCTGTATGAGCAAAAGTTATTTTAAAATAGCGTTCCTCATATGAAGAAAAAATCAGTTTTAAATTATCTTCATCAGTAGATGGATGCACAATCTTTCGAGACATCTTGTATATTGTTTTATGAAAAAGATAATCATATTTATGCAAAGAAATATTTTAGTGGCTAAATTACTCATTTCCAAAAACTTTAATGTAAATATTGATGATCTAAAACACAAAATCATACTGTATTACTGTAATGTAATGAAAATTGTCCGTGTAAAAGAAAACGTTGTCAACTAACGTAGTTATTTCCGACTGCATAGTTTTTTTTTTCACACCACATCCCAGCAAATCGCATACAAACCAATTACGTAATGGAATGTCGATTTTCCGCATACTTTTCACGACGTGTTTGGCGAGTAATTACCGTCATTTGCATGCGAGTAAATGGCGGCCTGTTGTTCGTACCGGTATTTATATAGCAGCAGTTTTCGATTTTCACGATTACGCAAATAGCGCAATGTTAATCAAAGCTTTGTCGAAGGATTTTAATGCTAATTGCATCATTGTCTGGCGTTAAAATAGAAAAAAGTATGTTAGTTGTCGACATGGGCACTTTAGTTGTTCACGGGTCGATTTTTTTAACAATGTATTCTAATGAATTTTAAAAAGCAAAAATTGGTGTTAACTGTTATGTTGATTGAAGGAAATATGTAGTACTAATAGGGTACTAATTTTTTGCACTGTTGCTAGTCAATGTCGGTTAAGTGCCTTACTGAGGTTGTGGAACTCAATACTTTTGGATGCCATACACTAACTAAAATGTAATGTCCATAACAAATGTTATTGTTACACAAAAGTTAAATAAAATATTCAGAAATTAAATATCTATTCAAATAACATAAAAAAATATTATTCAAGTCAAATTGGCTTGGGTAATCCCGTCCACATCCCACGTATTTTAAAAACATAATTTAGCATCATATTTTATAACAAGAAAAATAATAGCATGGAGTTAAAACTTGACCATTTCCGAGATATGTCCTTCAGACGGTTAATATTTTCAAAGATATATTTGCAAATAGAGGTGGACAACATTTTCTGATTTTCTTAATTTGTTTTTACGGTTACTTCGGGAAAGTCATCACAGTCAAAACAATTTTGTTTTGATGTGTAATGACTCATTACACATCAAAACAAAATTGTTTGATATACATATATCTGCCTTGTTTTTATGGGATTTTTCCAAAACTAGTGTGCTTTACTAAAGGATATTTGAGAATATATTTACACTAGTTTTTTCATTTCACGTTTAAACAATTCATAGGAAATGAAATATACATGATTTAATTTCTAGGCAAAAAATGATACGGTTATTCACAATAAAATTTTAATAAAAAATGCGTTTTTTCGAAGACTGTACAGAAAACTTTGAAGTAAAATTCAAAATTTTGTAACCGCATTTCATTTTAAAGATAAGTAGGTAATTTAAATAAATATTTATTTACCAGAATTGGCCAGAATCATAAACAATAGTATCCGAGTTATGCCGTCAGTCAAAGTTGATCGTTTCTGAAGAATTGCTAAGCATGGGTTAGTTGTCGTATTCGGAAATTAAAGTCAGTTCTAGAAAACGTACGTTATACCCCGGAAATTATTTTCTAGTTATGCATTACATTACAGCAAATTTTTGATATATTCCCCGAGCAGTTCTTTTAAAGATGGACAAAGCAAATAAATTTTGTTGTTTCGAATAAACTATCGTGTATTAGCGCAGTTTTTAAGTTTTTGTATGTGTTAGAAAGCTATTTCCTATTAAAGAAATTTTAAGAGCAACCCGTTTCTTATAGAGGACCATTTCTTATAGAGGAAATCATGGTGTAAAAATAACAAAAAAAAAGATATTTATAATCACAGAATTAATGTTTCTTAATTTTTGTATATCATTAATGATATTTTTTTGCTTATTAAGTAAATTAGTTGCATTTTATGATCGTAAAGGATACAGCTTGTTTTTCGTCTTTGCATTGTCTGATATGTATTGTCCTTTTCTTTCCTTTTGTTGACATTTTACATTAGTGTGTAAAGTTACAGAAAATGAATATAATAAACTACAGCAAAATTCTGCAAACGAATAATTCGCAATAGGGTATTTGACTATTATTGGAAAACCATCTTAGTGTGTTTATTCCTTCACTCTACATTGTAAATGCATTATTTTTCGTAATTATTTCCTCAATATTTCATAAAAATCAGCGTTAAAAATTGAATCACAAAAAGTTCCTCCAAAACGATACTTTCTGTTGTGTGACGTCACACGATAGTAGATGTAAAATCGGCCCATATGGTCTGTCAGCATCGGCATCGTCGCCGTTTGGCAATTGTGTTGTATGCTGTGTTGTTTTCACAATTTCTACATACAAATGGGTTATAAATGGTGTATAAATCCACAACGCAGAAATACGTCAATAAAAACTCCGGATAATAATAATAAACTAAATAAACTATTTGTAGCTGTTCCGCAAGATTTGAAACTGCGAAGAAAGTGGTTGGCTCGTAGAAATCCAAATGAAATAAATAGCGGCCAATACAAGTGTTTTTTGTTGTGAAGATTACTTTGACATAAGTAAAACTGACTAGAATAAGCTATCTATCGTATTTTCGAACCAGGTATTATCTGATCTGACAGCTTAAGGTTAGTGCTAACCTAACCTACAAAGTTATGCTTACATGGCACTTTAGTGCTATTGAATTCAAACGGGAGAAGCATAAGAGCGCGTTCGGATAATCTGGTAGGGTACGGTGAGAGTGACGCGCTGCATAATAGGCGGACTAACGTCATACGGCGTTTATCTGCATATAAGAGAGAGACAGCCGACCCAGGTTATCTGAGCATTGCTCTCCCCATACCCTACCCTGACAAACCCGTGCAAACCGAACGCGCCCTAAGCGTACTAACGACGGACAGGAGACTGAGCCAATAACAGAGCGTTTTCAATCACGTGATAGGACGTGAATAAAATTCAATTTTAGTTTTGATTTTTAGAAATAAAGCATTTTTTTTTGAAAAGTAATAAATAGTTTTCTTAAACTGTAATAATCTATTAGGATGACTATAATACAAGCCATATTTTTAATACCTATTATTTGCATTTTTTTCTCTTGCGACATCGCTGATTATTTTCTATCAGCTGTATTGCTGTATTTTTCTACAATACGTCTTTGTGATATTGAGATATTCCCGTGCAATTACAGCATTATCAGAGCAATTATAAATGACATTTTTGCATTTACCATGAAAAGTACGGTCATTTTACGTAGAAGTGATTTTTACAATTGAACTACGTGTCTTTACAGATCATGTTGCTGGTTTATTGAACTGTTACTTTAAAAATGTTCTCATGTATAAAACTGTTCACTCAGAATAACAGAAGAATAAAAGTACACTTTGTATAGTATATTTTTTTTTGTTGAGCCCCCCCCCCCCCCCCCCCCCCGGGGTTCCAACTGAATTTCAGTGCTTTCGCAAGGCAAAAATGGTTGAGAAACGCTGCTTTAGATTAAAGGCCCCAATAATATGGTAAGCACACGCCAACAATAATTGAGTCGGTACCCAAAAACAGCTGTTTATTTAGTAAGTTTTCCACTGAATCGCGAATACATAACCGAATAAGTTTGATCTTATGTGCAGTTTTATCAGCGCACTTAAGCACGATTTTTCTTTATCTTTGATCCGGGCATTATCTGCATAAACGTGACATCGTTTTTCCTATTCAATTCTATAATATAATCTATTTATAGCCGGCCTCCATTATGATGACTGCGAACGAAAGCTGAATGCGACCGTTTTTGAAGACAGACGTGTGTGTTCTATATATACAATATTCATAGTACTTTAATAAGTTGCACACTTTGTTCGATGGCTCTTTCAATTATTATTAGCGACGTGCGTTCAAATAATCTATTTATCTTTCTCGCTCAGCATCTGTATTTCTTTGAAGATACCCAAATACTCCATTCTAATCTAGTTACGTGATTTTTCTCGTTCGTTTGTTCTAAATATTAACGAAAACCGCTATCTTTGATCTATCTGTCCAAATGACGGGCTACTGGATGGAACATCTAGAATGTTTATAGAAGGTGTAGAATTTTAACAACGTAGATTGTCATGTGTCGTTGTAAAGTTGATTTTTATAGATCTGAAATTATTGTGGAATTTTATTACAGCCAGCGCAGCGGTTAGTAAACAGTTATAACTTCGTTTTAATGGTTTGTCTGTCTATGGTTCACTTGCTCATTTGCTGTGAAGTTATCATGAACTATCCCTTGTTTTACTTTGTACTTACTTTGAAGATATACATTATATTGACTAAGCACTGTTTGTTGTATAATTATCAGTAGGCATTTCTTTTCCATCGCTATGTATAATTGCCTTCCAGTTATTTCAGAAATGTCGCTAGAAATCGACTTCTTTTCCACTTGAGTCAGCGCACGTTAAACGTGTAGCTATAGCTGTACTTCCTTATCGTCATCTTCGCTTTGTCACCTAAAGAGTTATTATTAGGACACTAGTTGACTTTGATGTGACTATTTTAACAGCGTTGTGGACTATGTGGATATCCTTGCAGAATTATCAATAGCTATAAATATGATCTAACATCGTCCTTACTTGGTATTCATTATTCTTTCATTGATATTTCTCTGAGAAATTCTTGTTTGAATGCTGTGAGAATCATGCAATGTCAGTACCAATGTTAGTTCCATCGGTCGATTCACCAATTTGTGAGAAAAATGTTGTTTTTATCGCTTATATATAAGTTTATAGTCCTTCGTACTGATATTATACGTTTACATGTTGGCTATATTACAAATTGGAGAACCTTAACCATAAAACTGAGGTTTTTAGTTTTATATTTAGTGGTAATACGGGAAGTTACCATATCGTCTAGTCTCTTTCGGACAAATCAAAGATTAATTGAAATTTTCTCTGAAAGTAATTGTTTGAATTGTTTTTTTATGTGGTCGAAAACTTTTTCTGTGCATTTTGATTGTTCTGCCCAATTGTTTTATGTTGTTTTAGTGCCTTGTGTCCATTTTTAGGTTGTTTTTGGTCATTCAGCTTATGTCCAGCCTCATAAGGTTCAATGTTTTTGATTTAAAGACGAGCTGGATTATTTAGCTTTATGGCTGGTTTACACGAGGACAGTAGGTAAGTGGTAACTAAATTTTTAGTTATTGCTTTTGTGGTAAGTGTCGTTCACACGCATCGGCAAGTGACAATTAAATTTTTAGTTACGTACTGCTTTTGTGGTAAGTGTCGTTCACACGCATTGGCGCTTAAGTAAGCGGACAAGATGGAGATGCAGCAGAAACCTGTAGAAATGGGTGAAATATAAAACGATATAATACGCGATGTTTTAACTATAATTGTGGAGGAAATAAAAGAGGAAATGTCTGAGCAAAACAGACCAAAACGACTTTAGGAGCGAAAATGAATTGCGAGAAGAAACAACTTTTGTGCAAGTGAAATTTTATTCAAAGAACTCGCCGCTGAAGATACATTCTAATATTTTAATGCTTTGCGAATGTCTGAAGAATCATTCAATTATTTACTAGGCAAAGTTCAACCCATGATACAAAAGGCAGATACTAACAACTTCCACAAACTTATAAACTTGACTAAACTGTGCGCGTTTACACGGTTCAAGTGACAAGTGCACACCCTAGGTGGGGGAAGCGCTGCGCGCGCAGCGCAGTTACTTGCACGAAAAATAGAATATTTTCTATTCCGCTTACTAAATTTCTACTTGTTCGGCAACTTCTCACTTACTACTTAACGAACCGTTCACACGCGTTCAAGTGACTTAAAATTTAGTTGACTGTCCTCGTGTAAACCAGGCATTAGTGCGGCATAATAGCAAAAGCTTTATTGAGAATTATAAGCATGACTGCGTTTACCAACCACTCTCGGATCCCAAATACTTGATCTACATAAATTTCGTTGAAAAGTTCTGCTTTTTAATAAATATGTAGGTATTTGTTATGTATCTGTTATGGTGTGTTGTGCTCAATCGTAAATAAGGGATGTTTCAGTTGTATGATTTATGTGTTAGTCGAGAATAAATAGTTGCATAGAACAGATGTTTTATTGGTACATGTGAGCAACTACGTCACAGTATTTAAGTAAAATAAATGGATTACGATACAAACAAAAATAGCATTGCTTTTAAGTAACATTTTTGTTTTTATTTCAAATACAACCAATTTTGATTCAAACAAATATATTTTGTACACAATCTGGGGATTTTTTTTACTTTTCTATTTAATAGAAATTTGATTTATTACAGAATTGTTCAATTTTGTTGCATATATTATGATATATTTTAACTTGACTATTTGGCTCAAGTTTGGAAAATAGTTTTCAATACAAAGAATGCTGATTACTCCGCTACATATCCAAATTTGACAATATTTATAAAAAATCTGATGTGGACAGGCACATGACTTTATCATACTATATATAAAATTAGTAGTTTAGCTGCATGAGATTCTATTCGATCAGTCGTGTCTGCATTGAAATAAAACTAGTTAGCCAGGATTTGACAGATATTTTGATTCTGTTGACGGTAGGTATTGTCAAAACATCAGCGCTCAACACTACCTACTGGTATTAGAATGAAAATATCTGTCAAATTCTGGCTAACTAGTTTCATATTAATGCAGACACGACCGATCTCAATCAAATACAATTCGCTCATTATGGTCATGCAGCTAAACTAATAATTTTACAAAAAAAAATGTCATAGACATAAATTATTTATATTTTCCTCTACTTTAATTTTATTTTAACTATTTTGACGAAATTACAGAAATGGCGGCTCATTTGCAAAATTCTCGAAAAAGGCATAGAGGAAACATCCAGTTCCTTTGGACTCGTTTGAACAAAACCCTTTTCAGCTCTAAGTTTGGTCATGAAACTTCTAAATATGAAGTTTCGTCCCGATACCTTTAGCAGTTTCTCCGGTGTCGTCGCCACAAAAACGGGCACATGCGCGCGCGCGCGCACACACACACAGATATTTTTTGTATCTTGGTCAAAAATATTCAGGGGACTCAAGAGGACCATTTCCACTAAAATCACATTTTTTGTCGGCATTATTACAATACTTTGTCATACTACGTATAATAAAGTAAAAGTCAAATTTTTATATACCGCATGATATGTTGTGTAAACATAGTGATAGCATGTATAGCTAAGGACCAAAATGCGATTTAAAGGTTTTTCGGAATTTAATTTTATTTGTTGAACTGAATAAACTGTTTTTATTTGTTTTTTTTCCAATGTTTTGTTTCTGGGGGGAATATCTAATCTGGGAATATTTTGCCGGTCAGCCTGGGCAAAATAAATTTTTAACCTGGCAACACTGGGGAGACCAACGCCACTAGTCGAGAATGTGCGAAATCTCAAAAGTTCTTGTCAATAAGAAGTCCACACTAATTCCTTCAATCAATTAAGAATTTCTTCAATCAAAGAACCACTTATTGCAACCTTAAAATATTGCATTTTATTTAATTTATCAATTTAGCCATTATTGGCATTGATTTTCAAAGAATTTAAATTTTCTTACAGATTAGCACAGATGTAGTTTTAAAGTGTGTCCGGTAATGTACACTGCCGCTCATGGAAGTTCGGACACATAGTAAACATATAGGAAATAATGATAAAAGCACTGATAACGTAGCAATAGGCACGTCTATTTCTACCAAATAGCGAACACATTCTTAACGTTGATTTCCAGTAACATACGACATCATTAAAAGTGCTAATTTAAAATATTTTTTATATTTAATTATTATGCAACATTTATGCTGTTTTGTAACTGGTTGTTGGGGGAATTTTCTAGTTTCCATTATAAGGATTAAATACGAAATAACAAATAGAGTCATAAATACTGCATCTCAGACACATGTTGCGACCCCATTTTTACCAGATTTTTGCATCAAGTGCTCGAATTCGTATTCAAACGAGTCTGTGTGCCTGCAATCTGTAGTTTGCACAAGATAACTCTGTCACGCGGAACACATCATGCGACGCGGAAAGCCAACAAGCAAGGAACAGCGTTCTGTAATTATCGCTTTTCGTCAGGAACGATTGTCAGTTCGTGAAAATGCAAGAAATAAGTCAACGATAAGTGAGTCAACGGTAAATGACACTCTTCACCAATATGAAGAAACAAGGAATTGGGATGACGTGTTCGGCCGGAACTATCACGAATAATTTCCCAAGCGGATGAAGAACGATTAAAACTAATTTTTAAACAAAGCAGAAAGTTGACCGCACCTATAATCACCTCTGAAATCAATCGCGATCGTGAAAGACCAATTTTCGTAAGCACAGGGAAACGACGTCTCCAAGCGGAAAAGCTGCATGGACGCTTTGCCATACGCTAACCATTGCTTGGTCAGGAAAATCGGCAGACACTACTGTTTCCAGTCTTCATTTGTCCAACTTCGATGTGTTGGTGCCCACTGAAGTCGTTTCTGACGATTTCACCGACGTAGGTTTTCGTACGGCAACGCGTCCATGCAGATTTTCCGCTTGGAGACGTCGTTTCCCTGTTCTTACGAAAATTGGTCTTTCACGATCGCGATTGACTTCAGAGGTGGTTTTGGGTGCTGGCAATTTTCTGTTTTGCTTAAAAATTAATTTTAATCGTTCTTTATCCGCTTGGGAAATTATTCGTGATAGTCCCGGCCGAACACGTCATCCAAATTCCATGTTTCTTCATATTGGTGAAGAGTGTCACTTATCGTTGACTTATTTCGTACATTTTCACGAACTGACAATCGTTCCTGATGAAAAGCGATAATTTAGAGAACGCTGTTCCTTGCTTGTTGGCTTTCCGCATCTGCCTGATGTCTTCCGCGTGACAGAGTAATCTTGTGCAAACTACAGATTGCAGGCACAGACTCGTTTGAATAGGTATTCGAGCATTTGATGCAAAAAATCTGGTAAAAATGGGGTCGCAACATGTGTCTGAGATGCAGTACTTACGACTCTATTTGTTGTTTTGTATTTAATCCTTTTTAATGGAAACTAGAAAAATTCCAACAACCAACTACAAATACAAAACAGCATAATAATTGCATAATAATTAAATATAACAATTATTTTAAATTAGCACATTTAATGATGTCGTATGTTACTGGAAATCAACGTTAAGAATGTGTTCGCTATTTGGTAGAAATAGATGTGCCTATTGCTACGTTATCAGAGCTTATATCATTATTTCCTATATGTTTACTATGTGTCCGAACTTCCATGAGCGGCAGTGTACTTTCAGCAAGACGGTTGCCAGCTCACCATTAAAACATTGTGACTGAATGGTTACAAGAATAGAGCGCTCGGTATAACTTTTTATTTTTACAATCATTAATTATTAATTGTCTAATGTCGGTAGTTCAAGTTAGTATGGCAATAATAGTAGTTAATTAAATTATAAATCAAACTTAATGAAATTAACATGCCGTACTAAACAAAGTTCGTCGTAGTAGCGAAACACGGGCTATCAAAGTCTAGCTAAAAATAGAACCAGATATACATTTCGATTTTGATTACCTAGTTATTATTTATTATTTTAGGACGTGTTAAGTAAGAGTAAGAGAGCCCTCAAACTATAATGTTTGCAGAATATATTTCAGCTGGGTAGGTACGTAGATTTTAATAAACAAACAATCAAAACACTTTCCATCACTAATTCCAAATCCGTGTCCACAAATTTGGCCATAGGTCATACGCGCATCCTCGTTTACGTTACTTTCCTTCATCGCCTTTCACACTTTCCACGCTCCGACATCCTGAACAAAAAAAGGCGACAATCCCATCATCGCGTTTCCCTCGCACCGCGTAAGTGGCACACGACACCAAACAATCGCTCGCGATCGCGGTACCATCGGTACCAACCGACCAAACAACACATTTCTCACGCAACTCTCCTCTTCTCTTCCAGACGCGGCCTGACGCCCCCACATCGCGTCAAATCCATCTCCATGGCGACGTTCACGACGGAGGAAGTCGACCTGGTGCAGCAGCGCGGCAACGAGTACTGCAGGCGCACGTGGCTAGGCCTCTACGAGGGTCAGCCGATGGTCGAGGGGTCCCCCAGGGACGAACAACAGATCCACGACCTCATGGTCGACAAGTACGAGAGGCGACGGTACTATCTGGAACCGAATACCGCCACTACCACCACCTCCTCCACGAGTCAGAGAGTGAAACCACCGCTGCAGCTTTCCGATCAGCTAGAGCAGCAGCAGCAGCAGACTTCTGACAGGTCTAACGGTGAGAGCGCGCAGGCACAGCTGTTGCGAAGGAAGAACGCGATCAGGAGGCCAACCGTGTCGCATAGTTTGAATCTAAATAATAATAATAGTAGTAGTAAAGGTGGCGAGTTTGTGGCCAATTTCGACCAGGCCGATATCTTCCAGGCGGGGAATATTAACGGGTTGAAGGCGAGCGAGGGTAATCAGGCGTTCGGACAGGTGGCGTTCGCGAACTTCGACAATAATCCGGTCTTCAGTAATAATACTTCAAGTAAGTGTTTTTTGATTTTGTTTTTCGTTTTGTGGATAGTGTATATTGCATGTATGTATGTATTGTGGTTTTTATAAGTTGTCTATGCCGTCGATGGTGTTTAATGTATTTGTTGATCTGTGACGTAAGTCATAAGGATGGTAGAGATGAATATTTACGCGCGTGATGATTTGTACATCACTATCTTACTTTTTTTTTATGAAAAACTTAAGTGGTGTAAAAAATAATATACACTAGGGCGGGCCTTATTTATATGGAAACAATATAACTTTTAAGTTTTTGTCTGCGGAACTCTCTCAGTTTGTAATTTTGTATGCATACTTAATTTTTGAAAATTTTGAAAACATTTTAACCGATGCCCTAAGGCGTTCAAAATCGAGAATAAATTCAATTTAATGATATTAAAAAATAACCAATTAACTTTTGAGTGTAGATGTTAGAGCATTTCACATATTTCTAAGTATGTACTATCCTCGCCAAAAAGAAGTCGTACAGCAAGTTTGACATCATGTAAGTCTGGCTTGTCAACTTGACAGCTGGTGCATGTTTCATCCCTATGACTAATGTCAGAATGACAGCGTATAGGTTATAAAAGAACCATTTACAAAGCTACACAGTGTACGACTTTTTTTTGGCGTGCATAGTACATAATTTGTCAAAAATACAATAACCTAAGCTAAGTGACCATCCTGGTCAACAAAGAAAAAAATCGAGTGAACAAGTGAAGACTGTGTGTGATATACGTTTTCTCCGTAAAATTTGAATATGAGTGCAGAAATTTCAAATTTCGTCTCGTTTTTTTTGAGAGAAAGAATCAATTTTGGGATTGTTAGCAGTTTTCAGCACCGCTTTTCTCAAAATCTCGACTCAAGTTAAAATTTCTGCCATTGACTCAGCTTCTACAAAAAAAAGCATACCAGAAACAGTTCTCACTTGTTAGATTTGTTCATTGTACGGATATAAAGAAACAATTCAACCAACCTAATGTACACACTAAAACAATGTAACTCGACATCCTTAATAGATTAGGAATAAATCAAAAATAAGGGGCAATATCAATGCCCTTAGGCATTTTTAAAGTCGAAATAAAATATATCGTCGAGTTATAGGTAAAAGTCACTAACATCTAAAATAATTACTACAATCCGACTTTCAGAAGGAATACTCACTAATATAATGGTATTTTCTAGATAATTAATGGATTTTTGTGAACTTAGACCACTTAATGATCGTCTTCTTGTCCAAGATACGCATTTATAAGCGTTTGTCTTCAATTAATTCGTGTTACAATAAAATATAACAAAATGTTAGTAATAAAATGCCCAACTAATAAAGTATCCGAAATTTTCAAGTAGATAATAGTATATAATAATATAATAGTATATATAAGAGTATAGGTAATAGTAAACATCGGTTATTCTTATAGATAAAACTAGGATTCTAATGTGTAATTCTGGAGTGTTCAGGTCCATTTAAATTGTGTGAATCATACCTGATCACAGTGTGTGACATGATTAGAATGAGAAGAAAAAACTACTTTCGAAAAAGTCAAAATCCAATACGGTTGTCTGTGCGGTTGTCAATCCTAATGTCAAATCATCTTTAAAGTTATGTCAAATTACACCATTGGATTTATTGTCTTTTGGTTACAAACGTTTAGCTTAATTGTTTTTTTTTGAGTAAGTAATTAAGGGGAATCCATACCCCTACGTTTTGCTTGCAAAACACGCAAAAGTTCTGAGACTTTTTCTCAGCAATTAGTTCACATAATCGTAAAAGAAATACACCAAATTAAAGATAAGAGAAATATAATTTTGCGTCTAGTGGTAGATTTTTGGTAGTCCTGTTCGTTTTTGACAAATCTATTTCTGAATATGACATAAAATTGGCTGATTTTGCAATTTTTTTTCGAAGAACAGGTTAAAATTGAAAAAAGTACCACATAATAGGTCTAAGTTACACCTTCCTCTATAAGTGTACAAGATTTCACGTAAAAATATCAATATCTTACATGTTTTTTTCACTCAAAACTTTACTTCTTCGAGTACATGAATAAGTTATATTTTATCACGTAGCGTGGATACAACAACAACAAGTAATACATATACATTACCACAGCAAGTAATACACCTTTATCTATAATTTGATGTATAACATGAGAGAATTGATACAACATTAAGCTGACTATGGATGCTTATTTTATAGGACGTACCAGCAGTACTGATTCCTCTTAAAAAGCAAATTTAAAAATTTAATTTTTTTTGAGATATTGTTAAAACCAAAAAGAAAAGGGATGTTAAACTTTCTCATATTGTTGTTCAGCACAAAAATGTTGCACGAAGTTACTCTTCAAAAAGAGCACTATCCCCGTGCATTGGGACTTACCTATAACTTTTAAATTCAAATATACATAGTGAATTGATTTGCAAAGGGTTATTACGACTAAAATTAAATTAGCAATATACCTACAATCGAACAATAGAAAGTTGATCAATTAATATCTCCAAATGTCTTTGTCAAAATCATGTAGGTACTTACTTGTTTATTTACATGGTAAGTTTTAAAGAATCTCAAACTTAATTAATTCATTTATCAGTTTTATGATGACCAAAAAAATGAAATGGAGCTGGACTAAAAAAAAATTATACGGTGTCAATTGTAGGTTTATTACATATTGCTGCAATGCCAATTATATCGATAGAATATGTCTTATTCGCATGCCCAAAAAGCATTGGTATTGGTATTGCATTGCAACATACAAATTTGGATGTGTTTTTTTTTACACAAGTGATAATCAAGACTCAATACGTGTGGTAGTAATGTCACCTTTTAGATTTTCTGTCCTGATTTGCAATAACAAATTATTAATATTGACTCCTTTTCCGGCGCTTGAAAAGGATACAACAATAAAAATGAAAAAAATGACAACCACAACATGTAATAAACCTATATCTATAATTTTATACATGTAACATATGAAAATTGATTGATAATACTATTAACCTCAGTATGGTTGCTTCATTGAATAGTGTTTTTGGGCAGGACGTACTAGCTCTACAGCTTCCCCTGAAATAAATCCAAAATAAGTCAACAATGTTCAATGTTCGCCGTACTGAAAATTTTAGCGTACACACTGCATAGGAGACTTCAGCTCCTATTTTAGCATAGATTTTGCGCACAGGCAAAGCAAATCGATGCCTAAAAATACACCTAGAAAGCTCATTTATACCAAGGTTGTCGGCAACGTCCCACAATTTTATTTATTTTGGCACTCAAAGTGCACTTTCTTATTACCATACGAACTGACTTTCATCGTCGTTCTTAGATCTTACTTTCATGTAAACGAACCCGAGTCCAGTCTCGGTCTCGACAGTAACAAAACAACAAACACTTGTCGCAACTCCTTTGATTTTTCCATCGAAATCGAAAACAGCGCAACGTGCTCCGCGAATCTATAGTCGTGTTTTAATTTTTTTTATAGCCGGTTGTATGTTTTGACTGCAGAGACCGTGAGGCAATCTTGCGATGCATGTCGATGTAAATAACCGATTTGCGGGTTTATTTATGCTCGAGCAAACGTCAAATGTCAACGAACGTGTCGTTTGTTTGTGTTTGGTTGCACACTCGATGTTGCCTTTGTAAAGGTGGCTGACCGATTTACTTGTTCGACGTGTCAATATGCGTGGACGGTTTAAACTGTTTAAAGTCGAAAAGAAACAATTGTTGTTTATCAATATGGGGTATTGTATAGGGTTATTATAAATATGTAGGTGGCTATGTTTTATATTCTTGGAGAAATGACGCAGCGGGAATGGAATAATATTTATGGTGACTTCTTATCGATACGTTGCTGAAATATCGATGTATTCGTGAGATATGTGGTCTGAAAATAGCTCACCGCTTTGCGTGCTAAGCGCGTCAACATCGTTGTCGATATTTCTGAATCACACTCGGGTTAATGTGAATAATATTTCTTGAAAGAATAAGTAATTTCATGAAAGAATATTAACCGTGTGCGGTCAAATATAAAATAATACGTAGAGCGGCATACGTACTTTAAAAACCAGTATGATCAGAAGTTCATTCATTAGTACATACTTCAAAACTCTCGCTGTTTAAATGTTCCACCAAAAAGTAATGTTAGACCGTTTTCAAGATAGACCTAAAAACGTGGGATTAAAAACAATATATTGGTCAAGATTCTTCATATTCGTTTTTTTTTTGTTTTGTCCAAAATCAATGATCATTTCTATCGATTTTCTACAGTAGACTTTTTGGCAGGGTTGTTATAAAAAATCTGATGTGGCCAGGCACATGACTTTATCATACTATATATAAAATTAATAGTTTAGCTGCATGAGATATTATTTGATCGAGATCGGCTATGTCTGCATTAAAATAAAACTAGTAGAACTAGACAGATATGTCGATTAAAGCAGCGTTCGGATATTCTACCCCGTTGATACCGGGTACACCGTCCAAATGACACGTGTTATTGGGTGTAGAAAGTGTGAAGGTGAGCTCCGATTGGTGGCAATGGTTGGTAATGGCGGTGGTAGAAGACGAAATTATAGTGTTTCTCACATGTGATGGTGACACATATTAGTTTGCATGTACATAACTTGAATCACTAGCAAATTCTATTAGAAATACCATAATTGCGTCTACTACCACTGCCATTAGCACTAATGAAAACGCACCTTAACGGTGTACAATATCCGAACGCAGCTTGTATTGACAGTGTATTGTCAAAGCATTAGCGTTTGACACTATCTACACCGTCATTAAAATCACATATGACATTTAATCTGACATATCCTGGCTACTAGGTTTAATGCGGTACGACCGATCTCGATGAAATAGAATTTGCTCATGCAGCTAAACTATTGATTGTACCAAAAAATGTCATAGTCATAAATTATTCAGAATTTCCTCTAGTTTAATTTATTATTTAACTATTTCGACAAAATTCCAGAAATGCCGGCTTATTTACAAAATCTTTCAAAAATGCTAAGACTAAACCTCCAGTTCCTTTGGACCCTTTTTAACAGAAAGCTTTTCAGCTCTAAGTTTGGCCATGAAACTTCTAAATATGAAGTTTCGTCCCGATACTTTTAGTAGTTTCTCCGGAATCGTCGCCACAAAAAGCGGGTACACATACACACACACACATCCACACACACACACACAGACATTTTTTTGTACCTTGGTCAAAAATGTTCAGGGGACCCAAAAAGACATATTTCCGCTAAAATCTCAAAAAAAATTTTTAGCACGATTACAATACTTTACATACTGCGTATGATAAAGTAAAAGACGTTTTTACTTTATCATACGTAGTATGTAAAGTATTGTAATCGTGCCAAAAAAATTGTTGATATTTTAGCGGTAATATGTCTTTTTGGGTCCCCTGAACATTTTTTACCAAGGTACAAAAAAATTGTCGTGTGTGTGTGTGTGTGTGTACCCGTTTTTTGTGGCGACGATTCCGGAGATGGATCCAAAGGAACTGGAAGTTTAGTCTTAGCATTTTTGAAAGATTTTGCAAATAAGCCGCCATTTCTCGAATTTCATCGAAATAAATAAATTAAAGCACAGGACATTCTGAATAATTTATGACTATGACATTTTTTGGTAAAATGAATAGTTTAGCTGCATGAGCAAATTCTATTTCATCGAGATCGCTCGTACTGAATTAAAGCGAGTTAGCCAGGATTTGTCAGATATTGTGATTCTAATGACAGTAGGTAGTGTCAAATGCTGATGTTCTGTCAATATAATCAAAATATCTGTCTAGTTCCAGTAGTTTTATTTTAATGCAGACCTGGCCGATCTCGATCAAATAGAATCATGCAGCTAAACTATTAATTTTATATATGGTATGATAAAGTCATGTGCCTGGCCACATCAGATTTTTTTTTATTCAAAACAAAACAAACATATTTTTTTTTGTTATGAAATGTTTTTTTTATAAAATGATGTTTTTTTTAACGAAACAATGTTTTTAAACACTTCGCAAAAAACATGTTTTAAACATGAAAAAAACATGTTTTAAATCACCAAAAAAATATGTTTTAAATAAGGAATCTAACTTGTTTTAAAACAATGTTTTAAAACAAAGTGTTTTAAACATTTAAAACAAACTGATTTAAACATGTTTAAAACAAAATATTTGCTTTAAAACATGTTTAAAACAATGATTTAAAACAAAGTGTTTTATACATTTAAAACAAACTGTTTTAAACATATTTAAAACAAAATGATTTAAAACAAAATATTTGTTTTAAAACATGTTTAAAACAATGTTTTAAAACATAACAACCCTGCTATCTGGTAGTTAAAGTCACCGTCAACTTTTGGCGGAAAATTGATTGTTTGGTATAAAAATATCCAAAAAAAGTTTATTTCTCAGACTACGGCGTAGATTAGAATTATTAAAAAATATTGTTTATAAAATGATGCAAAGAATTACTTAGATATTTTTGCTTAAAATATTTATTTTTTGTGAGACCGGATTATTCTAGTCTATGCCGTAGCGAGTCATTCGTAGATTGCCGCGAGAATAGTTTTTAAATCGGACGTTTAGTTTTTCAAAAATCGTGTCAATCGCCCAACGAAACAACGTTTCGAAAAAATGTGGTACATACATTTTAGACATGTAATTTTATATTTCTGACAACGGTTTCCAGCTTCTAATAATAATGAATATGTTAAACAAAGTGAAAAAAAACATCATCTTTTTTGACAAGAGTTTTTAGCATTGCGCTGGTTTTACCAGGCGTGTTGTATGTAAAGTCGGGTAATCAAATTATATATGTATCCTATCAACGGAAAAACTCAATATCTTTTGGTATTACCATCAATAATTTAATTTATTACTACATTATTATTATCATCAATCTCACCAACCAGGCGTTTTGTATGATAAATCTTGTAAATCAAATCATACTGCGAAATGATTATTTTGGAAAGATTTCGTTTCCTAGTTTTTATTCGGAAATACCAAAATTATCGTTAAAGTTCGTGCTTCAAAACACATCTTCGCTCAAATAAAAAAGGAAGAAAAACACCACATCAATTCCTTAATTAAATTTAATGCTTGCTCGATAACGCAATCAATCAACGCGCAACAAAACAAACATCGCCAGACATGAGCGTCGGCAGCAGCGACGTTCAAAACAAAATTTGAATTGATAATTTTTCCGATTCGCAAAAATACCACCGACCTTCACACACCACGAGCGATAGTATACGACATCGGGATACCAACGCCATACACATTTAATACATTTCCGCGTTTAGCACGCGACTCCCATTTAAAAACAATAGATGATCAAATAACTGATAAATAAAGATAAGATATACCGCGAATCTCGTTATAATCGATCGGTTATGGCGGTCTCTACGCATAGCATCCGTTATAATTTGTTTGCGTAACAGGAATATATGACACCCCTCGTCGCATTAATTTGTTGTTGTTTTTATGTGTTGATGATCCGTAATGTGAGAACTCGATCGTAAACACGCGTGCCGAATGTCTCTCGGGGTTTTCGATTTATTGATCGAGAATCAAAAACAAGTTACGATAAGTATAACTTGCTGGAAATTGAAGGTTGCGACGAATAGAAAAGTTTTGTATGGTTTGACTGACATTACTGTGCACAACACAAACAAACAAACATTGATGTAGCTTGCAACTATGGGTAACCTTTTTGACCGAGAAATGGCGGTAATTATACCTACTATCAAAAGTATGTTAATTACCGGGACTCTAAAATTACTATTCTCCAAATTTAAAATTAGGTGTTTTAACAGTTTATTCTGTAAAAGTACTGTCTTCTTGTAACAATACATTTACATTTGTATATTTACAGTTTCAACAATTTAAACATTGACTTCCAGTTATAGTATTGTAAGTTTTGCTGACATGCTGACATATTATTTTTTACTGACATTTTGTTTCAGTGTAGTTCAGTAAAATCTGATTTTACTTTTCTTGGTCTAAACTCTAAACGATTTGTTATCGGCAACGAGAATAATAACATATTGTTCATTTAATAAAACATTTTTAAGAGAGGCTATAACGAACAAAATAAAATATAATAATAAATAATAACAGTTTATAATTATAAAAGTTTTTTGATACCCATTGATCTGGAATCTTCAAAATGTTCAAAAAGTAAACCTATGAACAGTAGGAGGGTGGTTCAAAAATGCATTGCAAAAATTTTTGTGGGAAAACTTAAGATTGAAGTTATAGGACTTGTAGAGGACTTTCCAATGAAGAATTTGAGCTATTATACATATGGCTTTGACGCCCCCAACCCACCCCACAGTGCCCTGAAAACTACGCTTAAATGAAAAGTGTACATTCTTCAGAAAATTTACCGTTCTAATCACTTCATTCTCTTTTTCCTCATAGAAATCATTACTATAAGTCTAGTTGAATGTTTATAAACATTTGTCAGGTAATTTCCATTTGTTTAAGCAAATTCCATTTGTTTCAATAATTCGCTTTTCTCGAAACTCCGTCGGACATCTGTTTTCTGAGTTCGAAATAACAGTTTATTATCTTAGAGTGACATTACTGAATCGGATTCAGTATTGTGCTAAGTGAAAGTCCCGTATACAGTTTTAATTAATTTATATATATTTATGATTTTATATCTACAATTTCATGTCATATTTTAAAATGTTTGTGAGTGCGTCTAACTGTATATTTTATATCTTTGACACGAGCGTCTGATGATGCTATTAGCGAAACCGGTCACCCTCTAGTTATTAAAAAATAAAAAAGTGTACGAGAAACAAATTTCGTAATTATTTCTAAAGAAAAACGTACACAGTATGGATAATCAGACATATACCTAAAAATTTGTTTAAACAAATGGCAAATGTTTATAGGCATCCCACTAGACTTATAATAATGACTTCTATGAGAAAAAAGGAGAATGAAATAATTAGAAGGGTCAATTTTCTGAAGAATCTACATTTTTTCATTTCAGGGTAGTTTTCAGGGCACTGTGGGGGTGGGTTGGGGGCATCAAATCCATATGTATGATAGGTCAAATTCTTCTTGGAAAGTCCTCTACAAGTCCTATAACTTTAGTCTTAACTTTTCCCAAACCCCGAACAATTATTCGAAAAATACCAAAAATTGTCTTTTTCCCATGCATTTTCTTATGTAAATTTGAGGCCTCGACAGGCACCATTAGAATCAAAATTTCGAAAAAAAAAAAATACGTGTCCACTTTTTTTGGATTTGGAAACGATTTGGGGGATCGTTGCTTTGTAATAAAAATAGCCAATTTGAACCACCCTAATGAAACTAATCAAAGTAACATTTATTTTCTAAAATACGAAAATTCGAAAAAACAGCAAAAGTAGTATATCAACTTATTTGTTTCCTACTTTTTTTATTCAATTTATTTTTATAAATTGTAATGTTTTTTATTAATTAATTTACTTACTTTGTGTTATTGTAATGGGTTTGTGTTCTTGGTTTGTATTCGCAATGTTGGTATGTCCTTCTTTTTTTTTTTCTTTGTTTTGTTGATTTGTTTCAAACGAAACAGAAAAAGTATATAAGTCCACATCAAAGTTTTGACAGAGAATGACGAAATTTTGCTGACATTTTGCGAAAACAATGTTTCTGTGTTATTTGGTATTTTACTCAATCACGGCCATTTTCCATTAAAAAATTTGCGGATATGCGGATTTGAAATATTTTGATACAGATTCCATTACAAATTCTGTTACCAACAAAAATATAAAAACTACCTGGTGTATTGCTTTTAGGCTTCTGTGAACAAATACCTGAGAAAACTAAAAAATGTTATCTTGTTTTGTGACAAAAACTCATTACTAATTTTGTCAATTTTATCAAATATTTTCAAATTAAAGTGTCCCACAAATTTCATATCCACTATTCTGGCATACTGCTCATGCCGAGTCACGGAACAGCGTGGCGTCCGTGTTTAGTAGCCTTTTACACTCTATTTCAGCGTTTCTCAACCGGGGCTCCGCGGAACCCTGGGGTCCGTGTGATGTCGTCAGGGGTCCCGCAGAAAAATAGTAACAAATAGCGGTGACGGTCGCCGGTTCATGGGCACATTATTCAGTGTTATTTGTATGTATTATTTTAGCATGGGATTATTATTTGAAATATTGGATTAATAAACAAAGTCAATCCATGAATAATTTTGATTTGGAGCCCTTCTAACCCAATAAACCACTGTTATTTCGATATTACATCCAACGGGCAACATTCTAGACTATTCATTAACTTTAATTGACAATATTACTTACAATTATCTGTTACATAAAAACAAAATAACATCTAGGAAACAACAATCTGGCAGAGTTATTGGTCAGCCTGTAACATTCTTTGTTTTCAATATTTTCGCGTTTCCAAATGTGTGACAAAATAAACCTATAATTTGAATCTTCAGGAGAAGAACAGAGTTATAGGTGGTGGATTTCAATATGGTCTTACATTCCAGATAAGATAACTAACCTATCACCAGACAAGTTCTGAGCTTCTATGACGCAAATTATGTCGGTCCTCATCATAGAAAATCAATAAATATACAGAGTGAGTTACAATTATAGACGAAACTTTATGCGGACAGGAAGCTAAAGTGTAATTTCAATTCAGAAAGAGAATTTCAGTTCAGTTATCAACATTGTGTATGTATGAGCAAGCTTTTTTTTATTTAACAAACTAAGAGAAAATATAGAGATCATCTGTTATAGATACAATATCTTCTACTTGGGTGTTTATTCCCACACTTTTTTTTCTCAGAACGTAATTATTGTTCTGACGAAAATGTTTCATAAGGACTTATTTATTTTCTCAATACCTTAAAACATAACAAAATATCAATAAAACACTAAATGGCGCTAACTTCTTAAGGAATATTAACTTGTTATTGATAGGTATATGTGAAACTTTTTACTCAGAATAACTGTTTCTTAATTTTTGTATTTTGATCAATGATTTTTTTTAAATTTTTTCATGAATTTATTTATTTAATTATTTGTAAAAGGTACTTTTTGTATTCTTCGTATTCGCATTGTTTGATTTGTATTTCCTTCTCCCTTCCTTTGGTAATACTTGAAGGAACTAAAAAGAACAAATAAGTTTGTACCTAGAGAGAAATATCTGCAATGTTACAGAAAATGAATGTAATAATCTACCAAAAAAACTGTAAAAGAAGAATTAACTGTAACATCGCTGGTTATTGGATACCAGTTAAATTTCTGTATTGTTTTTACAGAATTCACATATTGCACAAACATATTCCTGTGAAACACAGTATCACCTTACTTTGACAGGGCATTTTTAAAATTTTACAGGAAAAATACTTTAATTGCACAGTAGTAAGTAATATTCAATCATTGAACTGCGTTTCTTTACAGACTTGTATCTGGTTACTTGAAATACGTTACACGTTTTTCTGTACGCAAAAATACTCTAAATGCCTTGGAAAGGACATTGTATATGTTTTTGTTGGGGTTCCGACAGGTTCCAACCCTATTTAAAGGGTTCCGCAAGAGTAAAAAGTTTGAGAAACGCTGCTCTATTTGATGTAACATTATTAATTTTTATTTTATCTTTGGTTATTCCAACATTTTCTTAAATATGCCTTCTTATCATAGAAACGCCCATGTTTTATTTTACAAGAAAGTTTGGTTACGCATTTACCTAAGAATAACGATATAAAAATCAATCATTCGAATCTCATAGGAGTCACTTAACTTAATAGGCTCCAATTGGAGCATGCCCCGGTGGGTACTAAACAAATGACGGTCTCTCACATACCTACATTTCTCAAATAATCTACGTTGCCCTAAATTCTTAATATAATTCACCGTATGAGTTAAGGCTGGTTTATACTCCACTGCAAAGGTGAACTGTCTGACCGACTAGTACATATAAACAATAAATTTAACCTTTATTTTCTGGGTTTGAAGACGCCGAAAGTCACAAAATTTTTGAATTTTTATAAAATCTATTTTTTTATTTAGATGTGAATCAACGTTGGTACTCATTGGTACTTCTGCTCGTATTCTAAATAGGCCTTTAGACACTATAGGCAATCCTCTGCCGTCTTGTGGCCTGGTGACCTATCGGCATGCGGTACATTCATGCATTTGATTGACCGAACTCGGTCATATGGATATGTATATGTGTGCGCAAACAGAAAATAGATTTATGTACATTTGGGCCTTTGTTGTGCGTTTTAACGTTCCAGGCGGTTCAAGGTCCCACTCTTCGCAAAAATTTGGCTCAACTACACGCGTTTAGTGACGTTGGTTTATTTTCGTTTCGCAACCAGTAGCGCAGTGTCAAAATAACGGCGCGCCGCGCGCGTTGTATGCGTGTGTTGTTTTACTTATCTGTCATGTCGCGTCTAATGAATCGAAACGATCCCTCCAATAAAATTAGATACTGATTTTAATTTTTCTGGCGATAACCCTCGTCGATTTTTTTTAATTCTCGGAAATGCAGAGATAAGAGTTTATTTACTATTTTTGATTTTGGCGAATACTGATAGTAAATAATTTCTATGTATTCATAATATGGTGTGTATGTATGTGTGTGTGTGTCTGTGAGTTTGCATAAGGACATGTGTACAAACAAAACTCGTCGGTTCGGGTTTATGTATATATGTATGAATGTATGTAGAAATTTAAAGTGACATTGAATCAGCTGAGCAAAGTCTACGCTGAATTTTCATTTCTTCCGGGTATTTATTAATGATCATTTTATTTGCTCTGTGATTATCGATAAATATTTGTAAAAGTCGGGATGGTGTGTCTAAAGGTTCTATCGTCGCCAGTACTGGCGTTATTGGAATATAAAGGTTAAAATTTACTTACATACTTACATGTATGTACGGTCGTGGAAAAAATGTTAATTTATCCGGATTTTTTTATGGCGACATAACTCTAAAACTATCCAATATATTTCTGCCCGGTTTTTTTTCTTGAATGCTCTCTACAATACAATGCTAAATCCAGAACTGGTGTTAAAATCCAACACGTCACATTTTAATGCGATGTGCGGTCGATGTTAAAAAAAAACGTTGAAACGATATTTACTATTTTAGAACGTCTCTGAATAGGTATTGTAGGTATTTTTTTCAAATCATTTGCCTTATTGTGACTAGACATAAAGGGACAAGGAACACAACAGATAAAACCTATCTAACTGTAAATACAAAACAAGTTCATGCTGATAGTTAGCACTACAAGTTGCCGGCACGTGTCCACAAGCGTGATTACACTATATTATTTAAGCGATAAGTGTACAAGACGCGTTAATTACAATTTCATACAATATTTTAATGTGGTTGGTATAATGTATATACCGTGTCCGGCACAAAGTTCGGTACTAATGGGAAAGATTTTTATTATTCACTTTTCAGAAAATTTTATTCTTAACAAAAGCTTCTGGATTGTCTTAAACCTAAAGTGCATCTGCATCTCCCTACATCTTTTAAATATATTTTCAATATACAGGTGCTCATTTTATTATAGAAATTTGTAACATTTTCTTTTTTTTTTTAAATGGAGTACCCTATATATTATTAAATTTTTTGAACGATTCATTATTTTTTAAAATGCATTATTTTTTAATTAGAAGCTATTAACCAAAAATAGTCAAAATTACCGGAACACCTAAATAATTCTCCAACCGTAAACAAATTCGAAAAAATTTTCGAATAAAAGTTTTTATCTACGACACACATATAATAAGTTCATTGCTTACGTATCTATGACTATATAATCCCCATCATGATACGCACCAATGATTATAATGACGCTAGCGTTGTATAAGAATGACAGTTCGTTCAAATAATGACTTCGTTATTTGAACGAACTGTCATCATTATACGAACGTACTGTCAAAGTCAGTCTAAACCTACGTGGATGACACTTATTTGACATTTCGCCTCGCCACCATTGACAAATACATTTAAAAGATTTGATATAAAATGGAATTTATGAGTCGTAGATAAAACGTCGTAGTCCACTCGCACACAACTGATATAAATCGCTCGCATGTTTATATCCTTAGTTATGTGCTCGTCAAATAATATACTATTTGGGCTTATCAACCTCTCGTTTAAATATAGTTTTAATATACAGTGTGTTCGTTTTATTGGGACATGTTCAAACCATTCTATTTTCTAATAGAACACCCTGTAAGTTTTTATTTTTAATTCTAAGAACATTCTATAGAAATAAGTTTTTTTGAAAATGCATTATTTTTGAGTTATAAGCAATTAAGCAAAACTACTAAACTTCAAATTAAGAATATTTTCCCTCATTCATACACATTGATTTTAATGTGACAGTTTGAACATTTAATTTAATTCTATTTAATTGTGTTGTTATTTTCTCTTGATTTCTCTTTATTTTTTACCCGTTTGGTTAAAGTAAAAGTTTATGAGTATGAGTTTATGCGTACAACAAAAAAATAAAATTTTATAAGGAAGTAATTCCAAGATAACATTCTTAGAATTAATCTTAGCATTAAAAAAATTTTATAAAAAGGAAAGATTTGCAAATTTCCATAATAAAATAAACATCCTGTATATTAAAAATATATTTGAACGAGAGGTTGTTTAAACCAAAAAAGCTTTTATTTGAAACATTTTTTGTTTTTTTTATGGTTGGAGAATTATTAAGGTGTTCCGGTAATTTTGACTAATTTTGGTTAATAGCATATAAATAAAAAATAATGAATTTTATAAAAATATGATTCCTATAAAAAATTCTTAGAATTAAGTTTAGAATTAAACAATGTAATAATATATAGGCTGTTCTATTTAAAAAAAGATTTCTGTAATAAAATGAGCACTCTGTATATTGAAAATATATTTAGACCAAAGCTTGTTTAAAGCAAAAAAAATTTTGTTTGAACAATTTTTTGATATTTCTTACGGTTGGAGAATTATTTGGGTGTTCCGGTAATTTTGGCTAACCCTGTATAAAAGTATCTCCAAATGTTAGAACTGTTAGAAGGCATTATATAATATGAAATTACAGTCACCTTCGGGTGTTCATGCAACGACGAAGCAGATCATAATTTCGTATTTAATGCTTATTATTAATGCTTTCGTATTTAATTATTAACACTTTTCAAATATCATCTTTGCGTATCTTTTAAAATAAGGGTACTTTACTCTTAATAGTTGTTCATAGATTAGTTAACACCCGGTACATGCACAGATAATTACATTCTAATATTTATATTTTAGCTTTAAGACAATCCAGAAGCTTCTATCAAGATTACAATTTTCTGTAAAGTTAATCATAAAAAAAATCCTATTAGTGTCCAACTTTCTGCCGGACACGGTATATGCCATTCGGTTTAGAAAAGCAAGGATATTAAATCTCTGTTCTATTTCCGTCGTACCTATCTACTGATAGATACGACTGATTTTATACTTACATTTTAGTACGTTGTCTCGCAATTTCTACTCTTGTCCTGCATTTTAAAGTTAATTTACCTCTTTTTCTTAATCGGCGTAAAACGATTGATGTCAGTTGACATTTGGCATGCAGCATTTTGAACTTATTAAAATAAGATATTTGCAACTCTCTATTACTAGTTTAATAAAATTTATTATTTTATATAAACATTGCGTCGGTACATTAACCTTGCAACTTGATGAAAAGCTGTGTTGGGCCAGATAAGGGAACAAGAATGGACGCGATAGGCGCTAAGTTACAGGATGTGGTTACAAACGTTGATAAATCTACGCGCGTATTGTAGGCAATTTAATCAGGAAGTGTATATTTAAAGGTTTTAAAAATATTACAATTGCCATTAAGGTGGCGCCATCTTCATGTCCGTTACTTAAGAGTCTTCTATAACTATTTGGTAAAAATATCTATTACCTATTGAAAACTGAATGCGTTTTAGAGAAAATATATTAAAAAAATGTGCTTGGCGAACCGCCAACATCTGACACAACGCAAGTGATATACAGTAATGTGTATAAGGAAAATCTGCAGTTTATGTTTGTTCTGAAGTTCTTCCAGTTCCTGTAATTGCGATTGCTTTTATAGCCTTGTGTGATATTTACATGCCAAGGAAAAGATAACCGTTCCGACGTTTATTTATGCACTTGTGTCTACATAACCTAAATACGTTTCAAGATTTTCCGTTTTTGGTCTTTTAAACACATAAAACTTAACATTCAATTTCGGAGCAATTTTAGCGTTTTATTTATTCAAATCTTGGGCTAAAACCACCCTTCAGTTATGTTTACCCATCGCACGGTGGTCGATTCTGCTTCGCTAGCCGGACAAAAATGAAAAATGAAGTTGCGCATTTGTAATTCAAACTGCACTAAATATTAAGAGAAATAGTCAAAGATCAGTCTCTTAACAAGTTTGTCGTCAAAATTTCAAATGCGCGGGTGTGGCACCATCACAAACTGAACTTTACGCTCAGTGGCAAAAGTGCATAACCATTCGCAAATTCATCTATGACAGTGTGAGCGCATGTTTACGTTAATTTTTGTCAATTATTTTGAATAACTACAATGGAAGGGACGGTGTGGTGGTGCGTATAACTTTATGGAAGCTATACTGATGTATTAATTTGAGTTTTTTTAGCGCTTAATAAAATTAACTTTCACCATAAGGTTATAAAAATAGTACGACTGAGTACGACTGGATTAAGTGCTCTATTGCTGGGCTTCGATGTTATAGTTTTAGGATTTGTTGAAGTTAGGTGCCCCTTTTTGCCGGAAACGTTTTTTTTTGTTGTTGAAGAGAGCCCCTTGTCATCTGGAGAGCTTCTACAAATACAGATACATGTGTCTTTCTTTGTTATATGACGTCATAGAGGTTCACAAAAAAAATGGCATAACATAAGCCTACCTGACGTATTTTATGGCATCAATTATAATTTCCGGAACATTCCGGAAGTAGTCATAACTGCATTTGGATTTGGAGAACCTAGGTCGTGTGTGGTATCATTGCATAGATATTTTAAATAGAAACAACTTTTATTTGAATAAAAATTTTCTAAACCATACGCTCCACAAAAGAACCCATAATATGTCATGTGGTCTGTATAAGCTGTGAGCAGAAGAACAATCCACGTATTCATGTTTTATTTTGTTAGTAGTGAAGAGACGTGATAGTATATCGATAGCTAAAGATTTAGCGCGTCAGATGACAAAACCTTAAAGCCTACAAGTCACCTTAGGACTGTCACCTGTCCAACAAAGGATAGCCCGAGATCATATATTATGGTTCATTTCGTAAACCGCATGATTTGGAAAGAAGTGTTTCCAGCAGAAGTTGTTTCGTTTGAAAATATCTTTGCAATGATACCACACATGACCCATGATTTAATTTAACGTTTTGAAGTGAGTGTGGTTGCCAGAATTCGGCCGACTGTAGTTTGTGTGGGTTCATTTAATGTATAAATTTTCACGCCACATATTATTCGGTTTGGGTTAAGGTTCAAAATCGACTACAATGCGGTGTTGCAGCCGCAAGCTAAAACAAATAGTTATTGTTATGGTAAAGTCTTCCATATACTTAGATTTTGTTTACTATTTTCCGGTTATCTATCGAAGATTTTAAGTGCATTAGAAAAAAAAGTTTGTCTGGGTAAAAGTGCAAAATCGACCACTGTGCATCATCTCAAGGCTTGGAAGCACTGGTCTAATGCGCAATAGCGGAATCCATGCCTAGAAAAGGGTTTTCCAAAGGTTTGGTTATCTCATTTTAAGGCCTGGAATCTGCTATTGATTGTCTGGAAGAATTTCTTCTGACTCTAAAGTAGTAACTGCGTGGGCATTGACGAAGTTTGCATTTTGCAGATGCCAATTTCAGCATTTTCGACCTCCAATTTACCAATAGTGGGCCAATGTTGAACGAAGTGCCTCTGTTCCCTAAGTGTAACACGAACCGATGGAGTAAGTCGGTGTGTTTTCCACACGTATTAGTACATATTATCATGTTTACGTTTGTTAACATTTAGTTTTCGTTCATTTGACCATTAGAACTCTATACATCGGCTATACTCACCAACACCTCCACAACATCTACTCCATATACTATGTAGTCACGCTTCAGTTATTAACTGCGTTAATAATACTCTTATTTTATTGTTTCCTTCTTTTGTTCTTTTGGTAATCTTATGTTATCGTATGCTTTTGCGTAGAGCGCAATAACAGCGCTGAAAAAATAACACTCACACACGTATTCTGTGTTGATAACGTTGGTACACAATAAATTCATTATATTGTTTTCTAATAACCCATACACCAACTTTGAATTTATCTTAATCTTTATTAGGTAGAACAGAAAATTCAAAGAATAAAATCACTTCAGTATTGTTTGGCTTATCAGTGCAGTTTCGTAATTATTTCAGAACGTATCCCAGACATGTGTGTTTCTCCTAAAATTTTGTCAAACTGTTGTAATCTTTAATCGATGTTGATGATTATTTCAGCACACTGAAATGCACACAGCACAAAGAAATGCTATTATACCGGTAGAACAAACTTGATGTTTTGGTGGTCTAAGTTTGAGACACCCTATTGAAAAACCTAAGGAACAGATTAGTTTGTACCCCACAACAGAGCCCCTTCCTTTCCCAACATGTTATGGATTAATTAATAATAATAATAATAATCCACGCCTTAACATGCCCCAACAGCTTTCGCCACTACGGGGGCATCGGCATGCCAGAATTATTATTATTATGGCCCGCGTCTGTGACCACGTCTTAAGTTGTTTGGCTTTCAGCATTCGCCGAGGAGTAAAGGAAAACCACAGAAAACCCTTTACTCTGAAAGCAGGTCGTGAGACTCGAACTCACGACCCCCAGACTGATAGCTAAGCGCTTAACCACTGGGCCACAATAATTCATCTCAATATCCCCATTTCTGTAGATAGACCCATACATAATGTGTTTATTAATTCTCGTTTATTGTAGAATATTAATGATGACATGCTTTTTCCGAATGTTGCCCATTGCCCAACAGTTATTTTATTTTACAAAAGTTATTAAACATAAAAGCTAAAATTACAAATCTTTACTTGTAACTTTTGTATATTTTACAAACATACAGATATTGGGATGAATCGAAAAACCAAATGTTGGTCATTGATATGGCCCCATAGCAGGGTACTTAAGAACCTTTCCAAGTTACTTAATTACTCCACAGGGTGCTCCACAAACTTAGACCATGAAAGCATATTGTTGTTGGTTCACTCGGTATAATAAGCCTTAACATGTTTTGTTTTTTCAAAATTTTAAAAGCTTTCACAATTTTGCTGAAATAATCAACAAAGTCGATAAAATATTACAAAGGTTAAATCGAAATTATGCAAAATTTTAAATCCTCGGTGTGTATGTGTACATATTAATTAGTAACATCAAAATTTGTCCATCCTGTACGGTTTAATGATGAAAAGTTTACTTAAATATTAGTTTGATTATTAACGCTATTATACTATGCGATAGTGACGATGTAGTAGAAAGAACCTATGCATGGTCGACAAACGCAAATATTTATAATGCTAATCTTGTAATAATTTTATCCGCTGATATCTCTGAACTGTTTACAGAAGAAATTAACTAAATAAACTTGCAGCGTTGAATTTGTATATGCCAGTCGTCTGTTTTTGTTAGTGATGAATAATTATAATTGTGCGCTATATCATCATATCCCTACGATAGTAATATTGTGTTGCGGGTTTGATACAAATTTGTTGAATACCAGGTGCCTGCATTTGATTGACCGGCAGTTATGTCGGTATCGTAGACGTATTTCTTCATGCCACAATGGGGTATTCCGGTGTTTTTGAAATTGTCATTTTTTATAAAGTATGGGTGCTACTGTTTCATACTTCACGAGTAAAATATCAAACATTGTTTTAAATTAAGAGAAATCGTTGTTTGAAGTTTGAATTAGGATTGGTCTTTGTGACGTCACAAAGACCGCTCAAAGTGAGCGACTCATCGTGTATTTCCGAGGGTGGTCGGTGAATTCAAACGAAATGCACTTTTAATTGCAATTATCTTATAGAAAAACTAAATCAAAAAGCTCATAGCTTAACTATATGAATCCTCATAAATTGTACAATAGGTTAAACCGAATATCTGCTTAAATTTTGACATGACCGGAATACCCTATTGCTGAAACAACGATTTTTGAACACTTTGGTGCAAAATAGTGCTTTTCGGGAAAGTTGAGATCAGAAAGGTACTTTTCTAATGTGTCTAATTGTATACTATTAATGTAGTATTATTATAAAGAGTCATTATAAATTATTGTAGTCGAAGTAGGCCATGGTATCAAATGTAAATTTTTCTGGTTGCCAGGTTGCCGCTCTATTTGAATTGAATGCCACTGTTTTCCACGCAATGGTTAAATTGGTTGCATAACCTATTTCAAGTTTGACAGTTGTATGTGTATAACGGCAAAAAGTTATTAACATGAGCATGACCTACTTTGACTACAATCAATTATAATGATCCTGTACTACTTTTTGTTGTCTTAAATGTAATAAAAATTTAGAAATACGATTAGGTTATGTAGCCGTAACTATGGTTATTGACGGTTTTCATTATGAAACAAAAAACAATGTATAAAAACAATGTGTGTATTATGAAACCAAAGTAGAAAAAGTAGGTTGAATGCAAAGATGAAAATACTGGGGGATAATCAATTACAGACACCTGTGTACCCAAGCGTCAATATCAAACCCACAACAACTGTCACTCGCCCATGCTGATCATAACCTCAATTATATCGTTAATGATAATGTGTGTTCTCTCTCTAACCGTTCCCAGATCCTTTTCTACTGCCGAATGACTTTGCTTCGCTGCAAGATCATCACCATCGCTCATATCACGACGATTGGATTAATTTTGACAGTGATGACTTCATTGACTATAGTAACGATCATGTTTCGCAAGTAACTGTTTACCGTATCGCTTCTGTGTGTTTTTCGGTTTCTGTTTTGTTTTGTTCCAATTTTTATTTCCGTGTTTTCACGCTACAAGTGCTTCTGTTACCATCCACATTTTCTGTTCGTTTTTTGTAGTCGAGCCTTTTGGGGGACGCTTTTCTGTAGTGTGATATTTTGGATAGTGTCGATAGACCAAAGGTCAAACTCCATCAAATTGAATAAAAGTAATTACGATAATCTACCAATTTGTTATTCCTTAGTATGTATACTAATTCTAAAATATTTGATGGAATTTATGTGCCTAAAGGTACAATACATGTACACTCTGGGAGAAAAATATTTGGTCTTTGTTTCAGTGTGTTTTCGTAAACCACAAAAAAGATTACGGAACATTTTCGTTTTTTCTTGAGTGTACACTGTACATACATATTCACGTATCCATAGAAACACCTAGAAACTTTATTTATATACTGTGCCTGTCAAAAATATGGACCTTGTTCTATATTTTGCTGGTTCATAACGATAACACTTTAGCAGGTTATATTTTGTGTATGTTGCCATAGTTTTGACAGTCACATCAATAAAAAATAAGGACCCTTAGATCACAATATATGTTAGCTTTGGGTTTATTTGTATGATATTTTGACTTACCATTTAACATGGTAAAATGGTTATTTTATGACAAAAACAGAATATATTCTAGAATATATTCTGCATTGCAAAATGGTAAATGTCAAAATATCAAATTGATAGTTTTCTGTAGTTTTGGAGTTTGTGTTCACACCTCTGATTTATATTTTCCTCGTATAATCTTACTTTTTCGTTCCTTTTAGGTATGCCTGACCTAAACCATATAAATAGCCAGCAGAAGAACAACTCCACAATGCCTCCTGCTCCTCCGGAAGACAGATATTTACCTTTGAAGGACCTGGACAATGCCTTGAAAACCCAGGCAACCATCGACTGGAATTCGGGCAGCTCCAACGGTTCTGCTTACAGTGCCTCCGTTACACCATCCAGTTCGATCTATAGTTCTTCGTCGCCACAGTCCATGTACGGTTCACCTAGTCAAGGTAAAGTTTAACCTAATACTTGTTCTATTATGATAACCTAATACTTGCTCTATTATGGTAACTTAATCAAAACAAAAAAAAACAAAATACAATATTCTGCTGTATAAGCTGTTCTTTTTCCCAGAATCTTTCAGATTCTAGGAAAACGAGCATACCAAAAACAGTTGTTACTTTAGTTTATATTTTGTTCATTGTTGGCCAGCATAGTCATTTGAGAGAAGCTTTTATAAGATTATAACGATATTTATTTTTGATAAATTAAGTATGTACTTGGATAAATGTGATATGCTGTGATATCTAAGCTAATTACTAGACTAGACTAGACTAATTTATGATGTTTGCTTATTTTATTCATTATTTTTTTGTAATATAATTGAAGGTATTCTCAATTTTCTTGTGTGCACCAGTATATAACCATATAACCAAATAACGGATTATTATTATTATTATTTTAACCATCATCTTCAATAATTCTAATAATTTTACGTCATTCCTCAAAATTGCCGACATATCAACATATATTTTTGTTTTTTCAGGTCAGTTTGCCACATTGTTTCCATCACAGGATTCAACCACAACGTCAAACCCCTTCAACACAACCACGTCAAATGTGTGGACCAATACAAACGCTTTCTCCAATGCAACTAACGGGTTCTCCAACAACGGAACAAATGGGTTCTCAAACAACGGAACAAATGGGTTCTCAAACAACGGAACGAACGGGTTCTCAAACAATGGAACAAACGGCTTCTCTAATAGTGGAACCAATGGGTTTTCTAATGGTGGAACTAATGGGTTCTCTAATGGTGGCACCAATGGATTCTCTAATGGTGGAACCCATGGGTTCTCTAATGGTGGCACAAACGGGTTCACAAACGGAACAAATGCGGCGAACCCGTTCCGTCCCGTCGATCCATTCAAGGTCAACGGATTTAGTCAGACTTTCCAGCCGGCATTCTCCAATCAGTTCAACGGGCACGCATGGGCACCAAATCCATTTACTACAGTAAGTATACCATTATAAATCGATTATCGATTCTTGAAAAAAAAACATACACCTTAAGTTAAAAACAGGATGTCAGACCTTACGTTGTTTCTAACCTCACATGACTGCATCACAATTTACCAAAATATATGTTATGTTTTTTTAATGGTCAGAGTGTATTAAAAAAAACGGAATGAATCCAAATAAACGTATTACTTCATCATTTATTTTCTTTTAGCAGGTTGCTACAAATGGACATTCTAACAATCCGTTTTTATGAGAGCGTGACTCTTAGGACCCCCTTGACACAACAGAAGATGATGACCGTTGAAGGACAGCATTTGTATAATTAATTAGAGAAAAAAGGAAAAATTGGTGGCCAGCAAAATGTATGCATACGTTACATATATGGTTTTCAAAGTTGATCAATTGATTTCTTGTAAGCTTGACGATGCGTACTAATTTTTTTTTAGTAATCTCCTATTTATTGAATCATTACTACCTAATTCCATTAATAATTTTTGTTTTGTTAAATCACAAATCGCGTGGCGATGTGATTATTCTACTATATCGTTAATGTACCCTTAGATAGTGTAATTAGTGTAGTTGTTAGTTAGTAATAATATCCTAATACGCTTTTCACTACTCTCTCTACATCTATCTCTATATGTATCTCTAAAGCAGACAAACTGCCTTTCTCTTGAACAAAAAACGAAGTAATCAAATTAATATTAAGGTATGCTTAAGAAAGATTACGGTCTTAGCCAGCCATGAAGACGATCTGTCAAAGTGACAATTAAGTGTAAGGTTATGTTTCAGTACCATTAACCACAATTGTTACTTTGAAAAGTTTGGCTACGTTGATCGTCTTTGTAGCTTTCTACGACCATGTTTTTTTAACGCCTTAATGATACGTAAATGCGAGGCCTTGTATGTTTTTGGCTTTTTGGCCAGCCTTTGTGCGAGTCCGTTGAGGACTATTGAGTGTCTTGTAACGGTGGCCTTGAGGACCTCGTGCTACATGTAAATATACTGTGATAAAATGATTTTTGACGCTATTGAATTGACAGATGGGATTGATGATATGTCGAGCCTGAATTTTGCTACGTATTCTTTAAAAATGTTTGAAATGTTATACACATATATTTACGACAAATGTATTCCCTCCGTGTACCAACTTGTCGTGCATGCATGACTTGTTTCTCTATTCGTTTTTCACCTGCACAATTGAAACTAATGTATATATTGAGGTTGTGTAAATAAATGACACCAAATAATTTATTGATTGTTTTATTTTTTGTTTGACGGTTGTGGTTGAAGAATGGTAGCTAGAACACAATAGGGAGTTCCAGGATGTATTTCTACAGTAGATTTATCAGCAGTGTCACTTCCTACTTGTGTGAATGTAAGTTTTTTATTCACATTCATCCCAAATAATCTTTTACTCGGTAATTAGAAGGGAATAAATGATAAATTCCTGAACAGTGATAAAATTTGGTGATTTACCAAATTTGCCCACATTGTGAGTGAAAAAGAAAAACATTTTATCGGCCAATTTGAGCAATTCATTGGTTGACAGCAGAATTGCGGTACAATTTGTTCACAAAGTCGCAGTGTAAGTTTAGTTGGACATATTTTTCAGAGTTGCAAAAGATTATGCAAATATTGCTCTAATAAAACTTTGTGTTAGTATATTGGGTGCAATTCAACTATGAAATTTATCCTGGAAGCTGTCAGCCACAAATTTAAAGTGGCTTCGGGTAGTATTCATTCTTTTCTTTCATAATTTAATCAATTGGTACTTATTGCACCCTCAAAATTTCTGCCAAATTTGATATACCCATACCCTTTCGAATTTCCATAACATTTAAACAAAAAAAATCTAATAATAGTGCGAACATTTCCTTCAATCTTTAAACAATTCTTTGTATTTTGATAAAACAAAGACCCAGATAATTTTTTTAAAACTTATTTCACTGGGATAGCAACTGCGACCATAAGAAAATAAATCATAATTCTTTTAATTATTTAAATAAGCAGTAATAATTCTTCAAATCTTTCACCAAAACAAAAGCCCAGATATATATTTTTTGATTTTTTGAACAAAAAACGAAGTAATCAAATTAATATTAAGGTATGCTTAAGAAAGATTACGGTCTTAGCCAGCCATGAAGACGATCTGTCAAAGTGACAATTAAGTGTAAGGTTATGTTTCAGTACCATTAACCACAATTGTTACTTTGAAAAGTTTGGCTACGTTGATCGTCTTTGTAGCTTTCTACGACCATGTTTTTTTAACGCCTTAATGATACGTAAATGCGAGGCCTTGTATGTTTTTGGCTTTTTGGCCAGCCTTTGTGCGAGTCCGTTGAGGACTATTGAGTGTCTTGTAACGGTGGCCTTGAGGACCTCGTGCTACATGTAAATATACTGTGATAAAATGATTTTTGACGCTATTGAATTGACAGATGGGATTGATGATATGTCGAGCCTGAATTTTGCTACGTATTCTTTAAAAATGTTTGAAATGTTATACACATATATTTACGACAAATGTATTCCCTCCGTGTACCAACTTGTCGTGCATGCATGACTTGTTTCTCTATTCGTTTTTCACCTGCACAATTGAAACTAATGTATATATTGAGGTTGTGTAAATAAATGACACCAAATAATTTATTGATTGTTTTATTTTTTGTTTGACGGTTGTGGTTGAAGAATGGTAGCTAGAACACAATAGGGAGTTCCAGGATGTATTTCTACAGTAGATTTATCAGCAGTGTCACTTCCTACTTGTGTGAATGTAAGTTTTTTATTCACATTTATCCCAAATAATCTTTTACTCGGTAATTAGAAGGGAATAAATGATAAATTCCTGAACAGTGATAAAATTTGGTGATTTACCAAATTTGCCCACATTGTGAGTGAAAAAGAAAAACATTTTATCGGCCAATTTGAGCAATTCATTGGTTGACAGCAGAATTGCGGTACAATTTGTTCACAAAGTCGCAGTGTAAGTTTAGTTGGACATATTTTTCAGAGTTGCAAAAGATTATGCAAATATTGCTCTAATAAAACTTTGTGTTAGTATATTGGGTGCAATTCAACTATGAAATTTATCCTGGAAGCTGTCAGCCACAAATTTAAAGTGGCTTCGGGTAGTATTCATTCTTTTCTTTCATAATTTAATCAATTGGTACTTATTGCACCCTCAAAATTTCTGCCAAATTTGATATACCCATACCCTTTCGAATTTCCATAACATTTAAACAAAAAAAATCTAATAATAGTGCGAACATTTCCTTCAATCTTTAAACAATTCTTTGTATTTTGATAAAACAAAGACCCAGATAATTTTTTTAAAACTTATTTCACTGGGATAGCAACTGCGACCATAAGAAAATAAATCATAATTCTTTTAATTATTTAAATAAGCAGTAATAATTCTTCAAATCTTTCACCAAAACAAAAGCCCAGATATATATTTTTTGATTTATTTCGTAATATACTAGGACTGCACTTTTGACAGACACAACACTTTTTTCACTCTAGTCATAATTCATTTTTAAATAATAAGTACAATTCTTTGATTATTACGCCAAAATAAAAAAAAACAATTTTTTTTTAACATTTCTACCAAATTTAATACACTTCCGAATTTCCATAACATTTAAAAATCATATATTTGTAATATAGTGAGAACACTTCTTTCAATCTTGTTATAATTGTTTAAAGAATTCTTTGTATTTTGATGAAAAAGACGGTATAAAAAATTTCTGTGTGTGTGCGTATGTCTGCGTGTACCCGTTTTTTGTAGCGACGATTCCGGAAAACCTACTAGAGGTATTGGGAGGAAACTTCATATTTAGAAGTCTCATGGCTAAACTTTGAGCTGAAAGAAGTTTTTTTCAAAATGGTCCAAAGGAACTGGAGTGTTACTCTTAGCATTTTTCAACGATTTTGCAAATGCCATTTCTGTTATCTTGTCTAAATAGCTAAATAATATGTTAAAGTAAAGGAAATTTGATGTCTGACATTTTTTGGTAAAATTAATAGTTTGGCTGCAGGAGCAGATTCAAATTGAGATCGGTCGTGTCTGTGTTAAAACTAGTTACCCAAGATTTGACAGATATTTTCATTCTAATGACACTAGGTAGGGTCAAAAGGTGATGTTTTGACAATAGAATAAAAATATCTGGCAAATCCTGGCTAACTAGTTTTATTTTAATGCAGACACGACCGATAACGTTGAAATAGAATCTCATGCAGCATACTATTAATTTTATATATAGTATGATGAAGTCATGTGCCTGGCCACATTAGATTCTTTATTTTATCATACATAGTATAACATTAGCCGAAAAAAAGTTTTGAGATTTTACAAAAAATGTCATTTTGAATCCCCTGAACATTTTTGACCAAGGTATAAAAAATGTCTGTGTGTACCCGGTTTTTGTGGCGACGATTCCGGAAAAACTACTAGAGGTATTGGGACAAAACTTCATATTTAGAAGTTTCGTGGCTAAACTTGGAACTGAAACAAGTCTTGTTCAAAAGGGTCCAAAGGAACTGGAGGGTTACTTTTAGCATTTTTAAACGATTTTGCAAATAAGCCGCCATTTCTGTATATTTGTCAAAATAGTTACATAATAAATTAAAGTAGAGGAAATTTTGAATATTTTATGTCTATGACATTTTTTGATAAAGTTAATAGTTTAGCTGCATAAGCAAATTTCTATTTGATCGAGATACTGCATTAAAACTAGTTAGCCAGAAGTTGAGAGATATTTTGATGCTATAGACAGCTATATACCCTATGATTGACAGTATAGTCACATCAGTGTTTGCGTTCATTTACGTTGGGAAACACTGCTAAATAGTATGATAATGTCATGTGCCTGGCCACATCAGGTTTCTTAAGACCCAGTTCTACCTCTCCTAAAACGCGTTTGCAAATAAAAGTGTTATTTATTGTTCAAAGTTTATGAAATTTTTTATGTAACTTCTTAGATAAATAACGAGTTGGGCTGGATGAAAAAAAAAATTTTTTAAAGATAAAAATCAATTTGACTTCTACATCTTTGGTTTTTTTCAAATATAAAACATTTAGCCCAACTCATGATACAAAAATAGATTTTTTATTTAAGTACAATTTTAATCTAAACATTATAATTGCGATAACAAAGCGTAATTGCCAGAAATGTATGTAATTTGCCTATATTACGGGCCCGGTGTAGACAGCAGACGTTGGGAGTTTTAAACACCGCCTATAACTACGCCACGCCTACTGCTATTTTTAGATTAGACTGTTCACAAGACCGTAGCGTCTATTGAATCGGGAGAACAGAGTTCTCGCATTTCACATTTATACGCACGGTTTACAAATTTAACACACGATAAAAGTCATATACTGTATGATATTATACTTAGTGCAGTTATACCAGCTAGGTACATTTGTTTACTAATGGGTAGAAGTCGTGGCAAAATACCTAAACATCCGCGTCTGTCCTTTAGACTTTAGACGAATTAGTAAAAGACGACTACGTACCACCTAAGTTAAAATATATGCATAGATAATCTAAAAGAACAATATTGTAATTATTTAATTACAAATTAGGCAAAGAGACCAGAACAGGACTCAAATGAACATTTTATTTAAAATGTCGGTTTTATGGACAGGAAGAGACAATTAGCAGTGACGAACTTGGGTCGGCTCTAATGGATATTAGTTCAGCGACTGTATTGGGCAGTATTACAGCGGGAATTGGATATAGCCAATGACAGAATTTGTTTTCATTCATGAATCTTGCATTCATGTCGCCCAAAACGTTTATAAAATATAGCGAACTTGTAGGTGACAAAATATTTGGGATTTATATAAATGGTTTGGGGAACTTTGGACTATGTACTATGATTTTACTTTATCATATGTAGTATGTAAAGTATTGTAATTGTGCCAAACAACATTTTTTAGGTTTTAGCGGAAATGTCTTTTTGGAACCCTTGAACATTTTTGACCCAGGTAAAAAAAAATTCTGTGTATGTGTGTGTGCCTTTTTTGTGGCGACGATTCCGGAGAAACTACTAAGGTATCGGGACGAAACTTCATATTTAGAAGTTTCATAACCAAACTTAGAGCTGAAAAGCTTTCTGTTGAAAAGGATCCAAAGAAACTGGAGGTTTAGTCTTATAGCATTTTTGAAAGATTTTGCAAATAAGCCGCCATTTCTGGAAATTTGTCGAAATAGTAAAATAATAAATTAAAGTACAGGAAATTCTGAATAATTTATGACTATGGCATTTTTTGGTTGAATGAATACTTTAGCTGCATGAGCAAATTCTATTTTATCGAGATCGCTGCATTAAAACTAGTTAGCCAGGATTTGTCAGATATTGTGATTCTAATGACAGTAGGTAGTGTCAAACGCTGATGTTTTGACAATACCTACTGTCAATATAATCAAAATATCCGTCTAGTTCCAGTAGTTTTATTTTAATGCAGACATGGCCGATCTCGATCAAATAGAATCTCATGCAGCTAAACTATTAATTTTATATATGGTATGATAAAGTAATGTGCCTGAACGCATCAGATTAATTTTTTTTATTTTTGTCTTCGTGTGTCACTGCCGTGCGTTCGTTCGATATTAGCATGTTTATAGATGTATTGGGTCCTCATTGCTCGATTTTAATTAATTCCTTTCTTAATTGAAGTCCATAATTCACCGATGAGTTATCATGAGTTAATACATTTTTGTCAATTTACTATACAGTATGTATGTCACCCTGTTAAAAAGATTAAATATTATAATAGCAAGCGCGCTCTCTCTAACTTAAATCAATATATTTTCTTTTACCGACTGGCGGCCGCCAGCCAGCTGTATGCAGTCCGGGATGCATTTGCGACCGTGATGAGTGAGAACACTGATACATTGCAACTTGAGCGAAAGCGAAAGCGCCTACGTGCGGCGACAAACTGGCTGAGTACTTCCCCTTCGGATGTACTCGCGTCGACCATGCTCCGCCTTTGTGTGCTTCCTCTAAACCCCCCAACTTCCCCTTATCGTAAAACTGTGTCCTGGTTGACGTTGGTGGGGGTGTCGTTGACCACTCCCAGCAAAAAAAAACATCGCAACGAAATATTTCGTTTCGAAGTTGCGATGTTTTTAAAACGGAGCCTTAAACTTATTTCACAATATACTGGGATTCCAACTTTGACCATAAGAAAATAAATCATAATTCTTTTAATTATTTAAATAAACAGTAATAATTCTTCAAATCTTTCACCAAAACAAACATATTTTTTATTACATTTATTTCGAAATATATACTGCGATTGCAACTTTGACAAACAGAACACTTTTTTTTCTCTAGTCATAATTCTTTTAATTTTTAAATTAATAGTAAACAATTCTTTGAATATTTCGGCAAAATAAAAACCCAGATAATTTTTTTTTAAATATTTTAAAATCTGGGATTGGAACTAGGACAGTTTTCTAATTATCTTCTAATTATTTAAATAAACTGTAAAATATCCTTTGTATATTTTATCAAAACAAAAATCCGGCTAAGTTCTTTTAAAAATTATTTCAAAATATACTAAGGATTGCAACTTTGCCAGTAAGACACAACACTTGTTTCAATCTAGAGTTTACTCTTTTAATTATTTATATAAACAGTAATTAATTCTTCGTATGTTTCGGCAAAACAAAAACCCAGATAACAAATTTGTTTTTTAAAGTTCATTTGCTTCTTACACAAACAAGAATGAATGAAGTTCACTGACAATATACAGAAGCATGAGTGACAAAACCAACTACAATAATATGATAATTATTTATTTTTAGATATTTTATCTACCTTCCAAACAATACATATTCAAAACAATATACAATTCTTTGCAAATAATACAATATAACGATAACTTAGAAAACAATATTTTCAATCAAAGCTACAACTTTAATCTTCTGATTTCTTCTATTTTAAAGTCACCCCTGTAAAATATAATAAGTTCAAAAATTTGAATCTATGACTTTACTTGGATATTTTTCTTACCTTAGAGCCATCACAGATCGAAGTTCGGACGGAGTCAATCGCCACGTTAAGGCGCCATCATGATTCCCCCAATAATCTGAAATCTCTGTGACTTTTTCCAAATTCAAAACCGTTGCAATTTGTGTCAACCTTGCAAATTTATCACGAACTGACCATGAAGTAGATGCGGTCAAATATCCAGATAAGGATCGCACTTCTTTGTCTAACACCAAACCACCTAACTAAGATTAAAACGAGATGTAAGCATGTAAGAAGATGATCTAAAAATAAAAGAAAAACATACTCTGTTGAAAGACGATTTGAGAATAACTTTTTCAAATCGTAGCGTAACTTCATTGGTAACAACGTTGATAAGACTATCGTAGTTGGTTGCAGTGAGCACGTCTTTGAATGGTATAAGTAGCGATTCCAGGTTCATTATTAATGTCTGGACGAATGTTTCACCTGCATCGTAGCTTGATAATTCATCCTACAGCACAGAAGATAAATAAGCATATAATATAATTATTATATCCTTAAATATTTTCCTTAATTCAAGTTTCTTGATTTTAGGAGTAAACAGTGAGCAAACAAAAAACTTTTTCATAAAAACAAACTAAAGTTTAACATAAGTATCGTATCAATACATAGAAATATTCTCACCTCTGTTAACTGATGATTAATATTAAGAAATGCGTCAACCCAAGGATTAATCCTAGGCTTAATAGCGCTCAGTCGTAGCTGCTGCAAACCATACTCAATAACCTCCTTTAGACCAGTCGTGACAGATGACAACCCTGATAAACAACTCTCCAGTTTTCCCCGTTCATTATCTTTCATATTCGGCATAACTTGTTCTATTTCTATCAAGACACGGTCGCACAAAGTATCAACGTATTCCGTACTTGTATCTGCATTGTTCAGTGCAATCTATAGAAAACAAAAATTAATAACGTATCTGGTATTGTTAGCTATGATAGCAACTTACAATAAATGCTGTGCGTGCTAGTTCTGTGTCGCCTGGTTGTAAACGTCCCTGTTGAATCGAAGATTGCAATACGTTGTAGGCTTGCGTTAAATCCAGATAACCGGACGGGTATCCTTGTTTTAGTTTTGATCGAAGAATCGAGCAGAAATCGCTTTCCAGAACTCTGCAGGCGTTGTTAATAACGGCGCATATGCCATCTAAGCTACCTGTCGATATGGATCTCCTAAAAGTAAAAGAAATAGAATTGAACTAAAATTTTTAAATTTAGCACTTTTAATTGCAATTTTATCATAAACATACCAACGCACAGAGTTAAAGACCTCTCAGGATGATATCTTAAATGGTGAATCATTTGTTTAGTGATTTCGGTCAAATTTCCACATGACTATTGTTGAAAATTTACTTATGCTGTCATGTGTGAACAACGTAAATTTAATAGAAGTAGATTCATAAGCTGTCGGCTCCTTTGATGTCGGCGTCCCAACTTTTCAGAAATGTGGAAGGGATGAGGCCCCTGTTCGTTAAAGGATACTATATGGCGCATGCAAAATGGAACCGCTATTAAATAAGAATTGATTAAGAATAAAGTGATTTTTCATTCAATTATGATATAAATTCCTCTATTATTGTGAATGACGATGTAATACGGGTTTAAATATTCTCTCTCGATAATTCAGTGTCGCCCTTCTCGATATGGTTCGTTAAAATGATACTGGATGGCGCCACTACCAGAACGCCAGCACAGTTCAGATATGAAATAAATACCTTAAAAATTGTGAAATTCGATGTAATACCGTTTTAAAGATTCCCTCTCAATAGTTGAGTGCGAAATTCACTAATATTGTGTTTGAGCACAAATCATGCAAGCAGAAATAAGCTAGCGCCCTTACGGGAAAATCGTGAACGTGGGCAAAGATAAGAGAATTATAAGATACGTCACTACAGACAAGAAAACGCGGTTCGAGAGTGAGATAGATTTGGTCAACAAAAAGATGGCTACCAACAGCTGATTGTGTTTGTATACTAGCGGGTGACATCGGGTGACATAACCTTAGTTTGGTGATTATGTTCCTTGGATTGAGCAAGATTGCCAGCAACAAGTCATAATAATAATGTCAGTTTGAATATCGATGGCCTAGGCAAACAATCACACAGTTATTTGCTTAATTATTAATTATACTTTCAAAAAGTCAACAAACCGCTGTTATTTGTTATATTATAATCCACTATTTTTGTTAATACTCCATTAAGGTGACTATCGGATACGTTTTATTTTGTTTATATATGTGAATATTGATTTGTTTTCATTTGCATTACATAAGTTCTAATATCGGTAACGTTGCCGCCCATCGTGCATTGTATTCGTTAGTTTAAAATTCCCGCCAATTCCCGTCTTGTTTGGTCAACGGTTTAAAGCTCACATGCGTTCAAGGTCATCAAATGTGGACCCCACTAAATCAATGGAGCCGACCCGAAGCGTCGCATCTTTATATTCTTTTATCTTTGACGTGGGCCTCGGCCACGCTGGGCCACGCATGCGCCCTCAAAATCTTGACAAAATATTTTCCGTCATGATTCTACTTCTATTAAAATAACGTTGGTGTGGACAGCCCTTTGCAGACTACAGAAGCTTTAGCCCAGATGTCAACCACAACACAGAGACAGTTTGAATGAGTTATCAAATTCATACTTATGATCCAATTTTGGAAATCGAATAAAGATTAACCGAGAAGTTTTGACCAAGTTATCCAAAAGTAGGAAAGCAAAATTAAATTTTGGGGGTGTATTTACAAATTGAGTCTGTACATTGATAACATTTTTTATGTAAATTGATGTCTTATCAAAAAGAGTTTCAGGGTTCAGACTTTCTTTTTGCGATTAAGATCTTAAGCTCTAAATGATATTGTATGCAGAACCTCAACTATTTTTCTACAGTTACATACATAAAACACCATCTTAGGCTATCTCGGACAATTATTTATCCCACAAGACACTAATCAAATTAAAATTGAAAAAAAAAAACATTGTCAAAAAATCTATGGCTAAGATGGTGTTTTATGTATGTAACCGTTGAAAAATAGTTTGTGTTCTTAAGAAGAAGTTTCTTAATTTGTTTTTAGCATTTTCTAGATGCTGAAACATTGACTGAACTTGTTTCTGGATATAACAAAACATACCTTATACATTTTCTTATAATAAAGAACGTATCATCAACCATTGATGAGACAAACAATCCTTGCTCCACGGAATCCAAATTGACTGCTTTGTTGATCGATTCCTCCATGAAGTACTGTTCTAACCTCAAATAGTAACCGAGCAACTCGTGCTTACTCTGGCTCAATTGACTGTTCTTTATCAACTTTTCCAATTCATCATACTGTTTCACACGATCTTCAGGCTCAGTAACACCAACCTCAATATCGCTCTGAAACATCAAATAAAAAATAAAAATGAATCGTGCTGCCATCTATAGACATGTAGCATCATTTGCAGAAATGGAGTCTTTGATTTTGAGGTTACATAATTTTATAGTTTCCACTATAGATGTCTACTAACAATGATTCATATAACCTCAATCACGTATAATAAATAAATAAATTAATAACACTTACACCAACTTTTGTCTTGATAAAATTAATATATAACTCCGCTCTGGAATGCATTACGGTTATCTCTGCAATCAAAACGTCCAAATCCTTCGGATCGATCTTCTCCAACTTGCTGAAACTGGACGAGCTGCTCATCCTCGACAATTCCGAGATCTGTGTCACCCTCTTGTGCACGCTGCGATTCTTCAAGAATTCGCTGACGACGCGTCTCGTCTGCTTGTCGCACTCCTTCTGAAGTATCGTCACAGCGGCCAAAAGTTTTCCGGGACCGTAGTAAGTCTCGATCAGCGGCTGATGGATATTAATCATTCTCGCTACTCCCTCGTAGAGCAGCGTTAAAGTATCAGCGTATATTACGCTGAACCTTTTATCGGCTACTGGTGTGCTTAGTGCTGTCGATACATTCTTTTGCGCTGTTGTTTCTAACTGGAATTTGGAAAACATTTAACAATCTCGTAATTTTGTTGAACATCTTTTATGTGAAGTGGCATGAAAACGCATAAATGTGTCAAAAAGCTGTTCTTTAATCATGTTCTCCAAATTGGTACCAAAAACAGTTGTCTATACTATTGTTATATCGTATTTTTCATAGCATTTTTTTAAATTGTTGAATAGTAAAAAAAGAAAACTATTGATTTTCAGATCAAGATAGCGAATTTGAAAAACAATTATCTTCCCTTTAAAATACTGTTTTAGATAACAATTCCCTTAAGCCAAATACAACAAATAACTGATCGTTCTTCATGAATCTAGTACAATTTTAGCATTGTATGTGATCTGGACTACGGAAAGGGGTTTAAAGTTTGTAAACAACTAGGTGCTCGCTTTCTTCTACAAAACTTTAAGTGCAAATAAGTCAGCTAAGATAGCTACAAAGCTGGTTCTAGGTTCTTTGAAAGAGTGTACTTTTCTCTATTAGAATCATTCAAAAAGTCAAAGTCAACTTCTTGACACAAACTCCGTAGTCCATTACTTTGCAACTTTTCACTTTGCGATTTGCAAAAAAAGGTGCAAAGTGAAAACTTTAAAATTGGCAAAGCTCATCAAATATATTAATGAAACACTGAAACCCTTGCACTTTTCAAAAATTGTTAACTGCAAAGTGAAAAGTTGCAATGTAGTTTTATGAAATAGGCCCCTGGTCACATATCTATTCTAGCTATTCTTCTCGCCATTACTTACCTTAGTGCTGAGATAGTCACAGAAATCTTTTATGCCCTCTTCTTGCATACCAATCAAAGGAAAAATCTTAAAAAACCTCTCTATCGAGTTCAAATCATGTGATCTCACAGCATCGTCAAATTTATGCTTTACGATCGCTTGCAACTGACTTGCTGCATCTTGTAAGGTTCTTACGGATTTCAATACTCCAGAAACTTTCTCCACATCGGTTGCCGTTCGTTTCAATAAAGATTGGTCGATGGATAAAAATCTATGGATTAACGCAGCTCCCTGTTCGTAATCCTCATCCAATATCGCCTTTTGAACACCATTCGAACACATTTCTAAATCGATTAAGTCGCTGACACGTTGTTGCACCTCTTCTACCCTACTCTGAAGGTAAAAATTGATAAATTGCTTTGGTAGAATCGGAAACAACTTACCTTAGCACGGTCTAGGACTTTTATTTTTCCGCTAATCGTTTCCGATGATTCTGAAATATTATTTATTGAGTCGACTAAACTACCAGAGTCACGTTCAATCTCTCGCAGTTGGGGAAGCATCTTTGAGAGCCCCTTGATCTTGCTATCGACGTGACTCTTTTGTTTGAAGAAGTTTTCCATCTCATCTTTGAGGGCGTTCTAAAAAGGTTCTTGTCAGATGGCAATTGTTTACCAAGGGGGATTCTAACCTCTTCGATTTTCAATTGCTCTAAGCGTTTTTGGATTCGGATTTGTTGTTGCTCGTAGACCTCTTTGAGAGACGACATTTTCCTGGGAAATTTGTTGGCTTCCGACAGGGGTAGATTTTTAAATTTTCACGATACTACACGTAAACAAGATTTGACACATGCGCTGGCGACATCTCGTGTCGATTCGATTAGGCAACGATTAGGGAACCTCTCGGACAGGGTAGGATTCAGTGTAATTTGGGCCCTTCGTCCTTTTTATTAGTGCCCACCCCAGCCCACCCGACGTCGTCATTAGTCATTTCTTGCAGAATGCTTTCTGTGTTCTGTCATACAATTCAAATTGTAAATATATATACAAACAGATCGAACCGATCTTACCGATATACCTCAGAATATATAGGTAGTGTAGTGTAGATACGTTCTAATCTCTGTTGACAGTTCAAACAGATTTTCTTGCAGATATAAATTTATTAAGGTTATAAATTTAAATTATGCAAAATATTGTAATAGATTATAGCAGCAGGGATTTGGGATTCGTGGGATGTAACAGTGATGATAATAAAAATTAGAGAATTAAGGAGTACTTTTTTTAATGTGAAAATATAGATATTTTTATATGAAACGTTATACAAAACTGGTACCTATAAAGGTATAAGGGCATGTTGCTCTTTCAACAATAATGTTTTTTTTTATTCCTGCTGTCCATCAGGTTTATTATGCCTGGTAAAGTTGCAAAACGGCTCTGGCGATATATTGCTATTTAGATATTTTACGTAGTACGAATCTTTTGTTTTTGTTATTCCTGTATATATTATTTTTTGCTTTCCTAATATCTAATAAAGTTTATATTTATTTATTTATTTGTAGAGCACGTCATTCTATTTCAATTTCTTACATTCATTTGTAACATTTTACATATGAATTGAAATTGTATAATAGTAAATATTGAAAATATTGACTCGGAGGAACATGGATTTTCTAAATGTAATATGAAGATGCAGACTCAAAATTATAAGGTATTTAAAAGGTCAAAAGGTAAAAAAGCGTAAGTTTGGTAACTTTTGCATATTTATACCAGCTGAACCCATTGTCCTAGATACCTCAAAAGTGTTTCATAGGCATAGTAATCTCATAATCTGATGTGCAACTTTCAAGCCCGGATTCGTATTTAACGTAAGGAAATCAGTCAAAAGCGCCCATTTGCTATCCACTAACAAACCAAAGTTATCAATGTTACCCAAATTTTCAAATGTCTTTTTGTTGAAAATTTCCTAAGGAAAAATTTTGTTTGTTACCATTAAGAGGACCAGAGGTGGCAAGTGGCAAGGATATTGATTTATTTAATTGGATAGTTTTCTACACATGCGTAATAGAGGTTGTATCCCTCCAGAATTTAGTTGCGCATGCGTAGAAAAATACGGAACTACTCAAGTACTTCTTTTACATCTAATATCTATAGATGATATATTCAGATGACCAGCGACCGGGGCGCATATAAGCATTCTGTTAACCGCCACGGCGACACGTAAATTGACTCCGCCTACATCGTGCAGCGGTTGGACTGTAAGCGGGCTGCCTTAAGGGTCGGCAACCGAATAAGCACACAGAAATCAAGTAAAATCAATATGTATGTATGTCAATATTAGAGACAATTAAATTAATATCTGAATTGGCAAGATTGTTAATGAACATCTCATTTTAATTACCTATATTTATTGATTATTTTTTAAGTATCTAATAACCGCATAAACTAGATACAATGGAGATAAAATAGAGATTTTAACATCCATGCTCTCCTAAACCGAATGGTATATACAACCATACTAAAATATATTGTCATTAACAAGTCTTGTACATTAATCACTTAAATAATGTACTGTAATCGTGTTTGTTGACACTTGGTGCCATCTCGTCGTGCAAATTATCACTACAAATTGGTTCTGTATTTACAGTTTAGAAAAGCTCTGTTGTGATCTTTGTTTGTTTTCGTTTCATTACGTGAATGCGAAATATTTGAAAATAAACGATTACAAAGAACGGTAAAAAGTGATGAAAATCGTTGCAAGGTTACCGTGGATAGTACAGGGTCATCAAAATGGAGCGTCTATGGAAAAAAACCTTTTTTCCGCTAAGGGCATATCAAAATTTAATTCCACTTGGGGCGCGAAACAAATTCATATGCTAGGAGCGATCTGATTGGCTGTCTGCTTCTCCTCTTCCTACTAGCAACACGCCATTGGCGTATCATGCGTGCAAGTCAGCTGATTTAAGGGGCTGTTATTTTAGTTCGTTGCAGTTCATTGTGCTATGTGTTTGTGAATGATTGTTCTTCAGGATGCCCTACACAAATGAACAAGACACGTTTATTGTGGAGGTCTACTTCCGAAATTGCCAGAAAATGGAGAATGGGGAATGGTCCTTTTCGGTTACGTTGTGCGCCGAAGAGCTTATTCAAAAGTTTCCGGGTCAGTTCAATGTTTCTTCGTTACGACGACATATAAATCGTCTTGTAAACAAATTTTGATTGACAGGGTCTATAGATAGGAGGCCAGGCAGATGACAACCACAAAAATTAAACGAAGAAGTGCTGCAAAATATTAGAGCTGATGTTGTACGCAGCCCTAACAAATCAGTGCATAGGAGAGCGCAACAAGCGGGTAGGCACACATTTATTGCTGGTTAAATTATAATAACGATAATTGTATAGCACATTTTCTGGCTAAAGCCCAGCACCCACTGCTTGCGATGCTATGCTACGCTGTGGGACTCCTTTTGTTGTAAACACAGTATGGCATAAGTAGATGCTTATTGAAACATAAATTTTAACATGCATGCTGGCATAGCATAGCACAGCGTTGTATAGCATCGGAAACAATGGACGGCAGTCTTTAGTTTTTGTTGGTTAATATCACCATGAGGTTTTTACTAATGTTTAATAATTAATGTTGTTTTGTAGGAATATCTTATGGAACGATGCATACTGCAGTGCGAAAAAAGCTGAAGATGCATCCGTACAAAATATCGGTTGTCCAGGAACTGTATCCCCTTGATTTTGGTCGAAGAGCGCATTTTTGCAATTGGGCTAGGGACACCCTGGAAGATGATGTTCTGCTCCTTTTTTTCCGATGAAGCGTGGTTTCCTTTCAGCGGTTACGTCAATTTCATTATTTTTTGTTATATTGGTTATATCTTGTTAATAAATTTATTGATCAGTAATAGTGTATTTTCTTTTGAACATGCGTTTTCATTTTATTCATTTCGGAACTTTATGAGAATAATTTTACTTTTGTATAGGGAACTATATTTACGCGTATGTACATTCGGCTGCATATACTACACACTTTTGCTTCAGTACCCCTAGAGACGAGTCGCTCCGTTCGGATAGCAAATGGACGAAGTTTTGGTATGCGGTTAGCGGAAAACAGTATTGTTTTCATAGACGCTCCATTTTGATGACCCTGTACAGTTGGTAGTATCATGTAGTATATCACCAACTTCTTGAAAACGCGTATCTTTTTGTTTTGCACCGACTCTAAACTGTGTGGTCGACTTCGGTGCTTTGCTGGCGGCTCGTATTAATTCTTACAGTTTTGGTTAATTTTAATAATTAATTCGTTTTAATTATCTAAAAGTTCTATATATACTTACGATTTTTAAACTAGTGTTATAAAAAAATAAATTAAAAATTAAAATGTTAAATAAATATAATAATAATATGATGAACATTATAATCGTTACGATTGTCGAGAATAAACAACGTCAAGGATGAAACAATGCACATAACTTATCTTAGAGAACTCCTACACAAAAGTAAACTTGCATTAAATAAGTTAAAATAAAGTAATAAATTAAAAATGTATTATTATTGTAATTTCCAGATTTTTTTACATTATATGGTATATTAATAGTAGCAGTAAATATTGGTATAACAGCAACAATAACTTCTTCAGGTTTCTATAGTTTTTCAATTTTCAATATTTTACCTTAATTAAAGACTTCATCAGAAAATTAAATAATCTCTAAAAATACTATACTAAGTGAACACATGAACTTTTTTTAACTTTTACTTAGTTAGGATTTTTATAGTTTATTTAATTTCCTGATGAAGTCTTTGATTAAGGCGAAATATTGAAAATAAAAAAAAGAGAATAAGTTTTTGTTGCCGATATTTTACTAAAACTCTTATAATAACACGGCAAATATAAATTTTATAGATTAGTTTATAATATATTATTATTTTATTTTATTATTATTATATTTAGTAGTAAATTAAAAAAAAAACATATGGGAACTGAAACGGTATATTATTATATTTTATTATTCGGACCAACGCGAGAGCTGTATTTACGCTTAAGTGCCGAAACAGTTAAGGGTCGGTAAATCTCTATTTTATCTCCATTGTCAATTTTATGCGGTTATTAGATATTTAAAAATCATCAATAAATAGAGGTAATTAAAATGAGATGTTCATTAACAATCTTGCCAATTCAGATATCAATTTAATTGTCTTTAACCAACGCCTTGTTCATATTCATTTTACTTGATTTCTGTGTGCTTAATCAGATGCCGACCCTTAAGGCTTACCGTCCAACCGCTTCAAGATGTAGGCGGCGTCAATTTACGTGGTGCCGTGGCGGTTAACAGAATGCTTATATGCGACCGGGGCTCAGAAATAACCTCCTTTTTAAAGCAAAAATACTGATCACCACATATTTATGCAATGAAGACCAACTAGAACAAAACTTTGGTATGGCAGATACGAATTTAATAACAGACGAAAAGATTATGTTTTATTTCTTTTTTTATTTGGGCTACTACACTAATAATTTGTATCCTCTTCATCATCGCCCAAGCTTCCGTTACTCGAGGGTTGTTTCACTTCGCTATCCTTATGGACGACAGTGGAATAGCCTCTCGGTTTTGATTTTGCGTAAGGCCTCTTCCTTAATCCCTTTGCAACGGAGACGCTGGTGTCACTGTCGTTGCTCGTGGCGATATCAGACATCTTCTTCCGTTTCTTCACGTGCGTCTTCCTGGATACTTCGTCATCGGTATCCTGAATTTCGTTAGGCTCTAAAATGTCTATTAAATCATCTATCTATAAAGGCTATATGTGATATAGAGCAGTGCTCCACAAGCGGCACAGTGCGTACGGAACGGAGATATGCGACTTTAGTGAGCGGGAGAAGGACAGCGGGAGAAGGTTGCCGAGCACTGATATAGAGGTTTGGTATTCCAAGATGGTCGTTTTGGTAAAACTAGTGTCCGCACTAGAATAGGTGCAACCCAAGATTAGTTTGCAAATTAGTAAATTTATAAATCTTGGCTGCAACCGGAGTAGTTCACCATATCTTATTTACTTGACAAGGTGGCAGACGAACGATTTAATGGCGAAGAAATAGTATTGCAGTATCAATTACATCATGTTTTCATCATGTTTTTCAACCATATTGCACTGATACTGGCAGGAACTTATAGGCCAGTGCAATACGCGCAAAAAGGGGTGTCAGCCATAACTATTCTGGTAGTTTTTTAATGAATTATTTTTTAAATTTTAAAAACGGTTCGACACTCCTGGTAGAGGAGGCTCGGGAGAAGTAAGTAATGTTTTAATAAACATTACTTATAAACTGGATGGGACAAGGGATTTGCTGGGTGGGGGTAGTTACAGGGGTTGAAAGAAAAAAAGGGTTTTTGCGACTACTCGGGAACTATTAGATCCTCGGAAAAAAATAATTATAGTATGCAAATTATAGCTTCGAAAATTTTCTGCATCAAGAATCTGTGCATGTTTTGTATAACTAACCGTTTAAAACTTTAAAATAAAGTACAGATCACTAAAACTACCGGAATACTGACGTTCGCAGATCATTAATTGCATTGTTTTTTTATTTGAACATCGTGCCATCTGGTTTTCCAACAGAACACGAAACGCTCACGACGAAGAGAACACAAAATCGTATTCTAGTGCGCACTAGTTTTACCTTCTTTGCCTGATATATCTGTATAGATGCAGAATTTCTTTATTTTGTGTTATTGAATATATAATAATGGGAAATACCTCCAACCAGGTCAGATCACTTTGGGAGGTCTCAAATAAAAACTATTCAACTTTTGCGTTCACACATATGTACTTGCTGATTTTTAGTTATTAACAATTGTTAAGTTAACTTACCGGAGTAGCCAGTGTAACCACTAGAGAGAGTATTTTGTTGACTGGTGGATTCGTTCTCTTCCTGTGGCATTTCCTGTACGGATGTGAGTTTATTATCCGTTGGTAGAAGCTTCCTCGAACTCTTCATGCGACTGAAATCGGCCTTCTGGCCCACAAGCATTTTGGTGACATCAGACGTTGATCCCAGATTTGATATGAGGTTAGAACTATTGCTTTGCGACAAGCCAGGGAACAACAACAAGATTGGTGGCTTAAGAACGCCATCTATATCAATTATCTGTAATTCTTCTTCGTCGCACTCGTCCTCCTCCTGTTGCGATTTGAAATTTGGATTGTAGAATGCTAGATCTACCCATTTAGAGTCGCGAACTGCCAGGGGGATGAACGCTTCCTCACTGTTACTGCTGAAAATTTCATGCTTGCTACTGTGTGGGAGGCCCTGCTTGTGTGCTCTGATTTTCTTCTTTGTGCCATTGTTGTCTCTTGACCTGCTCTCAGACCTCTCCATCAATTGATTCTTTATCAAACGTATGCATTTTATCGATGAGTAGTAGCCCTTTAGTTTTATGATTAAGAACCTGAATTTGGTCATTACATCTTCTGTGACTTTTGAAGACGTCAGATTAGACGCGTAACCTTAGTACCATACAATCAAATTTGGGTGACTTTTGATCGTAAAAAATGCATTGGTTTGGTTTGGTCATTTTCAGTCCGGGAAATTTAAAATTAAAAGTAAAATGGTTTCCCACTCACTCTCATCATCTCCATCGTTTCCAGGCGTTTCAAAGAATAAGATAAACCAATCAAGAGCCATAAACCTCAACACAACGAACAACAAAATTCGGGCCTGGGCAATAAAATTAAATACGCCCCTGTCAGTAGTCAGGGATTTTATTTTTTGTGTGTTTTCATTTAAGTCTATAATGTTTTGGTGATAACTTCATATGCTTCAAACGCTTCAAATTTCAATCACATCACTGTTGCCGTGTAGTAGAAGAGCGTTATTTTCCTTTATTAGCAAAACAATTCGCTAAATAGCAACAAAGATGCCGTATGCTAACCAACCTTCTGTTCACATAACGGACCTAACCGAGGAAAACGTAAAATTCTACATAGAAGACACTGAACTAAGGTAAGAAAAACAAAATCCTAACCTTACCGTAAAATCATTTGTTTTCTTTTTTCTGCCTGCAGCGTTGCGAATAGCATTAGAAGAGTACTGATAGCCGAAACTCCAACCCTAGCTATAGATTGGGTGAAACTAGAAGCAAACTCGACTGTATTAAGCGATGAATTCCTTGCGCATCGCATAGGTTTGATTCCTTTAATATCCGACGACGTTGTTCAACGTTTACAGTATCCGCGAGACTGCATCTGCACCGATTTCTGCCAAGAATGCAGCGTGGAGTTTACGTTAGATGTAAAATGCACCGATGAGCAAACCAGACATGTCACTACAGCCGATTTAAAATCAAGTGATCCTAGGGTTTTACCTGTCACTTCAAAACATCGTGACGAGGACTCCGCGGAATATGGAGATACCGATGAGATCTTGATTATTAAATTGAGAAAGGGGCAAGAGTTGAAAATGAAGGCATACGCTAAAAAAGGTGAGAATTTAAGGTTATATTTTTATTGGAGATTTGATATTTAGCTGTTTTTTGCGTGCTTGATTTAGATAATTGTTAATTGAGGTTGTTACCTGCGCTTTGTTGTTTTTTAAGGTTGGATGTTTCAGAAGTTGAGGTTATGTATTATTTTTAGGTTTTGGAAAAGAGCATGCAAAATGGAACCCGACTGCTGGCGTTTGTTTTGAATATGATCCTGATAATCAGTTGAGGCATACTTTGTATCCAAAGCCAGAAGAGTGGCCAAAAAGCGAATACAGCGAATTGGATGAAGAGCAGTGTAAGTTTATTGTTTCTGTATACATTTTATAATGTGTAGATAAATATTCAACTATTATAAAGTAATTTGTTTTATTTGAATTCCAAAACTATTGTACAGTTATGGTAATCAAAAATGGTTTATGTTTTGTAGATATTCATAAAACATATTACTTTGTGTCTCAATAATAAATAATTAACACGTTTTTTCTATACTTCTTTTGTCTATGTTCAATAGTTTTCTAGGTTTGTTAGTTACTTTTACTATATCCTTTATTTTATTTTTAGTTGAAGCACAATTTAATTGGGAAGCTAGGCCGAATAAGTTTTACTTCAACGTGGAGTCAGCTGGAGCGTTGAAACCAGATAATATTGTAACTATGGGTGTGGCGATGTTAAAGGATAAGTTGTCTAATCTCCAAACACAACTCTCGCACGAGTTGCAAACTGATGCCCTGGCTATCTAGATCTTAGTATATGTTTGTTAGTTATTATTGAATGAGGACAGTGTATGGTTTTACTTTAAAAAAACAATGAATACTGATAAACTTGATTTATTGATTGTAAGTTATAAATAAACGTCTGTTTTGCGTAGACTGTTTTGTTTATTTTTATAGAAATCGAGACAAGAGTAAAAACAAGAATCATCACTTTGTTTTGTAATTTGATTGTATTTACATAGGTACTTCGTAAAACGTAACTTGCACAACTTGGTTATAATTAACATTAACATAAAATAAAAACATGTTTTTTTTCTACAATATTTATAAACATGTACGCAGAGTCGTTACATTTTATCCAACTGCGACTCCTCTGAAATTTGTTTGAACTGCGACTCCACGACTTTGACTCTTCAGCTCTGATGTTATAACCTCACACGTTCACCATATAGCTCTTAAAAATTATATCAGTATAACAATGAAATATGGCAGAGTAGATGAGAAAAGCCACCAGAAACTCTAGGGTTCAATTTCACTTCTTCACAGACAAGCCAAAAAGGGTTCAATATTTTTATACCCCCCACATTGTGGTGAGGGTTATTGACTTTGATTTAACATTTGTAACACCCATAAGGAGGTTATGTCTGGCCGTCTGTGTACACGATAACGGCCGTAATTTTGAAGGAATTGATCTGAAATTTGGTATACAAGCTTATCTCTTAAAAAGTAAGGACAAGTTCGTGAATGGGCAAAATCGGTTCACCTGTTTTTTTTTTTTTAATATTTTACGGTGATGGGTTTCTTACTAGTTTTACTGAAAACAGGATAACATTCCAGTATTTGTCAGTATTTATCACTGGTCGTAGGCAAACACTTGTATCTAATGTAATAAAAAAGCATTCGTTTAACAAATATTTTTTTAATGAAACAATGTTGAAACACTTTAGATAAAAACAGTTTTAAACAATGAATGAAACATGGGTATTTTTATAGGTCAGCAAACGTTAAATGGAACAATAGTTCCAATAAAAAAAAAGCTAAAAATTGGCATAGTTAAAACATTTTTTGGATAATATTTAAATATTTTGAAAATAAATTTCAAATGTTTAAAACAGTAAACATGTTTTTAAACATAACCCTGAAGTCTATGCACAAACATTATTTTTTACGTATCTATAAAAGTAAAGTATTTTTAAATTTTAAACCTTAACCTACATTTGCCATGGTAACCTTATTGGAAACTTTTCAAAACCAAAAAAAGCAAAGAGAGTTAATTCACAATAACACTTTAACGTTCTTTATACTGAATATCAAGCACATATCAAGTCAAGTTATAACTATAAGTTTATGGTATTTTGTTCATAAAATGGTATGTTCTATGCTATTTGATTGCTTATGACTGTTTCTTTTATTATTTGATTGTATTTCTGAATATAAACCATCATTGTGTTGGGTTAAAGATTTATTACAAATGTTAAAAAGAAAAAAGTTAGTTAAAACAAAGAAAACGTTATTAATTACATAATTTTCACTTAAATAAGCAAAAGATCTGTAAGTGAAATACTAAGAAAACACTATTTCCATAAAAATACTTTATTTTCACTTAATAAAATATAACAACATTTACATAAATTACCTATTTTTTTGTATCACATTCCACGATTGTTTCCGTCAATAAATTAAAACAGTGAAAACGAAACAATGACCTTCTCCCCGTCTCCCTCAATCATAACTCCGGAATATCCCTGGCCTTAACGTAAAACTCCGCCCATAGCGGGCAATGAGGGGACACAGGCCCACCCCAACTCCACCCGTTTGGTATCACAAGATGCGTCAACCCCTGTCTAACAACACCCCACTGTCCGGTGAGCAACGTCTTCGAGCCGCAATTCACAAAAATATTATCGGAGTATTTGAATTTGAGGTTAGAATACAAGTCAACTATATGCTATTTGATTGCTTATGACTGTTTCTTTTCTTATTTGATTGTATTTCTGAATATAAACCATCATTGTGTTGGGTTAAAAATTTGTTACAAATGTTAAAAAGAAAAAAGTTAGGTTAAAACAAAGAAAACGTTATTAATTAATTACATAATTTTTCCTTAAATACGCAAAAGATCTGTAAGTGAAATACTAAGAAAACACTATTTCCATAAAAATACTTTATTTTCACTTAATAAAATATAACAACATTTACATAAATTACCTATTTTTTTGTATCACATTCCACGATTGTTTCCGTCAATAAATTAAAACAGCGAAAACGAAACAATGACCTTCTCCCCGCCCCCCTCGATCATAACTCCGGAATATCCCTGGCCTTAACGTAAAACTCCGCCCATAGCGGGCAATGAGGGGACACAGGCCCACCCCAACTCCACCCGTTTGGTATCACAAGATGCGTCAACCCCTGTCTAACAACACCCCACTGTCCGGTGAGCAACGTCTTCGAGCCGCAATTCACAAAAATATTATCGGAGTATTTGAATTTGAGGTTAGAATACAAGTCATAACTATATGCTATTTGATTGCTTATGACTGTTTCTTTTCTTATTTGATTGTATTTCTGAATATAAACCATCATTGTGTTGGGCTAAAAATTTGTTACAAATGTTAAAAAGAAAAAAGTTAGGTTAAAACAAAGAAAACGTTATTAATTAATTACATAATTTTTCCTTAAATACGCAAAAGATCTGTAAGTGAAATACTAAGAAAACACTATTTCCATAAAAATACTTTATTTTCACTTAATAAAATATAACAACATTTACATAAATTACCTATTTTTTTGTATCACATTCCACGATTGTTTCCGTCAATAAATTAAAACAGTGAAAACGAAACAATGACCTTCTCCCCGCCCCCCTCGATCATAACTCCGGAATATCCCTGGCCTTAACGTAAAACTCCGCCCATAGCGGGCAATGAGGGGACACAGGCCCACCCCAACTCCACCCGTTTGGTATCGCAAGATGCGTCAACCCCTGTCTAACAACACCCCACTGTCCGGTGAGCAACGTCTTCGAGCCGCAATTCACAAAAATATTATCGGAGTATTTGAATTTGAGGTTAGAATACGTCGTATTTGTGTGTAACGGAAGAATGGCTTCAAGGCGGTCTATACTCTTGATGGAATTGTTGCCTAATTGCAATTTGCTGAAGTCGCCTAATAACAGGAAACTTTCATCAGTCGAGACAAGTTCGTCTAGTTTTGGGCGAATGTCATCAACTTGAAAGCCGTCCGGTAATTGGACGTTGACTATGGTTAGGTCTAGGGTGCTTATCGAGAATTCTAGTAGTTGTAGTTGGTAGGTTTCGTTGTGGTTTCCAATTGAGCTTTTGTTGCAAGTCTCTAAGCCAACACCTATACCTAAAAATAAAAAAAAATATTGCAAAATATTGAATTAAAATAAAATTATATTTAAATATGTGTTGTAACTAAGACATATCTGATAAAAGAACACAAGGAACTAATTTAATTTTTAGGATTTATTTTTACTCAATTTCTGTGAATGATTGTGAAGAACGTGACATACAAAATAAATTAAAACAATGAATTGTACATGATTGCTAATGAAGTAATTACACTAACTACAGAAAATTAATAACTTTGAGGATGATTTTAATTAAACACGTGTTATATGTCAACCAAGTTTGTTATGTTTAAAACAATTTGTTTTAAAACAGTGTTTTAAACATATTTTAAAACAAATATTTTGTTTTAAACAGTTTGTTTTAAATGTTGTTTTAAACGTGTTTTAAACTACCGATATTGGAACAGTTTTTGTAGTTTTTTATAAAATATTTCTATACCTACAATATCAGTGGTAGCAAGTAAAATAAGGAATGAAAAGACGCCGATTAAAATGCTTACAAATAAAATAATGGCAAGTAAGTTTTATTCCTTGTTTAAAACATGTTTTTTTGTTTGATTTAAAACATGTTTTATTTGCAAAGTGTTTAAAAACAGTGTTTTGTTTAAAAAACATCATTTTATATAAAAAAAATATTGTTTTGTTTAAAATAAAAAAAGCGTTTTTTTTTTATAACCCTGATGTCAACCGATAAAATACATATGATACTTCAGTACTCTACTCTCAAAACATCTGAATGATTCTTTTTCTCACTGGTAGAAGTTAATTAATAATTTCCAATTTTATGTAAAAATTGTACTAATTCGAAAAATTTTCAACTTCAAATTAAGATATGCAGGTATATATTAATTAAACACATATAAGTCACATCTTATGCCAGTGATATTGTTTATTGTCATGAATTTATTTAATTAGCTATTGGTTTGAGAGGTCTTTCTATGCGATGTTAATCGTGAATCAGAGATTTTATTTAGTACAGTGTTATGGTACTGATGAATTATGTTTTCGTGATGTGATAAAAAGATTCCAGCAAAATATCCGTTACAAGAATATATGGGGCTAGCAAACTTAGAAACAAATTTTTGAAAACGGGTGTTGTATTAACCATAAAGAAGCAGAAAAAGAAACTCAATGAGGAAGATGCTGCTTCTTTAATAAATTAAAATTTTAGTTTAATTGAAATTAGTAAACCGCATGTCCAGAATTTACAAAGAAAATAAAATCAAAACATGTAGACCACGATTTAGACAGACTTTGGATGTCAAATGATTGGATTTGCCCTAAGATTAGTAATAAAACATTAAATACCCAAAATGTTAACAAAAATTCATCAATTTATGCATCGTGCAGAAAGATCAGATTAAAATTAAATAAAAAAAAACCTTGCTCTCAACAACGAACGCTGGCGTTTTCTTCTGTCCAGAATGCTGACATGTGACATCTTTCTTTGTGATTTTGATTTTTTGACTATTTGGCTGATTTGGCTGAAAAGGGTTTTTATTTAATTTTAATTTTCTATGAATGTCAGTGTTTCTTCACAGCACTGTCGTTGCTGGAGTGGTGTAAATCCACCTTTTTCACTCTCTAGTCGAAGACAACACTTAGAAAAACTAGATGATGTGCGGTGCTATAACATATTCTGGGGTAATTGGGCCATATTTCTTGGATGGGTTGTTAATCAACAGATATATTTGGATATCTTACAAAATTATTTTAATGAACAACTTGTGGAATTAGTAATTACCAGAGCAACCAAAAATATGCCCTAAAAAAACTATTTTAAGCGCTTATAACATGCCCTATAAATAACCAAATATGCTCTAAAAACTGAAAATATCAGAGTTTGAAAAACCCCGGGTTTTTTTGAAAAACCCAACCCAGTGGGCCCAGGTGGGTTTTTTCGGGCCTTTTCTGGTAAAAGTGGGCTATAGTAAATATTAACAAAAATCATACCATAAGATAATTGCAGATAATTTTCTTACTAATTTATTCTTAGTTGTCAGACTTTCACAAAATAAAGGCGACATAAAGCCGCTTATTTCAAGCTAGTCCAACTGAAAAACTCCAAATTATTTCAAAATGGTGCGCTCAGAAAAAAACCCAGTGTTTTAAGAATAATTGATGCAATAAATTCTCTACCACTGGCAGAAAAAAATACACACACTTGTTCATTTTGCGCATGTGTAATATCATTTTTTATTATTTATTTGTATTCTAATAAAAATATGACAGAAAGGCAGTGAAATTGTATTAAAACACTGAAAAACTTCTATGGTAGTACCAGTATGAATATGTCCTTTTATGATAATAATGGTAATTCGGGCCTGCCGATGCCCCCGTAGTGGCCAAAACTGTTGGGGGATGTTTGCGACGATATAATCTTACCTCCACTGTGAACATCATATAATACAGCCGTTTGGTGACTGAGCATGGCCATGTTCCACTCTCTGCTGTTCTGCTTGAATTCTGCAACCCTTCGTAGTTTTGGATGGTTTAATTCGTTGCATAAGACATCTAGAGCTTCCTTATCTTCCACTTCTTGGAAACACACTATGGACCAGCTGTAAAAATGAAGGCTGTTTAAATATTGTGCAATAATAGAGAGCACAGAAAAACAAAAATAGTATCAATTTAGATTACAATCTGTCTATATTTAAAAAAAGTCTGACAGTTCGGGAAAACGGCACGTTAGTAATTCATCATCAGTGATGATAATTCCTAGACGGCTTTAAAATCTTCTAATCTGTAATCCTGTTTAGATCATTTTATTTAACTTTTCGCGTTAGAGATATTGAGCATTCGTTGACGAAGTTTGAACTATAGCAAAATACATATTATACAGTAGGGTGAACAACTTTTGAATACCTACTAAAGGCGGGCTGCTGAGATCCCTGCGTTACGTAAATAAATATTTTCAATAAACTGCACCAACTATATATATATATAGGTCATAATTTGAATTTCATTGTCAACATAGCAAACTCACCAAAAGGGTAATACTTAGTGATTAGCGGTATAAGAAAATAATAGTATATTATAATACAAAAATTGGCGCACGAGTTGTGGAGCGAGTGCGCCAGTGCGTCTTATGAAACGAGTGTTATATACTAGATTCTCTCCTTTGCGACATTAATTTTACATATATTTCAAAAATTGCGGTTGTCATCTTACAATCTAGGGGAGTTTTATATTCAACAGTTGGTAGTTGTGATAAAATTCACAAATACGATGGAGGCGAGCCAATAGCGATTGAGATGTAAGCATTCACTTGACGTCAATATCATCAATCTTGGAAAACCAAAAGTTACTAAAAGTTTGTGATCTAGTGTTTTAATAACGACACAGAAAGCGGTTTCGTTATGAGTTTATAACGAACGCCAAGTAGAAAAAATGTATTAAATTTATTTTGTAATAATTCTTTGTTTTTACAGAACCATTTTTACTTTATCATACGCAGTATGTAAAGTATTGTAATCGTGCCAAAAAAATTTTTGAGATTTTACCGGAAGTATGTCTTTTTGGGTCCCCTGAACATTTTTGACCAAGGTACAAAAAAATGTCTGTGTGTGTGCGCGCGCGTGTGTGTGTGTATGTGTGTGTGTGTGTGTGTGTGTGTACTCGTTTTTTGTGGCGACGATTCCGGAGAAACTACTAAAGGTATCGGGACGAAACTTCATAGTTAGAAGTTTCATAACCAAATTCAGAGCCGACAAGCTTTGTGTTGAAAAGGGTCCAAAGGAACTGGAGGTTTAGTCTTTGCAAATAAGCCGCAATTTCTGGAATTTCGTCGAAATAGTAAAATAATAAATTAAAGATGAGGAAATTCTGAATAATTTATGACTATGAATTTTTTGGTACAATCAATAGTTTAGCTGCATGAGCAAATTCTATTTCATCGAGATCGGTCGTACTGCATTAAAACTAGTAGCCAGGATTTGTCGGATTTTTTGATTCTAATGACAGTAGGTAGTGTTAAACGCTAATGTTTTGATAATAACTTCTGTCAATATAAGCTGCGTTCGGATATTATATTACACTTTTTACACCCAATAACACGTAAGTGTCATTTGGACGGGGTACCCGGTGTCAACGGAGTACAGTATCCGAACGCAGCTTTAATCGACATATCTGTCTAGTTCTACTAGTTTGATTTTAATGCAGACATCTCGATCAAATAGAATCTCATGCAGCTAAACTATTAATTTTATATATAGTATGATAAAGTCATGTGCCTGGCCACATCAGATTTTTTAAGATACAAAACTACTGGTTATTTGACGTATTTGTGATAAATGCGTGATAAGAAAGATAATTTGTAATCATTGTAATCCATCCTAATGCATTTCTTGTAACTCAATAGTGTTTGTGACATTTTAACTTTTAGTTTTATTACAAAACATGTACCTACAAACATATCTTTTAACATTTCTTATGGTTTTATTAATTAATTAATACTTTGCTAATTCATCCCGACTGTAACATATCGAAAACTTAAATCACCAAATGAAACGAAAAAACCATGTCAAACCATTCTGAATTCAGATTATTTTTTTCGTCTGGTTTTTATCAGTTCTTTTACTGGCCTCAAAAGGAACACCTACGTCAAACCCCTTTACGAATCATACATACTGATCTCACATTTCATTTTTAGTTAATTACAATAGTATGGACAAATATTCATTTCACATAAATAAATTGGTCAAGTACGCATGAATTGAAACAAAAATACACATACTATAGATCCAAAAAACAAAAAGTTGACAAATTTTGCATAAAAATTCGTGTAATGTTGATATTATTTATTTGATCATTATTCTTAAACAATATTCACCAGTTGTGTTAGTTCATGTTTATTTAAATCTATTTTTCTTTTTTTCTATTTCTCTTCTGTTGTAGCAAGTGTATGTATGCAATGTCTACATAGTGTATACATGTACTAGGAATAGTATACATTTTATACTGAGTTGATACCTTTATTTAAATTGTCAGTATATGTACGCACCGACTAGTAAGTGTATACATTTACTACAGTTTACGCTTTTACTGTAACATATACACCAGTTGTTACACAGTTTTTACACAATTTTTAAACTATTTACCTTAACCTAACAAAAACCACCTACAACTGAACAAAAGTGTGATAGAAGTCGTTTGAGAGAAAATGACTTTGAAGTTGTGACAAAATTTAGTGGTGCATTTAATTTAGACGCGCAAAGTATTATTGAGTTTTTAAATTTAAAATAACATTCACTATCTGCAAACACATTATTTAAGTTCAAAGTGACCGATATAAGGATTCACGAATCGTTTCCATAGCGTTAATTAATAACGATTTTACACAACCATTTATTACAAAAACTCAGATAAACGTCATCTAGCAAAGTTTGCAAAAAAACTGGTAGCAATGTGACACGTATGACAATTATTATATTTCATTATAAGGTAGGTCTTAGTTTTTCTTTTCGCAAAGTATATATAATTAAACGAGTAATTATCTCGGAAAAATATGTCATACTACTTTTCCAAACTAAAACAACCACTCAAATTACAATAATTAAAAGCAATTTGCTGTTATTTCTAGAAATGGTTGTTAGAAGTACGCACATGTCTCTAACATATCGATACATTACAAAACACGACAGGCAAATTGTATTAATTTACCTGGTAGTTACGTAAAATTATCGTGTCCAAAAATAAAACAATACGTACACCTATACGTTTCAGACTATTTCGTATAAATCGATATTCCAAGAAGGTTGTTATATGACGTAGTAACTAATAATTGAAACATACATACTTCTAAATCCTACATTGATAAGCTGATAACGATGTTGAGTATTTCCCTGTATTCCACGTGTCCAAAAACCAGGCGCATAAAATATTCAAGATGACTTATGGTTATAGATATTCAAATCTATCCTAATTTATTGTGTATTAATAACAAGGACAAATGTATTAAAATTCCAGCAATAAATAAAGTAAAAATAACTTTACATAACGTACCTATTCCAAAATGAGCAAAAACTCAAAAAAATAAAATAAAATACCTAAGCGAGATTTTTATGGCATCAGGTTCACCTTGAATTTGGGAATGGAGACCGCATCATTGAAACAAATGGCAATCGAGGAACGCTCGACAAGTGACAAAGGTCGCAACCTTAGAACCATATAATTTTCCTTCGATGATTTGTAATTTTCTGGTAAACAGTTTAATTTAGTGTCGATGTCAATGATCAATAATTCCGTATTGTTAAAGAAATAATTAATGTCGTTGCCACTGACCGCAAGGTATTGTCGCCTTTCTGTAGCTAATTGAGTTGGTGATATTGTTACAGATTCTATTTGGCTTTAAAACAGCTATCGGGTGTCTTACACGATAGCTTTCAGCTTCCAATCATTACGTTTTCGAAGATGAGTTCTTTATTCAATGTTATAGACATGATAGATATGATAGACAAAAAGCAAAAGAAAAAATATAGGTCGTATTTAAAATAAAATATTATTATAAATATTACTGATGAAAAACTTTTCTTGTACGCTTTATTCAACTCTATGCTGCGGGAAAGAAAACGTAAATTTTTTTTAATTACTCGTATTTTCAATAATATTTAGCTAATTCAAAATATTATTTTTATATATTATCTTTTATTAATATAACCTACATATGGCCGGTTTCTGGTACGACCTGTAATTCTCTGGGTACGGTTAACCAACCGATTATGTACCAGTAACCGGCCATTAATGTTATGTTACTTTATGTATGAAAACTAGTAGCTAATGACATTTTTATAGATTTGGTAAAAGAAAACAGTAGAGATTTTATAGCATTGTGTACAGGGGGATTTTTTCTCGCATATAAAGTAAAAAAAGAAAGAAAATCATATACGAGAAATTCAATTGCGTTATTGAATTGGAGTTAACTTTAAAGATGGAGGAGAAACCATTACCAACTGTTGGTTTTCCTATGTTTGATTTTAACATGTAAGGATTTATACATATACAGGGTGTGTATAAATTGGCGGAAAAGCTACACGTGGCGGTGTTCTTCGCAAAATTCTGAGTCGACAATCTATAATCTAAAATGTTGTACCGTGCTTCTTGAGTCTTCACGAGGTCTCCAAAGTCATGATATCCGATCTCTTGAATGGTGTTATTATTTGAAATCTATTGATGGAGAAGCTGCAGTTTAGAATAAAGAACAATATTGAAAATTTTTCTTTTCCTAAATGTTATCTTTCTGCCTAAAAAGTTAGTATTTCGTTAATTTTGTCATAAAAATACATTCGGCAACACTGTAGACCATGGGTAACTTAATTTTGGCATTTGTCACTTTTGACAGTTGTATAATCAAATTAAGTAATTTGACTTGTTTGTGCTAATTTCGTCAGTTCTACCGTTCTACCGTGATTATTCCTACAGTTCATTAGTTAATTAGTTTATTAGTTTATTAGTTATTGTATTTTACGTTATCTTTTCGTTCGTTCAACATGGAATATACGTTTAATGAGTATGCCGATATGTATATGGTATACGGACCCATTGTTTACAGTGCATAGTAACACGAACACCTGTTGGATTCAGCGTTGCCAAATCTATGTTTCTTTCAAATGGCTCCTGAGGGCACAATAATGACGCTACAATATTTTAGTATAAAGATTGTTGACTCAGAATTTTACGAAGAACATCGCCACGTATAGCTTTTCCGCCAATTTATACACAGCCTGTATAAGGATTTTTTTCTTCTGTCAATCCCGGTAATATACACATTGCATTTGGCTGTTGATTTTAGACAAATTTAACTTTCTTTTTGTTTTTGCAAAGTAGCACAGAAAAATTAGGATTTTACTTCGAAAAAAAATGTAAACCCACTGGTTATTTCTACAGTTGAATCACTTAGTAGAGCGCTGAGAATACCGGGTGATTCAATTTCGAGGCTCACCATGGGGATCTCGTTTATTAGTGGAGATAGAGCCTCTGCTTAAATATAACAAAGTTTCGTATTTTTGTGTTGATCAATTATCTGAAAAGAAAATTAAGCTATCATTTTGAAGATATCCGCAAAAAAACTGAAATGTTAAGATATCGTTTTTAATTTTTTATTCAAAACCAAACGTAGTTAGACATTTCAAACAACAACATTCTATAGCTACTTTTTAACAAGGAATGCAGTGTTATTTTTTAATTTGAAATAACATCAAAGATGGCGTCGTAACCTTGGCCAACTTTTGTTTTTCTTATGGGCGCCCTGTTGAATTTTGGCATTTTCCGATAGTCGGGTCTTTTCTAATTTCCGCAATGTATAACAATTTAGCATTATTTTTTAAAACAATGCTGTAATAATCAAAATACCTGCCTTGTTTTTATGTGTTTTTTTCCAAAACTGGTATCCTAAGATAGGGGATTTCTACACGTTATTTGTAATGCCCAACTAAAGGTGTGCACAATCCAGCTGGGTTTGAATTTTTCCGAAGTAAACATATTTTTTAAACCAAAATGAAGACAGTGTACTTTCACTTGTCTGGCTGTCAGATTTTGGATGTACGACAAACGTGTTTCACGTAAAAATGAGATCTTCAAATGAAAAATATTTATTTAATACCTACACTATTTATTTAACATTAAGTTGACCTGATATCATCAGAAACTCTACATAGCCATACATAACATTGGATTGGAACGTCCTGTTATTGCAAATATGGTAAGGTTTCAAACTTCACAATATAAGCAATTAGTTTTTTGAAAAAATATTTGAATTGACTAGATACTATTAGAAATACGAGTTATAATTTAAAATTTGTATCGGTCTATCATTTTTGCCCATAGTGCATACAAAATTAACGAAGTATGTAACGTTTTAGAACTAACATTCTCTAATAAGAAATGTATTGTGCAGTTTTGAGGAAGTAAGATAATCCTTATCAATGCCGAAATGTTTTTCTTATCCTACTTATATTTCTGTTGCGTTACAGAAATAATCATGACAAAATGACATCAACAATAATTTTTTATTTTGTGTATGTATTACACGAATAATATAATTATAATTATAATTTAAAATTTGTATCGGTCTATCATTTTTGCCCATAGTGCATACAAAATTAACGAAGTATGTAACGTTTTAGAACTAACATTCTCTAATAAGAAATGTATTGTGCAGTTTTGAGGAAGTAAGATAATCCTTATCAATGCCGAAATGTTTTTCTTATCCTACTTATATTTCTGTTGCGTTACAGAAATAATCATGACAAAATGACATCAACAATAATTTTTTATTTTGTGTATGTATTACACGAATAATTAGTTTAACAGTTTGGATATTTGTGCAATATTACAGTGGAAAATACAATATACTACATGCATACTACTAATTATGCACAGTAAATACCTACATAGATCTGTTGACAGTACATCATGTATGATTAAGTTCAGATTATTCCTATATTTGTCACGTTGCAGTGGTTCCTAAAGTTTGTAGCAATTGTACTATGGACTTGCGACTCTGATACATCATTTGTTGTGTTAATAATAATTCATACGTAGACAAAGAACAATTTTAGCATTACCAAACATGCAACAAGTTTCCGTTAATTTTACGTTTCCATTGTATGCATGCTATCTATATTTCGCATGTCATCATGACCTGAATCCATATTTGCAAACGCCCCCTTACGTTATGTTTTACATAAAGTTAAATATATCAATGATCTTTTTTTTTCCTGATGATTTTCAAACATTATCCACGTCGTATCTTATCTTATCTACTAGATAAACGGATCTATAAAATAAGTAGAATACAAGAAATGTCTACGTTGGTAACAATCCGTGGAAATATTGCTTGCCTATTGTTCAAACACACAATGACTTGAAAAAATCATTGTAAACGCATTCAGTTGATATCGATTTACAATCAAATGCCGGCGTTGCAATTGTTTATAAATATGCTTCAACCCGTACTTATGGATTGGAATAATTTACTGACAAAAATATACAGGGTGGAACTAAAATAAGGAGACAAACACGAGGATGCATTTATCATACTGAGATATGAATAGATATGAAGTTAATTTGAACATACAATATATTATGCTTTAAAGTTATTAGTCGTACGTCTTGTAAAACCAAATAAGTTTCTTCTAAATCTCTTTTTTAATGTCACCGAACGGAATAGGGTATTTGACTGTATTCAAAATATGGCTTGTATTATTGTCATTCTAATAGATTACAGTTTAAGAAAACTATTTGTTATTTCTTTTCAAAACAATATGCGTTATTTCTATTAAAAACAAAAATTAAAATTGAATTTTATCCACGTCTTATCACGTGATTGAAAACGCTCTGTAATTGGCTCAGTCTCCAGTGACGTCATTCGTTAGTGCGCTTAGAGCGCGTTCGGTTTGTCAGGGTAGGGTATGGGGAGTGCAATGTTCAGATAACCTGGGTCGGCTGTCTCTCTCTTATATGCAGATAAACGCCGCATGACGTTAGTCCGCCTATTATGCAGCGCGTCACTCTCACCGTACCCTATCCGAAAGCGCTCTTATGCTTCTCCCGTTTGAATTTAATAGCACTAAAGTGCCATAAAGTGCCATGTAAGCATAACTTTGTAGGTTAGGTTAGCCCTAACCTTAAGCTGTCAGATCAGATAATACCTGGATCGAAAATACGATAGATAACGTAGTCTAGTTAGTTTTACTTATGTCGAAGTAATCTTCACAACAAAAAAAAACACATGTATTGGCCGCTATTTATTTCATTTGGATTTCTAGGAGCTAACCACTTTCTTTGCAGTTTCAAATCTTGCGGAACAGCTACAAATAGTTTATCCGGAGTTTTTATTGACGTATTTTTGCATTATGGGTATTATTCTACATTTGTGTAGAAATTGTGAAAACAACACATCATACAACACAATTACCAACCGGCGACGATGCCGATGCTGACAGACCATATGGGCCGATTTGACATCTACTATCGTGTGACGTCACAGAACAGAAAGTATCGTTTTGGCGGGACTTCTTGTGATTCAATTTTTAACGCTGATTTTTATGAAACATTGAGAAAATAATTACGAAAAATAATGCATTTACATTGTAGAGTGAACGAATAAACACACTAAGATGGTTTTCCAATAATTGTCAAATACCCTATTAAAGATAACCGTTGCACTATATTAGTTAAATCGTCTTTATACAAGTGTTCGGTAATTCGATGGACACGTTAAACCACAGATTCTTGCGACGATATGAGACTTTATTTCTTCAGTCATGTAAAAAGAATTGTTTTAACAAATGCGCCTCTGAACTGAATTTGTTCATATTTGTAACAATAAATTAGGAAGTTAGAACACATCTTTTACGATGATATTGAGTCATTATAGGTACAATTAGTGCCAAAGCATGGGTGCCATGTGATGTAATACACAAACAAATTCCTTTTATAGCAAGCTGCATAATTTTGAACATGTTAAAAATAGGTTGATAGGACCATAAAATTTCATGATAGATCATTTTTATTTTATATTTTCTTCCTCCTAAATAGCACCAGATATCTAAAATTGCTATGATGGTAAATTATAAAATTGCAATGTGAAACACTATAACATAAATTAAAAAAAATAAATATTTGACCTTGCAATAAGAAGGTTAATGATTCAATGACCGAGTTCCGATATCATGCAAAAGATGTGAAGTTCCTAATTTATTGTCCTAAATACGAACAAAAGGGTTATGTGCCTCTGTTATAGCAATTTGTTGTTATCCCAACAAATAGATTTTGAAAAGTGAACTTTAAAGTAGTATAACGATGAAATGAAGCAAAATTGCATTATAGACAAGTTGGGTTAAATCGTCTTATATTTGTGACAAGAGTATCTGGTTAGGCCATGTCTATCAAATTACGGGATACCTCTATACGTATGCTTATGCAGGATCTAAAGTATTACGTATTACAAAACCCTAAGTATGTAGTAGGGGTGGTCGATCTTGAAAATTTGTTATCGATCTTCGATCACAATTGGAGATCGATCTTTTAGTTCTTCCATATACGTACGATACGCTTCCGCCCAGATCCATCAAAAGATGGATCTGATCGATCTTTTAAATAAGAAGTTCGAACGATCGATCTATTTTTTTTTGCCCAGCTCTAGTATGTAGAGGGTATGTAAAAGGGTCATAGTAGAACAATTTTTGATAAAATTACAGAAACAGTAATAAAACGACGTTTAGACAAACAAATCAGAACCCACAAACTAATAAACGTGCAACAATACGCTTTTCAACAGAAAACAGGAACAACTTCAGCAGCGCTCGATCTAATCACATATATATTTGGCAACTTGGACAAGGGAAACGAAGTGGTAGAGCAGTTTTCATAGACATGAAAAAGGCTTTTGATACGGTCAGTAAGGAAAAGCCCTGGAAAAACTAGAACATTGTGGAATAAAAGCAGGAAACTTAAATATTATTAGAACTTACATCAATGACCGACCACAAATAGTTAAAATAGGGACCACCGAAAGTGAGGTTGAATATTCCAGATACGGACTGCCACAAGGAGGAAATCTCTCTCCTGTAATGTACATCCTATATACCAGGGGTGGCCAACTTTTGTCTACTTAAGATCTACCTTTTATCTTTAAAATAGGCCGCGATCGACATGTTGTCATAGGCGTATAGCCGTCCCGCGAGCTATGGGTAATAGATACGCAAACTATTTTTTTTTTATTTCTTATATCACCTATTAAGTTTTCGATATAAAGGCATAAAGAAAATAAATTTCCTGCCACAACTTTTCATATTTGCAGAGTTCATTATAAAAAATATGGCTGAAAATTTGATTTCAAGATTTCGCGACACTTTTTTTGGCCAGGAAAATTAACATGGAAGATTTTTAGACTTATTTTCTAAAAATTTTAGGCTTTTTTTAAACTATCAATAGATCGTGGAAGTTCATCTCCGACTGAAACAACTTGTTTATCTACCTACGTTGTTTATCTACGAGTAATATTAACATATTTGATTGGGTTTGAGGCTTGAGCTAAAAGGATAGCCCTTTACTAATATTTTTTTCTTGTTGACTTGAAAGGTTAGTCCTTTGCGAATATTTGTATATTTTGTCGAGCTGAAGGTCAGCTCTTTACTCAAATGTTAATTTACTTTGTTTCGCTGAAAGGTTAGCCATTTTCTAAAATTCATTTATTTTGTTAAGCTGAAAGGTTAGCTTTTTGCGAATACATATTTGTGTCAGTCCTTTACTGGCGTGGTAGGTAATTTATTTTAGGCTGAAATGTTAGCCCTTTGCTAATATCTGAATGGTTTAGAGCTGAAAGGTGAGCCCTTTGCTAATATTTGTTTATCTTCTTGGGATGAATAGTTGTCCCTTTATAATATTCGTTTAGTTCTTGAGAAGAAACATGAGGCTTTTGCTAATATTTGTTTATCGTGTTGAGATGAAAAGTTACCAATTTGATACTATTTGCTTATATTGTTGGAGTTGAATTGCCGGCCCTTTGCTAATATTTAGTTATCTTGTTAAACTAAATGATAGTACTTTGTTTATTTGTTTATGTTCATGAGCTGAAAGGATGACTCCTTGCTAATATTTGTTTATTTGTTGGGCTGAAAGGTTATAGCTTAACATGCTAATATATGTAGCTGAGCTGAAAGGTGGTTTGCTTTTTGCAATTATTTGAATGTTTTGACTTAAAAATTTTAGCGTTTTGAACGCAAAAGGAAACTAAATACATGGTGGCAACTTGATTATTGTTGAATGAGTAACACCTTTGCATTTCGGCAAATTATGAATTGTCGAATAAAAGTCTGAATGAGTTAATGAGACCAAGTTTATCATTGAGGACAATAGTTCTGGAGACTGGCTTTGAGTGCAAAACTATAGTCAGGATTGGCAGTGTTAGAGATTATTTTAATTGTTAGATTAATTCAGATATTGGGCCAGTGATAGAAGATTATAAACACGCTTATTTGTAAATGCATGAGTAACTAGACTCACTTTTTACTGTTAACGGTTTTTGTTACAATGCGATAAGCAAAAAATTGCTGTAGGTAAACGGACAGTTCTGTGAGATCGAAACTTGATTCTTGATTCGAAACTATCTTCCACATTCGCTAACAATAGGGTTATATACTTAGGGCGAAAATCAAAGGTTGTTCACTGTTCAAGTAGTATATTGGGCAATTAGTTAACAACTGTTTTTAATAGGGTTATAGTCAGGCTTATTTGCTACTATGTAAAGGTGACTAAACCCACCACCACACATTAAGTCAAGACACGAGCGATCGACTTGTTTGCCACCCCTGCTATATGCAAACGACCTCCATGAACTCCACCTGAACGGCAAGCTGTTTGTTTTTGCTGATGACATCTGCATTGTATATACAAACAAAGATATGTTTAACATACAACAGGAAATCAACACCGATATGGGAAAGCTAGAAACCTGGAGCACACAAAATTATCGAACAATCAACGAAAGAAAGACGAATTACATAATTATGAACAACAATAGAAATAATAAATCACTGCATATAGAGATAAACAGCCAAATAATAGAAGAGACAGAAAAATCTAAATATCTAGGGCTGATTATCACGCAAAATTTGAGGTGGATTGAACATATAAAGAAAATAAGAAGACAGAACTCACTAGTTATCTGAAAAGTTCAAAAAATCACGAAGATGATCCCGAACACAATGAGAAAAACAATATATCATTCCATGTTTACGAGCAGCATACAGTACTTAGGGACAATATGGGGAGCGACAACACAGAAAAACCTGAATATGTATGCTCCAAATTCAACAGAATAAAATACTAAAATTACTCTTCAATCTCGACTGCCATACACAAACAACAGTTTTTGAACATACCGGAGAATTAAACATTCGTTACACTCTGAAGATGAACGATAACTTATTAATGCACAAGATACAAAAGGGGGAGATAAGGACTGCACTTGCATTTACAACCAGCAGCAATGATATACACAATAAAAATACAAGACAGGCCTGAATATAAGTACAGATACGGTAAACTTATATAACAAATTAGACGAAACAATTAAAAACCTAACATACGAGCAATTTAGAAGAACTATTAAGAGAATGATTTTGAGAAAAGAAATTAAAAAATAAAAGAAAAAAAAATAACAAAAAAGAGAAAAAAACAAAAAAAAACAAAAAAAAAGAAAAATGTCCGGAAACGCAGCATCTTCACGATTCGGCCCTCCTATTCCATTTCTACAATACTGTATCATACATAGTATGATAAAGTGTTGCAATCGTGCCAAAAAAAAATTGATTTTAGCGGAAATATGTCCTTTTGGGTCCCCTGAACATATTTGATTGCGGTGCAACTACCTACTAAAGGTATCGGGACAAAACTCCATATTTAGAAGTTTCATGACCAAACTTAGAACTGAAAAGCTTTTTGTTCAAAAGGGTCCAAAGAAACTGGAGGTTTACTCTTAGCATTTTTCAACGATTTTGTAAATGAGCCGCCATTTCTGTAATTTCGTCAAAATAGTAAATAATAAACTAAAGTAAACGAATTTCTGAATAATTTATGTCTATGACATTTTCTGGTAAAGTTAGTAGTATAAGCAAACCCTATTTCATAGAGATATCTCGTTCTGCATTAAAACTAGTTAGCCAGGATTTGACAGATATTTTGAGTCTATTGGCCGTAAGTATTGTAATTTGTAAAATTATGTTAGTCCCAAGAAATTAATGAATGACGATTTCCAAAATTTGACATTTGATGCCATAATATACTACTACTCTAAAAAGGGTCTTAAGAATGTTTAACTACAAATTTAATTAGCGGAAATGCAACTCCAACAACAAATCACCAAAATAGCGATATTTTTAAATAATTTCAAAGATTGTGCTCGCTGGCACCATAAATATTTCTTTAACTCATTTGTTCATTTCCTTGGGCATTATACAGGGTGCGAGAATACTATGATGCCTACCATCACACCCCCAGACGTTAAACCAGCCTTGAAAAAAACGTATTTATTTTTCTATTAACCGATATGCAAGAACAAGTTCTCCTGTGGTATCTATTGGTCACCAAGTTTGAGTGAAAAATTAGAATTTTTTGATTGAGTGTGGTTATCGGTTGTGTTGGACACAAATTGCTTGGTCTAAAATTGCCCTAGAAATGTGTCTGGTGGGTTCAACAACTTTTGCCAGTTTTTCGAAATTGTGTAGAATTGTCATAAAATACATGTGTTGGCCCACATCCCGAACTTTAAGCGACAAAGTCACTATATTAATATTTCGCGTAATACAATAAAAATCTATATATAAATATGTATTCGCACACGCAAAAAATGGGATCGATTCCAAAGTACAGTAGACAGCTGGCTAGAAACAATTATTTTAAAATATTATTTGGCTATGTGATGCGCAACACATCTATTAGCATAGCGAAGCAAGGGCTTATTATCGGTATATTTATACTCTGATAATTTTCGCCCGAGGAATTTTAATATAAACATGTTTGGTGCTAGAGATTTTTAATTTAGAGGTCGCCAAAATTTATTTTCAAACCGGTCTTTCGCAACCAACGCTATACTTAGATGATCTAAATGCGGTTTATAACAATTTATTGCAAAAAAAACGACTATTAGTCATGCGAGACATTTGTTATTGTGCTTGTAGACTTACACTGTAAAACATGCTTATCTACATCTGTTATTTGTATAATGAATTTATTTTGAATTATTTTAAGATGGAAGTATGTAACATTATTTTTTAGAAGTACTGTTGCCCATGTTTCTCCCCCTTCCATTTACTCAGCTCAATAAAATAAATCATTTGCCAAAGCATACATCAAGTATGCTGTAGGGATTCCAGTAGGGATTCCATGTTTTGTGAGAATACATCTTGTTTGCTTATTTTTGTTTTAAATCAGAAAATTACAATTTTAGAAATTATGCCAAATGCAATGGTACAGTTTTCAGAATAACAAAATAATACCTATTTTTATAAAACCAGCAATAATATTTATAATCCAACATTAGGTACAAAGAAAATAGTCCTAGACATAATTTGTTTAAGTTAAGTGAGAGATACTGTGCAGAATTATTAAAAAAAAAAAGGAACTGGGTTTACTTCTGACCCAAAACGCTAGACAACATGCGCAGAAGACTTGGCGCCGTTGTCAAATCTGGTAACATAATCAAACATAATATTACTGAAAACCACCAGAAAACACGCATTTCATGTAAAATTACCAATTTCGGCTTTAATCATGAAGTATTCTGTATCTACGTATCCCAACTCAAGGAAGCTTGCCGCGGGTGTACCTGTTTATATGTACTATCCTCGCCAAAAAAAAGTCGTATAGCTAATTTTGACATCATGTAATTCTGGCTTGTCAACTTGACAGTTGGTGCATGTTTCATGCCTATGATTAATGTCAGAATGACAGCGTATAGGTTATAAAAGTACCATTTACAAAGCTACACGGTGTACGACTTTTTTTTGGCGTGCATAGTACTTTGGAAAATTTGCTGAACTGTCCTAACCTAAAAACACAGTAGGTATTTTGGTTTTCATGTTCACTTCCATATAATTATTCAGTTTTCAATGAATGCATGTCATTCTCACACTTATCGTTTATCAATTACATTTCATTTGATACTAATTAGGCTTTTTACAAAGCACAGTTGCCAACTTAATTTAGTCCTGGGTGGTCCTGGGAGAAATGCGCGCGCACATCGTCAAATCAAAAACCAGAACGAGAAACGTCTATTGTGAACTATGTATTTTTTTAATTGAATTACTTTCAAAACAACAGCAGACTTACTGACGCAAGTTTTATAGTATGTATGTATATTATACTATAAGTTTTATAAGACAAAAATTAGCACTAGTGCCCAAATGGTACGAGTGCGCCAAACCTCTTATAAAACGAATGTTATATACTATTTTTTCTACTAAAATTGCGGGTGTCCTCTAACAATCTAAAGTAGTTTTATCTTCAACAGTTGGTAATTGTGGTAAAACTGACAAATACGATTGAGGCGAGCGAATAGCGATTAAGATGTCAGCACTATTTGACACTTGGCGTCAATGTCACCAATCCCGGAAAACTAAAAGTTACTAAAAGCTAGTGCTTTAGTGTATTCAGAACGACATCGAAAGCGGTTTCGTTATGACTTTATAACAAACGAAAAGTAGAAAAATCTGTATGTATTAGGTATACCTATAATAGTACTTAAATGTACAAAATATAGTTGATGTATTCGAATCACCTGGTATACAACTAGTTTATAAAGGAAAGTAGTTCTCATAGTTTAGGATGTCAATTAATTATAGTATATCTACATGCAAGTAAAATATTTATATTGCTTAAAGATAAGATTCAAAATATCAAAGTGTCATCAATGTCTAAAGAAACAAAATATTTTTACTCAGGTGATTTACATAGAATTAATTATATGAATTTGTAATAAACATTGACCTTTATTCACGACCTCTTTTAAGTTCTACAATGAAGAAGAAATAATTACTGTTACGGCCTAACATGAACCTTAAAAAATATCTATATATATTTATATATATGTAATTAGTTCGTGTTAAAATATATGGTATGAGGTTTCTTGAAAATCTATGCGATACCTATCCGTCATAAAAAATCCATAAACAAACTTACCCATTTTCTAAAATAGTCCTGCAGATCACCTCCTTAACACCTAAATTCTGCGCTTTCTCCAAACTGAACTGATGCAGGTTCCATGTGGCAATCCTAACAACGTCCTGTCCATTCCTCCCGTACCTGTAATCCTCCTGCACCGACGGTCTTGGGCTGTAAGCCGACAGCAACTCGAAGATATCGTTCGCGGAAGAATTTATCAACCCGTTCGACAAGTTAAACTTTATTGGAGCACTACTTGATTTTCTATGCCTATTTAATGGCATAATAGAGTCCAATGTACCGTTTGTGCCGTTCGTCAATATTTCACTAGTACTACGGGGCACACCTTCCACTGTCAAAAAATGCCGCATGTTACTCAAACGCATAAAGTCTATACCTTTCACTTTGATTAAATCTTCAACCTAAAATTTTAAGGTTTATCTTTAGAACAATATTTCCTTTTTAAATTATCTGTATTAGAAGTATAAGAACAATTATCGTTATTAATAAAAATACTTCCTTATTAAAGAAAATGTTTCCTTATTAAGGAAAACTTGGCTTATTGATAAAAATCTTTCCTTATTGATGAGGATCACTTCCAGGTGAAGCGCGAGGGATGAAGAATCTCAACCACAAGCGTTTATCTATTGTAATATAGTACATTGTATTATAGTATATATATATGAGAGAAAAAAATTACTCATTAATGAAATATATTACAAAACATCTACGATAATAATTAAAATTATATAGGTATTTGTTGAAACTAATGCTCATTATGGCAACATGCAATAATTGCCTTGTTATTGTGTACAGTAATAATTATTACAGAAATATCTGACCAATAAGAAACAAAATGACAAAAAACTATTGTGTAACAATAGTAGGTCAACATTTTAATGCTTAGTCCCCTTAAGGAAAGCACTTCCCTTATTATGAAAACACTTTCCTTATTAGAAAAACTCTCTCTTTAAATTTAAATAAATATCTACCTTTTTGAACGGTCCTTTTTTATTCCTGTGATGCATTATATTAGCAGCTAGTTCTTGGGATACCCCCGGAACACATTGCAGCTCAAACACGCTAGAGTTGTTGATGTCTACGAGACGCCTAGTAGCTCTAGGCGTAGACCTATTGTCGATGCTTAAACTATCATAACTTTGAGCTCTCGAGGAGTTACAACTGTTCAATTTAACACAAACTTCCGACTTGATGTTCTCGAATTTTTCAGCACCAATACCTCTCACTAAGGCCAAGTCCTCGATTTTTCTGAACCGGCCAATGGCTCTTCTATACTCCACGATATTCCTAGCGATCTGCCTGTTTATTCCAGGCAATGTCATCAATTCTTCTTCACTGGCCAAGTTGATATTCAATTGGTCTATTTTCTGGTCATCTTCAATTAAAACGAACGTGTGGCTGATTGGGGCCTTCTGGGATGAGGACCTCTTTAGGAAGGGTGAACGGAGCGACCTCTTCCGGGGGTGCTTCGGTATGCTGGAAGTGTGCCCCATAACTTACAGCGGTGGGACCTCGTTACTCGATCAAGTCATCATTGAAAATACGTAAATATCAAGCTACCCAGTGACCCTGAATCACATCGCGCTATCGAGACTGGTGGGGGTAAATTATCACCACCGCGACGTCGATCATCGAATGGCTGAGTGCTCTTTGGATATTGCCCGATTCTCATGTAACGTACGTCACCTTCACCTTCGTTAATTCAATTAAAAATGAATGAATTAAATCTACGGAATACCTTTATCAATTAAAGATAATGGTGTGATAATGGAGATAATAATTTAAATTTCTATTTGGGTGACATCTAGCGGTCACTTGTTCAAACAGTTACTACTGACAAATCGACATTTCGTATTAATTACAGAAGATAATCGTACTAATTATTAGTTTTTATTGATTATAAACTTGCATTACACGCAAAATGAATTTCCCTCATGTCTGTTTCATTTAAATTCAAAATTCTTTTATTCGTATTAATCAGACGCTACGAGAGGTCACTACCGTAGACGTCAAAATAAATAACGGACGTAAACAGTAAACATAACCCAAAATGTTTGTATTGGCAGGGTAGAAATTATGCGGTGGGGCTGCTATCCAACGCTTCCAAAACCCAAAATGTAATTTGTATAATGTGTACTGAACACTATCACTGGCATCATGATTACGTCCGTTTGGCCTGGGACTCCGGTTTTTCTTTCACTTCTCAGAAGACTAAATTCAATTTGGATATAAGTAGCATCAGTAAGTTGTTTGTCATTCGAATTGGTATGCAAATTAATTGATTTTCCGCAGGTATTATCGATATAGAGAGGGTGACACGCGATAGGGATGTTGCTGTGATAGAAAAACACATCACCAGTGTGCTAAATTATCATTTAGAAGAAGAACAAACCAGAATTTTGGACCCAACTTTCGTGAAAATCTTCAAACTGAGCCAACTATCGATACAGTACTTACAATTCTGCAAGCGCTACTTGGATAACACCGTTGTATTATTGAAAAAAGAACTGGCTAAGTGCAAAGAGGTACGTTTAAGTTAAAATCATATGTTTTCCATAAACTTTTTAATTTTCTAGGAAAGCAACCATCATAGAGAATATACGAACGAATTAAAGGTTGAAATATCCGATCTAAAACTGAAAGTTAAAGAATTAAGATCCCTTTTCCAGACTCAACCAAATTTAAATAACGAAGATGGAAACGGATTCAGATGTTCAACGTGTTCCAAGATTTTTTTAACGGAAGAGTATTTAACATCACATGTGAAGAGACGACATGGAACTGCAAACTTATTACAGACGGAAACTGATAAATTACAACTGGAGATCAAAGAATTAAAAGAACGATTGAACACAACGGAAAAATTCATTCAAAACGAGCAGAATATTGTACCATTACCAGATAATGATGTGTTTGTCAAGAAAAGTGATGAAAAAGTTGAAAATTTAGTGGAGAAATTCGAAGAATTGAAGAAATTTGTTGAGAGGGAACTAACAGCTTTACGTGGTGAGAAAAATTACGAGGATAAATATGACAAGTGGTTCGAGATGTTGTTTGAGAGGTTGGATAACTCGAAGAAGGAATTGCAGGATGAGAAAGGTGATAATGTAGAAGGTGGGGGTGATTGCTTGAATGAAAAAACGGATAATGGAACACAGACGGTTTCGGTCGATTGTCGTGATTCTGGGGCGATGACTGAAGCAGTTGAGGAAGTTGTTGAAGATCGGAGTTCAAAATCCCCAATTTTGGAAGTTGATGTGCAGAAAATACAGGAAAACTTGATCAGTAATACGGAGACTCATTTGGGTCAGATGCAGGATGTTTTGGAACAAAAGGTATTTTTTTTTATTGTCTCCATTTATTCTGTTATTTGTAAAAACAGATAATTTTTATGCTTTTATTTTGTATAAAGATAAAATGATGTAAATTAATTCTTTTAAAACAAATATAAAAAAGTTTAGTCATTTGCTATCGTCAGTAGTTAATTCAGTTAATATACAAAAGTATCTAAAAAGTAATTGAGCAATACAAAATTAAAAAAAAAATGATTGAATTAAACAATAAATAAAAAGTTTTTTCATGTCCGTGAAAATGTGATCCTAAAACATTCTATAGAAGCAATTTTCACTTTTTGCACTATGTCACAAATCCCAAAAACTTCTGCAGCAAAATCCCAGACACTTTCTCCAAATTTGATCGCCTAATAAGTTGTTTCATACGGTGTAGATGATAACCCCTAAATTTGATAGCAGGAATGTTAGTGGTTTTTATTAACAATTTTAATTTTGATTTAACGCTTTTTGCTTATTTTTTGGTTATATTATCTTGACAAGTGCGCCAGCAAAAAAATTCAGAAGCACTTAAGGATCTACCATTTCATACATATATAATATCAAATCTGTATCGGATTTTTTGCAAAAAAAATTGTATTTTCTAAGGAAAATTTTGTTTATGTCGTTACATGTATAAATGTACCATTTTGCAGATAATTTTTTTATGAAATTGGTTGTAAATAAATATATTTGTATTCGTCAATTCTATAATACTCAAGAAAGCATTTAGATTCCTTGATTTATATGCAGTATTGTACATATTGACTTATGTGCAGCCTGCATTAACATTAGTGCCAAGCATTAAACTAAGGATAATTTAGTGTCTGTACACGTATATGGTAATTGGTGATGCCAAATTTTGTCAAATAGATCATTTGTCTTAGAGTTTTACATTTAATAATTCCATCAATCATAATAATTTTGTTTTAAATATTCAACAAAAACATCTGTCCAACTATTTTTGGCAACTCACAAACTTAATCCATAAATTGCGTCGCTCGTAGGTTGAGAACCTCTGTATACAAAAAATACTGACACATACCTTTTTTGTTCATATCTTTATAAACATTATTTCTATACAGGGGCTAAAATTATGCAATTGTGACTGTTTAGCGGTAAAATGCAAAAACCGTGGACGAACTGGCAGAGGTATTATGCGTTTAGTAATACTAATACTGAAATAATAAACATGATATCGATGGCCTAGCTGCAATACCACGTATCATCATGGTTAAAGCATAGGTGATACGTGGTATTGCAGCTAGGCCATCGATATGTTAGGTATTAAATATAGTGTGGTTCTTAAACTACAAACATCTATATTGGGGCGCTTGCAGTGTATTTCAGAAAAAGTTAAATATATATTTTTTTGTGCAGATATAAGGAATAATTTTGTACAGTATTATTGCCTTGTTAATTTACTATTTGTGTCCTGCTTGAGAATTCCATAGTTAACGTTCATCCTTAATATTATGTTTATGTCTGCAAATATCTTCAAGTATATATTTACATTGCAGCTCAGTGGCGGACTGCAACAGATACAAGCTCAGATAAACAGTTTCTGGATGAAGATCAAAGAACTCGAAGAACAGAAAACCTCTGCCATAGAGAAGCAAACCCGTGAACGGATACCCCTCCCTCGACAAAAGACAATCACCTCAAAACAAAAAATTGAAGAATCAAGTACGGAAGTCACGGAGAGCATAGAAGGAGATTCCATAGAGAAACACGTTACAATCCAACCGAAACCCGTTACAATCCAACCAAAACCCGTTACAATCCAACCAAATCCCGTTACAACCCAACCGAAACCCACACCGAGAATAACCAAGAAATCCTCAGCGACTGTCAAACTATTAGAGCAGCAAAGCGTAGAGAAAACGAAGAGATTGGCAGTGAAAACTGATCTTGTCGAGACCATAGAAACAAATACTTCCACTTCGGAAGATGAAGAATCTTCCGCAGTGGAAGTTGTGAAGAAACGTAGTTCTTCGCAGGTTAAGGAGATTGAAAAACGTAAACCTTCAACCGTGGCGGTTAAGAAAAAGCCGGAGGTTGAGGTTATCTATGATAAAAGTCGGGGGGTGAAGATGGGGTCTCGTATGTCAGTTTCCGAGGCTGATACAGATGATCGCGAGTCGACTAAGGTCAAGACAAGACCGTCTACTTCCACGTTAGGGCGTCGATCTATATCCAGGTAGGTTATGTTCACTTTTTTTTCATAATTTTCTTCTATTTTCTCAAATTCTTTCAGTTTGAAACAGGTTATGAAAGACAATGATGTAGTGACCGGATTACGGAAGGAACTTGATGAGATGATAAGTTTAAGAATGAAAGATATTGGTGTTTCACCTCTGTGGAAAGGAATTCCCGAGAGGTCATATTTTAGAGCGTTGGAAGTTTTGCAACATCAGGCTGATCTAACTGCAAAGGTAAATGCGATTATATTGTCAAAATCGTTTTTCTTTCATACTATGAAATTTTGAAGTGTAGAATATTTTCTACACTTAAGCTTCTAAAACGCGTTTTTGATCCTCGTGTATATTACAATTTGTATCTGCATATAAAAACTTGTATTTCATTTAAATTATTACGTTTAATATTTCATATAGAAAAATAACGTGGAAAAGTATAATTTTTCTATCTTTACTTGTAGAATTTATTACACCAACACAACTGACGCATTTTGTTGAAATACGATTGTCTGACGATCTAGCTTTTGAATTGTTTAACGGATCAAGTTATTATTTTTACCCCTTCAAGATAATACTTTATATTGTAGGTTCACCAAGTTAGAAGTGAAACACTTAAACAATTCCATTTTTTTGAAAACCAAACAATTTGAAAACAACCTGGTGCAAATTGACCTGAAAATTCAAACAGCACTCATTGTCAATTTTCAATAAAATGATGGTTCATCAAAATGATGGTGTTGCCAGGTAAAATATTAGGTTAGCGGTAGGGAGCTTGCAAAAAGGCGGAGAAAAATGGTAGATGTTGTAAAATATAACTGTATTTTTTTAGGGAGACGTGCATATTGCAAGAATTGTTAAAATTAGAAAAAGAAAAGCCTCTTTATTGCCAAAATTGTTTTTTATTATATACTTCGTCGAAGTACATAACGAAGTATATAATAACAATTATTGCAATAAAGTGGCTTTTCTTTTTCCAATCATAACTGTATTTACCACATCGCCAAATTTTACCTGATCTATTTCATTCCAAAATAAGAATTGTGAAGTAGGCGCCACTCGGTGTCCAGTTGTTGCACGTTCGTCACTAAATGAGGAAAATGAATTACCAATGAAACAATAGATTCCTTTTCAGAACTTAAAATTACTTCTGGGTCTATCAAATTCATTGTTTGTAAAACGTTATTGATAAGATCAAACCTTTTTTTAATTTGTTCTGCCCCTTCAATATAAAAATTTAAACAGTTAATTCTAAATTGAATTAAATCGCTACCGTTTACATTAATTTGCAGTAAGCGTTCAACTACCTTTGCTAAAAGATAAATATTTTCTAAGTTTTTAATATTTTCCTTGTTGCTTACATCTACTTGTGACAATGGCGTTGTTTGTAATACTGACTTCTTTATAAACAAATCTAACAATGTACGAAATAATGTACGAACACTCTATTGTACAATTTATGGATTTGAAGCATTGTTGATTGCATTTCTCTGTTTAAATTAGTGAATAAGGGTAGAGTGTGTTCTAGTTCTACTCTCTTGTAGATATTGCTGAAGATCGGCATTCTAACAACAGAAAATAGTCACGTATGATATACTTCATATCTATTAAATATGTCCAAATGTCACCCTTTCAGTGATAACAATAAAAGCGGTAGACTTCAACTACAGAACGGTAGAGCGGTAGTCTGAAGTGATAAACGGTAGAACTACCGCTAAAACGGTAAATCTAAGAGTTTATGATTTTGTTAACGTATTTTGGTGTGTTGCCTTTACAGATCACCACAAAGGATTTTTTTTATTAGATCAGCTTTGTTGATTATAGTTAATCCGTTAATTTGATAACAAATTTGGGAAATGAATATTAAGAAAAGAATGCCAAACCACTAAAAAACACATTTATAATTTTCTACTAAAATTGCTAAAAATAAATAAAAATAATATTCAATATGCCAAACAAATGTAAAAATACTGTCAGACTTGTATGAATCATATTTCCTGTGATATTTGAAGCTCTGAGTGAAAAATGTGAAGTTAGATAATCAAAATTTCAAATAGCGGGTCCTGTGTGGCCACCAAAAATAATAAAACGACTGCAAATGTGATGACAGGAATAAAGACGAAAATAAGTGGTCCCTAAAACATAATACAAATATAAATACTAGTGATGGGCGCATTCGGATTACAAAATCGATTATAATCGATTCTTGAAATAATCGAGATATCTCGATTATTATTTTTAATAATCGATTCTCAATAATCGATTTTTAATAATCTATTTTTAATAATCGATTGTTAATAATCGATTTTGAATGATCAATTTTGAATAATCGATTTTTAATAATCGTATGTTAATAATAATCGATTTTTAATAATCGGTTTTTAATAGTCGGTTTTACATACATTTACATGAGTTTTATACCCCCCCCCCCCACCAACTTCGTCGCTCAACACAAGCCAAAATATGGTTTTACATCATTGACTCTCCCTATCCATAATCGATTATTAAAAATCGATTATTAAAAATCGATTATTAAAATTCGATTATTAAGAATCGATTATTAAAAATCGATTATTAAGAATCGATTATTTAAAATCGATTACTAGGAATCGATTATTAAAAATCGATTATTAATAATCGATTAATACTCGATTATTAATGGAGAACAACTCGAGAACCAAATCATACGATTATGCGAATCACTCGAATACTGAAAATCGATTCTTGAAATAATACGATTCTGCCCATCGCTAATAAATGCATTATGACATATGGTATTTCAGGTATAGTTTACAAAAATCAAATGAAATTTCTATTTTTGAAATGAAAGTCATATACAATGCGTTGTATATGGCATACTGAATGAAGAAGAATGGAAATTAAACGAACATTCTCACATACTGGTACAACCATTTCTCTGCCGCTAATGCAGGTTGTATATTTTCTAATGAACGTAGAAGTATTGTAAATTACAAAACAAATCAATCTTTGTGTTTAATTCAACACAACACCAATTACCTTGGATAGTCGGTGCTGTACTGTTTCTTTTCATGACTTTCGGCCATGGTTTTTGGTCTCCATGGTGGGCTCTAAACCAATTAATTATAATTATTGGGTTCTGCGGTGACACATTTGGCTAAACCCCAAATCCATTTTCTCCATGAAGAGGGGCCATTAATGGGCAAAATATTGGATTAATTTAGTTTTGCCAACCTAACCACACCTCATTATCATGGATATTATTGCTTATATGACATAAAATACCAGTAATAAGTTACTTTTTTCAGAAATTCCCAAATTATTGGAAAGTACGGGATAAAATAATACGGAAAGTTAGTAATGCATTGAAAAAATCAAAGAAATCCAACCGACGGAAAGACATAGGGGACATGTCGAAAACTTCAAAAATCAGTATTGCAAAAGTTCCAAAAACGTACGTTGACTTCTATTTCACTAAAATAATATATTTTTGTAATCCTTTATTCTATTTCTTAGTTCGAAAAAACTGGAACGAAAGCAACAACCTGTAGAAGTAGCAGCAGTATTGGATCTCAGCAGCGATGATAGCAACTTAAATAGAACATACGTCAAATCTAAAACGCATGTCAAACAAGAACTAGTGACCAAACAATCTGTAACCAACGCTTCAAAAGATGGCCACCAAAAACATACGCCAACCGCTACGCCGGTCAAGAAAAAAGTTCTCTTTGACTTGGAGGAGTCTTCGAGCACCTCAAAAAGTAAACCCGTCCAGAAAAATATCGATGAGCTGATTAAAGAGCTGGAAGCTGAAGACGACCAAATGTTGAATTTTACAATCGTAAAATCGAAGGACAAGTTGAAATCCGATAGCGAAGCTTCACAGAAAATTGATTTAACTGCTAGAAAATCGTCGATAACGACGGTTTTCAAAATACAAGATGGTGGAAGTATGACATCTAGTCCTGAAAATTCTGTATTTGAAGTTATGAAAGCAAAAGCTGGTCAGGGAAATGCTGGAAGTAAAGGGACGGAGGATGTATCAGATTGGGATATCAGTGAGATTTTGGATTGAGTTTGTTTTAATTTGTACTTTATCATGTATATAGATCTGAGTGTGTGCACATTATTTGTACATAGCTTTATTTTGTAATAAAATTTTTGCTATTTATTGTTTGTTTATTTTTTGATAAGGTTACAAATATAGGTTTATATTTTGGTTACAGATATACAGATGACTACTTTTTCACTGATGACAGTCGTAAATATGAAAACACTTATAATTGGTTGTTTCATTAGTGGTTTGTCGGTTTTTGTGACCATTGTGATAACCAGTTTTTATATAAAAAATTAGATACCACATTGCATTTACAATTAATTTGTAAAAATAATGATGTATTTGATTAAAAATAAAATGTATGTGAAACAATTCAAAAACGTTTACCATTACAACAAAAAGAAACAAATTAGTACCTATAGTAAAACAAAACTAATTTAATAGACTAGTTTTGTAAAATAATTAAAGCAATTATTATTAAATAAAATACAATCTGAAGAAAAATGTTTTTCAGGAAAAATGTGGCAGAGCCTACTTAAATAATATGTCATGATCGTCCTGGTAGACTACTCTGTTCATGTCTGTTCAATTAGTAACAGCTGATGTCATTTTGACACTTTTTTGCTTATCTTATAATAATTTTTCTCTCTGTTGATATGTACGTAAAACAGCACAACATTTATACTTCCATTAGGTTCATGCCAAAAACCAGATATTTTTCAAATGTTTTTCCTGTAAAATGAACCTCTTTTTAGAGTTACAACTAGTGATGTAAAATTGTAATATTACCGGTAATATTGGTAATATTATGTAAAGTTACCGAAGGCAGATTTTTGTGTTGGTAATATTATCGCGATAATATAACCGGTAATTTAAGTAATATTACCGATATTTTAATTTATTGCCGTTAACCATACAAAAATGTATTTTTAAAATATTATTATAATATTGCAAACTATTAAATTACGGGTAATTTATCGTCAGGGTAATATTACCATTTTTTAAATTACCGGTCAGTTTACATCACTAGTTACACCATTATTATAGCAAATCATATGATTGATAAAAGCTATAATTGTAAGAAAAAATCAAATATAATGGAAACATTAATTCATGGAGGGTTTTTAAGAACCAGGAGAAATAATAGTTAGAAGACATGAAATGTGAATTTTTTGTTATTTTGTATCTAGAATATGAAAAACATCATTCTCAGGACAATTTACGCTTTTTTATAGGTATTTCCGATTTTTTTTTAAATAGATATTTATTGTGTGTTGTACGGTTAATGTACGATTGGTTTTGCCTGTAAAAATTCGAAAATCGGTTTTAACGCCTTTTTTTGGAAATTGGCAATTCGAAAACGGTTTTTTGAAAAGTCGGTATTTTGTATAAACCTTGGTTTTGTGAAAACAAAAAATAAATTATAAATAAACTGTTTATTCAATAGACATTAGAGACAATGCATAGAACATGTCAAAAAAATACACTAAAATCAGTGATTAATTACTAATACCTACAGAAAATGGATCATTGTAATCCGAAAATAAGAAGTCTGTCAGAAAAGAAAAATTTAACAATTAGGCAGGCCGCACACCATAGATGCATACACCAAGCACGCGACATTTTGCTTTCTATGCATGCGTCGCAACACATCTTGCAGAATGAAAATGCGTCTCAAACCGGCATATAGAATGCACAGCTGGTATTACTCCAACATGATGGTTGTCAGTGACATTTAATTTGTTAACAATTTTCATTCAAAGATGGCAATGGGCCGGCCCATTGCTTATAAATAAAATTGTGGTAAACATGATCATCTGTGAGAAAAGTTCTCTCAATCAAAATAACGTTTAATTTAATAATTTAACACAGTAATACACACAAGAATCAAGATAGCTGTGATGCTGCTTATGTGTGGCGCAGCAAAAAACTGGTTGACACAATTCATGCATGCTGCCAATAAATGCGTGTGACGCCTGACTTCGTCTGTTTTTAACGTTTGCTTGAAGCGCCAACAATGTTTCATTGAGGCAGTGTGCGTGAGCTTCAAAACTTTTGAGCTTGAAGTTGGAGTTGAAATGAGCCCCTGTATCAATCATATTTGTCATATTTGTTTTTTTTTTGTAAGACTGTCTATTTAATAGAGGGCTAGAGGGCACTAACAAAACAAATACCAAACTAATTAATTGTATTATTGTGGCTGTTTCTTGTAGGTATAGGTACAAATAGCCGAAATAGCATATCAAGAGGAATTTAATTAAACAGATAAATAATTACTCTGGGCTAATAGGAAAATACAGTGGTTGCCTGGTGCTGTCGTTGATTGTCTGAAGTTTTTGTTTCATTTAATAAAGAATTTTTTAAATAAATTTTCCAATAAATACAAAACTATAAGTACTTGTAGAATCAGTACTTTAGTTACTTTATAAATGACACGATTATTCATTTAATATCAAAATACACATTTTTACACCAAATTCTATTTTTCATCTATTTACCAAGTTTTGATGCCACCGTTGTTTCTACTATTTTTCTATTGATTTTCGTAAAAAAATAATCGTAAACGTTTCATAACAATTCAGAAAAGTCGATTGCAAATTAGCATAATTTTGACGATACTGGAAATCATGGATTTTGTGAATGGAAACTGTTTTGTCAGTTGGGTTTTGAAGAGATTGCTATTCAAAAATCTTCATAAAGCATTACAAAATATTACGTTTCGTATTTTCAGTGGGCAATGTCATATACCCGCGCAATTGTTTTAAGCTTTTGTTGCTGGTTAAACTTTGCTCATTCCACAATACTCAAAAAACAAATTGAATTCCCATTATTACGAATCCTCACACAAAGGCCAAATATGAGATATGCAACCCAATAGACGATGGAGATAAAATTTTATTTAGTTGAACTCGTGGTGACCTCGTGTGTAGTGTTGGTAAACAATCTGTTGAAACTGTAGAGTTAACAATGCTGAACACGTTGAAATTGTTTCGGTTTAACGGAAAACAAAAGATGGCGAGCTGTTTTATGAGCAATCCCCGCAAATACAGCTGCCAGAATAATTATTTATCTCTGTCGGAAGAGGTTAAATATGCCGTTAACTATCGCTTACCTGTTGTCGCTCTCGAGTCGACCATCATAACGCATGGAATGCCGTATCCAAGGAACGTGGAGTGCGCTCTAGCGGTCGAAGATGAAGTTAGATCGAAGGTAATTCTTGATTGACGAATATAATATACAGACTGGTTACAAATATGCAATCACATAATATACTAGCTGATACTAGTTCATTATGGGGATTTCACTTATAAAAAAAATTATTTGGCGTTTTAATGTTTCCAAAAATGTAAAAATGCTAGTGCTGTAATTGGAAGTAATTTCTAAGTAGTAAAAGCACTTTCTCAGTTTCCGCAGTCTCCAATCTTTAGAGCTGTTTTCAAAAAATCAAAACTCATGCATTACGGTGTAAAAAATGTCAAAGGGAAAGCGTTTTACTCTTCAATTATAAACACTATAAGCAAAAACAAAAATGCATTTTCTAACATTTAAAAAAATATGTATATAACTTCTCTTTAGATTTACTGATCATTGCTGCTCTCAGTAGTGGCGGCTCGTGCTCTAGAAATATGGGGGTTGCAACTTGCAACCTTTATATCTATATGTACCAGTTTTGTATAACATGATGCATATAAAACTATCTAGGTATGCGCCAATGCACCTTAGAAAAGTACTCCTTCTTAATTCTATTATAATTTTCATTATCTTTGAGTGATACATCCCGTGACCCTCGAATCCCTGTTATAATCTACTACTACATGTTGCATAATTTAATAAATATAATAAAATATAATAAAATGTAATAAAATATAATAAAATTAACTTCTGCCTTACTTTATGGCTTTTCAACATTATAGCTTATTTAAAGAGAAAGTGCATACGGCGATTTTTAGAAGCAGCAAAGTTATCAATAATAACGTTTTGGCATTTAATCAGAGAGTATTTTCTTGGCCCATGGAGTTCTTTAAGAAAGTTTTTATTCTTTTGAGGATTGAAAAATTAAGTTCCGCGTTCTACTTCAGTTGATGCCAACGGAAAAGTTAAAATTTTTAGTTTCACTGAAAGTCTTAGATTATGTCTTACTTGTTCATTATGCAATTGGATATTCCGTCGGCATGTACTGTAGGCCATCCAAGTCTCTATTTATTTCAGCCTTATTGATGCAATAGTGTATTTGACTGTATTAAAACTATGGCTTGTATTATAATCATCCTAATAGATTACAGTTTAAGAAAACTATTTGTTATTACTTTAAAAAATATGCTTTATTTCTATTAAAAGCCAAAATTAAAATTGAATTTTATTCACGTCCTACTACGTGATTGAAAACGCTGTCTAATTGGCTCAGTGTCCAGTGACGTCATTCGTTAGTACGCTTAGAGCGCGTTCGGTTTGTCAGGGTAGGGTTAGGGTTAGGGATGTTCCGATACACCTTGCTGTACCGGTATCGCGTATCATATTGTATCGTATCACAAGTACCGGTTCTGTACCATACCGGAGCACAAAGTACCGGTACATCGGTACCGGTTCATTTTTTCAAGACGTAATTCCGAATAAAAAAAATATTTTGCGTAGCGGCAGATACCTACACACATTGAAATAAAATAATGTACAGTAGAATAAAAATATAGTATTTTTATTTTAAAATAGCACATATCATATGTAGGTATACATAAGGTAGTAACTGAATGTAGTAGGCATGCGCAGATCGACATTTTTTTTAGAACTCAAATAAATGCGTGTTCGAATAGAGGCAAAAATATATTTATTTGCTACAAAGAATGTTTATTAGAGTGAAATACCATATGTTTGGAGTAAAGTAATATTGTTTTGACTTAAATAACATTGTAGCAAATAAATATATGTTTGCCTCTCGTCAAACAAACATTCATTTGAGTTAAACAAAAATTTCTATCTGTGTGCGGTTTTTATTAAATATTTGAAACTTTCTTTATCTGTGGTGCTTAAGTTGGATTATCTTTTGCTATCATATATGTATTATATACCCAGATAACAATCGTGCGACGCATAATGATGCAATTGCAACCGCACGTGCGTTCATATGATCACGCAGATGCGTCATCAATGGAGGTTCATATCGCCCGCATTCTCACTCGAGTTGCGATATGCGGCACATATCGCTCGCACCCGTGCGTTTTATTCGTCACGGACGACGCATCGTGCCGAACGTGCGACGCATTGTGGATTGTTTTAATCAGCACTCATGCGTGTGGATACAAAACGCACGCGTGCGAGCGATATTGCACTCATCGCACCGAAAAATTACGCGTGATGATTTCGTGCGTCGCACGATTGTTATCTGGGTACTATTGCATTGGTCCCATTGGCTGCTCTTTTTGCCTCCTACATAAAACGTAATAAAATAGTTTTGTATGGTCGCAACCCACTATGCAAAGAAACATCTCAAAAACGTTACATACATGTTCCAAAGTTTCAAGGTGACGTTAGTATTCTAGGCTGAAACGCATCGCAATAACGTCACAATAACCTTTAATGTCCGCCATTTTAACAAAATCGCCTTAACGTTTTCCTAAAAATGTCTAAAGGATGATCAATAATAACATTTATAAGACGTACTCGTAGCAATATTTAAAAAACGTTAGAATTTAACAAACAATAGACGTTCTTGGAAGATGTTACTACAACAATAACTTATAACGTTCATACGACGTCAGTTTTTGCACAGCACATTAATGTTAGCATGTACACGTTCCTGCTATGTTTGATAGTATAGGGGAATGGATTTGATTCACTGCAGTGCATTGACATGATTTTCATAATATACCCACACCAAATTTATAACACAGAAGTTCTTAGACTATATTAAGTAGGTATAGTCCTGCACTACATGGTATCTAAATAGTGTATTATTTTATAGTGCAGAACCATACCAAGTCTTATAGAAACTCCTGTAATTTGGTGTGGATATATTAAGAAAATCATGTCAGGCCACTGGAATGAATCAAATACATGGGTACCCTAGTAGGGTACCCATGTAATTGATAAAATTCCGATTGTAGGGAAACCCTACAATCGGAATTTTTCTGTTCATTTCTAAGCTCTCTTTGTGAAATTATTGGTATTATACCTACCTGTTAGCTAGACGACTGGTGTGTCTGTTAATAAGAATTTGTTGTATTCAGAGATTTTGATGGAGGCAGGTGGATAGAATAAAATACGAAATCAATGTACTTATACAACATATTTTTATTTTTATAGATGTGATAAAATATAATAAAATAAAAGTAAGATATTTATGTAGAAATGAAAACCTGTAACAAAGATTACATTCATCAGTCTTTAATTTTCAATAATTGAAGAGATACCTACATTTTCATTTATAAACTTAAAAAGAAATCCTCTACATTATAGGTATGTTTTACATATAAATAAATATAAACCTGAAATAAAGAGATTAGTTTCATTTGTTTTGCTTTATATTAATTATGAGTAAGCTTACATTCAGGCCATTAATATTATTTTTGGTTGGTTTCATCTCGAAGAGATCTCTGCCTACTGTGCCGAAACCAATTCATGACATAGGTTTCAAACTCCCTGTCGGTGGTTTTACAAAAGTTTCTCTTCACAGCGGCTAAAAACCATTTAGTTAGAAAACAGTATTTGATAATACATATAAATTTACATTTTAACACAGCCACCGACTTCATATCATTAATTCTTATATTATTCTTTTGGCCCGTCCATGAAAATGCTTCTGAAGTTTTATTTGTTCTTTCAACATTCGGCGAAGATGCCTCTTACTGTACGGTTTGTTCAGTCTTCTGGTAAACTGTTACATCAAACAAAATTATCTGCATTAGATAAACTGCATTTGTGGGATCAAATCAGTAAATATTGAATCAAAAATGAATAAGATATTTTGAAAAATCGAAAGAGGGGATTTTGAAAGTAGACAAAGTAATTTAAAAAATCCAAAATTGATCACTAGGTATATTATTGCACTTGTTGATTAAGGTTTACATTTTAATTGTTTTGACAACAATTAATCAAATGTTATATATCATTGTTTTTATATTATCAAATGGCTCTGAGATATTGAGAAATTAATGTCAATAATTCGCATTTAAAAAAATATTTTGATGTTGAAAAGTTATCGTTAAGCATCTTATTTGACATTAATATGCAAAATAAATTCATTAATAATAAATAAATAAACTTCATCATACTATTGTCCAAAATGAGTTTTCTTGTTTCTTTATCCTATTATTTACTTATATCCGAATAACTTTTGAAAAATGCACTTTTTAATATTAATCTCACAATATCTCAGAAACTTGATAATAGCCTAATACAAGTTTTTGGCAAAAAGATTAGGATAAAAATATGAATCAAAAGCTGCATTAATATGTTGCATTGAAAAAACATAAGTTTGTGTTGGTACGTCGTTTTGGAAAATCCTGTATGTATGAAAATATTTTATGACTGTAGAGTTAATGATTATATCTACAACTTTCCTATATGCCAAAATTTAAGTATAATTTTAATCTCTTAATGCCCCTAATGTACTTTGCCTCTAGCGTGGGACGGCCTGTACAAATTCCGGGTATTCCCTAGATACGTTGTATGGAACACAATATGCCACGCAATATATTTTTTTATTTGTTCAGTCAGCAACACATGGATACATTTTCACAATTGTCTCTTATAAAAGCGATGATAACACTGCCATTAAAAACAAGCGATTCCCGGGTAGTTATAACAACAAAACAATAAATATTACATAACCTTATCTATCATACAAATTCAACACAGTAAAATACTTGCATCATTGATAATATACATAAAAACACATCACATACCTTGCGTTGGGAGGCACTGTCCACATCCATGATTGGTTCTATACATTATGAAGCGTTGGGCGTTTAGTGTCCGGCAAGGCAGCAAGTCGTTCGCAGTATTTCACCATCAACTTACGTACAAATTACAAAATGGCTTTTACAATACGTTTTTACCACCTTTTTACGCACTTGGGCAGCAACTGGCGTACGAAAATCTAAACCAACCTGACCGGAGAAACAGTGCTGCCACCAGCACAATATAAAATCCCCTAATTTTGACAATATATAAAACAAAGTACAAACACGATTAATCTTGAAGAGTTTTTGGGTGGCCGCGTTTTTTTCGCAAAATTAGTACACCCTAGCATTACATTGACACGCCCATTGCCATGCAATTTTAGTGCGTACTAGTTTTACCAAAAGAAAGCGCTATGGTTTCATGAACCGCATAAGACGTAACTGATTCATCGCGACGATGTTAGTTTTTAACGTGCTTTTCACAACCAGTTCATTGGATGTTAATATAACGTTTTCTTATGATGTTAGAATTATGCACATATTTTCAACAACATATCTGAATCATCACGCCGATGTTAGTTTTAAACGTTATTCTAACGACTTGTTGGTAAATGATTATTTCATTACGTTAATTGGATGTGAATATAACTTTTTCTTATGACGTTAGAATTGTAAACATCTTTTCAACGACATAACCGGGTAATCGCGCTGATGTTAGTTTTTAAACGTTATTCTTACGACTTGTTGGTAAACGATTACTTCATTACGTTAATTGGATGTTAATATCACGTTTTTTTATGATGTTAGAGTTGAGTACATCATTTGCACATTTTGAAACGTTAAAAGAATGTTTCTTGTTTAGTGGGAATGCAAGTGCAGCACCGATTATCCGAGATCTATCATCTAATTTTATTATTTTTTTGTTATTGTAGAAAAGAATTACAAATGTTTCACAATGTTGAAAAAATCATTCATTATACTGTATTTTCAGCCAGCGTTGGCATGTGCATTTACATTTTACAGTCATATGCCAACTGATAGATTTGAAGTACGTCAAAAAAACCGCAAAAATTTAACAATTGCCACATTACCACTGGACAATTCTCGCCTTAAAAGTATAGAAATATGTAAAGTATCGTACCTCCCATGGTATACGAACTACTTGATTCACCATGATACCACCAGTGTTTTCCAGAAATTAATGGGCTTTTTAATTACCTATGATTTTGTACAAAATATATAAATGCATTATGAATGTATTTTTCCAAAGAAAATATCAAACATTGCTATATTATCACAGAACCATCAGTGTTTTATTTGTTTCTAATCTGTACATTGGATGCCACCGTTGAAGGTGATTTTTTTTTCAAGTTTGTCGTAAATTCCGCAATTTTAACGTCAGTGTTACAAAGTTGGCATTTTCCACCTAACTTGTTTTAATAAACACTTTCCGCACGCTACTCGACGAACATGTTTGTATGTATTTTGCTTGTAAAAACCACTATGGCTAATGGATTTAACGTCTTTCGCACTCAAAGATTTGCACACCAAAGTTAGGTTAAATTTTAGTCGGATCGTTTTTTTGATCGTTTACTGACACTGTAAAAGAACACAAATACAAATTCCTTCGTTGTAATCAGTGTCACTTGTAAAATAAATTTATATTGGTTTGCAGCTAGAGTAGGCTACTTGTTGGCAACAACAAATACCGCGATACAATATCGTCCAAAAACGTATCGTATCGTACCGTATTGGATGCTATAGTACCGGTACAAAATATAGGGTATCGGACTGTAAAGTACCGGTACTTAAAAATATCGTATCGTATCGAACATCCCTAGTTAGGGTATGGGGAGAGCAATGCTCAGATAACCTGGGTCGGCTGTCTCTCTCGTATATTGTATGACGTTAGTCCGCCTATTATGCAGCGCGTCACTCTCACCGTACCCTACCCGATTATCCGAACGCGCTCTTACGCTTCTACTGTTTGAATTTACTACCTTAATTTACAAACAATACAAAACAACTTTGTTAAAGGGGTTAGTGGTAATATACCGAAGGTTAACGCTTTGATGGTGGGACTCTTCTTTAAACACAATCCTTATTTTTACGCTCCGGAACTAAGCAACGTGTAAAAAGTGCCATGTAGGAATAACTTTGTAGGTTAGGTTAGCCCCAACCTTAAGCTGTCAGATAATACCTGGTTCGAAAATACGATAGATAACTTATTCTAGTCAGTTTTACTTATGTCGAAGTAATCTTCACAACAAACAACACTTGTATTGGCCGCTATTTATTTCATTTGGATTTCTACGAGCCAACCACTTTCTTCGTAGTTTCAAATCTTTCGCAACAGCTACAAATAGTTTATCCGGAGTTTTTATTGACGTATTTCTGCATTGTGGATTTATTTATACACCATTTATAACCCATTTTTATGTAGAAATTGTGAAAACAACACATTATACAACACAACCAAACGGCGACGATGCCGATGCTTACAGACCATCCAGACCATTCCAGACTATTATTGGAAAACCATCTTAGTGTGTCTATTCCTTCACTCTACGATACTAGATGTCACAAGAATCACGTGATCTACGTACAACAGAAAGTATCGTTTTGGCGGGACGTTTTTTGATTCAATTTTTAACGCTGATTTTTATGAAATATTGATGAAATAATTACGAAAAATAATGCATTTACAATGTAGAGTGAAGGAATAAACACACTAAGATGGTTTTCCAATAATAGTCAAATACCCTATTGCGACAGTTCAGCTAATAAATTCTGCACGAAATTCAATGTTCTCTTTTTTTAATTTTGCGCAATTAGCGCTTTATAGCGTACTAATGTCTGATGACTTCTAGCTGCAATGCAGAAATACATGTCGCTTTGCTCCTAGATATCATCTTGGCCACCCTCTGGTAGTGCCTTTGCAAACCTAGCCAAAGCCAACTAGCCTGCCGGTGCCCATAAAATTCGCTCGGTAGTGGGCTAGCATGCAGGCGTCGATACGCACTGTAGCGATAGGTAGATGATGCTAGCGGCCGCGCTGCCAACTCCAGTCCGTATAGCCGACTTGCGTTTGGAATTCGCGAGAGAATGCTCGCTGTTTTGTTAAACTATATGTTATAGATCAGTGGTTCCCAAACTTATTATATTCACTGCCCCTTTTTCGAAGAAATTTAGTGTTAGCGCCCCACTTGTGAAATTAGCTCATGCTTTTGATATAAATATAGGAATGAATTAAAACACCTTGAACTCAAAAATTTAAATTGTATTTAGTACAATACGCAGATGACTAATATAACACAAACATAAATATTAATAATGGTTGTGTCGACATTTGGCGCTAGATTTGTTAGCAACATTCTTAGATCTCCTCTATCAGTAATTTGTTCGCTTTTTTGTTAAAAGATTTGTGACTGCACTATATATATTTTTTTCAACTAAATATGATGACGCAAATGCTATTAAAATATTTTTGACGATTGACTACAGTTCGGGATAAAGTTCGGGCAACTGCTTTTGAAACCAGTATGATTGACTTTGTCTTTATCAAATTCAGCTCGTATTCTTGCAGTTGTAAATTTATTTAATTGAACTTGTTAAATATGTCTGTCAAATGTCCAGGATTCAAGCCCAGGTTAGGCAGAGGATTTTTGATATACTCTGTCTCCCCGACTGCCGCACAGACAAGCCACTGGCATTGTGCACATGGCAACATAAAAAAAATAAGCAATGTCTGCTTTGTATTTTCTTAAGTTGTCTCGTAGTGAATCTTCTGTGTCTTGAAACTTTGTTGTCTTTATTGCCACTAAATGTTATCGATACATCTCACAATGTACGACACTATATTAGGTACTGACTTTTTCAGAAATGCTACAAACTCACGATAGCGCCCTACCATCGCTGGAGCGCCGTTCGTAGGAACTGCCATTGTTTAATCAAATGGCGTTCCTTTTCTTTAAAGAACTGTTTCAATACATGACATCATGATTCTCCTGAGTCCTTTAGTATCAGAAATCATTGTTTGTGCAAATCATAGTTCTTGGCAAATTTGATCATCCTTTATAAAGCGAACGTATGCTAAAAGTAAAGATTCATTGTCGGGCATCGTAGATTCATCGAGTTGAAGAAGAAGCTGTCAGATCAGATAATAACCTGGTTCGATAATACGATAGATAACTTATTCTAGTCAGTTTTACTAATGTCGAAGTAATCTTCACAACAAAAAAGCACTTGTATTGGCCCCTGTTTATTTCATTTGGATTTCTACGAGCCAACCACTTTCTTCGCAGTTTCAAATCTTGCGGAACAGCTACAAATAGTTTATCCGGAGTTTTTCTTGACGTATTTCCGCATTGTGGATTTATACACCATTTATAAATGTAGAAATTGGGAAAACAACACAATTACCAAACTGCGACGATGCCGATGCTGACAGACCATATGGGCCAATTTGACATCTACTATCGGGTGACGTCATACAACAGAAAGTATCGTTTTGGCGGGACTTTTTGTGATTCAGTTTTTAACGCTGATTTTTATGAAATATTGAGGAAATAATTACGAAAAATAATGCATTTACAATGTAGAGTGAAGGAATAAACACACTAAGATGGTTTTCCAATAATAGTCAAATACCCTAATAGGGATATACATCACGAGCATGAAGTTTATACATTAGCTATAGGCGAGTGCATGTACATGCGAAAACATGACTACTTTTTTCCGTGAAACATTCACAAACATTAGTTTTCTGTGACATACAATATCTGTATTTGATTTTATGTAGGGTGCAATTCCGGCGACCATCGCCATCATGCATGGAAAAGTAAAAGTCGGCTTGTCGCAAATCGACATCGTACAACTTGGAGACCCGACATCCAAGCCGCACACTTTGAAAACGTCACGTAGAGACATGGCCTACGTGATTTCGAATAAACTCAGCGGCGGTACGACTGTTTCCGGTACTTCGGTGATCTGCAACCAAGCAGGGATACCAATTTTCGCAACCGGAGGTAATACGCAATAAATAGGAGGAGAGGTAGGAGAATATAGCAAATAAATATATTTCAGGTATTGGAGGTGTCCACAGATTCGGTGAGCAGACATTGGATGTTTCTGCGGATTTAACCGAATTGGGAAAAAGCGCTGTTGCCGTATTTTCCAGTGGTGCCAAGTCGATACTAGATATTCCGAAAACCTTAGAATATTTGGTAGGGATTTTCTCATTATTATAGTCTTTTTTTACTCAATTGCAAGAATCATTTCTTCAAAATCATCTATTTGATAGAAAATTTGACCAAGACAAAAAATATTTGACAAATACAAAAAATATTTGAGCAGTGCAAAAAATTACTTCAGCATTAAATAATAAATGTGCAATAAATCTGTATCAATGCGCACCAGAACAACTAATTGTGGTTTCATACATTTCAATGTTCACTTCATAATATACTTGTACTCTTAAATAAATAAACGTGCAATACATTCGTTATTCCGATAAAAATATAATGAGCAGCTTAAAAAGCACATGTTCATTGAAAAGCAAAATATATCAGCATTTGAAAATTCTGCATTTAATAATGTAAATTGTAAAATGAGAAAATCCACAATCATACACAACATAATACAATATAAACATAACACAATCATAACATAATCATAAAATTATTACTTAGTGAGTATGACCGTATCGACACTTTTCTTAAATGGCAACTCCATGCAGTAGCGAGTTATCCCATGGGCAAATTGAGCCCCTAGCAACAGGCGGCCCCCAAACAAATAATTTAGAAACTCGTTTCTGCAATAGGCAACCACACCATGCCAATCCTCATTACCGTTGCAAGCACATCTCAGCGAGGACCCAACTAATTTTTAACAAATTCGCTACCGTGGCAAGAATATTGAATTTTATTTGCGCTCCTGCCATGCTGTTGGGGACCAAAACAAATCTTTTATAAACTATAAATTAATTAATTAATAAATTAACGTAGTAAGAATATCGAATTTGAACTTTAGCATAGTCCTATAGGCAGTTTTAGCAGTTACTCATGTTTTTTGCCATAACAGAAACATCTAATTTTGAGAAACCCTTGAAGAAGAGAAATACTGTATGAATACATTGACCATTTTCAGTCGACACTTTTTCTTTTGTTATGGAAATCTATTCTGTAAATGAATCGCCGAGTTCGAAAACAGTACATGTCCATAGGATTTACTGTGGACTTGTACTGTTTTCGAACTCGACGATTCAAATGAATTCTCCAAAAAAGTCTGTAAAATAAGAACTCGATCTTCAAAATGCTTAACTTTAAAATTCTTTATCATTACACAGTGTGTATAAAAAGTAATGTATTTTGTATTTATAGCTTAAATCATTTTCAAAAACATTTATTTATTTTTTTTCTTGTAAACTTCTCAGATTTCGAGGTATTGACACGGTAAAAACCATTTTAGTATTTTGTAATTGCTTTCTTTTAACATTTAATCATTTTGTATCACTTAAACGACTCAGGGACTTTTGTATAGGAAAAATATACCTACAGGTTGCTATATTTTAAAAAAAAATAATTTAGTAACAATAATATATTTTATTTGTTACGATTTTTGATTATTAAATTATTCAGATATAGAATATTCATTTGTTGCTTTAAATAGCGATGTAGGTACTTATATTAAATGTTGTTGCAAAAAAGTCAAATACCTTACTTATTATTTATGATTTTATTTAGTATTAGTACATATTATTATTGTATAAATAGTAATTCTTAATTCAACACGGTATATGGGGCCCCCCAAATACAAAATTGCCCAGGGCCCCATGATGGCATAACGCGCCGCTGACTCCATGGTTTTCTTACTGATTTTGATAGATCTTTTAATTGTGGAAACGGTAGTGGAGACATATATGGCTTTACATAAGAAAATTTTCGAGATAGGAACTATTGAAAATTGTAAAATATTGATAACTTTAAAGAACTTGGATTTTGTGAATTGAATACAGTAGACTCTCCTACAACGCGGTTTAACCTTACGCGTTTTATTAAAACGCGTTATAGGAATTTGATGATCGCAATTTTGACGCATGCGCGTTGTACGATAATCGCGTTATGTGAAGATGTAGTCGCAAAGTTTTAGCGCGTTTGTAGTATTTCGTGTTGTACGAACCGCGTTATAGGAGAGTCTACTATATGTAATTGCGTTTTGGGTAGAATTATTTTCTCGGAAAACAAATCGGGCCTCTAAAATTTGCTATCGCGTAAGGTTTTTGGAAAAAAGTTGGGTCAAAATGGACAAAACTTGATTTTTGTAGTTTCTACAAATTTATCCCAGTTGAAACTATTGTTCAAGAAACGTAAAAATAATCCCATGGTGTAAACCTTAATAAATGCACTTTTTTTCACATATGTTTTTGATGAATTTACAGCGATTCTTTAAGTGGTGTACGGACTCCTCCATAACCAATCATTTGACGTGATATGCAACTTTCAACATCGGATTCGTATCCATGGCAAATAAATAAATTGAAAAGATTCACTTCCCATAAACAAATAAAAAGTTTTCAATATTACCCCAATTTTCAACTGTCTTCTCGAAAATCTTCTTATGTAAGGCCATAAATTTTGTAAATTAAGATTCCATGTAAAAAATGTCAAAAACAATTGAAGGTCAGAAATTGAATTAGATGTAAATATGTGTACTTTGATCTAAATCAGTATTTTGATAATATTTATTATTTTAATGCCCAGTTATTTATTTCAGGGCACAATATGAATAAAATATAGCTCATTCTAACATTTTTATGTAACTTATTCATATTTATTTAATATACAATATTTATTATTTTATTGCTCAAATTATCGAAACTAATGCACAAAGAATTATTTTTTAATGCACGTTAAATTGCACCCATACTTAACTACCTCTATACCACCGTAGCAAAGCAACAATTTAAACATATTGCCAATTATAATTTTAATTATTCTGATACTACCTCAAAACTTATTTAGGAAACCCAAGGCGTTTTTGTCGCTACATACGGAGATACGAAGGAGTTTCCTGCGTTTTACTGCAGAGATAGTGGACATTTCGTACCGTATAATATAGATAATCCTGTAGATGCCGCTAAAATCATTTTGGCAAACATCGACTTCAACTTGGGCTCTGGCATGTTGTTCGGAGTACCTGTACCTAAGGAAGATGCATTGGATTCAAAGGAAATGACGAAAGTAATCGAGGATGCATTAACATTGGCGAGGAAGGAAAATATTGCAGGAAAGGATGTCACTCCTTATCTTTTGGCGAAGGTTGCAGAAGTCACTTCAGGAAGATCGCTGCTGACCAGTATCCTTTTTGATGTAATAGATTTTTTTGCTTGGGGAGATAGTGGTGAGAAACTCGGTTATTGTTAATGTGAGAAAAGGCTATTGGGAATTATTGAAAACTAATGTAGCCGCGTGTAATTTTTGGGAGAATTGCAATGGACAATGATATAATGTTTGGGATACATTTGACTCTGTATGTCTCCAACTATAGCTTTAAGGCAGATCGCCCACCCAGGATGCATAACAGCAAGCCACTAGAATGCACAGCTGTGCAAACGTCATGTATTACTCATACATGACATTTGTTTAATGTGACATGTAATTTGTTAAAAATATGCTTAAAAAGGTTGCAATGGGTTTATAAATAAAATTGTGAAAATATAATTAATTGCACAATGAAAGTAACGTTTACTTTAAAAATTCAATGTACGAATGTAAATAAATGTGTTCTTGCTACTGTATTTTAGAATGTTGCATGCTTGCAGATCAAATTATTGCCTTTGACAAATAGTTGAACCCGACTACTAAATCTCAGTTAAACTCTCGATTTATGTGTAAATTTTTGTGCACTCGCAATAACTTGAACATGCCGCGATTGCTTTCACGCTGCGCGTATGCTTAAATTCTCAGGTGCGCGATGTCGTAAAGTTGGCAATGTTGTTATATGGTATCAGCATTCTAGGAATATGATTTCTGTGGTGTCACGACGCATGTTGGACGTAGCAGCAAATGGTTGTTCCGTGTGCGGGTAACTATGAATATATGGGACTGCTTTTTGCTTACTGACTGCTTAATGCGTTTGCGAAGGGCTTGCTGTATACATCTTTGGTGTGCGGCTGACATAATAGGTCAACATTTTTATTTCTCGAGGAAGAATCATAGTTTATAAAGAGTTTTGGATACTCTGAAAAGTAGTCAGAATTTTGATTCAACAGTAGTATACCAGTGGAATAGTAATTCCCAGAATAAGCAATCTGCTAAACTGTCCTGCGATAGTGATAACTGGAGTTTATACCGATACGTACTGATACACGGTGTAGGTAATGGTAATGATAAGATCGGCTCTTAGGGAGTTAAAGTAGTTTTTAATTTTTGCATGCTCAAAAATGTTTAATAGAGTATATCATCTCAGAAATCTGTCCAGTCCAGGGTGAGTCCGTAAAGCGACACATCGGTTATTTTAATAGAAATTTGAAATCACTAGAATCAAAACCCAGCAAAGCTATGGAATTATATTTGTTTTAATTCAAATGATATGTCACAAACCGTGATCTTTTTTAATTGGTTTTTAATTAAATCCAAATAATTAGATAGTGCCAACATTTTCTAAACAACATCTAGAATAGGGTACAATACTTATTGTGTAAAAATGTTTTCCTTTATTAACAGAGTCAGCACATCCTAGAAATTAAACGTAGGCTATGTTATGTTATGATCCATGAAAAATGTATTTATCTACGACTCACATATAATAAGTTAATTGCATACGTATCTATGAGTATATAATCCCAATCATGATACACGCCAATGATTATAATGACACTAGCGCTGTATAATAATGACAGTTCGTTCAAATAATGTCTTCATTATTTGAACGAACTTACATCATTTTTCAACGCTAGTGTGAAAGTCTGTCAAAACCTATGTGGATGACAGTTATGTGACAGTTCGCCTTGCCATCATAGATAAATACATTAAAATATTTTATATAAAATGGAATTTATGAGTCGTAGATAAAACGTCGTATTCGACTCACACACAACGGATATAAATCGCTCGCATGTTTACACGCTCGCCTACGGCACGCGTATAAACTTCATGCTCGCGATTTATATCCTTAGTTATGGGCTCCTCAAATAATATACTATTAAAAGCCTAATAACTATTTTAAGGGTTTCTATTGATTTTTAAATTAATGCCTGCTCTTTATTTCGAAGATGTGATTTTAATTTAAACTAATTTGCAAGTAATTGATGAATATCGATAAAACAAAATAAAAATATCCAGGGCGTGTTTTGCTCTGGTCATCACACAATAGAGAAATTTGTCGTCATTGTATAAGATTATGTAATATCAACTTTCACTTCAACAGATTGCATTTTGGCATTCGCCGCAAAGTAACACAGAACAAAACAAAATAGAAAAAAAAGAAACACCAGGGAACCCAGCTCCCATTAAAGATATGAAACCACGCAAAAATGTCAACGGAATAGGTACACCGCCTGATATCACAACGAGAACCGCGGTGTGATCTTCTTTTGTTCGCGTTCTTTTGCATTGTATCCCAAGCCTCCGCTCCAAAAGCAATAACCGCGACTAGACACAATCTCGCCTCCGCACACAGATCGTTTATTTTCTCGCCATCCGCAAAAAACAAAAGGTTACAGCGGCAGCTAACTGCACTTGACTCTCCAGCACAGATATCGCCCTAGTGAAGAATAATGCACGTGTAGCAGCTATGGTCGCCGTGGAGTTGAGTAAACTTAGGGGAAATACGAATTCAGCAGGACGAGGAGGCACCGACACCAGCGCCACCGAAGCGGTGGGAGTAGAAAAACGGCCGGTAAGTGCATTTTAATTGTTTAATGATCGCGGATCTGGTTTGTTCTCGACCGTAGTGCATCGAGTGCCTACGTATGGTACTATCGTCAAATCTTTTTTAAAAGTTTTCCGTTTGAAATTTATCCCTTTTTGCGTGATCATGCAACACATGATTGCAGATCTCGGGAGAAGTGTAAAAATGTACCCGGTGTTAGCAGTTTTGAACAGACGCTCGTCTCCATTTTTTTTTCTCACAAACCACTTGCCCACAAAAACGTGCAAATTTACATCGAGTATAATTCAAAATGTCGTCTACAGATTTTCTTTTGTGTAAATTTCTTTTCACTAAAGGTAGTTCTTAGCCTTTATTGCAAAGAAATTTACTTTTTTAAGGAAGCAGATTCATAACAAAAGAATCATGCCAACAATTACCAAATACAGTCAGTAAGAAATGCCTATAAATAATATACTTGATTGGACAATATCTGTTACCTCGAAACTTGATCAATGTTTTCAAATTTTACCTTACAAGTAAAAAAAAAACCAAAGGTGCATCAATAAGAAACATAATTTAAACTTTTAGATAATTACTTGCTCTTCCATCTTAAATTTGCTCAAAAATGTTACGTTTTTGTTTGATCTAGTCAAATTTAAAATTTTTCAAATTAATGCAAATACATTTTGATGATTTTTTGTTTTCTTCTTGAAGATATAACTGGATATCAATATCAAAATATCAAAATTGGATAATTTTAGAATTCATACACCATGGATGTTTATTATCCACATGGACTAACTGCTTGCATTTTAATTAAAACGATTATTGTTTACAAAAAAAGATAGGTATAATGACTTTTAGGCCCAGTTCTAAACGCGTTTTCAAGTAAAGATGTTTTTTTGGTTTTATTTTTATTTTTGTTTGATGTTATTTCTTCAAAATTGATGAAATATTCAGTACAACTTATTAGAATATTCCTAGTAGTCCTTCGGTTTTGTCACATATACTTCAAATAGCCCAACCCACATTATCAAAATACATTTTTCTTTTATATAAGTGCACTTATTGATAAAACGTTTCCAGTAAAAAAGCGAAAAAAGCGATAATTGTGCGATGAAGAAATGTCAAAAATGACCATATTACCGCTTTCACAGCTCATTACAAACTCAAGATGTTTTAACCGAGACGCAATTTACGGCGTAGACGCATACCATGCCAGAGAAACATCGTATCTAAATATTTAGCTTTTAGTTTAAGGTAAAAAAAAATCCTTAAACTGGAAGAAACTTAAAAATCGGAACAAAAAATGATCGTTCGTTTGATTGTAGTGAACCATCGAAAGATTAATAGCAAATCATGTTTGGTACAATTTGAATAAAGGTAAAGAAACCGCCACTATTTTTTTTTATTTTTTACGTTTTTGTATCTGTTTTAAATACAGCCTAGCCTGTATTTTTTGTTGAGGTAACTAAAAAGACTTAAGCAAGCTGAAAAGGTTCATGTTTGCCTCCATATTTAATTATATCTACTTCTTGCGAAATCTGTTCATCCTATTATAACAACATGTTGGTGTAAACGAACAAATTTATGCTTGTTAATTAATTAAATCAGAAAGAGTGCTGTTATAGATTGAAGTTCATACTTAAATAATAGCAGCCCAATTGATTTATTGTAGATCTGTGCATACATTTCACCAATTAACAAAAAAAATAGAACATAATTTAGATCTAACTTTTGCCGGATCCCGGGATTTAGATTTATAATCCCGGCCCCCGGGAGCCCGAAAAAGCTCATTATTTGTCGGGATCCCGGGATCTCGGATTGGAATTTGAGCATAAGGCTCATGGTCCGTACTTAGCATTAAAAGATCAAAAGAAACATCGCATTTGTTGATTTAAGCAGCGTTGAAGTTTTATATGTAATAAAAGCATTTATTATTACTACTGTTATTAAATTTCAAGGTAAAAAAGCAAACAAAAAAAAATATTTTTTTCTCAGACCACAATAGTGTACATAATAGATTGGCGTTGGGGTAAAATTAAGATAATGTAAGTACATAAATATTCGGTTGATTATTAATTTCTTATTTAAAGTTACGCTGCGTGCGTATTATTCCAAGGAAATAAACCAAATAATTATCAATGTCAGTAACTTCTGTCAAGAAGAAGCCGTACTCTCAAGATCCATTATTGTAATTAATCAACGCCATACCATTCAATGTTAGATCCATGCAATGTTAGACTTGTCACCATCATGAGAAGTAACTTCTATTCCTGCTATTGCAAAGCTAATCAGAGGCAATGAAGTAAAATTAGAAAATTGTAGAATCAATCATAATAACTTGCATGAAGAGGATGATGATAACGAATTAAAACCTGCAGTTCAGATAATGAAGAGTGTGATTGTGAGCTTCTAATTAGGGTCTTACTTATTTGTTTATTTATTTTTGAGTGATTTTAGATAATGATACAGAAATTGCAGGCGGTAGTTCCCATGTTGTTGGTTTTTCTGGAATTGCACAAACCGTTCAAAGTATTGGACAAATACGTTGAACGCCCTACTACTTGGCAATTCAAACAATTCGAACAACTACGTCATCACCACCAATCTCTGATTTTTGGTAGAAATTCCATAAGCAAAAAACACCACGTATGCTATTTAAAAAAAAACCGAACGAGAAAATGACAAAATTATTGAAAGTTGATCATGATAGTTGATCGTTTGAAGTCATCTCGCGAACCTCGATTGTTGCTCGCGCGTACTCTACTTTCCGCAAGGCGAAAAATTCCAAAACAACTTTTATTTATGATATACATCAATGGAAGAGTATTACAGTTAATAAGTATTGTTTACATTCAAATTGCATTGTCCTGCTATCATTTGTTACAGAGATATCCGCATCCATAAAACCCTCGTTTACACCCTTTATTATATAAAAATGTAAGAAAACATGAACTCGAATGAGTAGACGATATTTTAAATTTTACCTGATCGAAATTTGAAATGGAATATAACACACTTCATTAATTTCTGTTTTGTTCAGTCGTCACAGAGTTACGTGCGTTCAAACAGTGGCCTTTCATGTTAGAAGTGAGAAAGATGGCCATTAACGGACTGACTAACTTCCGCTACATTCATCATCCGTTAATTCTAGTCCGTTTAATCGGAAATAATAAATATTTCAAATGGTTATATAGGCATTATGTGCAAGTTCGGACTTGGTTTTGTTTACATGTGTGACGTACTACTTTGTGTGACGTGGCGTCCGTATATAAAGCATGCGCGCGAGTTGTTTTGTTTTTAGTTGTTTCAACTCCAATCCAACCCCCTAAGTCCCCTTCAAACGCGCAATTAAATCCGTGAAGTCCAATGTGACTTTTTTGTTTTACTCTATAAAACATTTTAAATTTACCAAGTTACATGGAATTAGGATCAGTTCTAAATATGTAAGTGCGTGCGTTTATAGCAACAATCTAGGAATTTTTGTCTAAAACTATACACCACTGTGTATAGACGCGAAACATAACCTATTCCGCATTTCGTTATTTGTTATTATTTGCTGTGATTTAAAAACTGTGTGTGGAAGAAAAGCGTAATCAATAATTTAATAGCAAAGCATGAGGTTGCTACCAACCCAAAGCAACTATTGTTGTCAAAAAATAAAAATCACTGATGTTCAAACCATGCGATTTATTAAAGTTGCACAGATGTAAATGGTGTACAAATTGTCATAAAATTGCATGCGATTTTTCAAAACTGCATTGTTGAAACTGCAGGTTTGAACTGCATAGATATAAAAGTAGCTTTAGTTGATCTTTTCATCTTTGTATATCGCAATGTAGTTCTTTTAGTTACCTCTGTACCTAGTTTGAAAAGTTTCTAAGGCAATTTTACATATGCAACCGCAAGAAAGGTCCGCAGTTATTTTGGTTGCATACTCACCAGTAGATCGGCACTCAGCATAACCTATATTTTTTTTATAAAAAGTTAACGATTAACGGTTAACGTTAACTTCCGTTACATTTGTAACAAATTAACGGACTATCGGTTAACGAAGTTAACTTTTTCGTTAACGGACTAACGATTAACGAAGTTAACTTTCTGATTAACTTTGCCCAGCTTTGAGTAATAATAAAGTTAATCGATTTGACAAGAATTTAATTAGGTTCGTATTCATATTTATACAGTATAAATGATGATTTTTGTCAATATAGCTATAACCATTTCACCAATTAAGTTGTAAATAGTTTTTTAGCGTTATATTCAGTTATGCTATGATTTTAGTCTCGAAATTAGAAACCTAAGAGTTATACTTAACGCTGACAAACCAAGTCCTGTGGTGTGGTCAATACATCCATCAGCCATGAAATGAGCTTCCCTCTTCATTCTCTCAAGGTGAACGTTTCGACCAAAGCAACCTGAGGGCTCTTGAATTTGAATGATGTGTTCGATTATGTTCTGTCCAAAGAATTCGGAAAAGCCCTCAAATCCACATAAAGTAACTAGAAATATATAAGTAAGATGTTAAGTTATCTGAGTATTAGATGTGATGATATTATGACGTACCTTGCTCCAGTAGAAGATCATCCATATCTCTTAAATATCCTAAGAGACGATTTTTGGTCAATTCGGCGTGGATATAGGAGCAGAAGTGTAGTGTTTTTTCATTAACGACCGTTTCGTTTATTAGACATTTTTGAGTTTTTATTATTTGAAGATATAGCAAGCTAAAATTGTATACTATGCGTCAAAATTTATATTGGTCATAATTGTGTTGACGCATTGCGTCAACATTTGTAGGCTCGATAACATCCATATAGGCTACTTTCATTAAAGTGATAGTTTAGAACATAATATAGGGGAAGATGAGGCATATTTGGACGGTTTTCTTCAGTGGCGATTTTGCCCACTTTTTGTTAGATATTTAAGACTGCTGGTTCAATTGATCGATAGTGATGAATGTTGTCTCTAAACTCTCAACACGAAATTACCAATAAACGAGTTTGAGTTTAAGAAATATTTATTTTTCGACAGGTATGCTATTGTCCAATTGAGTCCCACCATGGGGTACATTTGGACAGGGGTGGTGTACATTGGGACAATTGAAAAATAACCTCATTAAGGCCTTTTTGTGGAAATTTATTATAACAGTTCGTAGTATCTACTAGAGTTACTAGTTACTGCTATATTTATCGTATCTTTGCTAATATTATTTCAAAATAACAGCTTAAAATAGCAGGTAGGTAGTTATTCCGGTTGTTTTTACCGTTACTGCTTTATTTATCGTATATTTGTACAAATAACAGGTATGATTAGTTTATGATCATATTAATTCACAATGAACTATACACAATGATGTGCCATCATGATCTAAAAAACGAATATACTCAAAATGTTCACTAATTAAAGAGTGCTTCGTAATGAGGTATTGTTTGTCATGTTTACATTAGTTATTTTTAATTGTCATAACAAAAAATCAAAATTTCACTTTGATGTGTGTATAGTCGGTTTTAGATTGCGATTTTTGATATGTGCCATGGTAGTAGCTGTCTCCGTGGCGCTGCTCCGAAAAGTGCACAAGGATAACCGCTGCCATATATCTGTTATTTCTTATCTCATAGCAGTTATTTCTGTTAAACTGTTGCTCATGGCTATCCAGCAGCTGTTGGTGGCAACACTGCACAGCGCAGTCGCAACGTAACAGTTGTATCTGTTATTTTTGAAACAAAGTAACTGTTCTAACTGCAAATAACAGTTAGAAAATAACAAATCGTTAAATAACGCCTTACCTCTAGTACACAGTGATCTAAAATGATTGAGGACAGGTTGAATTTCCCGCCAATTTTAATAATTGTGATGTTGGCAATGGTTGCAAATGACAGCTGTGATTTTGGTCCAGTGGCGTAGGTGTTCTTTTTTGTAAAGGGATTTATTCTCTGATTATAATTAGGTTTATTAAATTGAAACTATTAATTGAATTAATTAATTATTATTTTATTTTTAGAAAGACCCTTCTTCAAGTACCCAATAACAAATTAATTGAGAAAAAAGATTAAATATCGTCGCAGAGGAACGTAACCCTTACTGACGAGTTCACTATGGTATCTGACAGTGATCATAACCTGTGATCATGCACACATACCATCTTAGTAACACTAAAACTGTGGCGGGAAATTCAACCTGTCCTCAATCATTTTAGATCACCCGTTATTACGGATGATACTTATTCGTAAGAGTAAACAAATCAATATCAGTATACTCTGAAATCAAGCGGTAACGTGGTAACGGGTTGATCGCAGCCCCGGGATGTATTCTGCGCCCTGCCTCCCCTCCAACCCCCCTCCCTCAAACCATCATAACATGTTCCGATAAATTGTGATAAAAGACATAACCTGTTCCGAAGAATTGTGACAAGAATCACCTGTTCAGAAGAACTGTGACAAAATACATAGTCCAAATCTGCGACACTTCATTTGTCTAAATAAATGAATATAAATAAATCCGTTAATATAAAATCCACCACATATTTTAGGTGGTAAAAGAAACTTTCTGGTTCGGTTATGTTAAACCAGGCACCATGCTTCCTGCGTATTACACAGAATGTGTTGTATCTTAAAGATACAACACATTTCAAAATTAAGCAATTGAAGAATAGTTAAACCTTATGAACAAAACGTAACCATATTTATATTTGTGTTCCAATATGTTCTGTGTTTATGTTTGCCTAATTTTAACTAGAATTTCTCAATCATTTCTTGTGACTCCAGAACAAGGAATATAAGTCTTCAATATTATGTAACTAACTAGCTTCATAAAGCAAATAGAGATGACCATTTTGATTGTCCAAATGCCCCATACGTCCAAATATGCCCCATCCTATCCTTCAGAAAATACAGAAGGTCATAGTAGACCAACTTTTTATAAGAAACAATCCTGAAGTGAAGGGCACCATTTCGAAGATGCCGAGTATTAAATAGAGCCGTAGGATTGTGTCAGATTTTCTAATACTGCCGTCCAACGGTAAAGCGCCGTATCTCCATACACAAAATCGCTAAAATTTTGCTGTTCGAATGTAAAAACCACGCACATTTTTAATATTTTAAAGTATTTACCTTAGCCTAGCTTATACCTAACAATTTGTACGTAAAACAGGCTAATTTGTTTTAGATATTAACGTCATATTTAAGAGAAAACGGAAAATATTTTAATCAATGTCATTTTGTCCTGACGGCAGTTTACCATTGGAGGGCAAAGTAGCATAGGGAAAGTAACTTGTATGAGGAATCATAGTAGTTTTTTGCTGTTATAGAAGATTCGCGTTTTTGCGCGATATTATCAGATCAGTCCAAATTTAAGTGGGACATATTGGATAACAACAAATTGGTTTCTTTACCTATGTGTAACACCATAACCTTGTGCTATAGGCTGGTCATCAGCAACCTTCATGGTTCTGTAACATCCTGGACTCATGTAGCAATGATGTTGCTGGCAACAAAACGGTTGCTGGTGTAATATATTCATTATGCACTCGTCAGATCCATATTCATCAAAGTCAGTCTCAAAGAAATATCGCAGTAACTCTTCTGGAGTGTTAATCTCATCCAGTCTGATATCAGATACTTTGGATAACTTTTTAGATCGAAAATCTATGTCTTTATACCAGGATTCAGGATTTAATACTGTATTGGTGACTGAAAACATAAATTAAGTTAAAAAGTGCAAGACATGTAAGTATATCAATAGATAACTAATAAATAATAACATTTGTTTTAAAACTCGTACTACAAATCTAGTTACTTCTGAGAGATATCGATAAACAGAAGTAAATAGATAAGTGATATAAAAAAGTTGTACCGTCATATTTATTTATCAATAAGATAACACTTTTAGTTACCGTTTAAAATATGGATCTTGTAAATGAAAAGTGAGTGGCGTTTCCGATACACACTTTGTGGTAAAGTAAAAAAGAATGTAATTGTAAATTCTGAAAATAGCTTCTTCATATGCGTTGTTATTGCAATCGCTTTTTATACCTCTTTTAGATTTTTGCTGCGCAAACATTAACGGAGTAATAGTGTATATTATTATCGATTTCATCCGCTACTAAATTACCAGCCTGTACAGTGGCTGCTCGTAGAAAAATGGGGGTCGCAGCTTTCAGGTACCTACCAGTTTTATATGACATATATGTTTACTAGAAAAATATCTTTATTTGTGTACTAAAAGTGACTCATTCTTATTATTAAATACTTTAATATGAATTATCTTTGGCTGCTACGTCCCATAGGTCTTATATCTCTGTTATTGTTTAGTACTATCTACGGTGTCCCACTTTTCTCCCGCAGAACTTTTTTTCAGATAGTAAATGTTCATATTGAGTAAAAAGATTCATATGGACTTTAAGTTTTCTCAATTCATTAAAAAGTTACAGCCGTTTGAAATATTAACAAATCGATATTTTAAACTAACTTCTTAATTCGGTCGGTTAATTGATTTAAATCTGTAATACCTGTTTTTGTCTACGTGTCATCGGCTCCAAACAATAGACAAGGAAAACAAAAAGCAAGCATTTTTGACGTCACACCCACAAATCTACTCATTTCTGCTGTAAAGATCAACATTAAATATCCTTGTAAATGACCGAGATTTGGTCGACACGCATTGTTTTATCACTAAATTAGGGGTAGGCCTCCCAAGCCTTTTTATTTCGGTCTAATGCTACGTTCAGATACGCGCAAGTTACGCAACTGTACGCTGCGCTGGCGCTACAATGACGCTAGCGTCGCCGTTATGTCTACGCTCGTCCACGCTCGCATAGTTTCTCCCACGCTCACCTAAACGCTGGAGCGCTCGTAGCGCTTGCCACGGTAGGATCTCCGTCTAATGTCACGTGTTCGGTTTACGTCAGTTTTGAGATGCTTTTGAGGTTATCGTATAAATTATAGTCCATATCAGTGCAATAGAAACCACGTTTTATTGAATTCTTTATAGCAACATGTTCAAGAAAGAACCTAGATTGTTCTACGTCTGTTTGCGAAGAAACTATAATGGATATAGAGATGTAAGTAGAATATCTGGTGAGTTTGTTGTTTTTACTAAGTACATATATGTTTATTTATAGCAGGAAAAGCATAAACTCATTGGGGCCTTATGTTGAGATAATCTACAACCACGAAACCAATATTCCAACAGAACCTTGCTTGTTGGTAGCATAGAATATGTGGATAATATTATGTTCAGAATGGTAGGTGGAATTTTTATGTGATCTGCTGTGAAGAATGGGAGGTCTAATTTTGACTTTAGTCTAGATTTCCAGAAAAGCAGTGCTAAAAAGCTGTAAAAAAACCAAACATGCATTTTTCCCTGAAAAACTAGATAGAATTGGGAAATTCCTACTTTCAGTTTCAGGTTGTACGGAAAAAAGCATACCAGAAACCGTTTTCACTTGTCCCATTTTGTGCTTTGTTGGTCAGGATAGTCATTTAGATTAGATTATTATTATATTTTTGACAAACTACGTACATGGAAATATGTGAAATGCTCTGATATATAGACTTGAACGTTAATAGATTATTAGTTTTTAGATTAAGCTAAAACATCATTGAATTTCAAATAATTGACCTGACTCACAAATGTCCTTTATACTCCCTATAATATGCATTATAAGATTGTATATTTAAGACTGTAAAATTATATATTTCCAGATTGGGTGACCAAATAGTAAAATTGTGTGGACATTCTACAATGTTGTTTCATCTTGCTGTGGCTTGCGGTTGATAGTAGACCACGCAGAAATACGATAAATACGAAGAGTTTACTTCAAACAACACAAATGCATGTCTCGTCGAAATTCCTGATACATGATAGTGGACCACGAAGAAGGACGATAAATCCGAGGAGTTTACGCCAAACAACAAAGATGCATGTCTCATCGAAATTCCTGATTATTGTTTTTTTTAAGTATTTTATATTTAAGATAGAAATGGTGTAACTAAAAAACACTGCTTACTTTGCACTGTTTGAAACAGTTCCCTTTTTTAAACAAGCAGTTGGATTAAAAGCCAATTGTTTGATTTTTTTCAATGCTCCTTTTCAATTAAAAAACAATCTTTTTCACAAGGTGATGTTAGACCATTTGCAACTTATGCTGTTAATGCATCTAATAATATTTATTATTTTACTTATTGCACCATAGGATAACAAACATTTTGCTAGTTTCTGGTGGTTATTACTTTATTGGAATTGTAAAAATAAATTACTGAACTACAAACTATGTTTACTTATTGGTTTATATACGTAGGTTATAATCCAATGTATTGAAAATTATAATTACTAAAATATCTACTTATATTCATGAATAATTAATACAAGAATTATTAGAATAATTACTAAAATAATATTCATTAGTGATACCAATAATAAATACAAACGGTAGAACTGAAGAAGCGAACAACACAGTTTGCAAACGTCAGCAAATATGATTTTTTTTATTTATTTTCTAAATAGCCTTACTATTAGTTACTTTCCTATCTGCTTCAGTTAACTAACATTTACTGTGATATTATTTATTTAAAAAAGCTAACATAGTATTGTAATGAGTTTTGGTGCTACAATTTTAAATAAATACAAAGAATACAATGAAAATAAATTAAAAAAAGGAATACTTATAAATTATGTGAACCAGAGGAAAAGAAGTGATGTAAATAAGTAAGTATAGAATAGTATCGTGGTAAAGTTATTTATTAGCCGAAAACAGAAAAAAAAATACAAAGTCCTGAATTACCTACATTTGTTTATAGGAAATATCAAATAATTAGACGATGCATATTGTGATCCTCAAGATCAAAACCTGAGTAAAGTAATTAATGATAACTGAATTTTTCTTATAGAAAGAAGCTTACATAAAATAACAAAAATATATAATATGGCGATTGGGGGTCACATATTAATATCTAGGAGAAACAAAGCACTTGCCCAAAATAGTGAAACTTACATATGTTCAGCTTAGCTTGCCTCCAAAGAAGTTATGAGCAACCGGGATTTGAAGTTTTTACTTAACTTAAAAGATAAGAATTAAAAAAAATGTGTTCATCAATACAATGCTACTGTATAGATACTACTGTATATTGATAGGCAACCAGATATGCATTTTAAATTAACACAAATTGCACAATCACATACAAAACGTTTGGTAAAACCTTTTTTGATGAATTATAAAAGGCACTCTCGCGATTCCTGTGGTACACTACAGGTGTGGTTCTTCGTTGCAGCAAACCTTATCGTCTTTTATTAAGGGTAGTGATGGGATCTTCTGTGTATGCCTTCTTATAGTACACTGTGTTCTACACTATCATCTTTCGATGTCTAATTGTAAGAGACACTCTTGAAATTCCTGTCCTACACTACAGGTGTTTTGGATATTTCTCGAAGCATACCTTATGATCCATAAGTTATTGACCTTTGTTGTAGATGGGTATAAGGTTTTCCATATGTTTCTTCTTATATAGACTGTGTTCCATTCTATCTTTGTCTCAACTGATTGAGCTCTTCTCAAATGAGGTAACACACAACTGTAAAATTAGTAATTCATTCTAATAAAACGTGTTCAATATGATATTTCAACCTAAATCTTGTTATGTTCTTGGTAAACAAAAGTATATCCTCCGTTAGTTTTATAGTTAGTTGCACTGTGGTTGCACTCATTCTTTGTAGATATCCTATGTACTGCTTTCTCGAAACCACTTAACCACGTCGCATATCTTCAATCCTAAAATACAATAAAAACATTGATTTAAAATGTGTTATAAATAATAATAACATGTACGCATACCTAATTGCATTCTTCAGACACGTTCCAATATGTATTTATAAAATATTCCATAATATACACCAAAACTCTTTACGAATAGCCGCGAGATGATCGCCCGTTGCAGTATGTTTAGGGGTTATGTATAAATTTTGTTGACAGTAGCGGCCAGGCGCAAAAATACATACGTTGGCATCTTGCGTTCATAGCGTGGGCCAGCGCATGGCCAGCGTTTGGAGCGTAGTCGAGCGCAGGCGAGCGCAGCGCACCGCAGCGCACCGCAGCGTAGCGTCAGCTTATGTGAATGCCACTTTATGGTTGAGCTAATAAACTCTGCCCTGAATTCATTATTTGTTTTTAATTTCGCGTAATAAGCGTTTTACGGGAAATCAAACTATACAGCGTACGAGTGTCAAGAATCAACTGTCTACAACAAGAATGCAATAATGCACGTCGCCAGTCACGTAAGCATGACCTCGCTTCGCTTCTAGACACCACTGGGGGCGTGGTCCAGTAGTTCTGGTGTACTGGATATTTGCAGCCATTTCAGAGTAAACGAACCAATCGACGCTGCCCAATTCGCTCGCTCGCGGGCTATGAGTCAGGCGTCGATACGCAGTGTAGCGGTAGCACACGGTTGCGGCCTTGCTGCGGCCCTGGGCCGTATAGCCGACTTGCGCTTGGAATTCTCGAGAGAATTCTCGTTGTTATAGATCGTTCCGTATTGACTATTACAGTATCATTTACATACAATTAAACTCTCTTTGTTTCTTTGTTATTTTTGGGGGTTGCGCAAACCTGCAATCCAATGCACGAGCCGCCACTGAGCCTGTATAATACCTAACTCAAGCCAAAATTAAAATAAACAAAGTCGTGCGACTAATGCAATTCATACTAACACAAAATATGTTTTCTTGTAGGTTCTAAGTTCGATACAGTTTTAGTTATTATGGGTACTACTTTTCTTTCTAGCCTTCTTATCTTCTCCAATAAGCTCTCATCCAGATCACTATTACTAGTGATGTATGACAGATGTGCTAAAATTTTGCATCTCGTAACATTGTTGTTAATCCAATAAAAAATAGAAATACAAATACCTTTCGCCAAGATTACGCCATACGCTGCGTCCAGATTCAAACCTTCGCTATTCTCATCACAATAAATTAAAGCACGATCCAGTGCATTTAACACATTGTTCAATTGGCTGTTGCATTTAGCGCTTGATATCAATATGAGAGAATACAATGAAATAGTGTTAATTACTTGGAACAGCATATTAACACGGGTGAATATGCAGTGTCTCTCCATTCTTAAAAATGACGCAATTTCCACTGATATCATTGTTATATATTGATTGTCTACTATTTAAAATTTTCGTGTATGTTTGTACCAGTAATAAAAACGGTATATAGATACTATTATCTGCAGGCTAAAAAGTAGTCACGAATATTAGATTGGACCATCGATACCATACAGCTTGATTAAATAATTATAGTATTCTGTTCAAATTACGGGAGTTTAAAATACGTTCAAAACAACATCTAAAACAAACTGTTTAAAACAAACTAGTTTAAAGCAAATTATTTGTTTTAAAACATGTTTAAGACACTCTTTTAACACAAAGTGTTTTAAGAGGGGCGTTTATCAGAGTACCTACTGTTGGAATGGGTAAGCATAGGGCATTGTTCTGGGATAAATATTAAATTCAATCGCGCTTGCTTTAATCATGAACTTAATTAGAGAAAAGAAGCTAATTTTTGACACAATATACTCTTTTATTTAATATGCTTTAATGGTGATTAAACCAATAGCATTAATTTATTGGTGACATTTTAAGACATACCTCCTTAAAATTGACCCAGTCGTTGTCATGTTGATCTGCTTTTTATAAAATTGTGTCGAATTACTACGAACTGTCACCGCGGAGCTCTGTAAAAAAGGTTTCTGTAATCAAGTCCACAGACCGAGACAAGCGAGAAGAGTACCAACAGCTCAGATCAATAATAACTAATAGTTTTTTCATCGGCGACCCAATTGTACCCCACACAATTTTCCGCGACCCCACTCAAAATTATAAGTGCAATTTATTACTAACAGTCTTACTTATTATTTTATCTGTTGATAGTAATAAAAATTATATATTATTTACTTTTTCAATTTTGACAACTAAGGGCGTTTGAATTCAATCTGATTTATTGTGGTCCCATTCCGGCACTAAGTATTTCTTCTATATATCTTTCTACACAACCAAATGCTTAATTAACAAAAGTCTGCTTAACCAAATCAAAGCTCAACTCGGTATCGACAAGAAAATGCTCTAATGCTCAGTATATGAGAACATTTCAAAAGATCTCCATTTAAGCTTCCATTATTATATATTTTTTTTATTAACGCCTGAATTTTGTCTATAAGTGTAAAAATGTTCTTGTCTTCCCCTTGGAGACACATATTTAGAGCGATTAGTTTCGAAAATGAGTTAAGATAAAATAATTTAAAATAATGTACATACCCAATTTTCGTTATGAAACAAATTCTCACATTCTGAATTACTTTCAGAAAGAAATAACATAACTTAATTGTTTAATGCCAATAGCCGCCTCAACACTTGCGCCTTTGACAGCCAGCGCACTTCTGTATGAAGCAGAAGTGTGCTGTAATCAGAAGCCATATCTTGGCTTAATAAATTTACAAAGAAACGACTACTAGGTGCACGATTTATAATGAAATTTATTACCTTAACTGCATCTTTTAATACGGCATTTAAATTACTACAGTTCGTTTAGCCGCATGTGCCTTTCGATGAATCATGCAATGAGTTAAAAAAACAAAAAAAACTTTAGCGTGGTTCCAGATATGAGTGTCTTCAGTCTTGTCATTGCCGTTGCACCGTCTGTACAAACTCCAACACAGTAATTCCATTCTAGTCTTAACATAAAGCCAAAAGCTGTGTTTTATTATTATAATTAGTTGTTCTCGCTGGTCTTTGCTAATTTCCAAAATTCGTGTACTCACGCTATCATTTGACTTGAAAATGTATCTTAACTCGGCTGCATATTTTTTCCGTGGATAATTTCAGTATTTTAATCGCAACTGGTTGAATTAATTCTTCACGAATTGTGTAAGGTGTTTTAGCAGTTGCGATTAGGTAAGCGGCTTCATAGGATGCTCTTCAGTATTTTTTATTACCACGAACATGGGTTTAAAGACATTTGTGAGGACTGCAACAGCTTTTAAAAAACTGTACAGGCTTATTACCACATAAGGCATATTTTGTGTGAAGGTATCTTTTTAATTTAGCTGGTTTCATACTTTTACTATAGCCAAGCATTAGTTACAAACCACGCACACACGCTTATCTTTATTATTTTCGGAAAACCGTATTGAAAAACGTTGTTTGTATTTCCTCTTTTTTGCTAAATGTATAATATGCTCACATTTGTTAATACTGGAGGGGCCGTGACGCACACTTTGAGAAGCCCTGGTATATACCTATATACCGACCCGAACTAGACCAGAATGCTGTGTGCGAACAAAGCTTATGTATATAGCAGAGCTTAGTATTAGCCACAATTGTCATGAGACAATAAAAAAAGCATGAAAATTTACCTATTCGCCATTTACAATCTACATCTGAAAACTATTTTAGTAGGTACTTATTTTCCATCTAAATTAGTTGTTCTCCCTTCAGAGGCAGGGATCGCCAGAGCGTTAGCTGATGTTATTCTAGAACAGCAAAATGAAACAGGATTCATGTACAACAGAGTGTTCTTCTGTCAGAAGATAGCGGTTTATCAGAAAAACACATACAACTACTTATTGTAACACACTGTATATTCACTATAAACATAAACCAGGTGGATTCCGTAAATATTGATTTAATTTAAAATGTTTTCTATGAACTGATGTTCACCAATAGGCGATATCAGTGGTAGTGATATCTTGCTCTAATACGTCCAGTCTCTAATATTTCTCCTCTCCTCAGTAAGGCCAATACATCTGAATCAGTCGCCAAACGTGTTTCGTGATGAAGTAACAAGTTGTTAAAAATGGTTTTCAGGTTTTCTAATTGATCCCGCAAACTAACAAATGCATTGATATGACTATAAATATCTGCTTTGTCCCATCGATAACACTCTGTTGTCTCGGTGGCTACGTATCTGTGATTTGATATGTTATCCTTCATGGTATTTGTGCTCTCTAATGATGGTATACAGAAGTACATGCCATCGGTAAGATGCAACAACTCCTTCTCTTCTCGATTATAAACAGCTATCGATCCATAAGACACAAGAAACATAGCATGCTTCTCAGCATCTATGTCCAGGACAACATCACCTGGTAAGTAAACCTCAAGTTTAAGACTGGCAAGGACAGCGCCTACGATTGCCTTCGGTAGTTCCCTAAATAAGTCAGCGCTGTTCAACAGCCGTCGACAGCTGTGCAAATAAATTTCGAGTTTCAAATGCAGCGAGAGCATTCCGTGCAACGTATCTTCTTTGAGGAAAGTTTTTCGGAGTTTATAATCATAGTAAAGCAATAGGCGACACCTCACTTCTTCAGAAAGATTCTTACTATCCATGAAAGCGTACAAATCATCCAGAAAATTTTCATATTTAACCTCAGCCAATGAGTTCGACCGAATAATGGAAAGCATAATTACGAAACCTGCTACAGTGTAGGCAGTGCCTAAAATGGAGATAATCGCCAACAGTGTGCGTTCATATACATCATAACTTCTCAAGAAGCCATATCCAGCAGCGTAGAAGTGTACCATCACTATATAAAATACTGTTATATACTTTTTAGGCCACGGTATATCATGGTTCGCCGAAATGTTCATCCGGACCAGAATTGTCTCTTTTCCTTTGATTCCATATAAGGTAAGCATGATCTTATCCAAAAGGTAGAACATGCAAGCTAACCAATGCACAACAAGCACGGTACATATGATGAATGAGCATAGGAGGTAGATTTGATAGTTGATTTTGAGACATAGCGTCAGCACTCGAAGATTTTTTAAGAATGTACTTAAACGAAGTAGCTTCAGTACATGCAAGGCGTGCATGAAATTATAATGAATTTCGTCTAAGTTAGGCTTGTGGAACATTACTATCGACCGAAATGGAAAAGCACTTATGAAATCTGGTATAAAGTAAGTGCGTATGTACTTGACAATGATTTTGTTTGGTTTGAGCACAATCTCTTTCGTCTTTGGCACGTAGACTCCTGTGATGAAACATAGACAGGATAGCAATAATATGACGCAGTTTATGAATATGTTAAATACTTCGAATAGACCAGGTACGTGGCGTATGTCGATGAACGATGCTAAGAAAGGATCTACCACATAACTGTACAGCCATAGGAACGTTGATAATATCTGCATGACAAGGTACAATGAACTTAGTGGGTGGATTATGTACTTCGGGAAGCCATATATATGCCGTTTCCGTTCCGCTAATATGGTCGAATTACTTCTGAAGATTGTGTGCGCGTTTGGGTGCATTTTATTAACGATCAGTATTTTTCGCAGATTTCTGATGAATCTTTGGAGACTCCTGCGATGTGGATGTTGCCGTGGTAGACAGCTTTCCGAAGTTCTTTCTAACTTGCAGTAGTGGTCCGCATACTTTTTTAATTGGTACATTTTCACTACGTGATATCATTAACACACTTTGTGATCGCAGATTAACGTAGTATAATCACTTACGTCATGTATGATATTTAGATTGTATTTAGGTTAAGTTATACTTCTTTCAGCGAGAGTTGTCCGGTGTCATTATGACAACTATACTTGACAAGCGTACTTCAAAATGATTTTCTCTGATGAGTGATGTACTGCGTAGGTGAGGCATGGATGAGGCGCTTTCTGGTCACTCCACTCTCGGTCATAATCGCTCTTAGTATTATGCACATTATATGTTCAGTTTCCCTTCCATATCAACACTCTCTATTGTAGCCTGTTTAAGACAGCCGCTGAGCACATGAAGAGCCCGTGACAAAATTCTACTCTCATTGCGAAATTTTGATGTGTAAAAAATAATGTGGAGAGTTTTAAGCTGAGTTTCCACATGTAATTACTAGTGGCGCCAGCACCAAAATGAAGGTCGGATGACATCTTCGATTTTTGTTTTTATCAATCGACTATTTTACTGAAGAAAACGTAAATTACAAGAGATCTAATGATAAATGTCTTCTTTGTAACTCCACAAAATGCACGAAACTATCCGTACCGGAAAACGAACCGAATTTGATTTTATAAATACCGTCCACCAATGCTCCACAATAAGAGGCAGAAACTAGAAGAGTGAAAAATAAACATTAATTGAAATAAATTAATTTACTTAGTAATTAGCATCTGGATCTCATCGTTTTCTATACTACCTATATCCAAATTTCACACCAAAGCGTTACTAAAAAGTACTAAAAAGTTGTGGCGGCTGTTATTAATTTAAACCCTTATGTTACATAATATAATTATTTTTCTCCGGGTCAGAATAGGCGCAATGTTGGCAACCCTACCAGACCAGTTAATTATTTCTAATTATCTGTTAAATTTACATTGGATGCTATCCGAGTATTTTTTTTTAACTTTTTTCCTTTTCGCACCCTTTGACTTTTCGCCCCTGGCGATTGCATAATTTCGACCTATCGCTAATCCGCCCCTGCTGCATCCCGATATTGAGGTGCATGCAGCTTCTAACGTTTTTTTGTAGATATTGACAGATTTTTATTAATGTTGCTTGCAAACTATTAGACTATAAAATAAATTTAAGATTTCGATAATAATAAGTATCATGTGTATAATTTCCAGAACGTTATCAGCATTACAGTCAGAACAATATAGCGCATAAATAGTGGGCGTATTCGTACTCGTATTTCGTTTAAGTATGCTGGCTCAGGCATGGCTTTTATCATGTTGTTCAGCGATAGTTATCGGTGCAAACTGCAATATACAGATAAATGGTGTTTTAGACGCCCTGACCAAGGTTATAGATTACTGCCGAGAAAATAGTGAACTGATGAATTTGGACGCTGCCTTTGGTTTGGTTATAGGACAAGGTGCTGACGATGCCAAATCGGATTGTAAAAATGTTATTGGTTTTGACGTTACGTATTTACGGTTTTAGCTCAGTTGTCTTATATGGCGAAGCAGGAACATATTCTGGAAGATGGCCTGAGCGAGAAAATAATAGAGTTAAAAGATATGATTATACCAGTTGTGGATGCTGTGATAGAGAAACTGGAACCAACGCCTAAAAATAACTTGTGTTAGTAGTTGCTTATAATTCATAGATAAGTAATTTAACAATTTTGGTGTTCTTCTTTAAAAATTTTGATACTTGAATGTATATGGACTTGTAATTAATAGTCATATCCAGTGATGTTCCCATCATTTTTTTAAAGAGTATACTGCCGGAAATCCATCATGTGCCCGATATTTCTTATTGGAGGGGGATGGAGTTCAGAACTAACAAGAAAGTTTCTGATTCTTTTTATTCAAAACGAAACAAAAATATATTTAGAGAGTAAATATATTGACAAAAAATTGTGTCCGCTACACATTGTCTTTATTGTCTGTTTCCTGACGGCGCGGCGTTGTTTGGCTTTGCCATGAGATGTTGAAATTGCCGATCGATGGCCTTGAAGTCAAATCTTTACGTATGATTACGAATTGAAATCTGCAACTGAAGGACCATTAATGGAGAGGAAAATCAAATCTGATAGATTTTTAATAGTTAGGCGAGTTCTCAAATCGGTTATTGTGATATTTATATCAGACAAGCACTTTTAACTTCATTCTCCCCTTTGGCGTCGTCACTAACTGTTTTAAATACTTTGTCAATCACCTAACTAAAATATCAACTAAATATTGCATATCTACCTAGTAGCTCTCTTAGTCTTACCGTCTTACCTTTAGTTCTTCTAAAATTGTGTTATTTGTTTGGCTTTCCACAATTCTGATAGTTCTACACATCTCTGATACAAGATAAAATTCCTAGTCGCCACAGAACGTCATAGAAAAGCCCAAGTTCTTGTAGGAAAAATTCAGATAACAATTTTCGTTTTAGTACAGCTGCTGCGTCGCGATCTTGACTACTGTATGCATGTAGAGCTGGAAAATTGTTCTAAACATCTTTTACAGGTCGGAAACTGCTTGCAGACCAACGTACATTCAAGACACGACCTATTTTCTTCATTTCAATGCCTACCTCCGTGCTAGTTATTGCCAAACCCCGCTAATTCTTTGGATTTTGATGATAGTAAGCGTAGAGGTTGTCGATGAAACCTTCGAAACGGTATACACCAGTATAATCTTTTAAGACATCGTTTACTGAAAATTCGACTGGATGACATAAACAATGCCAGAGAAAAAGGATCTCGCATAGATTTTACTTCCAGCGGCCATTATATGAACATCCACCCACTGGCGAGATTTGAACTTTACCATTGAAAATAGATCTTTCAAATTAGATGATGTAGTTTTCCATCTTTGCAAGCCAACCATGAAAATTTTGAAATTTGTGATCAATCTTCGAACACAATTTGAGATCGATCTCATCGATCGATCGAAAAGATTGATCGATGATGGACATAATCATATTATTGCAAATTCATAACTGATAACATACGGTTTTGAGTTAATAATAATAATAATAATAATTCCTTTATTGTCATTGATCAAAAGATGATACAGCCATTGTCATTTTGAACATGTAAAATGCAGACTATAAAGTAAGACATATCGACACGTCGATACTACCTGCTAGTCATAAAACCGAAGGGTCACTTTTGTTTCATTTCATTTTAAGTTTTCTGTATATACGTAGATGGCATGAATATGAGTTTCGTATATATATAAAATATTTTTGATATTCGGAACGAGCGAAACTGCCGCTCGTAGCTAAAGATTGTTATTCGTTAATATTTTTGTTTCGATATGCAATTGCAATATTATTTCATTTATACTAAAATACATAGTAACGCTAGTTATAATTGTAAAAGTTTGAAAATATGTCCACTCACAAAATATGTTATCAATTTCTTATAATTTTGAGTTATCGTTTTCACATAAATTGGATTTCACATACATAAATGTATTATATAAAGACAATTAAGCGATACATATCAACAATACATATATAATACATATCAAAATCAGTAAGAAAAAGAGGGAATGGCCATTAAAAAACTATCGATGACGTCATAAGTAAAAACAATTGAAGGTTGGACATTGAATTTAATATAGCTATGTATATTTATGTATATTTCGATAATTACAAATTGACAGGTTGGAGGATTTTTAAAATAGCAATCCGTTCCAGAGATTTTGTCGTTTCCATACCTTTCATAATAAATAATATATTCAATTGACTAATTAATATTAAGGTAAATAACAATTTAATAATAATAAAATAATCAACAAAACCAATAGCATGCAAACATTTTAACAAAACAGTACACTGTTATATTTAGAATACACGTATTCATGCCCTATGCACTAGAATAATAATTTTAATCATGCAAAACAAAATACAAAAGCAAACGTAGCGATATATTTAATTCATTAGCGATATCTCCTTTGCTTCTGCCAAGTTTCCAAAGGGTGACAATTCTTGAACGATCTTCAACAGGCAGGTGATAGGGCATTGTTACTCTTCAAAATTGTGTGTCGATGGCACAACGTTATGTAATTTGCCTATCCCAGCAAAAAAGTCAATTAAGGAACGAAAAACAACCCAAAGTGTAATAAAAATATCTACCTTTGTGGTTGATCGTCCGGTAGGTCGGCCGCAATACAAAATATTATATAAGGAACTTGTGGACTTGAAACTTTTGCAATACGGCGAAAACGATTGAGTAACATAAATTTAGATTGAAATTTAAATAATTTTAATTTTATAATTTTTTCAAAGTTATCGCATACCGTTCTGATGTGATATTATTTATATTGGATTGTAAATCCTGCCTTTACATATCACACATAAAAGAGAATTGCGTATGGATGCTATTATAGAAAATCAAAATATAATTTTAATAAACAACATTTCTATAATTAAACTAAAATGCTGAACAACACTGTAGTATCAGTTCTAAAGGGCATATCTGCAGCAAACTAGAAACCGAGACAAATAAAATTTTCAACTACATGCAAACATGTAGAAATCTTTTAAAAATTATTTACGCCGGTTATAATGATCGATTTCATGTTTTAGACATACGCCGGTCGGCGGCGCCCTGATAATCAAGGACTTAAAAATGTGCTTTACTCAATTTTCAACAAATTTGCAGATACGACCTTTAGAACTATAACGGCAGTATACCGACTGAAACTGTCGGTATACCTACTTACAATAAGAATTAATTTACTGTGTATTTTAAAATACATTAAATATTACAATGCACTTGTGTCAGTTTCGGATATCGGAAACATATATAAATAGACGAAATCCGATTTCATTCCATACATACAGAAAAAATAGAACGAAACGAAATAAAAGTCACCCTTTGGTTTTATTACTAGCAGGTAGGTATCCGACGACCGACAATCTCCGACCTACGTTTGGTGTACGCTAGCTGCGGTCATGTTAACTTCTTATTTTCTTCGGCTGTACATCGGTCCGGCCTGAAAAGTAGACGTGTTGTGGTGAGGGATGGTTAGACGCATGGAATTACTGGTCTGAAATGAGCCCGATATCGTAGGGTTGCCAACATGGTCATTTTGACCCGGAGACTTCGGGTTTGGCGACCATTCTCCGGGCTACGGGTTTACAGTTAAATTCTCCGGGTTAACTAAAGATAATAATCATCGATGTTTTGAGAAACTGTAGCGACCCCCGAAATATTTTTTAGAAATTGTGAAAATATAGTAATTTTTATTCTAATCATACATTTTCCAGCGATTTCTCTTAAAAAAAAGGTTTTTTTCTCAAAATAAGAAGCACTCAATCTTCACGACAATTTAATTTTACTTTTTGAGATCATGTGAGAAACTTTGAAAGTAGCACTTGTAGTATTGTTAGATTTTGTGACATGTCTAGTGAACATTATTTTTTAAATTATGGAGATGACGACAGCGTAACCTTTATTTGTAAATTTTATTATTAGTTAGACTATATATTTACAAATACAGAGATATAGTTATCATTTTTGACTAGAGACACATTTATTATAGGGGTTTATATAAAACGCCAATATTGTCTGAATGAAAAATGAAAATTTAAAATTAGTTTTGAACGTGTAGATAATTACTTCAAGCAACAACACACGATCCCTTAAAAAAAATCTCTCACATCAAAATGATGCTTGTTTTAGGTGGTAATATTGGCATTTTGTCTCATGTTGGTTGTGTCGTAAAACAATCCACAATAAGAGGCAGAAACGAAAAGCGGGAAAACTAGTAGACATTATTTGAAATAAATTAGTTTAGTTAGTATTAGCATCTAGATCTTATCGTTTTCTACACTACCTATATCCAAATTTCACACCAAATCGTTACTAAAAAGTATGTGTCGAAGCCACACATTTTTGTGGCGGTTGTTATTAATTTAAACCCGTTATGTTCTATAATATAGTTATTTTTCTCCGAGTCAGCATAGGCGCAATGTTGGCAACCCTACCGATATGTCACCGTTTGTTACAAACTGACTGAAGTTGTTCTTACAAAACAACAAAAGGTTATAAATATACAAACATGGCAATGTTAAGATATTCAATGCCTTAAAAAGGCCTCTGCAAGAGTCCCAATGCCCGAGTTGACAATTGATTGGGTTTATATGAACGGCGAAGTTGATGACGAATCGATTATTAAAAATAATAATCGAGTTATCTCGATTAGTTCAAGAATCGATTATAATCGATTATGTAATCTGAATGTCCGATTATCAAATCGAAAAGACCGATCAAATCGAAAAGATCGATCAAATCGACAAGACCGATCAGCTCATTGGATCTATCGGATTGATCAGATCGATCTTGCAAATAAGAAGATCGAACGATTGATCTGATCGAACGATCGATTTTTTTGCTCAGCCCTAGTCCATAATGAAGGCCAAACTTCTGATGTTGATAAAAATCGTGATCGCTACGAGCATCATGAATGCGATCCCTCTGTGAGGATACGAATGGACCTGCAGTAACAGCATCGACATTACTAGCTCCACATTTACTTTTCTTAGCTGACACAAATAAATATTTGTTTGACGAGAGGCAAAAATATATTTATTTTCTACAAGGAAGGTTTGTTTGAGGCAAAACATTCTTTGTAGCAAATAAATATATTTTTGCCTGTCGACAAACAAATATTTATTTGTGTCAAACAAAAATTTCTATCTGCGTAAGAAGAAACAGAGGAGTGTGCCCCATTTATTAAAATTTAAACTCATTTTAGTAAACATAAAGCAACTAAAGTAATCTTGTAAACCGTATAATGTACTAGTAGATTCCAAACAACTGTCTGAACGTCGCGGCGACTTCGCGCGGACAAAAAGTTCAACTTTGTTTAGGCGTATCAGTCCAGTCGCGGCCGGTGTACGTCTTGATTGAGAGTATACGCAGTATGTCTAAAAAATGCTTTCGAGTATACGGCGTATATGTAGTATACCCTATGGGAACACCACTGGACCAGTGGCGTACCTAGAGCTTTTGCCGCCTGGGGCGGCCACCAATTTGCCGCCCTTTCTAAGTCAGTCCAAATTAAGTGATGGTGGTTATCAACATTACTGGACACAGTGGCGTATACATAAAAAACCCAAGGGGGGTGGGGCGCTAAAAGACATCTTGACTCCGACCTCCCATTTCAATGAAAAAAAGGCAACGTGCGCAATGATATGTTGAGCTTGTGATTTCCTAAGTTGCGTATCTGTATAATCTGTGCTATGGGTGTTATCAAGTCTGGTGCAAAGCTTAAAAGAACTTTTTTCATATAACTGTTTCCTACAATCAACCGAATAAAAACACACATACAAGACCTAGCCGGTAAGATCACAATCGCTTGCTTCTCCGCGGTACCAACAAATTCGCGCCAAGGGGGGGGGGGGGCGCCCCTGCCCCCCCCCCCTGTAACCGCCCCTGCCTGGACATCAACAGAAATTAATAAACACAAATTTTATGTCTTTTGGTTAAACAGATTGTACCCATGGATTGTACAAATAAAATCTACATATAATAATGTTCAATGTACATAACATGTAAGCGTGTTCATAAATTTATCCTTCTTGCTTTTTTATTCGAAAATTCTTGAATTCTCTCTATAGAAAGTATCGGTAGATTTCGCCATCATAAATCGCGCATTGTTGAACAAAGATAGTTTTTTTTTTATCAATTTTAGTTTGGAACAGCTGCTTTCACAACTGACCCCACTCACGGCTATTGTTAAAAAAATTCTTAGCAATATTACTATTTTTGGAACAGTTTCCCAGCCTGTATTTTTGAATGAATATTAAAAGTTCAAGCGGCCTTTGTCCGCTTTTCCAACTGCTCGTCGTCAATGACAAGAAAGTTATATATTCACGTGATATTCAACATTTGTGTTTACAACATTTGTCAACATTTGTACCACAAGATTATATGGTATTAGGAAATCATACTTTTCTGCAAGGACATGTAGTTGCTCAAAACAAACTGTTATTTCTTGGAGAACTCTATCCAGTGACAAAAGCATTTCCCGTTGTATCTCCTCTTCTAAAATATATCCCCACGTCTCGCGAATGTTAACCACTCATAATCTTTTTCCTTCTAACTCGACGGTGAGTGGAAATCTCCAACTCTTCACACACTTTTTTGGCTGCTGTGCGTTTTGCATTAGCGTGCCCTTTTGTCCACTGACATACATTTGAAAATATTTGTTTTAAGTCACATTGATAGATATTTAACCCCTTTGTTTGGAGATATTGTTATAGGTCGTTAACTTCCAAAAGAACGGATATGCATTAAATTGAGCTAGCACATAAACGAAAAAGATTCCAATGAGTGGAGTGATATTCCAGAGTCTGATCGTGTTTTAATATTTTTTTCCTCAGATATTAGTTTGTCCAACGCACTTAAAATGCTTGTGAAATGTTTTTTTTTACAATTATTATTACTACTTCTACTCTTGCATTCCAACGAGTTTTTACACTGTGCTTAACACCTTAACCAGTGACAGAAAGTAAAATATCTCATCAATGAGTGGAAACGTGAAAAGTGTTCATAGTCCCAAAAAAGGACTTTACTGTAGCAGAAGCTGCACGTACACGTCGTACACATACCAAGTTTAAAGAATAATTTGTACATGCTTATCCACATGCAGCATTTTCTTTTCTTGCAATGTCCTTGACCGATAGAGTCGCTGTTTGCAATAACAACAAAGTCGCTAAAGAAATTATTAGCAGTCCAGAGTTGTCTATAATCATTAATCATTGATTCTGTTGATAACAACATTATTATAGTATTTTTATTTTGAAATAAATTGGAAACATAAAAAATGTCGCCCCAAAACACGTGCCGCCCGGGGCGGACCGCCCCCCCCCTCGGTACGCCACTGCACTGGACTCACATCTGCTATTTGCGAATACGATAAAATTGCCAAGCATACATCTCATCAATATTTTGCTGCAATATTTATTGCATCAAAAATTCTTTATAAGAAGTTATACAAAGTATCCCGTATGGCGTAACTGATAAAGTAAGTTCAATTCAAATGTAAAAAAAAACAATAAAGTTATGTGCCTATTTTTAATTGTTCCTGAGATAGTGGGCTATTTGAATTAATATGATTATCATCTTAAATCTCTCTCCAATGACGTTAAAAAAATAAAAACATCTTTTGATTTAGAAGAGCTACCGTATGATACCTCACACGACTTACTTCAAATGGGAAGTTGGTGAACTGTTTATACATCACCACGTAACTGTAAATACCAAAAACGACAATAAGCTAACGTTTATTTAGCGGAAAAATAATTTTATGAATTTCAGTTGAGTGAATCGTGTTTATAGTAAAAATTCGTACTCACCTAATAAAGTAATGGGTTGTGTATTTAAAATATTAAAATATTCAGCCAGATAAAGCAGTAAGCCAACACTTACATTACGATAATTATTACTAAATTTAAGTCAGCAGAAACTTAAACAAACTTAAACTATACCTACTTAAACTATACTATACCATTATTTGGAAATGTATTTATTTAACAGTGTCACAGTTTGCTAGTCACATGTTTATCATTTTAGTCGTCCCCACCATGTTAGAACCTGACGCTTGGTCGGGCAAAATGAGGTTTAAAATGGACGAACTAGTCGATGTACCAGACTCACCCCTGGACAGTATTGACGACGACGCTGCGTTCTTCAAATACTTAAATACCATACCGTTTGATGAAGCTATGTCAGATCATTGCATGATGTCAATTTTGAGTCAGGGCGGAAGATGTTGTTCTCCGCATATGTGTATGGTGACGCAACCTTGCTATTGGGCTATGGGTTTGGACGATGGCCAATATTTTCAGCCAAATTACGGCGCTACACACAGGTATGGATAAAAAAATTGATGAACAAAATCAATTCTTCGTCAAATTAAAAACCGGGCCACCAAACTTTGATGTTCCATAACATTTTTAATATTTTACCCATTTTGATGATTATTCAAGCACAATATAAAGAAACTCATCAAAATTGTTTCATACTTTTGGTGGTTTGCTCGCGATACCCTATGGGGTAATTGAGGAACTTTGACAGGTTCTCCAGTAAAGAAATTTACACACGACTTTAAAATATTGAAGAAAGACTTACAGCTTATTATACCGGGAGGATCAAATGATGTTTTGGTGGTCTAAATTATGACACTCCCTGAGTATTTAAGAAAAGAAACTCATTTGTTTCTCAAGTTGCTTCTGTTTGAGCCATTCCGATATCCGCATTTCTGTAGAATACACACAGTTTAAAGTAAAAATTTGCAATTTTAGCTTTTTCCTTTCACCATAAAGAATTTATGATTCTTACATTCTCGCTTAACGAAAAATACCGAGAATGACATTTCACAGCAGTTACATTATGAATTTTATCCGATTGTCAACATGGATTTTGCCTGAGTGGAGAGTAAACAAATAAAAGTAAACACATCATCAGCTATTTCAAAGAACAAAGTAAATAGGTAATTTAGAAAGTAAACTGCTTCCGGGTTATGCCGTGTGTCAAGATTTGTTAATGCTGACGTTTCGCGAACCATGCTCGCTTCTTCAGAGCTAACTGAATACTATGTATTCTGTATTCAGTATTCAGTATTCTGTATTCATAGTATTCAGTTAGCTCTGAAGAAGCGAGCAACATGGTTCGCGAAACGTCAGAATTAACAAATCTTGACACACGGCATAATCCGCAGTTTATTTTCTAAATGATTCTGGCCGTGAAAGCCTACGTACTTAGTTAAATAGGTAATATATGTAAATATAATCAAAGGTTATGGATTAGTTATCTAAGATTATTAATCTGTCCATGCATCATCGTTATTATTATTTTTTAGTTTTTGTATTAAATTACAATACCATTACTGCCTCACAGGTAAAATAAAGTTTATAAAAACATGTACACACTTTTTATTTAAAAATCTGGATCTTCTACAGAAATGCATAATATTGGAATGAACAAAAAAGCAAAATGTAAAGAATAGACTGGACTTAATATTCGACGTAATAAAGTATAAGCGAACCCAACAAAGTTTCAAACACTACTTATTATTATTATTATAACACTATTTAACCAAATATACAATAATTTACAGAGGGTAGCAGAGTTTGAGATACAGACTATTTTAAAAATAACGGCGCAGACTTTACGTAGACTATATTGTGTACCAAGCCGAGAAAGTGATTCCTTTCCGGGACTACAGAAGAGATGCATAGCCGAGCAATAGGCGAGAGTGTCCAGTTTCTGGACGTGGTGCACACAATATTTTTTACCCTACACAACATCATCGTAATAAATTCACCGGTTTCTAAAGATGAATCACTGACAGATTGGTTTTTGATAAATAAATAACGTTGACGTATTAATTGCAAACGTCAGGGTGCATCGAAATCTGTGTTTTCATTGGACAGACTGGTCGGTCCCCGCCTGGTGGCTATATTGGAACTAATTACTTTTGCGGCTAGCCTTGAAAGTTGTTCATTACACGTTCAGTGGACAATTAGCATCTTTTGTGCCCCCATAGAGACGAAACAACGACATTTGCACGTAGTGTAGTATAAAAATTAAACAAATTTTATTATAAAATTGGTAATTGCTGACGTTTTGCCACTTTTTAAATTAATATTTTGCATTTTTTGGTTTGATCCTAAGTCAGTTAAAAAGTTATCAGAACACACTGAAAAAAAAGATACTGTGTCGCTGTCAAACCAAACGGTAGTTCTAAAAGACTTCTTTCTACAAAAACGTTTCATTTGGAAACCTGGTGCCAGTTTAAAATAAGAGCATGCGGATTTGAAAAATAGCTTTTCAAGTGTCAAAATTTTCAAACTGGAACAATTTTAACTGCATTTTCTGATAAATTTTATCACTTCTAGGAGCACAACAAAAAAAGCAGCAAACAAGTTGGGGATCACAGCTACCAAAAGCATTCCCTTTTTTAGTCAAATTTTTTAGGCAACATTATGATAACATATATTTTTCTCTATTAGATCTTAAAGCATATACTTTCCTCAACAATACCTCCAAGTTTCAGGTGATGCCTGTAAGGCCAAATAGGCCAAGCAATAGAGCTACAAAAGATTGTTTTTTTGACATAAAGACTAGCAGGAAGCCGCCTGTGCCATCCTGTGCAGGACAGTCCGTAGTATATTCCCACCATGTTTCCTACTCGAAAATGCAATTTTTAAATTTTTTGTAAACAATTATCAATAAAAAAATTTTTCGCAACATTTTAACGCAAAATCAGAATAGACGTTTTGTAGCACAATACTTCTACTTTCGAAATACGTAAAAAAATTACTATTACTTCTTTATTATTAATTCAATCGAGTCCGTGCAGGGTTCATTTTTTTCGTCTTTTCATTCTCTACAATTCGTCTGTTGAAAGCATCAAGATTGCTCCATCGGTACAGTTTTTACAAGCGAAAAAACAAAAAAAAATACGATCTTTTGAGGGTTTTTATTTATAACAAATTAAGAAATGATATTTGCGAGTGGGAGACACATCACAATACATCTACGGACTGTTCCACGTGACCTGGGATCATAGGCTTACTGCTAGTATTTTTGTCACGCAAAAAATTCTATTGCCTGGTCTAAAAATTGACGGTCATGGCAAAATTGAACATGACATAACTACTGTAATTCTGAAAATTTCTAGAAATTTTTGGACATTAATTTGTCTCATATAACACTATAATTTTACCAAGTTTCATTAATGTCGAGGAACCACATACTGATCCTTGTAATTTCTTTAAGTAAGTGTATTTGCGCCGTCTGGTGTAAGCCAACATTTAGATCTAAAAATGGTCAATATCGCAAATTTGAAATACTTTGTATAATTGTATATTTCTTCAATTTTAACAAACTCTTCTGGTACCGTGCATACAAACTTTTATTTTAGTACCTACGATAATATATGCCATTTTTAGTTTACTATTCCTGCAAATGATAAAATCACAACAATGTATAACCCATACTCGGTTCCAGAAGGAAATAGATAACAAGGTCCTACAATTTTGTTCTTACATCTACACTGAACTAGTAAAGAATAAGGACCTCGGATTTCTAACCCCTCTGGACGATATTTTACTGGAACAAAGTACAAAACTTACGCAGCAAATTTTACGCATTATACTAAACTATTTAAACTTTTAGTTACCTTATGCGGATATGAAGGTTACATGGATTTTTTCTCAAAACAAATAATAAGTCACGTACTGAAAATTCAGACTGATGAGGGCTGTTTTCCACATACTGAGATGCCCGTAAGCTCTTATATCAAGAATGGGACAAGACGGGGAAAGCGAGAATCTGATAGGTTGAGCGACGGTTGTGCCAATCATACCACAGGGCTAGGCGTTTCGGCGTTATCGCTATTTTTAAGATATTTAGTAAATTTGTTTCAACAGAAGGAGTGCACTTACAGTGAAAGCCTTACTTGATGTTGTCTTGTGCACGGTGAAGGCAACGGTATTTTAGAAAATAAAGGTTATTGCTGATCTTAAAATATTGTTTTGATTGGTAAGGAAAGACCATAAGGATGAACATTTTAAGTAAGACCTTTTGGGTAGGTATAGAATAATAACGTGATTATCAGAGAGAAAGAGTTTGTACAAATATTGTAAATAATGGTCAAACATTATAACTACTTTGTCCACAGTAGTAGTTTTGGTCACAATCTTCTTAGCCGCTAACCTAACAAAGTTCTTCTTGTGAGATTCGGTTGCTTTCTCAAACTGGAATTCCGCCTTTCTCCATGTGGTGGAATCAAGCTTACCCCAATCTTCGGCTGACAATCTATTTGCTAATTTGAGATGAAGTTTTAGCAATTTATCTGTAGTGTCCTGTAAAGATCGGTACGTGAAATGTACCCTTTCACGTAATAAGGCATTCTCCGTTCTCCTCAAAATCTTCTTGGTGGCAGCGGTGTTGATATGGTGCTTGATACGCAGGAATGTTGGTACTAAACCTTTGTCCCTACACCTTCTCACACCGTCCACCGTCCAAATAACACTTACGTGTTATTGGGTGTAAAAAGTGTAACGGTGTTCAATATCCGAACGCAGCCTATATTGACAGTAGTATTTTCAAAACATTAGCGTTTGACACTAGCTACTGTCATTAGAATCAAAAAATCTGACATATCCTGGCTACTAGTTTTAAAGCAGTACGACCGATCTCGATGAAATAGAATTTGCTCATGCAGCTAAACTATAAATTCTACCAAAAAATGTCATATACATAAATTATAGAAAATTTCCTCTCCTTTAATTTATTATTTAACTATTTTGACGACATTACACAAATAGCGGCTCATTTGCAAAATCTTCGAAAAATGCTATGAGGAAACCATCCGTTCCTTTGGACCCTTTTCAACAGAAAGCTTTTCAGCTCTAAGTTTGGTTATGAAACTTCTAAATATGAAGTTTCGTCCAGATACCTTTAGTAGTTTCTCCAGAATCGTCGCCACAAAAACGGGTACACACACACACACACACACACATACACACACACATACACCACACACACACACACAGACATTTTTTGTCCCTTGGTCAAAAATGTTCAGGGGACCCAAAAAGACATATTTCCGCTAAAATCTCAAAAAATTTTTTTGGCATGATTACAATACTTTACATACTGCGTATGATAAAGTAAAAAATAGTTTGATCCGGTTTCCCTTCTTCTTGTGATCTTTTTCAGACTCTTTTCGTATAGCTTCTTTTTTCGTTCTTTTGTTGCGTGTATTCTTTCTTTCTTTATTTGTAGATTTGGTGAAGGGGGTGAATACCTCATAGGCTTTATGATGTCTTTTTCCAAACAAACATCAATCGACTTCTTAGTTAAAAAATGGAATAGTTGATAAATAGATTTCTGAACCAGTCCAACATATTCTACATAGCTGATGTTTTTGTTATGAAGAATAGATGTGGAATTTTCCTCTGGTTATATCAATAGCGTAGTTTAGGTATAACATTACTTACCACAATACTAAGTAAGTTTGGTAACAGAACACTCATTATCTGCATATATTATTCATGTTTTTCTGCTTTGCATTTGAGTCTTACTCTACTTGAATGGGTTAGTGGTGTAAACTCGCAAACCATGTTGATACACACGTTATTTCAGTCATGTTTATATGCACTAGTAGTATCTCAATGCAATATGCAGCTGAATGCTGTTTTAAATGCTTTGGAAAAAGTGTCTACCTATGTCGCAAATCGTAGTTCGGAAGTGCATTCCAATTTTGGATTTTGCCTTTCACTTGGACAAGGTGACTGAATTATTTTCTAATTATTATAATTATATCATTTTTTAGGCGTATAACTTTAACTTTTTAACTTCTTTTATCGTAGGTCATATGTCATACATCCTAAAGAATAGTGAAATCGATCGAGTGTTGCGTAAGCGAATAAGAGCGATTAAAGCACATATCGTGGCTGGGTTTGAAGGTATTAAGCTACATCATGATGTACCAGGAACATTAAATTCTTTGTGTAATTGGTAAGAAAAGTTCTTGTCTATAGCTTCTGCAATAAATATGTTTTTAGGGATTAATACTCTCATGGATGTTGACACACGGTATCAGAATATAACCTTCCAAAAAGATTTGCTTCCCGAATTACAAAACTTACCAGTGTTAGATAAAAACATTACCAAGGCGGATCTGATCCGAATATTGAATACCATTAAATATGATCCATATCTTCTTAATACATGCATTGACGATCTGCTTGCTCAACACCCATCTTGTTGCATAGAACACTATTGCTCAATAAGAACACAGTGCACCGAGGGTCTTTCCTTGAAAGATGATGACCCATTTTCACCCAGTTATGGTGTTACTCACAGGTAATATGCCATACAAAACAAATGTAATATTGATACATAAGTAAGCAGCTACTTCTAATTCTTATAGTATACAGTACATATTTTAAAATCCTTATCATTATACAGTATGTACAATAGGAAACGTACCCTGTCAATTTTCCGCCCTCTGAAAAGTTTACAAAAAAAACAATAAAGGTTTTCGGGTATGAAATAATGTTAAATAGTTTCTGTTAAAATGGCAACTCCAAAGCTGCAAGGATTTCTAGCGCCAACTGCAAAGAAAAATGGGTACATGAAGGAATAAAAGGCAATGAAATTGCCGATAGACTGCAAGTCTGTCCTTTTTTTATGGAGTCGAGTCCTTCTGTAGCATAATCAAAGGCCATGTCAAAAAGAGGATTCAAGTATACCTACGTATTAGATTTGACACATTTAATTTGTTTTTGCTGTGGTTCCTTTTAATTTTGTCCTGAAAACAACAACAAGCCATATTTAATACTGAAATCCTCGAATGTAGGTAGTTTTGTATTTTTTATTCGAATGATACATCACATTTGTTTTGGTTAGATTTTAATTTAAAATTAGTTGACGATTCAAGCTCGGCCAAACATCGATACAACATAAGCTGAAACTGCGGGCTTATGTAAAATTGTAACACGAAAACGTCGCGGCAACGAGACTTGAGACGCCACATGTGCGATTCGCTATCTGAGTCGCAAGATACTTGAGTTTCCCACACGACTAAAAAAAGTTGCACCGTGTGCGACGCGGCTAAGCCAACTCTGTCTATTCCGTACAAGTGATGTAATGTTTCGTTACTTTCGAGCAGTGATATACCCACACGTTTTATTCAAGGGTAAATACTCAAATATTTACACAAATACGCTATTTATAGGGGTATACAGGGTCTCCCTCGACGAGCTCCCTTAGAAGTATATGGAAAACGAAATGAAATGAGAGATTGTAAACTTGTGGACTTATATCGTTGACCAGGATCGTCTCAACTAAAATATTTTGAGATTTCGGTTACTTCCGGTTACACCGGAAATGATGTCAACTTTTATATTTCAAATGGAACACCCTGTATTTTATCGCATTTTCGAAAACTTCATTAAATTCCAAATCAATTTAATGTTTCATTCCCTATACCTAACATGTGTCATTTTTAAGATATTCATTTTTTTTTCATTAAAAAATGACAGCTGTACGGTTACTTTCAATTACTTATAAATTATCCCCTGTGACCATTGAAAAAAGTTGTCCGGCAAAATTGTTGTGAAGATAACATATTATCGACACATTGGTAGAATTCTTCGAAAAGTTATACAGGCTTCCTCTTTCCTTCCTCTTTGTAGTGGCCCCTCCACGGTCCGGGTACAGTTTTAAGAAATACCTTTGGCACAATTCCATAGTTGTTCGTACTTCTTTGGGGTACTCCCTATTTAAAATAAATAACAATGCAAATAAAAACGAAAATGCTTCTAGGAATGTATCCGCTTCTACGGCTTCTGTATTGTCAAAGTAGACACGTGATAGTTCCATACGAAGTACCACATATGTTCGGCAGTTGTACGACATGATGTATGTACTTACCCCTTATCCTGGTTTTATAATAAACCGCAGGTTATGGCGCGCGTTTGTGCTGGACTTATAATATATGCGAGCTTGTAAACAACGCCGAATTGACGCCAATTAGCAGTGCACATGCGCGGATGAACGGTTTACCGTGTTATCATAGTATAATTACTATACGAACTAAATTACTACTAAACAAGGTAATTATGCTACAAAATAGCGTACATTTACAGTGTATTTTCACTGTTCGTACGGTATAGTAAAGTTAGTAAGTAAAGTTTACTCTTATAACATATCTACATGTCGAGAAAAGTCAAAATTCAGAGTAGGTATATTCAGTGTCCAAACGTTAAAACTACTGAGATGGAAGTCGTTATCGGCTGTATAAGTATGCAAAATAAGTAACTACTGGGGGATTCAGCCACAGTAAGATGGAAATTAAACCAGCTTCCTTTGTTTAAGCCCTGAGCTTTCGGCAACCAATTTATTGCCTTCTTCGGAGGGTACACTACAAAATGACATACAGTATTATACTAAACGAACAAACAATACACCAGTGTAACTCACAACTGGAACGGTGTACATAATTCCAACACTGAACATAAGACGAGGCGCCGTTTGCCTCGTCTTATGTTCAGTGTTGGAATTATGTACACCGTTTGTTTTACGAAGGAGGAACGGTAGATACTGGTATACAAATTTAATATTTTAGTTTTTATTTTTATTTAAAAAGTGAGCATCTGGCTGTATAGTTTTTGTCCAATATCAAAACAAAAACCTGAACTATAAAGTATCAAAAATTGTATGCTAATGCAATGTTTAGGTCTTCCGCACTTGGCATAAAATTGAGTAATTTGAACAAATTTAACTTATTTTTGTAGTTCATTTAAGTCAAGGTTCACGGTATTGGGAAAAATAAATCTAACATTGTTTTTCTTCAAGTGACAAACATCTTTCTTATGAATTGAAAGAAAAAAAATGACAAATCTTTTAATAATTTTTTCAATAATGTTATCTATATACGGTATACTGTAGTTGCTTGGCCAACCACATGCTATTATATAAAAAAGCAGTTCACTGTTGCCAGATTGGGGGCTTTTCTCTCACATTTGGGCGGTTTCCCTCCAAAAGTAGTATCTTTACCTTAGGGATAAAAGAACGTTTTGAGGGTAAACTAAAGATTGTAGTTGTTAGGCCGACACATGGGACATAGGACTATCACAATTTATTTTGACGGCAAACTCGCCAAATACTGAGTAACATAGAGAAATTGGTACCTCATGGCTGGTTACGTACGCAATTTTCAACATTTATTAAGCCTAATTTTATTGGCAGTGGCAACTGAGATTTTTTTGAGACATCCTTCTACATATGCTGTCAATTGATTCCTGCGATCTACAGAATTAACTGATCTACCTAAATAGGCGGTCTACAGGTCCACTAGTAACATATTTAAAGTGTAATATAAATTAGGGTTACTACTATAGATATATATTTTTCAGATTTTCCATAACCAAATTGTTAGCTAGTTGGGTACAGGACACTGTCAATACTAGGGTGGTTCTTATTTTTGCATTTATTTTTTTATGCAGGATCTTCTCCTATTTTATTTCTGTAAAATTTAACCAAATTTAACTACCACAGTTATTAACTTAATCAAAAACCAATAAAAACTTTTTCTGGTATGCTATTTCGTAGAACCTGAATCTGAAAGCCGCAATTTGGAATTGACACAATTCAAAATGACTACTTTCAAATTCAGATTCTACGAAAGCACACCAGAAACAGTTTTCACTTTTACGATTATGTTCATTAATTGTTAGCCAGGATAGTTACTTAGTTTAAATTAATTTTTGTAGTTTTAACAAATTAAGGAAAAATTCTTGGAAATATGTGAACTGCTCTGTTACCTACAATTTATTGTAGTAAAACGATTTTTTTTTATGTTTTATATTAAATTCAACTTATTTTCAATGTTGAGCAGCTTACGACACCGGGCTCGGGTTAATATGTATCGATGGATCTCAAATTTCACAAGAATTGAGAATGGATATAAATGCTTAACTGAAAGGGTCCTGTAAAAAAGAAATAAATTAAATCTTCAAAAAACTACCACCTATAGCCAATATGCATGTGGACACCATAAGAAAACATTATTACCAAATTAAACATGATTGTTAATGCCGCGACATTGATAATAAACTGCACTGAAAGAAAAATGCTCACAAATGAGCGAAAATCTAATTTTTTCCCTTTTTCACAAATTAAATATTTGTTACAAAAATTACTCACCAATGAGTAAATTATACACCACTTGGCAACACTTGGCGTATAACAACATGTGAACCATCAGAGTTTACTTGTTCTCTATAAAAAAGAAGAAACTCTCGTCTCTTATATTTATCATGTTTTAGCTTGGCATACTTACAAGTACTGAAATCACAAAAGTGCATTATCGACCACTATGCTATAGCCAAGAAAATAGCAAAGTTCTGCTCTTACATATACTGGGAATTGTCGCAAAATAAAAAGCTTGGCTTTCTTGAATCCCTGGACGATTTACTATTGGAACAAAGTTAGTTCTTATCTTACTACTTCCTTTTAAATTAATATCTTAAAATATTTTAATGTTTTTAGTTACCTTGTGTGGTCAGGAAGGTTACGCGGAATTTTTTCACCAGGACATAATACAGCGAATGATTTATATTCAGAGGTTTGAAGGCTGTTTCGCTTTTTTCCGCAGGATGGATGGTGAATTTAAAGATGGATGTGGTCATCATATTACATACCTTGGACTGTCCGCTTTGTCTATAACATTGCGCTACTTGATACAGGTGCTAAAAGAAAACGGTTGTCGTTACAATTCGGCATTGTCTTGAAGTGGTGCAAAATCTTTGTGCCAGCGGAAGCTTCTTGACTAATGATGTTTACCGTATTTAGATTAAGTAGTTTCAGCTTAATACTTTTTTCCATTGTTAGTAATTTTGAAAGCTGTTATTAAACGCGTTTACCTAAAATATTTTTGTGCATTATTTTTCAAACCTCTAGGATTTGGAAGTTTAAGTATGAATTTTACTGATGTCCTATAGTTTTCCTCATATCCATCAAATTAAGATATAACTGAGAATCCCTTTATGAGATACGCTGACGATATACCTACTGAGTTTCAGGAGGAAATGTGGACGTTGTTTTTGTTGATTTTACCTATAAAGATTATTTTATTTGTCTAAAACAGCACTTCTCTTCTAAACTAAACACCTCTCTTCTAAACTGAACTTAATCTAAACTTTTAACTACATACTATCTATCTACTTGAAATTTGTTCGCGGTACCATGAAATTTAATTTAGTAGGAAAGGGTTTTTTATTAGGATGACCACCACTTTCTCTGATTTCACTATCACACTACGGTGTTGTCGAGAAGCTGGATGACCTAAACACTCACGTGATGATAAAGACTTTCTTTGTGAATTTATGCAATTATTTGTATATTGCTGTACACAAACTGCATTTTTAGGTCCTTATGGAAGTCATGGTTCTTAGTGCACAAAGGCGCATTGACAGTGCATTTTAGGACTTTATTTTGGAAGGTTAGGACCTAATTTATGTTACTTTATTGGTGCAATCCTAGAGTTTAGTGCAAGGGAAGCTTATTAAGTACTGACAGCGTGGAGTTTATTCTTTTCTTTTGACATTGGCTTTCCAGCGGAGCCTTGCGACAAATGTCGTACCAGGGCCGCGTTTACCAGTAGGCCCCCTTCACCCTAAATACAATAGGGGCTAGGGCCCATTAATTGTATAATAAATAAATCGAGTTAGAATTAGAATTTGAAGTTATATATAATTTTAGAAAATTATATATAACAAAAATACTTTATGGCAATAATAATACGATTTATTACAACTCAAATTCAATAGCATATTGCCCATATCGATGCTTCGGGGCCGCGTACAGAAATAGGTCCGGAAGTCGGCGGCCCTCTATGCATGATTTCGGTGATTTCAGTAGTTTTTTCGTGGAATATGTTTCCAATGTTTTTTTTTGTAAACGAGCCTCCATAACATCACATTTTTGAGAAAAATAAGCTAAATATTTAAAAAAAATTAGTTTAACATAACTTTAGCTTCCCTAAAAAATAATTGGACTTGATAGAATTCCGTTAATTTGTGCATGCCAGATTTTTTAATAGGACACGTGGCAATTTTGGCCGCTCGTTTAACAGTAATGAAATAACCCTTCATATAGTCAATGATTACACCATACACTTACACTTACATTACACTTACATTATTACACCATACACTTACACTTACATTACACTTACATCATTGTAAGTTTGAAGATTCAAGATTACATTTCAGCCTACCTAATCAATGCAGTGCCAAAAAACGAGATTGTTGGTATTTTGATACCATTTATGAGATTTTGGGTTAAAATCTAAAAAAAAACTATCGTAATGATCTGATTTTTCCTTGCGAGACACAAAAATGCTCGAACAATTACTACGAGTATTTTCAAAACCGCACCGCAATATACCAAACGTTTTATTTTCTAATGTGGCAAAGAGCAGGCTTTTATGTTTGGGGGAGTTCACATGATGTCAATGAAAATAATTCTCAAAACTTGCGTAAATAAGATAAAATAATATGTAAAACCCATTTTTAGAAACTGGTGGCTTTTCAATCATTTGTAGACAAACGTACATTTAAGAATATTTATGTATGTACAAAATTAATAACGAAAATTTAAATTGTTATTTGGTTTTTTGATATCTGGAAATTGCGTTGATCAGCAAAAAGTGCTTTTGCCCGAATTTAACTCTTGTATGGCTTCAAATAAACGAGAAAAAAAGCGACCATCCTGAATTTAAGATTTACGTTCAATTTTTTTTTTATCATAGGGTAGCGCGAATGCTAATACTAAGGAAAACTATAACATAAACTGCTGAACCCACAACACTTTTAAGTGAGTTTAAAACAAAAATGAAAATGACAAAAAAATAAATTTGTAGTTTTTAGAAGTGCCAAACTTTTTAAATGACCTACACTCGCTTATAAAGCCGCTGTTTGGTTTTTATAAAATAATTTTAGTAAGTTATTGTTCCACATATTTATAGAAATAACAAAACATATTTTATTGCAATTACCCAAATTTTATAGACTTCTGACAAAGATTTAAATGTCGATGAACAAAAGATATAAATAGAACAGTTTTATTTATTTAAAAAATCGCAGAGATTTTTGCAGGATTTGCTTCAGAGAAGTTAAATTTTATTTTAGATAAATAAAAATTTAATCCATCTCTCCTAATGTCGAAATAATAATCATCAAAACATTTATTGAAGCCAAAATCAGAAAAAGAACATTTTAGGTTTGTAAAATAACATATTTTCACCAAAAATGTTAATAAAAATTATTAACATAAAAAATGTGATTTTTATTGCTTTAAAAAATATTTTTATTATTTCTCTTATAACGATATTTAGGTTGAGGGCCCGAAATTTTAGGTGTGCCTAGGGCCCGTAAAATTCTAGACGCAGCCCTGTGTCGTACCGAGATATTTGGCTGTGTTTGCGCACAGTACTATTTGGTTATTAACGGTAACCGGGATGTGTTGCATTTTCTTGCTAGTTAAGTCAACATGTACTGACCTGAGATCGTTCAGTATACTTCTTTATTTCTTTGTTCATACCTGAAAATGACCAGGAGCTATTTGGTGTTTCCTGGTTGTTGTGTCATCTGTAAAAGTTTCCAGAGTATTGTTTTCTAATCTTCGGAGGTCGCTCGTATAGGGTAGGTAAAAGACCGTCCCTAAGACAATACCTTGCGGTACTCCTGCATTTATTTCCTTAAGGCCAGAGCATGTTTGACTCTAAAGCATTTTTAGTCAGGTACATTTATAATATTTAAGCTACCTATTTGGCGAGGTAATTTCCTAACTGATGGGTTAGTCCCTTACATTTTATCAAAAGCCTGCGCTACATCCAAGATTGCATAACAAACCTTTCATTTCCTCGAACGTTTTTTTATATGATAATGTTTTTTGTGATTTTTTTTTATTGCGATTAACAGACAATGAGTACCAAAAAAGTAATTAATTGTCTTAAATGTGCCGTTGTTTGTATAACTAATTGTTTCATAGATATGAGCGTCACACGTTAAATAGGGATGTCTTCATCAAAATCGTGGCACACTGTATATATAGTAAGTATTACTAGGAGAATGTGCAGGCCTAATAGGCCTGCTGGTCGACCTAGGTAGATCGCCGAAGCGTTAAGAGGGAAACAAAAAGCCCGGATGCTGCTACACGCGCGATGTGATTATCTCGTACGTTCGAAGCGGTTACGGGGCGCCATCTATTGCTTCGTAGCGTAATCCCAACAGCGACATGATGATGTGCCGCCGTCTGGTGACCGCGTCGCGAAGCGCGCGACCGTTGCCTAGCAACCTCGATAGGTTGCCATGGCGACGCGCTGACCTGTACACTCCTAAAGCATAATCCATAAATTTACCCGAATCGAGTTAAAAAATAACGAAAACTGGGCCGAAAATGGACGAAATCGAAGGCCTAAGCGCTGTAGAATCAAAATTTAGGCGGAAAATCGGCGCCTGCGGCGCCGATTTTCGCTTCTCCGAGGAGCAGACCTTTCCCCCGATTCGCCGATTTTCGTAAACTTCTTGCGCGGACTGTGTTAGACTTTTAGTATATAGTACTAGGAGAATGTGCAGGCCTAATAGGCCTGCTGGTCGACCTAGGTAGATCGCCGAAGCGTTAAGAGGGAAACAAAAAGCCCGGATGCTGCTACACGCGCGACGTGATTATCTCGTACGTTCGAAGCGGTTACGGGGCGCCATCTATTGCTTCGTAGCGTAATGCCAACAGCGACATGATGATGTGCCGCCGTCTGGTGACCGCGTCGCGAAGCGCGCGGCCGTTGCCTAGCAACCACGATCGGTTGCCATGGCGACGCGCTGACCTGTACACTCCTAAAGCATAATCCATAAATTTACCCGAATCGAGGTAAAAAATAACGAAAGCTGGGCCGAAAATGGACGAAATCGAAGGCCTAAGCGCTGTACAATCCAATTTTAGGCGGAAAATCGGCGCCTGCGGCGCCGATTTTCGCTTCTCCGAGGAGCAGACCCTTCCCCCGATTCGCCGATTTTCGTAAACTTCTTGCGCGGACTGTGTTAGACTTTTAGTATATAGTAGGGATAGGGATAAATTTTAGCACATTAGCGATCTTTATAGATCCAGGACGTTAAGCGTGCTGCGCGCATCTTCTGCAGGCATATTTAAGCCTGAATCCAGGATATCCTGCAAAATCCAGGACAACCGGAAATCCTTCTAACCATCCGTACTTGTCCATTCCCGTGAACTATTTGACCAACTATCCATTTTAAGTGATTTAAAACTGGGATTAAGAAAAATGCGTTCCTCGCGTTTCTTTGTTTTTTTTTGTATGTTATTTCTGTTGAGCTAAACTGGCTAAACTGGTACCTTGTTTTAAAAAATGCTCATTTAGCCTAGGTTTTAAAATGGTGAAACACTCCCTACTTTTTACTTTAGAAAAACGATATTTCCATTTTATTGAAAAAGGAGCCCATTGTTTAAAATATAAAGATTTGCATAAAAATGCCCTTTCTTTTTATTTTTTAAACATTTATAGATGTCATCATATGTGATAAAACAATAGCATGTAGTAACTTTGATTATTTTTCAGATGTCCTTCAGATGGTTGATTATCTTATGATTATAATATCTAGCAATAATAGATCTTTTGATTTTACAATAAAGGTTCTATTCATCTTCTGCATACCAGTAATCGTTTTTACGTTATAAAGACGTCTGAAAAGCGTCAATAATATAATTAGCGTCCTTAAAATGTACAGACTCATTTTAAGTTAGATTGGGAGTGTTCCATGCTTGCAAATAACAATGAATCAGCGTTGAATAAAGAAAACCTCCCTTCTATTTGCATTGATTTATTAAATATACTTAGAAGACATGTTTCGACATTTCTGTCATTTTCAATTCTAAATCTGCAAGAAAAATTTGTCATGTTATAAAACCACGTAAAATAAGTAAACTAAGTATTTAAAACTATTATGAAGTAACTTTCAGTCAGGAGAAAACAATTACATGTACCGCAACAACAATAAACATTTAATTTGGACGAAGTGAGGACAACAAGCCTAAAAGGCAAAACGTGTTGACAGCAGAAACGCACTTATGATATACTAGACGCAAACGTGACGCAAACCAAACGAGCAAACAGGTTCCTATTTTAAGGTGTGTATTCGGTGGTCCAAGCAGACGCACAACCACAGGCAAAAGCGCCAAAAGTACAGAACAAATCATAAAATTCCCCATCAGAGTCACAATGCGTGCGTGCGTTTATAGCAACAATCTGGGAATTTTTATCTAAAACGAAAATTTGGTGACACCACTGTGTATAGACGCGAAACATAACCTATTCCGCATGTCGTTATTTGTTATTGTTTGCTGTGATTTAAAAACTGTGTGTGGAAGAATAGTGTAATCAATAATTTAATCGCAAAGCATGGAGGTTATAGCTGCTTTCCATTTGCAAATTTCTGAGTTGATCTTAGCTGAGCTAATCAAATCTAAGTTACATGTAGCTTTCCTTTTGCTTTTGTGACGTCAGATGAACTCAGAAGAACAACCTACCCCTTGCCCCTGGTTAGTCACCCGCAAAGGTTCCTGAGTCCATCTGAATGAAGTGCCGCCGGAAGCGGTCCTTTTGCCATCATAAGTTAGCTTAGATGAACTCAGACCAAGCCATAAGAAGATAGATTAGCTCAGCTAAGATCAGCTTAGAAATGTGCAAATGGAAAGCAACTCATGCTTGCTACCAACCCAAAGCAACTATTGTTGTCAAAAAATACAAATCACTGATGTTCAAGCCATGCGATTTATTAAAGTTGCACAGATGTAAATGGTGTACAAATTGTCATAAAATTGAATGCGATTTTTCAAAACTGCATTGTTGAAAGTGCAGGTTTGAACTGCATAGATATAAAAGTAGCTTTAGTTGATCTTTTCATCTTTGTATCTCGCAATGTAGTTCTAGTACCTAGTTTGAAAAGTTTCTAAGGCAATTTTTACATATGCAACCGCAAGAAAGGTCCGCAGTTATTTTGGTTGATTACTCACCGGTAGATCGGCACTCAACATAACCTATATTTTTTTTTATAAAAAGTTAACGATTAACGGTTAACGTTAACTTCCGTTAGGGTGGGCACACACATATCAGTCATGTTGGAACAAAACACGTTTAGACGAAAACGTTTTTGTCTAAACGTGTTTTTGCTTTTCAGAGAAAACACGACGGTGCACACATACGGAACAAAACAGCATTAGTCAAAAACGTTTGACATAAATGCCAATATCTACCGTAGTTAATAGTTATACCACAGACTACTAAGTTATACTAAAATATATCGGCCGACGGAGCCACCGAGATAGCTTTAGTGTTTTGACAATGGTTTATGCCCCAGGAAAATAAAAGTGCTAAAACACGGTTGGGGTGCACTCTATTAACCACAAAAGAACCGGTGAAAAAAGCATTACAGTGCTTCTTGTATGTTTTTGTATGTTTTTGTATGTTAAGGCAAGATGAAGCAAAATTTAAAAACCTTACTCTGGTGAGCCCAAATTAGGTGGACTATTAATTGATATTAACATCTAAAAAAAATTATGAAGAAAGATACAAAATTGAGATGAAGCATATCTTCAGAAGAAAAGCTATTGATTACTTTGATGTAATAATGTTTATTAAATACAATATTTATAATAAGGAACAAATCAACAAATTTAACATTTGTATTATTTTTGCGAACACAGACAACAATCCCATCAAAACTCTTTCACTCTGCATGACGGACTAAGCTTCGGCTTACATCTTCTTCCTCTTCATCCAACAATTCATTGAAAAGCGACAGTACACCGGTCTTAAATTTTCGAGGACGTGGCAGTGGAGTTTCTTCGATGAGATCAAATGAGGTACCACAGAACTGTAAAATTAGTAATTCATTCCAATAAAACGTGTTCAATATGATACAAAAGTAATTACCCCGTACCTATTTCAACCTAAATCTTGTTATGTTCTTGGTAAACAAAAGTATATCCTCCGTTAGTTTTATAGTTGCACTGTGGTTGTACTCATTCTTTGTAGATATCCTATGTACTGCTTTCTCGAAATCACTTAACCACGTCGCATATCTTCAATCCTAAAATACAATAAAAACATTGATTTAAAATGTGTTATAAATAATAATAACATGTACGCATACCTAATCGCATTCTTCAGACACGTTCCAATATGTATTTATAAAATATTCCATAATATACACCAAAACTCTTTACGAAAAGCCGCGAGATGATCGCCCGTTGCAGTATGTTTAGGGGTTATGTATAAATTTTGTTGACAGTAGCGGCCAGGCGCAAAAATACATACGTTGGCATCTTGCGTTCATAGCGTGGGCCAGCGCATGGCCAGCGTAGGCCAGCGTTTGGAGCGTAGTCGAGCGCAGGCGAGCGCAGCGCACCGCAGCGCACCGCAGCGTAGCGTCAGCTTATGTGAATGCCATTTCAGTCTTCTTGCTCATGGAAATTGATTTTTAATGACGCTTCCTCAAAACCTCCTCTCATACCTTTATGTTGGCCCATTAACTGTGTATAAAATCCATTACATTAAACAAATACCACAAAACACGCCAAAACGCCTTATTGCGACCTTATTGCGACTAACCGTGTCTGACGTGACTAAACGCACACATAAAAACTATGGTAATATGTACATAAAACACGTTTAGACGAAAACGTTTTTGTCTAAACATGTTTTGTTCCAACATGACTGATATGTGTGCGCCCACCCTTACATTTGTAACAAATTAACGGATTAATGATTAACGAAGTTAACTTTCTGATTAACTTTGCCCAGCTTTGGTTGTTACCATTAGTTGCTTGTGTCGTTTTTTCAGACGCATAACTTGAAAACTCCAAGACGGACATAACCCATGTATAATACGTAGTATTAAAAGATCTAGAAACTTCCTAATACCGGTAATTGTGTCCCAATCAATAGAAAGCATGATATTGTTAAGAAACCCAGTTCGGTTATCTTTGACCGTGAAAAACTCGCGGATGAATATTATAGAGACCTTAGGTCGATGGACAAATCTCGCTTAGTAATGGTTTTATTGTCATATTTTTATTATTACAACGGCAATAACTGGTTTACCGGGACCAATGGATTTGCGTGCTTTCCAAAACACGGCGAACAAAGATTCCCCTATAAGTAGGTATAAAGCCCGGTATCTTAGTCAGTAGAGCAACGTTCCACCGCTAAATTTATTTCCCTAAAAGAGTGCAAGACTATTTGGGCCGTATCGACTTATTTCCACAAGATCGGTTGTTTTGTTCGTGTTTTATGTCCTCGCCGGTCTACAGACTTAAGTCATTTGGGTTTCAATTATTTTACATAGCCCAAGAAAAAGATTTGCCGATAAAAATAATAAATGCCACAGGTCAACGCGACCCGTTGTTTTGAAAAATCCTAAGTGGGAGTCTACCAGATATGCAGTTTTTTAGATATAGAATAAACAAAAGAAAAGTGTTAAGAACATCAATAGTATCATTCAAGAGATTTACAGCTATTTCTAGCTGTAACAGTTCTCACACTTCAACATAAAGAAGTCTTCTCAAAACATTCAACTTTACTCTACTAAATCCGCTTACTTTACAACACAATTTTGAAGAAGCGACTAATCCTATTAACCGGAAAGAAGCACCCATTCACTCTTACCATCCGCGGATGGTACGCTCAAATCCCCATTGAAAGCACGAACTAGGAGCGTATCCAACACCCTCATACCAGAACGTAGCCCTTCATTAGATCGCAGGAAACTGCGACCGTAGTAAAATCTGCAAAATGAAACGTTGCGCGCTGCTGGCTTAACTCGGTAAATTACGTCGTTAAAATTCAACGTTAACAAACGACGTGACATTTGACATGTGTCAGAATCAGTTGGCGCGCACCTTAAATTCAGCCCGAGCTACATACGTCCGTTTTCGTAGGACGCGCGCCGGTGATACAAGGCGCATTATTATTTCAACGGCAAATATGACGTTAATTTCATCCGCTCGGGAAGTTTACTCGGCCGAGTGGACTAGCATGTGTAAATGAGGATTTTGTAGTTTTCTGGTTAGCTGCTTAGATTATTGATGTTCGCTAGACAGGGCCGCGTCTAGGGTTTTACGGGCTCTGGGCACACCTGAAATTTCGGGCCCTCAACCTAAATATTGTATATGATATAAGACAAATAATAAAAATTATTTTTAAAGAAATAAAAATCACATTTTTTTCTAATAATTTTTATTAAAACTTTTGATGAAAATATGTTATTTTACGAACCTAAAATGTTCTTTTTCTGATTTTGGCTTCAATAAATGTTTTGATGATATCATCATAGTAGAGGGTTCTTAGAAAATCCGTTTCAAGTTTTGCAAGCGCGTTGACGTTTTAGTCCGAAAAAGTGTACCGCGCAAATAATTTCTTACCAGCTTAAAATAGAAAATAAACCCTCGCTGACTGATCGTGTTAGAAATAATCTTAAAATTATTTCGACATTTAGTGCAGGCAAATTATGTTGAGAGTGGGTATTAATTGTAGACAGGAGTTTTATCATTGGAAATGGTAAAGGGGCTCATAGTGAACGTAGAAAAAATAAATGCAGGTCATGGAGTGGTATAATGTTTATTTGGGGGGGTTGAAAGCGGGTGCAAAGTATATTATTGCGTTTTCCGGCGAAACTTGATGTTTTATCCAAAAGCGTTCTATACTAAGTTGTAGATCATAAAAAAATCTACAACATTCATATGGGTCACCTTTTACTATGACCTCAAAATTTCCGAGAAAAATGCGAATGCCAATGCCAAAACGAATTTTCTGTTTTTAATTTTTTGTTGTCGCAACAATAATTCAATTTTAATCAAATTTTGTGAAAGCGTGCCTTTCTATACCTTAAATAAGTATACATTTTTTTATTACACAAAAAGCAAGAAGTTTTTGAGATATTTAGTTTTTTCCGTCAAAATCAGACCTTTTTTAAAACAAAATTCTGTGGTGAAAAATCGTCGTACAGAGTTCTTCTGGGACTCAATTTTGTTGTTTTTACATGTACTTATTGATATAATAATAAAAACAATAGTTACTATTTAACAACATGCTCAAACATTGAAAAAACTCAACAACGACCTTTGCAACACTGAATTTTTCAGTAATTGTTCATTATTTGCTTAAATTTATAAGAAAATTGCAATACTTGTTACGGCACATTAAATTGTACGGAAAAAATACAAAGGAAACTGGCTCTAATTTCTACACTAATGCTATAACCATTAAATTAGAATAAGAAATCTTCAGATAAGTAAGCAAAATAACAGTTTTTGGCTTAGAATCAAAAAGTATCCAATACAAAAGTTGTAGGTCAAGAAAAAATCCACAAATTTTGTAGAGGTTACTATATAACATAACCTCAAAACTCCCGAGAAAAATTGCGAATACGGCAATGATTGGCATAGTTAAATAATTATGCCAATCTATTAAAATCAAATAGAAAATGATAAATAAATACTTTTCATTTTTTATTTGTAAATCTGTAGATATATATTGACGGGGTGGGGTCGTTCGGAAAAAGATATTTGAAAATGCAAGTCGCGGTAGGTGCAGCGTGTCGTATACTGACGATGCCTGTCTCTCCGTCTGGATTCCACGTTGTCAGCAAGGCCCTACGAGGTGCGCCTAGTTAATAGTTTCCTCCAGCCCGGTGAGCGAACTCATGTGCCAGGGTTGCGTACCGTCTTTTATCCTGCTCGGTCCAGGTCGTGTGTCGACACGTAGTGGAAGGGGGCTCCTACGCCCTCGCTGGTCATGGAGCGCACTGGTATTAGGGGCGTGTTACAATATTAACTTTTGTAATTTATTATTATCAATTATTAAAGTACTGTTTCACATTAAATGTTATCACATTTTTAACTAAAGATTTTTTCATAAACACTTTGTGATCTTTTAAGACATAAATAATTTACTTTCAGAAGTTTCGTCAAAACTAAATTAAAATTATAAATTCTAAAAAAAAATGAATTTTTCGCATTTTCTGTGAAGTTCTGAGGTTATGTTATATAGTAACCTCTACAAAAGTTGTATATTTTTTCTTGACCTACAACTTTTGTATTGGATACTAAGACAAAAACTGACTATTTTGGTTACTTATCTGAAGATTTCTTATTCTAATTTAATGGTTATAGCATTAGTGTAGAAATGGGAGACAGTTTCCATTGTATATTTTTCCGTACAATCAAATGTCGTAACCAGTATCGCAATTTTCTTAAAAATTTAAACAAATAATGAACAATTACTGAAAAATTCACTATTGCAAAAGTCGTTTTTGAGTTTTTTAAATTTTTGAGCATGTTGTTAAATAGGGACTATTATTTTTATTATTGTGTCAATAAGTACATGTAAAAACAACAAAAATGAGACCCAGAAGAATTGTACGATGATTTTTCACCACAGAATTTCTTTTTAAAAAAAGTCTGATTTTGACGGAAAAAACTAAATATCTCAAAAACTTCTTGTTTTTGTATAATAAAAAAATGTGTGCTTATTTAAGGTATAATAGGGCACGCTTTCACAAAGTTTGATTAAAATTGAATCATTGTTGCGTCAGCGAAAAATAAAAAACAGAATACGTCATAGTAAAAAGTGACCAATATGAATATTGTAGATTTTTCTATGATCTACAACTTAGTATAGGCCGTTTTTGAATAAAACGTCAAGTTTCGGCGTAAAACGCAATAATATGCTTTGCACCCGCTTTCAACCCTCCCAAATAAACACTATACCACCCCATGACCTGCATTTATTTTTTTACGTTCACTATGAGCCCCTTTACCATTTCCAATGATAAAACTCCTGTCTACAATTAATACCGGTTTTGGCTTATAATCAGTTAATTTGCCTGCACTAATTAGGAGAGGTGGATTAAATTTTGTTATCTAAAACAAAATTTAACTTCTCGGAAGCAAATCCTGCAAAAATCTCTGCGATTTTTTAAATAAATAAAACTGTTCTATTTATATCTTTTGTTCATCGACATTTAAATCTTTGTCAGAAGTCTATAAAATTTGGGTAATTGCAATAAAATGTTTTGTTATTTCTATAAATATGTGGAATAATAACTTACTAAAATTATTTTATAAAAACCAAAGAGTGGCTTTATAAGCGATTGTAGGTCATCTAAAAAGTTTGGCACTTCTAAGAACTACAAATTTCTTTTTTGTCATTTTCAGTTTTTTTTTTAAACTCACTTAAAAGTGTTGTGGGTTCTGCAGTTTATGTTATAGTTTTCTTTATTGTTTTCCATAGCATTAGCATTCGTGCTACCTTATGATAAAAAAAATTGAACGCAAATCACAGGATGGTCGCTTTTTTTCTGGTTTATTTGAAGAGATACAAGAGTTAAATTCGAGCAAAAGCATTTTTTGCTGATCAACGCAATTTCCAGATATCAAAAAACCAAACAACAATTGGAATTTGCGTTATTAATTTTGTACATACCTAAATATTCTTAAATGTACGTTTGTCTACAAATGTATGAAAAGCCACCAGTTCCCAAAAATGGGTTTTACATATTATTTTATCTTATTTACGCAAGTTTTGAGAATTATTTTCATTGACATCATGTGAATTCCCCCAAACATAAAACCCTGCTCTTTGGCACACTAGAAAATAAAACGTTTGGTATATTGCGGTGCGGTTTTGAAAATACTCGAATTGTTCGAAGATTTTTGTATCTTGCAAGGAAAAAACAGATCATTACCATAGTTTTCTTTTTCGATTTTAACCCAAAATCTCGAAAATGGTATCAAAATACCAACAATCTCGTTTTTTGGCACTGCATTCTTTAGGTAGGCTGAAATGTAATCTTGAATCTTCAAAGTTGTCTTTTACAATGAAGAGTATAATCATTGACTATATGAAGGGCTACTTCATTACTGTTAAACGAGCGGTCAAAATTGCCACGTGTCCTATTAAAAAATCTGGCATGCACAACTTAACGAAATTCTATCAAGTCCAATTATTTTTTAGGGAAGCTAAAGTTATGTCAAACTAATTTTTTTAAATATTTAGATATATTTAAATATTTTTCTCAAAAATGTGATGTTATGGAGGCTCGTCTACAAAAAAAAACATTGGAAAAATATACCACTAAAAAAACTACTGAAATCACCGAAATCGTGCATAGAGGGCCGCCGACTTCCGGACCGATTACTGAACGCGGCCCCGAAGTATCGATATGGACAATGTGCAATTGAATTTGAGTTGTAATAAATCGTATTATTATTGCCATAAAGTATCTTTGTTATATATAATTTTCTAAAATTATATATAACTTCGAATTCTAATTCTAAGTCGATTTATTTATTATACAATTAATGGGCCCTAGCCCCTATTATATTTAGGGTGAAGGGGGCCGCTTACGGGCCCGCCTTTCGCCGAGCCCTAGGCACGTGCATATCTTGCCTACTGGTAAACGCGGCCCTGTCGCTAGGGGTAGGTATTCTCGTCGTTTCTAATGAGCTTTAATACAAACTTTGTTTCGAATTATATACAGGATGTTAACTGGAAGTTTGTAACATGCGTAGTCAGCTTCTGAGTGAAAACAATGGGGAAAAAATAGATACATTTATGTTGTTATTATGTTTGTTATTATTAGGTATGAATAGTAACCAAGAAATAGTGGTCTTTACATTGTGATCCTTTAAAACAAATAGATAGTTCTACAATAGCTTTTTCACAAAATAAGTAGTTATAATCAAACTACAATACACACAGTTTGGCGGTGATTTACAAATGATTATTGTGAGCAGCGTGCAGTGGCGTAGCGAGCAAAACTGGCGCCCGGGGCACGCTACTATTTTGGCGCCCCCCCCCCCTCCAGGAAAACATAGTAATATACTGTGTACTCATTTTTGTCCGGCAGGTTATTTGGCTTTTATTAGTGTCAAGTACTCAACACAAGTTATTCTTCTATCTAGATTGTAGTCTTCCGCTGTCTGAATTAATGAATTCTTTATTTTCGGGCGGAAGCCGCGTCGGTAACACTGCAAAGGCCGACGTTTCGCGTTCTACTGCAAGAGGAATCTTCAGGACGGACTTCTTGGCGCAGAGAGCCACGAAGGAAAAGCCTTTTGGTGTGTCACCGTGCATTTTTCGCCCGAAAATCAAGAATTCTATGAAAAGTTGTAAATTTAAATCAATCTTATAAATACTTAGAAAGTCCAACCACAGTGACGTATTTCACGCCCATTAGTGGTAACCGTTCATTGGTAATAAACCTTACGTCATGCGTCAAACTATTACCTTCCACTACAGAGTGTTACCACCCAAAACACGGTTATTCACAAATTTAATTTCGCGCAAGCTTTATCGAAACGGAAACGGTCGATTAAGATATTACTTTCGAAGAACATAACAGTAAAAAGTATAAACAGGAGAACGTACTTTTGGAACGTGCGAGGGCAATATTGTTTTGATAACAACAGTTGAGACGAACCTTGTACCCTTCTTGTACGGTACCGTTGCGCGCCGTTAGGAAACACGGGTATTCCCAGGCAGAACACCCGTGCAGTCGGTCCAAGCCCGGGATACTTTTATTATTATTCATTCATGTATACATAGTCATTCGTAGCTCACATTTATTACTGTTCAGATAGTATTCTTAGTGTGTGTATAGTTCTCCTTAGACGTTATAACGAAGCAAACTGCAAATAATATAGTAATAAAGTTTGAATATTGTCTGTTTCTTCAATAATTTTATTCAATACTGTTAACAATTTCCGATCTTTCAATTCAGATCAGTCAATGGGAGACCATTTGGCGCCCCTTTGTAAGCGGCGCCCGGGGCATGATAACCCCCTTGCCCCCCCCTCGGTACGCCACTGCAGCTCCAGGCATGTGTGTTATTTTTTCCTAGTGGTAAACGCGGCGCTGGGATGCCCCCTGTTGTTGATGCTCTAAGCACGTGCATAGGTGTGCTTAATGGTTAATCCAGCCCTGCTTAAGTCAGTATTAATGCGTACATTGTACATTTCATTGCATTGGCTTTATCGTTGTCTTGCCTTATGTACCTATGTCTGAGCAGGCATTAAGAGTCAGTCAAAGCCGGGACTCGAAAAATTTGTAGGTTGCTTAAAAATTATGCGCAGCTGAGCGGGCGCCACTGCGCCCTTCGGCTGCGGCGCCCAGGGCACTTGCCCTGTCTGCCCTACCCTAGATACGCCACTGGCAGCGTGGCTCGTAGCCTGTGTAGGGTATTTCCAATTTTAAAGAAACCAATCCCAACGCGCTTGCAATTGTGGTAGTGTCTACAAATGAAAAATCACACTTGCCTACTTAGACCAATTAGAACTTTACACTGAAGCGAAGATGATTAAAAAATAAACAAAGTCATCCGGCAAATATTTAAAATATGAGATTTGAAGAGAAATTTTAAATTGCTATTGAGATTAAGACTGCTTACACACGTAGACGCTGTATGCGAAATTCAGTATCCGGGATACGGAATTCGGATGAGATGCGACGCAAATACTGTTGGATACTGGATGCGAAGCGGCCATTGATGACAGCTGTTTTGTGTCATTTGCGACTACGGTGCCGTGCGGGATAAACATGGATGTAGAGGAGTGTATAATGTTTTGGCGGCTTGCAAGGAAAAATCGCAAAAGGATTTTTCATAATACAAAGCTGGTACGCAAAACATTTGTTTCCACACGTTTTCATGACCACGTTTGAAAGGAAAGCATCAGATTGTCTTCCTAATAACAGCAGACAAAAGCAAGATTGTCGCGTATTTCCCACAATATCCTCACTTGGCGATAACATCCACCATAACATTAACCCTTCTTAACATTCTCGCGAACAATCTTGCACATTACACTTTTCATTTTCCTTTTGCAGTCGGTTTACACCGAGCGGCGATGCTACATGCACCATCTGCAGTAAATCCAATTTATTCAAGGGGAACCCATTGCTTGTTCGGATGCACGCGACACTTGTAGAATTCCTCATCACTCACGCTGTCCTGCACTATTCACAGCTTTCCGGGAATCGCCCATATACACGGGCACATTTGCTGCCCATTTTCCACTCGACAGTGCCGGGATTTCAGAATGAACCCATCAACGTCTGAGACAAAACCGGAATATAAATCCATGCCAAGCTCGAAGCTGCATGTCGTGCAGACACTCTGAAAACCCGCAAGGTCATTAATAATTACGGAAAATACAGGAAGCTAAGTTTGGTGGTCGGTGCTGTAACGTAAGAGCAATGGATTGAGTTATTATTGAAAGAATGTTATGATCAATATTGCAAAATTATAGACATAATAATAATCTTGCGCATCTGACATTCTATATGAAACTAGGGCCGCGTTTACCAGTAGGCAAAATAGGCACGTGCCTAGGGCCCGGCGAAAGGGGGGCCCGTAGAAGGTAAAATAGAGGCTAGGGCCCATTAATTGTATAATAAATAAATCGACTTAGAATTAGAATTCGAAGTTATACAGGGTCCTGCAACTCAGCTCCCGTCTTCTGTAGCTCAGTTACTAATTAAGCTAAGAGTTTGACATTTTGCAGTCTTACCCTGTACTTCAAGTTACATTTCAAGAAATTATTTTTGATTATACAGCGTGTCCCAAAAATGTGCAACGCCATGGCAATATATTTTTTTAAATTGCATGCTATATATTTTTTTTTACACATTTGGAAGCCTGTTATAGTTGCCTACATACCACCAAAATTTTATTGAAATCGGTTCAGTGACTGCAGCACAAAAAAATAAAAGCCGAAGAAAATTGATTTTGCATCGTTGGCTTTAAAAATCAATAAAAACCACAAATTGCACCTCGTTAATAAAATTTTGCGACGTGCTTATTAGGTTAGATCTAGTAGTCTCGTTAACCTAGTGTCATTGATCTAATTATACAGGATGACCAAGATCTAGTGTCAAACTTGGCAAACTTCAAAGCGTGTTATTGTTCTTATTTTAAATTGGAACCCATACATTTTTTTAGGTTAAACGATGCAGAATTAAAAAATAAACATTGTTTCTAAATACTACCCCATCACAATTCCCAATATTTTAAAAGTTATTCGCCAAAAACTCATTTTTCAACATTTCCAACGGCAATTTTAGGTAATAAATATCGTACGTGTTGAAAAACAATTTATTTTATAAAATATAATACAGAGAAGTATTTTAGATTTGATTGTACTTAATTAAGTAGTTGTTCGAAATGTCTTCCGTGCTCTTCGAGGCACAAACGAAGACGAGTATCAAATGACCTCGCCACTGCTCGACACGCCACTGGGAGCGGAGGTGGCCTAGTGGATGAGGCGAATGCCTTCCACTATGAAGCCCAGGGTTCAAGCCCAGGTTAGGCAGGGATTTTAAAAATGCTCCGTCTCCACGACCGCCGCACAGACAAGCCAACAGGCTTTGTGCACATGGCAACATCCCAAAAAAAAAATCTGATGTGGCCAGGCACATGACTTTATCATACTATATATAAAATTAATAGTTTAGCTGCATGAGATTCTATTTGATCGAGATCGGCTATGTCTGCATTAAAATAAAAATAGTAGAACTAGACAGATATCTCGATTAAAGCTGCGTTCGGATATTGTACTCCGTTGACACCGGGTACACCGTCTAAATGACACCTACGTGTTATTCGGTGTAAAAAGTGTAACGGGGTTCAATATCCGAACGCAGCCTATATTGACAGTAGTATTTTCAAAACATTAGCGTTTGACACTAGCTACTGTCATTAGAATCAAAAGATCTGACATATCCTGGCTACTAGTTTTAAAGCAGTACGACCGATCTCGATGAAATAGAATTTGCTCATGCAGCTAAACTATAAATTCTACCAAAAAATGTCAAATACATAAATTACAGAAAATTTCCTCTCCTTTAATTTATTATTTAACTATTTTGACGACGTTACACAAATAGCGGCTCATTTGCAAAATCTTCGAATAATGCTATGAGTAAACCACCAGTTCCTTTAGACCCTTTTCAACAGAAAGCTTTTCAGCTCTAAGTTTGGTTATGAAACTTCTAAATATGAAGTTTCGTCCCGACACCTTTAGTAGTTTCTCCGGAATCGTCGCCACAAAAACGGGTACACACACACACACACACACACATACACACACACACACAGACATTTTTTGTACCTTGGTCAAAAATGTTCAGGGGACCCAAAAAGACATATTTCCGCTAAAATCTCAAAAAATTTTTTTGGCATGATTACAATACTTTACATACTGCGTATGATAAAGTAAAAATAGGTCGGGCGTAATAGTTTGAATTGCATCTTTCTTGCATGTTTTCTGGTGTTGTTGGAGGTTCAGCATAAACGATGTCCTTAACGTAGCCCCACAGGAAGATATCCAGTTTCGTTAAGTCCGGTGATCGAGAAGGCCAAGCAACTGGTCCTCCTCTTCCAATCCACCGATTTGGAAAGATTTCGTTGAGCTGGTCCCTGACATGTAACGAGTAATGTGCTGGAGCTCCATCATGTTGCAGCCACATTTCCGCCCTTACCGCTATAGGTAAATTTTGCAGTAGATTTGTCAATTGAACAACTACTTAATTAAGTACACTCAAATCTAAAATACCTCTCTGCGTTATATTTTATAAAATAAATTGTTTTTCAACGCCACGTACGATATTTATTACCTAAAATTGCCGTTGGAAACGTTGAAAAATGAGTTTTTAGCGAATAACTTTTAAAATATTGGGAATTGTGATGGGGTTGTATTTAGAAACAATGTTTATTTTTTAATTCTGCATCGTTTCACCTAAAAAAAATTATGGGTTCCAATTTAAAATAAGAACAATAACACGCTTTGAAGTTTGTCAAGTTTGACACTAGATTTTGGTCATCCTGTATAATTTGGATCAATGACACTTGGTTAACGAGACTACTAGATCTAACTTAATAAGCACGTCGCAAAATGTTATTAACGCGGTGCAATTTGTGGTGTTTTTTGATTTTTAAAGCCAACGATGCAAAATCAATTTTTCTTGGTTTCTATTTTTTTGCGCTGCAGTCACTCAGCCGATTTCAATAAAATTTTGTTGGTAGGTAGGCAACCATAACAGGCTTCCAAATGTGTAAAAAAATATATAGCATGCAATTTAAAAAAATATATTACCATGGCGTTGCACATTTTTGGGACACGCTGTATAATCAAAAATAATTTCTTGAAATGTACCTTGAAGTACAGGGTAAGCCTGCAAAATGTCAAATTCTTAGCTTAATTAGTAACTGAGCTACAGAAGGCGGGAGCTGAGTTGCAGGACCCTGTATATAATTCTAGAAAATTATATATAACAAAAATACTTTATAGCAATAATCATACGATTTATTACAACTCAAATTCGATTGCATGTTGCCAATATCGATAGTTCGGGGCAGCGCAGCGTTCAGAAATCGATCCGGAAGTCGGCGGCCCTCTATGCATGATTTCGGTGATTTCAGTAGTTTTTTTCGTGGAATATTTTTCCAATGTTTTTTGTTGACGAGCCTCCATAACATCAGATTTTTGAGAAAAATAAGCTAAATATTTAAAAAAATTAGTTTGACATAACTTTAGCTTCCCTAAAAATAATTGGACTTAGAATTCCGTTAATTTGTGAATGCCAGATTTTTTAATAGGACACGTGGCAATTTTGGCCGCACGTTTAACAGTAATGAAATAACCCTTCATATAGTCAATGATTACACTCTTCTTTGTAAGTTTCAAGATTCAAGATTACATATCAGCCTACCCAAAGAATGCAGTGCCAAAAAACGAGATTGTTGGCATTTTGATACCATTTTTGAGATTTTGGGTTAAAATCTAAAAAAAACTATCGTAATGATCTGTTTTTTCCTTGCAGAACACAAAAATGCTCGAACAATGTCGAGTATTTTCAAAACCGCACCGCTATATACCAAACGCTTTATTTTCTAATGTGACAAAGAGCAGGCTTTTATGTTTTGGGGAATTCACATGATGTCAATGAAAATAATTCTCAAAACTTGCGTAAATAAGATAAAATAATATGTAACCCATTTTTGGGAACTGGTGGCTTTTCATGCATTTGTAGACAAACACACATTCAAGAATATTCATGTATGTACAAAATTAATACCGAGAATTCAAATTGTTGGTTGGTTTCTTGATATCTGGAAATTGCTTTGATCATCAAAAATGCTTTTGCCCGAATTTAACTCTTGTATCTCTTCAAATAAACGAGATAGAAAGCGACCATCCTGTATTTAAGATTTACATTAATTTTTTTTCATCTAGAGTATTTTTAGCACGAATGCTAATGCTAAGGAGAAAAAAAAAGTAAGGAAAACTATAACACAAACTGCAGAACCCACAACACTTTTAAGTAAGTTTAAAAAAAAAACTGAAAATGACAATAAAAGAAATTTGTAGTTTTTAATGTGTAAAACTTTTTAGATGACCTATACTCGCTGTTTGGTTTTAATAAAATATTTGTAGTAAGTTATTGTTCCACATATTTATAGAAACACCAAACCTTATTTTATTGCAGTTACCCAAATTTTATAGACTTCTGACTTCTGACAAAGATTTAAATGTCGATGAACAAACATAAATAGAAGTTTTATTTATTATTGAATATCGCAGAGATTTTTGCAGGATTTGCTTCAGAGAAGTTAAATTTTATTTAAGATAACTAAATTTAATCCATCTCTCCTAATGTCGAAATAATTTTGAGATTATTTCGAACACGATCAGCCAGCAATGCCGAGGGTTTTTTTTCTATTTTAAGCTGGTAAAAAATTATTTGCGCGGTACACTTTCGGAGTAAAACCTCAACGCGCATGCAAAACTTGAAAAGGATTTTCTAAAAACACTCTACTATGATGATATCATCAAAACATTTATTGAAGCCAAAATCAGAAAAAGAACATTTTAGGTTTGTAAAATAACATATTATCACCAACAATTTTAATAAAAATTATTAACATAAAAATGTGAATTTTATTTCTTTAAAAAATTGTTTTATTATTTGTCTTATATCATATACGATATGTAGGTTGTGGGGCCCGAAATTTCAGGTGTGTCTAGGGCCCGTAAAACCCTAGACGCGGCCCTGTATGAAACTGTTCTGCAATTAATAAAATATTAATAACTTAGGTATCCATTATTTCTCAGAACATTCCATTCTTCATAAAAGTTGACGGCTGGTCTAAAACCAAAAACTGCACTAACAGCGGGACGTTCAGAATCAACGTCGGGCGTATGCCGGGTGATTAAAAAGCGTTCAGATTGGTTGGGCATTTTACCGGACGAAACGTCCCGATCGTTCAAAAATAACGTCGGGCGTTTATCGGACGTTTGCCAATTTAACCAAGTAGAGAGCTGGTTATTTACGAGCATGCGCAATGGCGACGGGATTTGAAAATTGAACGTGTTCTGTCGACGTAAGTTTTCATTGAAAAAATTATTAATTCAATAATGTTTTTAATATAAAAAATTTTGTAAATCCGCAAAACACAAGTATGTATATTAAGAGACATAGAGTAATAAATAAAGTATGTTGAACTATAAGTTATAAAACAAATTCATTCTAAGTGTGACAAAGTAATAAGTATTTTTGTATGTTATCAGCTAAATTATTTCTACGGTTATGACCATCATCTACTACTCGACCCTTGCCTTGGGATATTTTTCCCCATCATTGTTTATTGCAAATGTTGTATAAGGTGTTTGCTATAATAATTGTAGCTGGGATCAAATCGGTACTGTTCATATCGAGGTATATCGTAGTCTTTGGAGTCGACCAAATAACAGACCCAAATTGAGTTTAATTTCACCAATAACTGCATATGCTTGTCGCTTAATTCGGAAATGGTGTTGAAATTCTTGGTCGGAGAAAAATTCTCAATTTAATAAGGATTTCTTCCAATTATTTGAGTTGCCTGTAGATTCATTTCGATTTCTTCTAGACTTCTAGACTTCTTTCTTCTAGAATTCTTGAAAAAAACGCAGATTTTTCCGGTTTTACCGAATTTCCTTCGGTTATTTTAATGCGATCGAGTCCGTGTAGGGTTTTTTTTTCGTCTTTTCATTCTCTAGAATTCCTGTTGACAGCATCAAGATTGCTCCATCGGTTCAGCTTTTACAAGCGAAAAACGAAAAGCGCACGATTTTTTGTGGTTTTTTGTTTATAACAAATTAAGTAATGATATTTGCGAGTCGAAAACACATCACAATTCATCTACGGACTGTTCCACGTGACCTGGGACCGTCAGCTTGCTGATACTATTTTTGTCACGAAAAAATCTCTATTGCCTGGTCTATTCATCACTTGAACTAGACGTATCGTCAAAGGGATTCATGTTCTTTTATAAAAATAGCAATAGCTAAAACACATCTTATAAAATAGTCTGCAAATTTATAACCTGTTACAAGCACTTACTATTTTTTGTAAATTTTATTGTAATTCTTCAAGCCTACACCAACAATGTAATAGATAGCTAATACTTTTATCTTGTTGAGGTTATGAAGCTCAAATAAACACGTTGGTTGTGCCAATAGTAGTGTTCGATTGCTAGCCGCGATTAGTTCTGTTCAATCTGATTAGCGATTAGTTGGCTAAAGTGCAGTTCGATTGCTCGTTTGACGTCTGACCCAAACTGATTCCACCAATAGGAAGCAAGTATTTCAAATTTGCGATCAAAAAGAGCGTAAACGCGATCAATTGAAAAGATCGCGGCCAGCAATCGAACTTACCTAATACCGTTCAGATTGACAGGGCAATGGACAAACGCCCGACGTTTAACCAGCCGGCGTTCACCCGATAAACGCCGAATCAATCTGAACGCACCGCAGGTCTTCGAATTTATGTATCATATTCCGGGCAGTTTATAATGTAATGCCGTTATTTCCAATAATACCGAAACATTTTTGCTGGAGAGGTTGTATAAAAGTAAACATGCAAAGACGCCGATGATTATGATGACAGTAGCTTTGTTAATAATGTCAATTCTTTGGAATAATGACTTCTGTATTTAAATTAATTGTCCTTATTATACAAAGCTACTACCAACACCGTACGTGTACGTGGTTGACAGTGCTCAGTGCCAAAATTGACAAATACAATTAAAATGTTTGATATAAAATGAATTTGAGTCGTCGAAAAAATCGCACATAACGTATATAAATCGCTCGCATATAATTAATATTAATTAATTAATTATATGCGATTATATTAATTATAGGTAGCTATCCTTGATTCCACGGATTCTTTTAAAGCTATTTTTGGAAAATGTTGTTAAATGCTATGTGCGTTTAGTGATTTTAATATAAATGCGATTGTTAATACGGATCTATCTCGTTTTGTTTTTTTGTTTTTCTTTGTTTTTTTCTTGGTGCAATGTCGACATATCACCCTGGAGAGATTATTAAAATCAAGCAAAAACTAACGCAAGGGTCCTTTTATTCGTTTGCCATTGCTAATTATAAAGACCTTGATAATACTAGAACGATAAGGAAATTTCCAACAAAATATCAAAGAGCAGATGCTGCAACAGGTAACATTCGCTTGCTATGTTTTTGTTCCTTCCCTAAAACTGCATACTGCGGTCAATATTTTACAATGGACGGTATTTGCTCTTTACTTATCCCCATAGCAATAAAAGGGAAAAGTGTGGAGTAGATTCCAGTTTCTGAATTCCTGCTTCTCCAGCCTTCCAGTTATTCGTCGAATCCTAAATTGTTTAAATTGCCCAAAAAAGGTTTCAACTACAAGATACTGTAACATTTGGTAAAATGTTTTAACAATATGGTTAATAATCCAGAACTGATACCGTCGTGGCTGACGGAAGGTGTAACTGTTTTGATTCCCAAAACGGAGAATACAATGGAAGTATCCCAATATAGACCTATTACTTGTTTAAATTGTTGTTATAAATTATTAACTAAAATTTTAGGTACCAAGATTTATGAACATCTTAAAGAAAATAATGTATTGCCCTCTGAGCAGAAAGGCATTTTAAAGGAGACAGTTATGGTTCAAAGGAACTGTTAATAATCAACAAGAAGATTGTCGAAAAGATCAAGAAGACTCGAGGAAACCTTTCCACCGTCTGGATTGATTATAAGAAGGCGTAGATAGTATCCCGCATGAATGGATTGTAAAAGACTTGGAGATATATGGGGTAAACCAAAAAAATATTTTTCTGTGAAACTCATGTATGTCTTTATGGTCTACTAAACTATGCTTGCGTGGACAAGACCCGTGAGTATTCTCAGAGCTGATTAATATTAATTGTGGCATGTTTCAAGGTGATAGTTTATCACCCTTGCTCTTTTGCATAGGCCTGTTTGCACTGTCTAGTGAATTGAATGAGGACAAAGCTGGTGTTCAGTTATTACCTCGCGAAAAGTTAATTGGTCATTCATTATATATGGGTGATTTGAAACTTTATGCCAAAAATGATGAGCAGTTGAAGAGGAGCCTCAGTATAGTTAAACAATTCTCTGACGATATTGGGATGCAATTTGGTCTAGAGAAGTGTGCCAAAAAATTAGTATTGTCAAAGGCAAAATTGAGAGAACCGCTGACATATGCCTGAATGATCATACTAGTATTAATGAATTAACAGATAATACTAGATATAAGTATCTGGGAATGGATGAAGCCTTTGGTATTGATGATGAAGGGATGAAGGCGAAGGTTATAGGCGAATACATTAAGCGAGTCAGAAAAATTTTAAAATCTGATTTAAATGGAAAATATAAAAGGCAAGGGATAAATGCATATGTTATTCCAATATTTCGATATAGTATTGGAGTTTTGTCATGGAAACATTAAGGCTGAAACGGAATCCTCCATCATAGCGGCGCAAGATCAGGCAATACGTACCAGATATCATGAACATAAGATTATGAAAGTTGCTCATGATGGGAGTTGTAGACTGTGTCATCAGGCTCCGGAACATGTCTATCATTTAATAGCGACTTGTCCAGTCTTAGCTGAGTCGCATTACATTGCTAGGCATGATAGGGTGGGAACATATATACATTACAATTTGTCAGCAATAATAAATTAAATGTTTTTTGTCCTGAATTTAAGTAACTTCGTTTAGTATTTTTCTTGGGAATTGCAGGACGGGATGAATATACACTTCTAATAACCTTTTTTATTCATTCTATATTTCGTTGACAATTTTCAACTTCATCAGGAATCTATAAATACAATAGTGTAATGATGCAACAGTAACACGGCGAAGGGTTATTGACCTACCTAATAAATGGTCTAAAATCGCTTAAACAAAGACTCCACCAACATCAGTGGTGCACATGCAACCCCTATCGCGGGCGGAGCAGTGAGTTATGTAAAACATTTTAACAAAACTTCAATAAATAACAATTCAACAGCAAGGCACAAAAACATTGAGGTTAGAGCGATTGTACACACCTTTCTCTATCTTGCAATACACCAAAGTAGTCGCAATCTAATGGTACATTAAACAGAAGGTATTTAATTTAGCGTCGGAACGAACAGTGGGCTTAATAATACTGTAGGACCTTGTTTTCCGTAATAAGCGAGATCTGTGATTACTGTCCTCGAATCTGAATCTGCATATTGACAGTTCAATTATTTATTCTTGCAGGTTATAATTGGTGGTTCAGTCTTGGACAGATGCGCCACTGTACTAGAAGACGAAATAAAGGTAAGTACACTCAGATGATTCCTAGAACAAAGCGGAAATAAAACGCAACGCCTTTTTTCTAACAATACACTTTATTAAATAATAGTTATATATACATCAACAGAGTTCTTTTAGCAGCTTTCTTTTTAACAAACTCTACACTAAGATTCACTATCGGGAAGCGTAGGTTACAGTCCTCGTATTCTTATTTATTTATTTACTTAGTTATTTACTTGTTTTTTTGGGTTGGTTTCATTGTTTCTCTTTTTTGTTGTATATATTCTTATTTCTTATAGATATACCGTATCTCACTCAAACCGTACGTGGCCAATCGTGTATCACTCTTTTGTTTCTGTCTCCCGCGCGGAATGGGACCGACGTTATTTTACTCTCTAGCTACGTTATTTACAAAACGAAAATAACTCTGGTCGCATGGGGTGGTCGATCCCAAGCCGCTGTGGGAGATTTGGGATTTATGAGCGAACCGGTCGACTATTCGCTGTCTGAAAGTTCTTTTGTTTTATGTACGATTCTTAACGCGCAAAAGTCTTAATTTTGAAACAGCATAATATAGATGGTTTGCGTTTTGGATGACCTTTAAATGTTTATTATTGTTATGTACTTTGATACGTGCGAAAATAAGTAATAACTATTCGGCGTGTTTGATATTTTAAGTATTTCAGACAGAATAATTGCCATGTAAACATTGCTGTGATAAGTAAAAGTAATTTACTAATGTATATTTGAATTCAGAAATCCGTCATTGAATTTTGGAAAGGAAAAAGAAAATGTTTCTGATTGTCTAGTGTTGTCGTTTACGATCGTTTGTTCAATCTCACAGATCTGCTTCATTTTCCTTTATTAGCAGAGAGCAGGAAATAGAATGACAAAAGGAAATGTTCAGAAAATATCTGTTTAACAAAACTGGCATTCGAATACAAATTTCTGCTATAGTATCGCTTCTGGGAATACAACCCAAAATTGAATGCAAAAAAGAAACTCAACGCGGTCATTTAAAGTTGGCGTACACTTTTGGTGGGTCAGCGTTAACTTTATCAAAGTAATGTAATGATAGTACACTGACCGGCACAATTAGAGGAACGCTTAAACACATGTTGCCACATTTTGATATTCAATAACTAAAGAAATAACCGGGCAGGTGGGTTTTTGAGCTTTAGACTAGCTGTAGAATGTCATATTTGAACAATCACCCTGGTTTGAATACACCTACAGCTATAGCAACATTAATGATTTTGAGAAAGATTTTAATAACATAATGAATAATGCTGTTTTTGGAAAAACAATGGAAAATGTTGACAAAGCCGTCAATGTATGGTTGATTTGGGAGAGCTAAAATGGCGGCTTTGCTCTATCTTTGAGAGACCCTGTGAGGTAGCTAAGGATCTTCAAGGTTCTCAAGTTCTCTGTTACAAGGCCATATCAATTCTCAACAATTTATTTTTTAATTCATCCCAAATCTGAATTTTGTAGACGATGCACAGTTTCGTAAAGTAAAATTATGAATTTTTTTTACTTCTAATGTAAAAACACTGGTTAAACTGTATTTTGCGATGAAGGCGCAATCCCTGCTGCAATCCCTCAGGATTGGGTATTAAAACGGTCAAGAACAGGTGGACATACAAGTTTTTAAAGTATCAAGTATACGTTAAATTACACTTATGAAAATAAAATTTTGTACCCATAAGTTTATCTGTTAATTTATGGTTATAATCTTTAAATTAAGTCGTTGCTGGAAATAAAAACAATAATCTAACACTCTGAATCAAGTAACATTTGCTGTTAGGTTTAACAGCATTTCAAATTGCAAAGGTTTACTTGTCATTAAGTACCTTCTACAAAAATTCTTAAATTGGAATGACTCAAAAAGGAAAATATTGAGAATTTATAAAACTTGCCGAAGCTCCTCAGTGATTCCACAGCGTGTCTCGAAAGAAGATCAAAATATCATTACGGTTTACCCGTTGTATAAAGGTGTAACATTTTGTTTTACGGAATTACAGTGATTTTGATTAATTTATTATAAAGTATCGAAAAAATTGGTGAAATATTATACACGCTATTAACTATCAATGTTTTGCAAAATAGGGTCAGGCGTTCCTTTATTTATGCCAGTCGATTTACTAACAATATGATGAATTGCCTTACAATGTGCTGAAAATAATTCTTCAAGATAAAATGTTAGCGAATTGATATGTCCGCTCCGTGTATATGCTTTTGCGATATTTGAATCCATTGTCCCATTGGAATATAACAACTGAAACTGTTAACAAGCAAATTGGCAAGCGCGTAATCTTCAGTAGCAAAGCTCCAGCGCTGAGCTCCTGTTAGCAGGATTAAAATCGTTCGATCAGAAAGCTCGTTTCAATCGAGTTAGCGAAGTTTTCCCACCTAATAACCATTCAGGAGCAGAGATGCGAACGACTAAATCTTAGTTTTGGACCTGCTGCGCTCCGGCTCAACTTTGAATACGTGATAAGTTTCCCGGTTGAACTCCAAGTTTCTACTCGAATTCATAAGAGCGGCCAGACCGCAGCACAAACGCCATCTATTGCACAATGGGAACTCTTAAGAATCTCTCTTACTCTGCGTTCCATCTATTTTCCCAACAGAAATTAAAAAAAAAATGTAAGTTATTGAAGAGAAACTGGGGAGCATATTTTGTAAATGAACGTGATAGGTTTAAAATACTTAGGGCTAAATGTAAAAATCGTCTTTTCACCATGTTTTGTTCATATAACTTGCTTATATGAACTTCTTTTCATTTAGTGGCGTGATATAAGATTTCAGTTTGGTTGTAAGTTTAGGCTTTACATTTTGTAATTCACAATATCATATACAGATGTCCCCAAAAACTCACCCTTAATAGTATAAATTTCATATTATGTGCCTATATTAAAACTCATTGGGTCATGTGAAGGCTATTTTCACTACACTAATTTCGTCTTTTTCTAAACTTCTTTGAGTAACTACGTTTTAAGTATTAAAGTAACAAGAATTGGGTATACTAGACACATTGGCTATTTCAAAATAGCCAACCTGTTGAAAACAACAGCATTTAAGGTTATATTGTTTGTTTACTTTATGCCGGTTTATTTCTGCAATCTTTTTCTGTAAACATGTGTAAACGCATTGTGTAAACACATAGTGTAAACATTGTGTAAACATGAGGTAAAACTTAAATTCTTTACTGCGGTATGAGAAAAAAATATAAAATATCTCACGTTGGCACTGCTGACAGACCTTACAAATACCTCCTCTACGCATGCGTCTATGCTAAGAAAAAGTTAAGAAATATAATACCACGGCATTTCCAACTATACTATTATTTAGAACCTTTTCAGTTACTAAAAGAAAGTTTAGAAAAATATGAAAGTAGTGTAGTGTAAAATAGCCGTAACGTCCGTTACGAGTCCAAATGTTTTATAAAGTAATTTAATTTAAACCGTATCAATGTTAAGCAAAACCAACAACGAAATGTATCTATGTAATGAACAGTTTAATGTGTACAGTTTTGGGACAACTTATAATTCTTTAAATTAAAATATAACATTTTACTGCTATAACAGAAAAGCATTTGCTCCCATTAAGGAGGTCTCCACTTTATCACCGTGGTTGATTTTCGGTAAAAATCAAGTTGAAGAGATTAGTATTATAAATCTGTAAAATGAACTTTTACATGGTAAAAATTAAAATATCAAAATATTTTGATGTCAAGTTTAATTAATAAAGATTGCAAATCTTCTGAATTCGTAGGCATACTTAACATCATGTTTCTCTTTAGAATTTAACATTTGTTTTGAAAATATTGGCCTAATAGGCAATTTTGGGACCGAATTCGTGTATATTCTATTTTCAGCCAGAATTGGCATGTGCATCATCTAATCACCGACAAATATTCACTTTCTACTATACATGTCGATAAAGAGGAACGTTATTTTGATGTACTATCGTTAGCATAAAAAACGGGGACAGCAAAGTGAAATTAGGCACTTATAGTCTGAACAATTTTAGTTGTGTAACATTTACTTTGACAGTATTTGTTCCCTATGAAGTATAAACTTGGACAGTTTGTAGTGTCAACCTACAAACTTGTTCCGGTTTCAACAATTTTATTCTTCGCGGATTTCTTGACTACACTTAATTTAGTAACAATTTCTCGAATGCTGATTACATCATGCAGTCGAGTATGAATTATTTCCTTCTGAAATTCATTCAATTGCGGCGTTTTTGCATCTTACGTCAAAATTCAAGATGACATTTATGTGACATGACAAACACAGATTGACAAACATACTGACATGATATTACGAAGCCCAGTTTAATTAGTGCAAATTTGAGTGTCCCCATTTTTTTTTTGCTCATGAGGAAAAAACGTGAAAAATAACACCTGACACAACCTGCCACAATTCTCGCTGAAAGGGTTGCAACCCCCTTTCGAATAAATTATTACTATTGTTTTATATTATTACGGAAAACACGTTTGGCAAAAAATATTAATATTTGATGTTTTCCTCTCAAAATTCAAAACTATGAAGTTATCACTAGTACGTCCTAAGACAATTTTTAATTCAGGTATCCATAGTGATCTTAATTTTGTATTATATCTCATATTCTACACATAAAATTATAGGTTCAGAAAATGTTGTAAATGCCAATTTAATATAAAATATGTCTTATTCGTGAACTCAAAGAAGCATCGATCTGTCCTAATTTGCAATTAAACTGACAACCATCTTTGCGGACACTTGGAAAGGATACAACAATAGCATTACTACAAACCTTTATCTATAATCTTATAACTGAAAATTACTTCTTCTGTGACTTTTCTTGCAAATTATTTCAAATATTCTATCCTTATACATACAAAACATCCTACATAATGTTCATTCATTTCTTCTAAATTATTTCCTTATGGAATAAACGTCTCGTATAAACCTCTGGTATTTTTGTGTTGGCATTATCGTGCTTCTTGCGCTCTCCATTCATCTCCGTTTTGTATGTATTTGATAATTTAATTCTAGTGCTTTAAGATTAAGTTCCCTCGTATACTGTTCTCTAGCCCTAAACTCGATATTAAGCGTTGCATTTATGCGCATGAAAAACTTCTTGCGCATAACTTATGGAAATCAGGTCCGGAAGTTCCGGAATATGCAATCAGGCACCGCCCGTAGAATTCATAATTAATCACAACGGCTGCCATAACGCGGATTAGCTGCAAGACAAGATTACCATTGATAACTAATGAAGTGTTACGTAGCTGTCCTCTATTCGCTAAGCTCTAGCGTAAAACCGTTCACCCGAACACTTTAGTAAATATTAAGCAACCTGCATGTATGTGGTATAGCTTATTAAAATTCACAAGCAGATTGGAATATTATAAGATGAGAGTTTCGTAAAACATTAAAATTTTAACCGGTGCTAGAGGAAAGATTAAACATTATGAAATACGTCGCGACTTTAGAAGAAAGTTAACGCGGGTAATGAAAGTTTTCGGGAGCAAACGGCCCTTGGAAGTATTTAATAAGGTTTCTTGCGGAAATTCAATTGAACATTCTTTTAAAATACCGCTTAAGTTGCACTTTGCCGGCGCATCCGCCAAAGTGGTAGATCAGCGCTTTTCTAATTAAAAACGATAATTTTGTGATAGTATTAATTTTGAGTGCTTTTGAGAAGTTTGTAGGTGTATGACGTTTTGGCTGGCTTTTGTATACTTGTTTTTTTTTTGTTTTATAAATTTACTAACATCAACTCAGTGGCGGCTCGTGCATTGGGTTGCAGGTTTGCGCAACCCCCAAAAATAAGAAGGAAACAAAAAGAGTTTAATTGTATGTCAATAATAGTGTAATAGCCAATACGCAACTAACTATAACATCACTTATTAAAATATCGAGCATTTTCTCGAGAATTCGAAGCGCAACTCGGCTATACGGCCTAGGGCCGCAGCTAGGCCGCAACCGTCTGCTACCGATACACTGCGTATCGACGCCTGAATTATAGCCCGTGCGTGAGCGAATTGGGCCGCGTCGATTCGTTCGTTTACTCTGAAATGGTTGCAAGTACCCAGTACACCAGAACTACTGGACCACGCCCCCAGTGGTGTCTAGAAGCGAAGCGACGTCATGCTTACGCGACTGGCGACGTGCATTATTGCATTCTGGTTTTAGAACGTTGACTTTTGACACTCGTACGCTGTGTAGTTTAGTTGCCCGTGAAGCGGTTATTACACGAAATTAAAAATAAATAATAAATTCCGTGCAGAGTTTAGCTCAACCATTTAGCAGTCTAAATTGCATCGATAAGAGCGAAATAAAAAGGCTTGGGAGGCGTACGCCAAATTTACTGATAAAGCTATACGTGTCGACCAAATCTCGGTCATTTACAAGGACATTTAATGCTAATGTTTGCAGCAAAAATGAGTGGATTTGTGGATGTGATGTCAAAAATGCTTTTTTTTTGTTTTCCTTGTCTATTGTTTGGAGCCGATGACCGGTGGACAGAAACAGGTATGACAGATTTAAATCATTTAACCGACCGAATTAAGAAGTTAGAGCCGTTTAAAATAACGGTGTTGAAAAAAAGATTCTTGGGTTTTGCATATAATTTATTAATATACTTGGAGGGATCGGATCACCGATCCTTCATCAGCAGACAAATCTAACATAATGAACACACAATTAGAATTACAATGAACTTCAAAAACAAATTAGTACTTACAGTCAAAGATTCAGTTTAACATGTCTGCGTTTAAACATTTCTACACGAGGCATGGAAGAAAAACAGTTGGCGTCTGGAGAGCAGCAAAGGGTCGTGGGCACATTACAGGAGAAACAGAACAAGTGGGTAACAAATGAGGTTCCATGCCTCGTGTAGAAATGTTTAAACGCAGACATATTAAACTGAATGTTTCACTGCAAGTACTAATTTGTTTTTGAAATTCATTGTAATTCTAATTGTGTGTTCATTATGTTAGATCAAGTATATTAATAAATTATATGCAAAACCCAAGAGGCCTTATTCAACACCTATTTAAAATTTGCATAATGGATTTCAACTTTATGTTTAAAATATCGATTTGTTAATATTTCAAACGGCTGTAACTATTTGATGAATTGAAAAAGCTTTAAGTTCATATGAAACTTTTTACTCAGAATGAACATTTACTATCTGAAAAAAGTTCTGCGGGAAAAGAACTGGGACACCGTAGATAGTGGGATTTAAGGCCCATGGGACGTAGCAGCCACAGATAATTAAAATTAGAGTTTTTAAGAATAAGAATGAGTCATTTTTTAGTACACAAATAAAGATATTTTTCCACATATGTCATATAAAACCGGTCGGTACCGGAAAGTTGCAACCCTCATTTTCTAAATCACGAGCCGCCACTGCATCAACTACACATCAACTACATTTTCGGAAATGACGTCATTTTTTTAAATTTCAAACTCCACATTATTGTTGCGACATTTTTAATCACGATGACATTCGGAACATAATTTTTAATCAAGACAATGACAAAATTACATTTTTTTTTGATAAATCTAGATAACACCAATTAAATATATCTTGGTGGTTCAAAGTGCAGTTGTGGTTATAATGTAATAGATTTTTATTTAGTGGAACCTCCGATATAGCGTTATAATTTGACAGAAAACTGGTTTCCGAATGTTAACTACCAAATACTTGATATTTTCCAGAGACCCACAGAGCTTGTACCTACTTGTTTTGTGACTGATTCCCAGTAGAAAAAATATTTTTAGGTACCTAAAATCGCAATTTTGTTTATTAATCGCGTTTGTAGTTTGTAACAAAAATTTAATTTTTGTCATTATTTGACGTATTGAAGGCATATATGTCAAATACACGCGAATCAATAATATATAAATATTACATAAAAAGGAAAACGAAATATATTTTTTACAAGACACAGTGTAAGTTGTGGCTGATGTGTATAGAAGAAATTTCCCAGACACCCATAGAATTTTAAAATTTTCATTCTTTGGGTACGCATGTGCCTAAAAATGTATAGATCCTGCAATTAAAAGAGGAAACACAGACCATTATAAATGTGTATAGTTCGGTTCAATGCTGTAAAAAATCGCAAAGATACAGTCGAAAATATTATTATTTTTTATTATTTTCACAGTTTTTCAACTATAATAACAATTTGATGACTTTTCAATCTCCAATAATTTTTTTGACTCGAAATAAAAATCTCGGAGTTATAAATTTTTATACACATGCTGCACATGCAAGTAACCAAAAACGGATCAAGAAAAACGAGATTCTGGGTGTCTGGATGTCTGGAAAATTTCACCTATACGATTATGTTCAGTCTCACCAGTCTTACAATTTATATTGTGTCTCGTGTAACACAGTGTAACCAACAACTAGCAGCAGTACATTGTTAGCTACCGATAACTAGCAATAAATGACCAGTAATAATCATCTTAGCCAGACTGTGGCCCAGCGGTAAAGCGCTTGGCTATCAGTCTGGGGGGCGTGAGTTCGAATCTCATGCCCTGCTTTCAGAGTAAAGGTTTTTCTGTGGTTTTCCTTTACTCCACGGCGAATGCTGAAAGCCAAACAACGTAAGACGTGCCACAGACGCGGGCCATAATAATGATAATTCGGGCCTGCCGATGCCCCCGTATTGGCGAAAGCTGTTGGGGGATGTTAAGGCGTGGATTATTATTATTATTATTATTAAGGCTAATGTATAATCAACGCCGAGAACTGTCAACACAGCACATTATTAAGAATGTATTCATATTAATAATAATAATAATAATAATGATAATGTTAATAATGATAGTTCATTCCATAGTTCATTCCAGTGACTTTTGATTAGCTTAATAATATATTCTTAAATGTTCATACTTTACGACATTACACGACGTTTCCACGTCATATTTGTAAATAACAAGTATTTGGTAGGTACTATTATATTCGTAAAGATGCTTTATGTTCATCCCTATATATACATGACTCTTCATTTATATCATGCTAGAGGGCACTGATGGTGGTACATGACATGAATTTCTGCCACAGATTATTTAATTAGCGTTTATTTTACCGTTCAAATTCATAGTCATCTAGATTTAGATACAAAATGTGATATTTTATGCCTTGATGACAAAAATGGGCAGTTGATAGATGTATAAACTGGATCTGAAGACAGAATCTGTCTAGTTTGAGAAAATATCATTGCAAAAAAGACGCAAGGATATGCAATATAGCATGATTTTTTCTCAAAAGACGCAATTCAAAATGTCTGCCTTCATATGCAGTACGAACAAACATCATATCATATCAGAATCAGTTCCATCTTGCTGTTGGAGCAGTTGGCCACAGTTTAGCTTCGATTATTGTCTTTCTGTAATTATTTTTGTGGTCATGTAGAGCGACACACTAAATACATCCCTGTGTTTAGCTTATTTTTAGGTGTAGAGATTTGAATTTTGTACACAAGTACAGTGTTAGGAGCGAATTAGCTGCATTTCACGGAGCACTTGATTTAAATTTAAAATTAAACCGAGCATCTTACGAATAAGATCAATTGTAGAAGTATTACGGTGGAATAAAGATATCGAAACAATTATTAGGAAAACTTGTCGCATTTTGTTTGCAATTATTACGTTTTCCTCAATTCTATTACGGATTTTGGGAGACAATAAAGCAGGACAGCAGGGTTTCTGTTTGAACTCCTGTTTGAATTAGGTTGAGTACGAAATTATCGCTGCTTTTTTGTTTTATATTGATAAATTAGTAGTTTTAAGATGCAAATATTTCGCAACGGTATATAGGATTAGCAGTAATGCTAAAATGGAATCTAAATTCTGAACAACTTTTTCTAATAACTTTTTCCGATATCACTAACTTATCGTAAAATATCGCAAACTGTTTATACCTGACATTTAACTTACGTGAGAATTGCAGCTCATGAACTTCTATCTCTGTATACAAATTCAAACATATTCCACTTAAAATAAATGAATCGGTCGGTTCGAAAACAGAACAAGTCCAAAAAGTGAGTTCGGCTAAAATTAACAAAGTATAGCAGTTAGCTATTTTGTGCAGACATAATATAATAGTGCAGGCAAATTAAGTTGAGAGTGGGTATTAATTGTAGACAGGAGTTTTATCATTGGAAATGGTAAAGGGGCTCATAGTGAACGTAGAAAAAATAAATGCAGGTCGTGGGGTGGTATAATGTTTATTTCGGGGGGTTGAAAGCGGGTGCAAAGTATATTATTGCGCTTTCCGGCGAAACTTGACGTTTTATCCAAAAACGTCCTATACTAAGTTGTAGATCATAAAAAAATCTACAACATTCATATGGGTCACTTTTTACTATGACCTCAAAATTTTCGAGAAAAATGCGAATGACAATGCGAAAACGCATTTTTTGTTTTTAATTTTTTGTTGTCGCAACAATAATTCAATTTTAATCAAATTTTGTGAAAGCGTGCCTTTTTATACCTTAAATAAGTATACATTTTTTCATTAAACAAAAAACAAGAAGTTTTTGAGATATTTAGTTTTCTCCGTCAAAATCAGAGTTTCTTTAAAGAAAAATTCTGGGGTGAAAAATCATCGTACAGAGTTCTTCTGGGACACATTTTTGTTGTTTTTACATGTGCTTATTGATACAATAATAGAAACAATAGTTCCTATTTAACAACATGCTCAAAAATTGAAAAAACTCAAAAACGACTTTTGCAACACTGAATTTTAAAGTAATTGTTCATTATTTGCTTAAATTTTTAAGAAAATTGCAATACTGGTTACGACATTAAATTGTACGGAAGAAAATACAAAAGAAACTGGCTCTCATTTCTACACTAATGCTATAACCATTAAATTAGAATAAGAAATCTTCAGATAAGTAAGCAAAATAACAGTTTTTGGCTTTGAATCAAAAAGTATCCAATACAAAAGTTGTAGGTCAAGAAAAAATCTACAAATTTTGTAGAGGGTACTATATAACATAACCTCAAAACTTCCGAGAAAAATTGCGAATAAGGCAAAGATTGGCATAGTTAAATAACTATGCCAATCTATAAAAATTAAATAAAAAATGAAACATAAATATTTTTCATTTCTTATTTGTAAATCTGTAAATATATATTGACGGGGTGAGGTCGTTCGGAACGAGATATTCGAAAATGCAAGTCGCGGTAGGTGCAGCGTGTCGTATACTGACGATGCCTGTCTCTCCGTCTGGATTCCACGTTGCCACCAAGGCCCTACGAGGTGCGCCAAGTTAATAGTTTCCTCCACCCCGGTGAGCGAACTCATGTGCCAGGGTTGCGTACCGTCTTTTATGCTGCTCGGTCTAGGTCGTATGTCGAAACGTAGCGGAAGGGGGCTCCTACGCCCTCGCTGGTCATGATGCCATGGTGGCTACCTCGAAAGCGCTATTGCGGAGCGCACTGGTATTAGGGGCGTGATACAATATTAACTTTTGTAATTTATTATTATCAATTATTAAAGTACTGTTTCTACTGTATTGATGTTGTCACATTTTTAACTACTTAGTAGATTTTTTCATAAACAGTTTGTGATTTTTTAAGACATAAATAATTTACTTTCAGAAGTTTCGTCAAAACAAAATTAAAATTATAAATTAAAAAAAAATTAATCTTTCGCATCTTTGTCGATAGTTTTGAGGTTATGTTATATAGTAACCTGCACAAAAGTTGTATATTTTTTCTTGACCTACAACTTTTGTATTGGATACTTATTGATTCTACGACAAAAACTGACTATTTTGCTTACTTATCTGAAGATTTATTATTCTAATTTAATGGTTATAGCATTAGTGTAGAAATGAGAGACAGTTTCTATCGTATTTTTTTCCGTACAATTGAATGTAGTAACCAGTATTGCAATTTTCTTAAAAGATTAAACAGATAATGAAAAATTACTAAAAAATTCACTATTGCAAAAGTCGTTTTTGAGTTTTTTCCATTTTTAAGCATTTTTTTCAATAGGGACTATTATTTTTATTATTGTGTCAATAAGTACATGTAAAAACAACAAAAATAAGTCCCAGAAGAACTCTCTACGATGATTTTTGACCACAGAATTTCTTTTTAAAAAAAGTCTGATTTTGACGGAAAAAAATAAATATCTCAAAAACTTCTTGTTTTTTGTGTAATTAAAAAATGTATGCTAATTTAAGGTATAAAAAGGCACGCTTTCACAAAGTTTGATTAAAATTGAATTATTGTTGCCACAACGAAAAATAAAAAACAGAAAATTCGTTTTGGCATTGGCATTCGCATTTTTCTCGAAAATTTTGAGGTCATAGTAAAAAGTGACCCATATGAATGTTGTAGATTTTTTTATGATCTACAACTTAGTATAGGACGTTTTTGGATAAAACGTCAAGTTTCGCCGGAAAACGCAATAATATACTTTGCACCCGCTTTCCACCCTCCCAAATAAACACTATACCACCCCATGACCTGCATTTACTTTTTTTGCGTTCACTATGAGCCCCTTTACCATTTCCAATGATAAAACTACTGTCTACAATTAATACCGGTTTTGGCTTATAATCAGTTAATTTGCCTGCACTAATAAAGTAGTTCCAGAGAATTAAATGTATTACATGTTTTCTTTATATTTGCATTAAAACCAGAGCTATGATTAAAACAACCATAGGACGTTTTTGGATAAAACGTCAAGTTTCGCCGGAAAACGCAATAATATACTTTGCACCCGCTTTCCACCCCCCCAAATAAACACTATACCACCCCATGACCTGCATTTACTTTTTTTGCGTTCACTATGAGCCCCTTTACCATTTCCAATGATAAAACTCCTGTCTACAATTAATACCGGTTTTGGCTTATAATCAGTTAATTTGCCTGCACTAATAAAGTAGTTCCAGAGAATTAAATGTATTACATGTTTTCTTTATATTTACATTAAAACCAGAGCTATGATTAAAACAACCATCATGGACATGTACTGTTTTTGAACTCTACGGAAAAACAGCGTACATTTTTAACAATATTTGTTTATTTAAAGCATTTAAGCAATATCATAATAAAAGATGTATGGTGTTTTTTGCGTTCTGATTCCAAACTCGTTGTCATATTTTGTAAGTTCAAAATGACGGATTGAATATGACGACTAGAAAATTTAGAAAGATGTCCGGTGCTTATGTAGTTTATTTGCTGTCATATTTGAAGATCCTAGACTCCAAATCCGAATGGCGACCGAAAATGTAAAAAATCTTGGATTTGCATAAAACTTATTGCCCGTAATATTTGAAGATTGATAATTAAAAATGTCATGTCAGACTTTCAAAATAAATTCAAAATGGCGGATTATACATGGTTGGTCAAAATTATCGGGACATCTTAGTAATTCTTCAACCGTAAAGAATTTCAAAGAAAAATTCACACAAAGGTTTTTTGGTTTTAAACAAGCTATCGTCTGAATATATTTTCAATATACAGAATACAGATGTTCATTTTATTCTGGAAATTTGGTAAACTATTTTTTCTAATAGACCAGCCTGTATATATAACATTTTTTTAATTCTAAAATTAATTCTATTATGAGTTATGAGCAATTAATCGATCATTAACGGATAGAAAATAAAAAATCAAGAAAAAATAACTAAACTATGAAATAGAATTAAGTTAAATATTCAAGCTGCCAAATTTAAAGAAATTGGTATGTATGTGGGAAAATATTCTTTATTTGAAGTCCAGGAGTTTTGATTAATACCTTATAACTAACAAAATGATAGTATTGTATTAAAAAATCATTTCTACAAAAGAATTAATTCTAGAATTAAAAAAATTATAAATATACAGGGTGTGGTATCAGTTACCAAATTTCCAGAATAAACAATACTTTTAAACCCAGAAATAATTTTTTTAGTTGGAGAATTATTTAGGTATTTCGGTAATTTCGGCAATTTTTGATTAATTGCCCATAGCTCATAAATAACGCATTTTAAAAAAATCATGCAAAAGGTTCTTAGAATTAATCTTAGAATTAAAAAATGAAATTATACAGGATGTTCTATTTGAAAAGGGAAAGGTAACCAAATATCCAGAATAAAAAGAACATCCTGTATATTAAAAATATATTTAAACGATAGATTGTTTTAAGCAAAACAACTTTTACTTGAAATTTTTTTTGAAATTGTTTACGGTTGGATAATTATTTAGGCGGTCCGGTAACTTTGACTAACTCTGTATATGGCGATATATAGAGTGATATTATGGAGTTTGATGATTATATACATGATATTATTAAATTTTCTCTTCTAGGGTGGTAGTCGGTCCGGATATCATGTGATAGGAAAATTCTAAATTTTTTCTCCATTTACATACTTGAGGACTTTTTCAATATTATCTATCGTTTTGATATTGATATTCATATTCATTACTTCGGCGTACCTCAACAACGATTTGAATGCAAATTACGAAGTTGGCGAATGTTTACAACTGATATATCAATAGAAACTGAGTAGAAACGCGTTGCATGAGGGAGCAAAAAATCATTGTTCTGGACTTGGTAATTTCGCCCAAGCATCCTCTTTAGGGCTATTCGATAGATAAATCATTGTGAACATTTTGGCTATTTCAGTTCATAATGGTCAATTTTAGACTTGTACTGTTTTCGAACTCGCCGATTCAAATGCAATACAGTAGTTTCTTCATCTTTCCGTTTCCAAAGCAAGCTTTGTTGCAGTTTGTAGCTATTGCTTGTGTAATTAGAATTGTTCTTCTGGAGACAGACACGTTTGGCGCGAGCGCAGTCTACGTTTAACTTGTTTATGAATTGGTTTTTTTAGATGTAGATTTTGAACGCCGTATTTTTATTGGTTGCTACTCGAAAAGCATTGGTCTGTTTTCAAGAGACGGTGATATTGAGATATCGCAATATTTGCGACATACCAGAGGATACTTGGGACAAGGTAGAAAACAAACTTCACTTTAGCATTGTTATTTGGGTTTTGATAGATCCTACTTCTTAAAAACTCATTGTTTTCAACATTTTTATTTTTATCTCTGTATCATGTTGATAATACCCATTTTTACTGAAGAACTGACATTATCAAGACTTTAGCGTTGAATTTTGCTATAAAGCTCATAGAGATAGAACGTCGCATTTTTTAACAGAAGAACAAATTTAGGACAAACGATAATTAGGATACTTGTAATACGCTGCTTACGGCGTTTACTGGTCGCCCAAAGTTTGACATTGTTGGATAAACACTAACAAGCTGTACACGCGTACTTTGTCAGTGCACAACTAAGATAGCAACCCTTACATGGCAATTAATTTGGAGAAGTTGCCCAAGGTTTACGGGACCCAGGAACTACCATTGAATAAGATAATGTCGCCATAATAACACGTCACGGATCTCTGGCAAGTTATACCCAAGATAAGCGGCGTTCAACCAGTTTAAATTTGATGCAACTCAAGAGATAGTAAGTTCGAAATTCGTTGAGAAATTGGGGAGACTTTAACGGGTTAAGAATCGTTTCAGTTTGTTATAATGAGTGAAGATCTAGATGAATTAAATTTACAGTTTTTTTTACATAGATAGTTTATGTCCTCGATATAAAGAACTTTGGTGTTTGGTTTTTAAATATAAATTTTATTAGGCTAAGTTCTCTAAATGTATATAACATTATCAGTTCTCGTCAAAGATGCTTTTTTGTTTATAGTTTATTACAATAGGTGTGAGCTAATGATTGAGCGATTATGCATAGAAAATATAAGTTTATTTTTTAATTATTTACAATTTGTGTGTTCTTTACTTATGCGATACGATTTTCTAGTTTTCAGTTGTACAGAAAATGTTGTAGTGTATCCACAATATTTGATCTTGTGTTGTAGTTGTTTTAGTTGACTATTTCATAAAATCGTACTGCATAAACACATTAATTTCTACAGGATGATGCAAAATTTGAGGATAACTATTCAATTACTTAATGATGACGAAATGGTTCAAATAATTTATCTAGACCTATAATAATCGCACCATCACGTCTCGTTATAATTTATATTTTAGATGCATTAATTTAATGATATAAAAATATGAGTGATTTTTCCTATTAGATGCAGTAGTAGCGACGATCACATAGACCTGTATCTCAACTATATACCCATAAATGAACTTTCAATTTTAACCTTACAAAAAAGGACTATCTCACTAATCAATCGATGTTGTTAACGTTTGCTGTAGTGGTGGAAGTGGTAGGCAATGTATACTCTATAAGTACTTGTTTTCAAGTTCTTATAAATGATAAAAGTTTTGATTTGTCAAGAATTTGAGAAGTCATAGAATGAAAGATAATAATGGATTTGTTGTTCTCCTTTACTTGCATGCAAGTTTTGCTAATACTTGTGCGACTACTTCTCCAAGTACTTGCAAAAGACGATATCTTTTGCAAAATATGTATACAGTACGCAGATGTGACTTGCACAACTACTTGATTTGAAGAATTTATATAATTGGCTTTGAAACTCATGGATGTAGTTGTTGTACTTGTGGTTCATCTTTATTTGCATAATACCTGTTAATAATTGTGCAATTATTGCTGAAAGTACTTGCAAAGCCGGTATCTTTTGTAGCGTATAAATTATGCAATGTTTACTTGCATAACTACTTGCTTTGGGCCAAATGGGCAAATGGCTTTGCTAATACTGGTGCAAGTAGTTGTATCAACACAACTTGTATGCAAGTTAAAATTGACATATAAACCGTATTGCAGGCTATGACAGCCGGTACTTGCAACTTCATTATTGCATGCTACACGACATGCTAATTAAATTCCACAAGTGAACTTAAAACTTCGTCAATGTCGAACGTTAAAACAATAACTTTTAAGAACATGAAGGCAAGTGGAATGTTGGAATGTGATATCAGAAGTCATTCGTATCATTTTGTACTTGCGCGCAGCTATACACAAACCTTGTCTGCTGTAATCGCTCATTTACGAAAATTTTTAATCTTGATATTAATATCAGATGTTGTGATTTGAATTTACTTTGTATGTGCTATACTTTTGTGACATAATTTTGTTGATAATTCGGTGAATTGTCCCACCACTACCATTACAATGAACGTATCATTATTGGGGCTTAATTCGACCACACACATAAGGACGCATTTTGACATCTCTATGTGGACGCGCCTTCAGACAGCGACCGGATCGCGGAGACAGATAAAAAAACTAAAAGAATTGATAGAGCACTTGTTCGGTTACTTTGCGAATAAGGCGAGGCACTATCAGTAGTAAGCTCATATAAACACGGGTCCGTTTTTGATTCGACCATACTCTCGATTCTCGTATGATTCCGTTATTTTTCTCTAATTAATTTTAAATTTCGCGCGCACTGCGTGTCCGTCGGCCGCCTCCGTTATCATTCGGAAGTGTTCGGCGTTTCCTTCGGCTGCCTTCGGCCCCCTGCGGGGATTTTTATTTGTGTTGTGTGTGTTGTGTTTTGTGTGTGTGCACTATAAGCTGGGCACGATCTCACTCGTCCGGATCCCGTCGTATAATCTCGTGTAGTCCCGGCTTAGCAGCAGTCGTCTCTGGACTTGGCCGCTCTTGGCCTTCGTTTCTTGAAGATCTCCTCCAGCGGTGTGGCCAGGGGGCCTTTCTTCACGCGACCCCAGCGGCCGCGATTGAACAGACCCTCCAGGCGGTACTTTAGTCAAATGTTTTCGTGGCTTCGGAACTCTCTCATCTCGAAGTTGTTGTTGCCGTTCGGGTTCTTGGTCTGGGTCATCGGGGAGGATAGTAGGCAGACGCTCTCCGGGCGCACCAGGAGACTCTCGCGTTCGCTCTCCGGCCCTCCCTCTCGAACCGCACCCGGTACGGCTCCGTTGATGCTCGTCAGGTCCATCTCTGCCCTGAGGATTCGGATTTTTTGGATCATCTCGCGGATTTCGTAGCGCAGGATGCCTAGGAAGCACAGCTTGAGGAAGGCCAGGACGCAGTAACCTGCAAGAAGCAAGGTAAATGTTAAGATCTAGGTCGAAGGTCAAATGATGAACAATGATTAATGAAGGACATGGTAATGAACAACGTAATGACAACTTAAAGGGTAAGGTTAATGATAGGTTAAAGTTAATGAGGAAGATCTCGACACCCACTGGTTATCAAACAAAATTCTGCTACAGGCGGCGTCGTAATAAGTTTTTTTGATCTTTGCACTAGGTTCTGGTTGTCAATTAGCGTATGGGCATCTACAACATTGTCGGAATGTTTTAGCTAAAATCGCTGGCCGAATGATATGGTCCGTATGTACTTAGAACCATCTTCCGTATGTACCTAGAACCATACCCCATAGTGCTTTAGTTTGAAGAAATACAGTACACACCAGCCGTTTCAGTGATCAGTTACAGATCGCTCATTATATTAAGAAACTTACCTAGAATAGTAAGAATCGATGCTGTCGACCTCAGATAAGCCACCAGCCTCTCCTCGCAACCGGTTTGATGAGCCTTCGAGCATCTCGTAGTGTTGGTTCCAGGCTCCTCGCAGCAACTCGCCGGCATCTCCCACCTATCGGTCCCGTTCCTGTAGTCCTGCGGCCCGACCACACCGCAGCAAGAATCTTCCGACTGTAGCTTATCCCACAACGCTGCCAACTCACTCCCCGGGATATACTCCTGGTGGAACTTGAGTTTCAACGCTGGCTTCAACTCCTGACAGACCTTCTCGAATCGGAACGCCCAGAAGGCTCCTATGACGATGTCTCCAAACAAGAGGACCAAGAGGAGAAGCCAGTAGGCGTTGAGGAGCCGCTCTGAGAGCCTTATGGCGGCGAAGCAGCCCAAGAGTTGGAGGGCTCCACCTTGTGTGGCTAGGGCTAGGTAAGCGTAGAGGAAGCTTGGCTGGTAGAGGGTTAGGGATGGAATGAGGGAGCGTCTGTAGTCGAGGACGACGTTTTGGATCGCCGCTCCGACGAAGGCCAACGTCCCCGCTAGGATAACCGTGTTGCACGTGTAGATCCACAAGCGATAGTAGCGCATCGCGCGAGAGCCTACTTCGACGGCGCTCTTTGCGACACCGCCGCTACCTCCCTTGCGCCGCAGCGGCATCCGCCTTCGGAGCCCCCCCTCACCAGGCTTGATGCCCATCGCCCCCCATGCAACACCTGAAACAAACAAAAGAAACAGATTAGCGTGGTTAATACACGTACGTGCAGAGTGTTTTGTGACTTTTTAGCGAAAAGTCTGCTCTGCCAGATGGCGAAATGGACGGCGAAGCTGCCGTTTTTGCATACCGAATTCCAGTGTTCAGGACTCCCGTTTCTTTTTTTAATTGATGTGTTATACCGGCTTTGGCGATTGACCTAGATCAGCGATCTGCGGAGATCGGAAATCCGCAGACCTATTAGACGTACCTAATTTACTAGTATTTTGACTAATGCCGGGGGACACGACTCTATGTCAGGATGGAGATGTAAATGAAAGTCACACTGTTGGTTACATAAGCTGCGTTCGGATATTGTACTCCGTTGACACCGGGTACACCGTCCAAATGACACTTACGTGTTATTGGGTGTAAAAAGTGTAACGGTGTACAATATCCGAACGCAGCATATGTTGGTGTATTGCTAGAACACATAATTCCAGTACTACAGCTGACTATAGTCGTAGAAAGGCTATAGACGCACCACACTTTACTGAATTTGGTACGACGTCGTGACCTGCTTTTGGGACCAAAGTCCTGAATTAGGATCTTTGGTTGCACATGGGGTTTTGATATTTGGTAAGGTTATATTTACACACGTTCCACCACGGTCTGCTCACGCGCAGCGGCCACGCCTACAAATAACGTCAGTGCGAGAAGGAAGAGGAAGTCGCGTTAATATGGCGTTAATTTCCATAGCTGGCTCAGTAGCCTATTTTTCTTGTCACGGTTGTAATGACATTTATGCGCTGACGTCATTGCGAGAAGTTGCGTTCATTGCCAAGGTTAAATATGTTGTTGTGACATTCAAGCCTTTTTGACAATTAAAGCGTTGACATGGTTGTCAACTTGTTAACCTAAATCACCTACTAAAGTCAAAAACTAAGGATGTATTTGGTTGCCTACGTCCGTGCCAACATCCTCTCGAAGTAACGTCCAGTTACGTCATGCGCAGAAATGAACGAATTTGAGACACGACTGCGTCCTAGTTACTATTAGAAACCCGGCCACGACGTGTACATTTTTGACCAAATTGCCACCTTAGCTGGGTTGCATCTGGGTTGGATGTTTATGTTTACCGATTCTAATATTCTATGACAACTGTCATGGACTACTGAACTAACTCAGCTATGAGCTGTCAACAACGATATTCAGTGGAATTTCAAACTACCTGTTGCAGAGACACTAGCGGGGGCAGTGAACTCTAATCTAACTGGAAGGGATGCGCGCTGTACATTAGCTGGCGACATTTGAGGCAGGCGCAAGCAAAAGAGACAGAGCGATGATGTGGTGTGTGTGTCACTGTCTGGCTACCGTAGGTAGATAGAATGCAGTAGGTAGTGTTTTCTTAATTGATATCTCTGATATCAACTGATATATATATATATATATATATATATATATATATATATATATAACTGATATCATAAAAATGTCAAACCGCTATGGTACCATATGAGATAGAAAGAGATGGCTACCCCACATAACTGCGGGTTGCATACCAATTGCATTTGCCTCCCTTTTTAATCATGTAGCGTAACCCTTTCCAGTTACATTTCACTGAGCGGGGGTGATAAATCCGCATATACCGCATGCCGTAATTCGATGGACATGGCTCCAAACATCCTTTGGACGAATACAAGACGAGTTAATCCAACTTATTATGTATACGCAATTCCTTTTCATAACCTTGCCAATGTGATTCTGATCCATATTCGTTCAAATTTGGACAATAAATTAAGAAGTCAGAACACACGTTTTGCGAGTATGTTGGGGCAATCTATTAATTGACCCAACAATGGCTACACCTAACGTACGATCTACGCTCAATCAATGGCTGCTCCAGGGTTGATTTTAAACCTGTTTGTAGATTCATCACTATACTGCCGATTCAGTCTTAACTATTACTAGAGAGCGGATCCTTTTGTTTTTGCTGCGTTTTTGTAAGCAGATTAAAATCCTCAAGGATCACCATTCTTTATAAAAAAGCAGAGAATGGCAACTAACAAGAAAAGCAAACATCGAATCGCAAATAATTAAAAAATAATTAGCCCTAAAATGAACCGAAAAGGAAAAGAGAACCCTTATTAAATTAATCTTTTGCAGAAGCATCTCCAATTGTTATCAAATAGTATCCACAATGCACACACAAAAGATCTTATGAAAATCCACCGATCTTCATGAAACGATTCAAAATGAGGATAAAATTCAACCGGTTATCAAAAAAAAATATCTTTTTTAAGGCCTCCTTGCATGGAGTTGATAAGGAATTACAAGGAATGTTCACCAGGCAGATATTTTAATATAAGCTTAAGAACTTTTATGTAATTTTAAGTTAGTGGAGATAGATTATGACATTAAGTGCCAATGAAAGGAATGGGGAATTGAAAATGTGGTCGCTTGCGGCTACTAGACGTGTTTGCACGAACACTCAATTATAGTTCTAGGTTTTCAGTAGAATTGGTTTCGATCGGGCGACAATTCGCAAACAAAACAACGGCGCGCCGTCTGAACATCCCTCTCTGAAGATAACTTCCATTATAAGTTTTTAAGTTTCACCCGCGAGAGACTTGGGTGGTGTACGTGACCTAAGAAGAGCTGTAAAACTCCAGAGATCTTAGTTCTACTTGGTTTTCTATGTTTAGGAAACGTGTACTGGGCGTTTCCTAAGCAAGGTAAGATATGCAGGCTCCTCGTATCAAAATGTAATAATAGCATCATGGCAGTTGTTATTTTTATTTGTATTACTTTCCTCCTCAATCATGATATGGAAATTACTAGCAGTTTCTATAAATGAAATAATCCTTAATAATTATTTATGGAATTGATGGTCCAGAGTACAAGATACCTATAAATTATAAACTCAACTCTGCGGAGTTCGCTCGAATTGAAGTAGTGCATGCATTTTATTTAGCATTGCGTTTGAACTTCAATCTGTTATTGTGGCGAATTCCGTGAGGGATTCGACCTTCGCCATGATAAATAATCCAATGGATGTACGCGGCGGAGGGAAGATTGAAACCGCATTAAATAATTCAACGCCCTCTGGTGAGCGGCATGCGATCAATTCGGAACTTCGGACATGTCGGTCGAGTCCGGTGTTGTCCGCAGTAAATAGGAATCATTTACATTTGAGAGGCGACATCTACCGAACGAGTGGATAGATCAATAAAAACAGCTTACTACGAAATGAAAGTACTTTGTTACGAATTGGCTTTATGCGAATTAGGTAAATAATCTTCAAGTAAGGCTGTGTTGTGCGATTTTACAAGCAAAGTCTTTGGGAATACTCGCAAAGACAAGCTCAGAGATCAATAAGTCCTCAATACCAACACTTTTTGACCACACCTTTACAATCGGACCCATTTTTGCAATTTATTTGCTTTTGTTTTGCGATTTGCAATGACTATGAGAAAAGTTATGATAAATGTGATAAATTACCGTAATGCAACATATTACCGAAATGGTGGATGCGCAGGTTTTCTATTTATATTTTTATATTTTTCCGCTCTGTTTTTTAAGGTTTCAAAGTTATAAAACATACTAACCCTCAGTCAGAAACCAAGAAATTTTCTTAAATTGTGTAGGGCTATTCTTTAAAATCTAACAAACGGGTGGGTTTTTGTATTTCGGAAATTACAACAGCTATAATTTTGGAGAAAATAGGATGTCAGAAGCACACTTAAACTTTATAGGAAAACTATTATTTCTAATGGCCCATTTTTTAAATATTTGTTTGAACTGAAGTTTACCAAAACAAAAAACTGAAGCTTAAACCGCATATTAATTGTTTACGTTATCCACTTCAGGTAAACCTAAGATTAACTAAACCGCGAAATGTCAGTTAGGCAGCATTGGGCTTGAATTTAATTAACTTCACTAGAATTGCACCCGTGTTGTCAGATATTCCTCTTTAAACATTAAACTGGAATAACGTTTCCAGCAGAACTATTATAATGATCTCTATCGACATATTCTGATGAAAAATAATAAATATTTCATATTTGGATAGTAAAAACACATTTTAGTCTCTAAACTAACATTGTACTGTTTGCTAAATTGGTTTTTGATATGGCAACACTGACTAGACTTACATAACGTACAAACATTCCAGTGAATTTGCGTAACATTTTGGTGTTATTTTTATTGAAATGTTTAACAACTATTAATGCAAATCTACAACAAGTAGTATGTATGAATAGTGTTTACAAAAATCAAAATATGTACATTAAAATATTCACATAGGCTTCAACATGGGTTTTAGTAGAAAACAAATCTCGAACTCCAAAAGCTCTTAAAAGAAGAGCAAATGTGCAATAAAATTGCATATTAAGTGATGATTGTGTGTAGTTATATGTTAGATTAAAATACTGTATATTTAAATTTGCTGGATTTCAAATCTTTTGTTTTGTAACATATTATTTTATTCATTTTATTACTCACTTTTATTGTAATATAACTATAACTATAATTTTCTTGCAATAAATTATATAATAAAATAGGTAAGGATTGTATATTTGTATATTTACAATTGTATATTTACATTTTACAGTGGCTGGAGATGAGCTAGTTAGTACCAATTACATCTTCAATAAGCATGAAAACTAATCTCACTTTAATGTTTGATAACCTGAATCTATTAAAAAAACTCAACATTCCTTGAAAACTCAAAATGATTGAGTGTTGGTCGATAAATTCTAGGGTGGTAGGTATAGTAATCTTGATGTAATCTTCATCATCAGTTCATAATTCTCCTATATTGGTCTATTTTTCTAGTTGGACTGTAGTTGGCAAGCGGCTTTTTGCCAGAACAGCTAATAATTTATTGAAAATAGACGCATCATAACCGAACAAAATGTCCATATTTTAGGTTATGTTCAGTTTACATTTTAATCCGTGGATATTAATTAATTAATATTGAGAGACACGAAATTAATCTAAACCTTGGTTTAAATTGAAAGCACAGTTTAAACTGAGGTGGAAAAAATGGGCATAATATTTCTATAATTGAAAAGATAATTATGTAGGGCATTGGGCATTAATGCATGCACTGATTGTAGAGTATGTTTTAAGTTATCAACAAATGGAAAATATCTGATTATCTAACACACTTAAGTTAAAAAACTCGAAAGCTAACCATAATTTGAAAAATTCTTTAAATGATATGTGAAACGGGTGGGCTCGACTATCAACCGCTAGGCGTTAGGTTTCACTATTCACTGATAGGTGGTTTTGAATCCGCCTTTTTATACTACTATCTTCACCAATGATGAATGACCCTGTAGAATATAACTAATTATTATCATTCGCATCTTACGTAACTTTTAAGAATATCAAAGGGGCGTAAGTTCAATTCAATTTACCGTTCAGTGTCCCTTACAAATCACCGATTCCATCTGACTAATTCATTCCCTAAGACCTAGTTTCGGCGCGTCATTCGGAATGCTTTACAACTTGACGGCGATTCGGACGACCCGAAGGAGACTAATAGCGTCGTTAAGGGAAATGACTTTCCCTACGCGCAAAAGTTGACTCTTAATAGCTGCCGTAATGCGCCCCCAAAATTCTTTAGACAGCCCTTCTTAGCCTCAACAGGAGCAAGAAAAAACGATCATCAATTTCCTACTTCCCCACTGCATAATTGACCAGACAATTGCCACGAAAGTGGAGTAGTAGTCGAAATTAGCTCAGAGTCGATTTAACCGATTTAAAGTTGCATTAGTCGTCACTAGATATCAGAAGGCGGCATTTTGTGGATTGTCTTATATTTGTTGTAAAAGTTATGATATCTTCTTGTATACTACAGTGAACGTTTCTAAACCAGAACTGCTTTAGTTTTTGGCTTCAAATTTAGTTATTTTCGTAAAAGCACATATTCATATCTATGTCACTTTATGTGAGAGTAAATACATCTGTCAAATAAATAAATAAATAAATAAATAAATATCGCCTTTATTCCCATCATAGCAAAAAAAAAAAAAAGTAAGTAATATAATATAATATAACCATAATATGCTAAACAGCGGGAATCATAAGGTGCAGTTCAGGTGAAAGGATAAACCTTTCCCTGCTCTTCCACTGAAACCTTAAAACTAACAGAAAGTATAACAGCTGAATGCCTACATAAAGAACACTAACAAAAAAAAAATTATTTCAAAAGAAAAATTAAATGTCCGTGCCAAGAACGTAAATGAAATCAATAGAATCTCATGCATCAGACCACCAACGCGCCTGCACAGCCCACAATTTACAATATTATAATTAGGCGAGCACTATTGCGTCTCCAACAGAAATCTATGCATAGCACACTTAAACGCCGGTAAAGACATAGACTTGAAGGAGTCCGGTATTGCATTGTATTGCGAGTAAATATTATGCGTAAACGATCTTTGAAAAAGTGCGGTCCTATGAGCAGGTGGCGTTATAAGATTTTTGTTCCTGATGTTGATTGTATGAATATCACCTCGGAATGTTATTTTGCGCAGCAGGTATGGAGGATTGCCCGTAGTGAGTATTTTATGATATAATACGAGCGTGTGTAGCCGCACGCGATTTCTCATATTCAGCCATTTCAGGTCTTTCAGTTTGTGACTTATCCGTTCGTATTTCCGAATACAAAAAATATACCTTAAACAGGCGTTCTGAACTCTCTGAATACGCGCTGCATCGCTAGCATCCAAACACGGACCATATACCGAGAGGCAGAAATTAAACCGAGACAAAACCATGCTTTCACACAGCATAACCTTTAGTCCCAGGCCAAAAACATGAAGGAACGGATACAGTAACTTAAGGTTAAGAAAAGCAGAACCAATAACTTTAGTTACATGCGCGCGATAACGAAAACTGTTGTCGACCAACAAGCCCAAATTTTTTGCTCGTGCAACCACACTAATCCTGTTGTCAACGAGCTTGATATCACATTTGTCCCTATACTGCTCAAGGTCTCTTTCTCCACCAAACAAGATCACCATACTCTTAGCAGGATTCAAAGTCAATGTGTGGTTTGCAGCGTATGACCGCAAATCTTCTAGATCTAAATTTATTTTATTCATACAAGTGTCCCAATCATTTTTAGAAAAGGAAAGGTATAACTGCGTATCATCAGCATACATTTGTATGTTGCAATGAGTAACAGACTTCGGAAGAAAAGCAGTGTAGATACAAAATAATAACGGGCTCAAAATAGACCCCTGCGGCACACCTCGACTGACGGCCAATGGCTCCGAATTCCGTTCCGACAAGTGCACAATCTGTAACCGACCCGACAAATAAGATTCTACAAATTGAATGAAGTGTTTAGAGCAACCAATATGAAATAGAATCGACAACAAGATTTCGTGGGTAACCGTATCGATAGCCTTGCTGAAATCAAGTAAGACCAGTGCAGTAAAATCATTCTTATCCCTTGCTCTGAAAATGTCATCAGTAACGTTTAAAAGAGTCGTAGCACAACTCCTACCGGGAACAAAACCTGACTGACAATCAGGGAGCAGATTAAATTGTTGTAGATGACCCCTAAGTTGAACATTTACTATCTTCTCAAGGATCTTACTTATAGCAGGAAGAATGCTGACAGGGCGCAAATCACCATATACAACGGGGCTTCCTACCTTAGGCAAGGGGTGTACAATAGCAAGCTTCCACTGGCCAGGAAAGTAACCCTCCTCTATGCAACAGTTTATTAAATGAGTGATGTAAGGTAAGGTAGTTGCAACAGTCAATTTAATCATTGCAATATTGATCCCATCAGACCCATAAGCCCTACTACGCATACCCACTATGAATTTCATAACTGTGTCCTCATCAACAGTTCCCAAATCAAAAACAGACCCAATTGAACGATAAGTCGAGCTGAGGTATGAATTGGTAGTCAAGCTGTGATCGATATTCAAAGTCGGTACACTGTCAACAAAAGCCCGATTTATGCCATTTGCGTCTCTAAGGCGAGAAGGTATCACCCTTGACTTACGCGGAACCGCGGCAACATCCCTGATTGCACTCCACAACCCCTTGCTATCGCAACGGCCTTATAAGAATCGGAAATACGCCTTCTTTTCATTTCGAATTGCAAGAGTGGTGTAATTACGTAATTGCTTATAATAAGTCCAGTCCTTCTCGGCTCTAGTGCTCCTAAACTTTGCCTTAGCTTTGTCCCGTATTCGCTGTAGCAACTTGATAGTATCTGTCAACCATGGCATTTTAGGTCTGCTCAGTCTCGCTGTTCTAAAAAAAATGAATGATGGCCATTCTGTGGAAAATCGCTCTAGTATTTCAGTGTCTAAACGCTTTTGGCACAGAATATCCAGAAGTGTAACTTTGTGTTGGCACCCTGATCTCGAGGGTACAAACTTTTCTGACCTTCAATACCATCTGATGGTACTGATGTCACAAAACATCATGCATGGTCGTCACTTTTTGTGGCTTTTTGCAAATGGCTTCGAATAGGTTCGGTTGGTTCACTTTTATTTCAAAGATTTTACAGCTAGCACGCCAGTCGACACGATGAATTGCAGTGTGCCTGATATTCAATCAGCTTGTGCATAAATATCTCAACAACATCAAATGCCAATCGTTTTGATTGTGTACGATGAATAGGACGAAAATAAATTGAAATTCATAATTTCACAGGTTTAGTTTATGCTTTATGGATCTCCGGTTAATCGTTTTGTTGATTGATGGCACTCAATTTTGTGCGAAAATAACGACCGCGACATTTATTTTTGCTGGACGATTGATTATAATCGAACAATTATGTTTATAATAAATGGATGCTATTTGAATTTAAACTATGTAATTTAAAATTCCATAAATAATTTTAATTCAAAATCGATTGACCCGATTTATTCCATTTCCAAAATTACTGCTAGGCGAATACACAATGAGCAACATTGAGAAACGAACGTTATATTTGTATACTGTGATGGTATGCTGTGCACTACAATTTAGCTGCTTTTTTGGCATGAGCATTTTGTTTGTACAATTAACTTTTTAGTAGTTCATAGCGATTATTTTTCATTATTACATTCAAACGCCTATATATTTGTAAATTGAACGTAGGAAGACAAAATAACTAAATTTTTTGTTTTCATTGAATATGCACTGAGAAAACTGTATAGGAACCATTATAATAATTCTCATAATGGTTATGATAAAGTATATTACCATTTGTGAAACACCCTGTATAGTAATATATAATAATAATATATAATCCAAGTGACTATCCGGGCCAGCTTGAACAACATCTAAAAAGTTAAAACTGTTTCTGGATTTTTTCTTAAGGATCTGAGTCTCAAAGCAGAAAGCCTAAAATGTGTCTAGTTTTTGAAAAAATGCATTTTTAGTTTTAGTTTTTTTTTGTAGTTTCTTTTTACTTATTTTCTCTAAAACTAGACTCAATTCTGAATTGCTGTTTTCAGATTCACATTCTACGGAAACAGCATTCAAAGACTGACGCATTTTGAAAATAAAATTCAATGATTTGCAAGCGTTGATCGTTTGTAAGTCGGATGCATGGTGGACTTGCAAACCTTACTGAGCATTTTTGACATGCACACATGTCACGAATCTTTTTTTACACTGAAAAAATTGACACTAAAAAACCAAATAGCAAAAAAATCACCCCTTACATTTACATAATTCTGTATGAATGGCGGATGCGCCGGAATAAATTCTATCGACTTCATTTTAGTGTATTATTGCCGCTGACAAACAATGCAAACGCTATACCACCGTAGTAAGACGCCAATTTGCATTTTCACTACAAATAACAAATGCAGAAAACGTGTTGAAAATACGATACAACGTCGCCGGCGCGTAATTTATACGTTTTGAGGGCACAAACCTCGTACATTCTGGCTTACCGCGGGCGACACCTATAATTCAGCATCAAAATAAGGTCGCTCGCGCTACTGGCTCACCTGAACCCTTATTTACTGCCAGTCGTAAAGAAAAATGTACTTCCCTCCAAGAACTCGCAGATCCCGATGATAACGAAAATTACGTTTTACTGCATAGATGTTGTAAGGGTCCCCAAGTCTCCTGAGGATTTATTTAATGACCTGAAAATCGCAGTAAACCGTTCCTGCTTAAGGATCTATCTACCCGGAAAGTCCAGGTAAAGAGTGCTTTTCCTTATCTAAATGGTTTTCCGATGTGGTAATATGCATTGATTTAAGAAGGCGCTAAGACGTAGAAGTCTTGAAATAGGTTTTAAATTACATGGTTTCTTGAATATATGGGGTAGTACGAATAATATACTCAAGAAAGTGGTCCTTTATTTGCTTATATAGAAAATATAACTTTTTTCTACAAAACCCTCTCATTTGGTTCTTTTGTATCCTTACCTAATTCCTTAATTTCTGCAAGAAGTTTACATCCTTTATAATAGATATAATCGATTTTTGAAATGTATCGAGATATTGTATGGATTATTGATCACAAAAGAAAATTAATTGATTGGTCCTGTTAGTTTATAGAGCCAGTTCATGTTCGGATTTACTGATCTATACAAAAGGATTGAATTTAGAATCAGATATTAAGACAATTAGATAGGTGTTGAAGATAAACTATAACAGGTTATCGTCATTCATATTTTGCAATAACTGTCCTTTTCGATATATGGAGCGAGGCAAAATTTTCCTTTCCTTTGTGCTCAACCAACTTTCAATGTGGAGACCAACCGGGCGCGACAGTTGGAAACTTCCGAAAAATAAATCACCTCCCGCAAGTTTTATCACGAATTTTACCGGGGTTGAGCGCGATAAAGTTAGGCGTTATTACGTAGTTCGATGATAAACTCTTAGGACCATTAGTACCGCTCTGCCACGGGGGTGTTCAGTGGCGGAGCCAATATTTTTCCGGAAGGGATAAAATATTTCCCCTAAAACTGATAGAAACGTGGGATTATTGTTATTTTGCAAGAAAGGAATATAAACGTATAAAAAGTTGAGATCATTACCCAGATAATGATGTCATGGCACGGCACTATGCCTTTGACAATATACGAATACAGACACACTTGACAGATCGTTCTAAACAAAAGTTTGGTTTTTGGAGAAATGGTGTAAAATATCTTAAAGCTGTTTTACACTGTCCATAAAATTAGCTCAGATATTATATAATTCGCCTGAACGAGCAAATGTAGATGGCGCTGCAAAAAATAGTTATGGCCACTCTAACGGGATAAAATCCTGGTGTTCTATGTACATGTATGATATTACTTTAATTAGACGTTTTTGGAAGGCTACAAGATGGTAGTATTCCCAATAGTATTGGTAATGTAATTGTTCGTGTATGTTGGCGAGAACATAATTGCAAAGTGTTTAACCTAAAAATTTGTGAAATGACAATGCCTCACTATAAAATGAACTACGCTGAGGAACACAACAATAGTTGTTACTCTTATTGGTTCTTTTTATTGCCCTTTCCATGTTTTCGTTCAATAATAGATTTACAAATTTTTCGTTCAATAATAGATTTACAAGTTTACCAAGTACTCGCCACACCGTATCCCGTATAGAGTAACTCACTCTTTTACCACCAGAGGGCGACTCTTTCGTTCGTTTTAGCGAATATTCGTACCAATATAAATTGTGTAGCATCAAACAGGAAATTGGTTCGCATATGGGCTAACTTCCCAAATTGGCCAGAAATTAGCAACGTGTACCAAATTCCGTCCAATATCCTAGCCAGTTTTTTCTGACTTACGCACGACGGCTCTGCGAGCTTATTGTACGTACACAAACGTTGTTTATCTCTGTTTATATGTATGGATTATATCCTATGAAATATTAGGAAAGTGCCGCAAGTTTTTGTACGTGTCATAGACATACCTTCCAGTAACTGATTAGTCTGAGGCGTGCTTCACACCAATATCCTGGGAAACGTCAGTGTGAAACTGTACTTAACCTTAAAATTTGTTGTATTGAACTTAATAAAGCTCTACGAAGCGTATTTAAAGTGCCCCGTTCTTCGTCTCTACTAGTGATGTAAAGTTTAGTTATTTTCGGGTTACTTTCGTTATGGTCGTTAACCCTTTCCGCTATGCAACCTGTTTTATATGCAGGAGCCTTATTCTGCAGCACTTAGCGATATCGCATTACGCCATATCGAACACTTAGCGATATCGATAGTCGCATTCTACTGTTTTGGTCGATATCGACTGACGTCATGACTTTCCGACATGTCGCTATATTTAACGACAGCTTCGGAGGTGTCGATAAGTTGATTCGATATCGATATGCGTACGTAACCTCAATTTACTTATTTTCTTTATCTCGTACGGACATTGTTGACATTTCCAAACTGCTGTCACATCACAATTCACAGCTGACAGCTAATGTACTACCGCACACAGAAAAGTGATCTCTCGAACGAAGAGAGAATTACTTGGATGAAGTAGTTGGTAGGTTCGTATATATGCGAGAGATTATTGACTTCAACCAAGGCATGTTATTTCTCTGGTGAAGGAAATAAACGGGCTTCAATTAAGTGTAGATTTTTATTCCCGGTAAATATTTTTAGCTACTTAATGTAAGAATTTTAAAGATTTGGCACAAATACGTTTTCTATTGCTAAATAACAAGATAGGTATGTTATATTTACTTACTCGTTCTAACCTGTTGCGTGCCTTACATCAAATTATTTCGTGTTGAAACGTTTATTGTGCACAATATACACTAATCACAACCACAAGGCACATCCCCAACGGGTACTTCGTTGTTGTTTTCGTACGAGGTGCCGCTCCTTTACGGCGCCAGCACTACGCGCGGGCGCGCGAGCCTTGAAAAAATCACGATGCGCACATTTATTCCAGAGAAAGGCATTACTTGAAAGAAGTGAGAATCACTTCAGTTAAATAATTGGTGGGTTCAGCAAACAATACTTACTTATATTAAATGTCTTATTTTGTCAATATTTTCTTGGATCAAGTAACTACGCACTTGGATGGATTTATTATTACTTCGTTGGAGAAATTGACATTTTGGGACGAAAAATTCAATTACTTGTTTCAATACAATATTGGTTCTTATAATGAAAGAATTTATTTGTCGACAGCATTTATCTGAGAAATTATTTTACTTCGATTGAGTATGTGGCATTTCTTGTATATACCTAAGTTTCTACATCCAAGTGAATATGCATTTGAATCTAGTAAATAAATTCAAGAAATTATGTTTTCTCGTTCCAAATAATCACTTTTCTGTGTGCGGTAAGGTAGTTTTATTTACCGAATGATAGCGATATCGATACACGTGACGTCATGTCGAATCGAAACGGTATAGCGATGTCGCTAGTCGCTATAATTGTAGAATAAGGCTCCAGTATCGAATACTCAAACGGTGCAAAGTAACTGATACAAAGTAACCCGGACGTAACAAGGTAGTAGTAGTAACAAGGTAGTAGTAACAAGGTAGCAGTAACAAGGTACCCGAAAGTAACTAATCTTTTCTTCTAGTCTCTACGTTGCAGCCATTTTTCCTGCCACGTCTTTCTAATTTTACGTTGATTTTTTCACTCCATTCCTTTAGCATAATGTTCTGCAATATAATAATCAATATGATTGCACTCGATAAAATCACCGTTTGTCATACTGTGTCAAACATCCACGTGGATGTTAAATAAACAATGGCCATAACCTCAATAAGTCATAATTATGAGGTTATGATCAATATTGAAACTAGAAAAACCAAAGTTTATGCGCACTGCGCAGAATCGGAGCATATCACATTAAACGAAAAATTGTATAACATCATATATCATACACACAAAAATAAAAATATCCAAATTCTTGTACAAAATCACAGCTGTTTTCTTCTATAACATCTGGGCCAATATTTTGGACAGTGTAAAATACCTTTTATAAAGTTTTGAAAAGGATTGTTCGAAATCTGTAAAAAAATTTTCGATTTTTGTGCCGTATTTCACTTGCACAATAGAATCATACGCAGTGACCCTTGCGATATTTAATCACCACTCAACTTTCCTCGACGCAGAAGTTTAGGAGCTCACAAAAGTCAGAGGACCTAACATATCGCCTTCAATTCTCCACCCAAAGAAGGCCGAAAGGCCGGAGGGCGATAAGGAAGCTCCACGACGGCGCCCCCATTAAAAAATGCAAGGAGAACACGAAAATAATAAATGATCGCCGCGTCCCTAGCGGGACTCTTTGAAGTCACGGGAAGCGCAGAGAAAGAAAAAACCGTTACGGGTCGGACAAAAGCGCCGCAACGCTTTTGATGTCTTATCTTGGACGGCGTAAATAAAGACGTTTAAAAAAGAGCCCCGCGTTGCATTATACCATCGTGCAGGGTGAGCTGATATAATAAAGTCACCTCCGACATGCTAGAAGAACTGAGAGCTTTCGAAGCTATCAACTTTATTTTAGTTTCTCAGGCAGTGGCGTGCGATGGATTCTAACCCAGTGCCTAAATCAGGGAAGAGAAAAACATATTTTAGGATAGTTCTACCAGAAAATCGGAGAAAATCGAAGTACGACTGTATTGACGACTGCTTTGGGAACAAAGTTAGTGATAAATAAATTCTATGCAAATCTGAGCTATCGCCAAATTTATGAGCAACCATACCTTTTGAAACACCCAATATAATGTCGATACTTTATTTTACAACGCATTTTAGATTCACGGATATCCGGATAGAAAACATGATGGGCCTATGTTTCTGGGAAAATTTGCAATTTGCAATTATATCAGCATCTCGATCATAATTTTGGACTGGTGTTTGTAAATAGGGAATGCGTTCCACACGCAATACATCGCCAAAAATGCTGGACACGTACAAGATAAATATAATTCAGATCCATAACCTTAGGTTTGTTTTTTTACCATACAATTGCTTGACCCTTTCCGAAGGCTTATGACGAAAATGTTCGATATTGCGCGATGTGGCTGCTGAAACGTCCAAACATTTCTGTTTTCACAATAAGTAATTTCAATTCTTGAAAATTCGATTTAAAGCGAACAAAATTACTGAGAACCAAGTGATTTATTATCGGGGATAAACATTCAACAAATGCTGCAACAAATTTTCAATAGCTTACAAATTAAAAATCGACAAAGAAGCCGAGAAAAGTTTAAGTAGTCCAGTTATACGACTGTGAAACAAACAAAAAATCTATATATAAAACTCTCGCTGACGTCATTACTCATAAAAAATTGATGGATCTGACAATAATTTTTCGTATGCGCTGTAATTCTAATCGCTACACCCCTTTTAGATTGCTCTAGCACACATATTATGAAGTTATCCGTTTTATCCAATAATTAATGTTCACACTCTATAAGACATTTAAGTGTACCATTATGTGCCAGTAACAGTATTTTAACCGGATGCACGCCAATGTTATTTACGCATTTGACTATAGATTTTTCCATAGATTTAGTATGAAGATGCGATTCTAGTTAGTTTGCCGAATCTGGTACACATTCATATAATTATGCATTATTTTTGCATTATATTGCTACTATTAAGTTCATTTCTACATACCTATATAACGAACAATTATATAATACCCTTGGTGCTTTTTAAGCCATTTTTTCATAAATATGATGCGATAGAATTATCTAAGTAAGCTGAAATAAAATCTTAAACTTTGAACTATAGAGCTATGTAGAGGGGATGCATGGAACAACTGTGTTTAGTATTTCCTTACTGAAAAGCTATTGTGTAAAAGTCACATAACTTCACAAAGCTCACTTATGTTTTGCTTCGCCTACTACAAAATTGTGTCATGTACAATATTTAGAGCATCGTGTTTTCCTTATATTTGTAACTCATATAAAAAATGGGTCCGTATAGACCCTTAAGTAGGGAATCTAAAATGAAAGCTTGAACTTCCGGAAACTTAAGCTATTTTTTTACTCTAAAACGCGGGAGCATAATTGATACGTGTCCGGTTTACACAAAATGCGTATATAGGTAAAACTACGAGAGCTGAAGGTGAGTCATCGCCTAAAAACGTAAGAACAGACGCATGAAAAAGCACTCTGTTTCTTTCTAACGCACGGGAATGGTCTGTAACGTATCAGAAAAATAACAGCTGGAATCGATGACTCACCTTCAGCTCTCGTAGTTTTACCTATACAGCATCATTTTACAGAGTTTTCGCATGGTTGTTCGAAGCATGTCATTTACTGTTCAAGGTGTAAGGTATCTATTTTAAATATCTTTTCTTCTTCTTGTACAAAGTTACGTTATTTTCTTTAAAATAGTATAGTTTTCATCAAGAAGAGCGTGGCTGTTCTACCAGTTTACGTAGTAATAACGTTAACTTATGCTCGAAATTGCTTTGTAATGGATTGGACATTGCGAAATTTTGCCTTAAAGTCGTTTTCTTCATTTGTGTTTTCTATGAAGAATAGCTTTTCCAGTTCTACTGCTAAAGTGCATGATTTCACTACATGGTAAGGGGCAATCAAACATAAAATTTCTAATACACTTGGGATTACCCTAAGTTCTTTCGAATTGGACCCTAGTATCATTATGTGGTGCTCATCAGTTATTATGAAGTGGCTAATAAAAAGCAAACAGTTATAAAGAAATTTTAAAGTGAATACAAAGATTGTGTCGTAGAAGAGTGTCTGGAACTACTAATCGTGGTCTAGCTAGAATATCTTTAAGAGGGGGGTCCAACAGCCGATCTACAACAGCTTTGCTATTTTTTAATAAGTTTGAAAAATCAGTTGAGAATTGGTCTTTGCATGGGGATGTCGACGTTTTCGCTAAAGCTACTTTTGAATAAGATAGACTTCGCCGACGCTGTTTCACTCTATTTTTGCACACGTAATCAGGCTGTGTCAATCACAAAGCTTTATATGCGTGCCAATGGCAAGCCGAGATATTATTAGTATGGCGATTCTTTACAATGCTTACCAACATAACATGGTAACTCTAAAAATGATAAATTGTTTACATAACCTATGTTGAGAATTTGAGATCTTTAACATATATATTTATATAACGTCAATGACTTAAACATTTGTCTATGGTTTATGCAAAAACGCACGTACAATGAATACACGCACTCGTACTGTGAATATGTTCCGAATATTTAAAAGAGTTGTGAGGCTATGTGCCCATATACTTTTATACCTAAAATACGTAGCATTGTGTTTGTGAAGAAGTACGTGCAATCTATCGCAAAACCCGTACCGATACCCTTGGTCACAGATTACTTTCTCTTGGTACTATAGATTATGCACTCATTTCTCAGCCGATAATAATCCACTGATGCCTAATGAAAAACACACAAGTATACATATTACATACGTATGTACGGCATCAACATCTGCACAGGGATCTGAGGACGTATAAGAAAACATAACACTTAATAAGTTATTCTTTACTTACCAATTTGTAATTGGTATATTATTTATAAAAGACAATTAGAGAACATAAGCTTTTTAATATTCTATTATATCATCGTAAAATCACAAAAATGTTGATCCTCACTATCATCAGTCCACACACATATGGGTCGTAATGCTTGTTTGGTTCTTCGGGGCTAATTCCAATACTATCTGCGGTTTCTTGTCTTAAACGTAAATTCCCAATACACTTTGCACGAGTAGAAAAATATCTGGACTCAGTAGTTGACAAGTGGAGTATGTCCCATTATACAACATTTCTCATATAATAATAGTATAGAGCCGTCTTCCAGTCTTACCGTCTTACCAAGAAATTTGATCAAAAATCAGTAATCTTGAGCATACCTCGGTGATTTTATTGCCGGTTCATGGAAATTATGATAATTAGTAATCACATCTCTTGTCTAGAAATCCTCTTCGATCAACAACATAGTACATAAGGTATTTTGATATTCCGTAATGCAATTTGAATCCAATTACAAAACCCATAATGAGCTTCTGCATCATACCATACTTGGAGCTTGAATTCTCTGGTAGTAGAATGGATAAAACAGCACTGTTTGTATGTATGTTCAGCTAGCTAACCTAACAATTGACATGGAGTTAGTACACTTCTTTAGGCACAAACCTGATTGATGTCTGATAAAATAATAGAATTTTACCGAGTACAGACTTTTTTTTGTGGTATATAGTAGATAGAGATAGCCCCATTACTATCTTCGTCTAATGACGTCTAGTTCTCGTAGATGGCCACACTGTCTAGACTCGAACATGGATGGACAAATTGGGAAAATACGACGCCGATTCTTCAAAGGCGTGACTTTATTTCTTTTCATTTATTGGACTGGCACCAAAAACATAATTGAAATGTTATTCCTGAAATCACGAAATCCAATTACACATCTATCTTTGAGCAGCAACTGTTTAAAATTGGGCATGGGTATAATAGCCAGACCGACCAAGAATACTTCATTTAGATTGTTGTAATCTTGTAAGAATCTATCATTATTCAATAATAAACCCACACGAGCACTGTACAGTTTGAATAGTTGGACCAATAGTGAACCACCAGAACAGTTCTGAAGTTAGGTTGAACCATCCTCTTAACCTTCCTCTTGCACTGGGCACATGAGCACAGATATTGCCTTTGTCTCAGTGGAACAATGCCATACTAATCGGATGAAATACGTTTTGCCTATAGTGACCGCGTTTGTTAAACTTCCATCGATTACATGAAAAAAAAACTACTACACAGCTGTAAAGGTTGGGTTCAAAATCGCTACAAATAAAGGCTAATAGTGCATCCTATAGAACTACCAATTACAGGCTAATACGGATAAACGCAGCATTGACCATAAATTCTCCGTTCGCGTGTATCCCATACCGGTGGAGCAAAACAGAGAAAGCGGCTTGCCGGTAATAAAGTTTCCTCATTAACCGGGCTAAGTAATAGGGGGCGGGCTGTTCACGTGATATGCCGGACCTAGCCCACTTCGCATCTAATGACTTCCCGTTCTATTTATATATGGCTGCCGAGCCTTCTAGTATTTAATTTATGAATATTAATGCCAAACGCGCCCGCTCGAGGCGCTGCATTCGTCCGCGGTGCACTTCAGAGATCGAGGTCGCCCACAAAACGTTGAATACAGCCGAAAATGTTTACACTTCATTATTTACGTGCTCAGTTCCTAATTGTTTGCGTACACGTCTCTAGCAATTTACCCTTGTGGCGCTCTCTCTCGAATGGTTATTCTCTTCTCGGGGCGCTCGGTTAACTCGCCAGCTACGGCTTTGCCGGTAATTACCGGCAACTTTCCGGATGATGAAGGGTCCCGTATTTACAGCAAAAAGCATTTGCGCCGAGAATATGTTGTATGAAAACTAATTGTACGGCGGAAAACTGCCTTTATGGCATTGTCCGGCGACGCCACCAATTGTGCGGATCTGTGGATTATGTTAGCACTAGGGATGGGCTTTCGCGTTCATTTTAGTGAGCCGCTGCAGTCGAACCGGCTCATTAAAATGACCCGTTCAAACAGACCCGTTCAAAATGAACGACTTGCATATGGACCGACCGAGCGACCTGTGGATCGAACCGTTCAAAATGAACGAATTTCATATGGGTTATAGACGGATCTAGTGAACGAATCGTTCAAAATGAACCAGACACACGACGCGCGCATTGCTGGTGTCTTCGTTCAGCCATCGCAACGGCCCTATGTGACTGGAGGGGTCATTTGTACAATTATACCGACGCGCGACGGCCTAACTCATGCGAGTAATGATTTGGTTTGTCAGCACTGGATTTTTCTGATTTAACTTTGTTTTTCTTGTAATTTTGGCTGATCGAAATTACCGCCATTGAGTAATAAAAAAAAATAGATCCTATAGAAATACTTTTAAGGCTAATAAGTTAATGGTATTGGCAGTGGCTCGTGTATAGGCACTGTGGAATTGCAGCACCCCCTATTGATATTATGGATCCCATCCACTTGACATTATGAATAACATTTAATATAATGAGTCCCTTTCCCTTAAATAATCCTTGCTTTATACTTGTACAATAGATAATCCTTAATGTTAGTAGCCATGTGGCTATGAAGGTCTCCATTGACATTGGCAAGTCAGAAAAATAAAACTAAAACTTAAGGTGTCTTTTCCAATGTTTATTTGTTTGGGGGGCTTTCGGCAACTAGTTTCGATATACAATAATCATCATCAGACCAAGCTAAAACCAAATTTAGACGTCAGTCTTGACTACAGTACATATATAATACAAATGATAATAAATACAACAAAATCGTAAAACATACCATCAATGCAATAAAATCACAAGAAAATAGCGTCTACCATGTGAGGTTAGGTCAATCATAATGTAGTGTAGACAGCATACACGGCAAATCAACGTGTCTAAAACGACTGTGAAAACAACTACCGTGAGGAAACAACAAACTCAAACGACAAAAGCTACCGTTACCTTGAACAAAACAAAATTAATAACACTGTCCAAAATATGCTTCGGTTCAACGTGTATATCAAGGTCATTATATATAAGGTTATCCAGGTTTGCAATCTGTCAGTTTGCGGGGTAAGGAGATATCATGACGTCACTGAGTCCGCGCGCTGCCACCAGTTTCTCTCATTGTGTGATTTAGGTTAGGTTTTAGAGAAATGAATAACACGAAAAGTGCAAAATAATATATTTGAGCATACAAATAGGGGAAATAAAATACCTACAAAACATAACTTTTTATTATACATTATAAACAATATTATATAATTTTCTTCATTTTTTTTGTTATTTTACTTCTAATTTCTGAAACTCTTCGCTTCATATGTTTGCTTTTTTTTCCTGTTCGTAAATAAAATTTAAGTAATTTATTCAAATATAAATCCTTTGTTCAACAAACGTTTTTAATACTAATCTATCTATATTTGTAAATTTTTTTGAAATGAGTTTCCTTAATTTACGGGTTATTTTTTTTTTTGAATTACTAATTCCACCTCCCATTTTATTTTCAAATTCTTTGTTCAGTTTATGTACCAAGTTCTTAAAATCCATTGCCGGTTGAATTAGACCGCCAAAAGATAAATGTTTAATCCAGGACGGAATGGAATAATTGTGGTCTGGCGCTGTAGTCTGCTTCCTGGTACGTATGATACCCAAATTCTAGGTGAGTTTTACTCAGTTTTTTGCAATCCACCCTGCCAAATAATCTAACCCATCGGATTCAGAATCTTTTGAAACTTCGTAGCTTGAGGTAGTCTGTTCATGGGGTGGATAATTTTCTTTGTCATTTTCCGTCACTGCTGCTGACAATGCTGCGTCTTCCAGAGATGATGTTGTTGATGCTTTGTCTTTGCTGGTGGAAAGATTGCAAGTGCGTAGCACCATGCGAACTACAAAGTCATCACTACTGCGGTCAGTTGTATTTAAATCTCTTTCGAAATCTTCAGTCCGAAAGTGCTGAGAACACACTTTGGCATTGTTAATGTCCTTCCCACTTTACAATTATTTATCCATAACTGACGTAAATTTTGATCATTCGGAAATTTAAAATAAGGTATTGTCAGACCGATCACAGAGGAAATTGAGTACCTCATACGACAACCAGGCACTGGCAACACGCAGGCATCTAAAATTTATAAATTAATTCACAATAATTCTAATACAGTTTATGATCTCTATTCTTACCTCAAACTACGATAAAACACTATCCTATGAACTATAGCTATGTATAAATAATCACTAAATATTAAATAATACTAAAACACACGAACAAACAATGTCTTAGAAAGAAATCAACTAATCAAAAAGTCTATTAAAAACCGAGGACCACCCAAAGCCGAAACCACAACTCAAAGCAAAATGTCTAATATAAACGACCGAACAGTGCAGCAAACAAACGTGCGACGCGAGATGTGGACTGCATGTGAACTGTAAACAAAGTCGGACGCGATCTCGCATTTAGTGACGTCACAACGACGAGGATATAGGCATCTGAAGGGGGTAAGCTTTGTATACTATAGGAAAGATACCAACATGTATAACCTTATATGAAAAGACCTTGCGTGTATATCTCTGATAAAGGTGCAGTTGTTCTAGTCGTCGTCACCAGGTGGTGGTAGGTTGCGCGCAGCGGGAATTTTAAAAGTTTTTACAAAGAGTCTGTTTCTGGGAATTTCGATTATTTCGTTCAATATCAGGTCCGGGGTCTCGAAATGATGTTTAAAAATTTCCAATTCTTCCATTAGGTACATCTTTCTGGATTTTTGCACCTCATGAAGAAGTCTGATATTGTCTGTGTTTATCTTATGTCTGGTCTCCTGCATGTGTTTGAATACACTTGAATTTCTGTCCTTTATGTGTTCTTTAAAACGGATTTTTAGATTGCGACCAGATTGTCCAATGTAAAATTTGGGGCATTCAGCACATGTGATTTTGTAAATACCACTCTTATCTAAAATATGTAATTTGTCTTTGTTATTCTGTAGTATGTTAACCCATTTATTGTTATTCCTGAAAGCAGTGTTTATGTTATGTTTATTTAATGTGTTCATAATTTTGTAAGAGATCTGGCCTTGGTATTCAAGTGCGATGAATTTATTTTTGGTACTGTAATGTGGATAAATCTCCCTGTTTACTGTCTTACGATGTATGTCATTGTATATCTGCTGAATGTATTTTACGTCATAACCATTGTTCACACCAATCTGAACGATGGTATTTATTTCTTTGTTGAATTTGTCAAAACTTAGGGGGGTATGTAACGCACGATGTATCAGGTACTGGAAAACAGCCCGTTTGTTGTCACTATTGAAAGAGGTTTTGGGGATTATGCTGTCAGTACATGTGGGCTTTCTATATATATCAAAATCGAGTCTATTAGTGTCAAAATTCTTCATAATCTCAACGTCCAGAAACTGAATTCCATTGTGTTTCTCTTTCTCTAGAGTAAAATTCAAAATGCCTAAGTTATTGAGAATGTTGTGTAGAGCAGTGATGTGTGAGTCACTGCCGTTATAAATTATTAAAATGTCATCTACATATCTGCCATAGAAAGTTATATTATCTGTTATCATTTTATACTTGTCAGAGAAAAGTTGTTTTTTCATCTCATTTACATAGAAATCGGCCATGAGGCCTGAAATGGGGGATCCCATAGGCAACCCATCTTCCATGCAATAGAATTCTTTCCTGAAAGTTAGGAAGTTTTGTTTCTTAATGACATGTAGCAATTCTATTAGATTAGTAACGTCAAAAAAGTCTATCGATTCATATTTGTGCAAGTTGTCCAGTAAGAAATCGTTAATAATCTTGATAGTGTCGGATACGATTCTTTTTGTGAGTAACCATCTCCTAGTTTAAGAAAAAGATACAAAAATCGTTGTATGGCACTGTGATCTCTACAGTTCCAACGCCGTGGTATTTACTGTTCTGCGCATGCGCACACGGGAAGCTGCACGCGAGGCTGTGGCCTGCTAGTGATAGAGAGAGGCACTGTCGCTCCCGCAGTTCTAACGCTGCCCACCCTGCCGTGCTGGTGGAAGGTATATTTACAAATGGCAGATGGCATTTCAAAACGTATTTTAGAACCATTCCAGTGCTCTCGATGGAGAAAAAATTCTCTGTTCTTATCCAGAAAATAAGGCGAAAATTATAAATCTTATCGCGCAAATTAAAACAAGAATAATGAATTTCATTTTTTTGCGTTACTCCAGTTATTACTACGCTTATCTTCACTTCACTTGTTTGTTTGTTACATTTAAATCTTGTAATCGATATTTTACCTACTTCCCAATGTCCAATAGAGTTAAAATTTTGCATGTGGACGATTTCCAGTGACAAAGCATTAAACAATAAAAAAGTTTGGATGTAGTTTTTAGATAAAGTATTTCTTACATAAATTTATTAATGATAGTCAAATGTAAGAATTTAGGTTATAGTAAATAAGAAAACCGTTTATTTTTCTTTTATTTCCTGAATTTTCTTACGATTTTATCAAGCTTCTGAATAAATTTTCTTTTTATACATGTGTTTTCCTGTTACACAATATATTTTAAAACAAAGGCAAAAAATTCTCTGGGGCAGCACCCCCACTAATTTTAGCTATGAGCCGCCACTGGGTATTTGCATAAATATAATTTAAATTAATTAAATATAATTTTGATCTTTTATGGATTTTCGAAAGATGATTTTACCGAATTTATACGCTATTTTTCAAAAAGTTCGGTATGTTTAATTGAAGGAATCGTTCAATTTCACCGCAAAGAAATCTCATATCTCACATTCTGCAGATTATGCTTTTTATCTTTTCATTATACATTCTCAAACTTCTATTTTGTTTAAAATTTATTTATTAAAACTAATGGTTTTCATTTAATGGTTTTCATTTTTTCATTTAACATCCCAAAAATATTTAAAACTAATGACAGTGTAGATATACGAATCTTCATTCTTCAATCAAACCAGAAATAAACGAACGACAATAATTTTTTCATAATACTGGAAACAAATGAACACGTGCATCAAAGTCTCCGCCGCGCCGGTCGTCGCAAAAAGCTGGACTGTGTCTACCTTGAGCCGTCTATGCCTTGAGCAGAAATGAGCCGAGTGCGTAAACGCCGTAAACGAACAAACAACTGACCCGCTCAGTTTGCTAGTGGCGAAACGGTCGGACGGTTCAGACATTTGACCCGTTCATTTTGAACGGTTCGTTTGCTAACGACTCATCCCCAGTTAGCACTAAAACCTATGACTTTACCACTAACATTAACCTGTCACAGTTTGCCAACATTAAAACAACAGCGTATATTTTAACATTTTGGTTAACCTTTCATATTTAATGAATGCAGGGGTAAAGAGGTACTTACTCTATGGAATACGTTTATTGTCGAAAATACCCGATAGTTTGCAATAATACATATTGGTATTTGGTCTAATAGGATGGACACTTGATTACAGAATGAATACTAGGAAATAAACGAAACCCATTAAAGCAGAGAAGAAGATGACACGATGAAGCCACTAACCTATGGTAAAGGGAAGCCAAGACTAGACTGACTTGGAAGGAAAGAGGGGAGGCCTATGTCCAAAGGGGTACCAACTTCAACAAATTTGTTTAAGAAAAAACTGATAATTTTGAAAAACTACATGTCTACAATGAAGTGTCTACAGTGTAAAACCACAATGTCTCGTCGCGCGCCAAATATGTAGATTTCGAGCGTATTGCTTTTGTGTACGTTTTTAAATTAATAACTTGTAGGTTATAAATAGCAGTGTCGATTTTGCATTTATGTCACGTGTAAGTGATGAGGTTATTTTAAATATGCATGGCAAAACAGTCTGCATAAAATATAGCGTGTGTCGATGCAATAGATAAATCACAAACGTGAGAACAGACAGCTCAGGTCGATGACAATTTACCATAAAAAGAAGTTATAGCACGATAGTATGTACTAAATTTAAACTTTTCCTATTAGAGGAGTATTTTTAGAAATAATTAAATCTGTGTAGGTAACTGCATTTTTTATTGCACTTATTACAGCAATATTTTTAGAAATAATTAAATCTTTTTACGGACGCAATTTATTACGTGAAATGGGTATTTTACGTAGCTTCTTCCATTGGGGTGACCCAATTCGAAGGTTAGTTGTTACATATTATATATTAGGTATATTATATATTATAATTTACATATTAAAATAATATACAGTGTGTCCCTAGATGATCATAACTATACTTATAATGGATCAAAATTTTAATTTCCTGAGTAAAAGTAATTCTTTATAAAAAGTTTTGGATGGCCTAAAAATGCTTCAGCCGTCAGAATTCTAATTTAACATACATGATTATTGCAATAAAAGTGATTTTCTGAAAAATTTCATACAACATTAATAGATATCTGAGCATTAAATTAAGTTTACAACAACTTTTTTCTATGACATTTTAAATTTAACTGTAAAAAACTGTGATAATTTAATAATTCCTTGTTTTTCAAGCACCTTGCATGTTAAAGTAAAACTCTGACTTCGCCCGTGGCATTTTTAGGACAAACTGTTTAAAACGAATTACATTTTCTCGAGAAAAGACAATTTTGGTCCATTACATTTCCATTTATATAATCCTGAAATTTCAAAGCGGGACAAGAATTACTTTCATAATTTATTGTTATAGCTACAACTTTATTATTAAAAATTTTAGTTTGCGCTCTACATAAGTTAAAGTTACAATATACTATACAAAATAAATATATTTTACCCATTTAAAAAACAAAAAGCACCCAAAATAAATTGATAAAAACAATTAAAACAAAAACTTTATATCATTGACACGACATATCAATCTCTTTAATTAATAAATTTAGTTTGCCTTGTACATAGTTCAAGTAAATAATATATTTGTATATTTAAATATCGGGTTTTTACGGTAATTTAACATCAGGCTTTTAATTTATTACTATCACATTTCCCGCTGACTAGCAGTTCATAAATTTGCCGCTCCAGGTATGAAACTATAAAAAACAAATAAAACTTTTATTATTTCGCTAACGCTCGATTTGGGGTGGATTATAAAAGCAAACACTGAGCGGATTGTTTCTTTTTTGTGTATGTTTCGTTATTATATGAAAAGCTTTTTCGTGTATTATTAGTTCAGCAGACCAGATCGATGACACATATTTCACCACGATTACACAGTCAGCATTTTTTAACACGCAATATACCAGACACTGCTCGCGTTCGTCATATATCCAAAAGTTAACGTGATAACGTGTGTAATAAAATGTTTGGTGACCACTAAAAATGAATAGGTTGGTAAGTAATATAACTGATAAGTATGATGTTTGACTTTTGTTAAGCGTCAGTTTCGGATTTCATAATAAACACACAAGTTGGATGAAGGTTCTATCAACCGTGGGCGCCGTTACAAAATGTTCCAGGGGGGGGGGATTTTTTTTTAGTAATAAAGGGTGCGGTAGTGTGAATGCCTATGATATTAACTATTTTGTTAATAGCAACTAATATTATTAACTATTTGTTGTAAATAATATTTATAATTAGAGACCTTATTCTTATTTGTTAGTTGCTATTCTAAAATGAGACACAACAAACATGAAACTAAAAAATTATCAATAAAAGAAACACAGCCTATACTGTTCGTAATCTTAAATTGCATTCACCATGAAAAATCTCCATTGCTTTTACGGTTGTGTCATTTTTTACACCCTATTTTATGTATATTGATATTAAATAAATTGCAAGAAAATTTGATACCTTTCTATCGTTTATTAATGTGTAGTTAATAATTTTTATTAAGAATTGTTTGTAATTATATATTTTTTTTTCAGAATCATTGAACTTTTATCCTAGAATTTAGGATTTGGTCTGATTGTCAAACTGTATTGACGAATTTTATTACTTAAACGTACATTTATTAAATTAAGTAAATCTTAATAATTGTTGTTATATTTATGTTGTATAGGAAGTCAGTATACAGACCATACTGACCTTAGTAAACAATTATTTTAATGTACTCATGTCCGGAAATGTATTGTTTGAAGGCTGGAGAGTCGGAAGATGGAACAAATTTTACAAACAGCATAGGGAAAATAGTGTCATGTCATGTATCATACGATGGCACTATTAAAACCAAATAATATTTGATGATTTGTCTGACATTTTTGTTATTATTTAACGTCTTTGAAAGAAGTTAATGAGAACCGTTTTGTAATTTTGGTACGAATTTTGGTAAGTAAGACGAAGTCGAAAGCGACGGACAAAACGAAGACGGTATTGAACCGAGCAGAATTCGGTCCAAAATATTACCGAAAACTTATACGTTACATAAACTAAGAAATCCTCAACACTTTCTATAGCTTCCTACGTGTATGCTGATATTCAATAAACCATTTATTGCGCATATACAATCTCGCAGCAGTAATTAAAATCGTTCATATCTACGATGTAGGTTTGATCTTCGCACACCCCCTTATTAAAGTAAATGTGGTCCTTGAATTATATCTGAAAAGGGGTTTTGATGTTTAGTTGAAAAGAATGATGGCGATCACTTACCAGAGTCGCAAAACGATGCGATCATGCTGGCGTATTTTGATGAACACAGCAAAACTAAGAATGCCACAACCCTTTGGCCATACTATAGCAGGCTACACGCATGTTTAAATATGTATAGAATCTTGATATTTCCCAGTTTATGCAAGCGATTAAAAAGAGGCAGTGTGTGGTTATGTGTTGTACGTTTGACATATGGCATTTGATATTAATCGATATCAATGTGTACCAATCTTATAAAAAACGTTACTAAAAACGATGTTACAATTTGTTAATTGTAACACCGAAAACAGTGTTACAATGTGTGCATTGTGAATGCAAAGTAGAAATATGATATTCTCGCATCGTGTAGGATAAAAAAATGATTTCCGGGCCGCAAAAGGTGCCCAACCTCGATAAAGAATCACTTTCCTGGCTTGCTATACAATATACGATAGTAGTAAAATGTCAACAGGAGTTTTTTTTTAACACAGCGCGGGGGCAAGCGCCGACACATCACCCAATAGTTTGGGAATAGTTGGGTTCAAAACCCAGGGGTGGCAAGCGCCCCCCCCCCCCCTTGCCCATATGTAACGGCACCCCTGCTATCAACCATGTAATAATCAACCAATAATAATCCGTGAATCCAGCTAAAAATATTACAAAACAACACAAAGGCAACAAAGTTCAAGTCGCAAGAGTCAATTTTCGGGTTATGTAACTGAGACTATCATCCAAATTGTCAAAATCTAGAGATTATGATTGGTGCTATCAGCGCGCGGATTTTTTAAAGTTGATGTCGAGTGAACAATACCGTACTTTACGTTAATTTTCCGTACGTTAAGTGAATATGAACAAACACACATACTTCAATAATTTTTAGGATTGCACAATTGTCGTTTGTAGCCTACGTTTAGGTCGGCGGAAACCGCGCGGGTCTTCTTTGTCGGCATCGACCGCTGCCTGCTGCCGACAATGGAATCGCGCGGATATTCGCGCGGTTTCCAAGGGTTTTGACCATGGGTTTTTACAATCAACGCAGTTACGTTATCATCGCTGTGCGTATACCGCAATACAAGCAATTCAAACTTAAAATGTCAAATTTATTTTTGCGATGGCTGATGGTTGACGTTTCAAGCAAACATCACAACATCACATTATATAAAATGTAATTTAACCCATGCTGCGCGCACTTTGCCTATGCATGTCTTTAGTAGCCAAATTTAGTTCCACTAACCCTGTAAAAGCGCTGAAGGCAAAATCACGGGCGCTACTATACCGACAACGAGATAAGTCATATTGACGTTTAGTATGACTTACATCATATACTTCATATAGCTCTTGCGCTGGCGCTGACTTGCGCACTTATTTATTTCATTTTCTGCCAGCCGCGTAGCCTTCGAAGAGCAGTTTTTATTAGTTTTTGTGTACACGAGTTTGTTAGTTTTGTAGTGCTTACATCAATATGGTATACACATGTTCCGTACCAAATTGTCCATCAGTGGGGAAAAGTGTGTTATGTACGTGTTTCCTAATGATCTGGAGGTAATTACCATTCAATTCCAAATATTGTAGTACGTAGTATTTTTTCTTTCAATTGTTAAATGATACTCCTATTAATTTTCGTACAGTATTTAAGATATGGACAACATAACCATTAGCAGAACCAATTTGTTCGAAATTCCGATGGCAAAAGTACGAAAAAATCGCAGAGCATGCAAAATTAATTTCCCAGAAGACCTGCGGTTTAAGGACAATGAAAGCACCACAAATTTAAAGAGGACGTCGGTTTCCAATTTACAATTAAACTGCAAGTGGAAATACTTTTTTTAAGTATTTTTTATAGGTAGCCGTTGTTACAATTTAGTAGTAGGTAGTAGTTTTTAGCAGTTATTTGCTAGTAGATGATAAAAACAACAAGAAAATAATTATTCAGTGCCCAAGAGATTTTTTTAATACAGAGAGGAAGATTTTGTACATACTCGTTGATAAGGAACAAAACCAATGCCTGAAACTCAACTTTCCTGGCCTGGGTCCGCAGATGAGACTGCAGATGTACCAAACAATGGCCACAAAAGTATACATTCATTTGCCAGGACTCTCCCGGACTGGTCAAATAAATTATGGTACTTCCCAAATAGAGAGAGGTGAATATATGAAAAAAATTATTATGATTTACGCCAGATTTTTCTCATAATATTGACCCGGTTTATTACTTGAATATTGTTTATTTAACGAATAATGCTATTTAATTACTACTTAAGTTCAAATAAAGAAATAGTTGGTACTCGAGTAGTTCTGGCTTAATGGTAATCAATGAAACATTATTACTAAGTTGAAGTAAGAGATATTTTTTTCAGTTTTCACTTGTTTTTCATTTTATTATTCTCAACATACTTCTTATCAGCATTCGAAATTGGATAAAATAAATTTTCATTTAACAAGTTTGTTTGAATTGCTTTATTTTCCTATTTTATTCATAATTTTAATAACGTAGTTTCTTTTTTAAGTCTCCTTATTAATAGTTTATAACGTTAATAACATCAATTTTTCCACCAAGTTTGGATGTTACTGCTTATAGTAAATTTGACAATACTATTAATTTGAAGACGTGATTTTGTTAGTGGTCTGCAACAATAACATCATACTTTTATTATTTCCAAACTAATTTTATTTTTAAATTACGGCAGAGGCGGCAATGAGACCACTAGCGCTAACGTCTGTAGCGGGGTTAGTTGAACTAAAAGTGTATGAAAAAATAAATGGGCTGAGTGGGCTATCTACATTAGTATATATGCATCTTATCTATGATTTAACCTTTTAAACGTCTAAACTGCTGTTATTGTACCAATACAGAATAAAACGTGTTTCGGAATGAAAAATGATAATAACTCGCAAAAGGAAAGCCATTTCACAAAGTGAAGTTTTAGAGAGATATAAGATAATAAAACTGACCTATGGACCCGTACGTTGGCCGCATATATACGTGGAAAATTGACGTAAATTTATGGCGACTGTCGTAAAGCGTATGAAGAAAATTTTTTATCGCCCACAAAGTACTAGAGTTTCCGCTCAGAGAGGTCACTTTTCCCGCCAATAAGCGAAATAACTTCTTACGACTTCCGACGTTATAAATGACACCCTTCCTGTGACTTAGAGCGCCCTCTAGTGCAAACTTAGTTGGTTGGTTCTCAATTAGTTCGAGCATCTCTGAGATGATTAATGATTAACGTTGGTAATTTTCTGTTAAAACAAACCATAGGTCATTTAAAGGCATATTTTTTATTCCTGGTAATTTTAGTCATGTAAAATTTTAACTGATCCAATGTAGTGACATAACCAAACATGAAATTACTCGATGGTACGACTTTATTTACATCACATGCTTTGTACAGCCGAAGAAAATAAGATGTTAACATGCCCGCAGCTAGCGTACACCAAACGTAGGTCGGAGATTGTCGGTCGTCGGTCGTCGGATACCTACCTGCTAAAGTCATAACACCACAGGGTCACTTTTGTTTCGCTTCGTTTTATTTTTCTGTATGTATGGAATGAAATCGAATTTCGTCTATTTATATATGTTTCCGATATCGGAACCTGACAAAAGGGCATTGTAATATTTAATGTATTTTAAAATACACAGTAAATTAATTCTTATTGTAAGTAGGTATACCGACAATTTCAGTCGGTATACTGCCGTTATAGTTCTAAATGTCGTATCTGCAAATTTGTTGAATATTGTGTAAAGCACATTTTGAAGTCCTTGATCATCAGGGCGCCGCCGCGCCGGCCGGCGTATGTCTGAAACACAAAACCGATCATTATATTCGGCGTAAATAATGTTTAAAAGATTTCTACAATTTTGCATGTAACTGAAAATCTTATTTGTCCCGGTTTCTACATTGCTGCAGATATGACCTTTAGAACTGTTGTTCAGCATATTAGTTTAATTAGAAAAATGTTGTTATTTTTTTGTTTATTAAAATTCTATTGTGACGTTCTATAATAGCATCCATACGCATTTTCTTATGTGTGGTAAGTAACGGTTAGGATTTACAATCCAATATGAATGATATCACATCAGAATAATATGTCGATAACTTTCAAAAACTTGTAAAATTAAAATTTATTTAAACTTCAATGTATTATGTTACTCAATTTATTATCATGAAATTGTTATTTACCTTAATATTAATTAATCAATTGAATTTTATTATTTATTATGTAAAGTATTGAAACGACAAAATCTCTGGAACGGATTGCTATTTTAAAAATCCTCGAACTTGTCAATTTGAAATTATCAAAATATATATAAATATAGTAAGTGCGTAGGCTTTCACGGCCAGAATCATTTAGAAAATAATTAGGCAAGATTCAACAGTCCGCTGTTGCTCAACACTGCCACGAGTCGGGACACACAATGGATTTCGATCACGCGTAGATGTTGGCAAGGGTGGGTAATTATCATCGAAGGCTTATTAGAGAAGCCATCGAAATTTACAAACATCCTGACAACATCAATCGTGAGGACGGTACTGATTAGTAGGGTCTGGAAATCGATCCTAACGTGGTCAGGTGGAAAAGCACATGGAGCGGTAGCTCCAGATGTGCGCAGTGAGGTGTAAATGCAGGTATATAAGGGAGACATTCTTGGTAGGTCTTCAGTATTTAATTAGCTTTGAAGAAGCGAGCAACATGGTTCGCGAAACGTCAGCATTAACAAATCTTGACACACGGCAGAACCCGGAAGCAGTTTATTTTCTAAATATATAAATATACATAGCTATATTAAATTCAATGTCCAACCTTCAATTGTTTTTACTTATGACGTCAACGATAGTTTTTTAATGGCCATTCCCTTTTTTCTTACTGATTTTGATATATGTATCGCTTAATTGTCTCGATATAATACATTTATAATCTTGTGTAATAAATTTTGTGAGTGGCCTATGAATATGGTAAGGATTATTTGTATGTTTAATATTTGATTTTCCAAGTATTCAATTTTGATTTTTGTGGAAAAGACGAGCAGTCAATTCATCGCTAATTTGATTTTTGTAATGATAAAAAAATTTATACTGGCTGACTCCAATATTCTAGACACCTCAAAAGGGTCCCTTAGAAACATTGAACCTTTTGTCTGAACATCGGAAAATAGAGATAAAAAAAAACATAAAATGGTTATATTCAAAGTTATCCGTTGCTGCATAACAATTGGTAATACAAACTCGGTTAATTACAAAATGAAAAGCCCGGGATTATATTTTATATAAAAATTTATTTTGCTAATATTTCAAGTTTGCTGTAACGTTTTAAGGATTTGGAAAAAAATTAGGTCCATATGAAAAGTTTTACTCTGAAACATTTAGTTTCTAAAAATAGTTTATGCAGGAAAAATGTGGGACATATAATAAATGTGAATGTTCCTTTTATCATATATTTTAAACACTTAAGTAAATAAATGTGCAATACAGTCAAAACCTCTATAAATGTGCATTAGTGTAATTAAAGCACCAAGTAAACAAACAAAAAGCACTTCAATTATTAATCTAGGCAGCTATTTGATTAAAAATCATAAATTTGTTGGACAACCATAATTAAATCAATTTTGGCTGATACAACAACAAAGGATTTTGTTTGTTTTCTTAGTGCAACAAATTGACGATACATATGTTCTGTGTTTAGATTGTCATAAATGTATCATTTCCTAAAACAGCAGGTCATACCAACCTCAAAAAATATGAAATAAAGGCACTCCAAATTTATATCACCTCCAACCTAACCGAACACTTTTCTTATTTAATACATGCTTATGTCATTACTATATTATTAAATGTTTGTTTTTGTTATTACATATATTTATTTTAAGTTATTACATATATTATATTTTACTGTTATATATCTACCTATTATTTTTATCTATACTATTCTTATTTTATATTTATATAATTTTTGTTGTATACATAATTATATGCATAAATAAAATATATAATATCCATCTAAGTGATTTTTTTGTAGTTTACGGAGTCGCCATTTTTCAATTAGGTACTTATTATAACTTAAATTAAATAAATATAAAAAATTTGTAGATAAAAGTATATCTCGGTCTGCGACGAAGTAGAAACCGAAATGAAATTCCTATCTGGGATTACATTCCTTTAAAAATTATTGACAGCGGATATCGGATGTAGTAATCGGTTTGCCTTTAGGCAACGTAGCCATGGTGATGATGTATTTTAATATGTGCCTAAGTCAAATTTTTATAATTATAACTAACGTTACTATGTATTTGAGTATAAATGAAATAATATTGCAATTGCCAATCGAAACAAAAATATTAACGAATAACAATCTTTAGCTACGAGCGGCAGTTTCGCTCGTTCCAAATATCGAAAATATATTATATTAATACGAAACTCAATTTCATTCCATCTATATACAGAAAACCTTAAATGAAATGAAACACAAGTGACCCTTTGGTTTTATGGCTTTAGCGGTATATACGACGACCGACAATCTCCGACCTACGCTTGGTGTAGGCTTGCCGCGCTCATGTAAAGATCCTTTTTTCTTCAGCTGTACTTCCAAACCGATAATTTTCAAAAGGTTATTTTTAATGTTTGTTTTGTGGTTATTGTTAATGGAATGCTCTTCCGGTATTTACATGTTAATGTCTCAAGGGTATGTGAGTTTCTAGTATACATATTACATATCCTTACAACCTTAGTACACCAGAGTGGTGCAGTGGTTGGTATACAATTCCCATAAGTGGTGCTAAATTGAGATGTAGTAGACCGCTATTAACATGTATGCGCGTCCTCCTTATGGGGATAACTGAACTAGTGCATTGACTTACATAATTATTATTTATTTTACTACAATGCTTTGAAATGAGATTTTCCTATCATTATATCATAACGAAAACTGTAATATTTATTAATATAAAAATTATTTTACACTTATGACTTACGTAAACATTACCCATTTGAGCAATTATGTGCACCGAATATTTTCCGTAAAAGATCGGTGGTTTTATACGCTGTGTGGGAAGTGAATACAATCCTGTTGAAACCACATATCTTGAAGATCCAAGCCTTCCAAGTCAAACCAATGACATTGATTGTTCTGATCTATTCACTATGATGTATAGACACCTTCAAAATATGTAGTTTCAATAGGATGGTACAGACAGAAAAGTGATCTCTCGAACGAAGAGAGAATTACTTGGCTGAAGTAGTTGGTAGGTTTGTATATACGCGAGAGATTATTAACTTCAACCACGAAATTTTATTTCTTGGAATAATTACTAGATTTAAGAAAGTGGTTACTCTGGTGAAGTAAGTAAACACTCTTCAATGAAGTGTATATTTTTATTCCCGGCAAATATTTTTAGCTACTTAATGTAAGAATTTTAAAGATTTGGCACAAATACGTTTCTATTGCACATACATCAAACTATTCCGTGTTGAAACGTTTATTGTACACTATAAATCACAATACACATCCCCAATAAATCACAAGGCACATCCCCCACGGGTACTTCGCTGTTGTTTTCGTACTAGGCTCCTTTACGGCGCCAGCACCACGCGCGGGCGCGCGAGCCTTGACAAAATCACGGTGTGCATATTTATTCCAGAGAAAGGGATTACTCAAAAGAAGTGAGAATCACTTCAGTTAAATAATTGGTGGGTTTTTATTCAGTAAACAATGCTTACTTATATTAAATGTCTTATATTTTCTTGGATCAAGTAACTACGCACTTGGATGGATTTACTATTACTTCATTGCAGAAATTAACATTTTTGGGACGAAAAATTACTTCTTTCAATACAATATTGGTTCTTATAAAGAAAGAATTTATTTGTTGACAGCATTTATCTGAGAAACTATTTAACTTATATTGAGTATGTGGCATTTCTTGTATATACCTAATTTTCTACATCCAAGTAACTATGCATTTGAATCTAGTAAATAAATTCAAGAAATTATGTTTTCTCGTTCCAAATAATCACTTTTCTGTGTGTACCACGAAACCATCGTTTCTTACGGATATGTTTGGTGTCCGCATAATTTATGGTTTACATTTATCAGGATGTAGGTATGCAAATATTAAACAAAAATGTACCTAATCTTTATTTTTAATTTGGTGTATTGAGTTTAATATTCTGTGAAGAAATACCGGAGTAAAACCAGCGTAGTGTCATGGCTAATCAAAGAAGTTTTATAAAGGTTTATCAAATCATAGGTGCCTAATATTAGATACGATAAAATATACGCAAAACAGTCAAACTACAACTCAGCGCTGTGCAGATTTAATTTGTACAAACCAGAATGAACTCACGTTAAACTTTTCGTCGAAAATTAATTAAACACCGTCAGAAATTTAAAATGCCATCGCTTTGTTCCCAACAGCAGCGCCATCTTTCGCAGTAACGCCCCTGTCGACTACTGAAAGTTCGTTTCGCACTTCGCTCCAAAGCGAACAACAAAAATTCCCAGCCGGATGGCGGGCATTTGCATACGTCGCGTTTGGATCGAGTTAGCGGTGACGGTGCCGTTCGCGGAATTATTCGAAATATGAAAATGAACCGGCGGTTTCCCGACACACGCGCGAAACACTGATTTTCCATTTCCCGGTTTTCCTGTGCGCCCTCGAAACTTTACTTCATATCGTCCGTATTCGTATCATAAATCTGTACGGCGCGGTGGTACTGATTATGAACTATAGTCTAGAGCAGCGTTTCCCAACCTTCTTCGGCTGTCCTTCTCCCGCTCACGTCTGCCGCATAGTGCCGCTCCGCTCGTAGGGGCTCCGCGGGGCACGGGTTGGGAAACCCTGGTCTAGACTCTAGAGGATCGTCATCGAGCCGATAGAGAACTCGCGTATAGTGCTCGGGATTTAGTAAAATCATCAGACTCTAAATTTGGTGAAAAGGCATCCGCCAGGTTGGTTACCAACGGGAGGAAATTAACGTGATGCATCTCTCAAATTATCAGCTTTACCTATTGTCTTGGTAATTCTGTTTACAATTGATTTGCGGAATGCAACTTTGGTTTTGTCATTTTTCTTTTTGTAATTTTTTATTTTCTTTGACTGTGTTTTCAACCTTCTATTATCTCCACAGGATGTTGAGATTCCCATACCAAGTTTTCGTTCTAATTTCATTCCGTTGGTAGCCAACCAGGCGGATGCCTTTTCACCAAATTTAGAGTCTGATGATTTTACTAAATCCTGAGCACTATACTCGAGTTCTCTATCGGCTCGATGACGATCCTCTAGACCAGGGGTGGCCAGCCAGTCGATCGCGATCGTCCGGTCGATCGCGCAGCCAATTTTGGTCAATCGCTCGCTGTCTTGACTTAATATGCGATGGTGGGTTTAGTCACCGTTACTTAGTAGCAAATAAGCCTGACTATTAACCGTATTAAAGAAACGATTGTCAACTAATTGCCCAATATAGGTACTACTTGAACAGTGAAGAACCTTTGATTTTCTCCCTAAGTATAAACTGTATTATTAGGGAATGTGGAAGATAAAAAATAGTTTCGGATCAAGAATTAAGTTTCGATCTCACAGAACTCTCCGTTTACCGATAGCAGTATTTTTCTCATCGCATTGTAACAAAAACCGTTAACAGTAAAAAGTGAGTCCAGTTCCTTATGTATTTACAAATAAGTGTGTTTATAATCTTCTATCACTGGCCCAATATCTGAATTAATCCAACAAATAAAATAATTCCTAACACAGCCAATCCTGACTATAACTTTGCTCTCAAAGCCAGTCTCCAGAACTATTGTCCTCAATAATAAACTTGGTCTCAGTAACTCATTCAAACTTCCATTCGACAATTCATAATTTGCTGAAATTCAAAGGTGTTACTCACTCAACAATAATCAAGTTGCCAACATGTATTTCTTTTCCTTTTGCGTTCAAAACACTAAAATTTTTTACTCAAACCATAGTCAAATAATTGCAAAACTCAAACCACCTTTCAGCGCAGCTACATATATTAGCATGTTAAGCTATAACCTTTCAGCCAAACAAAATAAACAAATATTCGCAAGGGGTAATCCTTTCAGCTCATGAACATTAATAAGCAAAGGACTAATCATTCAGTTTAACAAGATAAACAAATATTAGCAAAGGGCCGACCTTTCATCTCCAACAATATAAGCAAATATTATCAAATTGGTAACTTTTCATTTCAACACGATAAACAAATATTAGCAAAGGGCTCATCTTTCATCTCAAAAATTAAACAAATATTATCAAAGGGACAACCATTCATCTCAAGAAGATAAACAAATATTGGAAAGGGCTAACCTTTCAGCTCAAAACCATTCAGAAATTAACAAAGGCTTAACCTTTCAGCTCAACAAAATAAATAAATTTTAGAAAAGGGGTAGCCTTTCAGCCAAACAAAATAAATTAATATTTGAGTAAAGAGCTGACCTTCAGCTCAACAAGATAAACAAATATTCGCAAAGGACTAACCTTTCAACTCAACAAGCTAAAAATATTAGCAAAGGGCTATCCTTTCAGCTCCAATAAAATATGTTAGTATTACTCGTAGATAAGCAACGTAGGTAGATAAACAAGTTGTTTCAGTACGAGATGAACTCCCACGATCTATTGATAGATTAACAAAAGCCTAAAATTTTTAGAAAATTAGTCTATAAATCTTCCTTGTTAATTTTCCTGGCAAAATAAGGTCGCGTAATCTTAAAATCAAATTTTCACCCATACTGTGCATTTTTATAATTAACTCTGCAAATATGAAAAGTTGAGTCAGGAAATTTATTTTCTTTATGCTTTACATCGAAAACTTAATAGGTGGTATAAAAAAAAGAGAAAAAAAAGCTTTTAATATATATTTTGCGTATCTACTACCCATAGCTCGCGGGAGTGCTACGCCTATGACATGTCGATCGCGGCACATTTTAAAGATAAAAGGTAGATCTTAAGTAGACAAAAGTTGGCCACCCCTGCTCTAGACTGTTATGCTTGGAATATGCAATGCTGTTTTCTCAAACAGATAAGCTGTTTTCGCAAACAGGTAAGCTGTTTATAATCCACCGTTTGAATTACACTTGCCGGGATATCAGTTTTGTGGGCCTGGAACTAAACTACAAAAAAAATGCAACGTGGTGACGAGGGTGTGAACAAACTGGATACAGCCTGTAGGACTCACGATATTGCATATTCCAAGCATAAAAATCTAGACTCTATAGTGTCCAGGTGGCGCGAGCGGCGTAAAATTGGGAAAACCATACTTGTGAAACTAAAAAAATATCGATAGTGCATCTTAGTTTAGTGCATCTTTAAAATTGATGGATAAACCATTGCCAACAATAACATTGGAATATTATCTACTATTGGCTTAAGTATTAACAACAAATAGTAAAGCTTTTGTATTCAACATTTACATTACCAGACACTATTCTAAATACCTCGGAAGCATGTTTTGTCTAGTTATTTACTTCAACTCTTCATTTATTGTTCAGTACATTTTAAACGAATGTTAGAAAAAACTTCAAAAGCTAGCTGCCAAGATCGGCCATCAGGCAAGAGAAAATAAACTGTCATAATGTTAGTTCAATAAAATAAGTCACTTTTACTTCCAAAATATTTTTCAAGTTCAAAAATTGTAAAATTTGCCTACAGCCAAACAAGTGGTATATTACAGGAATCGAAAGAAAAAAATTTCAACATGAAACATGTCGCCCATAATTTGATAGTAGATTTGGCCACAATATTTGCCAATGGCTTCCACGCTATCTTTATGCTAGCTCCAGACTCAGGTTGGGTGAGACATAGCGGTCAAAGAAGGCCATCCACATTCTCGGCGTTCGGCTCGTACATTCTGTGCTCATCTGCGGGTGACTTCGAATGGACGTCGCTGAAGTAGCCGCTGCGTCAGCGCATAGTGCATGTGCATACTTTCATTGAAATTGTGGTTATTATTAATTAATAATTAATTGAATAACGTAAATAAAAATTTAATATAAAATATATTAAATATTTGAAAAAATCCTTAAATGCTATTGATTTCTTATTCTGATCATTTATATTAGATACCATATACTAATATATAAGACATAGTAATACGATTTTCCATAAAACAAAATTAAATATTTGCATAATTATTATTTTATTCAAGTTTTCTTCTATCGACTGTACTAAGTTTGGTAGGGAGTATTTAAACGCTATTTTCAGTCCTTTATTCTTTATTTCATAAGTCAATTGCTATTCATTTGCCGACGTTTCGCACAATTTTCTTTGGCTTTCTCAAGGCCTACAACAATACAGTACAACATTACAATCCATTTCTTTTATATATATTATTTTAGTTAAAAACAAAAATTAGCCCAATAAAGGAACCTCACTTACTCGAATCAAAACGACTATAGAAATAGGTTATAACTTTTACATCTTTGCTCTGCAAAACACATCAGGTTCGCTGGAAATAAGTTGCAATTAGAATCGGAACCACTATGACCTAATATTACCCACAATGTTTTCCTCACAAATCGCTTAACCATCCAATAAAGTTGTCGGATATAGATACAGATAAAACAATGAACGACACAACTCGCAAAACGGCGTATCACCAGAGAACGACTTACAACAAAATGGTTGGTTGAAGGCGTCGCTAATTAATTTTAAAAGTATAAGCGCCCCCTGCATTGGAACAGCGAAACATCCCGTGCGCGGACAGCAAAGAGAAATCTATCGCGATACAATGATTACCGACAGACGGCGTGCTTAGAACGACAAACCATAATATAACCTAACAATTTCACAAATGTCAAGCACAAGCAATTTTCATAACTTACTATATTAGGTGAATTTTCTTTAAGTATGAACCGTAGACAGTGGATACCAGGTGACCCTCTATGTCTGTTTTGAGGTTCATGTTATTGCGGGTGGTATAGATGTAAGTTGCTTCTTTAAAGAGTCGTTTCCCATAATTTGCTTCTCTGTCAATAATTTTGTAGTTGTCAAACTGGATGATGTGTTCCGGATCCTGAGAAATGTGCAGTGTAACTCCAGTATGTTCGGTCGCCTTTAACGTACCCTGAGGTTTTATTATTTTGTATAATGTATTGCGGTATAAATCAAATATTATAGTGCATATCCATGCAGAGTTAGTTAAAAGTTCAATATTTTGAAATCTTTTTATTTCAATACTAAATAATTTATTCCATTCGTTACCTACATTTCGGGTTGCATTGATGTTCGAAGAGCACCTTCACCGCACGTGTTTGATGTCATAAATCAGACCCCTGTCGTAAATAATACCTTCGGGTACACACAAAAACTGTCCGAGGCTCGTCAACAATCCACATTGAATGGATCGATACGAAAGGGCACAAATGAAGCGAGCCGCTCGTCGAACGCGTGATTTTTATCCGACTATCTGCATCCGTAGAGACTTCTGGCAATTCGAATGTTAGCGGATTTGGGCGAATGTGGCATCCACACTTCCCCGATTCGCGGTCTTTCGCTATGTCTCGCGAGAGTCTGGAAGAGGTATTAAAGATAGCTTAAATTCAAGAAAGCAATGGAACGAATTGGTAGGTTAATTTCAATAATAACTTCGAAATTGTAATATACAACTTGAACTATTGTAAAAATGGCATCTGTATGCAGTATAGTCCTCTATAATACCGATATTACCACGCTCAATATCATTTCAGTCCTTAAACAATCGAATTTTAGCTGAGTAATTTCCTCCCTCGATTCTCTGCGTCCCTGGGGAAATTCCAGGGAAACGATGTATTTGAAGGTACGTGACATCGTTACAAAAATCGAAACTGTACTACCATCTACGTCGTACACTACGTCTGATTTTAGACTCAAATCTACACGCGAAAGGAAAACTAAAACGCAAAATATGAACAATGTAGTACTACTACGTGACTATTAAAAAATCTAATGCTATGAATATTTAACACATAAGCTTTTATAAAATAGGTGTTCTTTTCGGTGATACACCGTTTAAGTAGTAAGGTTGGTGTTCATTATCTTCAGGACCACTGTGATACATGCTTTACTCAGCCGCTGGAGAGTCGATGATAACAGTTGACGAATATTTTATACTGTCATAATAACTCGGTGTGCTTAAAATTATTTGTCTGGAATATCCCACAGCAGGGTAGTTTTAAAATGAGATCTTAAATGTTCATTTACTATATCAAAGTACCAATTTGGACAATCACCCGTCCCTTTCCACCTGATGAATCGCCCGATCATGATCGTGTTTTCAAATAGGTGGGACCCCAGTGAACGTAGTTTGATTTTGCTTTTATTCGCTTTTATTAAGCTTAGCAATAAATTATACAACACAATTAAGACGAAGAATGTGGGTGCGTTATACCTAATTAAGAAATAAAATTTTCCATTCCACCGGATAACTGAAATAATCAAATTAAAAAGGCAGTAGTAACTTCTGATGTTTGTATATATTCATTACGATTCTTGGGGCAATTCTTGGAGCAATTCTTGGGCGATTGCTTGGGCGATTCTTACACCAATAATCGTAATAAATATATACAAACATCGGGAATTACTGCCTCTTTAATCTGATAATAATCAGCAATAGCATAATATAATGCAATAGCATTATAATTATAAGCAAAGAATGCTTTAAATATATTAAAAGATCCACGTATGGGAGTCGATTAAAAAATGTTAATATCGGGTTATTATGCCAACATTGGTTAATATTTATTCAAGTCAAGTCATCAGTCTTCACTCATCAGTCATAACCAAACCTTCGTATTTTTTACAATATTTGCATCACATTCCAAAGACGTTACATGTTATTAAACTTATCGGCGGTCTGCTACATTACATTGAACCACTGTATCTTTTACGATGCTAGTTAAAAAAAATGGTGTTACCCCGCCTCTCCGTGCCCACATAATATATAACTGTGGTTTTGAATTATGACATTTTATGAAGTATATAACACTTCTGAATGTATTTTTATAAATACGTGTAAGACATAAAACAGAATGATTAAAATTATGGTTTTCTGCCAACGATAGATTTTCATCGTAAAAATTTGACCTTATGGTTCAGTTCTAGTTTTTTGTATTAATACATTAATTTATACAAGCTGTAGATACCTATATGCCTTTTGTATTTATTTATATACAATAGAGAATTTTATTATTATTATTATTATTATTATTATAAAAGAATGGAAAAGCCATAACGTTGTTCTTAATGGTGGCAGTAGAACCTTCTAGCTACCATATCTAATGTGGTGAGTTTGATTCAACATTTGTAACACCTCTAAGGAGGCGTGGCAGATATAGACTTATATATATGGATTTGATCAGAATTGAAAACTGAATCGATTTAGCTATGTCCGCCTGTCTGTCCGTCTGTGTACACGATAACTGCCGTAATTTTGAAGCAATTGATCTGAAATTTGGTATACAAGCTTATCTCTTAAAAAGTAAGGACAAGTGCGTGAATGGGCAAAATCGGTCCACCTTTTTTTTTTTTTTTTTTTTTTTTTTTTTTTTTTTTTAATATTTTACGGTGGGGTGTATTTTAACTTCAGCACGGTTTGTTTTTGGTAAGCGATGATATACAGGGTGTTAGTAAATAAGTGGGACAAACTTCAGAGGGTGATTCGCATTAAAAAATAATGGCAGTTTGCTATATAAACGTATGTCCGCAAATGCTTCGTTTTCTGAGATACAGTTTTTCTTAAAAACTGACGATTTATTTATTGCTCTGAAACCGGTCGAGATGTGCAAATGAAATTTAGTGGGTTTTAAGAGGTAGTTATTGCGCATTTTTTGACATGCAATTAAGAATTCTATGTTCATCATTGGCGCGCATACGGGTAATGATATCAATTGTTTTAAAGAAAAAAATGGTACGCCACTGGGATATTTCAAATTAAAAATCATAATGGAGTTCCTCGTTCAATTTGTGACAAAAATCTCTTTCTGCCTTTTTTTCGTAGGGGGCACCGTTTTTATGCAAAAAAAAAATAAAACATCTTAATGATCTCAATTTTTTTAAAGAACTATTTAATACAATAACATGAAACTAAAACAATTACCGAAAATAACACTAATAAAATTTTAAATAGGCGCAAAGCGACAAAAAATTTTGAAAATGACCACCCTCAGCCGTGATACAAGATTCAAAGGTCAGTTTTTAAGGAAAATTTTAAAACCTCGTATCTAAGAAAACGCAGCATTTGCGGACATACGTTTATATAGCAAACTGTCATTACTTTTTCATACAGAACCACCCCCTGAAGTTTGTCGCACTTATTTACTAACACCCTGTATATGTTCAAATTGTTTGGTCTTACATCAGAAAATTATTGAGAAAATAACAATAATTAAAAGTTATGGCAATAATTGTTGGGAAAAGTGGATTTTGTGAATAATAGCAATGTGCTTTTTCGTTTTCAACTGATTTCTTTGCACTGAATACTAATCCAGACTCAAGTTAATCAAGTTAATAATAATAAAGGTAAAAAATAATAAAATCTGATAACTTTTCATTTCTGTGGCTATAGCGGCTAATATCAATGCCCTTAACGTAGTTCAGGATATCAGGTAAACGTAAAAAGTTTAATGTTTACCTTCAGACCGTTTTGCTATTGCCAAATCATGAGTTAAGCTACTATAAATACACAATATGTTTTACAATTTGACGTTCACTGCTTCGAAAACCTTAAGCGATAGGAAACATTTTAATCAAGATTCGTATTTAGCGCGAAGAAATTTACCGAAACAGTCGTATTCACTTTAAATTAAAAAATCCACTTTCCCCAAAATATTCTTACAATTTAGCCAATAATTTTGTAAGTAATAAAAATTACAAATAATTTACGACTGGTACTTAAAACGCCTAAACAAAAACTTAAAATTCTTAAATTTCTTCTTCATAAATTATTCGTTTGTGTAGTTCATAGTTGCATTCTATGAAGAGAAGGATCATTATATTTGTGCGATTGTTGAATTTCGTCGTGGCAACTAAATATTTTATATTATTTTATGAATTTATGTTATAAATGTGAAATTAGATGTTTAATATCTTTGTAGCTGTTGAGGATAGACATTTTCGGAAAGCTGGTTGACTGACTCAACATACTTATTATATACAAGTACATATTTAAGACATACAGTGAACACACTGTATTTGATTTTTTTTTGTTATTTTACATTTAGCATACCTACAATTATACGGAACAAGTCAACGAGATGGAAACTCAGGGTGAACAACAACAAATGCGAAGCAAAAATATTCACACTTCGAAGAGTACAAACAAACGAAACTCATTAAATGGAACACCAATCCAATGGAAAACCGATCCGGTGAAATGTCTAGGCGTACATCTCGACACAAGACTGACATGGAACTATCACGTAAAAACGAAACTGAACATCTGCTACCAACGATTAACAAAGCTGTATCCCCTCGATAACCGAAAATCATCCCTGGAACCAGAATGCACCTTACTCCTCTATAAATCCCTACACCGACCAGTCTTAACTTATGCCTGTGGTGTCTGGGCAACAACATCAAAAACAAACATCAGCAGAATGCAAATATTCCAAAACAAAATACTGAGAACTGCCGTAAGTTCACCATGGTTTGTTAGAAACAAACAGATAAGACAAACAGATAAATACACAAAGATCTATCCATATTAACAATTCATGCACACATTAACAAGATCGCCAAACAGTTTTTACAAAACCTCAAAAGTGTGATGGCGCAACCTTTTACAACCTGGGATAAAAGAACATTCATCAGCGGCTAAAAAGAAGACTTCCTCAAGACATCTTTGAAAAAAAAACATTTAGCATACCTACAATTATTCGGAACAAGTCATAGAATCACAAGTCAATAGTAACTGTCGAAAAGTGCGATATTTTTATTATCAAAAATGGGTCTTTATCTTTGTTAGTTATCTCAGAATGATCTTATGAAAAATTTACGTTTTGGACATTAATTTCAGAATATCTCAGAAACAGCTGATAATCGCCTGATAAAAGTTGTCGTCAACACGATTCGGATATACATCTTAATCAGAAACTGGTTTAATATGCTCAGTGTTCCATTAAGAAAAAAATCTGATGTGGCCAGGAACATGACTTTATCATACTATATATAAAATTAATAGTTTAGTTGCATGAGACTCTATTTGATCGAGATCGGCCATGTCTGCATTAAAATAAAACTACTAGAACTAGACAGATATGTCGATTAAAGCTGCTTTCGGATATTGTACTCCGTTGACACCGGGTACACCGTCCAAATGACACTTACGTGTTATTGGGTGTAAAAAGTGTAATGCAATATGCGAACGCAGGTTATATTGGCAGAAGTTAGCGTTTGACACCAAGACTACCTACTGTCATTAGAATCAAAAATCTGACAAATCCTGGCTACTAGTTTTCATGCAGTACGACCGATCTCGTAGAAATAGAATTTGCTCATGCAGCTAAACTATTGATTGTACCAAAAAATGTCATAGTGATAAATTATTCAGAACTTCCTCATCTTTAATTTATTATTTAACTATTTCGACGAAATTCCAGAAATGGCGGCTTATTTGCAAAACCTTTCAAAAATGCTAAGACTAAACCTCCAGTTCCTTTGGACCCTCTTCAACAGAAAGCTTTTCAGCACTAAGTTTGGTTATGAAACTTCTAAATATGAAGTTTCGTCCCGATACCTTTAGTAGTTTCTTCGGAATCGTCGTCACAAAAAACGGGTACACACACACACACACACACACACACACACACACACACACACACAGACATTTTTTTGTACCTTGGTCAAAAATGTTCAGGGGACCCAAAAAGAAATATTTCCGCTAAAATCTCAAAAAATTTTTTTGGCACGATTACTATACTTTACATACTCTGTATGATAAAGTAAAAAACATAAGTTTGTGTTAGTACCTACGTCATTCTCCAGGCCTGTATTTGACATGATAATTTTTTCTCAAACATAGTAATTTTTGCGCTCTAAACACGGTACTGCTTGATTTATAATCTGGTAGCACTGGCAACAAATATAGGTGGACATTTTATGATTTTCTTGCCATTTTTTTTTGTATGGAGCATATGGTGCGGATATTTCGAGACACGTCAAATCAGACATATTCTCGAACACATTATTTCTAGGTTGACAATAAATAATTAGCATCCTTCAAAAAAAGGAATGTCTTCCTTCCAGTTTATCATTTTCGTTTCTCTCTATCCTCTTTTTAATTAGAAGAATATAACAAGAAATTTAAAATGGTAACGATATACCAACAGGGAGTGAGCACAGCGGAAAAGGAGCAGATAGTTCAACTCCACAATCAATTCAGATCGATGATCATGCAAGGAACTGTGAAAGGTCAACCTAAAGGCTACAACCTGAAGATGTTAAAATGGGACGAAAAATTAGCAAATGCGGCGCAAGCCATTGCAAGTACGGGCAAATACGGCCATAAGGAGGTAAAAGATGATCGGTTTCCTAATGTTGGCCAGAATTTATACAAGGGGATGTCCACCAGGGAAATGGAGGGTACCGATTGGAATCGGGCGGTAAACAGCTGGTACGAAGAGCATGAGGTTTATAAATGGGGCAGCAAAAGCACAGCGGGTGCAGGGCACTATACGCAGCTGATTTGGGGTAGTACAGAGTGTGTTGGTTGTGGATACGCGCATACAAGCTCTGACGATAAGAAGTTTAAATATCTAAAGTTTTATGTTTGCAATTATGGCCCGGCTGGGAATTATATAGGAAAACCACCGTACGATACTGAACATAAGTGAAATCATCAAAAATTAATTTTGTGTAGAAGAGATAATAAATGTAAGTTGGTATAAGTCAGTGTTGATTTTGGACGTCTTAAGATTGCTGATTCGTATACGATTCCACGAGGGCATACATATGCAAAATATCAATAGTAATAATGAATAAATATTATTAAATTCTTATTGCCGTCTATCGGCTCCTAAAATTTATAATTTTCTTTATCTACGACTCACATATAATAACTTCATTGCATACGTATCTATGACTATATTATAATCCCCATCATGATACGCGCCAATGATCATAATGACACTAGCGTTGTATAATAATGACAGTTCGTTCAAATAATGACTTCATTATTTGAAGGAACTGTCATCATTATACGAATGTAGTGTCAGACAGTCTGAACCTACGTGGATGACACTTATTTGACATTTCGCCTCGCCACCATTGACAAATACATTTAAGAGATTTGATATAAAATGGAATTTATGAGTCGTAGATAAAACGTCGTATTCGACTCGCACACAACGGATATAAATCGCTCGCATGTTTATATGCTCGCCTACGGCTCACGTATAAACTTCATGTTCGCGATTTATATCCTTAGTTATGTGCTCGTCAAATAATATACTATTATAAATTAGATTTTTTTTAATGAAAGTTAAAGTGATTTTTCTTTTTCAAATAGAAAAAGTTTAACAATAAGGTGTGAAATTAACGTATACACAAATATATTACTCTAATGCAACATTTAGATCACCTGCAGTTTATTTAGATTCGCTAGAACTTTTAGAATAATGACCAGTTTCGTATAATTTAAAAAATGTGCTTGAATGTTGATAAAAGTTTATTTGTCATTAATTTTTGGGAGACTTAAATATTTTTCAATTGAGCAATGTTTTTTGTGGTATATGTGGGTCCATAAGGACAACTGTTTATAAAGCTCTAAAGTTTGTCGTAATGTGGACAAAAACCAGCTGGTAATCATGGTACCGGAACAAGAGTTGGGCAAGAAATAGCGTACTAAACAAAAGCAAAAATACAGAACATTGTGACGCATGTGCTTAAGCTTAAGGTTAAGACATAGTTCTCGATGTAATGCGTTTGGTACGCCTAGTTCAGATGATCGTGTAATCACGGTGCAATCTATTTACAAATCCACTAAGAAATCGCTTCATTTTTGTGGGCCTGAAGCACAAATTTCTATAGCAGGCGCAATTTATGATTGTACAGAAGTTGAAAACTGACAGACATGTGTAAAAGCAAAAAAACGCTTCATTTTTGTGGGCCTGGCGCACAAATTTCTATATCAGGCGCAATTTTTGATTGTACAGAAGTTGAAAACTGACAGACATGTGTAAAAGCAAAAACTGGCTCCAGAAATGGGGTGCCATTTTACGGCTTTCTCGTGGAGACACTAATTATTGCTTGTGCTAAATTAGCTTAAGAGTAAAATAACGTTTAACGTCAAATTCCGATGTTTCATTAAAACACTGGGTAAACTTGTTAAGGGTTTCCATGTAATCGTTTGCAACAATCGTTTTTTGTTTCTTTCATGTTTTGAAACCTTGATGTCTATAAAATGAACTCCTGATATGAGGTACGGGTTATTGTTATGAATCATATTATATAAATAAGGAAAAGACAATAAATCTGCAGTCAAAAGTTGACTGACTATGCATACCTTAACAGTTACTATTAAAATCATATTTTCGGACAAATACTTATTATATACAAATATCGATTAAAGTACGATTAAAAGCACTAAGGCTGGAGTACCACAAGGTAGTGTATTTGGCCTAGTTCTATACCAACTTTATACCATGATCCTATTCACGTTTGCAGAAACTACTGATATCATGGCAGTAGGTAGAATTGTTGAGGGAGCAACACTAAAACTGCAGATTGCTGTTAACAATATCAGTAATTGGATGCAGCGATGACTATTTTTTCTGCAAGTGGCATTACTTCATAACAGTACATTTGAAAAGAACACACTAGCTTCGGAGAAATTCCGCAAGAAACAATGTAGGTATTTCATAAAGCGCTCTCAAGGTCACATATCGCAATCAGATGATTTTTTTTATTAATTTTTAACAGCCTCGTTAACCGCGTGCTGAAGAAGTTTGTTTGAAACCGATGTTTCTTTGCACAGTTTCCAACTTTGTTTTTTACTATTGTATAAAAGAAAAATGTTCTCCAGGACTGATGAAATTTATTTTATCGAAATATTACAATACCGGTTTCGGGTCACCCCGTCGTCAGTTGCAAACTACAAATAATGGAACAACAATTACAACACTACACATTAAAAAGGCCGAATAAACATACCGCCAAAACGAAAAATACATGAGCACCAGGGCACTATATAATACATTGTCGAACTTTGTTTGTTGATAGGTGACGGAAGACTGGAGCATGTGGTATAAGTATTATGGCGGGAAAGACAGCGGTTGGATGTCGGGCGGGCCTTTTAAAAATCTTAAAAACATTCTGTTACTATTAATGTCAGTTATGTCATTCAGTAAATTTTGTGGATCATTCATTCTGTGTGACTTTTTTGCGGGGTGTAACAAAAATAGATTTTCTTCTGTGGTAGTATGTTTGGTATCTGAGAGATGACGACCCAATGCTGAATTTGTATTTTTAATGTTCTTTAAAACGAGTCCCTAAATTCCTGCCAGATTGTCCAACGTAAACATTATCGCAACCACCACATTTAATTTATCTCTCTCTATCTCTCTCAGCGCTCTACTGATAGTGATTTGACTATGCCTTGTGGTAGGTACTCCTGATTTAATGCTTTTGAGCTCACTGTTTTACTTTGGGAAATATTTGTTAGAAATATATGATTGTAATAGGTCGTTACACTTGAAGGGTAGCTTACAGTCTTGTCTATAAAGTCCACTTTAGACTTCGTATTTATTATTTTTTTTGTATATAATATGATGCTATATTATATTTGAATTGGGCCAGGTACACGTTCTTGTGCTATTCCAGCTTTATTGCTTTTGAGAGTTGAGTACTCATTATCTTGCTTTATTCGGACGTATTTGCCAGATCTTTCTGGTATAAGTTATCATTTTACTAGTACAAGTGCAGCTCCAGCTTATAGACAAGTCAACTTTTGACTCCCTATTTATTGTTTTTTTGCTTATATAATATTATTTGATCAAATAATATGTATCATATCTAGGGTTGCCATCCGTCCCAAATATCGGGACTGTCACCGTTATTGGCCTAGTTGTCCCGACGTCCCGATAAAGTCGTGTAAAGTCCCGACGCGTTTGGTAGGTATTTTATTTGTATACTATATTTTTTCGTAATTTTAATCGACATCTGGGAAAACTCTTATCATGTCATAGCGGTAAATCCTTATTTTTTGACAAACCAGAAATTATATGGATACTTACTTAATAATTATTATTATTTTCTTCACATCTCACTGCAACAGTGTGTAACAACTCTTTTATACCTTTTTAAGTTTTTTCAATATATTTTTATTTCAGAAATTAAATATATACCTAATGGCTACTAATGCCTCTGGGATATTAAAATAAATGACGAGAAGCGAAAAAGAAATTATACCTAAATTAATTCTTACATACAAAACTAAGTAATCATATGCTGTAGGTACACTACAGCCGATAGAAATATTCCTTAAATCTTACATACAAAGTTTCACAAAAAAAAATGCTACAAAACAATTTACAAACTGTGCGCTTTACATTTTATTATAAGAAATTGCCACAGTACGATCTAAACCGCGCTAGAGTAGTATTAATGAATTATATTTTTTCTTGGAAATCTCATTGTGTTACTCTGATAAAAAATATTTAAAGGGTTTTAACAAATCTGAACTTCTATGAATAGTTAAGCAATAAAAAATCCCCAATATTATTTCTTATTTTTTCCCAATTATTTTGTTATTGCAGGGTGCTTTGCATTTAAAGAGGGCTTTTTGTACTGACCGTTGTGTGTTCCATTTAGGAAAATAATGGATTTGGAAATTGAAAAAATACACTCTTACGTGGGTGCAAACCTTGTCAACAAACTGTAGATTTTTTTAAAATGTTATATGATCTATATAACAGTTACAGCATTTATTTAATAATTTACAATAATATTTAGGGGTTACTAGCGGCTGTCAAACTTATTCATAATTTTTTTTAAAATAAACATTTGTGTGTATTTTAATGTGTATTCATTTTAATAAGTTTGCATACAATATTCATAAAAAAATATCAAACAAACTAGTTCTGGTATTTTTTTTCATCGAAATTGGATCAGGTCAGAAAACATAAATTGTGAATTGACTACAGTTATTGGGAAAACCAAATCCCAAAGAAACCTCTTTTGTACATTTTGGCACTGATTTTTTCAAAAACTGGACATACTTTAGTTAGAATATCGGCATTCATACTAAAATTCTACGGAAAGACTCACCCTGTATATTCTTATTTTATATCGTTTTATTTTTATGATTTTGTGACATTAACTAAGGTTGCATAAGTGGGTATATTAATTTTAAAAACATTATTGTGAATTTAAAAGATAATTATCCCTACCGTTATTTTTTATTAAAGAAATTTTCAAAGAATATTCCAAGAAACAACAAGAATGTTGTATTACAAAAAAGTTTTTTCGATGCGATTTTGATTAGGAATTATGGCGTGTAGTATTGCTCCTTAAATTTTTCCTCTATCTCTTATAATAAAGTTAATGTTAGCTTAGACAAGTAAAATCACACTGTGTATTTTCCCGGTCATTAATGTCCCGACAGTGTTACCATAAAATATGGCAACCCTAATCATATCATACATAACAACCTTAAGAGTATACTACATTAAAAATAATAAAAATAGCGTTTCTAGTCCTCTTGTAATTTCTGTTTACTGGCAAACAAAAGGAGATGCGTTACCAACTATCAATAATACAGAACTCAAATAATCTACAAATAGCAAGCAACTAAACTGCAATATATCTCTGCTAAGCTAAAGCACAAATCCTCGACTTCAAATATCACAAGGGTCGGAAATGACCCTTGCGTAAATTTGACCAGAAATAGGTTACCATTTTTCGAACGATTGAAGAGTGGAGAGATCGTTTACGACCGGTAGGTCAGAAGTTTGAACTGCATTCGTGCACAGTAACGTTGGGGCGGGTTAGGGTGAGTTTTCGGACGGTGGTGCAGACCGCAGCGTTTGCCGGATCTTGTATTGCAACGCAAATAAATTCAGCTCTGTACGTGCTGTACGTGTCCACCTACTTAGTCCTCATACGTGAGCGAGTTTTATATTCGTGCCATTTATTCCACCCAGAAGTGCACACTGTGTTGGTTTGCCGCTAGCGTAAAGCCAATTCTTCAAATAAAGGGTAATTAAATGTCACTATTTTGTGTATGTGTGATGGATTTGGTCGATGGATTGTTGGTTTGATATGACGTATACAGGATGATATATCATAGCTGTGAAATAATCTCAGATGGACGTGCTTTCAGTACTATCTCAATCTCACTCCAAGTTATATCCTTAGTTTCATGGTTATCTCTTTCCATTTATCTTTTGTTAGTTCTCTACGTTCAAGCATGGCTGCTATGTATCATCGTCGACCTCATCTATATATGTCGTCTTAGGAATGCTTCCTCCTTCCACTTGGTTGGTGCCCTTCTATTTTATCATGTTTCATTATTGAACATTTTAAATTATTTGACTTTAGTTCTGTATACACTGTTAAAATACACCAGATTTTACAAAGTATATTGTATACTAAAACCTATCCGAATACACCATGGTTTTCTAAAGTGGTTCAGCACAGTTTTTTTAGCGAATTAATAAAAATATTACATCGCAGTGTATTTCATCTATTGAGCGGTTGCTGATGTATTTTTCGTAGTGTTTATTAAATAACTAGAATGGTATGGTATGCTTTAAGAAACTGCCGCAGCAGAAATGGTGCTGACAGTAAGAATTAGACTGGAATTCCTTCCCTTAGTTATAGACATGAAAGCGGTCAAGTGGAAAAACACATGAGAGCGGTAGCTCCAGATGTGTGTAGTGAGGTGTAAAACTGGGTATATAACTTTAACTGTAACTACAACTACGGTAGAGTTCTTTCGTAGGTTTTCAGTATTGAGTTGACTCTGAAAACGCGAGCAACGTGGTTCGCGAAACGTCTTCAATTATGAATTTTGACGCACGGCATCACCCGGAAACAACTTATTTCTAAAATTATTCTGGCCGTAAAAGCCTATTTACTTATTTATTTACATTTCTTGAAATATTAAACTGATGTTGTTAATTTGTATGTGCATCATTTTTATCTGTTTGCAATACCAGTTTCATATTGAAAAACCGCAAAATTTAAAAATGGGTTATCATTATGTAATTGGTCGTTGCCAAAAGACTATATAGTGTATTTTATGGAGATTTTGGAGATTTTGTAGTAATGTAAGGGCCAAGGTATCCAAAAATCAAAATATATACTATAGTTCATACCAACAATATAGAATTAGTTTTCATTCTTTCATTAATTATATTATATCAAACCTATTATCAGAACAGAACTTCGACCCGTTTAGTTTATATGTTGGAAACCTTGTAGGAAAGAAGAATGTCACGATCAATTAAATCACAAGAAACTATAAACTCGGCCACTGGATAACATTTGGAGTATTTCACCTTTAAAAATTCACTACAAGGGATGAAACCATTCAGTATCGTAATAAATTCATAACAGTTACTGGACTGAGTTAAAACGAGTAAATTGCATTTCTAATCACTTAACTTGTAGATCAGTACCAAGATAGCATTGTAATTGATCTGCTTCCTACGGAAACACTACCGTCTCCCCTACAGCCCCAAATAAAGATTCAACGACAATAAAAATGGTGGTTACCCGCAAAGGGGCAATCATCATCCCCAAATTATGACAATCAGTCCAATTCTATATGACAGTTGTCACTTCGGTTGCTAGGAATGTGAAAACTAACGCGGTATTTTGGACTTGGGATTATAAACCCAAAGTGGGCAGCAGCTTGAAATAATTCTTTGTGATAGCTGGGAGATTCCAACAGACGTGATCACAGGATATTATTGATGGGAATCCCCATTGTTCAACCCGTCCATTTGTTGTTCATGTTGTATCCGTGATCTTTATCGTTGAGTTATGTGTTTGGCTATTCCAACCGTAAATGCTCATCTATTTCTTTTGTAGTTAAGTGGTGACAATAAAATTGTCGAAAGCTCAAGGCTTCAACGCAGGAAATATGTTTTATTAACAACCTTCCATTTGCTGCTTCCCCCGAAAGAACAACAAACAATATTTAATAATAACATGTCTTACCTTCTGTGAAATGAACATGTAAAGGAGGCGATTGGTTAAAATTACAACAGATCAATATGATGATGCAATTTAACTTTATATTCTTGTGATAACTAAGCATATCGAAAGATTTATGAGAGTCACGCACCTCTTTTCACCTTATCCTCATTATTACCTATATATTTGAAATCATTCCGATTGTCGGATTCAAATATTCATTTGTTAACAGAATTATTTTATATTAGGTATACATTTTATTTTGAGAACAATTTGTGTTTTCAGTAAAAAAAAAGCAGCAGAATTTTCATTGAAACCTGTAATTATAAATTTATAAAAGAATTTTCCCAAAATATTTATTACAGGACCACGGATTATCATACGTAATTGGAAATCACTCGTTCGTAACAACATCGCAGAGTTCCGCTGTTAACAAATTCGCACAGCTCCTGAGATGATAAAATCTATATGGTATTTTCTATGTAGGTACTACTAGTAAAATAACCCACCTCCATATGAATAAAATTGCATTGTGTGTTAGATTTTGAATAATTTTAAGTGTATTTTGATAGATGTATACGTCCCACCTCCATATGAATAAAATTGCATTGTGTGTTAGATTTTGAATAATTTTAAGTGTATTTTGATAGATGTATACGTCCCACCTCCATATGAATAAAATTGCATTGTGTGTTAGATTTTGAATAATTTTAAGTGTATTTTGATAGATGTATACGTCCCACCTCCATATGAATAAAATTGCATTGTGTGTTAGATTTTGAATAATTTTAAGTGTATTTTGATAGATGTATACGTCCCACCTCCATATGAATAAAATTGCATTGTGTGTTAGATTTTGAATAATTTTAAGTGAATTTTGATAGATGTATACGTCACATAACAGAGTAATATAACCTCAACCAGTCATGCACTGTTAGATAATGGCAACATTTTTGCCGCCGTTATTTTACAGTGCTTTTATAGAAGTGTAACATACAGCTGTTATTAACAGTGGGTTAGGGAATCTCAATTTCTTAAGAGTCTATAATTTTACAGCGTAGCAACGGCATAATAGAATTGTTAACTTTAACAGCGCATAACAGAGGTTTACAGAATAAGGCCAATTTCTACTTTTACGCGAGTTCTTAACGAAGTTGCTACGATACCGAGCTAGGGCTGTGGCTACGCCTATCTTTATACCGACTTTTTGCGGTAGTTACACGTCAGCGTAGGTCAGTACTGTAACGGATATGTTATATGATGCACAAAGTTTGCCTTAAAGTCACCTTAAGCGTCAAATAAGCAATTTGCTAGGCAGTAAACCCGGTTGTCGAGATATTTTCGACACCATATGAACATTTCAGAGAAAAATAATTTTAGGTTAGAATCGTCTTAACTTACATAAGTAACAAACTTGTGCTAGACTAGAAAACAAGAAACTTCTGAAATCGTATCAGCTAGTTTTTGTCATACTGAAAGTCCTGTAGAACACATAACAGAACAGTAGAGCATGGTGATACGTTTTGTATGTCTTTCTAACGGTTCACCGATACCAATTTGGAGGTCACTGGCTATAATAGTGACAACAGTAGCATTGTAGAGAAATTAGAAATCATATGATATTCCAAATACGGTAGCGGAAATACATATCGTTATGATGAACGGAGATGAAAATAAAATAACGCTGTCAGCAATACAGTTATCAATGAAATATTTACAATATAAAGTAAAATTTATTCTTATTCTATATATAATAAAAAAAAAACAACAATGAATGTTGTTTTGTTTTGCAGATGATTCAGGCAGAATTACGGTGATTATGGGATATAATTAATGTTACATTAATATAGTTTGAAAAGATGTAAGGTAAACGTCCCAAATTCCAGACACTGTCCTAAATTCCGACAAATTTCTGTTTAGTTGGATAAAATAAGAAATCTATAACATTGAACTTTATTTTAGAACATCCGGTTTGTTGATTTGACATTACACTTATCAACCCACAACCGTTTCTTATTCTACCACTGTTCTAACGGTCAGAATATAACCTAGAAGTTTGACTGATCTTGATAATTGTGTGTTGTGCTAAATATTGATTTTTTCTTTATAAGGTAACTGCAATTCGACTTCTTTTTAAATCGCTACAAGATAACAGTAATTAAGAGAATTCTAATAATATCTATTTAGGCTGACTGAAAATTCTTTATATTTTCATAATAATACGGTGTACTACTCTTTTAACCACTATTATTTACGAATGTAGGGGTGTCGGAATTCGGTACATGTAAATATAGCACGTCCGTAAATCAGACATGTGTGTTGGAATTGAGTACATGGTTAGAAGTAATACATGTGGCTCTATTGCTGTCTTTACACAAGAATGTAAAGAAATTGTTAATTGTACGAATTTTGTCCAAATTCCGACACGATTGTCGGAATTACGGACATCAATAATTGCTAATTATTACAGGGTGTCGGAATTACAATCATCAATAGTTCCTAATTCCGACATAAATATCGACAGCCATCATAGGGGAATGAAATAAGACAGAACGCTGCAACACTAGCAGCAGACGGTAACGATTTTGGCATTGATACACCACATTTGGAGATAACAGTTGAACTGATGTCATCCCCATTAAAAAATCATTATTCTGGCCTGAAACACCCAAATAAAGTAAAAGGAAACTGTTCTTCTGTAACACTATCTCTAATGCTTGGAGAGTATATTTGTTAATAATAAAGAAGGAAGCGCAAAAGAAAATCATTCTAGAGAAATAAGAAAGGAAGCTAAAGAGGAACAGAATAAAAAGCTGCGCCAAGAAAAACAGAACACAGGTGTCTGATTGAGCATCACTGTCTGAATTAGGTTCACTGAGGTGTCGGATTTCGGGTCAAAATATGCGCTTAGTGTCGAAATTAGGGGCAAGTGTTAAACTTATAAAATATAATATAAATTACATAACTATTATCAATGTTCTTTAAAAATCAAAACCCAGATATCTTTATAAGGAAACATTTGTTTAAAAATGGTTTACATAGTCATTAGCACCACATAAATATAAATTCTACAGTTCCAAATGTAAAACAAATTCCTTAACCTGCAAATATCAACAGATTAGCATCTTCTTTATTTAAATATTTCATCATAACGATATCTATTTATGTAATTATATTTGGAACATGAAAATTATTACAATTTTTCTACAATATAACTATGGTTACTGTTGCCACTGTTATAGCCAAATCGGTATAGAGGAACCATAAAGAAAAATATGCAAACCGTCGCTTCAACGAACTGTACTATGGTTCTGCAGGGCTATCCGTATGCAAAATGAGGTGGCTGATATATTTGTAAAATGCAACTAAACAATCCTAACTAATTTGTCTTGTTTGTAATCTTCAAATGCCGATATCATTTTCTCTCCGATATCATTTCCCACATAAACTAATTGCGATTAATACGGTAAAATTAATCACGTAAACGGGTTCAAAACTTTGCAACTGTCATATTCTTAGAGGTTACTTATAAACTCAGTTGATGAATATTCTAACCGCTCAGTTGCTCTAACGCTCATACAGAGTTGCAACTTTCCGCAAAATTCTTATTTACGTACCGACCTTGGAATTTAACAATTTTCACGGTTGCAAGTTTTAACAGTTTTGATATAGAATTGGGCGGAATATGAAAATCCTAATGCTATAGGTATCATGTTACGAGATTTGAAAGTATATGCGCTTCATGCTATTATCTTTGTCCAATTTACTACGTAAAGTGTGTGAATTCCTGTAAATAGGGTATTTGACTATTATTGGAAAACCATCTTAGTGTGTTTATTCCTTCACTATACATTGTAAATGCATTATTTTTCGTAATTATTTCCTCAATATTTCATAAAAATCAGCGTTACAAATTGAATCACAAAAAGTCCCGCCAAAACGATACTTTCTGTTGTGTGACGTCACCCGATAGTAGATGTCAAATCGGCCCATATGGTCTGTCAGCATCGGCATCGTCGCCGTCTGGTAATTGTGTTGTATGATGTTGTTTTCACAATTTCTAGTGTATTTTGTTGTGAAGGTTACTTCGAGATAAGTAAAACTGACTAGAATAAGTTATCTATCGTATTTTCGACCAGGTATTATCTGATCTGACAGCTTAAGGTTAGGGCTATCCTAACCTACAAAGTTATGCTTACACTTTAGTGCTATTAAATTCAAACGGGAGAAGCATAAGAGCGCGTTCGGATAACCCGGTATTGTACGGTGACAGTGACGCGCTGCATAATAGGCGGACTAACGTCATACCGCGTTTATCTGCATATAAGAGAGAGACAGCCGATCTAGGTTATCTGAGCATTGCTCTCCCCATACCATACCCTGACAAACCGAACGCGCTCTAAGCGTACTAACGAATGACGTCACTGGAGACTGAGCCAATTACAGAGTGTTAAGTCACGCGAAGGACGTGAATAAAATTTAGTTCTAATTTTGATTTTTAATAGAAATAAAGCATATTTTTTTGAAAAGTAATAACGAATAGTTTTCTTAAACTGTAATCTATTAGGATGACTATAATACAAGCCAAATTTTTAATAGAGTCAAAAACCCTATTAGGGAACCAATCACTTCTTTGGGTCCGCCAATTTTCCCTTCTAGGCACAATTACAAATCTGTTCCGCGATTTCTCCGGCGAATTCACAAACAAACGCAATACACACGATGTAAATAAAGAATGCGCTAATACCGCTCACTTTCACAGACGTTACCCAGACGCAGGCAATCACGTCTTCAGCCAATTGGCTGACCATCCACGCCAAGAAAAAAAAGAGAAAGGTACGAAGCTCCCGCAGAAAACTGCCATAAATAATAATGAACCGATTCAATTTACCTTGCCCATGCCATCGCCTTGTTGTATTCACCTTCTCCCATCGCATTCTCAGCCCCGTTGAAATATTCATCACAATCTTCGCGCTTTTTCATTATTAGCGGCGTAGAAGGCGTAGGGCGTTTGCCGAAGAAAAAATTAAAACGACGCCGCCGCCTCTGACCCAACAACGGTCGGTTAACCTGAATAATACAGCTCTGGGGAGCGTTCGTCCCAGCGCATCCGCCAATTTCGACCCCTGCGAATATTCCTGCCGAAAGTGCGTCCAGAACGGACTGAATACAAAGCCACTCCTTTTCCATTTCCCCTCTGTATTATGGAGTAGATGTAAAGAAACGTTTATAAGGTTGCCGGTGTTGCTAGAAGAAATGTGTGAGGTAGTGCTGAAATGGGAAAACGGTTTGAATTTGGTCTACGGGTAACGGACGCGACATTCGTACGCGATTAACAAAGCTTAAAATACGAAAGAAACGGAAACATCGTATGCATATTTTAATTAGTGCAAAGTACTAGTAGAGTGCTATATTAAACAAAAAAATTTGGAAGGATAAATAGTTAAATGCAAATATAGACGCAAAAACAAAAGTGTTCGGACGCTACAAAAAATGGAAGTTTTATTTTAACGCGAGTAGGAATATTCCATATTTAGCGATGTTTGGAGAAAAGAATCTTTTTGTTTTATGTGCAAATGAAGACCAAATAATGTCTTTTGTCGGTAGACTTATGAAATCTGGGAAATATCTTTGTATTGAACATTTTTGATAAAACTTCTTTATTCTACGCTGTGCAGGGTCTGGGCTGTGCAGGTTTGGTCCAGTTTATCTATCCAGAGGGCCACCTCAATGGCATTAGAAACGTCATGAGCTCACATGACGTGGTAACAATCTTAACATGCTTGATAAACATTTCTATCGTATCCATGTTTTGACATGAGAAATAACCAACTTCTACACCTTTCCCCATTGTTTTATATTGCATGCCAACAATCTATATCTACCTATACTCCAAATATTGTAACAATTCGTAAAGTAGTATTAAATAAAAATATTAAAATCAAAGAATAACAAATTTGATTTTATTTCTGTTTGCACCCACTCCTGGAGAGCAAACGACGGAAGCATCATACTAATAATTCATACCTTTATAGCTAGCAATAGCCACTGGACAATTTTCTGCTGGATAAAAAATAGTTGTCCCTATTAATAACAATAATAATAATATTTCTTTATTGAAAAGAGATTATCCGTATAACAATTTGATTACAATATCAAAAAGAAATGAAATGTCTCTTCGCAACAGGCGAAGTTCAGTTAGACACTATAGTGCCAACTGTGCGACTTAACCTAGAAAACTAAAATATGATGTAGGTACTGTACATACAGACTATGACTATTTATAGTTTTAGTTTTTGCGAAATGTTGAGGTAAAAGTTTGTAACAAAATTGCATACTATTCGTTATCGATAAATGTAAATATTAGGTTAGGTGCGAAAACCGCTTTATCTCGCATTCTCGTTCCGTTTATATTTATACAGATTGCCGTGGCTATTGGTTTGTATTAATGTAATAATTATTATGTTACCGTATCAGTTGACGTTGCCATGTTTGTATTGATATTTTGAACTTTGTACCTGACAGTCTAACGTCGCCAGGTTACTGTTTGTATTGTAGTGCGCGCCTACGAGTATACAGGATACTACTCCGACGACGAGAGGCCATTAGAAGTTTATGGAGAACCAAATGAAATGAGAGATTGAAAATTTGTGGACTTATATTATTGGACACGATCGTCTCAACTAAAATATTTTGAGTTTTCGGTTACTTCCTGTTACACCGAAAATGATGTTAACTTTTATAATTCAAATGGAACAACCTGTATTTTATCGCAGTATTGAAATCTTCATTAAATCTTAGATCAACTTTGTTACAGTCTCTATACATAACATGTGTTATTTTTGAGATATTCATTGTTTTCATTAAAAAGTGACAGCTTCACGGTTAGTTTCAATTACTTATAAATTATCCCCTGTGACCGTTGGAAAAAAGTTGTCCGGCAAATTTGTTGTGAAGGTAACATATTATCGACATATCGGTAAAATTCTTCTAAAAGTTATACAGGGTGTTCAAATTATAAGATCAAAGTTGAATTCGAGAAAAGTACTAAAAGTCGATTTTTCAAATGGCAACCCTGACATATGAATATATTTCTCAATTCTATGGAAAATTTTACAGCAACTTTGTGTACAATGTCCTATACCTAAAATGTACTTGTACCTACTGAAATCGATTTTTAAACATCACAGTAGAAATTGCAAACATTTCCAAATCTAGATTGCGTTTGAAAACAACTGAACAATTTGGAATAAACAGAACTTTATTAAACAAGCTTCTTTACAGGATGTTGCACGTAGGTGTGGCGGATAAAATATAGAGCTTTTTTTTAATGGACCACCCAGTGTAGTATTTTCTGGTTGTACAAATTTTTACTAATTTGATGATAGCTTTAACTTGATTATTAATATTATTATTTCATGACAATTTTTATATTTTAAATATATTTATAAATTAATTTAAACTACGGGAGGGTTAGGACAGGATTTGCTCCGACACCCAGAGCGTATCTTCTTTGTATTTGTCTGTACTAAGATTTTACACACATTTCATGCTGTAAATTTATTGGCTGGAATTTTTATGGTCGCTTGCTCGACTATTAAACCAAAGAGCAGAAAATGTTGATAGTCATACGTGTATATCTTATGTAGAAATGGTCCAGGAGTATAAAACATTTTATTTCAATTTTGTAGAGTAGTTTTAGACTTTTTTTAGAGGCCTTTAAACGCAGCGGTCAATAATATCGAAATGAAATATGTCATGAATTTATCTTCATGCATTGAAATCGTAATAAAAAGACAGTTATTGATTTAAATAAACGCTCTTTAGTTTTAGTTGTAAATTTCAAACTTATTTTGGTTCCCCATTATTATAAAACAATCGTTAATACCAACAGTATTTTAGAAAATTTGCCTCTCTTCTTGCATGGTAAATAGGGAATATAGGGAAATAGTGGACCATCAAAACTACAAATGGATGAGTTGCGACATCTTGTATACTGCTAGCGACCTTATACCAAGATTGCACTAAATAGAACAAAAACAAAACCGTTTCGTATGCAAACACTAAAGTAAATTAGGAAAGGTACTCTAATCAGAATGCCATGGGGTATCTCAAATTCAATACGCAGTTCGGAATTATTACGGTTATTAACTTCAACCCAGCTTAGCTCCGTTTCGTTTTCTGCACAATTTAATGGTCGTACTTCCAGTCCCTCGAAATACGGATATTAATCCGAATTTCCTGCTTCCTATTTTAAGGTGAATTTAGGCGGCCTCTGTGAGAGATGCGCCGTGGGCCAATCAGAATCTAACGTTTGCGTTGTCAACTTATCTTCGTGTTCTCTCCGGGCGCAATTGGCTTTGTTTACCCCAGGCGCTATTTCTCACCGTTACTACAGCTCGCGAAGCCCGTATACTGCACCTATCTACGGACATTCCGCCCTATAACACCTGGTACATTATGTACAGAACAATTTGCTTCTTCGTGTCCTTAAGCCCCTAGCGTGCTCGGTACACAGTTTGAATATTTTACTTGTCGGAATAATTGCGTTATTTGGACAATTTATATCTGCACTCTGCAGTGTGGATGAACCGTTTTTTTTTCTGCAGATGTTTGATAATTTTAGATTATATTTGTGGAATTTAATTTGTAGGAACACTACGACAATATGAAAGCTGGTGAACTGTGCGACTCAACGCAACTCAACTTTTGAAGCACTCTGCGCTCTGGGAAAACGCAGCTCTACGACAAGTAGTGTCACGTATATGTAAACTTTAGGGTTACCAACTCCAAGAGTAAGGCTGTCAAAGTTAAGAAAAATGAATACATTTTGTACTTTGTACAAATTTTAAACAGTATTTTTGTTCCTATAAGTATATTCAAAACTAAAGGTACTAAAAGGTCAATAGGATATTAGATGTAGATACCCAGGGATGTTAAATTGCGGTAATTAATTTTTTTCGTAAATTACCGTTCAAATTAAAATTATTAATTATAAATTAAATTACCACGTAAATGAAAATTTAAAATGGTAAATTACGTATGCTTAAATTACCGAGTAATTAAAAATTAAAAATGGTAAATTACACTGGTTTAAATTACCGGGTAATTAAAAATTCAAAATTGTAAATTAAACCGGCGTTAATACCGATCACTGTAGGTTATGAATGCTACTTATGTTAATAAAAATGTTTGGTAAATAAAAGACATTATTTTGTAGATTACTAGCAAACTGACTTAAGGATGTTAAATTTCTGTAATTAATTTTTTCAGTAAATTACCGTTGAATATAAAATTATTACTTTCAAATTTAAATTACCACGTAATTAAAAATTGCAATTGGTGAATTATATCTTCTTAAATTACCGGGTAATTCAAAATGATAAAAAATCTGATGACATATTTTGATACTATTGACAGTAGGTATTGTCAAGACATCAGCGTTTGACACTACCTACTGTCATTAGAATGAAACTATCTGTCAAATCCTGGCTAACTAGTTTTATTATATTAAATATAGAATTTGCTCATGCAGCTAAACTATTAACTTTACCAAAAATGTCATAGAAATAAATTATTCAGAATTTCTTCTACTTTAATTTATTGTTTAACTATTTTGACGAAATGACAGAAATAGCGGCTCATTTGCAAAATGATAAAAAATGCTAAGAGTAAACATCCAGTTCCTTTGGTTTGTCATGGAATTTCTAAATATGAACTTTCATACCGATACCTTTAGTAGTTTCAACGGAATCGTCGCCACAAAAAACGGGTACACACACACAGACATTTTTCTCTACCTTGGTCAACATTGTTCAGAGGGCCCAGAAGGACATATTTCCGTTAAAATCTCAATTTTTTTTTTGGGGACGATTACAATACTTTATAATACTATGTATGATAAAGTACAAAAATTGGGTACAGCCTTATAAGTCATTATATTGTAGATAACCACCAATCGCTGATGCGTTTCCTGATTTAATAGTAGTAATTCATTATTAAGATGAAAGCAGGGACAATAAATACCTTTTATGCCAGCATTTTATAAAATCGACAGTCTAACAGCGTAATTACAGTATAAAATACTGTAATTTATTACCGACTCACAAAACGACAACGCCCGGTTTCACCATCACAAATTTCATTTCATTTCATTAAATCATGAATTTGGTAAATTTATTTAGTATTTTACCCGATAAATTACGCTCTTACATCCCTAAGTACCTCCCAGGCAAAGCACAAACAATAGTGCACTTGTCGACTGCTTAGGAGTGGTGGGGTGCATTCATGCAAGTACTGATGGAAGGTTTTTGAAATTAATTTATAAATTCCGGTAAATTATCAACTGTAATTAAAATTTTCGGTAAATTACCAACGGTAATTTAAATTGACGGTAAATTACCATCGGTAATTTACGGTAAATTACTGTAATTAAAAATCGTTAAATTACCATTAATTACGGTAATTAATTTGGTAATTTGCGCAGTAAATTACGCTTTTACATTCCTGTAGATACCACACCAGACATTATTACAAATTTCCAATTACTTAATTTGTAAAAATAGAACATCCATGCTAAATAATAACAAGATAACAAAGAAAAGATTTGGTTTTCAAAAAACCGTTATAACATACGCAACCATACAAAAGAAAAAGACATTTCTTTCTCAACAACTAGACAAAATTCACAATTTCTACCATCAGGGTCAGACCCTACGGAAGGTTTGTTTTACGAATAAGTAAGAAAGTAATTGGAATTTTTCGATAAGTAAGTCAAAAGTTATAAATTTAATTCATTATTTCTTTTGATAAGTTAATAATTGTGAACTGCAAGTTTATAATTTAGTTTAAAAAATAATTTCTTTTGAAACCGATTGAAACCCTAAATAATTTTTTAATTATAAAAGATAGTGAAATTGCTTTCAAATTTTGGAGACTTGACATACAGTTTGTTATATACTGTTTGATCTACTATTAAAACAGTCGATTTAGCAAAAATATCTGGATAAGGCAGATAATTTGTAAATATAAGCAAAAAAATACTTATTCGTTTTTACTTAAAGCAGCATTTTGTATGTGGGAATTTAATTCTAAGGACTAGTTATACATCACCCTGTATAATACTAATTATTAGAGCGGTGGAAGGATAGTGTAGGGATAGTGGGAGTAGTGATCATCACAATAGTACCACATGTATGCAATTATGTATGCAATTAGAACAGTTTTTTTTGTCAATCTCAGCGAGATTTGTGAAAACCGCAGAGTTGACGTCCTAGGTAAACTCATGGTCTTACCCATAAACGAAAACTATCAACTTTTTCATAATTTTGAATTATCTTTTCGAACATTTTGTTATGTAAGGCCATTAATTTCTATGATAAAATTAAGAGAATTTAAAGATCATCATCAGTCATCTTTAAATTATACATACTACAAACCACAATTATAAACACTGTCATTTTGGATTTCAAATCAATAAAATTAAATCAAATCAAATAAATATTTATTAATAGTTTGTAGAAAACAGAACAGACAGTTATACAAAAAAAATAGCATCCCAAGCAAATCAACTATAGTTTCTGCCTGGATATCTACAATATAATATAGCAGAGAAGCCTGATTTGTTCGACAGTTTTGCGGCATATCGATTAAAAAATTAACTATTTTTTTCAGCAGAAAATATTATTTTGGCGCTTCCACCATATATAGCACACACGTTACCGGTCAGCACTAAAGCAAAAATTCCTTTTATATTCAACAATTTTATTATAAATTACCAGCGTAATCTGCAACACAGTTTATTTTACATTTTCCCGTTCAGAATCAAACAAGAATCGTCCGACAAGAAACAATGTTGTATAGGAAATCTGTATATCTTAATTCACCAACGTAGGTACAATACGTGCCACATCCTTATCACACAGCCAATTACGACGTTACCATTACTATTGAACACGAAAAACCTTCGGAACAAAGAATTCCAATAAGTCCTCAGTTCTCCATTCGCATGCAAATGTAACTTCTTTCAATTCCGCGCTTCGTCAGGTTTCGGTATCGGCCGTATTTGGGGCAAAAGGCAACAACAAGAACAGATTGTAGCGGCACGTCGTTGCCCTTAATAGGTAGCCGTTACAGCCTATGGGATTTCGGAGTGGGGGGAAAGTAATAAAACTGGCAGCAAAACAACGACGCGTCGGCCGGTTCACCTTAAATAATTTCCACTGGACCCGGATTATCTCAACCTTTAACAGTTGTTCGGTCGCGACCGTTAAATGCGGCCAACTTTATTGGTCATAACTCGGATGGTTTCATTGTCCCTAATTTAGTGTCTTTCAGGTATTTCAATTTACCCCCTCACGACTTCCTTAGCGAGGTAGAAGGAGAGAGAAAGATGGTGTGAAATAGTAAGTAATGACCAGAGTCGAAAAATTAGTCACTTTTATTATTGGTTTTAAGAGTGGGGTGGAATATCATATACCTACTGCAGCGAGCGATGTATATGTCGTAGGCAAAAGGTACCTTCTGACAAAAGGCTTTTGCCTAGGCAAATCTATTTGTCTAGTCAAATAGATATGAAGTCGTCATTTATATTTTTAAGCAATTCGCCTACTATCGATTGCAAAAGTATTGAGCCCTGTGTTTGGAGGGAGGTTTATTTTTATTTTTAACGCATTTTGTATCAACAGCAACAATCAAAAACTATCAGGTAGCAGCAAACAAATAAAATAACAAGCAAACAACAATATACATAACCCGTTCATGGGTAAAATCAAGATAATAAAATACATAAATATTCATTGAATAAAGCTTTTCTTGCAAATATTCAGTAAGAATGCTGAAGTGTTATTCCAAGGAAGTAAAACAATTAATTTATCAATGTCAGACATTTCTTTCTCAAGTAACAGAAGCACAGCTGTTGTATCTGTCATCATCAAGAGAAGGTACTTCTATTAGATTTTATAGCAAAAAAATCGGAAACAATGAAGTAAAATTATTGTGGTTGCCTGTAGCCTATTGCGATTAAATTAATCTGGGCATACGTAAAAAAATAAAGTTGCAAAAAGCTACAGTACATTTAAAATTAGAGATATGTTAAATTTATGTAACGAAGCATAGTTTCAAAAGAGATATGGTGCAAAATTGTTTTGCACACAGCAAGAAAATCAAAACCAATACATTGATAAGGAGCATATTGTTAACTCAATTGTAGAAACAATTATAATCAACTGCATGAAGATGATAATGAAGCAGTACAGATAATGAAGAGTGATTTTAGAAAATGATAAACAACTTGCCGGCTATAGTTCCAAAGTTGGTGGTTCTTCTGGAACTGCAGAATTCGTTCAATGTTTAGGACAAATACTTGCCGCAGTTGAAACATTTGCAGAAAACTCCGGACCGTTTGGTTTGGCCCCAGAACCTACAGGAACAACTACGTCTCCATCATCAACTATTCATTTTTTGCAGAAATAATATTGTGAAATAATAATAAATCACAAAACAGAATATGTATACAATTCCACAAATAAAAAAATCACGTTCGCTATTTTCAAAAATAAAATCGAAGGAGAAAATGACAAAAATATTGAATACGGTCCTGACAGTTGATCGTTTGAAATGGTCCCGCGAAGCCTCGTATCGCTTCCCGCGCGTAATCCCCTTTCCGCGAGGGGAACCATCAGACTCACAGGATCGATCACATTCATTTCACACTTAAAAATTCCCAAATAACTTTTATGTTATTATACATCAATGGATGAGTATCACAATAAATAAGGATTGTTTACGTGCTAACTGCGTTATCCTGCTATCGTTCGTTTCTAAGATATTCGCGTCCATAGAAAGCTCGCTTACAGACTTTAGTACATATGAAGTCAAGAAAATAACAACACCAATCTATAGAAGAGACTAATTGTAACATGAACTAAACTTTTAATTTATTTGGTAAGTGGTTTAGGAGTAAAAAAATCGGAAAGTCGAGAATTATTTAGAAACCGCAAAAATCAGGTACCTTTTTTTTACTTCTATCGCGCTCAATACTTTTGCAACCAATAGTAACGATTTAGGGGTTGTTTTACGATTAATTAACTACTATTTTACATAGAAAGCAAAGATATACAACAATTGTTTGTAAAAGTTTTTAAAAACTTTTTTCCGCAGCATAGTCGATGCAATTCATTGTGATTTAGGAGTTGTTGGCTATAGAACGTAAAAATATGAAGAATTTTTGAAAAACTTAAACAATTTTTAGCACCTCGCAATAATGTGCATCTTTGGCAGTAGATACTCAATTTTGTTACAATAATTAATCGGTTAGTTACCATTTAACGCTCTGTTAAATCATGATAAATCATGATGATTTGTGTTACTCTCAATTTGTATCGCTCTCAAAGAAATGTCTTATAAAATGAGGGAATTTTTCTTGACAAAGAATGTATGACTGTAGGCCTATCCCTATCCCTACTATATACTAAAAGTCTAACACAGTCCGCGCAAGAAGTTTACGAAAATCGGCGAATCGGGGGAAGGGTCTGCTCCTCGGAGAAGCGAAAATCGGCGCCGCAGGCGCCGATTTTCCGCCTAAAATTGGATTGTACAGCGCTTAGGCTTTCGATTTCGTCCAATTTCCGGCCAGTTCTCGTTATTTTTTAACTCGATTACGCTAAATTTATGGAGTATCGTTTTGGACTGTCCTCGCCAGCGCGTCGTCATGCCAATCGATCGCGGTTGCTAGGCAACGGCCGCGCGCTTCGCGACGCGGTCACCAGACGACGACACATCATGTCGCTATTGAGGTTACGCTACGAAGCAATAGATGGCGCGCCCGTAACCGCTTCGAACGTACGAGCATTAACGCTTCGGCGATCTACCTAGGTCGACCAGCAGGCCTATTAGGCCTGCACATTCTCCTAGTTTACATTTCTAAAATTTTACCAATTGTTGGTGTTTTACCGACTAACAGACCACATTTTTCAAAACTAATGCCTGATTCACCAGTTTGACAGTAATTTTTTCCTAGATGACGACAGATACCGATCGATGTTTCGATCTGAGTGATTTGTTGCTCATGAGTGAGTAAGTAAGGAATGTTTAGTTTTCCTTTTACAATGAAGCAAAGCCGTGCTAGACTGGAAAAGAGTACACAAAAGCCTTTTGCCTAAAATGACCATTTATTTGCCTACGACATAGGTACTGAGTGTATGGATATCATAGCAGCGGTCAACGGGTTTCGCATCGTTAACAAAAAGAAAATACATTTGAATTGTTAAGAAGCAGGTAAAAATAAACTACATTTTAAACTATAAATTGTATTCACAAACAGGGAGATAAAAATATAGCAAAAACCAACTTTCAACTTTTACTGACATTGAAAAAAAAAAGTTGTATTAAAAAAAGTATAAATAGTTCAAATTAATATTAAAAAAAAATGTAATATCCATTTTTTGGGCACTTATTATGATTTGATCACTAAGCAACTCTCAAATTAGGTCTAAAATTAGGTCACAGCTTTCCAATGAGATATCATTTATTAAAATCGGTTGAAGAAAAATCGTCTGTGACCCCTTAGCACACGATTAAATCACCCTGTTTCATATTAATTTTGCAAGATTATAAATCCTTTCCCTAGTGTACTTCAATGGCTTTATGGTATCTTTGGGGAGGAGACTATTACTTTTACCGGTTGAATAAAATGTTATCGGATTTACCGACCGAGCACATCGGTGCTATCTATCGAGATATCGTCCTATACAATATACAGTTGGCTCGCGTCCAACCAACAGCAGCTTTCGACTAGTCTATCTTTCAAGGTTACTCTCGGGAAAAATAGACATGGAAAACATTTTTAGATGAAATCGATTCATATGGGAAAATGTTGAGGAAGAGAAAATATATGTACATAATTGCCTGGAATATACAGGGTGTCTTTGTAGATGAACACAGGCTGTTCCTGTATATGAAATATAAATCGTAGTAGACAAAAAAAGAACATATTTAAAGATTAGGGGTCATAGTGGACCAACTTTAGCTAATGAACAAAGTTCGGAATGCGGAAAACTTTCTGTAATAAGCTTAAGCTTTTCTTTTTGTGGGATTGAAGCTTGATCACAGCGCCAACTACGGTTAATCAGAGCCACGTTTGTTGCATTTTATTTCATTGTTTCACCACTGCGAGCGCTGTGGTCGACTTGCTTTATTCCGGTCTACAGATAATAGAGTATAGATTGGGTGCAAGTATTGGCCTTTATAATGACCTTAGTGCAGTGATTTGTTATTAGCAGGTCGTTATTGGCACAAAAGTGGGCTTTCAGAACACCACCAATAGCTGACCAATAATGAACTGACAGTATATGGTTCCATATTTATTTATGTTGTTTTATTGTATTTAAAAAAATAATGGAGTAAGAAAAGGCTTTATCAGCTGTTACATGGAAAAAAACCCTCTAAATACTGCATGGCACTGTACTAATTCTATAGAAGTTCTATCTGAAACACACCAGTCAAACCATCAAAACAGACATGTGAAATAAGATCGGTATCATAGCTTTTATAGGTACTTGTGTAAACAGTTGAAATACGGTATTACAGCTATGAAACAAAGGTTTGTTCTACCGTCGACCTAACTCCTGGAATTCTGACCCCGTAACACAAACTGCAGACCTACAACAATAGACCTACATATCTATAAAGTTCTACAATATTCCCAAAGTTTACCTACTGCAAATTTACAGTAATTTGTCGACTAATTAGAATATTACTTGTTGGTGTGTGTAAATTTTCATTTAATTCGATAGTACCGTGGACTAAAAGGTCCGGTTTAATGTGAACTTTTGATTTTCTTCCAAAATTGTGGTGGCATATCACAATCTTGACGAATTTCTTCACAATATTAAAAATAAATATTGGTAAACCGGTTCTTGAACATCCAAACAGATGTGAATTTTTATCCACAAGTGCAGTTCGTCTTGTTTAAGGCAGGGCTTGATATCTTTCTTATCAGTTGGTGTCCCATCTTTAAATAAGTAGATTGCTTTACAAATTACAATTGTAGCCGAACCCCAACACGTTTAACCCCCAATATTAGCTGGCTACAGATTGTGATGACTTATTCAGCGTATTCCTTACAAATTGGCGATTGTTAACAGCCTTTTCAGCTTTGAAAAATAAATCCTTATAGCTTAATATACCGGAAAAAACTACTTGCTACTGTGATGGTCTAAGTTTGAGACATCCAGAGGAGTAATTTAATTAATAAGCATCTTGGTTCTCAAGGGCTCCGTTACAATCTGTTACTGATCAATTCGCAACATGTTGTTTGCAGATTCAACATTATTTCTAAAAGTTTGAAAAACGAATACAATTATAAAAAAAGTAATTCAGGAATGTGATCACTGATCACTGAGGTATCAAGTATTCTGTTAAGGCCAATCCGTACTCCCAATGTTCTACTCGAAAAAGACGTAAACGTTCTGTGGGTATTTTTCAGCTAATAGTTTACAGAAGTATCAAACGGGTTTTGAATTCGTATAAACATACATTTGCAGCTTATTATACCAGGAGAACTATCATAAGGACCCGACCATCCAGGTCCAAGTTTGCGAAACCCTTAAAAATCAAGGTGCTTAGTCAGATTTTGAAGTACCTATTCTGATGCAAAGCCATAACAATTCCCAAATTTTGTTTTAGTATTTTCGTATTTTCTATATTCTCATAATTCTGCACCTAAAAAGAGTCACATATTAGGATGAATCAAACACCAAAATACAGGGAATTGAAACAACTTTGTAACAAACTACCTAAAAACCTGACTAAGTGTCTTATTACTCCACATAGTATGTCAAACTAAAACATCATGTTTGTTCTCCCAGTGCAATAACGTGAACGTTCTTTTTCAAAATTGCAAAGGCGGGTGACAATTTTGGCATTAATTACAGAAGTTATTAACTATGCAAGTTTAGCAGGTTTCCAGATTTTTTTTTGCCCCGGAGTGGGGTATTATAATCGGTAGTCTAATATTCGTAATAAAGTAACATCAACTTGGTTTATAAACAAATTTATCTTGACTGTGTAGTTTCTACAAAAAATAGACATGGGGTTGAATAAAAAAAGAACAATATGTTGAAAATTGATGACGGTTTATTACAGAATACTTGAGAACCTCAAAATAGGTCAGATTGCAATAGTTATTGAACATTAATTTCTGAAATAATAGGAAGGTACTTCCTAAAGCGTTGAGGTTAAAAAATCGACTACTTGACAGATAGGCAATTGATTATAACAGATCAAAATTATTATTAAAATCTCAAATCTTTTCAAAGTAATTCTTATTAGTTGATGAGCAATAAAATTAACATTGGAAACATACAAAGCTGGGCACAAAAGCGTTAATCCGTTAATCGTTAATTAAATTTTTCGTTAACTAATTAACTTTTAAGTTAACTTTCAAAACCATTAACGGACTGATTAACTTCCGCTACATTCATCATCCGTTAATTCTAGTCCGTTAAATCGGAAATATCATCAATAAATATTTCAAATGGTTATATAGGCATTATGTGCAAGTTCGGACTTGATTTTGTTTACATGTGTGACGTACTACTTTGTGTGACGTGCCGTCCGTATATAAAGCATGCGCGTGAGTTGTTTTGTTTTTAGTTGTTTCAACTCCAATCCAACCCCCTAAGCCCCCTTCAAACGCGCAATTAAATCCGTCAAGTACAATGTGATTTTTTTGTTTTACTCTATGAAACATTTTAAAATTACCAAGTTACATAGAATTAGGATCAGTTCTAAATATGTAAGTGCGTGCGTTTATAGCAACAATCTAGGAATTTTTGTCTAAAACGAAAATGTGTACTATACACCACTGTGTATAGACGCTAAACATAACCTTTTCCGCATTTCGTTATTTTTTATTGTTTGCTGTTATTTAAAAACTGTGTGTGAAGAAAAGCGTAATCAATAATTTAATAGCAAAGCATGGAGTTTATGTTGGCTACCAACCCAAGCAACTATTGTTGTCAAAAAATAAAAATCACTGATGTTCAAGCCATGCGACTTATTAAAGTTGCACAGATGTAAATGGTGTACAAATTGTCACAAAATTGCATGCGATTTTTCAAAACTGCATTGTTGAAAGTGCAGGTGTGAACTGCATAGATATAAAAGTAGCTTTAGTTGATCTTTTCATCTTTGTATCTCGCAATGGAGTTCTTCTAGTTACCTCTGTACCTAGTTTGAAAAGTTTCTAAGGCAATTTTACATATGCAACCGCAAGAAAGGTCCGCAGTTATTTTGGTTGCATACTCACCAGTAGATCGGCACTCAACATAACCTATATTTTTTTTATAAAAAGGTAACGATTAACGGTTAACGTTAACTTCCGTTACATTTGTAACAAATTAATGGACTAACGGTCAACGAAGTTATTTTTTCGTTAACGGACTAACGATTAACGACGTTAACTTTCTGATTAACTTTGCCCAGCTTTGGAAACATATCTATGTTTATAGGATTTTCAGTTGTTGCGTTGTTAAAAATAAACTATATATAACTAAGAAAAACCCTGGTTGGCCATAGATAAAAACCTAATTTTCCTGCACGTACAATACCTACCTAGTTATAGACACAAAAGTTTAATTTCGTCGGAATTTATTCACCCAAAAGCTCACCCCAACGTTTCGTAATACACCTCACAACCCCACCTTTTTTCAAATCGTTCCAGCTCGTAGTACACCACCACGATGTCAGCAGGGTTACCGCCCCGAAATTACTCTCTCGTTGGCAGTGCTGATGGCACCCGCCGGCTAAACATTAAATTTCGCCGCCGGTTATCAGATTGTTGAGCGTGAAAACACGCCCGTATTCGTACGAAGTGGGTGACAGGGGCGGGTTTGCCGTGGTAAGCGGGAGGCCTGCAGATGTCCGACCCTCGTTATTTACGAATCACTGAGCTCGCATTCTCAGGTTATCGCCGCCGCATAATTAACTCGCACGGCTATCGGCGACCCGGCGCGACCGACGCCTGAAACTAGCAACCCCCGCCCACCCCATGCCGAATTTCGCGCACCATTACGCCTTTACCTGATGTGTTCCCGAGCAAGAGCTTACCGTGTGTGTGGGTAATAACTGTGATTTATAACGGCAAATAATTGATTCTGGGTTATTGGTATACGTGCACTTAAGGGCTAAAAATTAACTACTTTTGTCTTTTATTTGTGGAAAAATATTTCATTTTATTGCTTGCTTGGAATGTAGGTCTTTAAATAAAAAATAATCTGCCCGTAATCTGCTTTTTTGTTATTTGTTTCTCTAATGCAGTGTTTCTAATGCAGAAATATATTTCACATTTTTTACTTAGAATTAGGGGATTTTTTCAGTTAATGGGTGTCTCGAGTAATAAATTACTGTCTATAAGTGCAGTTTTAATCAGGGGTGTGGAGTCGGAGTCGTGGAGTCGGAGTCGTAGTCGGAAGTCGGAGTTCAGACAAATTTCAGAGGAGTCGGAGTCGGAATAAATATACCGACTCCGAGTCCAGGTTTAATTACTGTAGAAAAAAAACATGTGAGATGGACGTTGCCTCAGTAGATAGTAAACAAATAAAACCAAATATTCTATGAGGTCTTTTACAAAGCACCTACCTACATACACATATGTAAATAATCAAATTACATAACACACTTTCCAAACGAAAGTCAAAACGATTAACAAAAGTAATGTTAGAAACTTGAAATATAAATTTGAACAAGAGTGTTAACATGAGATTGAGAAGTAGGCCCGTAGTTCAATGTAGTATCATTTATTTAGAACGTATACCTACCTACCTGTAGCGATAATTATGATTATTTTCAGCTTTAAAAATAATTAACAATGATTTAAGGGCATCTTTGCAGGAGAATTAGTTGGATCTATTCTGTTCCTAACAACAATTTTATAAACGTATTTTGCACTTATTTTGTTTTTATTGGAATGAATTTTATGGGTGCTTTTGTTATTATTAGAGATAGAAAGTCGGTTAAATGGACAAAGTCGTGACGATTTGTATGTTCTCTAATGAGAAAACAGTTTAATAGAGATATTTTGAATAAACAAAGAAATTACATTTTATAAATAACTATCTTATTTGTGGTCTCTTTATTTGTGTTTTTACATAACTTTTCTATTTGTGGTCCGATCAATACGTCTTTTTGATATCTTAGCTGCGTTGGGATATTGTACACCGTTACACTTTTTACACCCAATAACACGTAAGTCTCATTTGGACGGTGTACCTGGTGTCAACGGAATATCCGAACGCAGCTAAAATAGGTCGTTTTTATTTATATTTAGATTTAAATATTTTTGCCAACAAATTCGCTAGACACCAATAAAACTTCTGTTTTTCCTATGTGTGCATCATTTGTTTGTGAGTAATTTGATATGCACAAGCCATATGTTGAATACAATCACAATACTCGAGTAGAAATTTAATTTAATAAATTTGTTTCTTTTTTCCTGGTAGTATTTTTGTTTTCATAGCAAATTTAATATTGCTCGGTTGTATTATTCTGTCAAATTTGTGATTAAGATTTTTATTACACAGAATTATTTGAAAATACTTTTATATGCAATTTTTCTGGAGTCGGAGTCGGAATCGGAGTCGGAGTCGGACCACGAAAAATATTTGGAGTCGGAGTCGAGAATTTTTTTACTGACTCCGCAGCCCTGGCTTCAATCATTGTGTATGTATGAGTAAGCTGTTTCTTATTTAATAAACTTTAAGAGAAAATAAAGAAATCAGCATTCGGTTATAGACGAAATTAAGGTGTACCAGTATCTTGTACTTACGTGTTTATTCCAACAGTTTTTTACAGTATAGCTATTTTCGACCATTGAACTACGTTTTTCTCTATCTCATCGATAAAAAGATCTTAGTTTTCAAAGTTTTCTATATTTTGCCCGAATCGTCAGCTTCATCAGAAAATCTACATTTTTTTGATTAACTGTTATAACAATTTAATGTAACACTTACTTACAAATAACAGATATTTTCAATTATTAACAATTAAAAAACAATGAATTAAATTAATAGTTATTTAAACAACTAGTATTAATGATCGAGACTGTTTCACGCACGAGCGATTGGCGAGTGCGTTAATTGTCGAGATTATTAATCGCCGTTTAATATGCGAGTTGGTTACAAAATTTTCCGTCGATCGTATTCTTCTGGCGGCGTCTACATAGATTTTATTCGTGGACGTCGTTTGACGTTATATGACCATTTATGTAATTTGACACTGACAGTTCTGGACCATGTGCCTGGATAACGGAAAGTTTTGATTGGATGGTTTTAGTTTACGTATGTTTGATTGGCTATAATGAATGTATTCTTCTGGCGGCATCTACATAGATTTTATTCGTTGACGTCCTTTGAGGTTATATGACCATTTATGTAATTTGACACTGACAGTTCTGGACTGTGTGCCTGGATAACGGAATGTTTTGATTGCATGGTTTTATTTTACGTATGTTCGATTGGCTATAATGCAGTCGTTTGATTGGCTATAACAAATTATGCATTAATAGAAACGTGCATTTATGGAGCTTTTTAATAAATGATTTTCTGTTCAGTAAACATACCTACTCATAAATAAAGGATCGACAGAAAATTACATTTACAACATTGCTTCAAACAACTCTTTCCCTTTCAAACATATCACATTTTCTTTTACAACAAATCATGAACAGTTCTGATCTGACCCACTTTACATATCTGGAAACACCCCCACAAAATATATAAACCATTCACTTACAATAGGGTCAATATGACACTAAACAAGATTTTACTAAAATTTAACATGTATCCACCTTTTAAGGGCAGTAACCCCATTTACGAACTACGTGAAAATTTCAAAACTCCACAATCAGTTATGAATGAGTCTGGACTCTACTCAGTCTAATTGTGATGCTGTTTATAGGTCAAACCGGAAGGAAGTTGGCAAAACGGATAGCGGAACATAAATCTAGAAATTTTCAACAAGTCACTGCATGAAATACGATGAGCCTACACTTCTTCACAAATGTAATAAAAATTTCTTATTAGACTTATTAGAACAACTTGAAATATAAGAACATACAAGAAACCAGAATAACACTTTGTTAAACGACCAATTTAAGTTTCAACAAAAACCATTATTCATGATTACGTTACAATAATTTTTAAAAATGTTTATTCTTAAGTTGCCGTATGTCAACTGTCACATTGTCTTTCCCGCATGGCACACCACTGGCACACGTTGTGGCTCGTGTTTTTAACTGCCTGACTGTAAGTTATATGTTAAATTACTATTTATTGATTTTATTACCACCAACATTATTGTAGATTTAGGCTGATGATATTGCAAAATAAAATCGTTACCTAAGAAATTAAATCTATTTTACGAAGGAAAATAGGTTATAAGCACTTAAATATATTTTACGAAAGAAAATAGGTCACAATATAAGTTTGCAAATCTATATCGACTTGAAGTGGACCATAGTTTAGTGAAATATTTCATTATTTATATTACATATATAAATTTATTTGTCTAAAACCGGTTTTATTAAACTTAAAAACCGGTTTTCGAATGTCCTTCAATAACCGACAACCCCTAGTGCACAATAATCAAAAGGAAATACGACGGTCGTGTCAGCCCTAAAAAGAATAGAAGAAACAAAACAATTTTTTGATAAAGGATAGAGTCCTTTCATTTGTAATCTCTAATCTTACAAGCGCTCATTTCCGATTTTTTTCGCATTCTCTCTTATCACGTTTCGTAATCTGGGACTAACGACAGCAATCACGCCACGCCACCAAAGAACCGGAACAGATTCAAATGACCGTTGCGTGAGATAATAATGAGGGGAAGTTGTTTCAAAAATTAATATCCCCACTTTCCCCAAAAAAACCTTAAGTATAACGACTCAATAAGATCTAATAATTTTATTGTTATATCTGCAAAGTATACATATACAAACTTATACGGTGGGACGCAATTTAATAAACAAATTTAGAGCTCAGTTACACTTCGACCTCTTCATTTCTTACGCACCATCAGCTGCATCTTATTCATCTGTTTCTTAACAAGGCAATCCTTCTTGTGTTCGATTTCTAACAAGCAGGTGTTCATACAGCCGAGTTTGGTCTCAATCTGTTCTAGTAATCGAATATCAGCCATCATTATCTTTGTTAGTTGCTCAAAAGGTTCCTGCATTGAAGTGTGATCAAAATCCTTGCATGTATCAGCAATTTCCTGTACTCTTTCCATTATGGTACAGATGGATAGGTAAACGTTCGACATGGAATCGAACATTTCCGTTCTTATCGGATCTACACTCCTCAAGTCTGTCATGTGAGGACAAGCCTTCTCTAATTTCTTCACCAGATGCTCTAGCCGTGCTTGGTACTTAGAGATGGTCAATATGTCTTGGGTGAGGCACTTGTCGTAGTGGAATAGGACACTGAGCCAGGTGTTGATGTTCTTCAGTTGCTCGTTGTTGTAGCTGACAGTGTAGAACCAACGACGGTTGTCGTCCGCTTGGTTCTGGAACCTCTTGTGGCATTCCACTGTCTCTCCAACCCAGGTGTCCACCATTTCGTCCAGGTCGCCGAACGTTAAAGTTTTTGACTCCATTTTTGGTTTACCGGTAATTTAGAAGTTGTCATAAAATTGTTGAAAATACTGAAGGATGAATAAAATTTTGATAGTGGACATGTTAACACCTTGGGTTGTGTTTGACAGTTGGTTGACGTGGTTACGCAGATAGTGTCTACATATGATTAGTCAAAATTACCGGAACACCAAAATAGGGGTCTTGCATGATTTTACCTAACTTAACAAATAAAATCCTTAGGTGGTAAAAAAACCGTGTGTAAAATTTTTCCGCCTAATATTGTAGCACTCAATTGTTATTGAACATCAAAGTTTAAACCGGGCCAAGAGCGCGCCAAAACGCTCCGTGACGTCATACCGTTGGTGAGAAGTTCAGCAAGCCTAAGCCCTAGAGAGCGGCCGAAAAGGCATTAGCTACGGGTACGAGAATGGCATCGAGTTGAATGTATAGTATCTGGAGGAGGTTGTCTGCGTTGTGTTAACGAATAAGTATACTTGGGTCAAGGGATCTTTGTGTGTTATCAAAAGTGACAGTCGTCGGAGAAGACGTACGTACAACTTTAATGTCACTCTTTTCACATGTAGTCCATAATGTAGTCATGCATGTAGTAGAGAGTGAAGGCATGACAGTCGCATCTACTTAACTCATGTCACATGGCCTTCGACCAAGCGTGCTACGTCACACCAATCACAGCACGTTCTGCGACCCTATTCTCGTCATCTTTTTGAAACTTTAATTTTATTTAAGAGAAGACACTGTTAGAAATTTGAATGAGAATTGCTTCTAATGACGTTACAGGAAGCAAATATAATGAGTTATTTGACAACACTGCTTAATTTCGTACGTCATAACCTCATAACAATGCGGCTGTACGGCTGTCAGCATGCTGTCAGCCGCATTGTTATGAGGTTAGACTACGTGAGATCGGTGCGATGTATAAACAATATTAAGCATCCTGCTGATTCATCCTGCTTTCAAATGTCCTAATCAAATTTTTAGCTTGCTATCCAATTTCAACACCACTACTCACTGGACGAACTATTTCCAAACGTATTCTAGAGCATCAAAGCGGAAATTCTTCAGATCTCTACAGACATAAATTAGAAGCAGGTCACAATATTGATTACATAAATACTAAACTTATTCACAAATGTCAGAAGAACTATAAATTAGATTTATTGGAACAATACTAAATTGAAAGACATAAACTTGACAAAATATTAACCTTCTCAATGACCAAATTAATTTCCCACACAAACCTCTTTTTATGTACGTCGTCTAGTCTGGCTCACATATTTAATGTTTCTTGTACAACCCTTGCAGTTATTGTGTTGGTCCTTTTCGTTGATGTTTAGTTTTGATTAGACTACATTAGAATATGTAAATTTCCAATTTTAAATTTATGTTCTTGTGCTGTGTTCGTTGCATACCTTCCATTTCGTTGCGTTTGAACACCTGTACTCGTGATATCGTCTATTTACGTCGCATCCATCTTGACCAATCTTGACACGCTAATGACTTGTCGTTCCTTGGCGAATTTGGAAGTTTTTTAAAAATGTATTTTACTGTTTATACGGCTTTGGATTACTTGCCGTAAGTTATAATTTTTCTATTGTGTTCGTAATGTTTTTAAATTATATAATTTATGACCTTGAGTGATGTAATTCTATTTGTAGATTTTAAGCTGATGATGATCTTTGATCGAAACCGGTACTTAGCGAAATAAATAATCTGCAAGGGCTAAAGAGGTTTTTTATTGCAATTATATAATATTAAGCAAATCGGCAGAAACGCCGGATAAGATATTTTTTAAACGACAGGAAACGAAAAAAGAGACAACAACGAAAGCGACTGTCGAATAATGGCTTCCAAACAAGAAAACACTGTTGGAAACCTTACCGAAAGAAAATACCCTAGACGAGGCAGCGTTGCCAAGCGACAGTCGACTTGTATACTTCGGGTATTTCCGACGGTGGTGGACAAATATTTGTATTTATCACTTTTAATTGCAATTTTATCATCAACAAATAAACGCACAGTGATAAAACTTCTCAGGATGACATGTTATATGGTGTAGAATCATTTGTGCAGTGATTTTAGTCAAATTTCCACATGATCGTAATACTAAAGCTGCGCTTGGATATTGTACTCCGTTGACACCGGGTACACCGCCCAAATGACACTTACGTGTTATTGGGTGTAAAAAGTGTAACGGTGTACAATATCCGAACGCAGCTCATATTGTATGGAGCGCAGCGAAACTAGTGCAGCGTTTCCCAACCTTCTTCCGCTGTCCTTCTCCCGCACACGTCAGACGCATAGGACCGCTCCGCTTTTAGGGCTCCGCGGAGCACCGGTAGGGAAACGCTGCTCTAGTGTATTATTGTTCTATGGAACGAGCGTATCTACGTATCTCTATTATTATGATTTATTATTATTTCGGATGCGATAGAATGGGTCAACATATTCTTATTCCTATCTTGGATAAGAAGATAATGTCTACTTTCAACGCGTGTATTCTGGATTGTGTAACTGGGTAGTCCAATAGAGTGGAGCTCGACCCTCATCTATTATGGGCTGCAGTTTTGCCCAAAGATGTCCCCTGCGTCATCAATTTTAGAACCCATCACGGACTGCTGTTAATTTTGTACATACTAATTGTAGTTTTTTCATTATTTGGGCATTCAATTATCTCTCACTTCACAGATAGTATCGGAGTACCATTCGGAAATTTCCAACTCAATTTAAAACCTATTTCGGCTAGAATCGAGATGTAGGATTGCTATCCTGCGAGGACAGCGGGATAAATCAAATTGGTTGGCGTGACTATAAGTTATCACATTGCGACAGCTATGCGAGCCGTACCAGTTACCAGGACAACCTAGGGGGCGCTCCAATTCGCTCATTTCGCCCACACCTGAACTTCACACAAACAGGAGGGCAATTCCCATCTGCATTGCGACATCTTACCTACCTTAGCAACGTGTTGAAATGTCACTGGTAACATAATCAGGTAGAATTAGTAAGGTCAATGATGTATTTAATATTTTTTATATTATTTATATATTTTTGTATTTATATTTGCAGAATAATAAAGAAATAAAAATGATCATAAACGAAAGTCTAATAAGCACGAACTGCGACACTGCAAGTTCTCAAAACTGATAATATTCTTTATTGATGAAAGCGATCCAGTAAGAAGAATAGAAAAGATTTTGCAGTGTAAAGAGGTTTCATAACCGTGTCATTGGTTGATATGAATAAAAATGAGGTACAGTGAAAGCTGTCCTTACAGACAGTTTAAATAAGAAGACAGTTTCCTTAAACGGACAAGTTTTCTGGGGGAAGGAGAAAACTATTTTCCGTCCACCAGCTGATGAAAGATCTCTCTTAAGCGGAAGCAAAATTTTAATAAACGGACAATTATGCTATTAAAATTTGTATTTCCCTATTCAATGTGAAAATTACGTATACTATTTTTTTGTTGCTCTAACATATACCTATATAAGATTTTATTCATTATTTAATTTTTAAATAGTGAATAAAACTAAAAATTAAAAGAAATGGTCAATTCCTTTAACCGGAAATATTCCATAAACGGACATAAATGTTGGAACCATGGGTTCCAATGGGTTCGCTAATTGGAATTTTCACTATACATACTTTATGTTCAATAATTCACTACCTAACTAATAAATACTTGCTGGTCATGAGCCTCAGCTCCAGATTTGTATACTTATGTTTTGAAATATTTACTTCAATATATTAAGCATAATGTACTCATGATATGCTCATGAGCATAAAGTATTTACTCAATTTTAACCGACTTCCAGAAAGGAGGATGTTATTAATAAAATCGGTGTAGTCGTTTTAACTTGCTACACAAGTGTCCTTATACATTTTGTCGGAGGCAAATTGGGAAATAAGATGGCGATATCAGTTTCGTCGCAGGTGACGCTGGTAAACTGTAAAAATGAGATTAACTTTATTTTTTATAATACCCGTCTGCTGTGGAAATAATGAATTTACGCTAAAACAGAAGAATCTTTTATCTGAAACAATTTTTCGTACGATCTATCTGCCAGAAGTTTCGTGGCGCCCAGGATAGTTGCAACCGCTGCCAGACAATGCTGCGCTTGCAATAAAAGCTGCATCTCGCCATTAAAGCGCCGACTCTGATGTCCCAGCATGGTTTTCGCATGGACGTAGATGAATACTACATCTACTCAAAACGATTTGAGTAGATTTACTCAGATTACACATCTACTTAAAACGATTGAGTATTTTACTTACAGTACGAATCTACTCAAAACGAATTGAGTATTATACTCAGAGTGGTACATCTGCTCAAAACGATTTGAGGATTTTACTCTGAGTTCTACATCTACTCGAACCGTTTTGAGAACTGCGTATTCTGAGTACTGTGTTTCTGCTTACTTTGTGAATGCATACATAGCACATACTTTGGCGTGTGCTTACTTGGAAACCGTTTAAAAGCATTCGTATATTTATCGTCCACAAACCATGCAAAACTAACCTATTTACTTGTTCTTTTCATTCGTGCGTTGCAACATATAGTAAATATGTACTCACCGAAAGTTTATTTAGTATCTACTCAATACTCATTTTGTCGATGAGTATTGAGTATTTACTCAATACTCAATATTTTTAATTTTAAGAACTCAGTACTGACTAGATACTCAATACTCATTTATTTTTCGGTGAGTATTGAGTATCTACTCAATACTCGTCGAAAAAAAACGTTGAACGCAAACTACGATTATTGATGTGAAAGCACGTTTAGAGGGCACTAACTTACTTTCTATTCATATCACCCATTGTTTCTGCCAGAAAACTATGCTTTTACTTTTAGATCAATCCACTGCACATCAAACTACTTAAACATACCGCTGGAGACCAAGACCTGAAAAATTATATCAATCATGCTTCGAACTTGCGTCCTGTTAAAATGGCAATAAAATGTTGGCGCATTTATTGGAAATATATATTTATGTAATTAATAGAAATAAAAGCCTTTCACTTTGCAGTGTTTATTAGATTTACTGGAGACATGTTTCGGCCTCAAAGACCATCATCGGTCGAATAGTTGACAAGGGTGGTACTCAACCAGCATGATCAGAGCGGTCCGTAGGGGCTCTTTTAAACAAATTAATGTTGAGAGACGACAACTAGTCAGGCCAGCGGCATAAAACAGACTCTGTTTTATCAACAATTTTATTTGTATTACACTAAGACTTGAAATTTGTAGCTCCTTTTCCAGTTAGAAGCTCTACCAGTAATTGAATCTTCTCAAGATTACTTTTGCACACTTTTTTTTTGTTTCTATAGCGTATGTTTTCTTGGAATCACCTGAAGTCAATAAAATATGTTCATGCATTTGTCGCTTCATATAGTAACCACCAATGCGTTTCATTCCTTTTTGCGTGCAACGGTGCATTTGAGCCTCATTTCATAAGCCTCTGTAAATACCAACTGTTAAAGTCCTGTTGTGATACTGCTTTTGATGTAATATCGTGACCAAAAAAGTCGTCAATGATACTCTTTTTTTTATCCTATATTATGCTTTCCTAATTACATATTTCCCAATTAATAGAACTATTTATAGGAGTCCGTCCTATGAAGGATTCAAAATCAACCTACCGTGAACAGGTTTGGATGCGAATATTCCATTATAACATGAGGGAACGAATGCCCTGAAGCTATATAATTGATGTGATGCCGTCCCCTAGCTCGCTCAGTTGTAATCGAGAGAGGAAAATGATGGAGCATCCAAAACGATTCACTTCTGCTCGACTGGCTCGGCAACGAACGTGGAAAAAGTTAACGTGCAGCTGCGAGCGATTTCCGCGCTGTTTACTGCAAATGTGGACCGCGATATCAATGTCTGGACGTATAGTGCAGTAAAATGGATTGTTACGTTTATCTAGTGCCCGCGTTAGATGGTTCTGCCGTGATGTAAGGGCTATGAATCATCCTGTACGAGTGTTGCTATCAAATGGATGTATGGTGATGTGGTGTTGCTGTATTTTGATGGACGTTGCTTTAGACTCCTTACTATACTAAGTATAGCTATAAGGTTGGGTTTACAATGGAAACAACTAAACCTACCAGACTATCCATGATGGGTTTGGTGCTTGAACGATTACTCTTTGAATTTGTCCCATATCTATCAGCTCATTTGCTCATAATTTTTTAACATGGTTAAAAGTTACTAATTTCCATCTTTCAACATTGCCATTCAAGCCCGAATGATATACTGTCTTCCTTGTTGTCCAACAAGCGACAAGATTTTGAAATTGTCTATATAGTATGGATTTAAAAATGATAAGTGCTGCTATTAAATAAAATTGTCCACATCATCACAAAACAAAGAAAAATCACATTTTAAAGGAAACTCCTTGTTGGTTTTTAAGATGGATACCTTTAAGATAGAAGTATAAAAAAACAGTTCAAGACGAACATTATTTCTCAACTACTGTCATTTATTAAACACTGTAAACAGATTTTGTCACAAAAATAGTATTTTTTAATGGAGGATTTAAAACATAACCACATGTTTACTGTTTTTTGTATAAAAAAAATGATGTCAGTTAAAATTATCCTGTACAGTGATTCCCTGTATAATATGTATAATGTGTTTGTTGCTACTTGTTGTTGACGTTTTAACGGTTAACGTTTACTCGTATACCGAAGATGAATAGAAACTTTATTGTAGAAAATTAAAAGATCTACCAATTTCAACCTAACCTTCAATGTTGTCAGATAATGTCATAATTTTACCCATCAAAATCGTCTCTTGGCAATTCCTTCCTTCGTATGGCCCATGGGGTGCTTACTTCCCATACGCAGGCGTTGATAGCAAATTTTTAGTTCAACCCCCCGCGCTATCTCTGGCTAGCGCCCTGCTATACCGGCCGAATCACATGCTTGATACCTATTGGCTCGTTCAAACCGTCACTGTGGATGTCGCGTGTTGCGTAGTCATGGCGTTAGTAAACCATAAACAACCATTATGTTCTGTCAATTAACTGTCTAGTGACACTGCTAATGTTTACCACAGACATTTAAACGCATATTTTGCACTTATATATGGGTGATGTATATAACTTTAAATTTTCTGTGGTAATTTTTGTTCTGTATTAGTTCCATCACGCGGTTTTCCTGATCTTATAAATTAATTAAAATATAATATGAGAAAAGGCTAGAAGTGGGAAGTGCTATTAGCGCCTCCTAGCGGATGGGGGTGAACTAAAAATAGAGTCCACAAAGATTGCCTTGAGTCGCCCATCTATATTAGTATATATCTATTTTATCTATGGTATGGCCTGCCGACAGTGAAAGTAGGATAAAATTGCTAGATCATTTAATCCTCTACAATAAATGTCAGACGCATTTTCTCGTACGAAACCGAAATTATATATAAACGATTGCAAAAATGGTTGCAACAAGTATCAGCCAGACGTAAAGCAGCTCATCCACGATGCGAGGTATGTCGCCAACTTTCGTCATCGGATATTGATATAATTGGCCGTTTACAATATAAGTTCATCAGAAGGAAAAATCGTTTTATATAAATATTTATATAATTGAATCGCTTATTATTAAAAGGAACTAACTCATACTATTTTCCTATGTAGTTAGTCCTTTTTAATAATAAGCGATTCAATTATATATTTAGGTTGGTTGTTTTTGAATGGGATATTTCCAAAACTACTATCGTGTACTGGGGGCTTTATTTGGACGTTATTTGTGTAATGTTTCTGCTAATCAATGTACTCGTAGGGTTCGGTCTAATAAAACACAGCTTGAACGTAATTTGGCACTTGTATTTAATAACTTAGAATTCGTTTTACAAGGTACTACAACTGTGGTTCAACTCAATATGTGAAAACTGAAACGGATATTTCCTATATTCGAAATCAAAGTAAAACTTAACCCAATATATTACAATTTGTAATGCCCAACTAAAGATGTATGTACATACAAATTCAGCTGGGTTTGAATTTTTACGAAATGAAATCCTTAGGTTACAGGGCTGTAAATATAAAAACTATAAAAAGAAAATAATTTAAAATGTGCGCCCAGTCGTTCCCTATCAAGGTCTATAAAGTAGTAAGGTTATCCAAGTACGGGATTTCTGAGTTTGAGGGGTGATGGGAGATCGTGACGTCACTAGAGTCGCGCTTCCACCAATTTGAATGCTGATTTCGTTGTATGATTTAGGTTTGGTAGGTGCATAATTATATTGAAAAAATAAATGCACCTTTATTGTGATCATTTTTAAATGATCAGGATGAAAAAAAGTTGATGAATATGATTATCACAACATGCTATTTCAATAATGTGTTAATAATGCTGAGTAAGTACATTAGTATGTAATGTATATCCGATTAAAGGAATGTGTTGTGCTAAACCAGGGCCATAGAAAAACTGTAACTAAATCAATATTGGTAGTATTGGTACAACTTGCTTATTAAACCACACATTGGCTTGTCCTGATTACAATATTTGGTTGGAACATACAAAGAAAAGATAAAAAATCAGTAAGAAGCTTTATTGTACAATTGTCCTCATCTTTTTGGTAATTTTATTTTTAATATCAGCTACTCTTCGTTTTAAATATTTAGATTTTTTTTGCTGTCTAAAAAAATTTAAAAAAATTATCCCTACATATTATATTCTTTGCTCGGCAAAAGTTTTCAAAACTATGGTATCAATATTTGGACCTTGTTTTAAAAGTTCTCTTCTTAATTTACGGCTAATTCTTTTCGAATTATTAATCCCATCCCCCATAAGCTTTCGAACTGGCTATTCATTATATTAAAAAAGCGTTTTAATTCTTCCGACAGTTTCATTAGGCCGCCAAAAGATAAATGACTTATCCAGGATGGAAGGGAGTATGAGTGCTCTAGCTGGTCTTCGTATGAGTAATGTCCCAATTGTGGATGACTTAGGCTTTGATCGCGTGGAAAAGTAAAATACGATATTGTTAATCCAATCACTGTTGAAATGTTATACCTCATACGGCAATCCGGTACGGAGCAAACCATAGGCATCTAAAATTGATGAATGATATAGAATAATGTAATTTACAATTTAAATTAATATCTTACCTTTACTAACTTAATTACTTCTTAAAATACACTAATAAAACAATTAATAACGTAAAACTATCAACTATTGAATATAACAATATAAGCACAGAATAACGATTAAACAAGACAAAATTAACCTTTCTAATTAACTAAAAAAACTATAACGAGCTGAACTGTCAATAATTAAACGTATTATCCTCGAACAAACTAAACGAGCGATGTATGCGACGTGTTGCGAACTGCGAAGTCAGCCGGGATGAGTGACGTCACGAAAATAGAGCATATAGGGATCTGAGGGGGTATATAAAGTGGACTATAGGAAAGATAGCAAACTGGATAACCTCTCTCCTTATAGACCTTGGGTCCCTATATCAAGAAAAATTAGTTATAAATATCGTCAGCAGAGAGACACAATCGAGTGCGCTCTATTGGGAAAACCGGTATACAAATCTGTCAACCCCTACTTGTCTCTGAACCTGTCAATTATATTTCAAGCCAATAGACAATTGAAGGGATGAACAAGTCTCTAAATAACTTCTAGAATACAGTACGTACTGATTTTGTCAACAATTGGATGTTAAAGAAGGTTTTCTAATTAATAGTTGGAACCCGATATTTGACCAGCAGATCTCTGAAATTAAAGACAAGTTATGAAATAATACAAATATCTAAAATTCCCTTATGATATTTGATCGGCTTATACAGAGTGTATCACGGAACTGGTACATTAGAAGTTTCTCATGTTCTACTATTTCTAGAAACTTGAAATTTTGGAATTAGAATTTATTCGATCTGAGCTCTTCAGCTAAAATATTCTCAAGTTAACTGTCACGTCCGGTCACCGGAAGTCGGTATCAACTTTGTTATTTTAAATGGAATGATATAATTTTAATTTTATTTTTGGTTTCTGCGTATCAAAATACATCATTTTGAATAAGGTTTCCCTATACCTAAATATCACCATTTTTAAGTTTTTTTGATTTTACTAATGTTTTGGTAATTTTCGGAGTTACGTTTAAAATTGAATATCGCGGTTATTATTGAAACTAGAAGTTTCATGATTGGTGGTCCAAAGCTAGAAACATAACAAAATTAGACTATGTTTAGTTCATCATGATATGTTATACAGGGTGTTCAAATTTTACAACACAAGAATTGAATTTTCAAACGTAAATTACTCATTTTTTCAAATGGAACAACCTGTATACCGATACGCCATTCGATAGGAAATCTTATTCCCTATCAATCAATATTAGGATTCCTAAATCCATTTTGAATGCTCCCATTTAATAATGGGGGACGAAATTAGATACGAAATTTACAACGACAATTTAAATAGTGATAGATATTTAGAAATTTTGCGTGGATGTGTGAACAATTTTTGCAAAACTCTTCCCCTCAATATTTTACGCGACTGCTTTTATCAAATGGACGGTGCACCAGCACATTCTTCGCATGTGATATCCATTTAACTTAATCAGATGTTTAACGATAGGTGGTTCGGAAATAGAGGACCCTGGCGGTGGCCACCAAGTTCACCAGATTTAACACCATTTGACTTTCATTTCTGGGGTCATGTGAAAAGTCAGATCTATTCCACACCAGTTAATACTCGAGAAGAATTGACTAACAGAGTAGTAGCCGCTATTAATGGACTTCTGCGACAAGAAATCCGAAGAACGACTATGACAGAAGTACAGCGAAGAGTTTTAAAATTATTTGGAGCAGTACGGGCAGCATTTCGAACAACATAATGGGTTTTAATTTAAGTTAGATATCCCAAATATATTATTTTAGATTCAGCAAACCTTTTCAATATTTTTCTGTTTTCGAGCTGTTTCAAAGTTGTTACATTCCTACAAATGAAGAATAAATAGTTTTGTATTTAGTTTGCATTCTTTTATACTGACCATATCTCAAAAACTATTAAAGATAGATATAGGGAACCCTAATATTGGTTGATAGGGAATAAGATTTCCTATCGAATGGCGTATCGGTGTACAGGGTGTTCCATTTGAAAAAAATTAGTTTTTTATGTTTGAAAATTCAATTATTGTGTTGAAAATTTTGAACACGCTGTATATGATATCATGATGAACTACACATCGTCTTATTTGGTTATGTTTCTAGTTTTGGACCACCAATCATGAAACTTCTAGTTTCAATAATAACCGCGATATTAAATTTTAAACGTAACCCCGAAAATCACAAAAAAAATAATAAAATCAAAAAAACTCAAAAACAGTGATATTTAGGTATAGGGAAACAACATCAAAAATGATGTATTTTGATACGTAGAAACCAAAAATAAAATAAAAACTATATCATTCCATTTAAAATAACAAAGTTGATACCGACTTCCGATGACCGGACGTGACAGTTAACTTGAGAATATTTTAGCTGAAGAGCTTAGATCGAGTAAATTCTAGTTACAAAATTTCAAGTTTCCAGAAATAGTAGAACATGAGAAACTTCTAACGTACCAGTTCCGTGAGACACCCTGTATATGCTTATTACCAAAATTATTTTAGTTTCGGAGATGTGCTGATTTTCAGTAAAAAAACAAGGTGTATTTAATGAAAGAAACATTGCTTAAGCGTTAAGATTTTGACAAAAACTATACCGTATTAGGGGTGTTATTGTTATTGTAAACTTTTTCATACTTTAATTTGGTTTTGCAATCTGCTTCATTTAACTAGTTTTTATAATTTCTACCTCATCGTATGTCGTGGAAAATATTTCGAAAACGGTTGACTTGCGGGTATTTATTAAGACTTTTTAACTTGTTTTTGGTTAAATTTATTTGTACAAAATGTTAGTTTAGGATGTGTTTCACATATGCGAGAAACTGTTTAGGGCGAGAACCTGTTCTGAAGGCTCGACTCAGAATAGAACAAATTGATTCATATGCTTGCTTTTTCTGCGACAGAGTAAATTATTCATGTATCCTTGTTTCGATATATTCAAACATTGGCCCTTTTACCGGAAATAGCCGGTTATGGAAATAGAAATACCGCTTCCACTCGCCTGGGTCGTAAATATAAAACGGTCACGATAAATAAAAATAAAACCCAATATCGGCTACGCCGTACAAGCATAAAACTAGACCTACCCCTCGAAATAAAACATATATTTTTCGTAAACCGCTCTCGTCTGTTTCCGTAAAAATACCATCTCCGTCATTTGTCTTTTTTGTCCTCGAAACGAACATATCGACAAGCCATCACCAACAAACACATCTTTTCAATATCGAAGCGTGCGAAGCCGTGAGGAATATAAATTTAGTTCGCTTCCTCAAGGTGATATTTATATTTATTCGTGTGCCACGACGCGTGATTTTGCGAATGACGGATATTGTTAAACAATTTTTCATGTGGAGTTTGAATACGGCGAGACTACGTGATAAATCGCGTGTCTCTCACAAATCGCGGAGAATCTCGTTTTGATGGCTTTGTCGATGTTTTGACGGTCTGTATTGGCAACTATATTAAGCTTTCTAAAGCTGTATTTTCATATATGTCTATGTTATCTATGTTTGTTATTTTAAGTACTCTGACGCGTTGATATTTCACTAATTAAAATATACATACAGTGAGCGCGTAAAGTAAGGAAACATGGCAAAATCTCAAGAACGGTTTGCTATTTTTAAAAAATCCTCGAATACATCGATTTATAATTATCAAAATACACTTATGATATCAAATTAATTTTTTACCTTCAACTGTTTGTAACAGATGACGGCATCGACATTTTTTTTTAATGACAACAGATATTTTAATTATCTTAATGGTAGCGTAATATCTTTATGGCCTTACATAAGAAAATTTTCGCGAAGAAGACAATTGAAGGTTATGAAATAAAAATGACAAAATCTCCGGAACGGCTCGTCCGAATTTAACAAAATTTTGGAATTAAGTCTTTTGCAACCATGTGAAGTCAAAGGCGTTATTATCGTTGATGCAACGTTTACAGTTTCTGAGATATAATCTCAAACTTTAGAATTTGAAATAGAACACCCTGTATGTTTTGACATTTTCTGTTACAGTCTTAATTATTATATCAAAAACAATTAGAAATTAACCAAAACCTTCATTACTTAGGCCTAAAAAGAAAAAAAATTGAGAACAAAACATTATTACATTTTCTACTGCGACTACTCTAGTTGGTTTATGAGGATTCTCAACCATTGACAAGAACACATTGTTTTAAATGCGATCGGTTGATTTTTTGATGTTGTTAGTTTTTGTTATAATTTTTTTCCTTGTTAATTTTTAGACCTAACTAATAAAGGTTTTTTTTTATTTCTATATGTTTTTGCAATAATACTGTAACAAACGTAGTAACATTGAATAGGCAATGGAAGACTGTAACAGAAAATGTCAAAATATACAGGGTGTTCAATTTCAAATTCAAAAGTTTGAGGTTATCTCTCAGAAACTGTAAACGTTGCATGAACGATAATAACGCCAGTGACTTCTCATGGTTGCAAAATACATAATTCCAAAATTTCGTTAAATTCGGTCGAGCTGTTCCGGAGATTTTGTCACTTTTATATCATAACCTTCAATTGTCTTTTTCTCGAAAATTTTCTTATGTAAGGCCATAAAAATATTATGCTACCACTAAGACAATTAAAAACTCTGTCAAATTCATTAAAAAAATATAGGGTAAAAAATCGATGACGTCATCTGTTAAAAACAATTGAAGGTAAAAAGTTAATTTGGTATCATAAGGTGTATTTTGATAATTATAAATCGACGTGTTCCAGGATTCTTTAAAATAGCAAACCGTTCTTGAGATTTTGTCATGTTTCCATACTTTACGCGCTCACTTTCAAACTATCAAAAGAAACTAAAGATCGTCCCACATTTCCAAAAAATCAGCATACAAAAACCCAATACCTATTAACTGCTTAAAAATTACTTACTTAAGAAAAGTGATGCACTATTTAGAAGGACGAGATCTTGAATTTTATTACCATATTACTTCTTGGGAAACATTAAATCATGATGAAGACTAATGACAAATTTAATAATGTTGTTGTTTTTATTTTGTTTTTTTTTTCTTAGTTTTAATTTTGTCTCTAATATTAAACTTGTTTTTCTTTTCGTTTTTATGCATTTTTATTTACCACTTGTGCTAATACCATAATTTTGTTCAACAAATAAGAGATTATTATCTATAAGCATGTCGTTGACTGGAAGAATAGAACGAGTGCAGCCGATGTTTTATCTAGTTGCTTCGTTATTATTGCCTTTTGAACCAAAATTTACTTCAGAACAACTGCAAATGAAATTTAGTACTTTTCTGTGCTTACCAAATTTGTAAGGTACACAGCTGCCGAATTATACAGTTTTTTTTTGTTTGCCATAAACGCCTGATTTGGACTTATTCTGTCTGTTCTTCCACTCACTGATTCAATTACAGAGTCATGAATAACTGATTCGTGTGAGTTGATTAACATGCTGATCCAGGCCATTATGCATCCATCAAGTGCAAAAAGGTACCCGGATTTGAGGTCTCAGGGCACAACAAATTAATATTAATACTGCCATCACAGAAATATCGGCTGATCCACGCCATATGTACCACAGCTAATTTTGTTATTTATGAATCTTGACAGAAATGAATGAAATTTTAAGCAGTATTGGTAGGCAAAAAAATGCAATTTTAGGATAATCCTGACTAGAGGTTAGTATGACTTCCGCTTCTCTTTCTCTTTAATGAAATGTATTAATGATCTGATGATCTGTATTAAGTATATCAAAAATGGTGGATGCGCCGGACATCTGGCTCTTTCATTAATTTTTATACAGGCTGTTCCAAAAACCGACATCATCTCTTATAGTCTATATACGGTAGTCATAGTACACCAACTTTACGTCATTTACGTCACTGAACAGAAATAAAATTATGGTACACATATTGCAAAATTATGGTACCTATACATATTACGAAATTACAATTACACGGATTTATAATCAAGAATATTATTGTCGACACTTACCACTACTATGCGTTTGACTTCACTTTAGGTTTTCGTTGTGGATACATTGATTTGCCTGTGGACAAAAGAACAAACTGTTAGAACAAAATAAGTTTCTTGATTCTGAAGTTTTGATTTAACAATTCTTTTATATTTACGATTTTGTCCGTTCTCATTAGTTTTTGAAATAAAATACATGTAAAACTAGCCTTAAAAGCTTGAAAAAAAGAACAGGATAAGTATCCTTTTACGGAAACACAATTACACCCTCTAATTAATTCCTTTACTTCTACATCCGGGTAGGATGAGCTAAATTTACGAAGGACTGAAAAAAGGGCGACCAACTAGATACAGCACGGACGAAAATATGATTATGGTAGGGACAGAGGGAATGTCAGAATTTAAATTGCCATATAATGAGAGAATTTTATTAGGGTCTTTGTCTTTTATAGGTGGGCACACTGTGGTAAAGGTGCGACGTTTATAAAGACTACATCTTGAATAAATCGTCCATAAAAACGCTTTTTTAGCGCTTTTGTTTTAATTGGAATGAAGAGTTTAAACCGTGAGTTATCTGGATAATTGAATTTAGGAAATGTTTTAACACCGACGTAATTTATTGTGTGTTCTCCGCTCAGCTGTCATTAATCATTTTCTTCATGCTACTTGAATCGTATTGTAGGATTTTTTAATGAATAAAACTATTGACATATTCACTTCGGTGGATTTAGAAAAATCAAACACAAAAAAGTATTTTTCTTCTTTGCTTTCACAATGCACACATTGTAACACTGTTTTCTGTGTTATAATTAACAAATTGTAACACCGTTTTGATATTTTCTCGTTGATATCAAATGTCATATGTCAAACGTAAATACACATAAATACACAGCCTTTTTAGAATCGCTTGCAATCGCATATATTGCGAAATATCAATATTCTATACACAGTTAAACATACGTGTAGCATGCTATAGTATAACCAAATGGTTGGGGCTTTCTTAGTTTTTCTCTATTCATCAAAATACGCCAGCATGACGTTTTCGGTGATGTTTTGCGACTCTGGCAAGTGATCGTGCATCATTATCGACAACTAAACATCAAATCTCCGTTTCAGATATAACACAAGGACCACTTTTACCTGAATAAAAATAATGCGAAGATCAAACCTACATCGTAGATATGATCGGGTTCAAATACTGCAGTGGGATTGTATATGCGCAATAAATAGTTTATTGAATATCAGCATACACGTAGCAAGCTATAGTCCATCTAAACTGTTGAGGATTTCTGAGGTTTATGTAACGTACAAGTTTTCGGTAACATTTTGGACAGAATTCTGGTCGTGCCAATACCGTATTCTTTTTCTGTATGCCGCTTCCAAGCTTGTCTTAGTTCTAGTTGTGTGCAAATATTTGTGTTGCCTCCATCGCATGTAATTTTACTAAGTACAATTTATTCTAATAAACTACTTCACCGTAATTAGAATTTGGTTTCTATTATAAGTGCTTGTAAATGTATAAGCGTCAATGGCTACCTAGCGGAATTAGGTAGAGACCGCTATTAAAAACGTTAAGCGTTATAACAATTCTTTAGCAAGTTCTTGTCCTTCGAAGTAACTAATCAGTCAATGCCAAATACTTCTATTCTGACTATTATAAATATTACACCACTATTTTTAAGTTAACTTTTTAGGTTATATTTCTATGTCTACATCCTTTATTCACTGGTTGTCATGTAAGTTTTTATCACAGTAGCCGTTGCGGGTTAATAGTTTAGCCCCAAGCTCTATTGTGATCATAGTTGCGCCCGTTAATTATTTATTAAAACTTGTAGGCTAAAGTAGAGTAAAAATTATCCACGATAAGATTTTGTTATGATTTTATCCCAACTGTACGAAGTTGACAGTTTACTACAGTACTACCTACAACATGGTACCCGCAAAATACCCTAGATTATAAATAAAGTAACCAATTTATAAATTTGTATAAAATTAAGGACGCAAAGTAGAAAATATAGTATACTACACTCGTTTTATAAAACATCTTGGCGCATTCGTTCATTTACCCAAACAACTCAATTTGACGTCTTATAAAACTTGTATAAGAATATACTATTATAATACTGGGTTATCTATTAGTCTGGGTATTTTTTTCTTTTCTACAGTATTTATCGGATAAAAAGGAGCGTGGATAAATAAGGAACCTAACTATTAACTGTTATTGATGACACGAGTAAAAATTAACCTAGTATTTTAACATGGTTTAGTTTATTAATTTATTTATTGGAAAATCATACAGTATAAACAGTTTTGTTAAGCAATTTGTCTACAGTTTTTGGAGTTTGTTAGCTAAAACTATACAGGGTGTTCCTAAATATCATGTGAATACGAAAAGAGGTAATTCTTTGGCTTATTTAATCACTAAAAATTGATATAAACATAGGTCCGCAAACGCTTCGTTGCCGATCTACAGGGTGTTGAAATTTCAAGATTTCTTTAGTTTTTTCTTTATAGCTCTTGTATCCTAGTTTTAATTTTTAACAGTTGTGGCGAATAAAATGTCAAAATAAATACAAACAAAAGGTTATCTAAATCAAGCCAAGGTATACTGGACAAATTATTTAAAAAATTTTAATTTCATCTAGCGAATCCCAGAAGAGCTTTTCTTTTTTTTCTCGATAACGGTGGTAAATACGAAAAAACTATAAGAGATTAAAATGCTATAGAACAAAACAAAAAATGCTTTTTGTATTTTAGAATCCACCAGCGGCGCACCGAAAAAATGTTCATGGGGTGAAAAGGGGGCATGACCCGTGACAAATATATCCCTGTAGATTCTTAAAACCATTTGGTATGCCCAATGATGTAAGTCCTACAGCGTAACCTAAATTAGAACTTTGAGCTAAATATCTGAAAAACTACAAGAGTTATAAAGAAGAAACTAAAAAAATCTTGAAATTTCAACACCCTGTATGTTTATATGAATTTTTAGTCATTAAATAAGCCAAAGAATTACCCCTTTTCGTATTTACATGATATTTAGGAACACCCTGTATAAGCAATCGATTGAGACCCGTCAACCTTAACGAGTCTCAATGCAACAATTAAAAAAATCCTATGAGAAATTGTAGACAATAGTGCAGAAATAATAACTATAGTTTTTTTATGTGGTTACATACACCTTATTGAATTTCCCGTATCCACCGCAGTAATGTAGTGCGGAAAATATCTGTCAACAAATTTATTTTTATTTTCAGCTTATGTGTAGCTCATGGTCCATTCTGAAGATGGCCGTTTCGGTTCATGCAAAGTTCCCGTTAGAAGCATGTGAATAAAATTGTATCTCATTAGGTGCAACTGTTCTCCCAGAAATGTCTATACAGGACCACAGCAGATACACACACACACACACACACACACAGACAGGACTGATTATTTATAGTACTTGTTATAATACAAAAAAGGATTTAAGGATGATTTAAATCTGCACGACAATATTCTATGGTAAAGAAGCGAAATTGCTTATTCAATTAAACCTGAATAATAAAACTATACTATTCTCTCAAATGGAATCTTCCAAAAAAATCACTATCATTGCATTTTACAAACGATCGTATTTATTTGTACATTCCCAACAAGTCTCCAGATGAGATATTTATATCCGTCAAGTTTAATAAATGAGCTAATCGAAAAAAATATAGGTATAAACAGTGCGTAATGTGATATTTGTAGATTATGCTAAAGTGAACATCCCAGGTAAAGTAGGAATAAATTGACTTTAACTTTTAACCTTTCTAGTATAAATGCCAGTTTATCTTTGAAATTAAACTATGAAAGTTCATCAAAGGTCGACATTAAGATTAGAGCCACTTTAATTTTATTATTAACCCAGCCGTTAACCGATTTCATTCGCTACTCAATTTCCGCGCTGAATATAGTCTTAAATAATTTATACCATAATACACTATTATGGCGTTGTTACTGTTTACTATGTAGATAAAATCATTATAATAATGGAATACATTGACTGTCATTTATTCCTGATGATGTATGTACCTTACCCACTAAAGTTTGCAAAGATTCACATTGAAATTACATTGCAATTAATTTATGCCTGAATTACACTATTAAAGTTTTGACAATTTTTGTCGACTAGTTAAATATTTGATGAAATGTATGAGCTTTTTTAGTTTACTTTGGTTTGGCATTGTTTAATGCAGGATGTGCCGTTTATCATTATTTTACTATAAACTTTTTTGTGTAGTGACAATTGGGAAGTTTTACGAAAACTCAATACCGTTGTCTATATTTGAGGTCAATCTATACGGTTTTCATCTATACGTGTTCCATCCATCTAGTTGTGCATCCTGGGATACATAATAATTATTATCATTATTATACTCACATATATTACAGTGTTCGCATATGGAACTAGGATGTCGATTATTATTGCACTTATGAAGAAGATATGGTCAGACTTAATTCTGATTTGGCATTCGTTGCTTTTATCAATTGCATATATGTTCCATTCTGTTTATAAGCAACTTTTCAAAGAGCTCTGTGGGTTTACCTAGTTTAGGTAGGATGATTTAGCTCCTTCCTAGACCAGCGTTTCTCAACCGTGGTTCCGCAGAAAATTTACTTGACTTCAAGTGACTTCAAGTACTTCAAATTATCTGTTATTTAAAAACAAATAATCTCGAGAAAAAGCAACCTAGCAGACTTATTTTGTCAAAATCCAACATTATTTTTTCAATATGATTCTCCCATGGATTCTCCAATATAAATGTATAACTCATCTTTCATTTTGGATTAGAGATTATTAACATATAGCCAAGTCTGAGCATCTGTGAAATAAATCTTGTCCTACCGTTAATAGAAAATCAAGATATCAAGCATATCAAGGCGAAAATTGATATGCTGTTATAACAACATCCTAATAAAAATGCATTGTTTCCTAAAAAGCGGACAGGAAACTTAAAAACAATCAACATTTGTGACAGCATTTTATTTAAAAAAATTTTTTTTTACTTTATCATACGAAGTATGTAAAGATTTGTAATCGTGCCAAAAAAAATTTTTAGATTTTAGCGGAAATATGTCTTTTTGGGTCCCCTGAACATTTTTGACCAAGGTACAAAACAAATGTCTGTGTGTGTGTGTGTGTGTGTGTGTGTATGTCTGTGTGCGTTTACCCCTTTTTGTGGCGACGATTCCCGCGAAACTACTAAAGGTATCGGGACGAAACTTCATATTTAGAAGTTTCATAACCAAACTTAGCGCTGAAAAGCTTTCTGTTGAAAAGGGTCCAAAGGAACTGGGTCTTAGCCATTTTTGAAAGATTTTGCAGATTTTGATTTTTATGACTATGACATTTTTTGGTTAAATTAATAGTTTAGCTGCATGAGCAAATTCTATTTCATGGAGATCCCTCGTACTGCATTAAAACTAGTTAGCCAAGATTTAGCATATATTATGATTCTAATGACAGTAGTGTCAAACGCTGATGTTTTGACAATACCTACTGTCAATATAATCAAAATATCTGTCTATATAGTTCTAATAGTTTTATTTTAATCAAGACAGCCGACCTCGATCAAATAGAAGCTCATGCAGCTAAACTATTAGTTTTATATATGGTATGATAATGATATGTGCCTGGCCACATCAGATTGTTTAAAACAAAGAGAAAGTTTAAAAGATACCTAGTTATAGAGCCAGTTGTAGAAAACCCATGGTATAAGAGTAAATTAGTTTATATCTTTAAGAGAAAATATAGATAATTAGTTTTTGATACATTAAGAGAAAATTCAGAAATATATTACAGATGAAATTAGGGTGTAAAAAAAACTAAGAAAGATTTTTATAATGATGATATTGATATTTTGCTCAGAACGTCAACTTAAAATTCTTTAGTTAAATGTTTTATACAGACACTTATTTATTACTTTATCATACGCAGTATGATAAAGTGTTATAATCGTGCAAAAAAAATTTGAGATTTTGGCGGAAATATGTCCTTTTGAGCCCCCTGAACATATTTGACCAAGGGACAAAAAAATGTCTATGTCTGTGTGTCTATGTGTGTGTGTGTGTGTATGTGTGTACCAGTTTTGTGACCACGATTCCGGAGAAACTACTAAAGGTATCCTGACGAAAATTCATATTAAGAAGTTTCATGACCAAACTTAGAGCTGAAACGCTTTTTGTTCAAAAGAGTCCAAAGGAACTGGATGTTTACTCTTAGCATGTTTAACGATTTTGCAAATGAGCAGCCAGTTCTGTAATTTCGTCAAAATAGTTAAATAATAAATAAAGGTAGAGAAAGTTCTGAATAATTTATGTCTACGACATTTTTTGGTAAAATTAATAGTTTAGCTGCATGAGCAAATTCTATTTGATCGAGACCGGTCGTGCCTGCATTAATATAAAACTAGTTAGCCAAGATATGCCAAATAAGTTTCATTCTAATGACAGTAGGTAGTGCCAAACGCTGATGTTTTGACAATACCTACTGTCAATAGCATCCAAATATATCAAACAAAAATCTGTATGTACTGCAGTCTCATATATGTTTTTTTGTGACCTTTGTATGTTGTTTTATGTTCTCCACGGCCCACGGCTAACAAAATGTAGGTTTTACAATTGTGGTTTTTGGAGTTTGATTTGTTTGTCAATTGTGTAATTTATATCTGATTTCCTATAGCGCCTGAAGAAGTGCCCAGTAGGGCACGAAATATGTAGCGATTACTAAAATAAAACAAAAAAAAATCTGATGTGGCCAGGCACATGACTTTATCATACTATACAGCAGTGTCAATACTGACAATACTGTCAATATAATCAAAATATCTGTCAAATCCTGGCAAACTAGTTGTAAGGCAGATACTAGCGATCTCGATCAAATAGAATGTTTAATGTGTGTAGACGGCTGCTAACTGCTAACTCTGCACTAAAGTATTTATTGTATATACATAATGCGCAGATCGTCAACAGAGTCGACTGCTATGCATACTTTCAAAGTTAAATGCTCTTGCAGCTAAGCTATTCATTTTACCAAAAAATGTCATACATAAATTATACAGAATTTCCTCTAGTTTAATTTATTATTAAACTATTTTGACGAAATGACAGAAATGGCGGCTCATTTGCAAAATCTTTAAAAACTGCTAAGTCCAGTTCCTTTGGGCCCTTTTAAACAAAACTTCTTTCAGCTCTAAGTTTAAACTCATGAAACTTCTAAATATAAAGTTTCGTCCCGATACCTTGAGTAGTTTCTCCGGAATCGTCGCCACAAAAGACGGGTACACACACACACATTCACATACACACACACTTATACACACACATACATACACACACACATAGAGATTTTGTTGTACCTTGGTAAAAAATGTTCAGGGTATCCAAAAAAACATATTTCCGCTAAAACCCCAAAATTTTATTTTGACACGATTACAATACTTTACAAACTACGTATGATAAAGTAATAGTGAATCCAATCACTTTTTATTGTATTAAAATATCTGTCAAATCCTGGCTAAGTAGTTTTATTTTAATGCAGATACGACCGATCTCGATCAAATAGAGTCTCATTTACTATTAATTTTATATATAGTATGATAAAGTCATGTGCCTGGCCACATCAGATTTTTTTCTAATGTGCTCGTAGAGCCTTCTTAAAGAATTGAAAATCTATAAATCCATTGGAAACTTTTTACTCAGAATGAATGTTTCTTATTTTTTATTCATTCTGTTTTTATTATTGTTAATTGTTTAACTTACTTTATCGTATCTAGTGACATAATGTCATCATGATGAAGCATTTCTTACATAACTGTTTAAAAACTTGCCTTGATATAAGATCATACTCAGGCGCCCTTTTATTTGTTTCAGATTTTTGTTTTGATTTCTGTCGCGACTTATTTCTTCTTTATTTCTTCGTAACAAAAAAGTACTACAAAGAAACCTACAATTCCCTTTATGATTGTATACTGTATAGAAGCTATCGGAGTGCAATAATTCAACAGCGACCGCGCCACATCCATTAGCTTCGCTCAGACGAATTCGCCACGTCCTCCTCTACAAATTCCCGAGAGCAATCCGCTGATAGCTTTCATAGGTGGCTTGATTTACGCCCGAAATGTTCTCAATGGTGCATGGTAGGGACGTGGGGGTTTTCCACCTTTCCAATATGAACTGGCCGGCGCGGCGCGCAGACCACAACCAGGCTATCCGGCTCGAAACTTCGATAGCTTTTGTTCTACGGACCCAATCGGCCACGGACACACACTCGACCCCTTTGATTAATGTCCAGACCATGCATTACCGAATTATTATAAACGCGGAAAGGACCGAAAATCGATGCGACCACGTACGGGTCATCAATGACCGGAATACTTAACTTCCGGTTAAGGCGGAAGTGAATTATTGCGAGGATTTCCGCTGTTCGGTGGATACGTGGATGATATCTCTTTCGGCTGGAGGATTAACTTAGGTACCTTATGTCAAAACTGTCTTGAGAAAGTCTGAAGGTTTCATTTTTTTATTTATTGTGAAACTGATGTAGAGGAATTAGGTACTTTCGTAGTGGAACATATAGGTACGGAGAAAACTACGTATTATGTATTTTCATATGAATCATTTATGCCACAAATAAAAAGAAATAAAGAGAAACATGAATAATAGCCAGTTAATCGGGTTTGTCGGCTTTTCCGATATTCAAACCGTTTTTTGGACATTTTAGATATCAGTTTAAAATTACAATTAATACACTAATATGATGATTAAAAAGTTCTATTTTGTCTTTGAATAAGTAAAATATTGTACATTTAATTTCTTGTAATGAAACTAATTTCATTATACATATACCAGTGTCCCACTTTTTTCCGCACAATATTTATACTTGTTTTTTTGGAAAAACTTCTTGTTCTTACAAGCGTGTGTAGTAGGTGGAAAAAGACAAAATGTGATTCTTCTTGTAATTTCTGTTTATCTTCTGCTACAACATGTTTCGGTTAAAAGCCATCATCAGGTAGCTGTAATAATTAGTAACATATAGTGAAAAGTCCAAAAACAAAACAAATAGAGAAACTTACGCAACGTCTAAATTTAAAATCGTATACATGTATAAAAATGGATAAAATTCTTGTATGGATTTGTACTGTAAGGCAAATCCCATTTCGGTAGACATCTTCATGAGAGTGGACACAGTAGCACAGACAATAAAAACATCAAACTCATACACAGCCAAAATAAGGGTTTTCGACTCAATCTTCTAGAAGCGCTCGAAATTGAAAGACATCAGAGAGACGGCAAACTACTGTTAAACGACCAACTAAACCTCCAACCGGAACCAATTTTCAAGTATCTACGAAAGATATAATTGTATTATATAACTTAGAGTTTAGTCAGCCGCTTTCGGTTTCTAATTTAAAATTTGACCCCCAAAATTTGATTTTCCCTGTATATGTACAACCTTTGATATCACCTGTATTACCGACCCGTCGCGAGTGCGCATTAGACTGTCCTCATGTTCACCATGTTTATGTATTTTCGGCGTAGTATTTCTACGTTTTGTGCAGTTATTGACAAGTTTACTAAGTAGTTTCGATAAACAAATGTCCGTTAGTGCTCCTGGCAAGAATATTCCTCACCACCGAACGCCGAACGCTCAATTGCCTGCAAATTTACAGCGCAAATTAAACAGTGAGGTAATTTTCGATTTTCGACCTTATAGACATAACCTAAACTCGATCGCTGAAATTTTCCGTATTTAGTTTCTGATTTTGATTATATATCTTAGACTGAATCAAGCAAGAAAAGAAAGAAGAGTGACCTGACTTTGACGCCAACCCAGATAATGACCTACACGAAGAATTTTATCCATTTTTATACATGTAGACGATTTTAAATTTAGACGTTGCGTAAGTTTCTCTATTTGTTTTGTTTTTCGACTTTTCACTATATGTTACTAATTATTACAGCTACCTGATGATGGCTTTTAGCCGAAACATGTTGTAGCAGAAAATAAACAGAAATTACAAGAAGGAACATATTGTCTTTTTCCACCTAATTTATACTTGTATTAGATTAATGCCAGAAACCATATATTTTACAAACGTTTCTGCTGAAAAATTTACCTACTTTTTAGAGTTGCATCACTTTTGTAGCAAATCAGCGATATGAAAAGCTATAATTGTCAAAGAACCCGTTTCAAGAACCTGGAGAAATAATAGATTGCAGATCCTGGATGTGAATATTTTAGTATTTCAAACATCAAATCCAACATCATATATAAAGATAGAATTTATTATATCTTATATTTCATTTTGTATCTAGAATATGAAAATTATTAAGTAAATCATTCACAGGGCCATTTATGTTTTTACTTTATCATACGCAGTATGTAAAGTATTGTAATCATGCCAAAAAATTCTTTTGAGATTTTAGCGGAAATATGTCTTTTTTGGTCCCCTGAACATTTTTGACCAAGGTACAAAAAAATGTGTGTGTGTGTGTGTGTGTGTACCCGCTTTTGTGGCGACGATTCCGAAGAAACTACTAAAGGTATCGGGACGAAACTTCATATTTAGAAGTTTCATAACCAAACTTAGAGCTGAAAAGCTTTCTGTTGAAAAGAGTCCAAAGGAACTAGAGGTTTAGTCTTAGCATTTTTGAAAGATTTTGCAAATAAGCCGCCATTTCCGGAATTTCGTCGAAATAGTTAAATAATAAATTAAAGATGAGGAAATTCTGAATAATTTATGACTATGACATTTTTTGGTACAATCAATAGTATAGTTGCATGAGCAAATTCTATTTCATCGATATCGGTCGTACTGCATTTAAACTAGTAGCCAGGATATGTCAGAAATTATGATTCTAATGACAGTAGGTAATGTCAGGCTAATGTTTTGACATGATTTTGTCAACACCTACTGTCAATATAAGCTGCGTTCGGATATTACACACCGTCACTTTTTACACCCAATAACACGTAAGTGTCATTTGAACGGTGTACCCGGTGTCAACGGTGTAGAATATCCGAACGCAGCTTAATCGACATTTTATTTTAATGCAGACATAGCCGATCTCGATCAAATAGAATCTCATGCAGCTAAACTATTAATTTTATATATAGTATGATAAAGTCATGTGCCTGGCCACATCAGATTTTTTATTAGTATTTCCGCAGTTTAGGTTTGTATGGAGTAAGTACATTTTATTGATTTCGCCTGCAAATGTTCTAAAACCGGTTTTAACAGTTTTTTTGGAAATTGGAAAATCAAATACCGTATTTTTCAAAATTCGGGTTTTCTACAAACCCTTTCAGTTAATAATTTATAAGCGTGTGTCCAGTGTGTCCACATATCATAATTTGCACTTTGACATTTCCACATTTCCTACCAAATCTCAGAAAGAGTTCATTTTAGGACCCATGATATTTTGGCTGGTTTTGGTCTAAACATAGATACAAACATCCCTCCGCTACCTCCTCTTCTTTTATTTGGTTAGTGATAAAACAACATTGTGTTTCAGTGATCGAATTCGCTTTAAGATATAGTTGTAAGGTGAACGTCACAAATTCAAACACTGTCCTAAATTCCGACATATTTCTGTTTAGTTGGATAAAATAAGAAATCTAGTACAACATTGAACTTTATTTTAGGACATCCGGTTTGTTGAGTTGCCATTACACTTATCAACCCACAATAGTTTCTTATTCTACTAATGTTCTAAATGGTCTACTAATGGTCAGAATATAACCTAGAAGTTTGGCTGATCTTGATAATTGAGTGTTATGCTAAAAGTTGTGTTTTTCTTATAAGGTAACTGCAATTCGACTTCTTTTTAAATCGCTACAGGATAACAATAATTAAGAAAATTCTAATAATATCTATCTAGGCTGACTAAAAAGCTTTATATTTTCATAATAATACGGTGTACTACTCTTTTAACCCTATTATTTACAAATTTAGGGGTGTCGGAATTAAGTACATGGAAATATAACACGTGCGTAAATCAGACATGTGTGTCGGAATTGTGTACATGGTTACAAGTAATACATATGGCTCTACTGCTGTCTTTACACAAGAAAATAACATATTTTAGATCGCTTGCTATATTACAATTAATTGTACGCATTTTGTCCAAATTCCGACATAATTGTCGGAATTACGGACATCAATAATTCCTAATTATTAAAGGATATCGGAATTACGATCATCAACTGTCCATAATTCCGTCATAAATAACGACAGGCATCATAGGAGATGATGAAATAATACAGTATGATGCACCACTAGCAGCGTAGCGATTTTGGCATTGATACACCACCTTTGGAGATAACAGTTGAACTGACGGCATCATTATTCTGGCCTGAAACACCCAAATAAAGTAAAATGAAACTGTTCTTCTGTAACACTATCTCTAATGCTTGGAGAGCATATTTGTTAATAAAAAATAAGGAAGCACAATTAAAATCATTCTAGAGAGATAAGATAGGAATCGAAAAAGGAACAGCATAAAAAGCTGCGCCAAGAAAGAGTGAACACTAAAAATTCCAGATGCAAGAAACACTAAAATACAGATGAGGTAGAGAAAGCAGACTGAAGAAGACTAAAGACTTATATTATACTGTGTTTCATTAAAAATGGTAAACATAAATGTTTAACATTTCTTAATAATAAATCTTATTTAACAATATTTAAAACACTTAATATTTACTTCAATGTTTATATTTGTCGGAATAATGTACCTATATAATAATGTAAGTGTCTGATTTAGGATCACTGTCTGAATTAGGCTCACTGAGGTGTCGGATTTCGGATCAAAATATAGGCTTACTGTCGGAATTGGGGGCAATTCTAAACTTATAAAGTATAATATAAATTACATAACTATTATGAATTTTCTTTAAAAATGAATAGCCAGATATCTTTAGAAGGACATATTTGTTTAAAAAAAGTTGTCATAGTCATTAGCACCGGATAAATATAAATTACAGTTACAAATGTAACAAAAATTCCTTAACCTGTCTGAATTTGGAGCGTTTACCTTAGATCCAGACAAACTGAAAGTAATAACTCCTAATCGTCCCCTAAATCTTTCATTGACATCTTATTTTTGTTGTTTTTTAACAATAATATGAAATATTCAAGTTTTAGTTACCCCTACTTACAAGGCTTTATTATTCTTCTATTCTATTTAGTACATTTATTTTCAGATCAAAATCATTTGTCCAGCTGAAATACGAGTACACCAGTGTTGATCATTTACTACCAAACCAATTTAATATTTCCATTTTAAACTGACGTAGATTATTTCGATCTGATTGACGACGAAATAATCAAAACTCGCGCGCTGTAAATGTGATTAAACGTTTCGGCGACGCGACGTACATTTCTCGGCCTACGCAAGCTGCAGCGTGCGCTTACAGCAACAGCACAGCTCGTTACTGAACTTGTTTGTGGCGCTGACAGTAATAATTGGATATTTCAAATACAACGCCGCGCCGCTGTCACGACAATGTCATTTTCCTTCTCTATTAATCCAGATTCGACGTACATTTATTTTTACCTTGCGTGTACTGCTCACGTGCCCACCTTACAATACATACAGAGGTGCATGTAACTATATATTGCTGTAAAAGAAAAGAAAAACTAGCAAGAAAATTATCTTCAGCCGTGCTGAAGTTAAAATGCCCCCACCATAACATATTAGCTAAATCGATTCAGTTTTCAATTCTGATCCAATCCATATATACAGGGTGTCTCACGGAACTGGTACATTAGAAATTTCTCATGTTCTACTATTTCTAGAAACTTGAAATATTGGTATTAGAATTTACTCGATCTGAACTCTTCAGCTAAAATATTCTCAAGATAACTGTCACGTCCGGTCACCGGAAGTCGGTATCAACTTTGTTGTTTTAAATGGAATGATATAATTTTTATTTTATTTTTGGTTCCTACCTATCAAAATACATTATTTTTGATAAGGTTTCGCTATACCTAAATATCACCATTTTTGAGTTTTTTTGGTTTTACGAATTTTTTGGTAATTTTCGCGGTTACGTTTAAAATTGAATATCTCGGTTATTACTGAAACTAGAAGTTTCATTATTGGTGGCTCAAAACTAAAAACATAACCAAATAAAATCAAATAAAATAAAATAAAACCAAAAAAAACAGTGCAAAATGACGCAAATATGAGTAGCGGTAGAAAGTTTCTATTACCAAATTCATATTCTACGAAAAAAAGTTTCAAAACGCCATAATGTTCCTTCTTCAGAGCGGATGATATCTATAGTCAATAGATTATTGTAGTCCATTATTTTCTCTCTTCTCTTTCAATATCATTCTACCCGCGAGGACTATTTATATACCGAGGCAACACTAATATTTGATTTTAGTTCGGTTCACAAGCCCATGCAAAAAAAAAACTGACAAAGGCATCTTCTTTATTGACGTAAACATGAAACGTGTTTCAGTTAGGCAACACGGGTTCGAGGGAACGGGCGGACTTTGAATGGCAAATAAAGTCATCGCTTGTAAGTGGATAGAGAGCGGAGTTATCGGCAAATAGATGCGAACAAAACAGGTCGTGTAAGACGTGATGTTTGCCGGAGGGGAGCGAGCGCTCACAAGGTCGGCGAAGCACCTCTCAAAGCCGGCCTCTCCAAAGCTATCCCACCAAATCGATATCCTTATTAGAAGAAGATCCTGGAGTGATATACCTACACCGTCTTGGTCTATTATGCGTGGAGTTCAATATTTCGGAATACATAATCCATGTATTCTCGGTATCAAATAGTATATAAAAGGAAAAAGTTTTTTTTATGGCGTGAATAGAAGATGAAATTTGTATATAAAATGGCGGATGCGCCGGATTATTCTTTGTCAAAATTAATTTATCATTTTATTTTTGTATTTTCCCCATTTTTACCATATATATACACAGATAAAAAAGATTTTTTGTTTTTAAGAAACATCTTTTGAATTTATTCTTTTGGATCAAAATATATTTCCTTGGCATATTTACACCATTCAAACGCCTTACTATTGCCTGTAGAGGTTAATTTATTTGGACTCTATATTTAAGTGAAATAACTATATTTATGTACAAGCAAAAATTGTTTTCATCTAATGTCATCTTTTTGCTTTACTTAAAAATACGTTTCCTGTCACCCAAGATAACCAATTTTTATACCAATAAATATATTTGTATACAGGAGAAACTAGCTTTCCTTTTAAGTAATAGTTTTGCTTTGATTTAAAAATAGGTTGAATTTCGTCGAAAAAATTACTTTTGTCAAAAAGTACTGTTAGTGTACCTCATCAACTATACTTTAGTAGCCGCTGTAATATCTCTGCTTACAATGTAAGTTGATTTGATTGGTTTTTTGACATGCATCATGTAAGCCTTACATGATGCAAGCCAAAAAACCATTTATTGCTACTTTAAAATATCGTATTTTAAGTCAAACAATTATTTTGTTATTACAAAATCATAATTCTTTCACTCAACACAAAAATTTTTGAACTAACTAAATATTGTTGTTTATAATATAAATATTGTAAATTTGAACTCAAAACATAAGTTGTTTTACTCGATTAAAATTTTTTTCGTCAAACAAATATATTTTTATCCGCGAAAAATAATCTTTGCCGCCATTGAAACAACTGATTTCTTTGAGTGATGCGCATTTATTTGAATCAAACAAGATTTTCCATCTGTGTACCCTCTGACAGTTCTTTTATTTATGTCATAGTGTTTCAAAAATGAAAAAAAAATCCATCTGAAAAGTAAATGTGTAAAAATTGGTTAAAAAAAAATATAATTGTGGAATCAGAACGTAATTAGTTTAACTTCACCTCTTTTTTGGTTTGTTACGTTCAAAACTTGATATTTTACATACTTTCCAATTTCCAATCGAGTTGAAATATTGCATGTGGATAGATTTCCAGTGACAATGCATGAATCAATAAAAAAAAATCGATAATTTTCCAAAATGTTTATTGTTTAGTGCAACTTTTTACTTTATCATACGTAGTATGTAAAGTATTGCGACGATTCCGGAGAAATTACTAAAGATATCGGGACGAAACTTCATATTTAGAAGTTTCATAACCAAACTTAGAGCTGAAAACCTTTTTGTTGAAAAGGGTCCAAAGGAGCTGGACGTTTAGTCTTAGCATTTTTGAAATATTTTGCAAATAAGCAGCCATTTCTGGAATTTTGTCGAAATTGTTAATTAATAAATTAAAGTAGAGGAAATTCTGAATAATTTATGACCATGACATTTTTTGGTAAAGTTAATAGTTTAGCTGCATGAGCAAATTCTATTTCATCGAGATCGTTCGTACTGCATTAAAACTAGCTAGCCAGGATTTGTCAGATATTTGGTTCTAATGACAGTAGGTAGTGTCAAACGCTGATGTTTTGACAATACCTACTGTCTAGTTCTGGTAGTTTTATTTTAATGCAGACATGGCCGATCTTGATCAAATAGAATCTCATGCAGCTAAACTATTAGTTTTACATATAGTATGATAAAGTCATGTGCCTGGCGTCATCAGATTTTGTATAAAGCGTAGATTAACAGTTATTTAACCAACAAGTATATTAAACAGAGCGATTAATGATCGAGGCTGTTTAACGCTCGAGCGTAGCGAGAGCGTTAATTGTCGAGATCATTAATCGCCGTTTAATATTAGAGTTGGTTACAAAATTTTTTCGTCGATCGTATTCTTCTAGATCTAGAGACTTCTGCAGAGATTTTTCTTCGCCAATGTCTTTTTAGGTTATATGACAATTTATGTAATTTGACACTGACAGTTCTAGAGGGCGGTATGTTTTGATTGGAAGGTTTCATATCACATATGATCGATTGGCCAATCAAATGACGGCTTTACGTCGTGTGATTGGCTATAACAAATCATGCATTAATAGAAATCGTGCATTAATAGAGTTGTTTAATAAACGATTTCCTATTCACTAAACTGACTCATAAATAAACGATCTACGGAAAAAGGTATTTTTTTACATACATTTATTATTAATTTTACGTATCACCGTATTCCTTCATTTTAGATATCAATAGTCTAGATGGCAATGAACATTACAATACAAGCAAGATTCAAGAAGGGGGCAGTTAAAAAACTTATTTTTTTTAATGGATGGTTATTAGAATTTTGTATTATAATTTTCTTTAAAATATATTATTAAACTATTCCAAGTACAGTCTATTTATTAAAAAAATCAGTGATAATAAAAATTCCAGAAAACTTTAAATTTCTGGATTCTACAATCAAGATCAGTACTGATTGCAAATAGTACTGATTTTCTGTGGACCTTTTCGAACAATTTTTCTATCAAATAGTCACCATAGAAAAGTCTTCTTCATGAACTTGGTACTTATAATTTTTCTCTAAAATCGCATAAACTTTGCATACAATTATTCTAGTTGCCACGAATATTTTAGGGATCGGTTTAGTTCAGCTTTCACCAGGAAATAAAACAACATTTCCCGCATTGCAGAATCATCGCTAATCGGAACAGCAAAATCTAATCGAAGTTATCCGATGGTTTGTGTTTTGGTGGCAATACAGTATACGTAAAAATTACCTACACTTCCTTCGATGGCTAGAGCTGCTCTTGACTGCGCTAAAATTGATGACTCACGCGCCACCTCTCGCTGAAAATACAGCATATCTACTTAAGGGTTAACTCAACAAAATATCCTAATATCTTTCATCTTCTCGCACCACGGACCAACTCCTACTGGTATACCACGAACAGGGAAATTACACTTTAAATATTCTCAAAACGTAATTGGAAAAATAAGCGCACCGACAACGAGTTAAGGTCTCATTCCTGTACTTCCCGCAGACCGAGACGGGTTACTATACGAGTAATAAACTATAAATCTTCCGGGACGTTCTAGGCGTGGAAGTGGCGGCCTCAAACCGCGCACCACCCTTTTTCCACCCCACGCTGGCAAATGTTGAACCCGCGACCTTCTCGTGGCTTCCTCGATTTTAATATATCTTCCGAGTGAAGTTTATAGAGCGACGCCTGAGCCTGGCCTCGGTGCAGCCGAATTTGTAAACAATATGACTTATGATACGGAACATATCTATCCCGGCCCGCCAAACGCCAAGATTTATAATGCACGCTCTTAATATCCTCGGTTATAGCCTAGCAGCAATGCCATGATCGATCACGACTCCTTAAATTAATGCACATCGACAGCATCTTTCATGGTAATGATTGAAATGCTTGATAACTTTTGGAAGATGAAGGTAGGTGAGTTTATTTTGTTCGAAGACGTATCTGTGAAATAAATATGATACACATCATTCTTGCTAACCTACTTATTTTAAACCTGGCTCAGTTTCTGTACCTACATCCCAGGAGCATAACTTTAGAAAACTCACAAGAAGTCGGCGTTTTTGTTCGTTGAATACATGGGAGAATAGTGTTTTACATAAGTACCTCCCTTGTATTTTTCTGGATTTTTTCTAAAAATAGTATCCTTTCTACTAGCGTATACTTGAATACAAAGTACACTGCCGCTCATGGAAGTTCGGACACATAGTAAACATATAGGAAATAATGATAAAAGCACTGATAACGTAGCAATAGGTACCTCTATTTCTACCAAATAGCGAACACATTCTTAACGTTGATTTCCAGTATCATACGACATCATTAAATGTGCTAATTTAAAATAATTTTTATATTTGGTTATTATGCAACATTTATGCTGTTTGGTAACTGATTGTTGGGAACTTTCTAGTTTGCATTAAAAAGTATTAAATACGAAATAACAAATTCAAGAGTCATAAATACTGCATCTCAGACATATGTTGCGACCCCATTTTTACCAGATTTTTGCATCAAATGCTCGAATTCGTATTCAAACGAGCCTGTGCCTGCAATCTGTAGTTTGCACAAGATAACTCTGTCACGCGGAAGACATCATGCGACGCGAAAAGCCAACAAGCAAGGAACAGGGTTCTGTAATTATCGCTTTTCATCAGGAACGATTGTCAGTTCGTGAAAATGCAAGAAATAAGTCAACGATAAGTGAGTCAACGATAATTGACACTCTTCACCAATATGAAGAAACATGGAATTTGGATGACGTGTTCGGCCGGGACTATCACGAATAATTTCCCAAGCGGATGAAGAACGATTAAAATTAATTTTTAAGCAAAACAGAAAATTGACCGCACCTAAAATCATCTCTGAAGTCAATCGCGATCGTGAAAGACCTATTTTCGTAAGCACAGGGAAACGACGTCTCCAAGCAGAAAATCTGTATGGACGCGTTGCCGTACGAAAACCATTGCTTAGTCGGGGAAATCGTCAAAAACGACTTCAGTGGGCACGAACACGTCGAAGTTGGACAAATGAAGACTGTAAACAGTAGGGTCTGACGATTTCCCCAACCAAGCAATGGTTAGCGTACGGCAACGCGTCCATGCAGATTTTCCGCTTGGAGACGTCGTTTCCTTTTGCTTATGAAAACTGGTCTTTCACGATCGCGATTGACTTCAGAGGTGATTTTAGGTGCGGTCAATTTTCTGTTTTGCTTAAAAATTAATTTTAATCGTTCTTCATCCACTTGGGAAATTATTCGTGATAGTCCCGGCCGAACACGTCATCCAAATTCTATGTTTCTTCATATTGGTGAAGAGTGTCACTTATCGTTGACTTATTTCTTGCATTTTCACGAACTGACAATCGTTCCTGATGAAAAGCGATAATCACAGAACGCTGTTTCTTGCTTGTTGGCTTTCCGCGTCGCATGATGTCTTCCGCGTGAGAGTTATCTTGTGCAAACTACAGATTGCAGCCACAGACTCGTTTGAATACGAATTCGAGCATTTGATGCAAAAATCTGGTAAAAATGCGGTCGCAACATGTGTCTGAGATGCAGTATTTATGACTCTATTTCTTACTTCGTATTTAATTCTTTTTAATGGAAACTAGAAAATTGCCAAATTGCCAGTTACAAAACAGCATAAATGTTGCATAATAATTAAATATAAAAATTATTTTAAATTAGCACATGTAATGATGTCGTCTGTTACTGGAAATCAACGTTAAGAATGTGTTCGCAATTTATTAGAAATAGAGGTGCCTACTGCTACGTTATCAGTGCTTTTATCATTATTTCTTATATGTTTACTATGTGTCCGAACTTCCATGAGCGGCAGTGTACATTACAGTTTGTTTTGAATTTCCGCAAAACAAAACAATAAATATTATAAAAGACACTTTTTAACCTAATGATGGTCATATCTTAGAATATACGTTGTTTCTCTTACGTGCTTTTGGCATTCTTTTAGGCCTATAACGTGAAAATGCTAACTCGTACGTACACTCGTAATTTCTTTTAGAGAATTAAAACTAGAAATTTCCTTATCACGCTCACCAATACCCAACCAAAGGTGGTAATATTTTCACTAATTAATTCAGAGATTAGTTTCTGAAAATTTCCAGATTTTAAGCCATCTTTAGGGATAAAATTATCACAAGAGCCTACCGGTAATGGTAACTCAAAATTATACCCACACCAGAAGTTAACATCTGCGCAACAATATAAGCACACATTCATAACAAGGAAAGCTTTAGTTTGCTTTCCGATTGCAAAATGTTTGCAATCGAATAATTGTAACAGTAAAAATAAACACACTGAACACATCCTTGAATAATCGATGTCTCATTTAGTCTTTAAACTAGTGTAAGTGGTATCTCAAGTAATTTGTGCACAGAACCCCAAAAACAATACACCAAACTAAACGTAAATAATGTACATTTTCCTTCTTATAGTGGATTTTTGATTTTTCCGTAGAATTTTGAAATTTTTTTAAAGAAATCTGACAAAAGAATTAGCTGAATATAACGTTGGTCATTTTACTAAAATACAGGTTGTGCCTCGGCTAACACCAGCAATAATCAGTTATCAAATGCAGTTGCAATAATTTTTGCATGTCAGTTGATGGCTTTGGTGTTTCTTGGACATCCCAACCTCTTGATGAAGAATTATTCTCGAGACGTGAACAGAGTTAGGTCCTCAAATTAAGATTTTTAAAACATATATTTTCATACGTGTTCGTAATTGTTAACTCAAATTGTTAATCCCAAAGCGTAACAATTTAAAATTTAAATTTATGTAACTCAAAGTGTAAACTGACAGTTATCAAATTATAAAATATATGGCTTTCAGCCATTTCAATGTCAATTTTCGAACCAAGATCTTAAAAACAGATGTTTTTCTTACTTAGCGTCCGTTACATAAACTTACAAGCATGATGATTCACAAAACGGCAAAATTTTGGACACCATGTCTCTCTATATTTCCACAAAATCATATAAGGTCTTGAAATGGCCAAATTACATTTGAACGCATAATATTTTGCCAAATGTACTTAAAATTACACTCTTATCTTATCACGACGACAGCACTTCATGAACAAATGCTGGTGGGTAGAATTATATATGCTGCGGTGTACTAATCTTTTCAACAACGGGTAGATTTTACGATACAACTACCTGTATTACGATAAGCTCCTGGAGAACAAAGGTCACCTGGAAACGACCCGAGTATTCACCTCATATACATCTACTACAGCACACAGAGGTAATAGTGTGGAGATGGTATCAAGGGAGTACCAGACATTTCCACGGTAATGGATGCAAATAAGATGTCTATCGACGTCACAAAGTTTGCTAACTAGAGCCCCAATTGAGGTAGTTATATTGCGTGGTCTGCGGATACCTACAATTTCAAAGTAATTATGGACTGCATGCTATAACCCGGGAATGACTGCAGTATCGTGAACTGGTGGTGCTACTTTCATTATACCCGGCGAGGGAAACTTAATAGCCATCGACCTGAAGTTAACACCTTTGCATTTCCTGTCGCAGAAACCAATCACGTTTAACGTTCATTATGCAGGAAGATGCAGTTAGTTGTTTCAAATCTGCAATCTGAAAATCGTATGTGCAGATACACATTGAACTCTGATGCCTACTGTTCAATAATGTGTTTTCTTGCAGATGGTTCATCAAGATCACTTTTAAGAAGACTTTCTTTGTTACCTACTATTTTGTTAAGAACGTAATCTGTTAGTGATTATATTCCTTTTAAGTTTCAAGTTTTACCAAACAAATAAAATTAGTTAATTGGACATCTGTGTCAGGTCTTTTGGAATGTCCATATGTCGTACTTGTTAATACTTCCTAACACTCTGATGAGAATAGAATACGTAGGCTAACATACACTTGGTGAACGTCTCCAAAATCTTTAGACGAAACAGTTTTGTCCAAATCAGAAGAAACTTGAATGTCAAATAAGTGGAAGGTCCTACTACAATCCATTTGTTGGTTTTGCAGAAATGTACGTCAGTCATAACGAATGATTATAAAACGATAGCGGAAATGGGAATGTGATCGTAACAACAGTACAAACAAGTACAAACATAACCTGAAATAACGGATAGAGCAAGATGTAGCTAAAAACTTCTCATAATTTTGGTAGGAAGTTGAGCATATAATACGCCGAAAGTAGAGTAATTTCAATTTATAATTGTATCAGAATAATAAGTTCATTGTATTCTGGGCTAACATACACTTGGCGAATGCCTCCAAAATCTTTAGAAAGAGCAGTTTTGACCATATCAGAATAGTTGAATATCAATGATGCTATCATGATAATGTTGGGCCGTGGAGTATATGCTGCAATCAATCCATTTGGCGTTGTCGCAGAACTTTTACGACGGTTATGAAAAAGAAGTGTGCATGATATACATACTGAATAATACGAAACTTTGAAATAGTTAATACAAGATGGCGGTAATTTTTTAAGTTAAAAAACTACAGCCACGCCTGGGATTCGAACCCAGATATACGGATTGCCGGTCCGACGTTTTACCAATTAGACTAACGTGACCTATGTCTAATTGGTAAAACGTCGGACCGGCAATCCGTATATCTGGGTTCGAATCCCAGGCGTGGCTGTAGTTTTTTAACTTAAAAAATTACCGCCATCTTGTATTAACTATTTCAAAGTTTCATATCAATATATGCAGGTTTCTGCAAAGAATTAACATCCATTATACTGAATAATCTTCACGCCATAAGATGTTGAGCACCTCATGTATTCAATAAGTTGTTGAAATTGTTACAAATAGATAGAAAAAGTGATTGGAGCAAGATACCGTTGCTCATGATGGTAGCGTTCCCCCGCAAGTAGCGCGGTGTTAGCAAAGTCGTTAAATTTTTGTACCTACTTTATAATTTAATCCAATAATTACTGTTGATAATTTTATTTTATTTTAGTTATTATTGTTCTTTATTGCGATAAGACAATTGCCCAACGGTAAGTAAAACTAAAACGATAATACATTATTAATAAAGCCATCGTTATTATTATAAGAACCAAGTATTATTTATTTACGTGCTGTATGAATATTTTTATCAAAGTTTTTGACAATATTTTTTTCAAGATGGAACGAGTGCGCCAATACGTCTTATAAAACGAGTGTAATATACTATTTTTTCTACTTTGCGTCATTAATTTTATATAAATTTAGCGATTGTGGTTACTATATTGCGCTAAATTAGAATCTAGGGTATCTTGCGGGTACCACGTGGCAGCGCTGTAGTAACTGTCAACTTCGTAAGGATGGGATAAAATCATGACAAAATCTAATTGTGAATAATTTTACTCTAGTTTAGCCTACAAGTTTTAATAAATTTTCAGCGAGGTCGCAACGATGATCATAATGGAGCTTGGGCAACACTTTTAACCCTACTGTGATAAATACATGAAACAGCCTAAAAAGTAAACTTTAAAATAGTGGGGTCATAAGTATAATAATCAGAATAAAAGCGTTTGGCGGTAACTGATTAGTTACTTCAAAGAATATGAACGTTTAATAGCAGTTTAAATCGTTCATATCTACGATAGCTGCGTTCGGATATTGTACTCCGTTGACCCGGGTACACCGTCCAAATGACACTTGCGTGTTATTGGGTGTAAAAAGTGAAACGGTGTACAATATCCGAACGCAGCCCATGTAGGTTTGATCTTCGCATAATACTTTATTAAAGTAAATGTGGTCCTTGAACTATATCTGAAAAGGGGATTTGATGTTTAGTTGAAAAGAATGACGATCACTTACCAGAGTCGCAAAACATCACCGAAAACGTCATGCTGGCGTATTTTGATGAACACAGCAAAACTAAGAAAGCCCCAATCCTTTGGCCATACTATAGCAGGCCACACGCATGTTTAAATATGTATAGAATATTGATATTTCGCAGTTTATGCGATTGCAAGCGATTAAAATGAGGCAGTGTGTGGTTATGTGTTGTACGTTTGATATATGGCATTTGGTATAAATGTGACCAATCTTAGACAAAAATGTTACTAAAAACGATGTTACAATGTGTTAATTGTTACAGCGAAAACAGTGTTACAATGTGTGCATTGTGATTGCAAAGTAGAAAAACAATTTTTAACCTAATGTATCTAAAATTGAAAATTATTGTTCAAATATGCGTAATTTTTTTAAAAAGCATACCAAAACATACATTGTGTTTCTTTTATTTGAGTCATTGAGGTAGATGACGATTTATGTCTTTGTAATTAAAAATCATCACATCGCATAATAATAAATCAAACAAATGAAACAACAATCTATTAGCTAATTTCTAATAACTTTCTGTTAGCTTGAGAGATTTCCAACGCGCAGGTGTCCATTTTATGACTAACCTGATTGAAGTACGTCAAAAAAAAATAACAAAAATTCAATTAAACAAAGTTGTTGTGAAATGAGTAGGTACCTACTTACGTACACACGGATATAATTTTGTAAAATTAATTAAATGTCTTAATTGCATCACCATATCGTCACGTTTCTTTAAATTGTTGATATTATTCGTAAAACTATTGGTTAGTTCTATTTATGTTAAGCCTAACAGAGTAATATGGAACAGCAAAGATCTTTTACTGTTCTAATTTGCATATTCATTCGCGAAAATATCCATCTCTGGTTGGTACGCCGACTATCCGCTATTGGAATTCTAATTTTGGATTGCGAAACGAGGCGATAAACGCGTTTGGGGTCGAATCGTACCCCATAATCCGAAATTGGAGATCGAAGCGACACGGCCGCCGCCGGTATTATATTAAAATGTCGCCGTGAATATGCGGTCCCCCGACACGCCGCGCCGGGGACGATTCGGGTGGAGACGGAACGGTGATTGATGGCATCAGGGGCGCGTGATTGAATATCGACCTAGTATCGATTTAACCCTTATCGCCTATCGGAAGGATTAATCCTTAATCGGGACGTTCGCTGAGTAGGATAAAGCGTCCGGGATATGTGGGCTCTAATAAGGTATCGATTAATATGTTAATGGTGATCGTGTGGGGTGTTTCTCCTGAAGGAATAAGTATACCATTTTAAACAGAAAAGTATGTGTTACAGAAATATATCTCTATGTATATCTCTATACATACAGTGTATATTGTGTCGCCGGATCGAGTTACAAAAAGGAAAACATTTTTTTTATTAATTAAGAGCACCTCATAGGTACTTGTGTATAACACCTAGTCTGATGACTATCTAGCTGTATTAATCTAACCTAAATTGCGTATAAAAAGGTGTTCGATATTAAGTGTTCCCCATTTGTGTAACTTAAATTTACTTTGGATGCTGACGCTTTAAACTTCTCACACTGCACGTTGCTCTGCTTTGTTCACCTAACACTCACATAACACTGTGCTCTGCTTTTTTAACATCACTTCACCAACTTAAAAGGTTTAGTTCTTTTGAGTCTTCGCACACTGTCACAATTCTCATGAAAGCTGGATTGCCTCGACATTCGTGTGGGGGAGAGGTCTGTTTTGATGATTCTCTGCAAACTTTCCAATTACGTTGGTTACTAATTTCATCTCAAGATCCCTGTGGAGATTTCTGTTTATTATATACCAAGGTGCACCCACGATGTTTCTTAGCACCGTATTTTGGAAGCGTGGAATAATGGCGATATTGCTTGGCTTAGTGCAGCCCCACGGTTGTATACCATAGGTCCACATAGGTTTAAGTATCTGCTTGTAAAGTAGGAGTTTATTATATGTCGACAAAGCCGACTTCCTACCAATACGCCAGTAGATTTACATGTATCTTATGCCCAATTATTCTCGTTTCTTTTTAACGTGTGCTTTCCAGCGAAGCTTGGTGCCCAGCGTCATACCGAGGTATTTTGCGGTGTTCGAGTAGGGTACTGTGGTGTTATTTATTTTCTCTGGAACGTGTTGTATTTGCTTATTGGTAAAATTTATGTGAACGGATTTAGTTTCGTTCAATGCAATTGGCCATCGTTGCATCCAATCACTAATATTGTTGATAGCATTTTGAAGTTTTAGCGTTGCTCCTTCAACATTTGTATCTACTGCCATGATAGCAGTGTCATCAGCAAAAGTGGCAACGGTAACGCCATCTGGTTGCGGAAGATCATGTGTGTAAAGAAGGTAAAGAATTGGGCCAAGTACACTACCTTGTGGTACTCCAGCTTTAATACTTTTGAGAGTTGAGTACGCATTATCTTGCTTTATACGGAAGTATCTGTTAGAAAGATATGCTTTCAATAGTTGGCTATATTCGATGTGTAGTACCCGTTCTAGCTTATGGAGTAGGCCTTCGTGCCAAACTTTGTCGAAGCCTTATGCCACATCCAGGAATATAGAGGAGCATACACTTTTTTCTTCTAAAGTTCGTTCTATTATCATTGTTATCCTGTGCACCTGCTCAATTGTCGCATGTTTGTTTCTGAATCCAAACTAATGAGCCGGATGAGCGGGTATAATGTTTGTTTCATCAAACATTGGCTTCAGTCGTTTTGCAAGTAGTTTTTCAAACAGTTTTGACAATGTGGGCAGTAAATAAATTGACCTGTAGGAGGATGCTTCATTTGGTGGTTTTCCTGGTTTGGGAATCATCACTACGTCGGCGGTTTTCCAAACAGTTGGCACATATTTAAGGTTAAATGCTGCGTTGCAGAGGTTAGTTATCTTAACTATGGCTTTTTTAGGTAATTTTTTTAAAATCTCACCTGTTAGATCAAACCCTGGTGACCTTTTGGTTTTCATTTTTTTAATTTCATTTATTACCTCTTTGGGAGTAACGGGGGATATTCGATTTCCTTGGATTATTGTAGAATTAGTCGTTTCTTCCATACTTCTGTCTTCATTTTGAGTGAAGGATTGTTCCAAGTAGTCGGTAAAGACTATGGCTTTGTCTTTGTCATTTCTATCCCAGGTTCCATCAGGAAAACAAATAACTACTGATTATTATTCAAAGTTATCTCAGCACAAATAATACGTCGGATATATAGCGCGAAATTTATACTCTGACAAAATTTAGATAGATCTTCTATCGCATTCAGTATTTATAGTTTTAATAGTTCTGCATCGTATGGTAATGGTTCACTGTAAACAGTTTGCTTCCATCGTCGCCAAAAACAAAAATCCATAATTGTCCGATCAGGACTACGTGCTGGCCATAAAATGGGTCCTTTTCGTCCAAGTCCAATCCATTTTTGAGGCAATTGTAAGTTTAACCATTCAGTCACAATGTTTGAATGGTGAGCTGGGCAACCGTCTTGCTGAAAGTACATTGACCGTATAACATTTAAAGGTTGTTCTCAAGTTGTTCATTAAACTAATTTTCTAACATATGCACGTGTATTTTTTTGAAATGCTGGCTTCGTCTAGATAGTGTAAGATGTGGATTTACATCACTCCAGTAACAACAATGCTATGAAGAAACAATGCCATTTGTTGGAAAGGTGCCTTCATCCGAAAATGCAATAAACATTAGTTATTTAATATTTCTATACCAATCTCAAGACAGAAATCAAAACGTTTGAAATCATCGTCGGCACCCAAAGGTGTGGTAATCGCGGTTTAAATGGTTTAGTTTTATTGTCTTTGAAATTTCTGGACATATGCGATTTACTAATTTCAATTTGTATCGCTCTTCATTGAAGGGATAATTTTTTAAGTTCTTGAGTGGAATATAAGTAATGCTATTAGAAAAGCAGCGTCTTCCTCATACAATTTATTTTTCTGCTTTTTTTTCTGGTTAATACAGAAACCGTTTACAAACATTTGTTCATATGGTTGCGAGCACTACCGTGAGATATTCTTGTATCCGGATATGTTTACTACAATTTTTCTATAACGGTACGAAAACATGATTCATCAGTACCATAACAGTGTACCGATTAAATTCTCTCCTCCACGGTTAACATCGTATGAAGCGACTTCTCAAATCAATAGCTTCGCCAATATAATAGGATCATGACAATAAACATCAGTGGCATAAAATGTGACTCATATGGCCAGTCCAATCATTCTAGATTTTTTATATACGCTGTATTAAGAAGACCAAATGCAGTGGATGAGACTGGTACCAATCGATAGCTTACGGTTACAATAGTAACATAGTAAAATCTTTAGGATCGAAGTTAATAGGAAAATATGTAATTAATTAAAAACCACGGAAAAATTGTGCCTGTCAGACAATCTTTCACTTCTCGTATCTTACTCACTTAATCGCAAAACTAAAAATACCACATTGTAGCGGACAAAATTTACTATCAAAATGATTCTGGGTCCTATACGAGAAAATGAACGGTTAATTTAGTATAATCAATTATAATCAACTAATTTTTGGCGAGTCCTGGTCAACCGATGGTTTGACGTTAGGACGGACATTTCTAATGTTAACAATCATCAACAATCATCGACAATCATCAAACATAAACATTCGTTTGACATTAGAACGAGCATTTTCAATGTTATCTGACCGGTTGACGTGAATTCGCTAAAAAATACATCAATCAGTTAAGTATCGTTTACATCCACTTAACTTAACGTAACGTACGAAATATTATAATTAACGTTCGAAAATTAGATCGGTTCCATTTACATTCACTTACGGTAGAGTGCTTGATATACGCTTGATATACGCCTATTTGACAATGACTGATATTGACACAATATGAAATCTGTCGCTTTTATCATACAAATATGTTTATATAAACACAAATTGGATCAAGGTGTCATCAAGCATGATAAAAATATTGCAAAACTACACAAAAAGACAACAAAGTTAAAGACCATTTAAAGATATATGAGTTAATTTTTAGGTTATGTTAATGTCACCCTCATCCGAATTGTCAAAATAAAGAGCCTATGATTGGTGTACTTAGCGCACGGATTCTGCTAAGTTGAAGTATGGTTGAAGTTGAGTGAACAATTCCGTACGTTACGTTCAGTTTTTCTACGTTAAGAGAATGTAAACGAATACATATAATTCAATAGAGTTCAACCTTCACTAATTTTTAGGTTTCCGTACGTTAAGTTCAGTTAAGTGGATGTAAACGATACTTTATACAAAATTAACCGTTTATTTTTTCGTATAGGTTCCAGAATTTTGTCTGCTACTGTAGTATTTTTGTTTTGCGATTTAAGGGAGCGAGATTCAAATGAGATTAACGAGATTAACTATGTTTATAAACATTTCAATATGTTACTACGGGAACCATAAGCTATCGATTGGTATCAGTTCCGTCGACTGCATTTGAATTTGCGAATTAAAATCTAGAATGACTGGATTGTAATATTGTTACTATTACGTACTTCACAAATAAAATTTGGTTTCTATAGTTATATATCTTAATTTGAACTTTAGAACTTTTAAAGTTTTTTACATAAAATGAAATAAATGGAATAAATGGCGATATAATATAAATCACAAATAAACATTTTCTCCCTCTCGATCTGGAGACTTACTATATATTATAAGATAAATGATTCAGCTTTTGAGTTACTGCTTCTTTTGTTTAAAAATAACATGTAAAAACATATCTAAACTACTGTAAATTTGGCGTTTACCAAGTCTGTGCCCTCGTTTTGCAGTACGGAAACACCACTTCAAACTTTACAACTTACACGTTTTGTTTGTTTTTTCGTCGTAACTTAAATACTCAAGGTTTAGGCTTTTATTTCAGTCTTCATACTTGCCAGCTCAGGCTATTGATAGTTTTTTAGGGCATCAAAGATTGACGTGGCTTCTAAAATGTGGAGCTCATTTTTTTTAAATCATAAGTATGACGAGGTCGAATTTTGGAGCTAAACTGATGTGAAAGTTTGAACTTATGTTATAAATAGAAAAACGGGTCTGTTAAGAAATAATTCCTGCCTGTTAGAGGCGGTAGAGGAACATTATAACTATAATTTCACATGAGTTTTCTCGTCACATTATTAATAAGATATTATTTGAAGACCGTGCTCCATTTAGAACAGCAAAGCAGGTCAAATACATTAATACGTGATTTGTTAACCGATTATGTTTTTGTGGATGTTGTTCAAACTGACGTTACGACAATAATAACTAAGAAAAAAATATTTTATACGAATAAAATTTAGTAGATGTACTTTTTTATATGATCGTTTTAACGAGCCTCCCTGTCTATTCGAGGGAGAAGTCTCGTCTGGACGCTTGGTTCAGCAGATGCCGCTAGGTGGCGTTTGCGTCATGAGATGCTCCGAGCGCGGAAGGGTCAATAAACCGGGCGGTTTTCGCCATTCTGGGCACGACTTAACCTTCCCTACTGCTAATGCACTTGCCTCGACACCCTGCAAGATATCGTTTTTTCATCCCTAGTGACTGCAACCTCCTCGCTTGAATTGCTCAGAATATATTATCCTGCGCTTTTCCAGGATCACGCGGTGCACTTCATGAAATAAAACTATGAAGTGGGATATCCGGATGGAAAGTAGATTGATTTTTTTTGCGACTTATACTTATTCTACATAAAAAGTTCGTAGATAATATAATATCCATTATCTTGAACGAATTAACACGACTGGTTTTACTTGATTTTTTTCCGAGTAATCAAATGATCGGCTTTTACACTAATAGTAATGTAAAATGATTCTGAACATGATATATTAACTGGCAGGTTGTTCCATATGTGAACAATATGCTGTGTATTGTCATACAATAAAATAATAATAGCTGCCTTTGTGATAGACTAGATATATGTTGCTATGATAACTACATTATAAATACCAATGACATGTTTTCGTATGGAACGTGATATTTTAGATCTGTTTACGGTAAGAAAATACGATGGCTTATTACAATCTTTCGTTATGATTTCCCCACCCTACTCACACTGATACATCTGTTATGGCCATGGTAATCAACAATTTTTAAACGGTTGTTTTTTTACCGGAAACTGTGCTGTTTTTGTACAGTTTGAAATTCGTTACTAAATATAAGACAGTAAGACATTTGATAAAAATTTTACTAAAAAATAATTTTTTTGGTTTGCTTAGGCAGGCACGAATTGGACTTTTGGATGTTTATATGAACTCTTATGGTTAGAATATCTGTACCTACCACCTATTTGTGTTTGGCACATGGTACGAGAAATAGCCTGCAATGTGACTGAAAATTCTTAAATATATACAGGGTGTTTACGGTCTTGTGATTTTATTTTTAAGGGGTGATAAAACATCCTTAAAGAAAGCCATGAACAAGTTTTTTTCTGGTATGAATTTTCCGTAGACAGACGGACATAGCTAAATCGTTTCAGTTTTCAATTCTGATCAAATCCATATACAGGGTGAGTTATTAGTATCCCGGCGGTCGATAGTCATCAAATCGTTTGAGAAAGAAAAAAATGTTTTATACAAGAGTTGTTTGACTCATTAGTTTCCATAACGTAAAATTATTTTCATTTATACAGGGTGTTGCATTTAGGCGTGACGGAAAGCCAGTAAATTTTTTTAAATGGACCGTCCTGTATATCATACCATATTACGAATACTAAGGAAGTTGTCTTTCCAACGGTGTCAGTTGTACCTGTGTAAAGTAAATAGTTTCTGAGATATTCAATTGTTTGTCAAAATATTGGCAATTGCAGGCCTTTCTTAAAAACTACGTTAATACTAAATTTTTGCAGATATTGTCCTAAAAATTTTGTCACATTATAACTAAGCCCATAGCTAGATGCTGATGTCATGAATAATTAGATGCGCTATACAGGGTGATCGTAGCAAGCACTAGTTTTTAAACATTTTTAAATGGCTTTTTCTAGAGGCTTTTGAATGGAACACCTGTATATTATTTGCTAATTGATTTGTTCCTTAAGTTCTTTTTAATTTATATTCACTATATCGTATATCTATTTTTACTACTTCTTGTGATATCTGCAATTTAAAGAGTGGTATGCTATTTAGTATTTTAATATTGCTCTGTATACAGTGTGCTGGGTAGCATTATGTAAAATATTTAAAGGGTTTTAGAAGAAGCCATTTAGAACCTATTTAACTAAATTTATTCTAATAAAATGTATTACGGTTATTAAGGTAATACACAATTTTATAAGTATGTTTTGCAATTTTTACAAACGTACAGCGAGCGAACCCGAACACCTAGTAACTTCAGTTGTGCTCAGAAGTAAACCAGAAACAGTGTAATTTTTAGGGGAACTATCATGAAAAATTGTTCACTTGTGTGCAAATTGTGCGGAGATGTGTCATTGTAATGGTATGTGCGCTCATACACAAAAACAAACAGAAACGCTCAAACCTGTCTTGATGTGCTACGGTTGAGAACGGATTTGAATTCAGTACAAGAAACAACCAAAAATATCTGCTTACTACTGTTAATTGGTTTAAAATAGGGTATCTTTCTGAAGAGGCAATTCAAAATTGGGATAATATGAATGATAGTGTGAGTAATATTGATAATGTGAATGGAACGTGGGTAATTTGGAAGTGTTTTATAGATTTTTTTTGCTTTGAATGAAAATCTGAATCTAAAGATGTCTATCAGTTTGTTTTTGTTGCATATTTGGTTTTTGTGTGTGAGCACATAAATCACATCAAAGAAACTCTGATTTCCAACACTCAGAAGTCAACAAATTTTGACGATAGTTAACCTAAGAGTATTTTGAAATTTTTAAATCGCGTGTTCGGTTGCCATACGATAGACGGCAAAATATACTTACAAAATTTCATATAAAATTGCAAATATGTTGATAACGGTAATACTTTGTATAAGGATCAAGCTGGTTAAATCGTTTCTAAATTATCTCTTCTTTTGCCACTTGAAGACTACATCAAACTACCGAATACCTTATTCACAGCAATATTAAAATTTACAATTGCATTACATTTTCGTTAAATTGCTAATATCACAAAAAAATAGTAACATTTGGTGTATGACATACTAGATGTAATTTGGAGCGAAATAAAGGGCTATTACAGCCAACACATATTATACAGGGTGTTCCATTTAAAAAACTCGAGAAAAAACTATTTGAAATACATCAAAATTTACTAAGTTTAATGAACATCCTGTATAGTGTATCTAATATTTTTGGATACTATCATCTACCTACTGGCTTTGACTATTGTCTCACGTAGTTTAAAGGCAAAATCGGCAAAAATGTCGTTTTTACATAGTTTTTAAAAAGATCCTGCAACGGGCATATTTTTTAAAAATAGTTGAATATCTCTGGAACTATTAACGCTGTGACTTAGCAACATACACGGTTGGATACACAAATTTAGTAGTATTCATAATACACCCTCACCATACACCCTCACCACATTAAATGTGGGGGGATAAAAATTTGAGTTGGTTCTAGTTTTTGAGTTTTTTATACCCCCCACATTTAATGTGGTGAGGGTATTTTGAGTTTGATTCAACATTTGTAACACCCTTAAGGAGGCGTGGCAGATATAGACTTATATAATATAAAGATTTGATCAGAATTGAAAACTGAATCGACTTAGCTATGTCCGTCTGTGTACACGATAACTGCCGTAATTTTGAAGTAATTGACCTGAAATTTGGTATACAGGCGTATCTCTTGAAACGTAACAAGTTCGTGAATGGGCAAAATCGGTCCACTTGTTTTTTTTCTTTTGTAATATTTTACGGTGGGGGGTAATTTAACTTCAGCACGGCTGAGGATAATTTTCTTACTAGGTTTGCATTGATTTTCTTGAAAAGTAGACTCATTTCAATTTCTGTTTTCAACTCCAGATTCTACGATAGAAAAGCACATCTGAATAAGTTGTCAGTTCGATTTTTGTGTTTTTGTTCGATTTTTTTTAAATTTTTATCTAGGTACATGTCTTACATGTTTTAACTACATAGCAGTTTCAATTATTGTATTTTTGACAAATTAAGTAATAAAAAACCTGTGAAATGTTCTGAGATTTACACTCAAAAGCTTATAGATTATTTTTTTACTACGCTAATAATTGTAGTAAGAAAATTTATGATAGTCAAATAAAATAAAAATACTGTGATTGTTTCTCAGGTCATATTACATTTTGAAGGGGTGGGTGGCCATGGACTTTTTAAAATTAGAAGCACCCTTATTAGCGTGTTCAATTTAAATAAATTGAATTGAATTGTAGTACACAAAGTTTGACTACTTATTCAGAAAATTTCGTTGCTTTATCGACAACGCCAGTTCTGTTTCTACTATCTACTACTATATCTATCTACTATCTACTACTATATACTAAACGTGACTCACAATCCGCGGAAGAAGTTTACGAAAATCTGCGAATCGGGGGAAGGGTCTGCTCCTCGGAGAAGCGAAAATCGGCACCCCAGGCGCCGATTTTCCGCCTGAAATTTGATTCTACAGTGCTTAGGCTTTCGATTTCGTCCATTTTCAGCCCAGTTCTCGTTATTATTTACCTCGATTCGGCTAAATTTATGGATTATCGCTTGGGACTGTACTCGGCAGCGCGTGGCCATGGAGGTTGCTAGGCAACGGCCGTGCGCTTCGCGACGCGGTCACCAGACGGCGACACATCATTATGTCGCTGTTGATGTTACGCTACAAAGCAATAGATGGCGCCCCGTAACCGCGGTGAACGTACGAGCATAATCACGTCGCGCGTAGAACTTTAGCGCATCCGGGCTTTTTGTCTGTCTCTTCGCTTCGCTTCGGCGATCTACCTAGGTCGACCAGCAGGCCTATTAGGCGTGCACATTCTCCTAGTATTTATACTAATCTTTAATTGTCCTTTTCTGGAGAATTGTCTATTCTAATATCGACACCAGTAAGAAATGTCTTTCAATATATTATCTACACTATATCATCGCTAATGAGTTTCGCCTTTGTACAAAACTCTATTATATCCATCAAAACTACAAAACATTTCACAACTAATTCTTTTCAAGATATTAGGTCAAGTTTTTCCCACCATTTTCTCTGTAGGTATTTACTTTCCGAACAAAATAGGGGAACTTTCAGAGTTGTCGCTAGAGTGTGTACCAAGTCAATTTGGGACGACAAGGGCTTCGAAAAAGATCCTTCAGGCGTACGGTTGTTTACGAACCGAAAGTATTTTAACGGCGACCAACCAGCGTTCTAATTAGGTTCGCACGGGTATAGTTAAGAATAGGGGCTGGAATTAACAAGGGAGTAATAAATAATGCGCTTAGGTTACTGAGGCTGGAGCAGTTAATAAGGTATAAATTTGAGGTTTACGATGTCACAGGGGATGTGAATTGTGCAAAGAACAGGCGGCAAGCAAATTTCTTCATGGTTATTTTTAATAAGTTAAATATAAATTAAGTCAATTTGCGTGCATTTGCGTGCAGCCTAACGATTCTAAACTTTTTGGTCTATTCACCACAATAAATAGTATTACCCAACAATACTTTTGAATGGATACTATAATTTTACTCTGACTGACTTAATTAGAGTTTTTCCTATTTTCAACGGTACAACACTGGTGTTGATCTTTTGGGCCACAAGATTTTGTCTAGAGGGGCGTCGGGTCGCAAACAAAAAAGGAATCTCACTATAAGCCAGTATTCCAATTTTAAAATAAATACCTAAAATTAATTTTAGGAATTCTATGTTTAATTTTATATCTTTTTTTCCTTGAAACTATCGTATCGTTTGCAGAAAAAATTTGACGAAAACTAATTTAGACATTCTGCTTTCTGTTATTGCTAAGAAAACCATAAGACAACTGTTTTTTATAGACAACTGATGCTTATTAGAAATTAATTATTTGTAAAGCCGTTAATTGATTGACACGACTTCAATTCCATAATTTCGCTATCCTTTTCCTAGTATCACTGATATTTTTCTCAATATTGGAAAGTACCAGTTCAACAGTATTTTCAAATGATTTGTATTCTATTGACGAAACTGATTTAATAAAAATTACACAAGAAACAAGGTAGCTATTTCATAAAACATTACACACAAACAGTGATGTTAAATTACGGTAATTATCTTTTTCGTAAATTAACGTTGAAATAAAAATTATTAATTTCAAATATTAAATTACCGAGTAATTAAAAATTCAATTAGTAATTAAAATCCACAATTGACAAAATTTACTGCAACTTTGTCGATAACCTTACGCGGTAGGAAAATTTGTTAGTCCTTAATCTATCAAACGCCTTTGCACTTTTTAAGTAAACAAATCCAAGTTTCCTGGAATTATCAATATTTTGACTATTTCAAATTGAGTTTTTCCCAAACAATGTCATACAATTTGAACAAAATCGAATTCAATTCTTCTAGCTTTTGGTTCACAGCAGTAGAATGATGAGTTACGGTAATTAATTTTGTTCGTAAATTACCGTTGAAATTAAAATTATTAATTTCAAATAAAATTACCACGTAAATAAATATTAAAAATGGTAAATTTCGTTGACTCAAATTACCGAGTAATTAAAAATTAAAAATGGTAAATTACGCTGGTTTAAATTACCGGGTAATTAAAAATTCAAAATGTCAAATTAAACCGGCGTTAATACCGATCACTGTAGGTTAGGAATGCCACTTAGGTATGTTAATAAAAATGTTTGGTAAATGAAAGTCATTATTTTGTAGATAACTAGCAATCTGACTAAGGATGTTAAATTTCCGTTATTAATTTTTTCAGTAAATTACCGCTGAAATTAAAATTATTACATACTTTCAAATTTAAATTACCACGTAATTAAAAATTGCAATTGGTAATTTATATTTTCTTAAATTACCGGGTAATTCAAAATGATAATTTACCGATGACAGTAAGTTATGTAAAAAAACGTTTGGATACAGCCTTATAAGTCATTATATTGTAGATAACCACCAATCGCTGATGCTTTTCCAGATTTACTAGTAGTAATTCATTATTAAAATGAAAGCAGGAACTACAATAAAAATAGTTTTTATACCATTTATACCAATGATCACATTTTATCCGGACCACCAGAACATTTTTTTTAAATCATGATTTTGATAAAAGGTTGATGGCTTCTGATTTAAAATGTATATTAATTTATTGGCTCCTCTGAATTAACTAATTAAAAATCAGGAAGTTACCATTGATTACGGTAATTTATTTAGTAATTTACCCGATAAATTACGCTCTTACATCCCTAAGTACCCTAAGCACAAACAACAGTGCACTTGTCGACTGCTTAGGACTGGCTGGGTACGTTCACGCATGTACTGATGGAAGGTTTGTGAAATTAATTTATAAATTCCGGTAAATTAACAACGGTAATTAAAATTTTCGGTTAATTACTGGTAAATTACCAACGGTAATTTAAATAATTACCAACGGTAATTTAAATTGAAGATAAATTATCATCGGTAATTTAAGCCGGAAATTACGGTAACTAAAAATCGGTAAATTACCATTAATTACGGTAATTAATTTGCTTTTACATCCCTGATTGTGTGTGTATGTCTGACAGTGGGATTGTGTGCAGATTTCTCGAAAATGGCTGAACCTAATCATATTAGAACATTTTGTACACTGCTTTGAACCTACTTTGCATAAATTTACGGTCAAAATCGCTCATCTTAAGAATGGACAATGAGCAAAATAAGTTCATTAATATGTACCTACCTGTTTTCTGGCAAAAGGCCACTTAAATATTATATTGATCATCACAGTAAATGTTATTACTGTGTTTTAAGTATTTTAAGTTTTAACATATTACAGCATCAGATACGTATACTTATTATACTACTGATTTGAATGTATTGAGAATGTGAATTTTCATTGAACAATTTTAACCTACAAATTGTACATCACGTCATCACAATATTTTGAAATTAATATAACAATCATTGAGGAAATATGACGGTTATATTATTAACATTACACATAAGATATAAAATCTTATTACAGCCCATAGCGGTTCTATGCAGCCATTTTTTATATGTATTAAGTGTAAATAAGCTCATATTTGGGACGCAAATATGTGGTTCTGAAAAAAATCTACATTCAGGCATAATTGTACCTATTAATTTGTTCTACGAATCTTTACGTTTCGGACTCTTGTATTTTTACTTTTTGTTGTACTACCTTTTGCTCTTTAGAACTTTGAATAAAAATCTGAGTAAGTCCAGATTTACTTAATTTTATTATTATAATAGCAACTCCATCCCTTTTCTTCCCGAGAGTGGTTCGTAAACAAAAACTCACGTAGCCGCCATTACTATAGAATAAATTTGAAGTTTAGGTAGTAAATTTTTATATAATAAAAGGTAAGTTAGATTTATAAAATTTATAGCGTTTGGAATATCGTATTTAGATGAGGAAAAAAGGTTTGTTTTTGGGCGGCTTATCTCGGAATATATTTTAAAAGGTGAAGTTTACACGCGATAACCTAGCCGAGGTGTTGGATAAACTCGTTTTTTTTTTTAGCGTCTAGCGACATATTTTAGGGGTAAGCGACCGACGATAAGATTTAAAAAACGCTCGGGCAATTTAAAACGGTCGTAGTCCTAACATTTATAATATAAAACATACATTCGCATGTAGTGAAAACCAAAAGTACCTGTGGCATCACACTTACGTGCTATGAGGATCGAGCCGTCTGGGACAACCGTCGCCACGTCGACGAACTATTTTGTTATTATATATTAATTCATTCACTTTCCTGACTTCATAATAAAAACACGTCAAATACAACTTCAACTCTATTACTTGAATATTTTAATTATAGCCTTAATAAATAAGCTATAGTACCTACATATCTTTCACAAATTGTTTCCCAGAAGTTGATTCCTTATTGCATAACGTGGTTATTACTAATATCCTCCGGAAATTCTAATTATCGATAACTCATTTAATCCTTAATGAGATTTTCCAAATCCGTAATTATAATGAGGGGCTTACGGCCGCCTTTTAAATTTTACCAATTATTAAGCGAAACAGAGGTAAATTCATTAAGAAAATTACCAAATAAATCCGCCTCTGTTTTCGTAAGGGTACTACTTTCAAGCAAAATATAAGCTCATTAATTCTTGTATTTTCAAGCTACTTTTCACCTGTACTTAATTAAAAGCAGTCAATTACTTAGTTAAGGTGGAACATTGTATTTTTTGTGGAAAAGCATTGACCATTAGGCGGTCTGTGACGTTTTTTCAGTTGGAAACACAAAAAATGTTACATCACACAGTCCTGCCACCTTTTTTTGTATGTATTTTTAACCATATAACTGACATTTCTTTTCGTTCGATTACTTTGCGGAATATCGAATAACTTCATTAACGTGCTCACGTCAATGGTTTATTTTTGCGTCGGGTTTTCTTTACGTAAAAAATAATACACGACAAAGGTGTGGCATATAGGTAGATATAATATCAGATATATTGTGTGATTAATTACTTCCATTATGAAGCAATATAATTATTGAAATAACTGCTATACATCTATTTTCAACGCGGAGTTTATTAATAATATATACTATGGGATATCTAATATACCTGTGATTTATGCGGCTTATTTTGGCTTTAAAAGATCTATCCTATGACACTTTACATGACCTAACTGCCCTTTCCAGTTTTTAAAGTTAGTACCAATATCATTACTTGGTAGAGTTCTTTTTCATAAATTCCTTAAACTCACATGGGTTCACCGATTTCTCCCTTTTGGCCATAAATTCTTATGGATGTGCTTTATATGATGACATTACATATTATATAATATATACAATGTGGGTCAAAAAATCACTCGTATTTCCAATCATATTTGGTCAATTAAAATATTTATTTAAAAAAACAAATTGCTTGTAGTGTGATGATTGAAATCATACCATATTCACATTAACAGAACGTTTCAATCCAAAGTTATGTTGCTTTACGTTTGACTAGGCAACAATTCTTATAATATCGGGTAAATTTAATGTGCAATGTGCAATGCAATATTATCGTTGCAACCGTCCAATTCCACTGCTTTTCTGAGTAAAAACAAAAAAAAATTATGCGTCAAAATTTTTATAAAACACGAAACAGGATAAGCCAACAGAAATATTCGAATGTCCTTCGAAATCCAGGGTTAATCCCATCATTCGATTTGTGCCTTTTATCATGTCTAAATAAGTAGATAGTGTAATTTAAGAGGTGATGTGAGACCAGAAAATCTATAAGAGACCCTGGCCAGTATTGCACTGAAATATGGAGTTGGTACCCCTTTTGAATACCTAGACTAGAACCGCGAAACCGAAATCTGCAGGAGACTGAAATATTTGTTCAAGATAGTTGGGAGATCCCTACAGACTTGTTCACAGGATAATGTCGATTGAAGTCTCCGTTGTCCTTCCCGTGTGTGTGTGCGTTGTTCGTGGTGTACCGAAGGATAATTGAGGAATGGGTGTCTCTACAACAACCATTCGACGGTTCATCATCATCAGCATAACTATGCGAACTATTCTAAAAGCTGTGTGCAATTATGAGGAATGCAACAGTTCTGCAGATGTATGCGAAGAGAATCATCCAAGGATTACTAGCATAGACGAAACTTTCCCGATTACTAAAGGAAGCTTCAATAAATTCTCACCAAGCGGAAGAAGCGTTCTGGTTGAATAGAGCAAGAATGCCGGCGATCTATTCCCGATAAATTGATTGGGCGTTCACTATTTGCGGGGAAAACTAATCCCGGTCCATATTTCTTGAGATTTTCGAGTAAAAATAGGTTATTGAAATTCCTCCTTCTATGAGATTTATGGCAGCGAATACCTAAAATATTTTTGAAATCGTTTAAAGGTTTAATTATTTGCGTCATAAACTCGTACGGATTATGTGTACCGTATACCATCCTGGCAACATAAAAAAAACTGCGCACAAATCGCAGAAACCACGCAAGCAACAACTAATTAAAACTAGTAAGAAAATTATCTTCAGCCGGGCCGAAGTTAAAATACCCCCCACCGGAAAATATTTTTGGTGTGGAATTTGAAAAAGAAAATGGAGTTAACCGATGTTGCCCTTCACGAACTTAAATACCTTTTTGCAGTCTGCAGGGATTTCTGCAGTCTTTTCACCAAGAATTGGCATGTGCATCATCATTTTTCCATAAAATCTCAGATAGACATTTACTAGTTCGTACTGGCTAATTATAGATGTTTGACGGAAACGAGAAGACAACGGCAGCTCGAACCATCTTATCTAAGAAATGCGGTAGATATTTAAAATTAAACAGTAGCCTGCATCAGCTGTTTCAAGATGCTTGGCTTACGAAAAGTTAAAAGCAGTTCTTTCTTTTTATTCATCTTTTTATTTTACCTTTTTGGAATTCAGGCATACAAATACTAAATGAATCTGTATCTATCGAACAAAACTGTCTTAAGAGTATGTGAAAATACAAATAATAAACGTGAAAAAGTAAAAGTGTTGATGTGATATTGGAGATTAACGATACCTGAGCCGCAGGTTTGATCTCCACATTTTCTGGTCCATTCAGACTCAACTCAGCACAAATTGTTAAAACTTGGCATTCCACAATATGCTGTAGTTTCTACAATTGGGCCATTTGCCCCTGTTTCTGTTGGCACGCGTATCCCATTTCAGAGTGCAATGCTGGTAGTATTGCACTCCTGCAAACTTACTCAGGAATCCAGTCGATTTCGCAATAATGAAATGGCTGGAAGCGTTTATGGGAAACTGAAACACAGCAGTCTGATCCCAGTTACGAATCATCTCATTTGACTGGTGCCTCAATATCATGCTTTCCATTGCACAGTGGTCTGAACACGCAAAAAGTTGGCTCTAAACTAAACTACCAATCTAAATTCTAAATTGCGAAAAGCAAAATGGAGTAAGACTACATTAAGATATGCTTTGATTTAATTGAAAGCCCTTTGCAGGTTTTGAGGTCGCTGATTATGAATCTGAACTCCAATTTTCCGAGAACAAAATGGCGGATCCAATATGGCGGGCTACAGTAAAATATGTTTTGATTCACTTCAAACAAGTTGTTTGGGTGTTTTTGAGGTCGGTGATTACGAATCGGTACTCTAAATTGATGAAAATATTTCGTTTTCGAGTTTGCTGATAATGAATCTGAATTCGATTAGTTAAAAAACATATTTAGGTTTTACTAGTAGTTATAATTATGAATCTGTACTGCAATTTTTTTTTACAGAATAGTAATAGCCAGAGTCATAGTTTATTTGTGTAAAGCATCAAAATAAATACACGCGTCAAAAAACATAGATACTATAGATACCATATATTATACATTATGGACAATCTAAATAATTATCAAATTCAACTAAAATAATAGAATAAATATAATAAACAACGTCACCACGCATGAAAAGTTGACAAACAAATAAATAAATAGAATAAAACAGCGCAACTACATACTAAAACATGTCAGCTCAACCACGTCAGAAAGAAACCACGTTCAGAAAAGAAAGTCCATTATTGGAAATCAGTTGGAAACAAATCACGTGCATTGGTGTAGTGTTTTAGCGACGAAGACAGTGAAATACAATAGACGTATTGCATATCTAATAAGTGCAAATAATGCCTTAAGGCTTAAAGTTACAACGTCTTGTAAATTGATAATATTCTGGCTGTGTAGGTGAAACTGTTGGAAGAAAAATATATATTCCAAGTACATTTGTAATTATTATTTATGTCAGAATCATTGGTTAGCTTATCAAGCTTCTTAAAAAAATATAAAGAGCAAATGGCGACACATAGTTAGGACGTAAATAAAGGGTGAGGCATAATGACAAGCGATTTTTAAAAAGCTATTAAATAAAAACACTTCGTTAAAAAAGGCAAATTTTATCATCATTTTAAAATACATCAAAAAGCATTTGCTGCAATAGTAAAACATCGGTTATTTTTTGAAGATAACTCCGGTGAGATGGCGTCCGTTCTGCGAAGTCACTGTTACAGCATTGCCAGGGCCACGTTAAAAAAAGTATGGCCCTATAATCCCTAATCAAGATAGGGCGCACCCCACAGTAACTTTTGCGGAGTGCAATGGCTGTTGATGCAGTTCTGTAGGATTAACATCTCCAATATCGAAAGTTCTGCTTGTTCACATAACCGGAGAGATGAAAGTGAGCTTCATCACTCATCCACAAACGGTTTACAATGTCCTCGTCTTGATTAATCAAGTCCAACAATTCTAAGCAGAACCGGCTTCGGCTCACATAATCTGTTTCCTTAAGGACTTGAACCATTTGGATTTTGTAGGGGTGTTGTAGTGCAAACGAACTACCGTTTTGATAAAATGCTTTGACAGCGTACGCGCGATGCCGTAGGGTCCAGCGCTCCATTATGACTAAAGTTACGCCCAGACCAGAGCGATTTTCGCATCGCGTAGCGTCAGCGAAAATCGCGCGAAACCAAGTTACATTACAGCATATGGATGTGACCAAACCAGAGCGTCAAATTTCGCAGAATGCAGCGTTTATTTCGTTCAACCGCATGGCTTTTTTGTTAACGTTCCGAGGCCAAAACCAGTCCTGAGCGGGTATCGAAAAACGCGCGAATCGCGTGCGGAACATTTTTACTAGGCGGGATAGCAAATCGCAGCGGCAAATTTTCAGTTCGCAGCCTGCTCGATTTTCTCGCTTTCCGCGCGGCGTTTTAGTACAAAAATATTAGTCGCAAAACGGTAAACACAAAATAACCAATTGAAATAGTAAAAATATCCAATATTGTTTGATGTAGTGCACAAAAAATATAATATAACATATTATACAGTGTGTTCATTTCAAAAGTATCCACCCTTAAGAACTCTTGACCTGATGCGATTATTGATTTGAGTGCTTCAAAAATGGTACCTAGAGAATTTTAGGTTTCATCCCTTCACCCTCTAGCCACCCCACTTTGAAATTTCAAATGGCACCCCCTACCTTGTGATACATCATTTGAAAGGGCACAAAATTCTCTAGTTAAACAAGATAAAAAAAAATTAAATCGATCGATTCGTTCTTGAGATAGACTACACAGAAGATGGAACGTATGAAATAAATTATTACAAGCAAAACATTGGCGGATTAGGTACACTGTTGATTTAAATTACAGTCATAAGAAATAAAAAAATAAAATAAATAGTAAAATAAAAAATAAGAAATTATTTTATGACATGTTCGAAATGGCCACCATTATTTGCTAGACAAAAATACATTCTGTTCTCGAGCTATTCGCCTGCAAGATCCCCAGATTTAACACCTCTCGACTTCTTTCTCTGGGGTCACTTGAAAACTAAAACCAAAACTCCTTTCGCCAGTATCGAAGAGTTCAAACACAGAATTACGCAAAAATGTAGACAAGTCACCCGTGAAACATTCGTCAAAGTTCGCGAAGAGTTCGAAAACATAATGTTTTTTTTTGTCTAGCAAATAATGGTGGCAATTTCGAACATGTCATAAAATAATTTCTTATTTCTTATTTTATTACTCATTTTTTTTCTCATGACTGTAATTTAATTCAACAGTGTATCCAATCCGCAATGTTTCGCTAATAACAATTTATTTCCTACTTTCCATCTTCTGTGTAGTCTATCTTAAGAACCAATCTATCATTTGCTTTATCATGGTTGAGTAGAGAATTTTGTGCCCTTTCAAATGATGTATCACAAGGTAGCGGTGCCATTTGAAATTTCGAAGTGGGGTGACTGGGGGGCGAAGGGATGAAACCGAAAATTTTCTAGGTACCCGTTTTGAACTTCCCCCTCGATTTCTAAATCGACGTGTTTCCACTCTATGCAATAATCGCATCAGGTCAAGAGTTATCAAGGATACTATTAAAATGAACACGTAAAATAAAAAAAGCAATAATTTACAATTTTTCGTGGACCTACAGTTTTACATCCTCATCCAAAACTTGGTTGCTGCGTCGTAAGCGGTTTTCTTTAATAAATGCTTTAAAAACTAAAATCTGTTCGAATTATCCACCTGTAGATTTTGCTGAAGATTTTACATCAAATTTGGAATCAGAATATCCCAGAAAATATGTTTCAAACGAATCCGACAGTTTTTAGATTTTCGATTGTATAAAATCCGCCACTTTGAATTTTGAAAATCTGATAACCGATTTGGAAATAAAGAGCCTCAGATATGACAGGAAATGAGTTTGGTTTTTAGATTGTGGGTCGCCATATTGAATCTTAAATGCACATGAGACTTGGGATCAGGGAGCTTGAAATATCATAACAAATAAGTTTAATGTATAGTTTTTCATGTAGGGTCGCCATATTTCATCCGCCATAGTGAATTCTGAAAATCTGACATTAGGTTAGGAATCACGAAGCTCTAAATTACACAGGATAAGTGACTTTGTGGGTTTTGTGGATCCAACATTTTTTATTTTTTTGTGCCGCTCTATTTATTCCACACCATTGTGAATTTTAAATAAATTTTTGCATATTTAATATGAGCGAACCCAAAAACGCGTTGTTACCATAATTAATGAATATTTTACTTCAAGAAGATGAATTTAGCCAGATTTTTCGGTTTTCTGGCCCATACTGAACCCATAGTGAATTGTAATTATATAGTTTAATTAATAGTCTGCAAAAAAACGCATTAAGAATAATTTATTTAAAAGTTATTCCAAGTAGTGCCTTTATATAAAAAACAGTCCGTTTCTCATAATTATGTACGACAATATACTATATGTAAACAGAAATAAAACCAGACGGTCGAGCGGGACCTAACGGGGACGATAGCCTGTTTCATTCCAACACTTAAATGTTGGAGTGAAATAGGCAATCCGGCGAAACCGCTTTGGTCTGAACTCTATCGCGAATTCGCGTTTCGCAAGCGGTGCGACATATTCGCGGCGTCTATCGCGGCAGCGGATTCGCTCTGGTCTGGGCGTAGCTTAAATGCTATTTCGCGTCAACCGTAACTGACGCTAACCCGTCCACCTCTCTCCGACACGGCTTGATTCGCGCGCTTTTTAAAATTGCTCGATGTTATGCCCCACCCTGTATTAAATAATGTTAAATTAATAATAATTAAAGCCAAAACCTTGATTTAAACTAGGCATCTTTTTGTATCCAGCACAATAAACAAATATCTATGCTATCGGGGCCTATGGCATGTTTTTTTTAGTTCTTTATAGGGTAAAGTACACAGTCAATGCTAATAAAATACGAGTGTCAACCACTTTTGCGTTTACAGTACTTATTTCAATTGGTCATTACGGTATGTCCGTACAATCTTTTCTTATTTTTAGAAAAATGTAAACAGAAACTTAAAAATTAAAGAATAACAAAGACCTAGCATAGAAACCGAGCTTTATTTACTACTAATCAAAAATTGCCTTGCAATAGTTAAGATAAAAGTATGTTTTAGTTATTGATATTATGTTATTTATGGGCACCCCCGGATGTCAGCGTCCCGATTTAGAGTATTAAAAAGATGGTCACCCTACTGTATGGCATTTTTGCATTGCTATTAGAATTACGGAGTTAGATCACACCAGTCCTAAGAAATAAATTAAAAAACTTAAAAACAATATTTCAATCCGAACCGATCTTCCTCATAAGTCATCAACAGACGAGAAGGTCGACAAGATTCTCGGAGATACGAAAGGCTTTGGCCACCATTTACTCGGCTGAGGGTAAAGTTGCGGGGGTGTAACGGGAAGTACGGGGCGGAAGGCAGTCATCTGAGACTCAGCCTGCCTCACTGCATTCTACAGAGAGTAGCACCATCGCAGCTGCGGCGTCCTGCCTCCACGCGAATCGATAATCTCCTGACGAAGAACTCATTCAGACGTGCCCCGCGGAGACGTTCAAAGGAGCAATCTTGTTAGGCGCAATTTCCAGTGTTTATGCACGCGGAGGATGAGTACGGACCATGAGAGTGACGACGTTTCATTGTTTCTTATTGATTATTGGCTTAGATGTGCTGCATTCTTGATCTGACGTATTCGTGAACCAATGAAAAGTGATATTGTATTACATGGCGGATCAAGTACAATTCTACGGGGGGGTTTTCTTAAACGAATTGGTCATATGTTTATATGAACTTTTATGTATAGGCTAGTATACCTACCACTTGTTTTTTTTTGGCATACGGAAAGCGAAACATCCTGTATAATGTGCAATGTGCACTGCATAGGTGACCCGCTCTGACGGAAGGGACCTTATGACGAATCGCCACAAGGTCAAATCTCAAGCTGAACAACCCGTACCTACTAATGGTAAACCGTCACAAGGTCTCTTTCTTCGGAGCGGGTCCCATAGGTAGGTGCTATTAAGTCCAATTGCAGTTCCATTAATTGCTGCTCCAGAAATGCATACGTCATGCCATGGTTCCTCAAGCGGTTATTGCCATTTCAGATTCTGTGCCAATTGGAATAAACACTAGATATCACGTTCTCTTAAGTGCTTGTTTTTATTCTAGCACACCGCCCCCCCCCCCCTCATCTACAGAGCTGGACGATGTTCACGAAAGTTTTGTAAATATCGATGTTATACTTCGATAATGAATGTTTTTTTCGTCGATGTTTATATTATGAAATTTGAGTATCTGATGTACAACACGGGCAAAGAAGTCGTACAGACTATTTTTACATTAGGTTATTTGTGTTTCTTTATTACTCAAGTTGACAATTAAACTTTTTAAATTTAAATACGTGTTTATGACGGACGTGAAAACAATACGGTGCCTCTATATCAAAAAGCGACACGTATTGTTTCGAACGGTGGCTATGTGTTTAAAAAGCGTCACCGTATTATTTTGAACGGGTGTTACGTTGGTAACATTACGCCTGTCATATTACGATACCGCTATCGCAGGAAACCGCGCCTTTATATACCAAGGTGTCTTAGATCTATTATGTGGTACATTTTTAATTTTTTTACAAAATTCTGTAATTTTATGCTAGACGGAAAATAATATAGGTACCTTTTAACTTTAATTGTTAGAGAACTAATACTGTTCTCTACTGCTGTAACATGTCATTCATAATAGCCAGGATACACTTATATTATATCGATATGTTTACCTCGTGTCTCAAATTCATTTATTTTTACGTATGACGTCAATGCGAGAAAGATGTTGACACGAACACCTCCGTAACTACTAACTAGGCAACCAAATATATCCGTAATTTTTTGACGTTTTGTAAGTGATTTAGATTATCATGTAGACGTAGACAACCACGCCAACGCTTTAAATGTTTGCATTCAGCAGATGACACCGGTTCGTACCGTGACGTCATAGGTTAATAGAAGTCCGCTGAATGTCACTTTGGGCGACCGGTAGTTACCGGTATACGGTGGATCACACGCCATTTTTCGTATCATAGAAATTTTATGGTACGGCGGGAGCGGTGGATTGTATCAGAATTGGTATTATATGGGAGAACTATCATCGCTGTCAACTTCAAATTCAATAATGGAATAATACCTTACCTATAAACGAATTATGAGGACACTGGTAACGTTTAATAGCGGTTTCTACCTAGTACCGCTGGCTTATACAAGTTTATAATTGAAACCAAATTCTAATTTCGCTGTAATAATTTATTAGAATAAATTATACGTGGAGGTAATACAAATACGACGGACAAAAACGAATACGGTATTGACACGAGCAGAATTCGGTCCAAAATGTTACCGAAAACTTATACGTTACATAAACTACGAAATCCTCAACATTTTAGATGTACGATAGCTTCCTACGTCTATGCTGATATTCAATAAACCATTTATTGCACATATACAATCCCGCAGCAGTAATTAATAGGGTTCATATCAACGATGTAGGTTCGATCTTCGCATAATACCTTATTAAAGTAAATGAGGTCCTTCAATTATATCTGAAAAGGGGATTTGATGTTTAGTTGACAAGAATGATGACGATCACTTACCACAGTCGCAAAACATTACCGAAAACGTCATGCTGTATTTTCAGTATTTTGATGAACGCAGCAAAGCTAAGAAAGCCCCAATCCTTTGGCCATACTATAACAAGCTACATGCATGTTTAAATATGTATAGAATATTGATATAACGCAGCTTATGCGATTGCAAGCGATTCAAAAGCGGCAGTTTGTGGTTATGTGTTGTACGTTTGACATACGGCATTTAATATCAATGTTAGAAAAAAGTTACCAAAAACCGTGTTACAATTTGTTAATTGTAACACCGAAAACAGTGTTACAATGTGTGCATTGTGAATGCAAAGTAGAAAAATATATTTTTGCCTCTATTCAAACACGGATTTATTTAAGGGGTTATATACCTTTGAAATATTTTTTTTTATGATTTTTTTTTGTTTGTATTTTTTTATAGTATAATTGTTTAAAAATGTTTTCCTTAAAACTATTTTAAAAAAATCAAATCACTAAAGAAGCTACAATACTTTTTGTCAGGAGCTGCGCAGCTATTCGGCATGCCATGGACTAGGGGTGGGCGATTTTGGAAAGTTGTGATCGATCTTCGATCACAATTGGAGATTGATCTTCGAACACAATTGGAGATCGATCTGATCGATCAATTGATCATGATCGATCGATTGATCATGATAGATCTTTTGATAAAAATCGATCAGATCTATCTTTTGATGATCAATCAAATCGATCTTTTGATCGATCAAATCGATCTTTTGATGATCGATGAAATCTATCTTTTGATGATCGATCAAATCAATCCTTTGATGATCAATCAGATCGATCTTTTGATGATCGATCTTTTAGTTCTTCCATATATGTACGATACGTATCCGGCGACGTGCGTATCATCAAAAGATCGATCAGATAATTAATATTATTTGTATTGTTTGATAGTTTAAACGTTTAAGAATGTTGGTCTTAAAACTATTTAAAAAAAATCAAAACACTAAGAAGCTGCAATCCTTTTTGTCAGGAGCTGCTCAGCCATTCGGCATCTATGGACTAGAGGTGGGCGATCTTGGAAGTTTGTGATCGATCTTTGTTCACAATTGGATCGATCACAATAGGAGATCGATCTGCTCGATCATGAGCAATCATTCATTGATCATTTGATCTTTTGATGATCGATCAAATCGATGTTTTGATGATCGATAAAATCGATCTTTTGATGATCGATCAAATCGATATTTTGATGATCAATCAAATCGATCTTTTGATGATCGATCAAATCGACCTTTTGATAATCGATCAAATCGACCTTTTCGATGATCGATCAAGTCGTTCTTTTGGTGATTGGTCAGACCAATCTTTTGGTGATTGATCACACCAATCTTTTGATGATCGATAAGATCGCTCACCGATCTTTTGATGATCGATCAGATTGATCTTTTGATGATCGATCAGATCGATCTTTTGAGGATCGATCATCGATCTTTTGATGACCGATCTGTTAGCTATCCCACATTCAAGTATGATACGTTTCCGGCAACGTACCTGTCATCAAAAGATCGATCAAATCAATCTTTGCGATTTTTTCAATCTGATCGATCTTTCGGTCTTCAAATAAAAAGGTCGAAAGATGGATCAATCGTTTTTTTTTGCCCAGCTCTAGCATAGTCCGTCAAACCACTGGAGTCCTTTGCCTGACGATAAGAGCACCAAACCACATTTTTTTTCTAAAGCAGTATGACCCAGTCCTAATAACTTGAAGACAAGCGTGATTCTATCAAATCGATCTTTTGGTGATCGATCAGATGGATCTTTTGATGATAGATCAGATCGATTTTTTGATGAACGATCAAATCGATCTTTTGATGATCGATCAGATCAATCAGATCGATAAGATTGATCTTTTGATGATCGATCTATTAGATCTTCCATTTATGTACGATACGTGTCCGGCGACTGCGAGGTACGTATCTTTAATAGATCGATCTGATCGAAAAGATCGATCACATCGATCAGATCAATCGATCGCTTTTTTTTTGCCAAGGCCTACCTGGATTAAATTATATAAGAAAGTTGAAAAATTTTAATTTTATAATACTGTAAACTTGTTTCAAAAGTTTAAACTGTGTTTTCTCAAAACCATGTTTTCAAAATCGGCACCAATGATTCCTTCTAGACGGATCAACCAACTTCCAATTTTTTTCGTTAGTTAAAAGCTTGTAAAATTCGCTAGTCCTTGTCGTATCCGATTTTTAAAATTTCAATTCCTTATATTTTTTTCTTGCGCAAACAAATGAAATTTGTTGCAAAAAATGGGAATTTTAAGTTTGAAAGCCCACTATTTTTTAAAAAAATTGAAATTCTAAAATCGGATACGACAAGGACTAGATAATTTAACATATTTTAAAATAGCATTGGTATTTTTTGGTTTAGATGAACGAGATAGCAGAAATCATTGGTACCGCAAAACCATACTTCACCGGCAGGACCAATTTCAGAAGGGGTGACTTGGGATTTTGCAAACAAATTCTCGATAATTAAAATGGTTTTGATTAGTACAAAGCCTTTACATTATTGCACAAAAACCCCCACCTCTATAGTTTCTTTCCTTTTTTTGAAAAAAGTATTGTGAAAATAGACAATATTTAGTCAGGTGAAAGGTATATGACCCCTTAAGTTAAACAAAAACCATGGCAACGTACGCTAGTTCTCGCAATGACGTCAGCGCATAAATGTCACTACAACAGTGACAACAATTGGCTACTATGACAACCATGGAAATTACGCCATATTAACACTACTTCCGCTTCTTTCTCACACAGACGTCACTTGTGGCCGTTGCGCATAAACATACCGGTATCCGTGGCGTTGATAACAACCAACTTCACTACAAACCTAATCTCTAACCTAAAACATTGTCAGAGATATCTTTAAATAACTATCCGCAGACTTTTTAATATATTATTATAATTAGTAATATAGTAATTACTGTAATTAATATAATTGATATTGATGTTTCCATAATCTGTAGTAGTTTTCATAATAGTTGGTATCGATAGTAACATCGATGGACCGTCGATGCTTTTAAAACACATATGATCGACAGGCTCGATAGTGTGAACAACCCCCTGAACGAAATTCTTTATTAAATTCCTATATCAATTCGAATCGTGACACCTATCAGATTAATACAACTCGAATACCAAAATCTCATATCCATCGCTTCTGTATAATCCCTGGCGATCGATAAATTCCACTAAAAATTTCATAACTTTTCATCAACTGGAAACGGAGGTCGCTGCTGGGGACCAATAACGATATTCCGGGTGTATGCCGCCGAACCAGGCGGTTGGCAGTTATTCATGACGGCACGCTTGTGCCATTCTGTCTCAATTTCATCGGCGCCCGACGAATTTGATCCGTGCTAGCAAAGAGCAACACCAGTGATACGCGAAAATTTTGCAACGATAGATATATTAATCTCTTTCAAGCGCGCTGCCGCGATATTTCCATTGCGATTGATTTATATGGACTGGCATAGCCGCACTACTACCAGTGCAGCCAGCATATTCGCGTTTTATCAGAAATAGAAAAAAAAAACAGGAAACATGGAATGGATTTTTCTATTTTTTTTTCTAGTGAGATTAGCGGTGGAGAGGAAATCCGTTCGTTTCATACCTCGTGCAAACCGGGTTAGAGGGGGCGGACGTGAGTGGCCCACTCGCAATGTATATATCTCGCAATTAGGTACTCGCCTAGTAATAGAGCCCGTGTTGATTTATCTCACCGTGCGAAAGAATGGGTTAAGGTTACTGCACTCGGTTTGTCACTTACCAACATCGCCAACTGAGGATAAACCATGGAGGAAGTAGGACAGTGGCATAGCGAGGGGGGCAAGTGGGGTATCATGCCCCCGCCGCCGCTTGCAAAGGGGCGCCAAATGGTCCCCCTTTGACTGGTCTGAATTGAAGATCGGAAATTGTTAACAGTATTGAATAAAATTATTGAAGAAACAGACAATATTCAAACTTTATTACTATATTGTTTGCAGTTTGCAAAAAATTGAACAGCCTTTTCCAATAGCACTACTCTTAATCGTTATAACGTCTAAGGAGAACTATACACACACTAAGAATACTATCTGAACAGTAAAAATGTGAGCTACGAATGACAATGTATACATGAATGAATAATAATAAAAGTATCCAGTGTAAAAGAATACCCGTGTTTCCTAATGGCGCGCAACGGTATCGTACAAGAATTGTACCCTTCTTGTACGATACCGTTGCGCGTCGGTTCGTCCCAACTGTTGTTATCAAAACAATATTGTCCTCGCACTTTCCAAAAGTAAGTTCTCCATTTTATACTTTTTACTGTTGTGTTCTTCGAAAGTAATATCTTTCGACAAGGCTTGCGCAAAATTAAATTTGTGAATACCCGTGTTTTGGGTGGTGACACTCCTTAGTGGAAGGCAATAGTTTGACGCATGACGTAAGGGTTATTAACAATGAACGGTTACCACTAATGGGCGTGAAATACGTCACTGTGGTTGCCCTTTCTAAGTATTTATAAGATTGATTTAATTTTACAATTTTTCATAGAATTATTGATTTTCGGGCATGTGATGAACAGTGATGGTATAGATAAAGCTATTGAAAAAAATTGTACAAATTTGGGTGATTTTCATAATACAGATTTTAATGGAACAGAACTCTATGTCGAAATATGTGACTGCAAGATGTTACTCCGCAGTAGAAAAGAAATTGAACCTAAAACTCCATTAGAGCTTCTTACCTTTATAATCTCATATGAGGAAGATGCTTTTCCAAACCTGCGAGTCGCACTTCAAATACTCATCACTATTTCAATATCAATTGCTAGCTGTGAACGTTCATTTAGCAAGTTAAAATTAATTTTGACATATCTACGCACAACGACGGGACAAGAGCGCCTAAGTGACCTAGCATTCTTAAGTGTGGAAAGAGAAAAATTTGAAATGATCGACTTTGATAAAATAATAGATAAATTTGCTTCGTCAAAGGCAAGAAACATGTATATGTATATAGCAATTAATTATATCGTTTTATAATATTATATTTTAGAGTATTTTCAAGTAGCTACTACAATCTATTATTCTACATATTAAGTATATTACTATATGCTTTCCTGGAAGGGGGGGGGGGCGCCAAAATAGTAGCGTGCCCCGGGCGCCAGTTTTGCTCGCTACGCCACTGAAGGAGGAGTCGACATAAGCGCTAGGATAGGCCACCACTTCCCTCTCTCCTTAGGGTACCTAATAGGGATGTTCGATACGATACGATATTCTTAAGTACCGGTACTTTACATTCCGATACCCGATATTTTGTACCGGTACTATAGCATCCAATACGGTACGATAAGATACGTTTTTGGACGATATTGTATCGCGGTATTTGTTGTTGCCAACAACTAGCGTACTCTAGCGGCAAGCCAATATAAGTTTATTTTACAAGTGACACTGATTACAACGATGGAATTTGTATTTGTGTTCTTTTACAGTGTCAGTAAACGTTCAGGGAAATTCCGACTAAAATTTAACCTAACTTTGGTGTGCAAATCTTTGAGTGCGAAAGTCACTAAATCCATTAGCCATAGTGCTTCTTACAACCAAATACATACAAACATGCCACGTTCGTCGAGTACCGTATGGAAAGTGTTTATTAAAACAAGTTGGGTGGAAAATGCGAACTTTGTAACACTGACGTTAAAATTGCGGAATTTACAGATCCAACATACAGATTACAAACAAAGAAAAACCGGGGGGAAGTTAGCCATAAAAGTTATCCATAAAATTTTTTTTCATCCGATTTTAATGAATGACACATTTTTGGAAAGCCCTTAACGTTCTGAGTCTACAGTAGTTATTGCAGAGGGCGCAATTCATAACTACTACCTAAAAAATTAAAAAGAAATTCATTTTTTGCTTAAATTGGCACATTTTTACAATCGCATATCTCCGTTAATGCTTTACCAATTACGACATCTCTTACAGCAATCAGAAATACAAATGTAGACCATACTTCCATAGTTATTGCAGCCCAACTTTCCGCTAATTAGTGGTCTAAACAAATTCATGAACTTTGACTATTTTTATCCACGGATGCGAGTATGGAAGCATACACCGTTCCAGTAGAACAGTGAGCATAAACCCTTTTTATCAGCCGATTATAACAAACTATACACCAAACGAAAGAGGAAGCTTGTCTGCACTTATGCAAGTTATTGCAGTCCAAGTTTCCGCTAATTAGTGGTCTAAAAAAATTCGTGAACTTTGAATATTTTTACTTTCGAGTATAGAAAAATACATCGTTTCAGAAAAACCCTATGCATAACTTGTTTTTATCATCTGATTGTAACAAACAATACACCAAACGAAAGAGGACGCTTGTCTGCACTTATGCTAGTTATTGCAGTCCAAGTTTCCGCTAATTAGTGGTGTAAAAACATCGCAAACTTTCAAAATGTACCAATTTAAGCAAATAAGAACATTCTTTTTATTTTTTTAGGTAGTAATTAAGATTTGATTCCTCTGCAATAACTACAGTATACTCAGCACGTTGCGAGCTTTCCAAAAACGTTACATTTATAATAAACGGTTGTAAAAAAATTATGGATAACTTTTTGCCTAACGTTGGGCTTTCGCCTTTCAGTTCCGATGTGGAAATGGCGCCAGAACCATACCGACAAAGGCTTGACGGCGACTTTTGCCGCCTGAAAAAACCACCGGTTCCTTTGTCGGCTTGAAGCACTTGAACTCTTGCGATACGGTGTTGTGTTTACACGATGCCGATCTGTCACTTACGGTTAACTTTTATGTGATTATCACCGTTAATTAATTTATTTAATTAATTTTGTTGCAATTTTTCGAATCATATTTTTGTAAATAAATTTAATTTTATTTCAGATTAGTTACATTTTTCTAGTTTCGATTTGCTTTCAAAGTCGTTATATTTTTAATGCAATAATTAGCGTATTCTCGGACTAATGAGCGGAAACTTGGACTGCAATAACTATCATAAGTGGAGACAAGCTTCCTCTTTCGTTTGGTGTATTGTTTGTTACAATCAGATGATAAAAACAAGTTATGCATAGGGTTTTTCTGAAACGATGTATTTTCTATACTCGAAAGTAAAAATATTCAAAGTTCATGCATTTTTTTAGACAACTAATTAGCGGAAACTTGGACTGCAATAACTTGCATAAGTGCAGACAAGCTTCCTCTTTCGTTTGGTGTATAGTTTGTTACAATCGGATGATAAAAAGGGGTTATGCTCACTGTTCTACTGGAACGGTGTATGCTTCCATACTCGCATCCTGGAAAAAAATAGTCAATGTTCAGGAATTTTTTTAGATCACTAATTAGCGGAAACTTGGACTGCAATAACTATCATAAGTGGAGACAAGCTTCCTCTTTCGTTTGGTGTATTGTTTGTTACAATCAGATGATAAAAACAAGTTATGCATAGGGTTTTTCTGAAACGATGTATTTTTCTATACTCGAAAGTAAAAATATTCAAAGTTCATGAATTTTTTAGACCACTAATTAGCGGAAACTTGGACTGCAATAACTTGCATAAGTGCAGACAAGCTTCCTCTTTCGTTTGGTGTATAGTTTGTTACAATCGGATGATAAAAAGGAGTTATGCTCACTGTTGTACTGGAACGGTGTATGCTTCCATACTCGCATCCCTGGATAAAAATAGTCAAAGTTCAGGAATTTTTTTAAACCACTAATTAGTGGAAAGTTGGGCTGCAATAACTATGGAAGTATGGTCTACATTTGTACTTTTGATTGCTGTAAGAGATGTCGTAATTGGTAAACCATTAACGGAGATATGCGATTGTAAAAATGTGCCAATTTAAGCAAAAAATTACTTTCTTTTTAATTTTTTAGGTAGTAGTTATGAATTGCGCCCTCTGCAATAACTACTCCAGACTCAGTACGTTAAGGGCTTTCCAAAAATGTGTCATTCATTAAAATCGGATGAAAAAAAGTTTTATGGATAACTTTTATGGCTAACTTCCCCCCGGTCAAAGAAAACACTGATGGTTCTGTAGGTGGTACAATGGTGAAACAAGTAGTTCCGTATGTGATAATATAGCAGTGTTTAATATTTTCTTCGGAAAAATACCTTCATAATGCATTTATGTATTTTGTACAAAATCATAATTAAAAAGCCCATTAATTTCTGGAAAACACTGGTGCACACAGAAAAGTAAATACTTCACTCAAAGCAATACCGCAAGAAAACTATACCGCATGTAGATATTTTCTCAAGTTGAGAATAAAGGGATATGACTCAAGTATAAGACTCTTAAATGAAAAAAAAAATTTTCAAGCCAAGAAAATATTAACTTTCATTTAAAGCAATAGCCGCAAGCATATAATTTTCTCATGTTTTGAGAATATACTTCGCTGTGTGTGGTGCCATGGTGAACCAAGTAGTTCCTATACCTTGGAGGCACGATACTTTATATATTCTTATACTTTTAAGGCGATAGTTGTCCAGTGTTATTTTGACAATTGTTAAATTTTTGCGGTTTTTGGACGTACTTCAAAATGACTTCTATCATTTCCTTTGGCATGTATTATGAACATTCTATTGAATGTAAATGCACATGCCAACTCTGGCTGAAAATACAGTATAATGAATGAGCTTCTTTTTCAGCATTATGAAACATTTGTAATCCCTTTCGACAATAACAAAAAAATAATGGAATTAGATGATAGACCTCGGATAATATGCACTGCTGCACTTGCATTGCGACCATATAAACTATTTTGTTACGTTTTATGTAGGAGGCAAAAAAGCAGCCAATGGGACCAATGCAATAGTATATAATACATATGATAGCAAAAGATAAACTACCGCACTACAGAGAAAGAAAGTTTCAAATATTTCATAAAAACCGCACACAGATTGAAATTTTTGTTTAACTCAAATGAATATTTGTTTGCGAGAGGCAAAAATATATTTATTTCCTACAAAGAATTTTTATTTGAGTCAAAACAATATTACTTTACACCAAACAAATGGTATTTGACTCTAAGAAACATTCTTTGTAGCTAATAAATATATTTTTGCCTCTATTCAAACACTCATTTATTTGAGTTAAACAAAAATTTCTATCTGTGCATACCTATATCTAGATTGTAGACTTCCGCGGTCTGAGTCAATGGTATATTCAGTCGGGACTTTATATATGATATTGCTATTTTAAAATAAACATATTTATTCTACTGTATATTATTTTATTTCACTGTGTGTAGGTATCTGCCGCTACGCAAAATATTTTTTGTTATTCGGAATTACGTCTTGAAAAATTGTACCGGTACCGATGTACCGGTATTTTGTGCTCCGGTATGGTACAGAACCGGTACATTTGATACGATACAATACGATACGCGATACCGTACAGCAAGGTGTATCGGAACATCCCTACTACCTAATGTCTGTTTAAAGTGATCAAAGTGAATATGTATGTGATTTTATGTCAAATGTTATATAAAAAAATAATGGCCAGTTGCGCTGTTAGCAGCTGCAACAGCAGAAAGTTAGCCAACAACAAGATTACTATCGGAGTAAGAATTTATTAAGATTTCAGTAAGTGAGTAATATGTGAACAACGTACAGGCGTGTACTGGCCGCACGCACAAACTTTTTTGAAATATGTTTTTACGTATTTGTTTAAAAAAAATGATTAAATAAATTCTTAATACAATGTTCATATAGCGTTTTTTTATATTGTACCCACTCGACACATTACAATATAATACAGGATAAGTTTCTTTGAATTTATGGCCAATTTCAGAATTAATCCGGACCTGGCAGGCGCCCATACTGTCTGCGTTCTTTAGTGTCATGTAAGGCCCGCCTCCCGGGGTCATTTTCTTGCTGAAAAATACATCCGTATAGCGTCTCCATCTTCCTCCATGGGCCCAACCAATCTATCAGTAACCCATAACGGTACTAAGGTTCATAAAAAGCCTACTAAATAGCTATTCATAATAATAGTCTCAGCATCCAGTATGGCCCATGTCTCCTCCCTGTGTTCAAACAATGTTCCTTCTGTGACCATGACTTTAGCACTGCAAAAGTTTATCAATTTTGATTTTTCCGTTGTGTCGCTTGGCTGTAATGGCATGATTTTGCCCGTCTGATATATACTCTCACTATTGTGTACTATGGGTCAGGAGACGGAAAACATGTGGCCAAGAAAATATGTATTAAGCACGTTGACTAAGGTTTTTAGGGGTCGTCTTTTTTTTCAAATTTATAATGGCAGACCGAAATAGTGACCAACAAAACTAAAATACTGTCGGATCCATACGAAACTCGCTGCCTCACTGACCCAAGATGTAAAAACTACGAATTCGCATGAAACTTATTTTCTATCATATTTCAAGATGCCAGGTTCTAAATCCAACGTTAGATGTTGTTTCATGTTCATATGAAACTTATTTCCTGTGACACTGGAGGGGTCTCCTGGGTATTATCAAATATTAGATTTAACAGTTACTGTAGAACTTTTTTACTCTTTATTATTAATATAACGGAAACCGTGCTTTTATTGGGTTATTAGAGCTTCAAATAAAAGTGCCAACTAGCTAGACCTTTTCATTTAATCCAATATTTCGCCAGTAAATTCTGGCTTCTTCAGGGAACTAAAATCAAAATTACACAATACCTGAACATGACAGCAATACAATCTAAAAATAGATGAACCATACCAAATAACAGTCTCAACACAAAGTCACAATAATCGACGATACGGCATTTAACAGACAAATACAGGGTCGAATGTACCAGTGCAAACGTTCAACCAAGACTGAAGTCCTCGACAAGGTGCTTTTTTCTTCTTATACATTTTAAACTGCACACAACCGGTAACATTCGAATTGTCGCAAATTAATTAAAAAAGTAAAATTAACAACCTGACAACCTTTCAAACGACTACACTATACCACAATGATACACATGGCAAAACAAAACAAAATGAGGACACGAAAATGACAATCTTCCATCCTCTTTAAAAATCAATTCGCTAATATCAGCTACACCTATGGTGGTACTATTTGCGTCAGTTAAGTTAATATAATCTAATTTTAGTAAAAAACTGTAAATATTGCTCAAATTTTCTGTGTCCGAATTTCCTATGTTTGAATTTTGTAAACGTTTTAAAGGAGCTAACGGCATTTTTAGGAGTCTAGCTACCATAAATCTTTTCTTTTTTATATTTGTAAAGTAGACGGATAAGTTTCTGGTACTGATATTCCAGCTAAGTAGAAGAATAAAACATCCTTTAATCATATACAGACACAAAACAACATTGCTGAAACGTGAACACGGGATAATCCAACTGAGCCCTGAAATAAATCCCGCTTTCAAAGTACAGACGAGGGAACGACTTTTATACCCCGACGAGTGTAATTAAATCTAAAAACACATTTTGTTCTCGCACATAAAAACAACTAAACAAAAATACCTCGTTAAGTCTAGGGATTTACATTTCTACCAAAAGCAATTGTTAGAAGGGCATGCAATCAACTAGAATGGCAGTGCAAAGTCGTTGGCATGCATGAGTTCATTAATAACACTTGAGGACGATCATCAATAATACGGTCCAAATTTACAAGTACAATCGTGTTCCGGTTACAGTGACAAACAAGCTCGGCCCGGTTCATAAGTGGAGAGTATGAATTTCGCATAAATTCCACCCCTACGTCGAGTCAGGGATAAAAAAGGGTCACCCTTCTGAGTAGACGTAATTCAATTTTGTAAACACATAACACAAAAAGCATGACGTTAATCATTCGTGAGGAACGAGGGGTTACGACCCTAAATTCCATACAGTTTCATTTTAATTGGGGGGCTATGTACTCGGATAACATTTTGGGGACAGGTTGACGTTATTTGCTTGAAGTTATTAATTAGGTGTGTTTTGGTCTCTAGTGTAGTTTTGGTGATGTAAATTTATTATGAATTTGGTTGGTTTCTGGAATAGTTATTCATATCTACCCGCTATCTTCATGAGCAGAGTGCACGTAATAATAGCCAAGTCTGCAAAACGAGTTAACAACAAATTCTTTGGTGTAATGATTTTAGGCCTATCTTACCAAACTAAATAAACCTTTTTCTACAATAAAAAGGTCGTAAGTCAATATCCCCTTATAACCGTAAATAAGAAAATATATGTAAAAATGGACCTAAGTTGGAAGCCAGATGTATTAAATGTCCCATGTATATTTTAGGTCTTTTTAAAGGTCCTATTGTTACGTAGCTCTTACTGGGGACGGCTCTAGGTCAGGATGGAGCTGCATAAATAAAAGTCGCAGTGTTGTTTACATTGTTCGTGTATTGCTGACCATGCAGAATTCCAATACTACAGCTGATATCTAAAATACAATAGTCGCGCTACACTACAAGTAGGTGCTGCAAACTACTGATCCCGTTCCCATCCTTTGCCGTGGCTTTTATATTGAATTTGGCAAGACGTCATTACCTGTTTTGAGCCCCCAAAAATCCTGAGTTAGGATTTTTGGTTGCACACGGCCTTTGATATAAATCATAGTTAATTTGCACGCTTGCCACAAAGGAATGTCTTTGTTCCGATATGAAAAGCCTGACGTCTGCATTTCTGGACAAGCAACTGTCTGCAGGTTGGGTTGGATGACCTGACCTCAATTGTACAATGCAATTAAACTATACTGCGTAACAACCCTCCTCGCAAACAATTGCTCGACCCAGAGCAATGAAAAGAAATTGTGCAGCCACGGAGCGGGATAGGAAAGAACGCACCACTTATAATTTTATTTGCCTAACATAAGAAATAACAATACAAAAAAATATCCATAGAAAGAAGTTCAACGTCGTCGTGCCAGTATCGTATGCGATTTGCCCCGTTCTCATCCGTCTCCGTATAGTTCTTGGGTCCTCCTGCTAACCTTTTTCTTCTAGGATTGTGATGGTCATCTACGTGAGAGATACCATTACGGTCGGCTTTGACCGTGTACCCAGATTCGTGTTTCAGAATCATCTCCTGTTGCCTCTCAGAATTCTCCTAATTCTTCTTCTCCTTCTACTTCTACTTGGACTAGTCGGGACCCCTTGTCCCGTGCGAGGTGGTTTGGTAGAATCCATAGGACCGTTCGTCTCTAGTCGATTTGTTTGTTTTTTCTCAGACTGGTCGAGACATCCCTTGTCCCGTGCGGGGTGGTTCGGTAGAATCCGTAGCGCCAAATCCCCGCCAGTCTACATCGCCAGCTTCCTCTGGCGGTATCGGCAACCCTAAAACTCGCATATAACTCAATTATGCCGGTATGGTACCCCGTTTCGGCATGGGTCGACTGCTTCTTGTAGATGACCACCATCCGTGTATTTAGCTCTTCGTGATCCCGGACCAGCCAGCTGCATCCATCGAAGTGAGAACGGCAAATGCATATACTTCCTTACAGTGGCGGCATCAACCTTCAACAATTAAACTAAAAAAATAAACACAATAGGTACTAACTTCTAATTAACTAATTTCTACGACGAAGAGTTGGGCGGTATTTGACCCTAACGCTATCCTTCCATTAGGTTGTTAATAGCTGCCCTTGGAACGGTATATTTCTGAGAAATTTTACAAAACCTCCCTGCAGATTGACCGTCAACCCAATTCGCCTTGTCTCCGAGTCGCTTCGGCCATGCTTCTTCTTCGTCGCGCTGGATTTTTTCAGATGTTTCCACCCTGACCAAAATGAGCCGTTCCCGAACTTCCTTGGGACCATTTTGCGCCTCCACCATGTTACGTAGCTCTTACTGGGGGAAGGCTCTAGGTCAGGATGGAGATGCATAAATAAAAGTCGCAGTGTTGTTTACATTGTTCGTGTATTGCTGACCATGCAGAATTGCAATACTACAGCTGATATCTAAAATACAATAGTCGCGCTACACTACAAGTAGGTGCTGCAAACTACTGATCCCGTTCCCATCCTTTGCCGTGGCTTTTATATTGAATTTGGCAAGACGTCATGACCTGCTTTGAGCCCCCAAAAATCCTGAGTTAGGATTTTTGGTTGCACACGGCCTTTGATATAGATCATAGTTAATTTGCACGCTTGCCACAAAGGAATGTCTTTGTTCCGATATGAAAAGCCTGACGTCTGCATTTCTGGACAAGCAACTGTCTGCAGGTTGGGTTGGATGACCTGACCTCAATTGTACAATGCAATTAAACTATACTTCGTAACACTATTAACCTTCCTTGTTTTCGCTTTCATAATAAGGCTGAACTGCACATACTTTTATCACTGAATTTAACATTTCATTTCATCTAACCCAAAACAACATTTGAGGCAAATTTTAAATGCTTAAAAAAGCTTGCAATGATGATGGAGAGCGTATAAATTACGAAATAAGTAAAAAGCAACACTTAGGAGCTGCAGATAATGAATACTAGGAGAAAAGAAAAGGCGAAGTAATAAAAAAAAAAGAATAAGTACCACTATTATTGCCGCTGCGTTTGATATGCAAAAGTTCTTGCCTACTCCTCAAATTGGATTTGCTTTCTTTAAGAGGCAGTTATGGATCTTTATTTAACCTTCTGTAAAGTACCGTCTGTAAAGTATCATCAAGTGGCAATGACAATAAATGCATTTGTTTTCTGTGGGATCAAACTACTTCCGGTCGTGATGGCCAAGAGATTGCCTCTTGTTTTAAAGTATATCAGAAACTTTTCTCCAGCAACAACAATTATAAATTTATATAGTTATTGCTGTTCCAGCCAAAACAAGAATATGTCTGTTACTACATTGCTTTGATTGATTTTTTACCACCTGGCCACAATCTAAAAGAAATTAACGACATATTTTTAAACTACAGACACACTCACCTCGAGGCAGACTCAATTCAAGCCTCAATTGAAAAGACAAAGATACCATCATGGATATCGAGATGCCCAGGACTGGTCTACACTAGTTAGGAATATTCAGCAAAAGAGAAGTTCTTCAGGAAGCATCTTGAGAAACCCTCAAAAAAATCACACAAAACGAAGAGGGTGTTAAAGTATGGGATATTACAAATAAGGGAATAGGACAATCAAATGAAGTGTCACATCCACTGTCCAGAAAAAAATGATTGTAAAAGGTTATTGTGTTTCATACATCCCAATAGTCAGCTATTTGACGTGAAGTCAGCGAACAACAGTGATGATGTAGATGAAGTTTGTCCTACTGGCTTGTTAGAGTACCACGAATAATGCTATTAAGTATCCTAAGGGTCCCGTCTTAATTCAAATACCGACCTGTACCGAACTTCTCTCCAAAGCTTCGAATTAAAAAAATCACCAGATGTAGATGGCGCTACTATAAACATATCTGTTTTTATTTCGTATTTATTAGATTTGACGTATGGTATAACCTAAAAAAATCAATGTATTGCTTTCTATTTGTACACATATTCAAACTGGACTGTGTTGGAGTTTTGTAGTCGATGATATAGTACTTTCACAATCGTCGCTATTGTAAACATGGTTGCCAACTCACAAACACGCAGTACAACACTCCAGAGTGCAAGTCTAGAGAAGTTCAGAAGAAAATAACTTGTGCTCTTATAGTTAACATCTAATTATATTTTATAATGTATTACTGCAGACAATAATCAGACACAACTGCCAGCGAAAGGCATTTCTATATTTGTAGTCCACCACACCACAATTTGAATAAATAATTTTCATAAATGTTGAAATTCCTTTCCGATGGCAGTTGCATAAGGACCTTCGGAATCGAATGGTAGCGAACATTTCATGATTGGCGCAATAATTATGACGGTTATTTTCGCGTTTTGGGGATCGGAGACGGGAGCCTTAAGTGTACGTTTTCAAAATGTGTTTTTTACTTATGTAGTAATAGTTTGCTTTTATTTCCTATTGGCATTTGAAACGTTTAACAAACTATCTTTAAAAGAAATTTTTCTTAAATAATCATGGTAAAATGTTTAACAGTAAGTGTAAAACGCCATTTAAAAGTAATAATCTTTTAATAAAAAAAAGTAATAAACTTTCAATTTTTATTATCATTTCCATAAAAAGTCAATTCAAGTCATTTCTTGGGCCGAAATATTTCAATTAATGTGTCATAACATAGGGCCATTTAACATTTTTGTGCAAAAAAATTTACAAAAAACAGTAATATTCATAATTTCGATTTGCTTACGTATTTTAAATTTTCTTACAAATCCTCAATTATCTCGAAACGTGTTTTTTTTTAGGTAGGCCCCTGTTAATCCAAACCACAATATAGTTATCTGTATTATCTTCATTTTATATAATATAAATAATATATTAATATAGGTAATATAATTTTATATAATATTTTTTGTAACCTAAAACGTTAAGCCAAATATAGTTGGAGTAAAAGGGTCCATCGTGGACCGTTTAGCCCCCATGGCACAGTTGAAAAATATTTTAAAATGTGTCTATAATTATTGTGTTAGAACGCAATTATAAAAGAAAAATGTAAGGGGATAAGTCTGTTTGGTTGGCTATGCCAACCAAGTTCTAAATAAAAACAAATTTCACAGGCATCTAGTAACTATATAAATAAGTAAAACTTGAAAAGATTTAGAGCTTTTGAAAAATAATCCTCACAACTTAAGGTTTGGTTATCGTGTTCCAACTTCCAAGACAGATCTTTAATAGAAACTCAGCCTTTAACGTCAATGGATCTTCAGCCTTCAGCAACTTTTGATCCTCAACCATCTACCGTTGGTTCGCGGGTAACAAAACAAGCTATTTTTAACTTGAAGTGGTTCAACCACTGCCTAAAGCCGAAGCGCGAAAAACTATCAATAAAACAACGCCGAACAACTGTAATTTTGACTGATACTCATGAAGAAAATTATTTAAGAATCTTTCTGTTTAGTTTGCTGTGAACAATACAGCGACAGCGTTCTTGACAAATGCAGGTTTAACTGTATACAAATGCAAATAGGGCACAAAATATTTACTGTATTTGTAACAATCGTTTTTCTGACTGGGAGACTGATTAGGAAGATAGTAAAAAGACTGATAAAGTTTGTTTTTAAAAGAAAAAGTTTCTCTATTGTTTGATAGAAGCTTTGTAGGTATTTTAGAAAATAAATAAATAATATTTTAAGTATTGTATTTTATAGAATGATTTGATTTACTATATTGAAAATTAAAGGAAAGCTGGGATGTTGAAGATGTTGGGACTGAAGCACCAAATTGGCGACATTGGTCACCCCCTGTAGGGAACCATTTGAGTGTTTTTCCATTGAGTGTCCATCTTGCTCCTTGGCTATACCGTACTGATGAGGACTAATAGTCCGAAACACGTGTCTACGGTTGCTTCTTCGATCTTCGATCTTCGTATGACGGAAATGCCCGACAAATACCTTTCTCCTATATTGAAAATGTTTCATTATAGCTGTTAAAAGAGATTATTTTTACCACACCTATGGGAAAAAATTGGACAGACGGCAAAATGGACAAAAATTTCTTCAATTCTAAATTTCTTGAGGATTCTTTCAGTAAACTGTATTTTTTATATAGCCAAATAACGGTACCCTCGGTTTGTAATCTTGGTTTCCTTTTAGTTCATATACATTCGAAAATATAAGTTCAAATGTCAAAAATGGACCTTTAAGACCGCCCTACCCTACTTAAAATGTACTTCCTCCATCCCAAAATACGGTATACATTTAGTGCACAAAATACATGTTAAAATATATACCATATTTTCAGACGTAGTGATACCAATATTGTTAAATGTTTTTAGTTTGGCTATATTCGAACTAAAAGAACTGCAACAAGCTCTTATTCTTTCAATCTTTAAACAGGATTTCAACACACCTGAGAAAGATAAAAATACATGGCGCAACACGAGACCACCGAGGCGAAAAAGGAAAGTCAAATTGTATTTAACTCGAGGACGGCTGGAGGGCGAACAATCAGTAATAATAAGTGCCAACGGAGGCTACGAAATTGGATTAAACCGGAGTCTCGCTAATTCAACTTTATGGCTCCGTGTTCTTTCCAATTGAACTCCCGGCCTCGGTACAGAATCTCCGCCACCGAATCTCTGGAAGGAGCATGTCCTAAGTGACGGTGACGTCAAGAGGCGCCTGCTCACCTGTTAATTGAGATTGAGGTTGATCCGCAACGAATGTCACTCGAATTATAGGATTTAAGAGGTAGGTGACTGCTGACGTTGACAGGTGGATGTTTTAAAGCGTCCCGGATTAAAGTGGAGACCCTTATAAGTTATGGATGCGTAAAAATTCAGATGAGAGTGTGACGGGATTTGCTTTATTTTTGCTGGGTACGTTGGGACAAACACATTTATTAGGTCATTTGGTTTTTATATGATAATAAGCAATAACAGTATACTTTTGTATATGGAAATGAGTTTCCAGCACTCGAAGTTCGCCCGTTTTATAGCACGGATAGTTGTTAAAAAAAACTGCTGGTGATACAAGTTCTATTGATCTAACCGAGCTTGTTTCATTATAGTATTTTGGGCTTCAGTGATCCAGCTTTGCGACTTATTGCTTCTTACCTGGGCAATCGTCCTAACTGTGTTTTCTACAATGGATTTAAGTCTGACGTCTACACGTCTACACGTCTACACATCGTCGGGAGTGCCGCAGGGCTCAAACCTCGGACCTCTGTTGTTTTTGGTCTACGTCAACGACCTGTTGGCCATGCTTCCCTGTGATCTATTAGCTTATGCTGATGACTTGAAATTGTACTATTGTATCCGGGGTCAGGATACAAGGCGTTTCTATCTTGCAGCGTTCTCTTGATCTGCTCGCGGGGTGAAGTCGGAGCTTCGGTTTGCCGCTAAACGTCGACAAGTGCTGCTTCATGAGTTTTACTACTAGGCAAACTCTGTTTCCTTCAACTTATTCCATTGACGGTGTTCCTTTGGGTCGTGCTGTTCTGTTCAGGGACCTGGGAGTGCGGTTTGACCCGAAACTATCATTTTTGCATCATATCGAGGTGACTACAGGAGCTGCTGTTCGCATGTTGGGGTTCATCTATCGCTGCTGTGGTCCATTCAACAACGACTTGAATACGTAGAGGGCACACTATAATGCTTATGTGCGCAGCCGTTTGGAATACTGCTCCTTGGTTTGGTATCTGATCTACGTATCGTCACAGCTGCTCATTGAGAGGGTACAAAAGAGGTTCCTGAGGTACATGTTGCTCAGGCGAGGTGTCACCTATCCTCCGAGGGACATGTAGTATCAAGTAATGATTGCGGAGAGTAACCTAGATTCCTTACAAAGGAGGCGGGAGCTTCGCAGCGTCACCTTTGGCCGTAACATCAACTCGGAGAAAATTGACTGTTCATTTCTATTGGCAAGTTTACCAATAAATGTCCCGAGAATGTCATCCCGTTTTGCTCCTGTTTTCAGGGTTCCTGCCGCTAGAACTAACATTGTCGTCAAGTCACCGATTGGTCATGTCACCCAAAACATCAACAGGCTTGAGGTTGACTTGTTTGATTGAGAAGCAACCAGTGGTGGATTCATTCAGTTCGTTTAGTTTTTTCAGACATTTGGTTGCATTATTTTGTGATTATTATTTTGTTATACTCATCTACTGCGGAATATCTCTTTTGTGTCTCTATTTCTTATTACTCAGATAGTTATTACTGGAAATGAATGAAATGTTAGTTATGTTAAATAGTTATAACTACGGTTATTTTTATTTGGATATGTATTTCTTTGGTTTGCCCTGTTATTAGTGTAAACTGTTGGGCATTAAATAAATAAATAAATATTATTATTATTATTATTATAGAACTTTTTAAAATAACAAAAGTAAATGTTCGGAATTTTAGTAGAATTTAGTTTTCTAGTTGTCTATGCCATTATTTTCTTAGAAGTTGATTGAATTTGCAGTTCACTATTAGATATAAAGTTTCTACAAATTATCGTTAACTACGTCAACACATTAGGTTATGGTAAATACCATATGATAACAACAATCAAACAGATCTTGTACATAAAAATATACATGCTGCGTTTGTTCCAAGGATAGACCAATCTAAACATTCAGAAGCCTGTCGAAAATGCCGTATCTGATCGTAGACATTGTGAACAAGGGAACCAGGGAACGTCCTGTGTTTTAAAACAGAATACTCAACACAAAATCGGAGCTGGAAAAACAAACAAGTCGCAAATTCATTGCATTCTTTGGTTTGCCCTGTTATTAGTGTAAACTGTTGGGCATTAAATAAATAAATAAATATTATTATTATAGAACTTCTTAAAATAACAAAAGTAAATGTTCGGAATTTTAGTAGAACTTAGTTTTCTAGTTGTCTATGCCATTATTTTCTTAGAAGTTGATTGAATTTGCAGTTCACTATTAGATATAAAGTTTCTACAAATTATCGTTAACTACGTCAACACATTAGGTTATGGTAAATACCATATGATAACAACAATCAAACAGATCTTGTACATAAAAATATACATGCTGCGTTTGTTCCAAGGATAGACCAATCTAAACATTCAGAAGCCTGTCGAAAATGCCGTATCTGATCGTAAACATTGTGAACAAGGGAAGCAGGGAACGTCCTGTGTTTTAAAAAAGAATACTCAACACAAAATCGGAGCTGGAAAAACAAACAAGTCGCAAATTCATTGCATGATATTAGGCGAAACTACGGCAAGTGCAAATGGATTAGGAAAGTACGGCATCTAAATTCAGATGCCTCGTTTTTGTATAGTATTATATAAAAAAAACTATACATGCGGCAAAACAAAGAACGTAGAAAACCACCAATGGCTCAATTTTTCACTTTCAAGTATTACAGGTCTTTACAACTTTGAATATGATGTTCTGTGCAAGGCAATGCAATTTGTTGTTTGATTTGTATCTGAACATTTGTAAAGATGGTCAGTCAAAGACCTTGGCAAACTTAACTTTTTTTAAAATTCAGCAATTTGTTATGACATATTTGATTAAAATTTAATTTGGAATAATAATTTATTATATGAATTCATTGATAAACTGTATTAACTGTTGTAAAATAGGTTCTGACATAAATCATACAGATACTTGAACTAAAATATTTTTCGTTATGCAGTACTCATACATCGTGTATTACAAACATGAAAATGATACTTGTAATATTTTTGTACCTGTGGTATCTTCACAAACATTCAGATATTGTGACCAATGCATAGAGTTACGAAATGAAAATGTAGGAAAGTGAAATAGTTTTGCAACATAGTATATGAGAATCGGATAAAGCCCCGTAATTTATTCACTGGGTGTCTAAAACTTGACCATCAAGTTGGTTCTGCCGATATATTAAGCTGCAATTTTTTATTGCAAAGACATGTGATACGTTTGTTGAAAATGTGCTGAAGAAAAAATCAAAATCGAAAAATTTCAGCTAAAATTTCAAAAGTTTTACATGTAAATCTGCATCTTTCCAAACATTCGTTTGTTGGGACGAATCAGAAACAAACAAAAAACTTCGGAATTGATATGGCTTTGCAACACGCTGCTTAGGAACCTAACTAAGTTTAACCTAACCGACTCACAGGATAAGTTTTCAAATTATTTATACAATAGTAAGCCGTATCGGACCTGGCACTCCGCGCCACAGCCCCTATACAAATCTATAAAAAGTGTAGGTATATTTATAGCGTTCATACTGGGTTAGTGCATGATATCACCATGTTATGGTAAAATATCGAGAACGTTTTGCTGTAAACGATTTTGGCGTTTTTCTATAAAGAAAGTCCATTTTCATACGTGTATTAATTAAATATACACCGTTTCAGTGGCATTACATTGACGATTAACCGCCACGTGGCAAAGTAAAACAGCATATATCAAGTTTCCTTTGGAAAGTGCCATCCATAAGGAAAGTTGTATTACACGCAGTGGTGTTCCCATAGGGTATACTACATATACGCCGTATACTCCAAAGAATTTTTAGACATACTGCGTATACTCTCAAACAAGACGTACACCGGCCGCGACTGGACTGATACGCCTAAGCAAAGTTGAACATTTTATCCGCGCGAAGTCGCCGCGAGGTTCCGACAGTTGGTTGTGTGGAATCTACTAGTACATTATGCGGTTTACAAGGTTACTTTAGTTGCTTTATGTTTACTAAAATGAGTTTGAATTTTAATAAATGGGGCACACTCCTCTGTTTCTTCTTACGCAGACAGAAATTTTTGTTTAACACAAATAAATATTTGTTTGACGAGAGGCAGAAATATATTTATTTGCTACAAAGAATGTTTTGACTCAAATAAACCTTCTTTGTAGCAAATAAATATATTTTTGCCTCTCGTCACACAAATATTTATTTGTCTTAAACAAAAATGTCTCCATGTGTAACGAGTCAAGCTAAGAAAAGTTAACTGTGGAGCTAGTAATGTCGATGTTGTTACTAGGGGTGGGCGATCTTGGAAATTTGTGATCGATCTTCGATCACAATTTGAGATCGATCTTTTAGTTCTTGCATATATGTACGATACGTGTCCGGCCACGTACGTATTACCAAGTGATCGATCAGATTGATCGATCGATTTTTTTGCCCAGCCCTAGCTGTTACTGCAGGTCCATCCGTATCCTCACCGAGAGATCGCATTCATGATGCTCGTAGGGCTGAGCAAAAAAAAATCGATCGATCGATCAGATCGATCGTTCGATCTTCTTATTTGAAAGATCGATCTGATTGATCCGATCGATCCAATGAGCTGATCGATCTTTTCGATTTGATCGATCTAGTGATCCGTTATAGGCATTCAGATTACATAATCGATTCTTGAAATAACTCGATTAATATTTTTAATAATCGATTCGTCATCAACTTTGCAGCCCATATAAACCCAATAAATCTTCAACCCAAAACCGTATGTTATCAATTATGAATTTGTAATAATACGATTATGTCCATCGATCAGATCAATCTGATTGATCTTTTCGATCGATCGATGAGATCGATCTCATATTGTGATCGAAGATCGATCACAAATTTCTAAGATCGCCCCCCTTAGACTAGTGAGTAAGCGAGTTTCAGACTAAACATTCATGGTTAGCTTGCCCAGATGGAAAACTACATCATCTAATTCGAAAAATCTCTTTCCGATGGTAAAGTTCAAATCTCGCCAGTGGCTGGATGTTCAAATAATGGCTGCTGGAAGTAATAGGCAACACCAAATTCTTGCTTCATTGAAAACTAAAATCTATGCGAGATCCTTTTTCTCTGGCATTGTTTATGTCATCCCGTCGAATTTTCAGTAAACGATACTGGTGTATCCCGTTTCTAAGGTTTTATGCTACGCTTACTACCATCAAATCCAAAGAATTCAAGGGGTTTTGGCAAAAACTAACTCATAACTCATAATTAATATATATATAATAACATGTTTAGAACAATTTTCCGGCTCTACATGCATACAGCAGTCAAGATCGCGACGCAGCAGCTGGACTAAAACGTAAATTGTCATCTGAATTTGTCCTACAAGAACTTGGGCTTTTCTTTGACGTTCTGTGGGAACTAGGAATTTCATATTATCAGAGATGTGTAGAACTTCAGAATTCTGGAAAGCCGAACAAATAACACAATTTTAGAAGAACTAAAGGTAAGAGTGTAAGACTAAGAGGGCTAATATTGTAGGTGATTGACGAAGTATTTAAAAAGGGGTGAATGAAGTAAAATGTGATTTTCTGATATAAATATCACAATAACCGATTCGAGAACTCGCCTAACTATAAAAAGTCTATCAGATTTGATTTTCCTCTCCATTAGTGGTCCTTCAGTTGCAGATTTCAATTCGCGATCATACGTAAAGAATTGGCTCCAAGGCCATTGATCGGCAATTTCAACATCTCGCGACAAAACAACGCCGTCAGCAAAAATAAATATATTTCTAAATACATTTTTTTTTCGTTTTAAAAATAATCAGAAGCTTTCTTGTTACTTCTTAACTCCATCGCCCTCCAATAAGAAAAATCGGGGACATAATGGATTTCCGGTAGTATACTCTTTAAAAAGAATATGGTAACATCACTGATTACACCTCTATATTTATTAATATCAAAAAGTTTAGCTATATTTTCCTCAGTGACATTTTTGCATTGTGGTTGAAATGGTTTGGCAACGTTTTCCGTAACAAAATCCGAAACGCACCTACAAAACAGATGTGCAAAAAGCGCCAAACCGCAAAACAATTAACAGAAAACCCAACACTTGTCCAATTACAGAACTGTACAAACACCAACCCACATCGCCCCCACAGTATCATGCGCACCCTCAGCAAAAGTTCAAAGAAATTAGGGTAAATACCGGAGCATTACCTCAAACGCGTTATCATTAACCTTCTCCGTAACACATCAACCTTCCCCTATACTACTTCCTGAATTACATTTTGCCTACAATTTAAATCCTCGCGACTACAATTTTCATTGCACCTGCTACGGAAAACGCGTCATTAACCGTTTGTATTGTGTTGGCTGAACCCTTTGATCGTATTATACGTTTCGCGGGCCATTACCCGTTTAGAGTTAATGAAATTTTAATTCTCGACGGCTCAATCAGACACGAACAAACAATGGCGCCCTCTGTGTAAGCGCTCGCGCACGTCAGCGTCGGAAATAAAAATCAAAACACAAAGCGGTAACGCGCGCGGTTAACGCTCGAAATAGCGGTGAAAATAACGATCTGCGGTGATGAGGACGGCCGTGCCATCTGGAGTGTTACGGGAGTATCAAAATTTTATTACTGCGAATGCCGCGTAATGTGCATTGGGGATGCTCTTGCGGTGTGAGTGTGACAATTTCGAAGACATACGGTTTCCTTAAAAGTGCAATACGCAGATGCTGTATACTCTCTGATGGTGTAGTAAAGTGACTGTTAGAAGTTGAAATTTTTATTAGGTTGCCATATTGTCTCAATGGCAAGAACGTACGAAATGGTGGAGGCGATAGCATAGAGAGATTTTATGTGACAATGATTGGAACTTGGCAACAATATTGGCGCATTGTGGTGAATTTGCATTATGTGAATAATATAGGTTAGGTGAATTAACGCAACTAACAGGAGTGTATTTGGTTAGTCTCCCCGGTACTCTCATTATCACGCACTAGATAACACGCGGTATGCCGTTGTCAAGTATTTCAATGCAGTTAAATAGAAAAATTCATTACTGTCGCAAAACTAATCCTTTATAAACTATAAATTAATTAAGTAATAAATTACCGTAGTAAAAATATCGAATTTTAGAATGGTCCTGCCCATGGGGCCCCAAACAGAGCGGATGCAGTTTTTACCATGAAAGTAACATATAATTGTTTAAACATAGAACCCCTTGAAGATAGATAACCCTTGAAGTTAGAAAATAAACTTGATATATTCTTGATTGAACTTGATTTTCAGTCGACAGTATGGAATTCTATTGTGCAAAGCAGTGGCGCGTTATCCCATGGGCAAGATGGGCATTTGCCCAGGGCCCCCAATAAAAGGGGGCCCTCAAAGCAGTATTTTGGAAACTTATTTCCGTAATAGCCTACCACACCATGATAGATAGATAGATAGATAGACTTTATTATGAAAAACCAATAAGGTGTACATAATTACAACATTTACAACTAACAAAATACCTAATACATGAACCTTAAACTCAGCATCCGCAATATTTACATTTACATTTAAATTTAAAATCCGGTTGAATATCAATACGCTTGAAGCAGCCCAGAGCAACAATGGCAAGCTGGTACAAACTTGAGCTATAGCCGCTCGTCAAAATACTCTTGGAGTGAGTAAAATACTCTGCCCAAAAGTAGCTCACGCAGACCCTTCCTGAATGGAACAACACTGTTTAGCTCCTTCAGGTGATTTGGCAGGTTGTTAAATATTTTAACCCCAGTAAATAATAGGGAGTGATGGAACTTCGCAGACCTGGGCAAAGGTAACCGCAAATCACCGGCAGCGCGCGTTGGGTGCAAAACCAGAGGACGAAAAAACCCGACACGAATCTTAAAAACCATGACACATACCTCAAAAATAAATACATTAAAAACTGACAAAATCTGCAATTTTTCAAATATTGGTCTACAGCTATCTCTCTGTCCAGCCCCAACAATAGATCTAATTGTTCGCTTCTGAAGCTTAAATACCAAATCCATCTCCCCAGCCGAACAAAAGCCCCAAAACATTATACCATATCGCATCAAGCTTCCGAACTACGCATGGTACACAGTGGCAGCAGAAGCTTCACCCAGCTCCCGCGCAACTGCACGAACCGCGTAGTGGGCTCTGCCCAATCGCGTAAGTAGCTGACCCACATGGGAAGACCATCTAAGAGAATGATCCAGATTCACGCCCAAGAATCTAGTGCTATCCAGAAAACTCAGTTGATCGTCACCAAACCGCAACAACCCCACCGGAGACTCACTACCGCTGGAAAAATACATGGCTGCAGTCTTTGATAAATTCAACACCAGCCCATTCAAAGAAAACCAAACGCGCAGACGCTCAAGATCGGCGTTTACTCTGCTGACCAGCGACGACACGCTCACGTCCGACCATACGATGCTTGTGTCGTCAGCAAACATCGTCACTTTACCGCTAATTATGCAGTCGGGAAGATCGTTAATATACAATGAGAAAAGCACAGGGCCTAAAACAGAACCCTGGGGCACACCACAGGGAACAGAAGCAAAACGCGAACACCGACCATCAACAGACACAAATTGCCGCCTCCCGGATAAATAACTCTGACACCACTGGAAGGCAATCCCTCTTACGCCAATGGAACTTAATTTACGCAGAAGCACTTCATGGCTTACGCAATCAAAGGCTTTCCTAATATCACAGAAGACAGCCACAGTACACCGGCCCCCATTAATGCCGTTATATACCTCGCTGAGAACATTATAAATTGCATCTGCAGTACAAAGACCTGATCGAAAACCAAACTGAGCAGCACTCAATATTTGCTCACCCTGTAAGAAACCTGTGAATTGATTTTTAAATATTATTTCAATAATCTTAGACAGAACCGGCAATAGCGAAATGGGCCGATAATTCACTTTATCATTTCGATCTCCCGATTTATATATTGGCACAACCTTGGCTAACTTTAGGCAGTCAGGAAATGTTCCTTCCGTAAAAGAATCATTAATTAAGTCAACCAAACTCTCCCGAACGACGGGAGGCAAAACCTTAAACATTTTAGCGGCCAGCAAATCATACCCAGCCGAAGTCTTATTTTTCATAAGACTGATTATGCTATCGACCTCCCCCAATGAAGTGGGAGAAAGAAAAAAACTATTCTGGTGGTTTCCTAAGTCACCCGCCATTCCTGCATTGATCGTACCAGCGTCAGAAATCATTCCAGCAACAGCATCAACAAAATGATCATTAAATACCGAGCACAGCTGTACTGGATCACTCACCAACCGTCCATCAACCGCAACCGACAAGGACCGGTATTCCGAATGAGTCCTTCCGCTCAGCTCCCCCACAACTCTCCACGATTCTCTAATAATGTTATCGGACTCTGCAATGCGTGTTCTATAAAACTGTTTCTTCGCCAATGAAATAACTGCCTTCAATACAGTTTTGTAATTAGAAACATAGTTATTGAAGTTCGGACATATAGAAAACTTTAGCAAGTACAATAAACTTCGTTTATTTCGACAAGAAATTTTTATTCCTTTTGTCAACCATCCTTTTCTCCTAACTGATGCTTTTATTCGCTTCAGTGGAAATGCCACACCGTAAACTCTAGAAAGTCCATTTACAAAGTTAGAAAATCTTTCATTAACAGTTCCCGTGCCTCGAAAATCCTCACGTCCACACATTTCGACAAACTTACGCAATCCAGCGCTCGTACTCGGACGACTAAAACGCATCCCGTCATCATCACACATGCGCCAGTCATCATTAACGTTGCAAGCAGATTTAGGCTCCTCTCAGCGAGGCCCCAACTAATCTTTAACTAGTTTATTACCGTCTCAAGAATAGTGAATTTTATATTTGCACTTCTGCTGGTTGGGAACCAAAATCAATCTTTTATAATTAGGTAATTTATAAATTACGGTAGTAAGAACATGAAATTCATCTTTAGGCCTATGGGGCCCCAAAGAGAGTGGACGGAATTTTAGCAGTTAAACTCATGGTTTTTGTTTGCAATTAAAGGAAACTATGTCTAATACTGTACAAGACTAATGAGAAACCCTTGACTAAGTTAGAAGAGAAAAACTGTATGAATTCTTCGAAAATTTTCAGTCAACGCTTTTCCTATTTTTGAATTCTATTATGTAAAGATGAATGCTCTGAAAGTCTGTAAAATAAAAATTCCGATCTGCAAAATGCTGGAAGTCTTTCAAAGTCCTTATTAATACACAGTGTGTATAAATAGAAACGTAACCACTCAATATATTTAGTTCTAAAAATCTGACAAGAAAAAGAGTCCAATAAAAGTTTTAGGAAATTGCTTAAGCTACAAAGTTGCAATGCTTGGAAATGAAACACACTATATTTAAAAGTATTTCGTATTTATAACATAAGTCATTTTCAAAAACGACGAGCTATTGACATGGTAGAAATTCATTTAACATTGTTTAATTGCTTTTTTTACATTTAATCGTCTTATTACATTTACACCACTGACCTCGGGGACATGCGGTTTTCACAGTTCAATTTGTAATTCAACAAAGTATAAAAAAAACAGGAAAAATATACAGGACGCTATATTTAAAAAATGGAATTTGGTCTGCTTCTTATGTATAATCATTATACAGTGAGCGCGTAAAGTATGGAAACATGAAAAAATCTAAAGAACGGTTTGCTATTTTAAAAAATCCTCGAACACGTCGATTTATAATTATCAAAATACACCTTATGTTATCAAATTATTTTTTTTACCTTCAATTGTTTTTAACAGATGACGTCATCGACATTTTTTTTAAATGACAACCCTATACTTCTTTTAATGAATTAGACAGGTCTTTTAATTGTCTTAATGGTATAATATTATATGGCCTAGTATACTATTTTTATGGCCTAACATAAGAAAATTTTCGAGAGAAAGACAATTGACAGTTATGAAATAAAAGTGACAAAATCTCCGGAACGGCTAGACCGAATTTAACGAAATCATTGAATTATTTTGAAGTATTTTGCAACCATGTGAAGTCACTGGCGTTGATATCGTTGATGCTACGTTTACAGTTTCTGAGATATAACTTCAAACTTTTGAAGTTGTAATAGAGCACCCTGTATATTTTGACATTTTCTGATACGTTCACAAGAAAAAAGAACAGAAAAGAACAAAAGAACGTCAACAATATTTACTTCATTTAATACCCTAGTTTTTTTCTTGTAGAGATTAATTTATTTGAAATATTTATTTAAGTGAAATGAATCAAGCTACAAATATAAAATACTATCCCCTACAAATGAATTATACTGTATGTTGAAAAGTATTTGCAGTTTAAGTCATCTCCAAAACTTAATATTCTTTTTTGTAAACATGTCAGAGGTCGAGCTATTGACACGGTTCGAATCTTTTAAATAATAATAATAATAATAGTTTCTTTATTTTCCCCAAAAATAACAATATATATGCACAAAAATACGCAATCACTACAACATCCTTCAAATTAGACATAAATGTAAATTAAAGATAAAAATTTCTTACATTGTAGTGAAAAAAAAAGAGAAAGAAGGCGGAGTTCAGAGGACGCTATAGCGTGACTCTGCTCTTCCACTCAACCTTTCCTATACATTACAAATGTAAAAATAATAACTTAAATTAACATAAAAAAAAATTCCAATATAGCATAGTAAAAACCAAGATAGATGTACTCTTGAAACACAAAACAAAACAATAAAACAATTTAAAAAAAATATAAATGTTACACTTGCTGGCTGCTCCGCTGCCTTGCGAAAATATACGAGTAAAAGACTCTCTTGAATGTTATGGGAGGTTTGCTTCTTACGTCTGCAGGTAGATGATTATATATTTTGCCGATCTGATATGAGTAAGAGTGTTTGAAAGCTTCGGTCTTATGTAGAGGTGGAGTCAGTGTTCCCTTGAAACGAATATTCAGATTATGAACATCTGACCTGTATGTTATTTTACTATGTAAATATGGAGGAGACTTGCTGGATATAATATTGTAAAACAAGGTTGCGGAGTGCAGCAGCCTTCTGTTCGACATGTTTAACCATTTAACTTCTGTCAGTTTATGTGATATGTGATGACCACGAGGAACACCAAACACTACCCTGAGGCATGAGTTTTGAACCTTCTGGATTTTAAAAGAATTTCTACTTATTAAAAAAGGGCCATACAGAACATCACAGAAATTCATGTGGGAAAGGACGAGTGACTCACAGAGCATAATCTTTGATTTGACAGAAAGGAAACATCTATTGCTGTAAATCAGTTTCAAGGCTGCATAAGCACGTTGGATAATGTTATTAACATGATGACTGAAAGTCAGTGCTCCATCGAGAAAGACTCCCAAGTTTTTGACACTGTCCTTTAGTGGAATAGCCAGCTCATTCTCTACCCGAGTGCGACACTCAGCGTCCTCTCTCATTCTCTTTGGGCCAAATAAAATCAATTCAGTTTTGGAAGGATTAATACAAAGAGAGTGTTATTTTGCTATAGTGGTTAGACCATTGATATCTAACTTCAATCTCTCACACGACTCGTCAATATCCGAAGGCAGAAATGATAGGCACAGCTGCGTATCATCGGCGTAGAAGTGGGGACTGCTAAATGTTACATATTTGCAAAATGTTGATGTATATATCGAGTAAAGTAAAGGGCTTAGGATAGAACCTAAGCCTAATATTCATTTTAACATGTTTTAACACACGTTACGTTTCATGTTGTACACACCATATATTAAAATTAATAAAATTATGAATGTGATAATGTTGAAAAAAGAAAAGTTATAGTTTGATGAACAATTTTCACAGGAAAGGGAATTGTCAGGAAATCAAGCACGTATTCTCACCTATTTAAATATATTAGGTGATTGCTTAGTAGCAGAAATTATGCGCGTTGAGGCTTATGGAAGTATTTTAAATTATTTTGCTGTAATAACGAAATTAAATTTAAAATTAGAATAGACAAAAGACTGAAAATTACATCACCAATTTTGTCCATGTATAAAGTCATTTAAGCGGGACTAGTATCTACATTCCCTGTAACAAATATTTATTTTTATGTGTTACGAATAGTCTTCTATTTATTTCCTATCAATTTTGATTTTTAATTGTTTAGCTAATTATTTGTTATTTTTTGTTGCAAAAAGGTCAATGCCTTTACTATTATTTATGATTTTTGTTCTAAATTGTTCATAAATGTTATATGATAAATAATAAATGAACATTTTATATAAAAAAGTGAAAGAATGAAATTTGTTTTAAGAAAAATCTTAATCCAACAGAAAATTGCTCGTAAAATTTCCTATATAAAAGGCTATATAGAAGTCTAATGACCGGATTCATAAAGCATAGACATGTATAACCAACCGTTAAACGTAATCAACCGCCAAGTGCATTAAGTTTGAATTCATAACCGCTTGTAATATGCGTTGTCAAAACCATAGTAACTAAAACATTTAAAACGATCGTCAAATTAAAACAACCTGTTACGTAACAAACGGTTATACGATTCTTTATGAATACGGGCATTAGAATTGTAGGATTACCAGTTATTCATACACATCTGAATTTTCCTAATAATGAGGTGTGTAATATCACTGTAATACAAAAGAATCAGAAGAAAGAATGTCGTGTGAGATATCATAGACAGCTCTTGTAACATTTACATTCCGCCTGCTTGTCACTATAGTTCTATCTACTGATTTCATGGAATCATTACTAAATAATTATACAAAGTTGAGTTTTACACCATATATTTTATTTACAACATATATAGATAATCCGAGATCATTGCTAAATCTCGTTTGAGAAACCGGAATTGACTGCTAACATAAGCCATAAAAGAACATATAGCCGATAAAAGAACATAAGCGAAGCATTAGAAACGAAATCATTTGCATAAACAGATAAAATATAAAAGAAAACAGAAACGTTTACATCCGAGCACACCGCATCCTCGCATTAAAAGAAACTACAACAGTTTTCACCATCTTTACAAACGAGCAAAAACAAAAAAGAAACGCGACGGAGAACAACTCACGATACTTAATCTCGCGACCACTTCCTACTATGCAAACTACCACATCCTCCATTCATTACATTAGCCCGTGTTCTTTCCAGTTTCCCGCACAGACAGCAGACAGAGTGCGAGTGCAAAATAGCACGACGTGTTGCAACCAGCATTTTCTCTCACTTTTCTCACTCGGGGCTATTGGTACGATGTATCGCCGTGCCGGCACTTCCGGCGCTACTGTGCTCCCGGCCAGAATAAATCAAAAGGCAGACGAGAAAAGCCGTGTAGAGATGCTGTTCACGGGGAGCTCTCGGTTCGGTGCTCTGCAATCTCCATGGTAAAGGAAATGCGCCCGCCACAACCTGCTATGGTCTGGTACGTCGCGTACGCGGATGATTCACGAGATCGTGGGAGGCGGACCGTGAACCTAGATGGCAGCACGTGCATAGGTGTAGGACCTGTATGTTGCTATGGGAAGTATCTGTTTGTTGGAGTTTCGGAGCTGTGAAGGTGGTAATCGTAATCGGAGTTGTATCTTGTATGTTATTGCAACTAAGTAAGAGATTTTGTGTCCTCTACTGTGGTTTCAAATGTTTTGTTTTGGTTCGTTTCTGTAGTAGTCTGCCGTGTTAAATATAGAGGTTGTAGCTACGTTTGTAAAAAGGTATAGATTGTTAATTGAGTTTTGTGATTTTACTTCGCAGATTGACGCGCTCAAATATGATTTTTACTTTGTCATTCTACAGAGGCACTTCTAAAGAGGTCAAATGACCGCAGCATTTAGCCTTAAATAAGTACCAACCATTTGGAAGCACTCCATAGGTAGTGATGATTCCCAAGTCAGGAAAACCACTAAATTAAGCATCTTCCTATAGGCTATAGACTATTTAAAAACTAGGAGGAATTAAACCAGACGCTACGTTCACACTAGGAAACAATTACCAGAAAGGTCACCAGATATTTATGCGGTTAAATTTGAGTTATTTGAGGTTAAACGTATGTGTAAACCAAAATAAATGTTCTACATAAAATAGAATTTACAAATTTACAAAAACAAACTTTTCGCTGTAAACTCGTGTCTAAATGTATCTAAATAAGTCAAAATAAAGCTTGAAGAACATAAATTAGTATACTTTTATAAAACAAATTAGTTAATCAGTAATTTATTATCAGTAATAAAAAAACTCTAAATACATTTAATTCTCCAGTAGCAGACACGTCTTAAGCATACTATTGACCGATAATTTTTACAGTCGAAGAATTTAGTATTTCAGTCTTTTTAGCTTTTCTGTGATTGCTTAGTCGAGAGTCTTCATGATGCGTAATAAAACAAACACTAGAAATGTATATTTTATTAAAATAATTCATATTTAATAACAATAATAATATTAATAGCAATATTCATCAATGTTCATCGTCAACCGTACCAAAAAGTAAACCACTATCGCACGCACGCAATCACTACATGTATATACTGGTTCTAAAATTTCTCACAATTTTTGCAATTTGTGCTGCTCCTTCCTTTTTTGGATGCCTTGTCATAAAAGGGGGTGCCATCCGGTAATTATACAGTGTGGGGCACATTCTACTCATGAGTATTGAGTAGATTACTCAATACTCATTTTTTTTTTAAATTTTGAGTACTGAGTAGATACTCATTACTTATATTTTTTCGGTGAGTACTGAGTATCTACTCAATACATAAATTTTAAAATTTTGAGTCACTCAGTGGGTACTCATTACTCATTTTTTTTCGGTGTGTACCACTCAGTACTCAGTCCTCACCGAAAAAAAAAATGAGTATTGAGTATTTACTCAATACTCAAATTTCAAAAGGTTGAGTACTGACTATTGTACTCATTATGAAATGAGTAGATTACTACTGTATTGTGGCAACGAAGTTTCACCGTGTCAGAGAGACGGGTGCGGAGTGCATTTGCCGGGTCTGCTGTGTAACTTTTACCGAGCTATGCGGCGATGTGAAAATATTTGTGTCGCGGCATCAACCGGCGCGGCAGTACATCTTATTCCCATCCCGATGGGGGTCGCCGCGAAATCTGCGTTTGTTATGATTTGACCCTGCTGCTAAGGCTACTATAAACTAGATTTTTGACAAGTTTGGCGTGTTTTCTAACTTGCGTTTTTAGACACGCCTAGTTTTTGAAGAGAGTATTTTATGACGCGTGTGTTTTTCCTAAGTTCGTTCTTATGACAGAAAAGCGCGCGTCAGAAAACGCGCTTAAAAATAAAACACGCACGTCAAAAAGCACGCTCTTCAGACAATGCGGGTCAAAAGAACACGCGCGTCTAAAAAACAAGCGCGTTAGAAAACACGCTCTACAGAAAACGCGCGTCATAAACGTGATAAAAGGCATCAGATACCACGCGCGTCGAAAAAAAAAACGCATCATAAAATATGCGCGTAATGAAACAAGTGCTATAAAAACACGACCCTAAGGGTGCTGGCACGCTGGTGACTGATTTGCAACAAAAGAATAATAATAATATAATAATAATAACAATAGTGATAATTATAATAATAATAAATCGTGTATAAATCAAAGTTGAATCCAGAATGACACGCTTATTAGATGAGCGATTTGAAGTGTGTCACCTAGATTCCTACACGACTATTAGTTATTATATGTAGGTACTGGTTTAATCGGTGTATCCTCCGAAGGAACAGGTTTAAATAAAAATTTACGAAAACTTACTTCTCTCCTGGTTTTCTTTCGTCATAAATTCATTGGTTATTATTTTTTGTCGATAGCGACAAACATTGCAAATACCTGACCCTTCGAAAACACGACTGTCAGAAAACATCTTTACAGATCACAAGAAAGTATGCATTCACGAAATAAGTCGAAACACCGTACGCAGTACACACAACGGTTTGATTAGATGTAGTACTCAGGGAAATACTCAAATCGTTTTGAGTATTTTACTCAAAGTACGCATCTATACTCTGAGTATAATACTCAAATCGTTTTGAGTAGATGCGTACTCTAAGTAATCTACTCAAATCGATTTGAGTAGATGCGTACTCTGAGTAATACTACTCAAATTGGTTTGAGTAGAATACTCAAGAGTATTACTTTTACTCAGTACTCACGTACTCAATACTGAAATTTATGAAATCTACTCAAGTAGAGCCCCACTCTGTAATTATATGTGGTGTTCTTAGCTAGTCCCTCGTTTTTAATTAGTGTCACGTAATTGCTGGATCTGATATCTGTATGCAGCCACACTGCTTCGTGTTTGTAACACAACAAAGCTCCGGCTTTGTACTATAACCAAGTATTCACTTGAAATTAATTTCCTTCATCAGATTATAAAGTGGCGAACGTTGACATCTTTGGAAACTCTGGACTCTTCATTTTATACAAAATTGGGTTTATAAATAAAACTGAATTAAACGCTGTTATTTGGATTGATATGGTAAACACACTTGAATACCCACTCGGCTCATGATTAGTTCTGCTGATTTCACTGAACTGATGTCAAGAATAGCACCAAACAAGTGTGCAAATCGTTTTCAATATTTGTTGACAGGCGACCTAACCTATTCAGCGTCATATTGTACATGTGTGTGCGGTGTCTGCAATTCGGCCAAGTACAGGCGAAGTTTGAAAAATTCCTCCTCGTTATTACATGGATTATAATTTCTTTATTGCCCAATGTGTCAAAATGATTTGAAAAGCTGCTAGTAAAATAGCTAACGAATAGATGAAAGAAACATTATATCCACTCATCAGTTAGGATTTAGGAACAAACATCGACAATCGATCATGTCCACCGAATAACAACTATAAATAACTGGACTATAACTGGAATAACTGAAACTATATTCCTGGATGTGGCAAAAGCATGAAAGGTGGAGTACCGCAAGGTAATGTACTTGGCACGTTTGTTGGCATGTTTGCTGCAGACACTGCTATTATGCCTGTAGATACAAATGTTGAAGGAGCAGCAATTAAATTACAGAATGCTGTCAACAATATTAGTGAATGGATGAAATGATCTAATTGCATTGAACAAAAACAAGTCCGTCCACATAAATTTTACCAACAAGCGAATACAATACGTTCCATTGCAAATAAATAACACTAGTGGAGTGATGTTACAATGGCAGAGCACATGCAGTGTGTGAACTTTAAAGCGCCAGCATGCAAATTAAATCCAACTTAAATTAATGCCAATGCGATCGTTTTTATACTTCGCAATTTATGTTACATTACTATATAGCTAGATAGTCATCCGAATGGGTGGTATACACACGTATACATACCAATGAGGTGGTGTTAATTAAAGAAAAGTTTTGTCATGTCGTTAAGTCGATTTAACAAAATTACAGACATACTAAAGGAAATACGGTTCTTCTATTCCTTTTGTACAGCGTGTCACAGTATAGAAAAAGTACATTAGTGGCCTTAAGAAATCTAAATACACGTTTCTTCCACATAGGAAAGTTTTAGATAAACAGTCGTTCGCTCTAAATCCAGAAAATATTATTATAGATACGGCTGTTCCACAAGTACGCACGAAACATACTAATGTATTTAGAAATAGAACACGGTATATTATTGCAGCTAAATTAAGATTTATGCCGTTTTTGGACAGTAAATATATCACATCGTTTTGATAGTTATGATTGATTTACGATTATTTTCTGATTATGTATTTCGAATAAATAATTCGTTTGCTAAATTGTACATCTTAACACACTTTGCAAGATCTAAAAATGTTTTCCGAAGATACCTGACTTGGTAAGTCTATCGTCGGCGGCTAACTACATAGTTAAAATAACTAGTTGCCACGACAAAGTGTAACAATCACTCCTATGTAGGAACTGGACTCTGCATGCAGCAACTTTCACGAATTGCAACTTGCAATTATGAATTATAGAAAGAAATAATTTATTAAGTAAGTACGTAGGCTTTCACGGCCAGAATCATTTAGAAAATAAACTGCTTCCGGGTTATGCCGTGTGTCAAGATTTGTTAATGCTGACGTTTCGCGAACCATGTTGCTCGCTTCTTCAAAGCTAATTGAATACTGAGTATTCAACTCAGTATTCAATTAGCTTTGAAGAAGCGAGCAACATGGTTCGCGAAACGTCAGCATTAACAAATCTTGACGTGTGTCATAACCCGGAAGCAGTTTATTTTCTAAATAATTTATTATCATCCAAGAATTAATTCTTTAAGTACCAGTCCAAATCTAATTAAAATGTTTGTTATTTGTTTACCTATATTAATTTATATAATATTAATGATTTCTTGAATTGGTTGTAGTGTTTGACATTTCTCAATAAGCCCAGTAATTGTGAAAATGATGGATTAAGTCTTAACCTGCTATAAAATACTTAGTTATCCATTTAAAAAAACAAACATAACTGTGTGTTGATACATCCGTATAGAACATCATGTATGCATTAAAATATTTTCTAGCTGTAGAGTAAATGACTGTCTACAAGATTTCTATATGGAAGAAACGTGTATTTCGATTAGTTTAGACCATTAACATACTTTGCGTCTAGCGTGGGAAAGCCTGTACATTTCGTTTAATTGATTTAACCAAGACATCGTCAAGCCAAACAAATCATCAGACTTGAACTTACTGGAACATTTTAGAACTTTTGTGGTACTTTTTTCTGCAATCCGGGGCATGCGGAGCTAATATTTGTTTTTAGCTACCGATTTTATAATATACTGCCCGTCAAAATTGCACGCCACTAAAAATTGTCACATTTCAAAGTTTACTTTCTCTTGAACCGGTCATACGATTTTGATCATTCGTTTGTTCAGTTGTAGATTGATTCTTCAGTAACGATATTGTAATAAACATTTGTATTCAAACTTCAACTTTGATCGTATCCAGGTTATAAGAGTGGGGATAAGTTTATTGGTCTAATCAAGTCAAACAGAATCCCAACAAAGTATTTAATCCTTATAACCCCTCATATAGAAAGCTAAATAATATTTTAAAACCTGTTAATATTCTGCCTGCATTCAGAACCAATACACAACTCATCAATCTTTTATCTAAACGGCGTGGAATATCCAGAACCATTTTGGATAAAAGTGGTGTGTACTCCGTGAGTTGTTCGCACTGCAACGCCATCTATGTCGGTCCGACAGGCAGGGCGGTGACGAAGCGTCTTAAAGGGCATAATTATCAAACAACTTCCAATATATACAAGCATAAAATTCAGACGGGTCGTACTATTAATTACAAAGATGTCACTCTACTACACAAATGCCAAAAGGGCTTTAAACTTGACTTGCTTGAACAACTTGAAATTGAACAACATAAAAAATCACCACACTATCTCATTAATGGCCAAGTTGAGTTCCAATATAAACCTTTGTTCACTTATTTGTAGCTCATGCCTTCTGTTTGTCTCCATTGGATAGCTAAGTGTGCCAGCAAGCTGACAGTTAAAATGTAAAAAGCGTACACCTACATTTAAAATAGTTCCACGGAACACAAAACACTCACAAGGCCGTGAAAGCGACATTTCTCTGCGGCGAACTTTCCATGCGGCAGTGCTTTAGAGCACCCGCGTTCGCATCTAAAACCGGACGCATAATTTTGTAGCGCTGAAACTTTTCAGGGATAGTTTACAGCGATGGCGTGTCCGGCGGCTAGTAGTGTCACTTACATGCACCGGATTGCCCTTTGTGCCATGCACAACGTTTCCAGACTTCGCATAAATTCTCTCCGCTCTGAAGTTTACAGGAAAAGAGGGACAGCGGAAAAAAGTGGAAGAAATTTAGCCGTATAAGCCCCCCCTCCTCTACCTAGCTTGCTACCGAGTTTGCACAGAGTTTACACGAGGCAAACAAGTAAAGGAAATCGGATTCTGGTACGGAGACCGTAGCGCGTTGAGCGAAGCTCTGGCAAACTTTTATAATGCACAATTTTGTACGAAGTGCCTCAAGGTTTCTGGTAAGCTGAATTCTTACGGAAAATTGGGCCCGGCTTATTTGGGGGTTGGAAATTCCTGCAATCCTGTGCGCCGTACAGTAATTTAATGTTTTTAAACAAATTGTCTTTTGTTTTAAATTACGTTACTGGGAAAATAAATAATACACACTCAGCTTCTGGTTTTTAAAAAGCGCCCTGCATGGCTGTTGCATATCCAGGCTATACACTGTCCTCGGGCGCTATTTTCAAACTCCAGTCTCCTGGGCGTCCACGTTCTCTTTCTATCGAGAACGCAACCAAAAAAGTCTCGTGGAGTGAGAAGCCGCATACGTTTTCCATCAAGTTTTATCAAAGTCGTTTATTAGATAATATTAGAAATACAGCAGACCCCAACAGCAATAGTTACTGTAATAGAAACGTATATAACCGCTAAGCTAGGCTGGTTCAGACTAACTTCAGGACTGTTCTGGTGGGCCCCTATTGGTCCAATTATTCAAACTGTACAGTGCTCGTGTGGGTTTATGATTGAGTAATGATATGAAATTACAACAATCTAAATTAACTCTTCTTGGTCGGACTTGCTCGATATTTATTATACCCATGCCCAATTTTAAACAATTGCTAGCCAAAATATGTCGTGATTTCAGGTATAACAATTCAATTATGGTTTTTTTTGTGTCAAGTCCACCGTAGTTTCACTTTACGTCAACATAATATTTGTGAAAATTCCAATAAATAGAAAGAAATAAAGCCACACCTTAGAAGAATCGGAGTCGTATTTTCCCAATTTTTCCATCCATGTACGAGTCTAGACAGTGTGGCCAGCTACGATGTTCTCGCGAACTGGACGTCATTAGACGAAGATAGTAATGGGTATATCTCTATCTACTATACACCACAAAAAAGTCTGTAACTCGCTAAAATTCACATTTATATTTACTGGGACAGATTTCGAGAGTTCTAACCTACAAATGAGATATAATTTGAAAATCTAGAAAACTTGGAACACTGCACAAAGAAGTATTCTAATCGAAATTAGCAGATTACATAAAAATTCTACTATTATAATATATGAGACATCAATCAGGTTTGTGCCTACAGAAGTAGATCATTATTTTATTAAAAACTCCATGTCAATTGTTAGCTAAGCTAGCAGACTATAGATATAAACAGTGCTGTTTTATCCATTCTGCTACCAGAGAATTCAAGCGCCAGGTATGGTGTGGTGCAGAAGCTCATTACGGGTTTTGTAATTGGATTCAAATCACATTACGAGGAATCAAAATCCTTACGTACTATTTTGTTGATCGAAGACGATTTCTAGACAAGAGATGTGATTACTAATTTTCATAATTTCCATGAACTGACAATAAAATTACCGAGGTATGCTGAAGATTACCGATTTTTTATCAAATTTTTTGGTAATATTACTGGAAGACGTCTATAATATTATTATATGAAAAATGTATAATGGGACATAGTCGACTTGTCAACCACTGATTCCAGATGTTTTTCTTCTCAAGTGTAAAGTGTATGGAGAATTACGTTTAAGACAACAAACCGCAGATAGTATTGGAATTAGCCCCCAAGTACCGAACAAGCATTGCGACCCCTATGCGTGTGGACTGATGATAGCGAGGATCAACATTTTTGTGATTTTGATGATATTATAATATAATATTAATAAAGCTATATAATATTATAAAGCTTATGTTGTCAAATTGTCTTTTATAAATAATATATGAATTACAAATTGGTAAATAAAGAATAACTTATTAAGTGTTTTGCTTTTCTTATACATCATCAGATCCCTGTGCTGTTGATGTACATACGTATGTAATACCGACCCCTGCAACGAAGACTATAGTAACGACATTTAGTTTGTTAGTTAGTTACGATAGTCTCCGTTACATGGGTCGATATGTATATTTGTGTTGTTCATTAGCTAGGCATAAGTGTATTTATCAGCTGAGAAAAGAGTGCATAATCTATCGTACCAAGAGAAAGTAAGCTGTGACCAAAGGTATTGGTACGGGGTTTGCTTTTTAGGAGGCATAAATGTATATGGGCACATAATCTCAATACACTTTCAAATATTCGACATATTCATAGTACGTGTGTTTTTGCAGATATCACATCATAAACCGAACACAAATGTTGAAGTTATTTATCATATAAATATATGATAAATTTTTCAAATTCTCTACATAAGTTTTGTCAACAATTTATCACAGTAATTTTTAGAGTCACCATGTTATGTTGGTAAGCGTTGTAAAGAATCACTATACAGCCAGTACAGATCGATGAATTAAATTACATTTATGTTCTACATGATCTTAAAGTGATATTTTACATCTTTGATACGGGGCCAAAAACTGCTACTTTATGCCCGCGCGGGCATTAAGAATTCTTAATGCCTTTGTGTCAAATTCAGACCATCAAGGGAACAAATTTTAAGATTCATGAAGATAGTAAAAATGTTTAATTAAAAAAAATTGAATTATCACATTCCGTTATAGATTCTTAAAACACAAACAAAAATATGAAAAATTTCTCTTGCTAATTTCACATCATGGAGGAACCAAATTTGCACTGATGTTAATTTAACCATTTTTACCATGCTTAAAAGGTGCAAACAACTCCTAAGGCACCTGCAACTTTTATTGTATTTGGCCTGCCTTTCCAACCAAATCATTTTCACCTGCAAATGACAGAAATGTACTGTTTTATAGTGTATCTAACTGTCTTGTAGCTGATAAGGTAATCAAAAAATAATATTAATTTTAAAATTATTGTGGTATCTGATGTGCTACCTATACTGAGTAATTTATATTTTTCTTTGTAAGAAAATCAATAATAGAAATAGTGTGAAAAATCGTGATTGTCCCGCCAAAAGTTGGACATCTGGTCACCTTACCACTGACCCACTTTCCATACCAAAAAAAAAATCCCTGACAAAATATATAAACCGTTCACTTACAATATCGTCAATTTGAAACTTAACAAAATTTGCTCAAATTTAACATTTATTCTGCTTTTAAATGCAGTGCATCGACAAATTTCTTGCAAATTTAAATATTCTTAAATCCGTTATAGATGAGTCTGGAGTCTACTCAGTCATATGCTCTAGTTCTGATGCTGTTTGTGTAGGTCAAATCGGAAGGAGGATGGCAAAACGGATAACGGAATACTAGAACTTCTTCTAACTTCTATCAACATAACATTTCTACAGGACATCGTGTAAAATACAATGAACCTATACAATTAACCTTCTTCACAAATGCAATAAAAACTACAAATTGGATTTATTAGAACAACTGGAGATAGACAACCATAAAAGAAACCACAATATAACTGTATTAAATGATCAATTCCTACAAAAACTTTATTCATGTTTGCTTTAACACAATTAAAAAACAAAATTGCGTACCTTTGACCAATTTTCCACTATACGTCTTGCTAGCTTCCAGCCGCATTTCAAGTGTCACCTCGTCATTCACACATGCCACAGCGTTTTCGCCACTTTTTAACGCTCTAATGTCTGGTCTATTATTTTGGTCAGTTCTCTTACTGTAGAGACAATAATTTGTTTTTAGCTTTTACTCCACTTCCCATAATTCCAGTGACAATTCCTATTAAAAGCAAAATCCCATAAGATTCCTGAATCGCGTTTCTCAGTAACACAGTTTCTCCGTCCATTCCATTTCGGAAGACTTAAACAACAATTACCCCGAATAAATTATACGATCACCGGCCGCTTCCAATGCAATTTCCACGCTGCCGCTGCGAAAAGTAATTTTGCCGTAGCGAGAGTGATTCGGCTGCTGCAAACGGAGTCAATCTTGCAGAGCGACAGTCGGTTGTTCCTCCTTCGCCTATCTTCCAATCAGCTAATTAAATTTTCGCAGAAAAAGAACACGAAGGAGTGACGGGAACGGCCGATTTCCCAGAAATTAAAGCATTTATCAAGCCTGACCGTCAGCGCGCTCTGTTCGCCTTTTTCGTCTCTCCCCTTCTTCAGCTTTCAGCGTGGCAACGAACAGGATATCGATTTCGGAAGCCGACACTGTGCAATATACGGCTACAGCGAATGTAGTGTTCAAATTTCAGGATTTAGAAATTCTTGAAAATTGATGTAGTTAATATAATTACTACACTAATGGACAAAAATATAGCATGTGGTTTTATGATGAAATTAAAATTACGAGGGTGAATTATATAATTCTTTTGGTATTATTAAATACGCGTACTGTTGACGAGTGTTTGACGTTTAATGCCCATTTATAGACGATTCTGCATTTTGACCATAAGACGGTTCAGAATTTACTTACGAAATATTAGCCGTTATGTTAGAAACATCCTGTACATACTATGAGCAAAAAAAAAACGGTAAAATGTATTAATTATTTATATTTCCAGTAATATTTAGCCAATTCAACGCATTGCTTATACCGGGTGACCCACGCCATAGGTACTCCCGTTCTTGTTTGTGTATATAAAGCTGGACGAATGAAATTTGGGAAAGTGTTGATAGGCAAAAATGCCATTATTTGGTATACTCTTGAGGTTAATATGACTTCCGGTTTTTCCGGCAATGACGTCATCATTGAAATTTTAAATGGCACCCTATATACTTTGTGTGATATTTTCAATCAGGATGACATTCTGAACACAAAAACATATCGATCGTCAATTTTTATCACCAAGGCAACGCAAAAATAACTCTTTTTGTGTCTTAAGGTGGCTATGAATTGGTAAAAATAGTCAAAAATTATCAAATAAACACACACTAAATCGATTTTGGGCCGACATTGCATTACTGGCGCCCTCTAGCAGTGAGTCATTTTTGTCACGGATACCCAATGGCCACACCCTGATTATTCGATAGGAAACATCTTTCCGATTACAATGATACCAAATACTTGATATTTTGTTGAAATTCGTAGCGTACAAATGTTGTTAGAAGCAAAGATATTATTGTTATTATTATTATTAAGATATCGAAAAAATATTGACCACAAAGTCAGCGTACAAGTCAAAGTCACTCAATTGACTACTCGACTAATCGTACCCTTAAACGTCAGTTTCACGCTACGATTATCAGCAAAATATCAAGCCTTTGGTATCATTGTGTCGGAAAAATATCTTTCCTCGAATAATCAGGGTCCTTCCTTCGAGTAGTCCATTGAGTGACTTTGACTTGTACGCTGACTTTGATTATTTGGTCAATTTCTTTTTCGATTTCCGCGCTTCTAACATTTGTACGCTACGAGTTTCAACAAAATATCAAGTATTTGGTATCATTGATGTTATCTACCGAATAATCAGGGTGTGGCAATTGGGTACCCGTGAAAAAAATGACTCACTGGACAAAAAACAATTAAATCACGCTAGAGGGCGCCAGTAATGCAATGTCGGCCAAAGTCGATTTAGTTAGTGTTTATTTGGCCATTTTCGACTGTTTTCACCAATTCATAGCCACCTAGATTAATACGCAAAAAAGTTATTTTTGCGTTGCATTGGTGATAAAATTTGACGATCGATATGCTTTTGAGTTCAGAATATTACTGAATACTGAAAATATCACACAAATAATGTAGGGTGCTATTTAAAGTTTCAATGATGACGTCAGCCATATTAGCCTCAAGAGTATCCCAAAGAATGGATTTTTTTTGTCTATTAACACATTCCCAAATTTCATTCGTCCAGATTTATAAACAAGAAAAATAAACGGGAGTACCTATGCCGTGGGTCACCCAGTAGTGTGAAGATAAAAAACACCAATATCGATTCAATTAAATGTGGAATGAAAGGTGTATTAAAATTAGTATGTAATGATTACATTTGTTTGGTTTTGGTCAAAAGACAAAATAGATTATATAGCATCGTATACAGGATGATTTTTTCCCTATACTGAGTGACATTTGTAACGACATATACAGGCGCGAGAAATTAAATTGCGTACTTTTAACTTTTCTTCTATGTCTCGTGATGTACCATACTTGTTTGGCTATCAATTTTTAGCAACGCTTTTTATTTTCTATTTGCAAAGTGTTTTGGAACTAAAATTACAGTTTGCAGTCACTTGAATGACGGTCGTTTTTCACGCATCTTCAAATGAAATAATCCAGAAATATTAGGACTAATGCAATCTGTTCAGACACTACAGACCAGAGGCGTAACTAGGGTATGGCAGGCATGGCACGTGCCATGGGCGCCAACTAAAGGGGGCGAGAAAAAACGCGTAACGGATAAATACGAAACCGAAAATAAAAAAAAATAGATAAAAATATGTCTATTAAAAGCTGCGTATGAAAAAGAAAAATCCAAACGTCCAAGGAATAACGCCGCATTCGTTTTTCGTTTGTTTGTCCATGTTCTCTAGGCCTCTTTCTGTCTACAAGTGTGATTTACTACTTGAAAAAATAATCAAAGAGAAAGTCAGAAGTGGTGTGATTTCTTGAAAAGACTGCATCAAATACCTTGCTATACAAAACCTGCCTTTGAGAGGCAGAGAATCCTTCAGTCAGATTATAATACACGAAATTCTTGGTTTGTTGAAACTAATTTCTAATTTTCACCCTGTCATAAAATACCACATAAGATTTGCGGAGAGCCGTCATCGACCCACTTCATATCTTTCACAAAAATACAGAACGACTTTATTCACATCATGGCATCCACTGTTCGTCATAGTTAGCTAGAAAGAATACGTGAAGCGAAGTATTACGGACTAATGTTTAACTCCTCATCTCCTGACCCCTGATCAAGCTCATCGTGAACAAATGTCTGAGGTAGTAAGATATGTTGACATAAATTTTGAGAAAAAACTGTTCAGATTAAAGAATCATTTCTCGGTTTTATACAAATAAGCGATAAAGACGATGCAAGCTTGGTTTAAGAAATATTGAAGCAGTTAGAGAAAGACAACATGAAATTACAAGATTGCAGGCCACAGTGCTATGACAATGCTGCTGATATGCCTGGACACAAGACATTCGTATTGACCGCGTTCAAAAGAGGTTGCAGGATCCTAAAATGAACTTACATAATGCAGCTTTAGATTTAAAAGCTCTTAAAATTTATTTAAATTTATGAAAGAGAAGTGTTTGTTAGGTACTCACTGAAAGAAGGAATTCAAATATGCAATGAACCTGACAATGAATTTGAAAGACGTCAAAGAAGAATGAAAAGAATGGATGGCGAAATATCGAGAGATGCTGGTTTATCAGCTAAAGAAGATATGAAAGAGACTGTCGACCGTCTATGCATGAATTAAAAAGTAGAAGTGTTCGTTTACAAGAAATAGATAAAAAATTTGGATTTGTTCTTGATATGGAAGGGTTGTTTTAAAGCCGAAACGAGCCGAACATTGTGTAACATTTGGAGAAACCAACAGTTATGATGCGGATGGCAAGAATTATATAAAGAAATTCTTGATTTTAGAGCGCTGCTTACAAGCCGTGCAAGCCGTCATACTACTGACAATCGCGGTTTCTATTTCCAGTTGCGAAAGATCATTTAGAAAATTAAAATTGATATATACTCATTTTTGAAAGCCTCGATGGGCCAAAGTCGATTATGCGATCTTGCATAGAATGAAAAATGACCGAAGACATAGACTTTGATAATATGCACAATTAAACAATTTGCGTCAGCTAAAGCAAAAAAGATAAATTTATAATAAAGTATTAATAGATGTAATTTGTGTGCTTTTTTACCCAATTTTAAAGTACTTTTTTAGTGTTTTTGTCATAGGCGCCATTTACTCTAGGTACGCCTCTGCTACAGACTAATGTTGGAAAGGTTCTTCAATTAAAACACGACAGATATAGAATAGTAACATTCATCTTCGAAAAGGCCTCCTGCAAGGTCAAAATCAAGCATAGAGCACGTAACAAAACTAAATGTTGGCAATGGTTTCTTCACCCTCTTTAAAGATAACTCAAATAAACAATTGTATTTCTTGTGGATGCACATCGCACTTAGCTTGGCCCAACCTAAAGTTACGCAAACAGTCCACAATTGCAACAACAACCACGATTTAGATAATACAGCAAACTGTTATAAAAAGTCCGATATCAGTAGAAGAGGAGAAGAATAAGCGACGATGCAGACAAAACCATTTTGTGTGTTTTGCGTGTCTTGTCATAATTTGATTATACTTCCCGTAAATTACATTCTAAACAGCAAATCAGTGGATTTTACGTCGCATCTGCAAACGATTTGGTATTGCATGCAACTTCTAGGCAGGCCAACTCGTGTCATTGTTGCTGACAGTTGCAATAATGAAAACAAAAACTGCAAGTGGAGAATATGCTACCCCTGTGGTGTAAATTTAAATTTTAACATAAATCTAGAAAAAGCCAAATAAATAATTCTTTTGATATTTCTAGTGTCTGTATTCATTTCCGTATATAACAATAGCGGTACTGAACATTTTTGAAAATATGACACCGGACTTCATACATTTTGTTCTTTTTATGTATTCCCTTTGTTATTTAATTTAATTCCGCCGAATATTGAACTACGGGCTCCCGTATACCCGCCTGTCAATTAAATTATTTACGCAGGTTCGTATTTCAGCCAGTAGTAAATCTCTATTTTTAACGCTCCGCTGTTGTGTTCCAGGCTGGGGCCACCTGAGCGTAACGTAAATCCGCTACCGTAACGTTCTATTCATTTTGTTTGTCACGTATAAAATATGTATTAACGGAGGAGACGAAATTCTGCAAACTGCGACCTCTAGCGCGAGTACTAAACGTAACTTATTTAAGCTTCCCTGGGAAGGCAGGATGGCCAAGTTAGTGGGTAATCACCATAAAATTTTGCGTTTCACGTCGCCGTACTGTAGAAAACTTTCTTACCGGATCGTGATTCATTTTTTAATGCGGTTACGCGTCAAACATGCAAATGCAAATTACTGCTTTACATACATACTATGTATTCATTAAGTTAGTGGATGATCATATTTTGTACACAGTAGAAAAGTTGGGACTATTACTTCGACTTTCAGTGTTTTCTATTTTTTATAAATTGAACCAAGGATACCAATTCAATGGTAAGGGCATAATATAAAGTTAACTGTATTTATAACTATTAATGATCTGGTCATTATACCGACACAGCATGAATTATAGTGTTATTGTGGTATAAATCTACAAAACACTTGTCATGGCAGTCTAATAATAGCTGACAATTTTAACAGTTCTGAATTTCTTTCTGAGAAACCTAAAATAAACTGTTTATGTTGATGCTTTTACAGCAAAGAATACACATACCAGAAACATTCCGATAGCGTTCTAGTGACTTGTGAATTGTACATGTGTCAACAGAGCGAGGATTTATAGGTTAGCTACGAAAACGATAGTATTACTATGAGCGGTAAATAGTATGTACGCTATTTGTAAATTTTATTAGCGAGCTATTTTGTCATATTAGCCATTCTATCAGATAACATCAAATAAGATACTAAAGTAAGTAGTAGGTATAGGATTTACAAGAGTTTTGAAAAAAAGCTTTTTGAATACCAAATGTCTAAACAACCGGAGTGTGGACAATAGGCATTATAGTTAAGCAGTAAGAAATATCGTTGGGACAAAGCGAAAAGTGTCCAACTAATATTTTGTTACGTTTTATTGAAAAAAGTTAATTGTAGTCCAAGTTTTATTAATCTAAGATTATACGTTCAGTAACTGTCCTAACTCTTCTAAAATCAACTAATTCTCTGGAAAATGTCATTATATTTTATTAGTTTAAAGAAAGCATAAAATATCTTGTGATAACTTAATATTGTGCTTATACCGGGTGATTCAATTTCGAGCCTCACCATGGGGATCTCGCTTATTAGTGGAGATAGAGGCTATGTTTAAATTTGGCAAAGTTTCGTATTTTTGTGCTGATCAATTATCTGAAAAGAAATTTTAGCTATCATTTTCCATTTTAACGATATCCGCAAAACACTGAAATGTTAAGATATCGTTTTTAATTTTTTATGCAAAACCAAACGTAGCTAGACATTTGAAACAAAAACATTTTACAGCTTCTTTTTAACAAGGAATGCAGTGAAATTTTTTAATTTGAAATAACTTCAAAGATGGTGGCGTAACCATGGCCACCTTTTGTTTTTCTTATGGGCGCCATGTTGAATTTTGGCATTTTTCGATAGTCGTCCTTTTTCTCATTTCCGCAATGTATAACATGTTAACATTATTTTTTAAAATAATTGTGTAATAATAAAAGAAAAACCTTCCGGTACCTGCCCTAAAAACAAAAGTTGGCCATGGTTACGCCGCCATCTTTGATGCTATTGCATATTAAAAAATAACACTGCATTCCTTGTTAAAAGTAGCTGTAGAATGTTTTTGTTTCAAATGTCTAGCTACGTTTGGTTTTGACGATCCATGGTCCGCTAAATTTCTGTCCAATGCTAGGAATTTTGTACGATTGGGCATTTCTATGAGAACAATAATAAACCCTTATATCACGCTTTTCGTTATTGGTAAACGGCATTTTACATCCACAATCAACCACAATTAAGGTTTATTTGGTTAAATTGCAAACCCAACGATGAGCGCGCCAAGTGCATTTTGTTGACGTTGCTTGGCAACGAGTGCGGCGGTCTGTAACCAAGCTCCAGTTAGGTACTTGAAGGTTTTTTTATTATTACACCATTATTTTCAAAAATAATGTTAACATGTTATACATTGCAGAAATGAGATAAAAGCCCGACTATCGGAAAATGCCAAAATTCAACATGGCGCCCATAAGAAAAACAAAAGTTGGCCATGGTTACGCCGCCATATTTGAAGTTATTTCAAATTAAAAAATTACACTGCATTCCTTGTTAAAAAGTAGCTGTAGAATGTTTTTGTTTCAAATGTCTAGCTACGTTTGGTTTTGCATAAAAAATTAAAAACGATATCTTAAGATTTCAGTTTTTTTGCGGATATCTTTAAAATGGAAAATGATAGCTAAAATTTCTTTTCAGATAATTGATCAGCACAAAAAAACGAAACTTTGCCAAATTTAAACATAGCCTCTATCTCCACTAATAAGCGAGATCCCCATGGCGAGGCTCGAAATTGAATCACCCGGTATACAACACTAAATTGGTAAATAGAAAAACATTTTCCAACTGCCTACTAAACTTGACTTTATTACGGATTAAATAATAAAAAATTGTTGTATCGATGATTCGTTATCTTGCTACGTGATAACTAGTTTTCAGGTCGCCAACATGGAGCAACATGGAGCAATCCCTAGCATAATGATCTTATTATTATTATTATTGTTCTTAGAGGATTTAATGATAGGTTTGTGCAATTCTTTTATTCTTTATTCTTTGAACTATTCTTTCTACAGATAATTAAAAACATGAATGTATCTTTCAATCTTTATTACTTTATCATACGTAGTATGTAAAGTATTGTAATCGTGCCAAAATTTTTTTTTTTGATTTTATTATTTTTTTTCATGTGCATAACTACTGTAATAACTATAGTATTTGATATTGATTTGCAATTACGCGGCACAACTAAAAAAGTTTGTAACCTTTACATGAGAAATATTTGATTGTGACAAATGATATTTGAAAGTTAGTTTATTATCCTTCATTTCTGTCACATACAAACATATGAACATTATGAACAATATCTGTATACAAGTTTAAAAATAAGAAATACAAACTTATTTTTGTAGGTAGAGTGATTTATCTGATAAAATCACAAGTAATTTAAAAAAACTGATGTGGCGAGGCACATGACTTTATCATACTATATTTAAAATTAATAGTTTAGCTGCATGAAATTCTATTTGATCGAGATCGGTCGTGCCTGCATTAAAATAAAACTAGTTAGCCAGGAATTGACAAATATTTTGATACTTGTGACAATAGGTATTGTCAAAACATCACCGTTTGACACTACCTACTGCTAAGAGTAAAGCTCCAGTTCCTTTGGACCCTTTTGAAAAAAAGTTTTTCAGCTCTAAGTTTGGTCATGAAACTTCTAAATATGAAGCTTCGTCCCGATACCTTTAGGCACGATTACAATACTTTGGCATACCACGTATGATAAAGTAAAAATGTTCGTTTGCTCAAACAAATCATACAAATATTCGTGTCTATTATGCATGCCAATAGAGAGAAAAGCAGGAGAAATACCAGAAAAAGCAAAATTCGCACATGCATGACATATCCATTGTAATTTGTTTCTATACACTAAAGAGTAGTTCTACTAAATTTCTATTCGTATACATATATGTTTGCAGATACGTATCTTAATGTCTATTTCAAGTCAAAAAGGTAATTTTTGTATTAATTCAAACCAATTATTTATACATCTAATGTCTAGCGTTTTTAATTGCCCCAAAAAGACACGAGTTTTAAAAAGCCTACAAACCCAAAGTAAGAAGTAAAGTTTAATACCGATTTTGTATCACTATTTAACATTTCTGGTTAGTATTAGTCTAATAATGTGCGCATGTGTTGCTAAACAAACTTTACACAGATAATACCTTATTAATTATAGAACGTCATACATTATTGTTAGGTTGACTGCACAATGTAGAAGACAACGATATTAAAAAAAAGCAAAATAAATAACAAACTAAGCATAAATATTTATGTATTATATATATATAATATTTATGTACTCATATTGATGTAACTGCCTTTATTTTTAAACAAACTCGTTTTTTTTTGCTGTTTCGTCGCGATATGTCTTGCGCAATTTACTCCCAAACAGCAAAACTTCTCTTCATCGAATTGACATCAATCCATCATTTGACTAACTTGTTGCGCGCAAGAAACGACGTCCCGCATAAAGTCACCCCCTTCTGTCACCCCAGGGGGGTCATAACCTACCCCCCACCCCTCGCAATTGTTCCGCGACCCATAATTAATGAGTGCTCGGTCCGTGACGGCCGCATAACCGCTGCCGACATTTCTGAAGCGCCATCTATTTGTCACTACGGCCGCTTTAGAGATGACAAATTGTCCTATCGGCATGCAAGGCATAATTTGTTATTCATTCGCGAAGGACGCAACGCCACCGTGCGGTCGCAATCTGAATGACGACGTCCTCTCAGCACTCTCCCTGTTTACCGGTTAATAAGGGCTTATTAACATACAAAGGGCCACTCTTGTACTCGTTGGAAAGTTTCTAGAGTGTGACGGGAATGGTCGAGATGCTTAAAAGGTCGCGAAAGTTTTCTCGTTTGGGAGATTTTTCGGTGTAAGGCGGAATTTGTAATTTTGGTGGATGAGCCGGGAAGATGCTGGTGTTTTATTCATAGCCATGGTTGTGTTTTCTCGGTCGTATTGTACAGTTTCTTGTCTAATTGTACAGTGTCTTGTTGAACTTTATCGAATTGTACAGTTTTTACAAATCCTGTCAAAGTGTATAATTTCTTGTCGAATTGTACAGTTCCTTATCAGGTTGCTTGTCAGAGTTCAAAACTGCTCTTAATAACACTGCGCCAAGCATAGATAACGTCTGCTACCTAATGCTGAAACAGTTCCCAGGGTAGGTATATGAAGAGAGATCTTTTGAAGTGCATTAATTAAATGTGGTTTGAACAAAAATGCACAAAAATGCGGACTCGTTGACGACTCAAATTATTGTCCGTTTACGAAACCCCGGCCGGGATTTCGGGCAGGTCAAGTCACATAGACCAGCGGTTGCCAACCTTTTGGGCCCCACGGACCCTAAACTATAAATTTAAGCTTCCGCGGACCCCTATAAATTGTCTTTTTATGAGGTACTTTAAAATAGTGAATATGAATTACCTACACTTCTTTAATAATAAAAAGAAATATTAATGCGATGATTGTTGCTGCTTATAAGCAATAAGATCATGGATTCTTAGGGTCCAATGTCACTGCAACACGGAGAGTACATTGTCTTTCTGGCCGACATCGGTACTTATTTTTAACTGCAGTAACAGAAAAAATGTTCTTTCACACTACTATGTTGTTGAAAGCGGAGTCAAAATTTTGATGGCTTCTGCACTTAGTACAGCGTAGGGTAGTGAGGGGCACATATGGACATGGGGCACTTTGAAAAAAAAGTGTCTTGATGATGGTGAGTTACATGTAACTTTGAGACTGGCGTCCGACTATAAATCGATTAAGCTTGCTTTCTTTTTTAAGCTCAAATTGCTTTCTTTAATTTATAACGAAAGTGGATTTGCTATCCTTATGTTGCCATTCGTGGGATTCCTTTGGATAATAACGGGCAAAAGAGTCTGTGACTGACTGTAAGTGCTGTGGAACAATGGTTAATACCTGACGGTTGACGTCCTCTTCTTTCATACAGTCAGCTCGATTTGCAAACATGTACAGATCGTCTTCAGCCAATCGCGATTGCAACATCAACATTTTCTTTTGAAATTCGAGAATTGATTGCCTTTTGCTGAAGTTTTTTATTTACTATTTTGACTACATCAGAGTGTGAAGATCTGGAGACATTCTTTTTGCTGCTAGTTACTCACGACGAATAATACAATGCATAAACATCTTTCACTCTTCTAACAACTCCTGAAAGACACTAGGTCATGCTTGCCGCACTATCTGTACATATGCCAACACATTTCTTCCACTCAACACTGTTTTTCTGATGCACTTAAGTGCGTCAAGAATCTCTAAGTTGTTCTACAGGTAAGTTGAGCGAATAGAGAAGTTCTTCCTTTAACTTTCCTTGGCACCCAACCTCACAAAACAAAACCGTTTTTTCCTATACGGTCAAAGCAATTTGCATATAGCGAAAGAGCTTTCTGTTTCCCGGTTACACGTATAGTCAGCTAATTATTGTACATATTTCCTTTCGTATTTAATTAAATACAATTACAAATGTTTGTAAATGTATATGCGATTCAATTACAATTAATTGAAAGTTGTGATAATTGCTTTTAATTATTATTATATGATAAGCATTCACATTAATGTTAAGTTATCTATAAATACAGAGTTTATTATCGAATAGTAATGACCAAAACTTTCACTGAAAGTGCGTAAGATGATTTATTATTTGTTCCTTGGAAAGCTATAAATTCATTCCGAGTTTATATACTGCGTCGCCTCTTATTCTAGATGTTTTAGTGCTTACTCTTTATATCAGCTGATTGTCAACTCGAGTACTTACCTAAAACAAAAAAAAATACATATTAATTATTATCTACAGGATTAAATCATATTTCTAGATTAGATATGTTTAAGGGTAGATTATGTTTATATTTTAGAATATCGATAAACAGAGGAATTTTATAATCAATTTAATTTGCAATAGGGTATTTGACTATTATTGGAAAACCATCTTAGTGTGTTTATTCCTTCACTCTACATTGTAAATGCATTATTTTAAGTAATTATTTCCTCAATGTTTCATAAAAATCAGCGTTAAAAATTGAATCACAAAAGGTCCCGCCAAAACGATACTTTCTGTTGTGTGACGTCACGTTTGTTATATCTGTTGATTAGTCGAGTTGAATTGAATAAACCGTTGATTTTGTTACCATTTCAATCATTCGATTTTCAATATCTTCTGCCATGTCGTCAATTCGGCGCTTCACAGTGTTAGCGGACATAGCATTTACTTTCAGCTTATGAACAGCATGTTGCCCCAAAACCTCTGCACACGTTTTTTTCTTACTTTTTACGATTTGAAGGGCAATTAAATAATAAACTTTTACTAGAGACATCCGCAAAACGTTTTCTAATGAAGTATTCATTTGGTTTCTTAACACAATCTGGGTTTTCCGTCTGCAGGTGTCTGTCGAGATTTGTAGGTTTCCTGGCATCTTTAGATAAATTCTCAGAACATACTACGCAAAGCAATTCATCTCACGTCCATGTTCTTACATGAATCCAGATTTCAAATAGTTATGATCGTATTTTCTTGATTTTTTAACTTTTCAGATATGATCTTACAACTTAGTCAGACAATCACCAAAACCAGCAGATACTGATGTTGAAAAAAATGAATACGCTATACAGGCTGATCCCACAACGTATTAATTGTTTAACACTTTCAAATAACTTTTTCTTGAGTGTTTTAAATGGAACACACTGTTTAATGTGTTGGCTGTAATAACCTTTACTTCTCTCCAATTTATTTTAATATTTCATACACCGAATGTTGCAAAATTTTCACAAATAAACGAATTTTCACGAGAGTCCACTTAAAAGCTGTTAAACGTTTAGTTTAGGGTACTGAAGTTACTAGGTATCCGGGTTCACTTGCTGTACGTTTGCAAAAATGGCAAAACATACTTATAAAATTTGTAACATCTTGATAACCGTAATGCCTTGTGTTTGAATAAACTTTTTTTTACATCAAACACCCAAACACATTGTATACAGAGCAATATTAAGGTACCATAATTGCTTACTACTCTTTAAATTGCAAATATCACAAAAACTGAAAATAGATATAGGACATACTGAATACAAATTAAAAAGAATTCAAGGGACACATGCCATTTGAATATGTTAAAAAATTACTGATGGACCACCCTGCCTAGCGCATCTGATTGTTCATAATATCAGCATCTAGCTATGGTCTAAGTCATATCTGACAAAATTTTTACATTATTGCCAATTTGTTGACAAAGAATTAAATAGCTCAGAAACTATTTGCTTTACAGGTACAATCTGATACAGTTTGAAAGCCCTATTAAGGGCTGGTATTTTCACCTACCTATAAGTGCAGATTAGCTGTGACAGATCTGTCATGGTACCTTAGCAACTGGACGTTTGTTTATTTTGTTCCGTTAGCAACCAAATTCACCTGCCGTAATAAATGTCATTTCAAAAACGTAAATATTTTATATATAAATCTTAGTATTCCATTCCAAAGTATCCAATATTTCTTTCGTACGCCTGCATGATTTATTTTGTTAATACCGTAGACTTTGTTGAGGTAGCCAGAATACTGATGTTAGCCGTCACGTTGTACAAATTGCTCTACACGGGGTAGTTTGTTCTAGGTGGCGGTGGCTAATTTAGGGTCGCAATGGGGAGTACTGGTAGTGGCGCGTATACCATGACATTTTCTTTCCAACTTGCTTTCTACCGCTTTTTACTGCCGTTCGCACAAAAAAAGAGTAGAAGACTAAAAAAGAACTCGCGCGCACCCAGGAGTGAACGCAAACAGCAGAACTAATATTCGAGGGTAGTAAATAAAATTCCACCCTATAAATCTAAGCCAATGGGCCGGAGAGGGCCAAATAGGATCGCTGCGAAAACAAGATAAAAAAGAGGGCAGGCGTATTTTACAATGTTTTTTTTTGTGTGTCTTCACCAGCATAAGCAAATATAACAGGGTGGAGAGTTTTCTTAAGAAGAATGGGATACATTTTCCTCTACGATGTTAGCTCCGCAAAAAAAGTAATAAAAACTTTATCCTGTAAAAACGTGTAAGAGGAATCAGCATATATTTTTTATGCAATACTGAAGTCAAGTACAAGGTCATAGATTTAAGAAAGTAAGTTTAGAAGTATAGTTAGGAATATACAGGATGTGTCGTTCCACGTCCAGAATAGTTTAAGTGTCGACAGATGATTACATTATATGTACAGTGTGCGCCAAAAAGTTGGAACCATATGGGAAACTTTTTGATTATTCATTTCTCAGAAAATTTTATTCTTCATAAAAGTTTCTGTTTGGCCTAAAACCAATAGTGCAGTTATCAAACTTTAGTTTTATTAGCCATATACAGTATGGTTCAGAAAATTTGAATTGATGATAAGAGTAAAATGCCTTTATTTCCATTATTACCGACAAATATTATTTGGAAAAGTTAGTTAGGAGTAAAAATTACGCTCCTGTAATAAAATTTATTATGGCTTGTATTTATTCTATTGGACTCTTATTGATGTATTTTTTGAGAATAAAGTTATTTTTTTCCTTTAGTGGTGATTTTGGTACGATTTCTAATGAATTTTGAGAATTATCACAAAATTATTACTTTCTTGATGCAATGTTGTGATTGTACCATACTATCGGACTACACCTGCCATTGTGGTATAGATATGATCCTATATTCCATTATGTACATAATATGTAAATCACAACTGATTAGTTATTAAAAGTTATAAATAATTATCTAAATCTCGGACTTGCAATTTGTGGAGAAATTTTGGCTTGTAGGGCTGTGTTTATTTTTCTTCAAAATTCTTCTGGCTGTAGTGGACGATGCTGGGTGCAATCGAGCCATTCCTCTAAGAGAAGTTTGTGGAATTTCAACAATAGCTTGCATTACCTGTAGTTGACGTTCTTGATCCAAGGAGTATGCGAACTTTTAAAGTCATTTTCAACAGTTTCCGAATTTTTAAATTTTTTTATGATCTTATTGACTGTTGACTGTTGAACATGTTTGTTGGGATATCGCTCGTTAAAAATTGCTGCCGCTTCGCTACATGTCTTCAAATTTTCACCAAAAATAAAACAATTTCTATTTTCTCCTCTTTGGTTGAATAGTTCATTTTGCTAATAATAATTAAAGAAGAGCTGAGTATAACAACTTAAAACAAACTGTCAAAATAATGAGGTTAGATTTCACAGTGGAACAATTGTGATTCTGTTGAACATGTGAACTGTTCATAAACTAATTGTTAGAGTCTAATTTGTTGTCAGTTGTTTTCAAATCATGCAGGTAATTATGTATAACTTTTAATAACTAATCATTTGTGTTTTACATATTATGTACATAATGGAAATTATGGATTTAAAAGACAATGTTACGGTAAAATCGCAATATTGCATCAAGAAAGTAATAATTTTGTGATAATTCTCAAAATTCATTAGAAATCATACCAAAATCACCAGTTAAAGAAAATATAACTTTATTCTCAAAAAATACATCAATAAGAATCCAATAGAATCAATATAAGCCATAATAAATTTTATTACAGGAGCGTAAATTAAAAAAAAAAGACGTTCCCTTTTTTTTCGTGACAGGTGGCTGTGATTTCAAATTTGAATATAATTTTTACTCCTAACTAACTTTTCCAAATAACATTTTAGGTAATAATGAAAATAAAGGCACTTATCATTAATTATCATTAATTCAAATTTTTTGAACCAACCTGTATATGGCTAATAAAACATAAAGTTTGATAACTGCATTTTTTTTGTTTTAGGCCAAGCAGAAACTTTTATAAAGAATAAAATTTTCTGAGAAATGAATAATAAAAAAGTTTTCCATATGGTTCCAACTTTTTGGCGAACACTGTATAATTAAAACACATTTAACACATTACAATTAAACTATGTACCCTAGTTTCGGCGAAATTCTACAATAAGTTGGTATATCATAAAACACGTTGACCTTTTCATGGTCATAACTCGGAATAAAGTGAAGATTTGAGTAGGTACAAGTTTATTGGTTATTTTGTTTTTTACATGTAATAATTTATCACCCAACAAACAATACTGGCAATATTTACGAAAATGGGTGGTATGAATAAAAATGAGTATATACTTTATGATAAATATTTTGAAATAGATGCGCCAAGTTATAAGAATAAAAATCTAGAGCAGATGCTCACTGTGTGCAAGTACTTCTCAATATATTCTTTGTGAGTACAAACTCATATTTTGTATGAATAAAATAGAGTTCATGCCTCAATCACAGGAGTTTCTACTCCGTGTAGCTGTCTTGGCAGATTTTATGTTTAATTTATGCTCCGTAAAATATCATAAATAAAGAACGACTACCTGTGCTCGAGCGATAAAGTTTTATATGGCATTTCTAAGGAGAATGTAGAGTGGCCTGCAAACCAGGTTCTTTTCTGAAAGAAGAGGAGGTGCGTTATTAAATTGACACAATAAGACTGTTAAGCTTTGAAACTTGAAAATAGTGATATTATTGGAATTGAAAGTGACTAGGCGTTTTTGATTGATTTTCTGTGCTGAATACGAATCCGGTCTAAATATATCCACGTTTTTGTTTATATTGTTTCAGAAAGTACGTACACTAGTACCAAGAAACTCAGTTCGTGTTTCTCTGAGATTTTTAAAAGGTAGCAGTTCTAAAACCTCCAAAAACCGGTGACGTATATTAAGAGCATCTGCTCAACATATTAGGAGCATCTACTCCATGTATTAGGAGCATGGATAATATATATGCTAATTCGCTTTTATTCATACAAATTGGAGCATAAACTCGCACTTTATGCTCATGAATAGTGAGCACATCGCCCATTATATTGAGCATAAATTATATTCTCATGAGCTTACTGTAAGTCGCGCACTGTATGAAAGGAGATACAAAAAGCAGAGTTTGCTTGTACAGCTACGATTTTTTTTTATTTTGTTCAAACACAGAGTGTTTGTGGCATAACACCTCGTCAATGACTAACAAGTTATTTTCACTTAACCTAAACTGATAAAATAATGAGTATTTCTACAATTTTGCCCATTGGCCCAAGTTGTTTTAGTCTGACAGTTTTACCACTCCACCAAGTAGACGGCGGTTGTTTTCACTTATACTATCACTGTGAACACACTACGGGTGCTCTGCTTTTAATCACTCCCGCACTAGTTCGAATGGTTTAGTTCTTTTCAGCCGACGCACTAGCGCACTGTTGTCTAGCAGCTGGGTGGCTTCAATGTTGTCGTGGTGGAGTAGACGATCCTTGTGCTTCTTAGCAAATTTTGATATTTCGCTAGTTACCATCTCCATGCGAAGGTCTCGATGAAGATTGGTGTTTTTGATGTACCATGGTGCACCAACAATGGCCCTTAGAACTTTATTTTGGAACCTCTGAATGAGGTTGATATTGGACTGCTTAGTGCATCCCCATAACTGTATTCCATACACCCATACTGGTTTTAATAATCGCTTGTATAGAGTTTATTTTGCACTGACAGGGCTGACCTTCGTCCCATTAGCCAATACATTTTGCGGAATTCTAGGTCGAGTTTTTCCCGCTTTTTCTTGACATGTACTTTCCATCTAAGCTTGGCATCCAGTGTCATGCCAAGGTATTTCGCTATATCCGCGTATGGCATATCGTTCCCATTAATGGTTACTGGAATATAGTTAACTCTTTTATTGGTGTAGTTTACATGCGTGGATTTTCCTTCATTTACTTTGATGCGCCATTTCTTTGTCCAAAGGTTGATTTTGTTTGCAGCTATCTGTAATTTTTCAGTTGCTTCATCGACACTGCTACTAACTAACTAACTAAAATTGATTGTAACCGCAATGCACCAGTGCCCGTCTCCGTGCATCACTGTGTGATGTTTTTACTAGCATTCTCTTACTCGCTCCTGGATGTGAGTCGAATGTTTGATTGCTTTTCGTTGTACTATTTTCACTGCTTTGCAGCGTACCCTCTGAGGAAGGCAATAAATTTGTCGAAAGCTTAGGGATCGATCAACGGAAGTGTTTTATTTATCCACCTGGCTGCTTCCCCCAACAGCATATGATTACTTAGTTCATAAGTATACAGTAGGTACAGAAGTGGTCCCAATACACTTCCTTGTGGTACTCCGGCATTGAGCTACAAATGACACGAAAAGTTTTTTTATCTTGCATTTTTATTCGTGTGTAAATTTTGGGCATGTACGGGTTGTTAGAGTGAGGATGAATACTCTATGGGGAGTGCCAGCGACAACCACACGTACTAACTTTAATAAAATAGTAGCCTTACCAAGGTTTCTTTTTACATTATGCTCATACTTACATCCTATTTATGGCCGAACTGAAACTCGATAAATCAGGTCTATCACAGTTTTCTTGATGAGGAATCAACTTAGACTAATGCATCATCAAAATCAGTTAAGCGGTTTGAGAAAATATTACCTGTGATATTATGTGCCATTTTTCATTATCCCTTAATTCTTTTAAGCAGTGTATGGTATTCTGTGTAAGCTCATGAAACAAACAGAGATTACCCCTGATACATTAGTGAACAATATCGCAAAATTAGCAAAAGCGGTAACTCCTCTCGGTTAGTTCGGAGCTTATATTTTGTCCCATAAATTCTCGCTATGAATAAATTACAATGACTAATGGACACTATCAACTACCGACATACTAAATAACCGCCCGATTGAAATATATAAATTCTACATTCCGTTTCAGTTCCATTTATTTTTAAGCAACTTGTGGTTTTCCTAGTATTTCTGAATATGCACCAGATAGTCTGATAAAGTTCACGGTTGTATGGATCATTAGAGTGAAACGAGAGCAAATTGCAGACACAATTTGAATGTTAAACGCATTAGTGAGGGTGTTATGGCAAAACTGTGCGCACATATCGGACCCGACGGGTCTGCATAAATTACTACAATTTAATTCGTGCCCTGTAATGCCACGGCACCGAATTTAACCAAAACTTCGTTCTCGATAATTGTACCTAGCTGCTATTACTTATGCACGAACAAATTGCATCAACTGATTAGTTGATAGAGCACTTGGCCACGATATTCTATCGCGAACATTTGCGTATGAAAGTTTAGAAGGTGTTGTACGTTACAAATTATTTTAAAATCAGATCAATATCGAGGCATAATTGCGAATTATATTGCCACTGAATAATACGAAATAAAATTTAACCTATTTTCCTCAATGTTCAAGGTATCCACAAAAAAAATAAATTGTATTTCTTAGTGTTAGGGCTCCCTTATGGAATCAGTAGTTTATCCGTCTCGCTGTCACAGTCGACCTTGTCACAGTAAAATTTGACATATTTATAAAGCTTACTGAACGGCACATATTACAAGATAATCTAAAAAATACTAGTATGTAGAATCAGTGATGTGGGCCGGGTAAATACCCGGCGGGTGGGAACTTATAAAATGGGTATTTACCCGGGTATTTACCCCTACGTAGGGTATATACCTATATATTGGGTATTTATCATTTTTATCCTTAAAACACTATTTAACAACATTTCAGCGATATTTATACAGGGTGTAACACATTTTTCACGCAAGAATTATTTTTAGGTAGTAAATATCATTCTAAGTATAACTTTTCATATGGACCTAATTGTTCTCTCACCTCCAAGTTACAGTCGCTTGAAATATTAACTAAATAGAGAAAAGTAAACAATAAACTACATGTCAAACAATGCTACAACTAAGACAGAGCTTGTGCTGAACTTTATACTTAGAATGACAATTACTTGTAGAGAAACCAATGTGTAAAAAGTTTCATATGTATTTTGTTTTCGTTCATTTGTTTATTTAGTTTATTTAAATTTAGAATTTTTTACTTAAATTTATTTACTTTTAAATTTGTTATAAGTATTGAACAATCAATTCAATACAAAATGTAATCAAACTAACTAAACAAATGAACGAAAACAAAATACATATGAAACTTTTTAGACATTTTGTTTCTCTACAAGTAATTGTCATTCTGAGTACAAAGTTTCTTTCATGTCGACATATTGGTTTTATCAACTCCTAAAGAAGTTAAATCATTTAAAATACTGTTTTGCAATTATTTTACAATTATTTCAAACGGTTGACTGATATTTTTATTCTTTGTTTTAAAAATGTTTTTATTTTTAAAAGAATAACCTTTATTTTGTGATAAGAGAATAGCTTTTGATTTTATGATAAAAGAAAAACCTATATTTAGTAATTAAATCTTTCCTTTTACTGCTATTTTTAATAATAATATTATGTTATAAATACCCCTATAAATTCCCTCTTTGGGTAAATACCCAGGTATTTACCCCGGGTATTTACTCTTGATAATAAATACCCGGGTATTTAACATCACTATGTAAAATTAAGGACTACTTTCTTTAAGAGAAATAAATTAACTTGATTATTTGACTAACAATACTGTAACCTGTAAAGCGAATTCTCCAGGTTTGTGAGCAACGAGAAATGCATAGTTGAAACGTGTTCTATGTGTTCTTGCCCTGGAATCTTATTGAAAAAATAATAGTAACAATAATAATGGTAGCGTTAATTGTTTACTAAAATTTAATACTTATCCAATTGTCTGATGTGCTTCCCGCTAATTAACTCTCTCAAATTCCTAATTAAAACACGGTTGTTCTCAAAACAAACTTATTATCTATAAACTGTAAAACATAAATAACAGACAAATTCTCTATATTTTCACTTACAACTCCAAAACGCATGCGTTGATTTGTAATAGCATATTATAATCGTGACTAATTGTTAATTGGTGGTAGTAAATTTTACCACAGTTTCCTGATAGGTATATCCACTCTGGGTGTTATTCGCTACCTGGGCCTTTATGCCCCGAGTCACTAGAACTCCAGCTTTGAAAAAAATCGCCTAATAAAACAGGTAACCAGTTGTAAGTTTTAGGAGTAATTACCCAATTTATCTGCGAGCTAGGCGTGTACGTTAATAATTTCTATCCCAATTACCTTCTGATAATCGTACGTAAAGCAAAATCACGACAAACAGAAGGCATATTACAGTTTCAGTATCAGCAGGCGATCAAAAAGTCTTGACAAGAATAACTCAAATAAAACCGTAGATTTGTAATAGCAGATATCCATTAGATCTTACATTAGATTAATAATCATATCTTCAAAATAATTTATTTATAAAATAAGAACTTCGTTTACTGGTATTTGTCAAATACCAACAATTTTGTATTTCTACTATAACGACGCAAAAAAATACTTAAAAACACACCATATAATCAATAACACAACATTTACACTGAATATTCACCGCTTCGCACAGCTAAAGCGCCGCAGATTTTCGCTTATTTGTTCAATTTATGTTTGAGTGTAAAGCACGCGTAAGCGCTCGGACGACTCGACTCTAGTGCTACGTACTGCTGGACGTTAATACAAAGTGGGCCTGCTAATTGCTTTTTGCTACTTGATAATGTCCAATTAAGGCCTTGTTATATCCGATTGAAGATTCGTGTTTGCCCAACGACCCTTTGTAAACGGCACGATCCATACAGCTGGCTTCTGTACTTCTACTCTCGAATCTAATAGTTTGAGTGGAGGGGAAACTAACCCTTTGTACAGAGCGACAGCTAATACAATACTGGGAATTGTAAAAGTTCAAACTTTCGAACTGGTATCCGGAGTAATTCTGTCGAACAATAGGCATAGGCAATTCAGTCAAGCGTTTATAATTCGGTCACTACAAATTGCAGAACATTTTGTTTTTATTAGTAGTGCGCGGATTAAGTAACTAAGTTTATTTGATAATTGATTTAAAGTGCTTGGGAAGTTTGAATTGCGAGTATCGCAGAGCTACATCAAGGTCTTTATGAAGTTAGGCAAATGTAACATGTTATTGAAAAAATCTGATGTGGCCAGGCACATGACTTTATCATACTATACAGGTGTCCCACGACGAGCTGCCATTAGAAGTACATATATGGAGCACCAAATGAAATGAGTGATTGAAAATTTGTGGACTTATATTGTTGGACACGATTGTCTCAACAAAAATATTTTGATTTTTGGGTTACTTCCGGTTACACCGGAAATGATGACTTTTATATTTCAAATGGCATTTTTGTACTTCATTAACTTCTAGATCAATTTTATGTTACATTCCCTATACCTAACATGTGTCATTTTTGAGATATTCATTTTTTCATTAAAAAATGACACCTGCATGGTTACTTTCAAGTACTTATAAATTAACTCCTGTGACCGTTGGAAAAAAGTTGTACGGCAAATTTGTTGTGAAGGTAACATATTATCGACACATCGGTAGAATTCTTCTAAAAGTTATACAGGCTGTTCAAATTATAAGATGAAAGTTGAATTCGAGAAAAGTAGGTACTAAAAGTCGATTTTTTTCAAATGGCAACCCTAACATATCAATGCATTATTGAATTCTATGGAATATTTTGGATAAACTTTGTGTAAAATGTCCTATACCTGAAATGCATTTTGCCTGCTTAAATCGATTTTTAATCATCACAGTAGAAATTGCAAGCACTGTCAAATCTAGATTGCGTTTGAAAACAACTGAACAATTTGTAGTAAAACAATATTAAAAATAAAACAAAATGGTAAAATAAATTTTAAAAAATCTGCTTAATTCTATTTCAGTAACTGTACAAAAACGTTGCCGTTTTCCGCAAAACGTGCTTCAATTCTTTTTAACTTGATTGAGTTAGCACACAACCCTTTAAAAGTAGCTGGAACTCTATCTTTCATGTTCTCCTTATCAATTATTAGGTCCTCATAAACTACGTCAATAATAGCTCCCCAAATGAAAAAATCCATTGGCGTCAAGTCGGGGGAGCGCGGTGGATATTTGTATGGCCTATTAAGCGGAATCCACCGATCGCCGAACATCTCGTTAGGCAAGGATCGTACTGCAACAGTTGTGTGCGCTGAAGCACCGTCCATTTGCAACCACCCAATTATTGAGGACCTAATAACTGATAAGGAGAACATGAAAGATGGAGGCGAGCTGCTTTCAATGGGTTATGTGCTAACTCTATCAGGGACGCCACCAACAATAATATGTTAACATAAACAGTTACTGAAATAGAATTAAGAAGCTTTTTAATTTATTTTACGATTTTGTTTTATTTTTAATATTGTCTTTTATTGTAGGGTTATAATTTTATAAATACTAAATTAATTATAATTTAAAATGACCTAAAAGACTTGTCTAATAAAGTTTTGTCTATTACAAATTGTTCAGTTGTTTTCAAACGCAATCTAGATTTGAAAGTGTTTGCAATTTCTACTGTGATGTTTAAAAATTGATTTCAGTAGGTACAAGTATATTTTAGGTATAGGACATTGTACACAAAGTTGATTTTCCATGGAACTGAAAAATGTAGTCATATGTTAGGGTTGCCATTTGAGAAAATCGACTACTGAATTCGAGTACTTTTCTCGAATTCAACTTTGATCTTATAATTTGAACACTGTATAACTTTTAGAAGAATTCTACCAATGTGTCGATAATATATTACCTTCACAACAATTTTGCCGGATAACTTTTTTCCAACGGTCACAGGGGATAATTTATAAGTAATTGAAAGTAACCGTGCTGCTGTCATTTTTTAATGAACAAAATTAATATCTCAAAAATGACACAAGTTAGGTATGGGGAATGTAACAAAATTAATTTAAATTTTAAAGAAGATTTCAAAAATGCGATAAAATACAGGATGTTCCATTTGAAATATAAAAGTTGTCATCATTTTCGGTGTAACCGGTAGTAACCGAAAACTCAAAATATTTTAGTTGAGACGATCGTGTCCAACAATATAAGTCCACAAATTTTCAATCTCTCATTTCCTCCATATACTTCTAATGGCAGCTCGTCGTGGGAAACCCTTTATATAAAATTAATACACTGCTCAAAAAAATAAGGTGAACACTTTTTTGAAACCTGTAACTTTTTCAATAATAGTTCTAGGCAAATCAAATTTTGTATGCTTTAAGGGCATATATTTAACTAAAGAAAATTACAAAAACAGAGTTACAAACCTTAGTTACTTTTAAGTTATACTTAAAAATGTAAATTACTAACGCAAAACAAAATGGAAAAAATGTGAATTATGCTTCGGATTCACCTACTAAAGATGACAACTGAATTCAACAAATCAATTCAGTTGTCAATTCTCGTTGATTAGAAAGTGCAAGTTGCTCGTGCTGTCGCCCTTATTCAGCATGACCACTCTATTCGACATGTTAGCAGAGACCTTCGAGTTTCCCCTTCTGTTATTCAGCGTTTATGGAATCGGTTTCGGGAGACTGGCCAATATTTTAGAATAGCTGGTCAAGGTCGAAATCGAAAAACTACTCAAAATCAAGACCGATATCTTGTCCTTTCCTCTCTACGTCAGCGTACTACCACAGCACGAGACCTCCTAAACGACCTAAGACGAGCACATGGAACAGAAGTTTCTGATCAAACTGTTGAAACAGATTAAAAGAAGCGAATTTGTAACCAAGTAGACCAGTCCGCGCATCACGCCTTACGCTGCATCACATAGCAGCGCGAATGAGATTTGCTCTGGATCACAGTTTTCGGCATAACTCTTTGCGACGGTCGAGTACGTGTATATAGACGTCCTGGTGAACGCTACGCAGCCGCTACTATACAGGAAGTGGATAGATTTGGTCGTGGATTTGTGATGGTTTGGGCTGGAATCAGTATAGACAACAGAACTGATCTTGTTGTGGTTCCTGGTAGACTAAATGCCATGAATTACATCGAAAACATCTTGGAGGACCATGTGGTACTTGCGGCATATGACGTCGGTCAAAATTTCATCCTAATGCAGGACAATGCAAAGCCACATATCACCAGAAACATTTTACAACAACGTAGAACTCAGGTCATGGAATGGCCGGCGTTACGTCCTGACCTGAATCCTATTGAACACGTGTGGGATCAGCTTGACCGACGTGCAGGTGTGAGGAAGTGGTTCGTGCTCGTGGAGAGCATGCGCTGTATTAAACCTCACCAATCCACAGAAAACCCGACTGTCATCGATACCATGATAGTCATTTCCATTTTGTTTTGTGTTATTAATTTACATTTTTAAGTATAACTTAGAAGTAACTAAGAGTCAGTTTAGTTTAGAGTAACATAGTTTTTGTAATTCTCTTTAGTTAAATATATGCCGTTGACGTGTACCAAATTTGATTTGCCTACTATTATTTGAAACGTTACAGATTACGAAAAAAAGTGTTCCCCTAACTTTTTTGAGCGGTGTAGTTTAGCTGCAGGAGATTCTATTTGATCGAGATCGGTCGAGTAAAATAAAACTAGTTAGCCAGGATGTATGAAGCCTTAACTTGTTTTTATTGTTCTCAGAGTCTAGGTAAGTAATGTATTTGGTCTTTGATTGGTTGTCTCCAATACTGAAAAGTTCGCATATAGTGTAATTGAACTATTATTACTTCAGGTCCTTCAAACAACATTAAACATTGATTTGTCCATCTTCGTTATATTTTTCACCAGTTTCTCCTTGATAAAATTACAGTATTTCATATTTATATTACGTGATCCTTCATGATCCTTCATGACTATTCTCAAAATCCGAGAATAACAATTTTCGAATGTATGGTCAATTTGTCTTAATTGCAAACACTGAACATACCTACATTGTATTACAAGTACAACTAAATTACTTAAAACAATTACCGCTGAAACAAACAATTATTTTAGACGCTAAAGTAGTATAGAAAAGTCTATCAAACTACAAAATCGCGTTATTTCGACAGCTTTAAAGACAGTGTATCAACTGTTGACATTTATATGTCGGAAATACACGAATATCTATACATGTGAAGGAAAATCTGCATGAAAACAACGTTCTTCACTTTCAAACTTGTCACATAATGAACGATCGCGAATTATGGCAGATGTAACATGCAAATTTAAACAGACGAACACCCTCGGAGGGCGCGTCGCTCCATTTCATCCATACACCACCATATCAATCTTCATTTGTCTGTAAATGCGTCGCGAATATTGCACCGGGATCGATATCCATTACGTATGCTAATGCCGGAGCATTGTTACATGTCATTTATGATGCGATTGCGCAACATTTTATACCGCTAACAGGGGAAGGTTGCTGGTTAACTTTGTTTCGTTTTTAATGATAGTCACAGAATTGATAAATTACCACTAGGAAATGTGGTAACAGTTTATAGTTATTTATACACTTACGAAAGACATTATTAACGCATCAGTAAACTTCAAAGTCGGTTTTCTCTGGATCCGATAATCCTGTTTTCATGACACTTTTTATTCAAGGTTGATTTGTCAGAAATGACGTAATAGTATATTATTACACAAGTTTTATAAGACGTCAAATTGGCACACGAGTTGTTTGAACGAGTGCGCCAATACGTCTTATAAAACGAGTGTAATATACTATTTTTTCTACTTTGTGTCATTAATTTTATATAAATTTAGAAATTGTGTTTACTATATTGCGCTAAATTATAATCTAGGGTATTTTGCGTGTACCACGTGGTAGTACTGTAGTAACTGTCAACTTCGTAAGGATGGGATAAAATCATGACAAAATGTAATTGTGAATAATTTTACTCCGCTTTAGCCTACAAGTTTTAATAAATATTCAGCGAGGTCGCAACTATGATCATAATGGAGCTTGGGGCAACACTTTTAACCCTACTGTGATCAATACATGAAACATAACCTAAATAGTTAACTTTAAACAGTGGTTTCATAAGTATAATAATCACAATAGACGTGTTTGGCGGTCACCGATTAGTTACTTCAAAGAATAAGAACTTACTAAAGAATTGTTATAACGGTTAACGTTTAATATCAGTTTCTACCTAGTACCACTGGCTTATACAAGTTTACACGCACATATAATTGAAACAAAAGTCTAATTTCGGTGTAACAATTTATTAGAATAAATTATACTTAAAATTATACTAGTAAAATTACATGTGATGGAGGTAATACAAATAAGTTGCACACAACCAGAACTAAGACAAAGTCGAAAGCGACGGATAAAAGCGAATACGGCATTGAACCGGCGGAATTCGGTCCAAAATGTTACCGAAAACTTATACGTTACATAAACTAAGAAATCCTCAACACTTTAAATGTACTATAGCTTCCTACGTGTATGCTGATATTCAAGAATCTATTTATTGGGCATATACAATCTCGCAGCAGTAATTAAAATCGTTCATATCTACGATGTAGGTTTGATCCTCGCATAATACCTTATTAAAGTAAATGTGGTCCTTAAATTATATCTGAAAAGGGAATTTGATGTTTAGTTGAAAATAATGATGACGATCACTTACCAGAGTCGCAAAACATCACCGAAAACGTCATGCTGGCGTATTTTGATAAACACAGCAATACTAAGAAAGCCCCAATCCTTTGACCATACTATAGCAGGCTACACGCATGTTTAAATATGTATAGAATATTGATATTTCGAAGTTTATGCAGTTTATGATTGCAAGCGATTAAAAAGAGGCAGTGTGTAGTTATGTGTTGTACGTTTGACATATATGGCATTTGATGGCAATGTGTACATGTGTACCAATCTTAGAAAAAGTTACACTGTTTTCGGTGTTACAATTTGTTAATTGTAATACCGAGAACAATGTGTTACAATGTGTGCATTGTGAATGCAAAGTTGAAAAAATTTATTTTGATTGAAGTATCAGTTTTGAGCAGTTTTGCAAGAATAATTGTGCTGTTTGGGGAGCATCAGAAATAATGAAGAACACAATTTTCTACATTATTCAATTTTCAATAAACAATCAATGACTTTGATAGTATCACTATGTTTTATAATCATAAGTCACCGGACAAAGATTACAAACTGTCATTGTCAAAATCAAACTGTTATACGACAATAGTTGTTCCGAGTCATTCTCTAGCGAGATATGCCGCCTTGAATACAAATTCGGATTCAGAATTTAGCCACCGCGTCAGCTTAAAAAAACATGTAAAAACCTGATTTTTTTGTATTATTTAAGAATGCATGAACCCAACGACGTGCTAGAAATATTTGCGCCTAATCAGAGTACGGAATGAACAGGTTGCTATCACAAAAATTTTAGCGTAAAATATCTCAAAATGAAAAGGTGATTTGTTAATAGTGATTTAACCAACAAGTATATTAGAAAGAGCGATTAATGATCGAGACTGTTTAACGCTCGAGCGTAGCGAGAGCGTTCATTGTCGAGATCATTAATCGCCGTTTAATATTCGAGTTGGTTACAAAATTTTTTCGTCGATCGTATTCTTCTAGCGTCGTCTACATAGATTTTTCTTCGCCAATGTCTTTTTAGGTTATATGACAATTTATGTAATTTGACACTGACAGTTCTAGAGGGCGGTATGTTTTGATTGGAAGATTTCGTTTCACATATGTTCGATTGGCCAATCAAACGACGTCTTTACGTCGTGTGATTGGCTATAACAAATCACGCATTAATATAAATCGTGCATTAACAGAGTTGTTGAATAAGCGATTTCCTATTCATTAAACTGACTCATAAATAAACGATCGACGGAAAATTATTAAATTTTATAATTTTGCAAGAAATCTGATTCTAAACATTCATTATTTTGGCGCTCACTGTTTATTAACGTTAAGAACCAATAAGGCTGATCGTGAAAAATAAATAAATGTAAGCGTTCAGCGATCAAATTGAAAGTGAGGTTAGGTAGACCCGTTCCGACGACGAGTTCTGCTTTACGCGCTCAAAATCGTTTCGGCTTTGCAAAAATGTACATGAGCGTTTGTAAAACTCAAATCAATCATTTTTAATACGACATATATACTATATAGGTACGTGGTAATCATATGTTAAGGTCGGAAACTTTTCAGAACAAAGAAATCTACCAACAGTTACCATTCACAAAATCAATATTATCCTCTTGAGATATCAAGTTTCAATGGTCTTTTCTTCGAAATTTTTCTTCTGTAAGGTTTTTGCGTTTTAGTAATATTTTGATGTGGTGAAATGAAGAGACAGTGTCTGTGCGTAGAGCACACTAATTGTGGCACCATTTCCGACAAAAGTACATAATTGTACGTTTCTTTGAGAACTTTCTTTGAGAATTCGCAAATATTTGCGAATATTCGTTAAATATTTATTATTTACATTGTTTTAAACCCATGTGTCTTGGACACATGTTTTCTTAATTTTTAATTGTATTTTTCTCAAAGATGTTCTAAATGAGGAAAGCGGACGTGAAAGAGCAAAGTTCAGGTCCAACTTCAAGATTTTTCTCGGAATTCTAGCGTTTTTTGACATTTTGACCTCATTTTTTTCCTTATACCCTGATGTGATGGCAAAGTTCTGTGTCCGGATTCGTATTTACCACAAAAGCTCAATCGAAAACATTGAGTCACTTCACAGTCACATAAAAAAATCTAAAAATGTTATTAGTGTATACCATTAATCAATTAATTATTATTACCACGCTCTGCAACCCTTATGAACGAACCCAGCACCAGTCGCCAAGCAATCGGGCATTTACCTAATTTAAATAAGTAACCACTATTACAGAACGCCAATGGGCCTAAGTTGGAGTAATTTCAAAGTGCTGAGTTAGACTCTAATGTAGGTATACGCGTGACAGCAATTTATTTGTCTGTTTGGGTTAACGGCATGACCTACATTTCATAAAGTATTATGTCATAACAGCGCAAAGTATAAAATTTGGTAAAACAATAACAGCACGTACATCACAGGAAGTGGTAAACCCCACCACGTTTAAGTTAGGCCCATGGAATAATATTAACCACAGCCAGAGCACCGCGGTCACATAAGCTTCATACGCCCTTTCAGCAGTATAAATCATTGATAATTACAGGAGATAAAGTGGAATTTAAATGATTACGTGGGGTAAAACATTGCATGCGTTGTTTCGGCACCACTAAATTCTCCATTCAGGTGCCGTATGTAGGACTGGTATGTTTTATAATTTTACGCTTACGTATAGCATGATTTTATCTGTATACAAAATGGCGGAGGTGCCAGAAATATTTTATTTGTACATTATTTACAATGAGTTTTTTTGGTATAATTTCTCGTTTTTCTTTCGTGGCTTTTTTTATGCAAGCATTTTACATACACCGTACGTTACATACGTTCATTACATCGGTCGACATCTACCAATAAATATTTGTTCCAAGTTACATTTTTAGAATATAGATATTTTTCACCTTAAAAACCTAGTTCTTTGGAAATAATTGCATTATTACGTCGATTGTATTCAAATGCTTGGTACCTGTTGATACACTATTTAAAAGAATCGGCGAGGAATGACTCCATTTTTTCATCAACGTAATTAACGTAAATTAAATAAAACTTCCCAGTTGATGATTAATTATTTATTGTTATCGGCAAATAACAATAAATAATTAATCATCAACTGGGAAGTTTTATTTAATTTACATTTAAAAGAATGTTTTACAGAAAGGCATGTTTAGTTTCCATGTAGAATCATAATAATAACTAAATAATATACCCATGTATAAAAATAAAGCTGACCAGCTTTCATACCAGCGACGTCTTTTGCCAGTAGTACTTGTTTCTGTGATAAAAATACGTATGTTCCAAAAATACAACCAAGTACATTACGCTCCAATAAGAAAATCGATATCTTGGATGGAAATTGTTTAATAAATGTAGTCCAATATTATAGATATGCGTACAAAGTAGTTATCCTAAGTCTTTAAATTGCTAAAACTATCTAGTCTAAATAGAATTTAATAAAAAAGCATTTCAAACAAAACTACTAGTAGTTGAGAAATTATATGGTTCCAAATATGCTCGCTGTCTTTTTAAACAAATAAAGCAATAACATTCCATATAAAAAAATAAATTGGCAACATTTTCACAATACTAGCTAGATATATTAAACACAGTTAGTATACAGTTAGTATACAGTTAGTAATACGTCCTTTGCCACTGTTCTTACAAAAAAGTTTTATATAATAAAAAGTACGACCAAAGTTGCCAAAATTTTATGCAGTCATTGTGGATCATCCTGCATATTATAGTTTTGTAGATCACCTATTTTAGTAGTTTTTAAAACTAGCTTTATTAATGTAATGACGGTTTAGGAAACCAAAAAACAATTTCTAAAATCTTTTTTTTTTTGTAAATCCGACAACCTCCGCTATCACAAAGGAATTATTCATCGTGCTAGGTGAGTATGTTTCTAATAGCATAATATGTAAAATTAAATAAATATTTCTTCCATGTTTTATGCTTGCGTTCATTGCTCAATTGTTGGAATATGTAATTATAAACTTCGGTTTCGATGTGGGATTACGTACCTCCTCCTCTTTGTTTTCCTGAATATGAAAAACGCTTACCTGAGCATCGTTCACTCCTATTGAAAATTGCGCATAAACCTGAAAGCAACTTTCTCTCAGCCGCAATATCCGTAATAGTAATAAAGCAGTAAAATGCGAGACTGTTATTATCGGGGTGCGAATACAAAATAACAGAGAGGGAAATAAAAATAGAAGCGTTGCTTTTTTTATTGCCGTCAGAGCTAAAGCTGGAATATCCGAGTGAAAGCAGTAAACTAAAGGCATTGTTCCATCATCGGAATCCATAAAACCATGAACCACTTTTTTATTGTTATTGAGTCTAATGGCTCCAGATCACTGGTTGTAAGAATGAAGTCGTCATAAAAAATTATCGCCCTGTCGATGACGTATATAAGTCATATCGAAATATCAGTTCGACAAATGGCTACCTAGAAAGAACTTTGTATAAAAAATAGGTTAAAATAAAAGTTTATGAAACTTTATCTTTATATTTATAAAATAAAATGGTACGTCTATGACGGCTTTTAAAATATAATAATAACCGGAACTTGGTTGGGGTTTCTTGGAGTTTCGGTCAATGGTGAACCACGTATACTTATTTTTAAATATGCTTTCATAAACAACAAATCACATTAAACTCGCCCCTGAAAATGGTAAACATGCATTTCACTATTTTTAAAGACGTATCTAAACGTTAATTTTCATAAAAATACGTTAATAGAAATTCCACAAAAATGTTTTACTCACTTAAATGGATTTTTTGTAAAATTGTAAAGCAAGGGTTTCATTACTTATACAACAGAAGCTAATTTCAAATTATATATAAATACATTAATAAAATCCGTAGCCTTTCCTTATTTGTAAAGGACCTAAATGTCAAGTTTTGAGGTGCTTTAACCCATTTTTTTCACATCCCTTACCTGGCATATCTATTTAATGGTTTAAAACACGTGTTTGTCTACCTGTATATGAGAATATATAAATATAAATGCAGAATTTTATCAAAAGTTTGCTCAAAGACAAATGACTCAACTAGATTCTGGAAAAATTTTGAAACAAATGTGAAACGAATCTAGGAATCTAGAATCTATATTAGTATATATAGTTTAGATATAGTTTCGAGATATTGTTTTCTCTATTACTTAGAGAAAATCCAGTAAATGCTGCAAATGTGGTCTTAGTGGTCTTATAAATACAAATTGGTTACTAATTGTGTTCCTTTAGAATAAAGTTCTTCGTTTTTGGTTAGTCGTAAGATCGTTTTTGTACACCAAAGGAAAAAAGTGGACACGTATTTATTTTTTCTTCGAAATTTTGATTTTTAATGGTGCCTATCGATGCATCAAATTTACATAAGAAAATGCATGGGAGAAAGACATTTTTTAGTATTTTTCGAATAATTGTTCGGGGTTTGGGAAAACTTTAGATTAATGTTATAGGACTTGTAGAGGACTTTCCAATGAAGAATTTGAGCTATCATACATATGGCTTTGACGCCCCCAACCCATCCCCCAGTGCCCTGAAAACTAAGCTTAAATGAAAAATGTACATTCTTCAGAAAATGTACCGTTCTAATCACTTCATTCTCTTTTTTCTCATAGAAATCATTACTATAAGTCTAGTTGAATGTTTATAAACATTTGTCAGGTAATTTTCATTTGTTTAAACAAATTCCATTTGTTTAAATAATTCGCTTTTCTCGAAACTCCGTCGGACATCTGTTTTCTGAGTTCGAAATGGCAGTTTATTATCTTAGAGTGACATTATTCATTAAACAAATTCTTCCTATTGTTTAAACTATCAATGATTATTAATTTTCAACTGTTGTTCTAATTATGGTAGAAGTCAGGTTTTTTGTGAAATTAGCTTATAAATATCATATTCGAGGTATCTTGCCTATGTTATTAGCTAATAAACCCATATATGTTTAAACAAATTCCATTTGTTTAAACAATTCTTTTGCAATTCTCCTAACATTCACTTTTTTAGATCGGTCTGGTCAACCGTTATTGTCAAGTTACATCATTTATATTTTGGGATAATTTCCATTGTTTAAATAATAAAATATTATTCAAATGCATAATGGTGGTATACAGGTGGTATGTAAATTTTAAAATAAATTAAAAATTACAGCCACAACCTGGATTTGAACCAGGGACCGGGACCTGGTTCAAATCATTATTAAGTAAAATATTATTCGTTTTCAATATCATTTATTCGAAAAAATTGAATTTATTTAAAATCATTTTTTTCGGGAAATTGGGGAGATACATTTCTTTTAAAAATATTAAATTTTCTACCATAATTAGAAAAAAGAATTCAGACGGATTTTCGAGAAAAACGAATTAGTTAAACACCTAAAAATTTGTTGAAACAAATGGAAATTAACTGACAAATGTTTATAGGCATCTCACTAGACTTATAATAATGACTTCTATGAGAAAGAAAGGAGAATCAAATAATTAGAAGGGTCAATTTTCTGAAGAATCTAAATTTTTTCATTTAAGGGTAGCTTTCAGGGCAATGTGGGGGTGGGTTGGGGCCATCAAATCCATATGTATGATAGGTCAAATTCTTCCTTGGAAAGTCCTCTACAAGTCCTATAACTAAAGTTTTAAGTTTTCCCAAACCCCGAACAATTATTCAATGCATTTTCTTATATAAATTTGAGGCCTCGATAGGCACCATTAAGAATCAAAATTTTGAAAAAGAAAAAATGCGTGTCCACTTTTTTTGGATTTGGAAACGATTTGGGGGGATCGTTGCTTTCTAAATAAATAGCCAGTTTGAACCACCCTAATGTATATCTATACTTAAGTTCTGTGGAATTTGAGAACACTGAATACATTAACACGTGCTCCAAGGGGTTTAAAATCGAGAATGTATTTTAATTGTATAAAAAAATTATAAAAAAACAAATCTTTTCTCTTACGTTCTACTCGCAAAAGACGTAAAAGTTGTGAAGAGCTTTCTCAGCTATTAGTTCACAGAATCTTAAAAGCAACGCACCAAATTCAAGATAAAAGATATAAAATTTTCCATCTAGTGGTTGATTTTAAATATTTTTGTTCGTTTTCGATAAATCGGTTACTAAATCTGACATAAAATTGACGACCTTTGCGAGTTTTTTTTACGGAGAACACAGGTTGAAAAACTACACCTTCCTATGTAAGTGTAAAAAATTTCATGTAAAAATATCAATATATACAAGCTTTTTAAAACTTTACTTCTTTGAGTACATGAATCACACATATTTTCCCCGTAGCGTGGATACGACAACAACAATTATATATACATTACCACAATAAATAATCTACCTTTATTTGATGTAAAACATGTGTGAATTGATTCGAAAATCAGTATGGATACTAGTTTTGTAGTACGTACTAGGTCTAGTGATCTAATATAAAAATTAATCAATTTTGAGTGTTGATATCAGTTGAGTGTTGATACTGAATCCACACTAACCAACTGTATTAGGGAACAAAAAGATAGTATGCCATATTTATGTGCTAGTTTCTTAGACAATCGCTATTAAAAAATCTAATCAAATCACGCAACATGAATTATTTGCTTGTATTATTTTTATCCGTATTTCCATAGTAATTTAGTCCGTATTACTCCATATTTTTAACCTCATACTACGTACTACGTTTACTACGTTTTCATTTCTTAGACAACATGCCAACAAAGGTTAAGAATGCTGAATATTATCGACTCTTTTATCGTCATAGCTTTATAGCGACCACGATAGCCGATAAAGATAACAGCCTAACCCTTCGAGAAACATCAAGATTTACATAGCTTGCATGTCCTATAGTATTTAGGAGGGGAGATACTACTGCGTTTTGGAACGCCAAAGGGTTACGGTATATTTCTGGGAATACGGGCGCCATTATGCAAATTAGCCAGGACAAAAAGACAACCTAAGCTATCGTCCATTCGTGTCGTGTATCCATTCCGGCCACAATCATTGCGATCCATAGAAATGCCATAAAGCAGTGTTCCGGCGCATTATCTTAAAGTTGGCAGGTACATGCGCCGTAATGTAGTATTGTACTGCAGTTTAGGTACCTACGTGTTTATTTAGGATTCGAATGTTTTATGTCTTATTCCAATCTAATAAAGTGTTGTAGTTATTGTAAGTTTTGTTTATTTGGTAGTACTTTTTAAACAACTTCAATATAATATAATTAAATATAGACTTTTTGATTAGCTGCTTAGCTGTCTTTGTTTTCCTTTCACTTTAAAGTTTCTTTTACTGTTTTTTTTTAAATAAAATTGAAAAGGATTTTATGTACATATCGTAATGACTAATTGAAATAGATATAAAGGTTGTGGCAGTATTTTGTAATTAAATTTAATTTCAAATTGACGTCCTTACATGTCAACTTCATCTGCTCTTTATCTTTTTTAAGATGTATGATGTGCTAAAACTATGATTTTGGCATAAATAATGGTAAGAAAGAGTACCTGGAAAATCTTTTCATGTCTTCCAATTGTTTGAACCCCACCACAAGAATATTACCAGTGTTTCAAGGACTGATACCGTTAAAGCATTATTTGTACTTGGATTACGTACATTTTACGCAATAAACTACACAAGACAACTATTCTATCCGACCGATTTTCTTTTCTAAAGTTGTCGTTGAATATTCTTTACAATATATCCTTATTGTAAGCCTTTTTTTAATTTTTTTTAACGTTTTTAGAAGCAATAAAATTTCATTTATTGTTTGTTGAATTGCAATCCGGAAATAATAACTTTCTGTCTTGTTATAATTTTCCGTTTGTTTTCACAAGGATTTCCCTTCAAAATCAATCAAAATCAGTTTGACTAAATTACAAACACAATACTTATTTAGTAATCGTTGTAAGGAATATATAATCGATTCTCATATTTTTTTATAATTTTGTATTTCCAAACAAAAATTAAACAGTTTTTTATCAGTATTAACTAAATGCACTATGATGCTTTTATAAATGAATGGAAAATGTCTCAACAACTTTTTTGTCGATAGGGATGGCTCATTTTCTTATCAATTTTATGGCTGCTGTCTTGAAAATTCTGACATTTGAATACTGTTTTCAAAGATAGGGACAAAATTCTTGCTATTGTTTTGTTCGGTATACGGTTTTATTTTTTTATACATACAAATTGATGTTTTCTACTATGTTTACGGAGTTTACGCATTATACTGTTTCGTTATTTATTATTATTGGGCAATATTAATCTAAAATCAGTGGTTGATCATGATCCAACCGAACGGTCCGTATTAACTGCCAATAATTTCGGCAAGTACCTACTTGGTTTGTACAATTCCAGAAAAATCACTGACATTGAAACTACCGCCGGCAATTTCTGTATCCTTATATAAAATCACTCAGGAATGAACAAGTAAACATTTAGAAGCTTACCATCGCATCGTTAGCAGAGCTGCTGTCATTGCAGTGTAATAATTCGTCAACTTCATGCAATCATCTTCATGCAAATCAACCTATTATGTATATTACTGTCGTTCGAAAAAGACTATTTTGTTTTGCCATTTTATTTGTTTGCTGCTCCATTTTTAGTTTTCAACTTCAACGCTGCTTTAATCAACAGGTACGATTTTTGTTTTGTCACGTTGTTGTGTATATATTCGTTACTCAGAGATCCACTTCTATGCAAATCTTGATAACTGCCTCTAATGCAAAGACATTTAAGGAAAATACAAAAGCCAATCTGTGGACAAGATTTTGAATTATACCCGTTGGGAATACTATTTTTTTTGGGCAAGCGGTTTAGGAAAAAAAAATAGGAATCGCGAAAATGCAAAACGCGTGCACATTTCTATATATACTTTTCTCGTGCTCATGTTCAAACCAAGGGACCTCAAATGGTGTTTACCAAGTAGTTTCAGAATTGCAACCAAGGGTAGTCTTTTTCAGTAGACTTTTTCATTAGCCTATCTGTAGTACATTTTCGTAGATACTTTACACAACATTTTTCCGCCATTATCTTCAGCAAAAAAATCAAAAAGATTATTTGATATCACTGTATTAAGGAATATAATCGTAATACGTTAAACAATAAAAACCGACAAATTTCGTCTTTAATCACATCATAGTCATCTCAATTAATAAACAAGTCATTTTTTGATGACTTGTTGATCAAAATTGACGATCGGTATGTCTAAATTTTATTCTTCGTACATATCGTATGTATCGCCTAATATATTAATGTCAGATGGTTTTTGCTCCATAGCTTTAAAGTTAAAGGTTTCAGTATTCATGTCAGCATACCTAGAGAATTCACTAACGTCTGATAATTCTTTTGAGAGCATCAAGGAAAACATATAGAAGTGATATCAGTCATTTTGGGGCACAAAAGTCCTAAAATGTGTCTCCATAGAGCTCGTTCCTCGAGGAGTAAGTATCGAATAATCGTCAACGTAAATTAGCTGCTGCCACAAGTACGACAAGCGAGCCAAATATCAAAGCCGACACTAGACGTCTGGCACAATCAGAAAAACAACTACCATTACATTGCAAATGTAAATATGATAAATTTGAATCTCAATTTGTGTCCGTAACACACGGCGTAGCTCTCCACGTTGCAGATTACCAGCTTGTACGGCGGTAAGCTACAATAATATATAGTAAATCATACCAGACAGAAGCGAAACCTCCGGTTATTAATCTCGACGTGCTCGACAGTTTGGAACAGTTCCAGTGATTCCAACCAACTCGGCTACGACAGGCAGACAGTAAGTCACTGTGCATAAGTGGTACGCTAAAAATTATCGTAAGAGGAATCAGTAGTGCTGGTACGTCCTATAAAATAAGCATCCAGCTTAATGTTGTATCAATTCTTTCATGTTATATATCAAATTATAGATAAAGGTGTATTACTTGCTGTGGTAATGTATATGAAGGGTGCACGGGAATAACGATCAAAGTTCATTTTTGGCCAAATTGAGTTAGCTCTGCCATCTCATAGCTACTAACGAGCACTACGAAATAAAGCACCAACTCCTTAGAAAAACCGATCGCAATCACGTTAATTAACGCGTTGAAATAAAGTGTCCTTTGAAAAAAGCGATCAAAGTCCAAGCGTACTTTCATAGAACGATCAGGGTCCATTTGTGAAATCTGTTATATGGATATATCACCTACCAAATAGTATCTGGAATAAGTTAAATTTCGAATATTTTATTCTATTAGTAATAATAGTAGTATTCACCACAAAATTCAATATTATCATTCGGATATCCTCCTACAGATACCTGTAGCTGTTGCGACGAATATCTTGCCCGTAAATGTAGCTTGGAAAAAGAAATTGCATCTAGTTTAAATAAAGCTGAGTTAGAAGCAGAACTAAAGCAAATTAACTCACAGTATACAGTACATTTAGAGAAAACAAGCATATTTTATACCAGAAGAAGCCAGGCAAAGAAGACAGCTATGAAAAATAAAGAATTCGAAGTTATATTGCAATGAACTTCCAAAAAGACTTCCATGTCCCAATATAAGTACAAATGATGTGTACTTCAAAAGGCAACTGTCATTTTATTCCTTTAATATACACGTGTTATCACGAAGGATTCCATATTTTATACGTACGACCAAACGGTTGCTGCGAAAGGAGCAGATGTAGTGTCTTTTCTACATCACTTCTTTATAAACAGTTTAACTGACGAAGTTAAAGTACTTGAAGTGTTTTGTGATTCGTGCGCAAGACAAAACAAGAATTATACAGTTCTACAGTATCTACATTACCTACATAAGGAAAAGGTTTCAATCTTTCAAAATTACATTTCCAGTTAGAGGACATAGCTATCTTGAAAGCGACAAAAATATGGGATTAATTAACCAAAGAAGCAGATGTGAGCTACCTGATGAACGGAATGACGTTTTTGAAAGGGCAGGAAAGAACCCGAAACTTTTTTCAGTGGTCAAAGTCAACCAAAATCATGTGCATAGTTGGACGGACTTTTTAAAACTTTATTACAAAGCAAAGTGCTCGTTTGGTACACGTCCAATTTCTGAAGTAATAGCTGAAACAGATACCCAAACAATCACTCTACGAACTTCTTTCAACGGTAGCTGGGAAAATTATATAATTCGAAATAAAAAAAATTGTGGACAGCGATTCTCCCAAGGTGTTATATAACAATCGAATCCCTATCAGCAAGGAGAAATATGCGAATCTGCAATATCTGAAAAAAATTTGTTTAGCTCCCGCGCAGGTTTTCTTTTCCAATTTACCCACCGCAGCTACGGGAGATGAGGAGGATTTTATTTACTACCTGTAGTGACCACCACTTTACAAAAAAAAACTAATATTTATTAATTAACATGCGTTTTATAGACTGTCACCAACAACGGATTGGACTTTGAACGTTATTCGCAAGAAAAATCGGCATCTTATTAAATATTTAGTTTTTTTCTGTTTGCAATTAGTACTTAATGATTTTTTATTTGTAGTAAACTTATTGATTTAGTTTGTTCTTTAGCATATAAAAGAATCACATTTCATTGAATTTTCTTTTACGATTTATAGAGGTCGAAACATCAAAATTGAGTTTTCTCGAATATACTAAATTGTGACTTTGATCGTTACTCCCGTGTACCCTTCATATGTATTACTTGTTGTTGTTGTTTCCACGCTACGTGATAAAATATAACTTATTCATGTACTCGAAGAAGTAAAGTTTTGAGTGAAAAAAGGACGTTAGATATTGATATTTTTACGTGAAATGTTGTACACTTATAGAGGAACGTGTAACTTTGATCTACTATGTGGTACTTTTTTTAATTTTAACCTGAGTTCTTCGTAAAGAAATCAGCCATATTATGTCATATTAAGAAATAGATTTGTCAAAACCGAACTGAACTATCAAAAATCTTCCACTAGACGGAAAATTATATATCTTTTATCTTTAATTTGGTGTATTTCTTTTACGATTATGTGAACTAATTGCTGAGAAAAACCCTCCGAACTTTTGTTTGTGTTGCCAGTAGAATGTACGGGGTACGAATTCCCCTTAACTCCATTGGAGAAGTAAAATAAAATCTCTCTTGATATCGGAATTAATTGATAAATAAATAATACTGACATAGTATAGGGTGGGGTGGGGCGCATTTGGACATGGGACACTTTTGTACAATTGCGATTTATGTCTCCATTTGCGAAAATATTTAAGCAAACGTAAATATAGGTACTTCATGAACGAACGGTTTCTATATTTACATTTGTGTTTAAATATTTTCGCAAATGCAGATAGAAATTTTATTTGTTCAATTGTGCCCCATGCTAAAATGTGCCCCACACTACCCTCCATATAAATCTCATTTATCACAAAAGCATCTATAAACTACAGTTTACAGATCGACTTTGCTGTGAGAACGAGAACATACATTGTAAACCTTCATATCTCCCGCTATGTTTATCAAATAAAGCTCTCTTTTTAAAATACTCATCACAACCTAAAAAATAGAAAAAAAAACATTTAAAAAACAAACATCTCGACAGATGGTACCTTTTCCCAGATCGCGTAGTGCATAAACTTCGTACATGTTTGTACTATGTCGATAAAAACTCAATAATCTGAGTACCTACGATACTTCCATTAAATGGAAACCTTTGAAGTGTTTATAATCCGGTGCATCAGTGAACGAATACAGCGCGCCCGGTATTTTATTATTTGATGAAGCGATATTTACTTCCAGCTTTCACCGGCACATGATAGTATTACTAGCGTAAGATTCACTCGTGAAAATTTAAAAAATCGCATTGCAATTTTACGAGCATTGATTTACCCTTTATTTCTTGTATTTCTGCTTTAGTTCTAATGTAATTATTTAAAAAATATATTAATTACACTCTTACATTGCGTAGGATTTCTCCATATCGATTGATGAGCAAATTTAAGACATTTATATAAAAAATGCTGTTGAGGTATAGGTATCGAATTGATAAACTCGTCCTTTTTTTAAGTCGGTTAAAAATGTTTGACTATCAAATTGATATACATTATCAGGAGCAGGTATACGTGAAAATGGCGTAACTTTCATATACCATTTTTGTATAATCTTTTACACGAGAAATTGGCGGAGGGAAACAACCCCTAAATAACGACAACCCTGTACTATATTGTACAGAGTGTCCCACTCTGTACAATATAGTACAGGGTACACAACGAAAGACGCAATAGAATCAGAATCAGAAGAACTAAAGCCAAAAATTTTGAATCCTTATTTTGCTAAAATCCTATACCCGAGTAAAAAAAACTTTTCATTCTTAAAAAGAGCATATACTAGATTGTAAAAAAAGAAATTGGTTTGTCTGTTCAACATACTTGTTATGGCGTGTTATTGTTTTCCACCATGAATATTAGGAACTGGAGGAACAGGTCTTCAAATGAGCATCTTGATGACTTTTTACCAACAGGAATTGACTGGCCAACGCAATGCAATGCCCAAGATCACATTGCATTAAACTTTGTATACAGTAATTGTTTATTTCAAAAGTATCCACCCTTAATAACTCTTGACCTGATACGATTATTGCTTTGAGTGGAAACACGTCGATTTAGATATCGAGGGGGAAGTTCAAAAATGGTACCTAGAGAATTTTAGGTTTCATCCCTTTACCCCCCAACCACCCCACTTTGTTCAAATGGCACCCCCTACCTTGTGATACATCATTTGAAAGGGCACAAAATTCTCTACTCAACCATGATAAAGAATAAAAGAAGAATAAAATTGATCGATTGCTTATTAAGATAGACTACACAGAAGATGGAAGGCATGAAATAACTCAACCCTTAATAACGCCTGACCTGATGCGATTATTGGTTTGAGTGGAAACACGTCGATTTAGATATCGAGGGGGAAGTTCAAAAAGGTACCTAGAGAATTTTAGGTTTCTTCACCCCCAGCTTCTTCCTTCACCCCCCAGCCACCCCATTTTGAAATTTCAAATGGCACCCCCTACCTTGTGATACATCATTTGAAAGGGCATATAATAGTTGAGTAGAGAATTTTGTGCCCTTTCAAATGATGTATCACAAGGTAGGGGGTGCCGTTTGAAATTTCAAAGTGGGGTGGCTGGGTGTTGAAGGGATGAAACCTAAAATTCTCTAATAATCAAAGAAAAACGCAGAACGTCATACGAGTATTAGATTTTATTGTAATAGTAGACCGATCGATTTCGTCATTGTGACATCATCAGGCTAATCTAAAAGGAGAAATTCTCTAGATACCATTTTTGAAGTTCCCCCTCGATGTCTAAATCGACGTGTTTCCACTCAAATCAATAATCGCATCAGGTTAAGAGTTATTAAGGGTGGATACTTTTGAAATAAACACACCGTATATTGGTTGTTATTGTAGAAGTACTTATTTAATCTAAGAATATATACAATAATTTATATCCTTCTGAACTCAAGAGTCCATTTTGTTGAATACTTGTTATTTAATGTCAAATTTTTTGAGTTTGGGTCTCAGGAGAATATAATAGGTAGGTATTTTAAAGTTTCAGTTTCAGTATATTTTTTGCATGATGTGTAAGTATTATTATTTATAAATGTTCAACTATATATCATTTTTCTTAAAAAAATAATGGTGCCATTATTTTATGTCCTTGCTCTAAGGAACAAAAGGTTTTGGACCCCAGTTGTGTGCCTTCAAGGTACCATTGAATTCTCATTGATGGGCTGCTTTAGCAAAACTGTTGCAAAGCTGCACAATTATTAGTCATAAGTCAAATTGTTAGTGATTAATGAGTGTTATCTAGTCTTATTGTATTAATTTATTGACATTATGCTCGTCCATATAGTTATTATTTATATCAATAAATTTAATTTAATTTTATAAACAACAGCCTTTTTGCTGAATAATGCATCATGAGCAGCAATACCAATAAATAATATAATAAACCCAAAGAATACTAAAGTACCGACGGACAGAAGAAACGTACACATCAACAAACACAATCAAGTTACAACACCCTTGTTATTCCGACAGGAGGGCGCAATATACCGAAAAATATGAACCCATTCACTGACGCCTCACTCCCGCGCTCATATCCTAAATCTACCGGAAGCCTAATAAATTCTTTTTATTTCTACCGCGCGCGCACGTCGCAAAATTTGCCGGAAACACGGTAAATTCGCCTTCCGTCCGTGTCACGTCCTAGCGTGTGTGTATTTTCCGTCACAACCGAGCGACATCCGACAATTTTCCTCTGTCGTCCAATTTCCGACATGCCGGGAATAGTAGGCAGAGGATCAAAAAGAAGGAGGATCTTAGTGCGTCGTTGTGACGACACGCACGCTCGACCCATCACTCCTTGGACTATTTTTAGCGGACCTAATTGCCCATGGACGAAACTCCGACTTTTATTGCATTCCTGCCAAATATCGCAGCGAAAGCTACCATGGCTACTTACTCCGCCATAAACAGTTTTGATGAGTTTAAAAGTGGATTTGGAGCCAATTTACTAGCTAATGAATTTCAGCACTTGATACGAAATTGAGGTGACTTTTGACTAGCGAAGTTTAGTACTCCGCAGGTACTATAATAGCAGTACTATAGCAAAAACTATAATAGCAGTAGTATAGCTTGTCCCATTTTGACAAGCGCCCCGCAGAGTTTTCCAAATGTTCTCGTGCTTTTAAGTAGAATCTGTTGTCCGTTTCTAGTTACGCAGATAATCGCAAATAAAGTTAAACTGGTGCAAAATACACATTTTTGTTTTATTGGCTAATTACTCTCATTATTGTGTATTTTATCAGATGTGTTCGTCTGAAACCCGTCTGCGGTCGGAAAAGCATGAAAAAATGCGTTTATATTGCGAACGAAAAAGGGACCAGTTGTCGCTATCACGCTACGCTCTAGCGCATTACGGTGTTGCCGCATACAGTGGCAGAAACAAATATCTGTATGATAGCAGTTTATAAACTTGTTTGTATAAAATATAATTACAAAGTTATATAATATTCCTGGACAAATACTTCAATTATATGAACTTCACTTTTTGTTTGTTTGTTTGTCGATTTGATTGTTTGTCTGTTTGTTATGTACAAATCTTGTAATCGATATTATTTCTACTTCCCAGTGTCCAATCAAGTTAAAATTTTGCATGTGTACAGATTTCCGGTGACAATACAAGAAGCAATAAAAAAAATATTGAAGCTTTTCCAAAATAGGAAAAAAATTCCAAATTTGGAAAATTTGACCAAATGAGTTGAAATTTTGCCTGTGGCCGGATTTCCGGTGACAATGACAAAGCAATAAAAAAAATTGGAAAATTTTCTAAAATTTTGAAAATATTTTGAATTTGGAAAATATGTCCAATCGAATTAAAATTTTGTATGTGGACAGATTGCCGGCGACAATGCTCGAAAAAAATAAAATGACTAACAAAATGGAAAATTTTCAAAAATTGTAATTTTGTTTATAAAGCGTAGTTTTTAAAAAAATGCACTGTTTATATAAATTTATTATGAATGTATTTCCATGTTTATGTCCCTAGTTATGTTTATTTCTTATCATTAAACGTTTAAAATAATTTGATACTATCTGATTTATTTGACACTCCCAATTTGGATTTTTAACTGACATAAGTGTTGAAATCAGACAGCTGCATAATTATGTAACAGGAAATAGGGTGACAAAAGTTGCAAATTCACGTTAATTTATTATGGTTGCCAGATTACACTCGGTGCCATTTTGAATTATAAACATCTAACTTCAGATATTTGTTTTCTTCTGAATCCGACAGTTAATTACATGTTTGGTCGCCATATTAGATCCGCCATTTTGAATTCTAAAAATCTAAAAATAAATTAGATTTGGAATCAGAGGACCCCATAAACCCCTTACGAGAATGCTTAAGTCTTCTTAAGACTCGAGAGATGAAGATACCTAGCTTACACTATACATATTGTAGGCCCAGGCCAATGACGCTATAGATTAAAAAACCTATAAAATCCAAACGGAATAATGAAATAATAAATTCTACTAAAAATCTTGAAACTAATATCGAAATTGTTCCAAAAATGTTGGAGTCAGCGTAACTTCCAAATATGCGGGAAGTTATTAACTTTTAAACTTTGCAAAAGTTTGAAGCGTCATAGCGCTAAAGTTTAATTTTTGCACCAGCAACTTAAATATTTTTTTTTTCAATTTCTCTTTATGGTAATCGGCTTAAAATGTTGGAGTACCTTTGCCGTAACTTATTCTATCTAAAAGCGCTCATAACTCAATTTCGGTCAACTGGTCCCTTTTCATATCCAGGCACACAGATAATAAAACACAAATGTTTTATTGTACACTGGTTAATTGGGAGTCTACCAGTCTACAATAAAACATCTGGATTTTATTATATTCAACTAATATTGACTAATTTGTCAATAACAAGGCTCTCAGCTTAATGCCTACAAAGCAGTTCCTTTCTTCCATTTGAACTTAGAGGTGTGTTGGTTGTAACCTCTCGGCTGTAACTGTAGAATTGCATTTTTTACGGTAAATACTGGACGAAATGTATCAAAATATCAAAACCTTACCACTAAATTGACATATTTTGCAAAACATTTGGTTTTAATTTGATATACTCATTCTATACAAAGTGTTATTGTTATTATTATTTCAATATGGTAAACCTTATCTACGTTTACTTGAACACATCAAAACCTTACCCCTAAATTGACATATTTTGCAAAACATTTGGTTTTAATTTTATAGACTCATTCTATACAAAGTGTTATTGTTATTATTATTTGAAAATGGTAAACCTTATCTACGTTTACTTGAACACACCAAATCTTATCATCCTTGAAATTTTATTAGAGCCTGGAACCCCTAACGTTCACGCTAGCGCCTTTTCTTTGTATTTTACCGCAAAACGGTTACGATTTCACAATTCTAGTTTCAGTACAAAATTAATCCCTATAAAATTATGCACAAAAAAGATATATTCCACCTTTTCTAAAATACAGTGGTTTTTAAATTGCAAGTGCCCCAATATAGGGGCTTGTAGTTTAAGAACCATACTATATATAATATAATATTTTTTATTATTTCGTATTTATTATTTCATACAGGGGTATTCCAATATCAACATTTCCTTTTGTTAATAATTATAGGTTTTTATTAAATATCCAACAAAAACATCTGTCCAACTCTTTTTGAGAAAACATAAACTTATTCCCGCGATAGTGGGCTAAAATTAGCAAACACAGTAACCATATAAATTGGGTAGCTCGTAGTTTGGGAACCGCTGTATACAAGAAAATGTGATCTGATGTGGCCAGGCACATGCCTTTATCATACTATACAACAGTGTTTCTCCTAGCTATTGTTGCGCGCATGTTTCTCCTCGTCATGGCAATCTCGACGAATTTGCGTGTTGAAAACGCATTCAACGCAAACGCTGATGTTATGACAATCCTATCAATAGAATCAAAATATTTCTCAAATCCTGGCAAACTAGTTTTAATGCAGACACGAGCGATATCGATGAAATAGAATTTGATCATGTAGCTAAACTCATTTAACCAAAAAATATCATAGACATAAATTATACAACATTTCCTCTACTTTAATTTATTATTTAACTATTTTGACTAAACTACAGAAATGGCGGACCATTTGCAAAATTGTTGAAAAATACTAAGAGTAAATCTCGAGTTCCTTTGGACCCTTTTGAACAAAACTTCTTTCAGCTTTAGTCATAAAACTGACACGACTACAATACTTTGTCATTCTATATAAAAAGTAGTAAGTACTTTTTTTTGTACAGAATTTTATAGACAATATTATACAGGAGCGAAAATTACGAAATCGTGACCGTTTTGGGGTAAAATGCAAAAAACCGCAAACGTGCACATTGGGGGTTGGCTTTTAGGAGTGCTAGGCTCCTACTAATAATTCTATATTTACATTTAAGTCTGTCAATAATAATTATAGTTTTGTATGAAATATGTATTTTTTAATGATTCTTAAATACTCTTAAACAACAATTACTGCCCTTCAATACATCGACCCTTTACCTATTCCACAAACTGATTTCCCATGCTTTATTTAACATATAGTAGAAAATTGATTTATTTTTTTGGCATTTGTTCGAACACAAAAATATGTTGGTTCTTACCTTCCTCTTCAAGTCCTTTAAAAACTATTTGTCATCATTGTGGACATCGTGTATCTCATAACGGATCTGAAATCAAACAATAATTAGGTTAATTTAAAGCCATAATTCCATACTTTGTTAAACTATAAAATGTTTCCATACATTATTTGTCAAACAGCTCTTTTAAATTGTTGCAAGCTAGTTTTGCAAAAAAAGAGAATGAATTATGTGTTTTACGAGCATTATACGAGATTTTACGTGGCATAATCCATATTGATTATAAATATTATGTATTTTTTTTGGGTTTAAACATTCAGCGAGTCCGATATCCGTATAATCTACTAATAATTGAGAGTTCTGTGCTGAACCACTGACCGCACTGGGAGCGGATTTTTGCACGCCACATATTGGCTGCAATTTTAATTATTGGGAAATATATTAAAGCCAGCGTAATGCTATTTCATTACACCAGCACCGATACCGGTAGGAAATTTTGGATGTTGGTTCTCGATATTGCGCACCGGTAGAAACGTGGTTATAGCGAAATATTACATTATGGGTATCCCCGGTTTACCCTATTTGGCGTAAATTATATCCGACCGGCTGTGGTTCTCTCATTTTTAATTGCTACCCGAACAATTATTCCTGCCTCCCAGCACAATTATTGGCTGTGTGCGAACGAACGATATACCGGATAAAATGTTGACGTGTTCCGGTTGATTGATTATTACAGCGCCCCGATATCACACTTCCTGTGTACTTGACGCACTATTAACTATTCCACCGTACCGTACTAATTAAAACTATGTTGCACCGAAATAATGAGATGGAATTAATTGTGTACGTTAGTATTCGGCAGGTATGCTAATTTTAAATGCATATTTTATATTAGCGTTGACAAGTTTGATAATTTATAGGTTTACCATCAATACCGGGTGTAAATTAACACTGACATATAATGTGTGTCACGGGACGTTGGAGTGTATAGACATTTTTGTTATTATTAGATAGAAACTCGGTTAAATGGACAAAGTAGTGCAGATTTGTGTGCTCTCTGATACTCGGTGAGAAGACAGTTGAACTCCTAATGGTTTAAGAGATATTTTGAAAAAAAAATCTGATGTGGCCAGGCACATGACTTTATCATACTATACATAAAATTAATAGTTTAGCTGCATGAGATTCTATTTGATCGAGATCGGCCATGTCTGCATTAAAATAAAACTAGTAGAACTAGACAGATATGTTGATTATATTGACAGTAGGTATTGTCAAAACATTAGCGTTTGACACTACCTACTGTCACTAGAATCAAAATATCTGACAAATTCTAGCTAACTTGTTTGAATGCAGTACGACCGATCTCGATGAAATTAGAATTTGCTCATGCAGCTAAACTATGGATTGTACAAAAAGATGTCATAGTCATAAATTATTCAGAATTTCCTCATCTTTAATTTATTATTTAACTATTTCGACGAAATTCCAGAAACGGCGGATTATTTGCAAAATATTTCAAAAATGCTAAGACTAAACCTCCAGTTCCTTTGGACCTTTTTCAACAGAAAGCTTTTCAGCTCTAAGTTTGGTTATGAAACTTCTAAATATGAAGTTTCGTCGCGATACCTTTAGTAGTTTCTCCGGAATCGTCGCCACAAAAACGGGTACACACACAAACACATTACCCACACACACACACATACAGTTACACACACACAGACATTTTTTTGTACCTTGGTCAAAAATGTTCAGGGGACCCAAAAAGACATATTTCCGCTAAAATCTCAAAAAAAATTTTTGGCACGATTACAATACTTTACATACTGCGTATGATAAAGTAAAAAGCAAGCAATGTTATTATTTTTAAATATGGTTAGAAGTTTTATTTACAACTAGATTATGTCAGTTTGAAATCTTTTTCGCCAGTGAATTCGCTGTAAACAAATGAAACTTATGGGGGCTATGTTAGTTTTATACATATTCCTGCTCAGCATTTTTTCTAGTAATAGTAATTTAATAGTAATAGTAATTTAATATGACAGGAATACATGTTTAATACAATCGGATAGCTAAATTTACTGAACTTTAGTATTATTTGAGTGTACTATCAATGTGTGAACAATCACCCATTAGTAGTGATTACAATAACGGACTAAAATCTCAATACCGGTATTCGGTAAAAAATTACTAATAGAAAATTTACTTATTAGATTTATATCCAGTTATTATGACTAAATATGACAATAAAATAAAAAAGCAATAAAAATTTATTCCTTTAAAAAAAAAAATACGTTCACAGTTTCTATTTGCAAGAATAATAAGTACATATAATATATAGCATAATAATTTGTTTTTTTAAATTTTTTTATTATAATTTTTTTATGGTACTTTGTTTTGATTTGCTTAACTAAAATTTCTTACGTTAGCTCCTATTTTTACTCTCACAAAATCATAAATTGTACAAATACAGACATGTACATTAAATTGTAAAGATTGTCTAATACTAATGAATAAAATACAGCAGATCTTCTTCAGAAGAAAATTCAAATTATATGAAGATATCGGTTTTTAAGTCGCATAAGTTAAAATTCCCTTACGTATTTCTCAAACTGTCAGTATATCTAAACAATTGTTATAATGTACTTTTTATATGAATATGCTAATACTGAAATACCGATAATTTTTACATTAAAACCTGTTTTCAATATCTGACAAAATTCGTATAAGTTTGTACACAATACAACTAATTGGCAGAAATACAAATTACAATTTAAAACCAACAGAAAACAGAAAGTGCAAATAAAATACATATTTTTGTCAGTTTGTGAGCAGCTCACACCTACAACAACAGCAGAACACACTTTTGATACACACGATACACATCCAATGTAAATATAAAAATTCAAGTAAAATTGCAATCATTTGTTATTCTGTTGTTGTGGTGCAGTCATGTTTAATTTTGACTTTAAAATTAGTAACAGGCTGGAGTTTTCTATGTAGCTTTATTAAGACGTTTTAAACAATATATCAAAAGTCTCCATACCGATACCACCGCAACACACGTTTTTATAGTGTGTGAAAATGGGAGAATTGAGTTTTTTTGCTATTATCTCGGAAACTATAATTTTCTCAGAAAGGGCTATAGAAAGGGTTTTATCACTTTCTTCTTTACAGAAACCTATGTCGACTACAACATCTAATGAGTAATTTTGTACTTTAAAAAAATATGGTTTGGCAGTTATTATGTTTGAAACACGTTAGGTATGGCAATAAAGTCATTTTTACCATAAAGCTGTTAGTTTATATTATTGGCAAAACACAGTATAAAAATGAGCGGATGAATTGATTAGGACTGTTGATATATTGCTTATAACTTCAAAACAAAGTTTTATCTTTTTAGACCTAATTTTACCGGAATATAATAGCGCATAAATTTGATTCGTGTGCAGTTTTCTGAAAAGACCGTAAAATTCATCATCGTCCAAGACATATCCTATAAACAACTTAGGCTAATATTTATGATGGTCATAATTTTACGTGGTCGCGTCAGATTATTAGTTTACAATAAAACTTTTATCGACGTGCTCGTAGCGTAGGCATTATTTATTTTTGTTACGACCATGCTGCCAACTATAACTAGTACCTACAAAAAGTAGAATCTCTTGTACAATTTTATACTTGCTTGAAATCATAAACATAACAAAACAACATGTGCCAAAATATTAAGTACCGACATCAAATACAAATCAAGGTTTTATGTTTGTATACAGAATGGCGACAATTAACCTACTGGTAGCGGTAACATTTGGAGTGGGCCCTACGTCAGAATCAATATATCATATCTGACATTTAGGGTGCTACACAAAGAAACTCGCAACCACGTCCCTCAACAATTGTAAAAGATGCGTAAGTAAGCAGGATATTGGAAACAAATATTTTGAGACAACTAGCTAAGGTCAAGGCCAATTAAAAAATAGCACACCACTGCTGAACAACAAAGAGTACAAGATAGAATGCAAGATAAAATGCCGAATTTTGATGATAATAATAATAATAATAATAGTGTAATAACTTGTACGGTCCCTTAAATCGTCCCAATGCAACCTGCTTTTTGAAAATTTTATTTTAATATCCAGGATTCCAAGACACCACCAAACTACAATAATTTAGTTTGTATCGAAAAGTATAAGTTGTCTTAATATGGATCATATAGTCAAATCACTATTACTAGACTTCTGAGAGAAATAGACTATATCCTATGAAAGGATATCCTATGATTTCAGTGCTCCACTAGTAGTGATTCAACCATAGGTCCTAACCTATGGCAGGACATATCCTAATATGTCCTGAATAGGTCCAGCTGTGACAGATAATATTTCAATCCCGACCTTTTGAGTATTAATTGTAATAACCTTCGTCAGGATTAAGTTTGAAAACAGTTTTGACAAATAGAAAAGTCACAACTGGCACTCATATAAAATAAAATTTAGAAAATTGTTATTTGATGTTAGGTTCGGTATACACATAAAAACAATCGTAGACTTTATATGGAATGACACAAAACAGTTAATTGGTACAATTTACAATAAAATTGTTAGATTACAGTTATTTACTGTTATGTTTACTTAAATCTAACAAAATAATGTAATATGTACAATAGATAAACAAACAAAAATGATCATTCAACAACAATTTAAGAAAATAAATGACATTATTGTTGTTCATTCGCAAATATTCCAGTCGGATCAAACATCGGACAGTTTTCTTTTGGAAAAGGCAGGTAAAATAAAAAAACCATAATTGAGTATAGATAACAGAACATTTCACAGATTTCCAATTGCTTAATTTGTCAAAATTACAATAATAGAAACTAAGCGATTAGCCTACACGGCAACTAAAGAAATGCAAAAATAACCGACATAATTGTCGGATGTTTTTGCTGTTGGCTAGGGTAGTCCATTCAGTTATATTGGTATATTGTATTTGATATCTACTCAAAAGTTTGTCCTATCTTTGTTTCTGTGTATTCATTTAGCCATAAGTCATCCAAGTATTTTATATGTATAAGAGATGCGCATAACAACAAATTATATATTTTGGCGCACGGCATAACCCGGAAATTATGTGTTTTCAAACTAAATCTGTACAGACATAGTTCGCGGTTGAGAACAAAAAATAATATCAACTAAAACTGACGTATACAAATTTCTGCAAAATCCATTGAATCGTGAAAAGTATATTTTCACTGTTACACTGTATAATTAGTGTCACTTAACTAAACATTTTGACATATTTTCACGTCATTATTCATCATTATTCTCTTTCAAGATCACTACCACACGTGTGACATAAGCGAAAGGCATAAGACGTATCCTAATGATGACGGATTCGCAACTGTACTCTAGTATTTACCTTAATTATTCGAAATGTTGAAGAAATTTTAATGAAGAGTAGGCGTTTCCATGAAACAATAACGTCAAGCACAACGTCGGTGACGTCACCGACAATCGTCCACGTGTTAAATCTGGACGCCCGAACGAACGCACCTCACAACTCACGCACCTAAATCGAGTCGCCTAGGAAAAAATAAAAACCTCGCAAAACACGACAAATTTAACCCGGACTCTCGATTCGTTCGCTTATTTTCAGTCGGTTTCAGTTTATTTTCACTACATGGGCGATGCACCTCGAGTTCATCAGTTACCGAGTGTTGTAGTACGTGTGTACATAAGCTTACAAGGCCCGCCGCGAACATTAATTTTAAACGTATTACGGGATTTATAGTGTTGAGGAGATCCGCCTCAAAATAGACTACGAGGCAGTCAGGCAGGCAGGCGGCTGTGAAATATGAGTTACAGCGACGTCGAACATGTTTATCGACTTTAATTTGCTTACCGAAGGGCCCCTAATTGGAATTAGTCCAGCTGGAAGCTAACAGACTAGCTGAAACGCTTTAAGGGTCATTTTTGAGTGGAGCTGTTTTAATCGATCCCATTTGTGTTGCATAAGTGAGAAATTCCGTGGAAAGTATTGTAAATATATAATTAAATAAATTAAATAGTGATGGTGTATGTCGAGAATATCAAAATCCTATACTGCGATAAAGAAAATGAAAGTTGACTATTGTGTTTCCGCCATCTTTAAATCTAACGATCTATTCTATTGAGGTCCAGAAATTTTTCAGAGATTCCAGAGATTCGTATTCAGGGCATATAATTCTATTCAAAACGCATTTTCATATTCAACTTAGATTAATGCCTGTTCCCCCAGAGCTATCAATACATACTTTATAAATTTCAATTGTCCTATTCTCGATAATTTTTGAGTGAGACTAAAAAAATATGGTGTTCAATTAAAAAGAAGATCAATGACGTCACGAGGTTGAAGGTTGAAATTGAATTTTACACAGAAATGTGTATTTTGGTTATAAAACTATTAACGTAAGAACTAAAAAATGAGTTCGTTTAAAAAAATCTCATGTTTTCATACTTTACGCGCTCGCTGTTTGTAGCTATTTTTAACTCTTTTACTTGGCAAGTAAAAGGATTGATAAACTAGGTAAAGCCATTAGTTCAATTTTAGCGAACTGTTGAAGTCTGCTTTCAAATTTTTCTTGTAGCGTTTGCAGCTCGGCTGATGAGAAATGAAGTCAAATTAACTATTCACCCATCTATCATTTTCTTGAAATTTTAAAATGCAGACCAGTTTAACTTAAATGAATCTACAGAGCTTATCGTTGTAGCCACATGTTTGTACTATATCTGTAACTCCAAGTTTAAACAATTTAAAAAGTTTTAAATCGAATGTAAATTAAATACAAAATTTGAAAATTGTGGTAGTGCAGTGGCGGGCACCTAAAAGTCGGTGATTTTACGAGTACACACATATTAAATAAATGTGGAAAAATCACCCCTAATATGTATTTTGTGTTCAATAACATTTCAACTACTTAATCAAAGAAAATTATCAAGATTAACATATGCTATAGAAAAAAGTACATACAGCTGAATATATAGCGAGAAGCAAAATAGTGGTCTAAAGTTTGAGACACCTCGTTAACTAGAGCACTTAGTCAGGTTCTCAAATCTTCTGATACAAATTAATTTATGTCCAAAATGATCATAAAGTGACATTTTACATCTTAGATAGCGGGACGAAAACAGCTTCTCTTTGCGCCCTAGGGCAATAATAGTATATTATTTGACGAGCACATAACTAAGGATATAAATCGCGAGCATGAAGATTATACGCGAGCCGTAGGCGAGCGTGTAAACATGCGAGCGAGTCGAGCGAGTCGAATAAGACGTTTTATCTACGACTTATAAATTCCATTTTATATCAAATATTTTAAAGGTATTTGTCAATGATGGCGAGGCGAACTATCACATAACTGTCATCTACGTAGGTTTTGACAGACTTTGGCACTAGCGTCATATAATGATGACAGTTCTTTCGAATAATGAAGTCATTATTTGAACGAACTGTCATTATTATAGAACGCTAGTGTCATTATAATCATTGGCGTGTAATAATGATGGGGATTATATAGTCATAGATTCGTCTGCAATGAACTTATTATATGTGAGTCGTAGATAAAGATTCTTATTGCGCCCTAGGGCATAAAGGATTGCCATGGTTATATGTCAAATATATCAAATATTTGTCATTCAAAGTATAAATTTTAAATCGTCAATGTCAATTATTGGCGATTAAGGTTATAAGTTTGACAATCAATTGTCTGTATTGTCACTCATCAATGTCAGTTATATGCGATTAAGGTTATAAGTTTGACAACTAATTGTCTGTATTGTTACTCAACTCCGAATTGTTTGTAGTGTTATTCTACTCCGTAGATACGCATGTCACTATACGCATGTCAAAATATTTATTTTTCTACTTTGCGTGCGTTATAAACTCATAACGAAACCGCTTTCGGTGTCGTTATGAAAAGACTATATAGATCACAAACTTTTAGTAACTTTTGATTTTCCAAGATTGATGATTTTGACGTCAAGTGTCAAATAACATCTCTATTGCTATTGGCTCGCGTCAATCGTATTTGTGAATTTTACCATAACTACCAACTGTTGAATATAGAACTACTCTAGATTGTAAGTTGACAACCACAATTTTCGAAATTTATGCAAAATTAATTTAGCAAAGTAGAAAAAATGGTATATAACACTCGTTTTATAAGACGTATTGGCGCACTCGTTCGCTACGCTCGTCGCCCAAAACTACTCGTGCGCCAAATTTTGTCTTATAAAACGTATATACTAGAATATTATTCAAACGGAGGAACAAAACCATTGTAGCACATAAAATTTTGCATGTACCTCGGGAATTACTTGACGTTTATACCCTCGGGCGGCTTATAAGGGACCAAGTATAGTGCCACAAAAACGTAACGTGCCGTACCGCATACCGTTACGGATCCGGACGACGAAATTGGTATTTATAGTGCGGCAATGATCTCAAACAAATTGAACACCATCTAGCGGAGAAGTATACAAGCAACGGCACATAACCTTACATGTCAGTGTTATTGTAGATTGTATTAATCAGCGGTGCATCGTGGTAGATATAATAAATTATGGACGCAGGGCTTGTTGCAGCGACAATTCATTCTGAAGTCGTTCTCGTTCTGTGTTCTCGTTGTCACAAACTATCAATATGCTATCAGCGCCATACGCGCGCATACGCCGGAAAACGTACGACATAACACGCAGGAGATGAAATTCGTTGCGGTCGAGAACGAACTTTAAGGTTTACGGAGCGTCACTACAATCGCGGAGTGGAAATTACGTAGGTACATTGATCTTTTTACGCTACGTTATTTCGGTGCGGCCACGTCACTATACTTGGTCCTTTAAGCGTGAGGCCCGATAGGCCCGACTGTCACCCTCGGGTCATAAACATCCGTCTAATGCCCTTGATACATAAATAACTATTATCCCTATTTTGGACTTCGAAGTGTCCCAAAATAGAAATATATCCACCTTGATGAGAATGGAGTTATTAATAGCCAATTATTTATCTCAATTCTGAAAATAGCTTAAAATGTACAAACACTATATGATGTTTATTTTGAAGCATAATTTAGCCCTTTGTTGTAAAGAAAAAGTAACCGAAATTTTCCTAAAAAGTGGCATTATTTCTTGGGACATCGTCTTGACCACACAAAACAGCAAAAAAAATCGGCCACCTAAAATTATGCTGAAATAAATTGCTGATATACCTAGTTAGATTAAGTTTTTCTAAATTTGTTAACATTTTTAATTTAAAAAATTCAAAATCTTCCAAAACTAAACACTTCTAAAAATCATAGTCTTCTAAATTCGAACTAAAATCTAAACTAATTTTAATGCAAGAAATCCTCCAGAGAATATCCATATAAAAGTGAACTCAAAAGAGTATCGGTTAATTCCCTCTTGGCCGTGGAAAGCGAGAGCGTTAAACTTAATCATTCCAGGGCAGCGGGCTGGTTATTCATAGTCCGAGAGGCGGAAAACTGGTTGCAGAGGGTCGCCTGGCCCCGCTTAGGAAAAAAATAAAACCGAGTCGACCAGACTCGGTGAAATGTGGGTCAAGCCAGCAAACTTTCCACGTCGTCTCTTCTTTCTTCACCCAACCAAACCGCCTTTCATTTCAACAACTAAAGAATTCCACTGAATAATTTGGATTTGACCATCTTTCGGCTAGTTCTAGTATCCCTAACGCTGCAATTTGTTTGTCTCATCCGGAGAGGCACTGAAGACCGTGGCTGCAATTTTTAAGTGTAAAAAATTTAATTAACTTTACAATTTAGTGCCTCTAAATATTTTAAGTTGTAATAGTTGTTCATAATGATAGTTGTTACATTGGTGTGCACCCAGGTACAGCGACCTTTACGTGGTTAGCTCTGAGTCTTATGCAAATGAAGCAAAAGACAAAAATCACACATTCCGAGTGAAAAGTCAAATTCCAGAGTTTCCAAAAATCATTTTTTAATGAAAATTTACTGCATTTTGCTTTGTTTTGATTTTTAAAAACTGCTTGATGAAATAGATATACAGGCTGTCCCGTAATTCAATGGACATAGTCTAACTAGACATTCTAGGGACGAATCTGATCTATCTATTTTTGTTGTAACGATTGTTGATTGCTACTGAACCAATTTTATTCACATTTGCACTGAAGTTAGAACACATCTTTTGGGATGATGTTGTCATGTCATTGTAGCATTTAGTGAGCAAAGCATGGAAATATGTGGTTTAGGCGAAAACAAATAAAATAATATTGATTGACCATGAAATTTAATCGTTGAATAAAATTAAATTATTTCAAATTTTTTTTACACTAAGGCGTTTTAACAAAAGAATTGTCTTACAAATAAAAATATTTCTATCTATCCATGCTTTACGTTCCAATGGCCATGGGCAAACCCCGATGTTATTGCAAACAATGTGATCTCATGATACAATGCAATACAATATCATTTATTTCCAGAAAAATACAAAATACAACAATATATAACATATGAAAAATAAATTGCACATTAAGGAAAGTAAGTCAAAACAAAAGAAAATAAACCCATCTATCATTGATAAAACTCTTCTACCGTGTATATACATTTCTCAACCAGATATTTCTTTATTGAACATTTAAAAGTTTGTAAGCTTGTCATATTTTTCATCTCAACCGGCAAGGCATTATAAAGTTTGCATCCATTGAACTCTAGATGCTTCTGATAAAGGCTTGTTCGATGCTGTTGTGGTCGTAAACTATGCTTATTTCTGGTGTTGTAAGCAGTCAACTGATTTGAAGCAAATCTTTGCTGGTGCTTAAACACAAAACACAGAACCTCGTAAACATAAATAGCCGGCAATGTCATCAGTTGCAGTCGCTTGAAATGCTCTCTACAGGATTCTCGATGTTTTAGATTTTCAATAATTCGAATTGCTCGTTTCTGCAGAACAAATAACTCCATGATTTATTTTTCCAAATAGAAAAAAAAACTATCAGGAGCGCCTTCATTCTAAAGAAATAAATGGTTGTAAAAAGTAAATTTTTTTGCTGTATTAAGATAAAATCAAAAGGAATTTCATATCAAAACGATTAATTGTCATATCCGTCCGAAGAGTATGTGGTTAAGCCATGTCCGTTGATTTATGGGACAGCCCGTATATCGTTTTATTTATCTATCGTGCCGGAGCTGTTCTCGGTAGCTCAACTCGGAGAGCTGTTCTCGGTGGCTCAACTCGGAGAGCTCATTATTGAGTCATTGGGTGATATGAATAAAACTGAGTTTAAGCTCCGAATATGTATTTTTCTACTTTGCATTCACAATGCACACATTGTAACACTGTTTTCGGTGTTACAATTAACACATTGTAATACCGAAAACAGTAACATTTTTGTCTGATTGGTACACAGTGATATCAAATGCCATATGTCAAACGTACAATACATAACCCAACACAACCACACACTGCATCTTCTTAATCGCTTGCAATCACATAAACTGCGCAATATCAATATTCTATACATATTTAAACATGGGTGTAGCCTGCTATAGTATGGCCAACGGACTGGGGCTTTCTTAGTTTTGCTGTGTTCATCAAAATACGCCAGCATGACGTTTACGGTGATGTTTTACGACTCTAGTAAGTGATCGTTATCATTCTTTTCAACTAAACATCAAATCCCCTTTTCAGATATAATTCAAGGACCACATTTACTTTAATAAGGTATTATGCGAAGATCAAACCTACATCGTAGATATGAACGATTTTAATTACTGCTGCGAGATTGTATATGCGCAATAAATGGTTTATCAGCATACACGTACGAAGCTGTAGTACATTTAAAGTGTAGAGGATTTCTTAGTTTATATAACGTATAAGTTTTCGGTAATATTTTGGACGTTTGGATGCTCGGTTCAATTTGTATTTGTTTTTGTCCGTCGCTTTCGACTTCGTCTTAGTTCTGGTTGTGTGCAACGTATTTGTATTACCTCCATCACATGTAATTTTACTAAGTATAATTTATTCTAATAAACTACTTTGCCGAAATTAGAATTGGGTTTCAATTATAAGTGCTTGTAAATATATAAGCCGCAACGGCTACGTAGCGGAATTAGGTAGACACCGGTATTAAACGTTAAGCGTTATAACAATTCTTTAGTAAGTTCTTGTTCTTCGAAGTAACTAATCAGTCACCGCCAAACACTTCTATTCTGATTATTATACTTATGAACCCAGTATTTTAAAGTTGTATTTTTTTAGGTTAAGTTTCATGTATTTATCACAGTAAGGTTAAAAGTGTTGGTCCAAGCTCCATTATGATCATCGTTGCGACCTCGCTGAATATTTATTCAAACTTGTAGGCTAAAGTAGAGTAAAATTATTCACAATTAGATTTTGTTATGATTTTATTTCATCGATCTCATCCTTAACGAAGTTGACAGTTACTACAGTGCTGCCACGCGGTACCCGCAAAATACCCTAGATTCTAATTTAGCGCGATATGGTAACCACAATTTCTAAACTTATATAAAATTAATGACGCAAAGTAGAAAAAATAGTATATTACACTCGTTTTATAAGACGTATTGGTGCACTCGTTTCATTTGGGCACTCCTCGCTACGCTCGTCGTGCCCAAAACAACTCGTGCGCCAATTTGACGTCTTATAAAACTTGTATAATAATATACTATTATGAGCATGACCATAAACTGCGGTGTTTCTACTCCAGATTGTATGAATAAAAGCCAATCAGCTTAGGTAAGTATATGCTCCTAATACATGGAGCAGATGCTCTTAATACGTTAGTTGCTCCTAATATACGTCACAGGTTTTGCGACAAGATTTTAAAATTGCTATTTGTTTAGAATGTATAAATTGTATAACGGGTGAACTGGATTTCATAGAATCATTGAAAAAGTCTGACAGAAAAGCTTTTTACTGATATTCAGCATAGAAAGTCTTTAACTTGTTTATTTTACGTCGGTCTATTTCCGTACCTTAGGCCAATCACTACGCTGAGGGCAGGCTACACACACCTAGGAATTTTGTCGAACTGAAGGAATTCCAACATAAAGTAATAGAGTTTATTAACGTGCACGTCGCGTCATGACAGCACACGGGACCACCGGCTTTGCTTCCTCGTCCGATGGAAGTCTGCATGTAAAGGTATTTGTTCCCTGCCTAAAATACCAGGACAGTCGATTTTGGCCCGGGGATCGAACCCGAGACCTCCATCGTATATAGCAGACGCTCTATCAAGCCACCAATGGGAAAAAGTTCGAAACTTTACGAGCAAGAAATTTCTGACACTTTTGCAAATCGATGCCATCAACCTGTCGGGTCTGCTAGTGTATTCATCTAAAATTAAAGACAGATAGAAAAATATGCATGGGGATCTAGTTTCTTTGCTACAAACACGTTTAAGCTGGTACCTACACAGTCAACTTTAACTGTGATGTGTATACATCAGAGGAATAGAAAGCAAGCTTCAGTAGTACACTGAGAATATTAAAATCCGCGCCCATAGAGAAAAATGACCCAATTTCGTATTTTTTTTAGAAATGCTTAGACTACCTGACGGAAATGAAAAACCATCGCAGAAGTTAGTAGATTTAAGCAGCTTGCGTTCTTTTATGATCAAGTTTACGAGCTTAAACGGCAAATAAAAAGCTCCGACGTTTTAATGGTAACATTTTAGCACAGATTTTTTGCTGCCACCTCTCCCATAACCCAGGACAGTCGATAATTTATTTACCATCCGATGCAGAGGCGAAGTGAATTACCGTCACCGGAAAATGTTAAGGTCGGACAGTAATTTTCTAATTAAAGGAAAATTCGTTCCGCGTGTCTACCCTACGCCAACCCCTTTCAAAATCAATTATCCCCTAATCCGATAATATCATATCGCGTTCCTTGCCTGGACGAAACCTCTCGCAGATATTAGTTAACGCTATAGAGGGCAGGATTATCGATTTTGTGTTGCGAGTTCGATTGTATTGGACTGAATCGAAAATATCTATGACACCGACGGAAAATTGAGAGTTGCTTTCTGCAATGGACCGTGTTCAGTTAATTCTATTTTTATTAGGGTTGTTATTACACACAGCGAAGTATATTCTCAAAACGTGAGAAAATTATTTACTTGCGGTTATTGCTTTAGATGAAAGTTAATATTTACTTGGTTTGAAACAATTTCTTTCATTTAAGAATTCCTTGTCCTCACAATTCAAGAATATCCCAATCTCAGAGTTATTAGTTTCGGTTAAGTATATAATTTTCAAACCAAGTAGTTTAAATTCACAATTCAAGAAGTTGATCAATATCTTGAATCAAGTAAGCCATTGCTTGCAACGCGCTTGCGAATTTACACTCAAACGTGCACGAACGTTGCCGAGATTTAAGATTTTTCGTATCGGCCTTTGCCTTCAGTTAGTTGGGGTCTGCTATGGCGTCGTGTTCGCTGACTACCGAGTATTGTCCGGGAAGAGTTCAATATGTATATATCTTTACTAATTTTGTAGGTACTGTACGCAATAACTACGCGATCTATAATATTATGAAAGTATATAGTTTTAATTTTGCGTGAATAGCCTACAGTACTTATGTTCAACGTATTTGCGACGCAGTCCGTAGTTGTGACTTGTGACGCACACGGTATGTAAATTTTGCCTAGCCATATAGTGGTCACCAAATCAACATACATGCCACAGAAAACTTACTTGTGTAATATAATGGAAACAAATTGATGTCTAATAGAATACGGTGTTTTTTTCCATGCCTTAGATATTGTAGGTAGCGATAATTTATAAATAGGTAAGTATATATGTAATTAAACAAAGAAATTTCATACAATAAAACAAATATCATTCGCTAAGTTATTGTCTACTTTTTTCACACAATTCCCTACCTTTTTAAAAAAAAAACTAAAACAGTAATTTCTATTCAATACATTATGATCATGTTCTTGAACTAATAATATCTATACTCATTTCAAATAATATTTTCTCATTGTCAAGAATATATATTCACTTTAAGAAAATTCCATTATTCTCAACGTGAGAATAATGGAATCATTTCAATTCAACAATATCTCTTTATTCTTAACTTGAGAAAATATCTACTTGCGGCTATAGCAAACTAATCATTTACTTGGATGAAAGCATATTGCTTTGAGTGAAGTATTTACTTTTATGTGTGTAGTCAATTAGCTGGTCAGTTGCTTTTGCTATGGGGGTAGGGATTAGCGGGGGATTTTAAATCACAGGGCGAATAAATGAATTAGGCAAGGGCTCACATGCTGGAACCGGCAACTACCAAATGCGTGTGCGTATTGTTTGCTTTTCATACGTAAATTGCCGCGCGCCGGGTTTAGGGTTGCCAATATTGCGCCACCCGCCGATGCTACCCGGAGAAAAAAAAATTGTTGTTGGAAAAACAACAAATCTGATGTGGCCAGGCACATGACTTTATCATACTATATATAAAATTAATAGTTTAGGTGCATGAGAAATTACATAGATATTACATGAAAGTGTGAATGTAATTAATCCTAAACAATGATAATATCCTTTTGGCAGAGATGGACAAATCAGCAAGTACAGACAACGAATAAATACCTTATTATTTCGGTTGAGCACAAGACACACGAGACACCACAGTTATCTTATAGAGCCCCTGCTCTTAAGAAAACACGTCTTTACCCCATGATGGCTAAAATAAGAAGGAAGCATCGTTTGCTTAAACCTTTGGTCGAACCCCTCGTGTCGACGGCAACGCCCCCAAACCACTGTTTGAGAATATGGCCATTTCCGTTTGCCGCCAATACCAATCTAACACAAAGCATGCCAACGTTTGAATTCTAATCTCCACAAACAACAAGTAACAAATCCGACTTGTTACACAGCCAAACACTTTGCTTTTGGCGAACTCTGAAGACTTGAATTTAGCTGTATCCAATTTTACTGGTTTTTATGATGAGGTATCAGAAACACAACTCCTTTTAGAGAACCAAGGTTCGGAAGACATTTACAAGCGGCCAATTTTGCAGTTTCTAATTGGGCGTCTCTAGACTTTTTGAAATTCATCGTGGAATGGGCTTTTACAGAATCTCTTCCGAATCTAATGATCGCACTAAAGTTATGTATGACAATTTGCGTTAGTTGCTTCGTGTGGTGGGTGTTTTAGCAAATTAAAATTAATTGAAAATTATTTGCGGGCAACAATGGCCCAAACGAGACTTAACAATCTTGGCATATTAACAATACAACACCAGGCAACACAAAATATAAATTTTGAAAATGTGATTTCCGAGTTTGCGGCTGTTAAAGCTAGAAAGAAGAGATTTTCAGAAGAGAATAGATTCACTTTCATACATATATGTGAAAGCATACACCTATAATAAAAGAGTATGATTATTATCATAATATTGTAACTTATAAAATCTTACATTACGTTTATCGGATTTTTATTAATTATAACGGTTTTCATTCTTAGGGTGACACCACACACAGAAAAGTGATCTCTCGAACGAAGAGAGAATTACTTGGCTGAAGTAGTTGGTAGGTTCGTATATACGCGAGAGATTATTGACTTCAACCAAGAAATTTTATTTCTTGGAATAATTACTAGATTTAAGAAAGTGGTTACTCTGGTGAAGTAAGTAAACAGTCTTCAACGAAGTGTATATTTTTATTCCCGGTAAATATTTTTAGCTACTTAATGTAAGAATTTTAAAGATTTGGCACAAATACGTTTTCTATTGCTAATTAACAAGATAGGTATGTTATATTTACTTACTCGTTCTAAACTGTTGCGTGCGTTACATCAAACTATTCCGTGTTGTAGCGCTTATTCTACACTATAAATCACAATACACATCCCCAATGAGCGGAGGTGGCCTAGTGGAGCGGAGGTGGCCTAGTGGATAAGGCGAATGCCTTCCACTATGAAGCCCAGGGTTCAAGCCCAGGTTAGGCAGGGATTTTAAAAATACTCCGTCTCCACGACCGCCGCACAGACAAGCCAATAGGCTTTGTGCACATGGCGACATCCCAAAAAAAAAAAAATAAAAAAATAAATCACAAGGCACATCCCTTACGGGTACTTTTGTACTGTTTTCGTACTATAGGCTATGTTCTGTGTCGCCAGCACGTGCCAGCACCACACGCCGCCGCCTTGACAAAATCACGGTGCGCATATTTATTCCAGAGAAAGGGATTACTTGAAAGAAGTGAGAATCACTTCAGTTAAATAATTGGTGGGTTTTTATTCAATAAACAATACTTACTTATATTAAATGTCTTATATTTTCTGGGATTAAGTAACTACGCACTTGGATGGATTTACTATTACTTCGTTGGAGAAATTAAGATTTTTGGAACGAAAAATTCAATTACTTCTTTCAATACAATATTGGTTCTTATAAAGAAAGAATTTGTTTGTTGAGAGCATTTATCTGAGAAATTATGTTACTTATATTGAGTATATGGCATTTCTTGTATATACCTAACTTTCTACATCCAAGTAAATATGCATTTGAATCTAGTAAATAAATTCAAGAAATTATGTTTTCTCGTTCCAAATAATCACTTTTCTGTGTGCACGATATCCGTACCGCTTCATGCTTTATGCAAAAGTTGTCTGAGAAATCATTTCCCACAATAAAAACATATTTTCGTTTATACAGGGTGTTGTATTTATGCGTGGTGGAAAAAATATAGCTTTCTTTTATTCCATGACATGCGCTGTATATTTTAACACATTACGAATACTGAAGAAGTTGATTTTCCTACTATATCCGCTTGAAATCTTGCGTAGTGAATAGTTTCTGAGATATATGCATTTGATCTAAGAAAATGTGGCGGTGCGTCTTTTTTTTTAAATATGAACATATGAACGACATTTTTTTCAAATATTGTCTTACAACTGTGGGTCATTCATGATTCATTCAATATAACTTTTGGAGATAAAATATTTTAGACATAGTAATTATATTATATTGTTATAAGGAATACATATTTTGCTTTTGTTATAGGTACATTATTACAATTGTGATTTTGAAAGTAGTATCCGGAGAAAAGAAATAATAGTGTTGTTCCTTCCACATTACTTTTTCAAATATCTTGAACTATGTAGATTTTCAGCTAAAGAGCATCGGTCAAGGACAGCCACTAATCACCTAACTAATTACTTAGGCGTAATGGTCCTGAGGACGTAGATATAGATATCTAACCTACACCTACCTATATTTATACGCTATCTTATACTACATATCAAAGTTGTCTGCGGATAAACGGCATGACTGCTAATTATTTCTCTCTCTATCGCCTCGCTTATCTAGACCGCCTCCAGGTCCAATAAGTCACGCCCTTGGTGTTGATGGTAGTAATTTAGGCCTCCCGCCGTCAGCACGGTTCGTTTGTTTGCGTTATTTTTCTCTCGAGGCATCGAAAAAGCACCCCGAAAAAAAAGGCCATTAAGCAAACGAGGGAAATTCAGTTTGGTAATATTTTGACCCGACACGAAACTAAACTAAAAGGCATTATGTATGTATGGAGGCGTTTCATTTGTTGCTTTCAAGAATGGAATTAATGTATTAGGTGATTTTCCATCATTTAATTACTTCCTATACAAAATAAATATTTTTAGCTTGTCGTTTTTACTTTATCATACGCAGTATGTAAAGTATTGTAATCGTGCCAAAAAAAATTTTTGAGATTTTAGTGGAAATATGTCTTTTTGGGTCCCCTGAACATTTTTGACCAAGGTACAAAAAAATGTCTGTGTGTGTGTGGATGTGTGTGTGTGTGTACCCGTTTTTTGTGGCGACGATTCCGGAGAAACTACTAAAGGTATCGGGACGAAACTTCATATTTAGAAGTTTCATGGCCAAACTTAGAGCTGAAAAGCTTTCTGTTAAAAACGGTCCAAAGGAACTGGAGGTTTAGTCTTAGCATTTTTGAAAGATTTTGTAAATAAGCCGGCATTTCTGGAATTTCGTCGAAATAGTTAAATAATAAATTAAACTAGAGGAAATTCTGAATAATTTATAAGTATGACATTTTTTGGTACAATCAATAGTTTAGCTGCATGAGCAAATTCTATTTCATCGAGATCGGTCATACTGCAATAAAAACTAGTCGCCAGGATATGTCAGAAATTTTGATTCTAATGACAGTAATGACACTAATGACAACGCTAATGTTTTGACAATAACTTCTGTCAATATATGCTGCGTTCGGATATTGTATTACCCTTTGTACACCCAATAACACGTAAGTGTCATTTGGACGGTGTACCCGGTGTCAACGGAGTACAATATCCGAACGCAGCTTTAATCGACATATAGTCGATTTCACCAGTGCTGCAAATTACTCATCGATTTCTGCTGTTATTTTCCTCATACGCTACATTTTTCATTCCTATACATTGCCGTGTGTTAGAACGCAATAGAATGATTATGATACATCTGCTGTACAAATTAAATGCGCCCAGCGAAAAAGTACGTCTTTTCTTAGAATGACATTTCTAACGTTTCTAACCTCTTGCCTCTAATACTGAACGTAAATATTGAACGTGACCGCATGTTAGCAAAAATGTTTTCGTTGAAAGGTAAGCCGCTTAATAAAAAATCTATGATGATGGTTATTTAAAGGTTATTTAATTAGTAGTTAATAGCAATACTAATTTAATTTCTATAATATCCGCCTCGGTAGGCAACGTATTTACAGTGCTCTATGTTCGGTTGCCTATGCACAACAGTCAAGCTGCGCGATACGCAAAAATCTTGGTTCATACACCTATAAGCGATGAGTAATTTGCAGCACTCGTGATATCGACATCTGTCTAGTTCTACTAATTTTATTTTAATGCATACATGGCCGATCTCGATCAAATAGAATCTCATGCAGCTAAACTATTAATTTTATATATAGTATGATAAAGTCATGTGCCTGGCCACATCAGATTTTTTATTTCTTGTTTTTGCAATAAAGCCTTCTCGTAAACCCTGAAAGAGTTACAAGAAAAATTGTGCCTATCTTACAATATACCTAATCTCAGCTATGTAGTCCAAAACCACCATGTTCGACACTGTTGACTTGTTTATAACAAATATGCATTCGTTCGTATGTCTTCCTTTCGCAGCTCGATTCAGGGTTGTTATGTTTTAAACATTTGTTTTAAAACATTGTTTTAAACATGTTTTAAAACAAATATTATGTTTTAAATCATTTTTTTAAACATGTTTAAAACAGTTTGTTTTAAATGTATAAAGTACTTTGTTAAAACATTGTTTTAAACATGTTTTAAAACAAATATTTTGTTTTAAACTATTTTATTTTCAACTTATTTAAAACAGTTTGTTTTAAATGTTTAAAAATTTAAGTTTTAAACGTTCTAAACTACCTAAATTTGGACAACATATTTAATTATTTAATCAAAGTTGTATGCTGGTCTTCAAGATTTTCATGCATGGATCAATCAAAAAATAAAAAAAAAATTTAAATATTGTATTTATTAATAAAGAAAAAAGTTCTTTATAAAATATAATAATACATTCAGTGATAGTGTTACGAAGTAAATTAAAACGAGTTTATCATTATGTTCGAATAGAGTTATAAAAGAACAAAGCCAATGACCCGAATTGCTCAATACTTGCAATTCCCGAGTATGGGTTCCAGACGCCGCGTTTGCACAAAAATCAAGTGAAAAACCTCGACGTTTGGTAACCTAATTAATGGGAGTGACGTATTTGGACAATTGATATAAGTAGAAGCATAGCGGAGTATCAAGGGGGATTGTATTTTGTCGGTAATCACGAGTGTGACATCCGACACCCATACGAGAAAGCAGTGGCCTGCCTTCTCAGCTGTTTCCTTTTAGTATCTTGTCAACAATTATACACGCATGTAAAACCAGTGTGAGTTTTATTTACATCCACCCTGGCCTGGACCACCCCCATCACGAGCTACGTAACATGGTGGAGGCGCAAAATGATCCCAACGAAGAACAACAACGGCTCATTCAGGTCAGGGTGGCAAACAACAAGAGCAGTGAGATAAGAAATGAAGGAAGAGGAATAATTCCAATGAAGAATTAAGCGTGGAATCGAGTAGGAGGAAGATTGTGAAGGGTGTCTATCTGCAGATTCCTGTTAAATGTCTCCACCTTGCCCTCAAGGAGAAATTCGCTGGAATTAACACGATCCAAGAAAGTACACCCGGACAACGATCAACTTTTCGTCTTAGAAATAAGTTAGTACTAAGCATGTTTATTTGTTTTAGTTTTATTGTTGAAGGTTGATGCCGCCGTTGCTGTAAGGAGTAATATGCGTTTGCCCGTTCTCAATTCGAGTAATGCAGTTACTTTGTACATGGTCACGATGGGATGAATATACGGATGGACGGTCATCTACAAGAAGCGGTCGACACATGACGGACCGGGTACCATACCAGCATAATTGAGTTATATGCGAGTTTTGAGGTTGCCGATACCGCCAGAGGAAGCTGGCGATGTAGACTGGAGGGGGGGATTTGGCGCTACGGATTCTACCGAACCACCCCGCACGGGACAAGGGATGTCTCGATCAGTCTGAGAAGAAACAAACAAATCGACTAGAGAGGAACGGTCCTATGGATTCTACCAAACCACCTCGCACGGGACAAGGGGTCCCGACTAGTCCAAGTGGAAGTAGAAGGAGAAGAAGAATTAGGAGAATTCTGAGAGGCAACAGGAGATGATTCTGAAACACGAATCTGGGTATACGGTCAAAGCCGACAGTGATGGTGTCCCTTAAGTAGATGACCATCGCAATCCTAGAAGAAAAAGGTTGGCAGGAGGACCCAAGAACCAGACGGAGACGGATGAGAACTGGGCAAATCGCATACGATACCAGCACGACGAATTTGTAATTTTGTGCGTGTTGATTTTATTTGTTTGTGTTTTGTAGGGTGATTTTCTCTTTTTTGTTTTTTGTATGTAAAACAATTTTTGAATTTTTGTGTTTTTTCTGTTTTGACTTGTTTTGTATGTCTAATAAAACAATTTTTGTGCTGGTGTTTTTCCTGCTCCGCTCTGTGGCTATGGATTTTGTTCAAATTATGGCATTGCTCTGGGACGAGCAATTATTGGCGAGGAGGGTTGTTACGAAGTAAATTAAAACGAGTTTATCATTATGTTCGAATAGAGTTATAAAAGAACAAAGCCAATGACCCGAATTGCTCAATACTTGCAATTCCCGAGTATGGGTTCCAGACGCCGCGTTTGCACAAAAATCAAGTGAACAACCTCGACGTTTGGTAACCTAATTAATGGGAGTGACGTATTTGGACAATTGATATAAGTAGAAGCATATCGGAGTATCAAGGGGGATTGTATTTTGTCGGTATTCACGAGTGTGACATCCGACACCCATACGAGAAAGCAGTGGCCTGCCTTCTCAGCTGTTTCCTTTTAGTATCTTGTCAACAATTATACACGCATGTAAAACCAGTGTGAGTTTTATTTACATCCACCCTGGCCTGGACTATCCCCATCACGAGCTACGTAACAATAGCATGTAACTACAATAAACAAAAACTTTTATAATAACTTAATAACATACCGGGTGACCCACGCCATAGATACTCCTGTTTATTTTTTGTTTATAAAACTGCACGAATAAAATTTGGGAAAGTGTTAATAGACCAAAAAAATCCATTATTTGGGATCGTCTTGAGGTGAATATGACTTTATGACCGTTTTTTCCGGAAATGACGTCATCATTGAAATTTTAAATGGCACCCTATATTCTTTGTGCGAAATATTCTATCAAGATGACATTCTGAACACAAAAATATATCGATCGTCAATTTTTATCACGAACGCAACGCCGAAATAACATTTTTTGTGTATTAACCTTGGTGGCTGTGAATTGGTGAAAATAGTCGAAAATTGTCAAATAAGCACTAACTAAATCAATTTTGGCCGGCATTGCATTACTGGCGCCCTCTAGTGTGACAACAAAAAGTCATTCACACAACAAATTTAACACAGAGAACTGACGTAAGAAAAAACGGCGATGAAAATGTTTACAAATAAAACAATTGCGTGATTTAAAACATGTTTAAAACAATTTTTATTCCTTATTTAAAACGTGTTGTTTGGGTCATTTGAAACATGCCTTTTTTTATGTTTAAAACATGTTTTTTTGCGAAGTGTTTAAAAACATTGTTTCGTGTTTAAAAACATCATTTTATAAAAAAAAGCATGTTTGTTTTGTTCAAAAGAAAACCCTGAGCAACCCTGAGCTTGAAGTACCGTCTTATCATTGTGGCAATAAAGCCGATACCCTTTTTTTGCCTGCCTCATGCAAATGGCATGTACCCAGCTAGATTTCTTGACTGTTTATGGACACTTAATGGATACGTCCGTTCGATGAAGTTAAATGTTTTGAATGGATGAGGAAAGAAATTAATTTTTGCAACTGATTAGGCTGAATGAGCACTGGAGGATCTTTTCTACACCATTTCCCAATTTTTATTGCTTTTCGAAACTGCTTAAGACGTGTGATTTTATATTTGTATTTTTTCTCACAACGCAAATGTTGAACGGAGGTTTTCACTGATAAGTGGACGAAAGAGCTAATTAAATGTATTATCTAGATTTCTTCTAGAAACCGAAAGTCGCTGTTAAAAATTGTCAAATCAGAAATATATGCTAGTTTTATTTTATTTTGAAGAGTTTAAAAATTTAAAAATAAATTTAAAAATCAAAATTTTGTGATATTTTACTTTATCATACGTAGTATGTAAAGTATTATAATCGTGCCAAAAAAAATTTTAGCACGATTTTAGCGAAAATATATCATTTTGGGCCACCTGAACATTTTTGACCAAAGTACAAAAAAATGTGTGAGTGTGTATGTGTGTGTTTTTTTTTGTGGCGACGATTCCGGAGAAACTACTGAAGGTATCGGGACGAAACTTCATATTTAGAAGTTTCATGACCAAACTTAGAGCTGAAAAGCGTTCTGTTGAAAAGGGTCGAAACGAACTAGAGGTTTAGTCTTAGCATTTTTGAAAGATTTTGCAAATTAGCCGCCATTTCTGGAATTTCGTCGAAATAGTTAAATAAGAAATTAAAGTAGAGGAAATTCTGAATAATTTATGACTATGAAATTTTTTGGTACAATCAATAGGCTAGCTGCATGAGCAAATTCTATTTCATCGACATCGGTCGTACTGCATTAAAACTAGCAGCCAGGATATTTCAGATATTTTTATTCTAATGACAGTAGGTAGTGTCAAAGCCTAATGTTTTGACAATACCTACTATCAATATAAGCTGCGTTCGGATATTGTACACCGTTACACTTTTTACACCGAAATAACACGTAAGTGTCATTTGGACGGTGTAATATCCGAACGCAGTTTTAATCGACATATCAGTCTAGTTCTACTAGTTTTACTTTAATACAGGCAGCCGATCACGATCAAATAGAATCTCATGCAGCTAAACTATTAATTTTATATATAGTATGATAAAGTCATGTGCCTGGCCACATCAGATTTTTTGTCGTAGAATATGCCCATGTTCTCTTATTTAACGTATCGACATAAATTAATTTTGTGTCCTCCATTTTTGGTTGATTGTCCTCCTTCTTAATTTTTCATCTGGTAACCCTAGGTGAATACGATTATAGAAATTTCAATGATTCTGGATAATTTAGTGTTTGTTTCTATGCCATATATTTTTGGGTGCAGCACGTTGAATAATTCTCATCAGCGCGCTCCACTTTTCTAGAGGTTTCTTGATTATTCAAGTATTAATCAGATTTATTTTTGTTTCAGGTGAGTCCAGAGCTGCAGAGGTAAACTTTTCGATATTATTTGTCAATCACACCATTACTTTCCTCATTTTACCCCAAAATATGATCCTTCAATATGATCCTGAAATCTTGTAGGTACATCATTCTTATTCCCAATACAGCAACAATAAAGATGAAGTCTTTGAAGATGTTAAAATGATATTGCGTATATAAAACGCCTATAACTAACAAAATTTTCTGGTTATCAAAAAAAATCTCACCATCAAAAATCTAACTAATCTTAATCTAGGTCTGGCATGATGAACCAATCATAAAACATCGCTAATAAAAGAGGCGGCTCGTTCGAACCAATATCAGCTGAATAGAATTAAAAATACAACGGCGTAAAATGTTAACGGCGCCCTTAACTCCTTTACAGCGCGTGCCCTCTCATTCGGCTCGGAAAAGAAAAATGAAGAGGCTGGGTGTTGTATGAGAGAGTGGGAGTTACGTCGCACTTATTGTATTATTAATGTAATTTTACCATTTCCCTTAACGTCGGCGATAAAAAATATTCTGAGCTCGAAGCAAAAGCGTGGCGTTACGTAGCCCTGTTACATAAATGCATTCACGCTTGTTACCTTAATAGGGTCGTATACTTCGCCGCAGACGCTTAGGGATAAAATAAAATACGAAAAGGTCAGGGCTTGGGTACATGCCATTTTTAGAAGCAGTACAGAAAGGAAAGAAATATGGTATCGAAAATAGGAAAATGACGTTCTAACAGAGAGGTTTAGTAGGGATTTACAAATCACCGCACTTGATTTACAATTGTCAATGTTCAAAAGCAAATATAAGACCATTTTGTATGGAAACTGATTGAGTTATCAAATTAATCAAATTTTTGTTTTGAGCATGTACAGGCTGCAGGAATCAGAAGGTTTTTGTCGACATTTTAGCATTATGTGATTTATAGCAGCAACAACTACAATAAAGTAAAATCAAATAGTCCAATCTTTTCTAAATTTTTGTTTCTTTGTTTTACATCATTGCCTCCTTTAATAACCGATATACAAGAAGAACAACAATGACAAGACGTACGTATTTAAGAGTGTGATAGTATTACTGAAAATGTAAAATTAATGCCAATTTACTGAAACCATATGTTGTTTATGGCACCCCTTTGCATTGTCAAATTGAGTTTTCCTTTTGCAAAGACTTTCTTTCGCCAGACTAAAACAAATCTAGAGGGTCGCATGAACAATTCGATTGTAAAAAACTAAGTTCCACCTAGTATGTATATGCTCCACTAAAGCAGATTTGTTATGAAGAAAAAAACGGGTTAATTAGAAAATATAGCTAAACTTGTTCATATTTAATGAATAAGATGGTGAAAAGATACCCTATGGATATGAAATTATAAGAAAAGAGAAAAAATAAAGAGAAACGGCATCAAAAGATATTAAAACATGTCCTTTAGATAAACTTTTGATATTTTTCAGTAATAGTAAATGATTCTTTTTTTTTAAGTTTAGTGTTTTTTATTGATAATGCATATAATATTTCAATACATTATAAAGCGAGTATACAATATACAAAAATTATGTAGATGTGCGTACTCTTCCTCCCTTCATGCTTCCGTCAGTCTTGAGTATTCCTCTTCTCTGTGGATGGTATTGGTAAGGGTCTATAGCATTTGTTTAAGGTGTGGGTGGTCATGCTCTGTCGATCATCTCATCAGTTGGTCATGTATAAGCATAAGTTTAATTTTGATTTTAAAGCTTTCGTATGTTAGGCTTTTAATTTGTTCTGGTATCTTGTTGTATGTGTCTATTGCTCTTGTGGTTATATTTTGTGAGTATTTGCTTCTCTTATATATATGTGGTCTAAGGTTTGACTTTCTTCTTGTTTGGTAGTTGTGGATGTCTTTAGATTCCAGAAGTACGATCTCCGTTTTTGTCAGGTTATTATTAATTTTGAATAATAACAGCAGATTATTGAGAGTTATTCGTTGTAAAATCGTTAGTTCGTGTGTTGTTTTCATTAGGTCTGTTGTTGGGGTCAGTCTTGGTATATTATATAGGGTTTTCAATATTTTATTTTGTTGTCTCTGTATCTTGTTTATGTTTGTCTGTGTTGTATTTCCCCATATTGTTAGTAAATATGTTATATTTGAGACGAAAAGTGCATTGTATATGGTTTTCTTGAGGTGGTCAGGTACATATTTACTTATGTTGTATATTTTTGCTATCGTAGTGGAGTTTTTGTGTAGTACTTTTGATATGTGTTTGTCCCATTTCAATGTGTTTTGAACTCGGAGTCCGAGATAATTTGTGTCTGCTGTCTCTTTAATTATCCTTTTGTTAATCTTGACGTTTATATTTATTTTTGTCTTGGTCGGGTTGAAAATGAGGTAGTTTGACTTGGCTTCGTTTATTGTCAGTATATTATTCTCGCACCACGTTTGTAGCTTGAGCATGTCTGCATTGATAGAGTTTTGGAGCTTTATGACGTCTTTGTTTGCAAATGTGATGCAGATATCATCTGCATAAATGTACAGTTTTCCTTCCATACCTATTTCTGTGATTTCATACAAGACATTATATACAGATATATCATACAAGACATTATTTACCCCAAAACCCTGATTCATAGAGTACTTTTTAGTGAGGCGAGAGGCGATAATATCAATAATAATGCCGTGAGTCGTGATGAATTTGGGGCCTTAAAGTACTGTACACTTCCAAGTGTGCCGGGGTTGACTGCCAGGCTGATCTCAACATTAAAAACTAACAACACAAAAATTGTAACATATAATAAGAAAAATCTTGGCAATCTCTATTCCAACATGGAAGGACAAGGTTGAGAGCGAGTACATGAGTGGGTTGGTATATCGTGTTGATTGTGGCGGCTGTGAGATGACATACGTGACAAATAATCCAATATTTTAAAAATAGAATGAAGCAACATAAATATGATTGCGAAAATAAAAATGTTAGTATAAAGGAAAAAACTGCCCTTGCTTTACACGCTTTGTCGAGTGGCCACTCAATCAATTTCGGTTCGGCGGAGATTCTTATCAAGGAGTCCAACTATAGAAAACGGTGTATTATGGAAATAATATACATAAAAATGACAAAAAATACTGTAAATCTACAGTAAGACGCAGATAATTTAAGTAGTATTTATTCGAACGTGATTTCCGTCTTAACGATATGAACCCTACTTGTTATGCAACCATCATACCGTTCTTAAAAAAAAAGAATATTTTACGTACGTTTCAATGTGTATTGTTCTGAAATTGTTCATTGTTAACGTCCGTCGGCTGTCACGTGTGAATAATAATGTATAATAATAATAATGTATTTGTTGTGTAATTTGAACTTACTTTAATGTAATTTTTAAATAATTTGACTGTCTTGTATTAAATCTATTATATTTTAGCTATGATTAAGGCTAAAAATAAAGCCGAAGCGTCAGCAACAAAGTAGGCAAAGTTTTATTGCTACCGAGCTCCCAAAGCAGTTCAAAAAGTTTTTCTGACTATTTATTATTCTCAAGAATCCTCGGACTAAATGGCAGCATTGATGGCCTTACATTCGAAAATGTTCGCGAAAACGTCAATATTGACAATAAGGAAAATAAAACGGGCAAGTGGAATGACGTCATAGAATGGCGTCACGGTGCTTAACCTCAAATGTATGTTCGCAGCTATTTGACGGTAATTTTTGTATTTTATATTTTGATCAGTGATGTTAAATATTGTTGTGTTGTTTTGTTCTTTATAGCTTTGGCTGAGGACGGGACAGGTGTCCCGAAACCAGGTCCCAATAGTACCAATAAATTATTGAACACTGGAAATTCCTGACTTTTTGTTTAAATACTGCCAGTGATATGGAGGAATTTATTTTTAATTGATCAGTCTGTCGGGTATGTATTTTGTGCATAGAAACAAAATAAGCATTAGCATTGTCGACAGATTTCTGTTGAATATGAATCCGGGCTAGTAAGTTTTCAAGGCATATGGTGAGTTTGCAAACCGACTGCAACAATATGGGAAGCCCATAGAAGTATGCATGAAGATATGGCAGAATTGTTAAACTCTGAGGAGGTATTTGTGCCATTTCAATCAGAAATGTCACTCATCGCCACATGGTGAGCTCTCAGTGACCTAGTATTTAATAGAAACAAGCATTTATTTATTCTGAAGCACAAGTGAAAGAAATAAAATAGTAGGTTTGTAGTTATCAGAAGGCTTCTTTTATTTTAACTTTCAATTCTTTTGATATCCTTGATGGACAACATCTGAGTTCGAATTCGTGAGCAGCGCAAAATAATTTATCACAAGCAACACCTTTTCGGTTTTCATTCACAAAACTGATGCTTCCAAAGTTATCATTGTTTACCTAATTTTCATGTGCTTGGTTTGTGGTTATCAGTAGCCACATACTAATAGAAATATACCATCATAAAGAAAAAAAAAGTTTAAATTTGTTGCACAGTGTAATAGAGCTACAAAGAATTGAGTTATGTTTTGCCTATATTTTGTAGTTTCACACTTCTGCTGGTCATCACCGAGACTCAGTATAGTAACTAATTTTTACCCTACGTGTAATACAATGTACCATTTTCATTCCCTATTATCTCAGAATACTTCGCATAGCATAGCACTGGAAATACGCTTGTTTGAAACCGTCAAAGCGGAAATCGACAAACCACCCTGATAAACAGTCGACCGCAATACGTACTACTACAAATAGCCGCAAGATAAACCATTGCAGCGCTAGCCGTTCTAAAAAACTCAAATAAAAATGCCCGGCGGCATCGAAATCCATTTTGCGCCCGGATGCTTTCAAATTACACCCGCCATTTGTTGAATGCCATTTTGAACGCGCGAAATCGCGCTGTTTGAACGCCAAGGCAATGAGCCCCGCGAAAAATCAAACAAATGAGCCGGCAAACGGTGATTTAGGGGAATTCACTCCAACCCCCCATTTTTTTCTCGTTTGCTATGAATATTTATGGTGAACGAATGAAATATTTATGCGACGGGAATGTTAAACGCGAGAATGTTTGTTCTTTTTTGTATGGGAAGGAGGGAAATGAAAGGGTGGAATTCAGCATTCTGTCCTGTCTTTCATATGTCACCCCGTCTTCCGTTAGATTACCCTGAGTACGGTCGCGAATGAAATATTGACAGAAGAATTGCCCAACAACGGACGTTTTCAATTTGAATAAATTTTCAATAGGGAGATTACTGATTTGAAATGATGGTTTAGTTAAGTGAAATTCGCTAAAATAATGTCTTAATACAAATGGAAATATCGATAGAAACACAAATACTTTTGTGGATTTTTTTTCAGTCAGATAAGTTGTGTTACACCAGGTATATTACCCAGTATATTCCTCTAAAGGGGTGAAAGTAATGAAATGTATATTTTAATGAATTCCCATATCTCATGAGTCCGTTATTTAGACGTTTAACAATTAATCTAATTCCATTATTTTCTGGAAAAACGACATAGCGGCATACCTTGAATGCGCATACACCAAAGCTAAAAAGCAATTTTGTTCAAATAAAGTACAGTCTATTTCATATATATTGTTATGGTGGTTTCATTATTGTAAGTAACAAAATTGTTGTTTTATTATTACTAGTTGCAGCACAACTGCGGTAGGATGTTGCCCATTTTCTCGCGCTGAACAGGGCGTTCTCCTTGAATTTTATCAGGAATGCAATAAATTAGACAAATTTTTTGACAAAAAGGTGGCCTACAACCTTGGGCATATGCCCAAGGTTGTAGGCCACAATGGCGCATATGCCCCATTGTTTTTTGCTGAAGACGTAAAAACAAATGCGGTTCAGATAAAATATCATTCATAACATATAGGTAAATATGCAGTTAATAAGAAGAATGGTTGTAATATTTGAGCAACATAACAATCTTTTAAAGGAGAAAGGTCTAGGCTTTTAAAGTTTGACTTAATTACTTCTTTGCCACCATCATGGCCTGGCGTTACTCGCAGAGTAATAACAATAATATTTTAACAATTAATTTCAAACTTATAACCAGGGAGGAATATGAGGAGACCGCACTCTATGTGCAAAATCTGACCTAAATCACTGCACAAAAAGGCCTAAAAAAGTCAAGTTTGTAGACATGCGCAGTACGCACATAATGCTCTCATAACTTTATAACTTGAGCGGCGAATCGGCCTGTCAAAACGTATGGTTGTGAGGTTATGGTGGTTATGTCGTCTAGTGAATACGAGTATTCTATTATATATTAACATTATAGGTACCGAATGTGATAGTGACAAACTACATTTAGATCTTTAGGTATTCTATGCTGCAACAGGAACAGGAAAACTAAATTAACATTATTCTCTGCTAATACGGTAATACGGTAGATCAACTTGTTTTATTTCCATTCGTATAGCCGCAATTCGTAGAAGGTAAACCTATTTTGTAAAGTTTTCATTAAAAATAAGTGAAACAAAATTATGTATGAGTTCATTCAACAATTTTAACATTCAGTTGATAATTTTTAGAAACAACCTCACCACACAATGACAATTTCGCTACTCACATGGGTCATTCATTGAAAATACTTCGGGGTCAATTTATGAATGAGAGAAAAGATATAGCAATATGTGGGCACTGCGCATGTCCACAAAGTTGCCGTTCTCTACCGATACTTATCATGCAGTCATTTCGATCAGATTTCAAATCGTATGTACGATATCTGCGAATTCCTCCCTTCCTACTCCGTGCTTATAACCTTAATCGCCAATAATTGACATTGATGAGTGACAATACAGACAATTAGTGTAACATAACCGTAATCACCAATAATTGACATTGGCGATTTAAAATTTACAATTTGAATGACAAATATTTGATATACATATTTGATATATAACCATGGCAACCCTTATTGCCCGCGCGGGGATTCTTATTGCCCTCGTGGGCAATGAAGCTGTTTTCGGCCCGATATCTAAGATGTAAAATGTCACTTTATGTTCATTTAGGACATAAAAAAATTTTTGATTTAGATTTCGAAAATAACTAATTGTGGGTTTTTGCAGTCGTTCATTTCAAATCCTAAAAGTAGAAAATTAATAAATAAAAAACAATATGAAACGTCGTCGTATCCAATACGGCGAAAAAAGATACAAAAATATTTAAAATTTTGCTAAAATTTAGTAATTGGGGATTTTTATGGCCGCTGATTTAAAATCCAACAGCAAAAATAATAAAAGAAAAACAAATTGGCGAATCAATTTTTTGCTAAAATGTCGGCCTTATTCTTTTTCCCGAAAAAGATTTTTATTTTTCTGTCATAGAGCAAACGTTTTAACATATTTGACTGTCAACCAAAACATAACAAACCGTTAAATTTGTGTCCATATCCGCGACCTTTAGGATTCTTTTTTTGAGTCGGCCATATTGCAATGCAATTATCTTTGTTTAAGTTATTTTTAGCAACCTAAATTTGTTTTTTATTACGATTATTTACCACACTTTGATGACTTTTACTTTTGTCTTATTTGCAAAACGTCGTAACGCTTAAGCCGTCAATATTCTCTGTTACTGTCACAACTTGTTCACTGGTTAAAAACTCTGTACTTAAATCATCGTCCCTTTATTTTAATAACACCCTCTATAAACCGCTCCCATAGTTACTGCAGTATCGGAGGGTACAAAATTCATATCGATTATTTATTACCTCTTTATTGTTTGACTTAAAATTTATATTCCCCATTAAAGCGGATTTTCCAAGCCGCAATCTTAAAGATATTGAACGAAATTGCATCGCGGTCAAGCACGCGACCAATCAAGAAGCGGAGAACATAAATTGGAGTTAACGGGACGAAGCACCGTACAGTCGTAAAGTCGCTACGATAATTTCGGAACAATATTTCGTGATGTCGATGTCGCATCGTGCAAGGATCATGAAACAACCTCGATATTATCCCGAAATTGGTGATTTTGCCAAAGTTGAAATTAGGTTATTCCTGACAAGTATGTATTTTGAATTGACGATGCTTTACTTAAAACTTTAACTTAAAACAATGACGTAACCAAACTAACAAGCAAGTATTTACACCAGAGAAAATTCTAAGGTGAATTTTTTTTAATAAGCATAAGATGCGTAACATATTGAAACTAATCTAAAAGTTAACCATCAATTAAAATGATGATCAGATTTGATACTATTCACTGATGAAGATTGCATAATTTCTAGTAAATCTTTGCAATTTGAAATGCTGTTAAAGCTAGCACCCAGTTTTACTTGATTGTGAGCGATAACTATTGTTTTTATACAAGCAATGATTTAATTTCAAGATACTGGTCAGAAATTAACCGACGGGTAAATAATTAAATATAAATACGTGAAAGTTAATGTGTACTTGACACTTTCATGACGTATATTATCCACTTCTTGTTGACATAATAGCACGTAGTCAACGTGGCCTCGAATGGTTAGAGATTGCGCAATATTCAGACTGCATCGTAAAATGCAGTGCTACTAGTGCCGCAAAATCAAATTTTACTTCAATCTTCCACAAGAATTCAGATATTCCTTAGTTGCCCTACAGGATGTCTCGAACCTAGACCAAAAACACCTTTTTTTCTGGTCCCAGTATATAATAACCAATAAGATCTGCTTTTAAATTTTCAAAAGTACGTGACATCTTGATGTACCTATTTATTTACAAATGTGTACTTGACACTTTCATGACGTATATTATCCACTTCTTGTTGACATCATAGCGCGTAGTCAACGTGGCATCGAATGGTTAGAGATTGGGCAATATTCAGACTGCATCGTAAAATGCAGTGCTACTAGTGGCGCAAAATCAAATTTTACTTCAATCTGCCACAAGAATTCAGATATTCCTTAGGTGCCCTACAGGATGTCTCGAACCTAGACCAAAAACACCTTTTTTTCTGGTCCCAGTATATAATAACCAATAAGATCTGCTTTTTAATTTTCAAAAGTACGTGACATCTTGATGTACCTATTTATTTACAAATGTGTACTTGACACTTTCATGACGTATATTATCCACTTCTTGTTGACATCATAGCGCGTAGTCAACGTGGCATCGAATGGTTAGAGATTGCGCAATATTCAGACTGCATCGTAAAATGCAGTGCTACTAGTGGCGCAAAATCAAATTTTACTTCAATCTGCCACAAGAATTCAGATATTCCTTAGTTGCCCTACAGGATGTCTCGAACCTAGACCAAAAACACCTTTTTTTCTGGTCCCAGTATATAATAACCAATAAGATCTGCTTTTCAATTTTCAAAAGTACGTGATATCTTGATGTACCTATTTATTTACACTGTCCATAAAAAATAATGAAAATCAGTCAAAGTTTACAATATTTATTGAACATCAAAGCCATGGGGTGATCATAAAATACATATCAGTTTCAAAAGTATTGAACCCTGTGTTTGACGGCTCGTAACTTCGCAGAACAAAAAAATTAAATAAATTATGATTACCCCTCCATCATTTCTATATACAGACTAAACGCGAAAATAACCCACGTTATAATTATTACGCCAAATGTGAAATGCTCGCTACCATTCGATTCTGAAGGTCCTTATGCAACTGCCATCGGAAAGAAATTTCAATATTTATGGAAATTAATTATGCAAATTTTGGTGTGGACTACAAACATGGAAATGCTTTCCGATGGCAGTTGCGTGTGATTATTGTCTGCTGTAATACAATATAAAATATAATTAAATGATAACTATAAGATCACAAGTTATTGTCTTCTGAACCTCGCTAGACTTGCACTCTGGAGTATTGTAGTTCGTGTTTGTAGTTAGTTGGCTAACATGTTTACAATAGCGACGACTGTGAAAGTATTATATCATCGACTAGAAAACTCAAACACAGTTTGAATATTTGTACAAATAGAAAGACATACATTTATTTCTTTAGGTTATACCGTACTTCTAATGTAATAAATACGAAATAAAAACAGACATGTTTATAGTAGCGCTATCTACATCTGGTGATTTTTTATTTCGAAGCTTTGGAGAGAAGTTCGCTTCAGTTCGCTATTTGAATTGAGACGGGAGTCTTAAGAGGGTCGTTCAACCTAACTTCAGGACTGTTCTGTCGGTCCCGGTCCCGTATTGCTCCAATTATTCAAACTGATCAGTGCTTTTGTGGGTTAATTATTGAATAATTATAACATCTTATAAGATGACAACAATCTGAATTAACTATTCTAGTGCGCCAAAGTTTCATATTTATTATACCCATGCCCAATTTTAAACAATTGCTGTTCAACGATAGACGTATAATTGGATGACGGGTAATATCCTTATTTCAGGAATAACATTTAAATTATGTATTTTTGCGATTTGCCGCAGTAGTTCCACTTTACGTCAATTTGAAGAAAATCCAATAAATGAAAAGAAATAAAGCCACACCTTTGATGATTCGGCGTCGTTTTTTCCCAATTTTTCCATCCATGTTCGAGTCTGGACAGTGTCCATCTACGATGTTGTCGAGAACTTGACGTCATTAGACGAAGATTGTAATGGGTCTATCTCTATCTACCATATACCACAAAAAGAAGTCTGTAACTCGCTAAAATTCACATTTTTATTTTACTGGACAGATTTCGAGAGCTCTAACCTACAAATCAGCTATAATCTAAAAATAAAGAAACACCGCACAAAGCAGTATTCCAATCGAAATTAGGAGATTACATAAAAATTCTATTATTGTATCAGACATCAATCAGGTTTGTGCCTAAAGAAGTACACTATTATTTTATTAAAAACACCATGTCAATTGTTAGGTTAGCTAGCAGCATATACATATAAACAGTGCTGTTTTATCCATTATACCACCAGAGAATTCAAGCTTCAAGTATGGTATGATGCAGAAGCTCATTACAGGTTTTGTAACTGGATTCAAATTGCATTACGGAGAATCAAAATCCTGACATATGCGTGACTGATGATAGCGAGCATCATCATTTTTTTGATTTTATGTTGACATTATATGTAATATAATTTTAATAAAAAAGCTTATGTTGTCTAATTGTCTTTTATAAATAATATATGAATTACAAATTGGTACATAGTCATAAAGAATGACTTATGAAGTGCTTTGTTTTTCTCATATGTTATCCAGATCCCTGTGCTGTTGATGTACATACCAGTACATACGTATGCATAATATGTATACTTGTGTGTTTTTCATTAGCTAGGCATAAGTGTATTATTAGCTGAGAAATGAGTGCATAACCTATCGTACCAAGAGAAAGTAATCTGTGACCAGAGAAGAGAATTACGCGCGGGCAACAAGAATTCGTTCGCGCGATGATTTCAAACGGTCAACTCCTTAGAAACGTCTTCGATATTTTGTCATTTTCTCGTTAGATTTTAAATACTGCGGAGATCGGCGTTTTTTCGGTAATTGAAATTGAAATTTTTCTCGCGCTCATGTAAAAACTTAGGACCAGAAAATGTTGAAAGTCCAATATTTTTATGTAGACATAATTCAGGAGTATAGCACACTTTATTTCGATTTATGTTGTGCAGGCATGAGCCTTCAAACACAGGTCAATAGTTTTGCAACTGATAGTAGATCGGTTATTGTATTTTCAATAAACGGGTTATACTACCCGTGATGAACACTGATTGGAGTTGATTGGCCGCTACGCTGCTCCATTGACGTAACAAATACAATACAAATACAAATATTTAGTATTTTACTAGTTCTCCAGTCATAAGGAATATGGCTCGATAATGCTTAAAATACTAACATATAACTCAACGCACGGATAACTTCCTATAATTAGCACCTATTTCCGAACGTGTTGCACGAAGACAACAATTCCAATAGCGTGCCATGTCTCCATACAAGCATAAATCGCAGAGAATACCTGTGATTTATGTAGCAGAAATTCTAAAATACCTAACAATTAGTTAATTATTCACACGCCGACCTACCAAACGGGACATTTGCGTAGATCACGTGACCCTGTGTCTTATTTTCCTTTTGCTTGCTTCATTCCCAAAGAACAAATCTAAGGGAAGTATTTTTTTATTTACAACGGTTTCCTCTTGTCCCTCTTGTAGACCCACCATTCTGTGTCTTATCGGGATTCAAATCGAACAGGAAATGGAAGGGAAAAGGTTGGCCGCGTAAGGAACAAGGGCGAGAAAGTCCTTGCTTTGTTTGTGACAAAGGGAGGGAGATTGGGGTTGAAGTACGGGCCGTGGGGTACGGGGAAGTACCGGAACGAAGTTTTTGCTCTTTTAAATCCGGGAAAAGCTTTTGTATGTTGTGCGTAAGAGGATTATTTATGTATGTATTTTCCGGGTATACTCCTGGGAGAATTAGAAATAATGCCGGGTAGGTTAAAAATTGGATGCAATAAACCTGAATTTTGCTTAACGGTTAAGTAGGTAGGTAGTGCTTGCTGAAGTTGTGATATTAAAAGGTAAAAGAAAAATCTAAATTTACATTGTATTTTATTTTTATATTACGAGGGGTCGCGGTTGTTGGCGTAGTAGCATGGCTAGCACGACCGAGAAACCGGGAAAACGTTTGCATTACTAGCAACACGATAAAAAAGGTTGTCATCAATTTGTTCTGTTTTATGTATATGTAAGATATAAGAACAAAGCAATTTAGTTTTATTGCGGACTGCGAGTATCACATTTTTTAGAAAAAAATCTGATGTGGCCAGGCACATGACTTTATCATACTATATATAAAATTAATAGTTTAGCTGCATGAGATACTATTTGATCGAGATCGGCTATGTCTGCATTAAAATAAAACTAGTAGAACTAGACAGATATCTCGCTTAAAGCTGCGTTCGGATATTGTACTCCGTTGACACAGGGTACACCGTCCAAATGACACGTGTTATTGGGTGTAAAAAGTGTAACGGTGTTCAATATCCGAACGCAGCCTATATTGACAGTAGTATTTTCAAAACATCAGCGTTTGACACTACGTACTGTCATTAGAATCAAAAAGTCTGACATATCCTGGCTACTAGTTTGAAAGCAATGCGACCGATCTCGATGAAATAGAATTTGCTCATGCAGCTAAACTGTAAATTCTACCAAAAAATGTCATATACATAAATTATAGAAAATTTTCTCTCCTTTAATTTATTATTTAACTATTTTGACGACATTACACAAATAGCGGCTCATTTGCAAAATCTTCGAAAAATGCTATGACTAAACCACCAGTTCCTTTGGACCTTTTGCAACAGGAAGCTTTTCAGCTCTAAGTTTGGTTATGAAACTTCTAAATATGAAGTTTCGTCCCGATACCTTTAGTAGTTTCTCCGGAATCGTCACCACAAGAACGGGTACACACACACATACACACACACAGACATTTTTTTGTACCTTGGTCAAAAATGTTCAGGGGACCCAAAAAGACATATTTCCGCTAAAATCTCAAAAATTTTTTTTTGCATGATTACAATACTTTACATACTGCGTATGATAAAGTAAAAATCTAATGTGGCCAGGCACATGACTTTATCATACTATATATAAAATTAATAGTTTAGCATGAGACTCTATTTGATCGAGATCGGCCATGTCTGCATTAAAATGAAACTACTAGAACTAGACAGATATGTCGATTAAAGCTGCGTTCGGATATTGTACTCCGTTGACACCGGGTACACCGTCCAAATGACACTTACGTGTTATTGGGTGTAAAAAGTGTAATGCAATATGCGAACGCAGCTTATATTGACAGAAGTTATTGTCAAAACATTAGCGTTTGACACCAAGACTACCTACTGTCATTAGAATAAAAAAAACCTGACAAATCCTGGCTACTAGTTTTCATGCAGTACGACCGATCTCGTAGAAATAGAATTTGCTCATGCAGCTAAACTATTGATTGTACCAAAACATGTCATAGTGATAAATTATTCAGAATTTCCTCATCTTTAATTTATTATTTAACTATTTCGACGAAATTCCAGAAATGGGGGCTTATTTGCAAAATCTTTCAAAAATGCTAAGACTAAACCTCCAGTTCCTTTGGACCCTCTTCAACAGAAAGCTTTTCAGCTCTAAGTTTGGTTATGAAACTCCTAAATATGAATTTTCATCCCGATACCTTTAGTAGTTTCTCCGGAATCGTCGCTACAAAAAAACGGGTACACACACACACATACACACACACACACACAGACATTTTTTTGTACCTTGGTCAAAAATGTTCACGGGACCCAAAAAGACATATTTCCGCTAAAATCTCAAAAAAATTTTTTGGCATCATTACAATACTTTACATACTGCGTATGATAAAGTAAAAAGGGATCTAAAAGTTTTTAATGTTTTTTTGGAGCACATGAATGAATTTTGACTAGCTTTCATAATTTTGAACAACATACATTATTATACAATAGTTCTGTTTCTAGAGGATAAATTCTTTCTAATACAGGACTACTGTAACTTGTAAGCATTTTGACAAGGCATTTGTTTTGTAACATGATAGTGTTTGTGTCATTTTAACCTTCATTGCAAACGTTTTATTATATAAAAGCTATCAAGGAAAACGAAAACACCATGTGAAACCATTCTGAATTAAAATCATTTTTTCATCCGGGTCACCGAAACCCTTCACTAACCGCACACACTTATCTCAGTTTCAGTTAATTGTAATATTATGGAGAAATATTCAATTCACATAAATAAATTGATACCTATACTTAATGAATCGATAATACACGTACTCTCAGCTAAAAGAAGTTTATACATCTTGCATAAAAATTCAAGTAATGTTTATAACATTGTAATATCATTGTTCAAGAATGTTCTCCATTTGTGTTAGTACAGAGTAACCACTGACAACTGTGAAGTGTTATTACATTACTATCAATAGCAAGACAAAAATCCTGTCCTACATCACTTAACGGGGTCGCCACATGGTTCCTCGCAACATAACTTTAAACTTCAAGGTTTTAAGCCTACCTAAAGAAAACCATCATAGTATTTCTCTAGTTTTTAAATTTATTTGTGATTTGGTTTCTAGATTCTATGGAAAAAAACTATCAAAATCACATGTCCAAAGGAACTGGATTTGCAAATTTTATTTAATAACTGTATAGATATTAAACAATAACATTAATTATCACAATGATCAATCAGGTCAAATGATAAAACATACATGTATAGATGAAGTAGTTTAATCTATATTTGGTCCAATTTCACTGGAGACTACACAATATTTTTGCAATTATATTGCGTGTCATTGTAAAGTATAATCCCAAAGCTTCAATATTCAAATAGCCACCACATCAAACCAATGGGACAATAGGGATTGTCCCATTCAATTCCAGCAACCCCATTAATTCCCCAGAGCATCGCTATTGAATAACCCCAACGGGACACCGCTGACTTTTCCCTCCGTCAGTTCGCGGGAATTCTTCATTATACGTGTTCGAATCGAACACGCCATCGACAGCGTGGTTGTGCACCACCAGCTTCGAGCGGAATTATAACTGATTCTATCGTCGGTCGTCAGACCACCAATCCTTCGATGCTGGGTGATTCGGCTTCTAGATTCTATGAAAACAACAAGTTTTGTAGCCACCAATAATGGTTACAAAACTGAGATAATAGACGAATTATACAAGAGCATGCGATTTAACAATACCATGAAAGAAACATACCCACATTGCAAGACATTAAATAATTACAGAAAACTGACTTACCATCCCTTACTAAACCATAAGATTATCTCCATAATGAAGAGAAATGACAAACCGGTATGCAACCCAACACGCAGATCCATTGAGAATGCGTTACTGAACAATAAGGATAGAATCCCGAAATTGGAAAAAAAGTGGAATATACGAATTAGAATGCTCCAACTGTAATATGGTTTACATCGGACAGTCAGACCGGAATTTGAAAATAAGATTTCAGGAACACGTCACTCGCAGCAATTCAGCAGTTCGCCAACACATGATACAGGAAGGCCACCATTTCCATATCAACAAAATGAAGCTACTTAGGAGTGTCCCGAAGTCAATTCTTATGGATTACATGGAGATATATTATCCTTTACTCCCTGGCGAATGCTGAAAGCCAAACAACTTAAGACGTGCCACAGACGCGGGCCATAATAATAATAATTCGGGCCTGCCGATGCCCCCGTAGTGGCGAAAGCTGTTGGGGGATATTAAGGCGTGGATTATTATTATTATCAATTTGAGAAAGGACCGGGATAAAGACAATAATACTCTGCTTAATTATATCATAGATTTCCCCGGACACTATTTATTTAAACAATGCACATGACTTTTTTATTTGTTTCATGCTTGCTCATTGTTCTTATTTTGTTGTTAATGTTGATTCTTAACTTCCGAACAATGATTTTTGAATTTGTTTGATCCTCACCCCACACATATACAATTTGGTGCTTTTGTGCTAACTTGTTTGAGTTTTATGGTTTCCGTTTGTATCGATCTGATTTGTCACTCTGAATTATTGGACTGTGCAGTGTACTGTTAATCTAGATAATTGTTTAATCCAGTCCCACCGACATTGTGATATCAATGTGAACAATTTTGTGTAAGATACTGTACATGTTTGTGATTTTGTACATTATTGTGATATTATTTTTCTATTTCTAGACTTTTAACACGTGCCACTCTTTCATAACCTCGAAATTTGATGTGATATTATTTGTTAACCACTGAGTGGGAAAGAGGCAAATAATAGGTTGATGCTAAGATACTTATATATGTTTTGTGCTCCATGTTACATTGATGTATGTGAAATACCTACAGATATCATGACCACAATGATGCTTTGTTTCCGCATGACAGTAAGTCACCTACGTTTGCTACTGTTGATCGTTATTTATATATTTGTCTAGTATCCGTAGTGTTGACCTGATGATGGCATTGCAGATGCCGAAATCGACTATCACGTAAAAATAGTTTCTAAATAAAGAGACTCTCCTCAATACTCTACGTCTTTTTATTATTTTACTCAACTCTGGGGTTGCACCAAAATAAAGTAACATTAAAATTGTCCAGACCTTTCAAAATAAAGTATTGAGATGCGATGTCAATGCGCCTTGGTACATTAGGAATGGTGATCTCCACAAGGACCTCAAACTGGAGTTTGTGTGCAAAGATAAATCCACAAAATAGCATGAAGTCACGAGTAAAGGCTTTACCATCACGTAAACGTTGAGGCCATCCAGCTCCTCCACAACACCGGTTTAATCAGAAGACTCAAGAGAAAGAAGTTTTTTGAGTTAGTGTGGATGTGAGTTAGTGACCAAAGCAGAGTAAGTGCTGGTTGTGTTAGTTCTAAAAGCAGAGACAGTGCTACGTAGTGAGGAAGAAAAACGTGGCTAGTATACCAGTACTAACTGAGAGACATCAATGGGTGCCTGTTAGGTTAAGTTATACTAGTAAAATAAGTTAGAATTAATTTACTCATTAGACAATTCTGACTAGATTGTAATGCACTTATTGAATAAAAAGAAAAAAAACATTAAACAATAACATTAATTATCACAATGATCAATAGTTATAAATTATACATGTGTAGATGAAGTGGTTTAATCTATATTTGGTCTAATTTCGTTAGAGACTAGACAACATTTTTGCACTTATATTGCGTTTCATGTAAAATCATAATCCCAAAGCTTCAATATTCAAATAGCCACCACATCAAACTAACCCTTATTGTCGCATTCGATCCCAGCAAACCCATTAATTCCCCAGAGCATCCCTATTGAATAACCCCTCCGTCAGTTCGCAGGAATAAATTTTTCAGTCGATTCCTTCATTAAACGTGTTCGAATCGAACACGCCATCAACAGCGTGATTGTGCACCACCAGATTCGGGCGGAATTAGAATTGATTCAATCGTCGGTCGTCAGAGCACCAATCCATCGATCCTGAGGGGGGCCACATCCTGCGGGCAGATCCTGCGACTCGAAATGACAGGCCGTCGATCCCGCGGGAATACGACGGAGAAAAATTACTCCGGTCTGCCGGTTCGGTAGGTTGGATTTCCGCAGGAAATATTACGGAAAATAACCGGGGATTTGCCAAGGTTGCAAATGTCGACTCTGGAGCTCTCGAAGTCGCTGCCGCGCACACTTGACAGGAGGCAGGATAACGAGGTTGGACGGAAGGGTGAAGGATTGTTTCCTGCCGACCGGCCTGGTACGGCATTTGTATTGATTGTTGCTGATTTACGACATTGTCACGTTGACTGTATAATACAAATAATAAATAATAATAAACGATGGAACCATCTTATATTGTTATCAGTTTTAGAATAGAATCTATCAGTTCTAATGAGTTCTTACTAGTTCAGTATTAGTATTAATACAACGTTGTAAAGAATATACTGAATAAATTGTATAACCCGTCCTCAATTCCTTCGGGAAAGCAACCGTAATTGTCCAGCCTTAAATGAAGTTGCAACGACGTTAAAATGTTACCCACAAAGGGGTAACCACCACTCCCAAAACGTCACAATATTATGATTGATGAGACCCGTATTTCGGATTAATCACCCGCTGTTTGGAATCTGCAGTGACGTAAAGGTAGCCGTAAGATTAGGGACCAGAAGCCTATGGTTTATAGAAAACCGACTTTTGAAAAAACCGTTTTTAGAATTCCCAATTTCCAAAAAGACCGAGGTTAAAATCTTTCCAGGCGAAATCAATAAGATGTACTTACGTCCCCACACAAAAAAAAATACCTACTTTAACAAATTAAAATTCGGAAATATAAAAAAAGAAAACAAAATAAGAAAAATTATTCTGTCAGTGATGACCTGATATTTTTCATATTCGAGATACTAAATTAAATATATAATATAATAAACAGAAAAAAAACTCCAACTAGCTACTCAACTTTATTGTTGAGTTGCTTTATTGTTCTCAGAGCATTTCTTTATTTGGTCGTTTATTGATTGTCTCAATTATTGAACTTTTCGCATTCAATGTCTTCCTTCGAACTATTATTTCTCTGGGTTGGTATGAAGTCACTTTTTCATTGCTTTTGATTTAGCCATGAGCATTTTCCTGATAATTGTAGCCTTTTACTTATCAATCGCTGGTTTGTAATAATGGGATGTAACTTAAAAAATTAGTTAAAACAAACATTTGAAACACATCTGTTTTTTGGCATGAATCTAATGGAAGTATAAGTATTGTGCTGTTTTGTATACCTACATGCCAACGGAGAGAAAAGTTACCATATGGACTAGCAAACCCCTGTTTTAAACGGGTCTAACTTCTTAAGGAGTTGAAAACACCAATACGTCGATATAAAGCTTAGAATAAAATTTACATTCTAAAGGAATCAATAAAAGGTTTATAAGGATTTATTTGTTTTTTCATTTGTTTTTCCCTTTTATTTTTATTATTTTTTAATTGTTCTACAAAACTAGTAAACTAGCATTGTTGTTTACAAATATCTTTATAAAATTAAAAAAAAAAGACGAATAGGTCTTATCTATGTAATGTGTTACTTAGAATGACTGCAAAAAAACCGGGATAAGGAGTGAGACACCCGTACACAGTGATGTGGGCCCGGTAAATACTCGGCGGGTGGGAACTTATGAAATGGGTATTCACACGGGTATTTACCCCTACTTAGGGTATATACCTAAATTTTGGGTATTTATCCTTTTTATCCTTAAAACACCATTTAACAACATTTCAGAGATATTTGTACAGGGTGTAGCACCTTTTTCACGCAAGAATTATTTTTAGATAGTAAATGTCATTCTGAGTATAAATTTTCATAGGACCTAGTTGTTTTCTCAATGCCAAGTTACAGCCGCTTGAAATATTAACTAAATAAAGAAAAATAAACAATAAACTACATATCAAACAATGCTAAAGCTAAGAAAGAGCACAATCACCCATAACAAAATTAAAAGTAAATAAACTTAAGTAAAAAATTCAAAGTGTTAAAAATAAACTAAATAAACAAATGAACGAAAACAAAATACATATGAAACTTTTTAGACATTTGTTTCTTTACAAGTAATTGTCAGTTTCTTTCATGCCGACTTATTGGGTCTATTAATTCCTAAAGAAGTCATTTAATATACAGTTTTGAAATTCGTTTACAATAATTCCAAACGGTTGTAATTTTTTAAGGAATAAAAAAAAACAAATAGGTACTCAGTGTGGCATTTACTATCTGGAAAAAAGATATGCAAGAGAAAAATGGGACACTGTAGATGTGTACTCTTGTTCACAAATAATGTAAAATATTTGAGTTATATAAGAACATTCAGTACATTTAGTTGGATTCATAGCAAAATAAGAAATGGATTAACAACGACAAAAGGCGCTATGTCAAAAATACTTAACATATACTTCCGCAGATTTCTGCCAACTTATCTTCGATAAGAGAATCAGAAAATATGGAAGATTCACACGATTGAATGGACGATGAGAAGGAAATGTCTGCTCTTGATATATCGTCAGATGAGACTGATATGTTTATTCTTTCTTTTAAAAATGTTTGAATTTTTATAAGAATAATCTTTATTTTGTGATAAGAGGATTCCTTTTTGATTTTGTGATAAAAGAAAAACCTTTGTTTAGTAATTAAATATCTCCTTTTACTGCTATTTTTAATAACAATATTATGTTTATAAATACCCCTATAAATACCCGGGTATTTAACATCACTGCCCGTACATTTATTGAAATCAGTTTCCATACATAAAATGTATAATATAGTAATATACAGGGTCATTATAAATGATTGTAGTCGAAGTAAGCCATGCCCATGTTAATAATTTTTTGCCGCTATACCAAAACAACTGTCAAAGTTGAAATAAGTTATGCAACCAATTTAACTTTTGCGTGTAAAACAGTGGTATTCCATTTAAATAGAGCGGCAAACAGAAATATTTACGATTTATATCATGGCCTACTTCAACTACTATCATTTATAATGACCCCGTAGTATTGTAATAATAGTACAATAGTCTACTTATTCATAGACAGATTTGTAAATTTTGTAAAAATTTTGTATGTACCTCGGCCACTACTTGATGTTTATACCGTCGGGCGACTTAAAAAGCTCTCGGGCTTATCGGCTCTCGCGCTTTTTAAACTGTCCTATTTGTTTTAATATAAACACGGTTTTAAAACCGGTTTAATGTCTGCTCTTGATATATCGTCAGATGAGACTGATATTTTTATTCTTTCTTTTAAAAATGTTTTAATTTTTATAAGAATAATCTTTATTTTGTGATAGGAAGATACCTTTTGATTTTGTGATAAAAGAAAAACCTTTGTTTAGTAATTAAATCTTTCTTTTTGCTGCTATTTTAATAACAATATTATGTTTATAAATACCCACTTTGGGTAAATACCCGGGTATTTACCCGGGGTGTTTACCTTTGACACACGGCATAACCCGGAAGCAGTTTATTTTCTAAATGATTCTGGCCGTGAAAGCCTACGTCCTTACTTAAAAATACTGATGTTTATTTAGTTAAAAGAAACTAATAATCACAATAAATTTGGTTTCCTTAGTACTAAACTTATAAACTACTTAAAATTAGCCAATAGATAACCACGACATGATGTTTTAAAAGGACTACTGTTTTTTATATCACTTGGTAGGCTGTTAAACATCTTCAGTGCTTTATAATAAAATGAATTTTGCGTACTGCTTCTTGTATATTTGGTAATCTGAAGTGGTCCTTTTGTATGTTAAATAATTAATCATATAATTTGGGAGTTTATTATTTATGCATTTATATACACAGGTGAGTGCCTGATATACCGTTCCTTGTTTAACATTCAAGAAGTTTAATGTAATCAACCTTGGCTCGATGCTAAACCCAAAAAATAAGGTACTCAAACAGAAATACTAAAAATGTCATATCTAACACATACACAATAGTAAGCTGACCGGATGGTAATGTCAGATACCACGCCCCTTGTCTTAACTAGGTGGTAAATAAGGCGCAGTCAATAGATTTGATAATAAATACCCGGGTATTTAACATCACTGCCCGTACATTTATTGAAATCAGTTTCCATACATAAAATGTATAATATAGTAATATAGTATTGTAATAATAGTACAATAGTCTACTTATTCAAAGACAAAATGAGAACATTTAATCAAATAATATTTTTATGTCCTACAAGTTTGACAATTACTTGCCTGTATTGTCACTCAACTCCGAATTGTTTGTATGGTTATTCTACTCCGTAGATACGCTGTCACTTGATAACGTCAAAATATTTATTAATATTATTCAAACAGAGGAAAAAGCCATTGTAGGACATAAAATTTTGTATGTACCTCGGGCATTACTTGATGTTTATACCCTCGGGCGACTTCGACTTCGAACGACTAAAAAGCTCTCGGGCCTATCGGCTCTCGCGCTTTTTAAACTGTCTCCCTCGGGGCATAAACATCCGTCTAATGCTCTTGGTATATAAATAACTATTACATATTAATTGTAAACTGGTGCCTATCTATTTAGATTATTAAATACCGTCAAATACGGTCCTATTTGCTTTAATATAAACACTGTTTTAAAACCGTTTTAAAACAAAAAACAACAAACCTTAGTACCACCCTAAGAAACATTGTAATAGTACGTATTATAAGGTATCGTAGTAGGGTGTTTGGTTTTCTAACTTTGTTCTCTGATTAAATGGCCGATCTTGCAAAAATTCCCCACGCACTATTAGATACCATTCCACATGCATTTTTTTTCTGGTCGGAAAATATCTTCTGTTCGATGTAAAGACATGAATGATTGCTGTTCTAACCAAAACGTAGGTACATCGTTACCCAAAATTGCACCTTACCATACCGTTATCTCTTGCCCTATTTGCATATGGACCTTACTTTATCTAATAATTAATCTAATTAATAATATCTAATTAATAATTAACCCTTTTCTGGTAAGTTTATAGTAACTTACAAAATTATTTGAGTAATTCATAACATTTATATATCTTATTCAAGTCGTGTTAATAACATTTTCTACCGAAATGAAATTGTTCGAACCTGCAACGGCGGAATAATTAATTATTCCGACCGAACTGGGCGACAACAATGTCCTCTAGCGGGCCTCTAGCGAAGCAGAGCGCCAACGCTACCTTTAATCTTATCACCCAGGTGGCCGGCACAGCCACTACATCCGCACTTTACGAGCTGAAACACGACTACGCGAACACGATACCGGTCTATGCAGCGTGAGTTGATGAGATCGGAGAGAAAACGAGAACCTAGAGGAGACCCCGGAGGACGACGACGCCGACGACGTGCTGATTGCTTCGGGAAAATGACACATCGCAAACAGACCGCTTTATACGATTTTCACGTTGACGTACAGCTTTGCATCGATTGTCCATTTGGCCGTGAATAGATTATAAATGGATCGTTCAAACTGACGAGAGAGACTGAAACTGACAGAAAAAGTATGATTACGGAATGTAAAAAAAGTATGTTCGCAGTTCGGTGTTTCATGAATTTCATGATTACAAACATCGAACTATCTACACGCAAAATGTATGAATATAATTTATAAACGATGTAATCAAGAGCACCTGCAGAGAGGTACAAGGGGATAAAGTTTAATTGATTTTAAAAAGAAACGAGAAGAAATGGGCATAAGATACTAAAAAAGTTACTGGGTTATTGGTAGGAAGTCGGCTTTTTCAACGCTTCCAAGATAAGGTGCTAAGAATCATCGCGGGTGCACCTTGGTATATTAGAAATATCAGCCTTGATATTCAATATGGAATTACCAACCAACAAAATTGGAAAGTTTGCAGTGAATCACAGAACAGACTTCTTCAGCCCACGAATGTCCAGGTAATCTAGCTCCTGGATAATAGTGACATAGTGCGAAGACACAAAAGAACTAAACCTTTTAAGTTGGTGAAGTAGTGTTACAAAAACAGAGCACATGTGAGTGATGTCCCAAAACAGGGCAACGTGCAGTGTGTGGAGTTTAAAGCGTCAGTATTCAAACTAAATTTAAGTTAGCCCAATGGGGAAGGAACACTTCACTGTAGTACAAAAAAAAAAGAAATATACTTTTCACGAGACATAGCGGATGTTGTTGAGCTGGTAGAGCTGGACATAATGGCATATCTGAAATTTTCCAAACACCTCCAAAACCTCGATTTTTTTCAAAAAAGACATTTTTAGGTACTTGCACGAGTATAAAAATTGACAACCCCGCCATTTTCCATTCGATTTCAAAAATAAAAAATTTAAATGAAAGAGGAAGCATAGACCATTATAAAGATGTACTGTTCGGTCAGATCCAATAACAAATCGAAAAGTTGGACGTTCAAGTTCAGAACTTTCCAATTATTTTCAGATTTTTTCAACTTTAACAACAATTTTATGACCTGTTTGAATCTGTAATATTTTTTTGCTATTTTTTTATTGAAAGCCCATTTAAATTTGCGTCTAATACGCGGTTGTTTATTAGAATTGGTTGAAATTTAACAGAATTATCAAATTTTATTGACCGGCTAGACACATCACACTACGCAGAAGAAATATACAGGCAGACTGTAATAAATCCGTAGTCTTTATACACATTAATTAGACATTACTAGCACGTAGATTTACAATGTTATTCTAAAATTATTTCACTGTATTTTTTTTTCGTTTTGTTGTTACCTGCCAGACTATCAAAATATGTTACTAAGTACCTTAGAATTTACGTTCATTACATTTCCAGGTATATTTGGGTGCAAAATACATTTGCCCAACAGTAAAATTTTCACTCGTTTATTGAGGTTATGTGTTACTACCGTGATTTATGAAAAATTTTATGAAAAAACAAGAAATACAACAAAATTAAAAATGTTTACTCGATATCCGTCGTTTATACAAAGCATCACGTGTTTCGTGTTTAAGTGACCAGCAGTAGTCTGCGATCATGTTGATGGTGTTTTTTCCTTGAAAACGTTTTTCAATAGCTTCCATTTCCTGATGAAATCGTTCACCTTGTTCGTCACTGAGTTGGCCAAGACTGTCCGGAAAGAAATTCAAATGAGAATGCAAAAAGTGAATTTTGATAAACGTGTTGCAGCCCATTTCACCTCGAAAACTTTTCTACAACATTTGCGTAGTCGGCACTTTTATCATTTCCAAGAAAGTTATCGCACAATGAAATAAAACTATTCCAGGCTCGTCTTTCCACATCATTTAGTTTAGTTGCAAAATCGTTATCCTGCATAATTTGCCGAATTTGTGGCCCAACAAATATTCCTGAAAATAGATCAGTTGAAATACCTAAATTCTTACTACCAACGATTTGAAATGTAAGAAAACCTACCTTCTTTAATTTCAATCAATTTCAAGCTTCACTCAATCTAGGAAATGTTACTTTAAGATGAAGGAATGCTGCGCTGTCGACGTCCAATTGTTTCACAAACTGCTTCATGTATCAAAGCTTCAAATGCAATCGCGGTAAGATAATATTTTCGGGCCCCACCAGTGGAATATTTAAAACATTTTTTTTTGCCAATTTGAAACGGTGTACGCGAAGGCCACTCACTTTGTTCATATTTTCTCATATTTCACACATTCACACATATAACATGGATCGTATAACCGTATAACCGCCTTGCATTCCAAACAAAATTGTCAAAACTGTCGATTAATGATTTTACTATATTTGGGTACAAGTCGAATAGTACTTAATAACATATTAGATACAATAAAACAGGGTAATAAACAAACAAAATAATGTCTAGTTAATGTGAATCACGAGTACGGTTATTACGGTCGGGGGGTCGGGCCGTAGATATATTCCTGCCTACGGTGAATGTCAAGACGGTGATTAAACATCGTAACTCAGTCAAATTTCAACCGATTCTAATAAACAAACTCGTATTAAACGCACATTTAAAGGGGCTTTCAATAAAAAAAATAGAAATAAAATATTATGGGGTGAATCAGGTCATCAAACTGTCGTTAAAGTTCTTCTATAAATCTGCAAATAATGGGAATCTTCTGAATTTGAACGTCCATAACTTTTCGACTTTTTATAGGAACTGACCGAACAGTACATCCTTCTAATGGTCTATGTCCTCTCTTTCAATTGCATTTTTATTTAAGAAATCGAATGGAAAATGACGGAGTTATGCCTTTTTATACACATGCAAGTACCCAAAAACAGTTTTTTAAAAAAAAATCGAGATTTTGGAGGTGTTTGGAAAGCTTCGTATATGCCATAATGTTCAGTTCTACCAGCTCAACAACTTAGACCATGTCTCGTGAAAAGTATATTTTCACTGTAACACAGTGTTATTATCGTTTTTATATTTAGCAATGTATGTTAGATTAATATAGCTAGATAGCGATCAGATACACAAGAACTTATGAGGTGCTGTTAATTACAAAAAAGCAGGGGTTCGATGCAATGCATACGACCGTGATTTTGTTTAATTACAATATTTTAGTTCTGTTTATCATGTAGCCACATGATCTTTAATATGGTGTACAAGTTGCTTTGCTAACCATAATACTTTCGAAGGTATTGATGCAGAATTTGAAGATTTTTGCATAGGGTTACTTTGGGAAAGACGTAACGCGTCAAAAAACGAGTTATCTGAGCTAAATGTTAAAGAAGCTGAAAACTAATTTATTTTAAAGTAAACAGAAAAGAAAAATATTTTTTCAAGAAACTTGAAACAAGCAACAGTAGCTTGCTCATAGATGTAACTATATATTTAATTCTTAGCAAGTGTAAAAACAATCAATTTTGTCAAAACCTGACCAAATGTTTTCTGATGTAACAACAAATAATTATTATATCTAGATTGTAGACTTCCGCGGTCTGAGTCAATGATATATTGATTTCCGGGTGGAAACCGCGTTGAGGACTTTGAAGCAGTCAACATTTCGCACTCCTAACACCATCTGGTGACTCCACCCCACTCATATATAAAGACCCGTCCCAACAGACGACAGTATCTTCTTAGCACTTGGTTTGATAACTTAGTCCTGAAGATGCCTCTTGCAACAGAACGCGAAACGTTGACTGCTTCAAAGTCCTCAACGCGGTTTCCACCCGGAAATCAATATATCAAATAATTATTAGTTTAACGTCCCCAAACTTCCCGAAATCGCGGGAAATTTTATTTTAACATAAAACCTTTGATATTAGAGAACAATTTAAATACTTTGATTGAAACATAAATCATACAAATCTTTATGGCGTATATTTTACTAAACTAAAAGACTTCGTTTTAAATAAACACTAAACAAATATAATTGCATTATAAGTCCTGTTAATTTTTTAGTTTTTAGATTTTTAAAGCTCACAAAACAGAATGATCAATTAGATGCCGTTTTGCGATAATTGTGCCAGATGATGAAGAAAGAAAACCCGTTCTTATTGTGTTGATGTCGGCTTAATAGTCAATAACGAATTGTCTTAATCGTACTTTATTAAACCATGTATGTTTAATAAAGTAAGAAACGATTTTAAAAGCATTTTTTTCTTAATGTCGTTGAAGCACTACATCATTTTTAACTGGTTTGTGTGGGAAGTAAATTGTCACTGATAAAATTGACAGCATTTGTTATTGTATTATTTCAACTCAGGTCATAATATAAATATATCATACGTTTCTTCATGCCCATCAAACATCTTCGAATATCACTTTCTGAACCTACCAGCGAACACCATTAAAAGAAACACACCACAACGCAAGCAAAGAGTTCGGGCGATCTTTTTTAGGAGAGGTGGGGGAGGAATACCAGTACCACCCACGCAGCCTTGTAATCACCATTGTCTTCTTCTACAGTAGTTTGCAGTTACACAGCTATGTTAGTCCTTTTATGGACTTTCGATTTGCCCAATCTTAGCTCCAGAGAAAATAATACATTTTGCTCACTTGCCCATGTATTCGCACTTACTGTTCTTTCCTCAATTAAAACAATTCTCCTGAAGGCATTTTAGTGATAAATTCCTTTGCAAAGTTATACATCTCTCGAGCCATCGCAATTACAACAAAAGTTACCAGCAAACGTCATGATTACAGTCAATTAACCTAATAAAGCTCGTTCTCAGTTGAATGTTAGCAGACATCGCCTCTCCTAATTGAATCGCAACCCTGGTAAAAGTCTCTCCATCTCTCTTGCTAAATAGAGTTTTACTAATTGAGATCGTCCAGTCGGCAAAACGACGAATTTTCTCCCCATCCCAGACGGTGGCTCCCTCTACCTATTCCCTTCGCCGTAACATCCAACGAAACGTCGAATCGATATTTTTTTCGCCACGTATCCGCATTGTCGGGAATCTTTAATGGTATGCGTGACACACATTTACCCAGCGGGGTTCCCCTACTTGACAACAGCGTTTATTTCTGTGTATATGTGTTCTCGCCTACTTCCTGTGAGCGTTTACGCGCGAAGGCCGGTTGAGAAGGTCAATGCCGAAATAGTTTTTTTGTATTCGAGATGTGGAATCATATCGGAAATATCACACACGAGACCCCCGCATGACCCAATTCGTTCTCATGGTATTGATGGGCAGTTTGTGTCCGGAATACACTTCCGATGTGTATTTACGATGGGAATAAAGTGGTGGTGTTTATTGACGATATAACGTAAATTGTAAAAATAGACATAAATACAAATAATAAGAGTGCTGTTAAAAATACACATCAAAATTGAAATGCATCAGGACCCTGATAATATGAATGGACTTTTATGGACCCTTTGAGGACTAGACAGATGAATCTTTATTATGTTGTTTACTGTCAGTTTCAGATAAGTTGAGCGCTCTAACGCAGTGCATAATTATACAAATATTTCCGCTCTGCACGTATAGTTTCTGTCCAATAATCCATTTGAGGAACAGAAAATCTTAATAACATTTTTCAAAGTTTGCAGTTGAAAATTCAATTGCCGTTACCCACATGTTTTCATAATGTGTAGTACTCCGTCAAAAACTAGCCCGCACCGATCTGTAGCACGCGGAGCTCACAAAATGCGTATAAATAACGATGTATTCAATGATTTATCAGTAAACTTACCAAAAGTTCTAAAGAAACTGCTCAAAGTGCGCACCGTTTGCATCCAAACAGGCTTCTGCCCGGCGCTTCCAATTCGCATATAAAGAGCGGCGTTCAATATCATCGCGCACAATTTCAGCATAATTGAAAATTCGAGTTCATTTTCATTGTTTACTTCCGTCTTATACACTAATCCTTTTAAATAAGGCCAGAAATAAAAATCCAGAGGATTTAAGTCTGGAGAACGACTTGGCCACCGTCTTGGTCCATTAATCCCTATCCACTTTTCACCCAATGTTTCACTTAAATGTTGCACTACAATGCGGCTCTTATGTGCAGGTGCACCGTCGTGCGTAAACCACATTTCACGGCGAACATCAAGCGGCACATTTTCTAACAAACCTGGTAGTGTGTTTTGTAAAAAATGCAATTATTCTTCACCATTAAGACGAGGCGGCAGTTCCACTGGCCCTACTAAACAATTGCCAATAATTCCGGCCCAGATATTAATGGCAAATCGGTGCTGAAAATTGGTACGTCGTATAATTCGCGGATTTTCATAGGTCCAGTGGCACATGTTCCGGCTGTTAAAAATTCCGTTTCGGGTAAATGTCGCGTCATCAGTGTAAAGTACCAAATTATGAAAGTTTTTATTGGTTTGACATTGACCACGAAACCATTCACACCTCTGTAAATAATCCTGTGGGAGCAAATCTTGTACACGCGTTTCCCGATATACCCGAAGTAAGTTTTCACGTAGTGTTCTGTGCCCTATCCCATGGGAAACTCCGACTTGTCGAGCAATTGTTCTAGTGCTTCGTCGATCATCTTCGTGGACCATGTGCAAGGTTTGTTCTTCGGTATTTACCATATTACGATCGTGTGGACGGCCTCTTCCTCCATGGTTAGGCAAAAATACAACAAGTAACATGTCCATGTACTCACCACTACTAAAATTGTCCATTTTGAAACACAAAACCACAAAATAACTACCAAGAAATCCGATAAACAGAAACAACTGTAGAGCGTAAACTAAAGCACGCACGCACGCACCCCTCGCTCAGCTGTCATCTGTTTCGCCACAGGTTCGAGACCAAGTCGCTACTACCCTTTCTAAAACAGGAGGCGTCAAATTCTGCATTTTCAATAATTAATTACTCAATACTGGTGTCACAGAGAAAAAACGTATTTGAAATTTTTTACTCCAATTATGAAGATCTATAACCCTTAGAAATTATTGCACTCATTTAATATACACCTTGTGTATTATAATGGCCTAGTTTGTTTTGTTAGTTAGTCATGGTGAACTGTCACTCAAAAGTAGAGAAACAAAATAGTAAATTATTCGTAGCGCTTCATAGGCAAAAATGTCTAATGTCAGTTTGTAAGTATTAGAAATCGAATGTTTCTTTGATATAGGGATAAGTATATTTATTTAAAATAGGTATTGATTTGATACAAAGATTATTTTATATTTATAGTAATGCAAGACAGATTCCAAATCTGTCGTCAGATTTTCAAAATTCAAAATAGAGGATTCAATATGGCGACCAAAAATATTGAAAAATGTCTGATTCTTATGAAACTTATTTGCGATGACATTCGAAGCACCTACATTCCAAATCTGATGTGATAAAATATGTTATGCATAATGTATATTTGTATGAAACTTATTTCCCGAAATTTTAAAGATTTCAGATTCCAAATATCATGTAAGATTTTCAAAATAATTTAAAATGGCGGATTAATGTCGACCAAAAATAAACAAACACTCGGATTTGCATGAAATATAGTTCATGTGTTATCTGCTAATTTCTGAGTTATATTGTCAACATTTAAAATGGCGGATCCAATATGGAGACAAAAAATGTTCAAATCTCTAGTTAGCATACATTTTATTTAACTGTACTATTTCAAACTCCTTGATTACAAATATTAAGTCTCATAGCAGAATTCATAAAGGCAGGTATACCGGGTGGTCTTTTTAACTTGAGACTCCTAAATATCTCGAGAAATATGCATGGTACGACAGAAGTGTCTTAAATAAACTTATTGGACTCAAAGGAGGAAATGAGATAACGATATTATTTTCATTGCAGATGGCACTGCAATCGGTGAAAATGAGGCTAACTTCATTTTTTTAAATGGGAATACCCAAATTTTTTTTATCAAACTATGATTTTACGCTAAATAAGAAGAATCTTTTGTCTGAATTTTTTTTTCGTACGATGCATTTTTTTTGTGCGTAAACAAACCCTATGCGCATGACGGGGCAACGCGCGAGATACCAAAACGTGTCCCCGTTATGCACATACCTTCCTACGTTGTACCATCAGTCGTCGATTTGACTGCCCAACGGCGAGCGCATCCCAGGCAGCGGTCGTGAGTACCGCAGACGCCACAAACTTCCATCGTCAATAACTTTTGATAGATGCATCGTACGAAAAAAAAATGTTCAGACAAAAGATTGTTCTTAGTTAACTTTATTTTCACCGATTGCAGCGCCATCTGCAATGAAACTGATATCGCCATCTCATTTCCCCCTTTGCGTCCTACAAGTTTATTTAAGACACTTTTGTCGTACCATGCATATTTCTTGAGTCTCAAGTTAAAAAGACCGGTATACCTGAACATTGAAAAACATTACCGCACTTGAATAAATCTTATTTCCTATGATGTTCGAACTTGCCTAAATATATCAGCGGTCTTCTTCCAAATTCAAAATGGCCAATACAAAGATGTCTGTACCAAAAATGTGTACCAAAAACACTCAGATACGAATCGTAATTCATGTGATATTTTAATTCCTCTGTTGCCAAATATAATGTTAGATTGTCAAATCGCAAGTGCGAATCCAATATGGCGTCAAAGAAAAATTAGGGAAAATTTGTGTTTTAAGGCTCAAAAATTCATGACATTTAGCAAATTTAGTGAATATTTTTGTTATTTTTGTTTTTATTTTTATTTGTAAATGACTATCCATACCAGCAAGTTATCTGGAGTATTCCATGTTTTGTTCCAAAACAACACACTTATAAGAACATATTCACGGAAAATGATTCTTACGTATAAACTTGTCTGTAGTACCTTTAGATTAATTAGTTTAAAAGAATATGTTTCCTCAAACAAAAAACAACACTTTTATCTGGGCTTCTTTATTAATTTTGACAAAATTGTCTATCAATAATAAATAATGTTTAGCCCAGGCATATTAGCTTTTAACCCTGAAATAGATCTGCAAATTGGTAAATGCTTTCTATTTAGTGCCTTGAAGAAGATACTAAAAGTCTTAAAAAATCCTATTATTAAAAATAATATTTATCCTCCTTTAGCCTTCCTTCCTTCCTTCAGCCCTAAATCTACAACAAATAGAGAATTTCACTAGTAAATATAAATAAAACTTAACCTAAATGAAACACTATAAAATTATAACAACACTTACTGTCAAAACTGGAGGATATCTACGGACAATAAACACTCTCGTCATCTGGTACATAACTAGCATAATTAGACTAACAACAAGCACAATTAGACTAGCAACCGACAGAAAATACGACGACAATCAAACACTAAACTCTTTTGTTTTACGGTGTTTCGGAGGTTATTGTGAGCCAAAACATGGTCAAAACCGAAAATAACTGAAATAACCAAAAGCGGGAGATGTCTAAAACCATCACTCAGGCAACCAAGTGTGCATGTTTTCAAAAATCAGTTTTAAATAGCAAAGGGGGGTTGCTTAGTGGTATACCGAGGGAAGGGTGTAAGAGAAAGGGTGGGAAAGTATATTATTTATTCCTAACTTATATTAATCGGGGTGAAACTTTAAATATGTGAACAAAGGTTTTATGTGAAAGTCCAATTGTTCATTTAATAATTGAATGTTCGGGTTCATTCTTTGTTTATGGACCTCCAGCTGCTCAAGTAGATCCATTCTGAAGCCTTTGTCACATTGATGCACCAAATTTACGTCCTTATAATTCATTTTGTGACCAGTTTTCAGAGTATGTTGGAAGATGTTGTAAGTAGATCGCGTTGAATGTTCACGCAATCGAGTCTTTAAATTTCTGCCTGTTTGACCAACGTATACAGACTGGCAATGACAGCATTTTACAGAGTAAACTCCACTACGATCAGGTTAAGTTTTATTTATATTTACTAGTGAAATTCTCTATTTGTTGTAGATTTAGGGCTGAAGATGATTTAAACAACCGAAACATGTACCCTATGTAAATTTTATGTTATTAAAGCAAAGATAAATATAGAGGCTTCTAATTGTTTTTAATAATATTAATTTGAACCTTGCAATATGGACCCAATACATATTAAAAAATCATGTGTCTGCTTCATTTGGGGCATTTTACGTCAACGGCTATATCGTGTCTGAAATCGCTCATAGCTCCTTCAAACATAGTGTATAGGGGTTTTGAATCCACCATTCTACATTTTTATGTCGGACCACATTGAGTGAAGAAATCATGTCAATCAGACACGCGGATCTCCGCAGACCGTCTGATCAACGGGGGTTGCGACCGTAGTTTTCCATGAAAAGTATTTTTAATTTCTTCGGAACATACCTAAAATGTCAGTAAATAGGAGTACAAAAGTTGAAATCATCTGATAGTGCGTGAATCTTAAAAAAATCCAAAGAATGCGGTACTTTTAGCGTAAAAGCGCGGATACCCCCATAATTATAATGTTCTAATCCGCCATTTTGGATCTGCCATGTTGAATTTTATCAATGTTTATACCAAATTTGGATTCAGCATCCGTAAAAACTCATAAAATTGTCAAACTAGATTTGGCCGAAGATTCCCTTAATTTTCATTTTCTGGTCCGCCATTTTGGTTCCGCCATTTTAATTTTTGTTATTTAAATGCCATAATTATACAAGGCACGGTAGTTACGCCACTATTTCACCCCAAAAAACAATGACGGAGACAAGAGATCTTTTAGGGGGTTTAGTCTGTTGTTCAGGGCACTAAATGAAAAGTATATACCAATTTGCAGATCTACTTCATTTTTTCAGGGGTTTTATCGAATTTGGTCTAAAATGACTGGACTAAATTGGCCATATATTAATATTCAAACGTATGCTCTTATGACCGGTCTGTTGACAACCGATAACATTCAAAGCAAATATGTGCCAAATAATGTCAGTAATCATTGTCAGGATTTGTAATAAAAGCGAAATCTATGTAAGTACACAACTAAAAAGCATGATAAAGACATGGTGTACTGTTTTTGTGTTGCATCCACCCGGTATAAAAATACTGATGACTCAGCGTCTGTAAAGATAGTTCAAATTGTCGAGAAACTAAAATTTTTATTAGAAATCCATTTATGCTGATTTGAGTTATGGCAAAAGTTCGCTGGTAATCTTTGAGTATCATAAATGATTCCATTCGTGAAGCAATTAAAGAACAGTAAAGTTGAAAAGCTTGGACTACAAAGTCAGATTTAATTTCATAAGTTTTAATGAGCGCAACTAAACAACTCCATGGAAATTATTATTAATAAAGTTCAAACTAAAGCCTTCGGGATGTATAGTCTTATTTTTTCCAACTCCAAATTTAGCTCGTAAAATTGTAGGTATCATGCAAATCCTGAAATATAAAACTGCGTGAAATACGAAACCTCCATTACGGTCTTCATCCAGCATTTCCTCGCTAAATATTTTCCACTCGTAACCCGAATTTTAAACGACCGCCGTCGTTAACTTTCAGCCAAATCCACCAGACATAAAATTCAAAATATTCTCGCTCCGGAAAACTCCCTTCGAAATACCTGAAAACTCCCAACCAACACCAGCTTGCGGCAGTGGCGGAATAAGCGGATAAAGAGATTCGTATTGCGGGGAGTCAGCGTTGACGCCGCGATCGAAGTCATCATAATTTTATTGGGCCATAACGCGAGAGAAGCGTGGAGTGGCGCGTTCTGAAAAAAAAATTATCGCTTAATCTTTCTCCGGCACCTTCGCCAATATCTCACGATGGCTCCAATCGAAATTTGCCATCGGTTTCGTTTTTGCCGGCTTAGCAGAAGCGCTCTGCCGTCAGTGTAAGCCTGTGATTCTGCGTGAAAGGTTGGGATTGTGCTTGGTTGTCATGTGGATGTGTTTTATTGCTTTGTTTTTCTTCTATGCCATTCTTCTATCTGATATCGGTTAGCTATAAGCTATAGCATGAGAACGACTAATGTATTCTTCAATATTTCAATCTGAACCTGCATACAATTGACGATAAACTTCCTTTAAAGTTTGAATATGTTTTTAACCGAATTTGCAAGAATAGTTATTTTTGTATCAAGGGCATTAGGCGGATGTTTATGCCCCCAGGGTGACAGCTCTCGGGCCTATCGGCCCTCGCGCTTTTTAAGTCGCCCGAAGGTATAAACATCAAGTAATGCCCGAGGTACATACAAAATTTTATGTCCTACAATGGTTTTGTTCCTCCGTTTGAATAATATTAATAAATGTTTTGACATTATCAAGTGACATGCGTATCTACGGAGTTGAATAACAATACAAACAATTCGGAGTTGAGTGACAATACAGACAATTAATTGTCAAACTTATAACCTTCATCGCCAATCATTGACATTGACGATTTAAAATTTACTATTTGAATGACAAATATTTGATATATTTGACATCTAACCATGGCAATCCTTTATGCCTTAGGGCGCAAAAAGAATCTTTTTATCCTACACGATGCGAAATAGTTATTAATGTACCAAGGGCATTAGACGGATGTTTATGCCCCATGGGTGACAGCTCTCCTCGCGCTTTTTAAGTCGCCCGATGGTATAAACATCAAGTAATGCCCGAGGTACATACAAAATTTTATGTCCTAGAAAGGTTTTGCTCCTCCGTTTGAATAATATTAATAAATATTTTGACGTTATCAAGTGACACGCGTATCTACGGAGTTGAATAACAATACAAACAATTCGGAGTTGAGTGACAATACAGACAATTAATTGTAAAACTTATAACCTTAATCGCCAATAATTAACATTGACGATTTAAAATTTACTAATGACAAATATTTGATATATTTGACATAATAACCATTGCAATCCTTTATCCCCTAGGGCGCAAAAGGAATCTTTTTATCCTACACGATGCGAAATAGTTATTTTTGTACCAAGGGCATTAGACGGATGTTTATGCCCCGAGGGTGACAGCTCTCGGGCCTACCGGCCCTCGCGCTATTTAAGTCGCCCGAGGGTATAAACATCAAGTAATGCCCGAGGTACATACAAAATTTTATGTCCTAGAATGGTTTTGCTCCTCCGTTTGAATAATATTAATAAATATTCTGACGTTATCAAGAGACACGCGTATCTACGGAGTTGAATAACAATACAAACAATTCGGAGTTGAGTGACAATACAAACAATTAATTGTCAAACTTATAACTTAATCGCCAATAATTGACATTTATGAGTGTATTGGTATTCAAATTTCAATTTTATAGTTATTTAACCAACAAGTATATTAAAAAGAGCGATTAATGATCGAGACTGTTTAACGCTCGAGCGTAGCGAGAGCGTTAATTGTCGAGATCATTAATCGCTGTTCAATATTCGAGTTGGTTACAAAATTTTTCCGTCGATCGTATTCTTCTAGCGTCGTCTGCATAGATTTTTCTTCGCCAATGTCTTTTTAGGTTATATGACAATTTATGTAATTTGACACTGACAGTTCTAGAGGGCGGTATGTTTTGATTGGAAGGTTTCATTTTACATATGTTCGATTGGCCAATCAAACGACGTCTTTACGTCGTGTGATTGGCTATAACAAATCATGCATTAATAGAGTTGTTTAATAAACGATTTCCTATTCACTAAACTGACTCATAAATAAACGATCGGCGGAAAAACATATTATGGGTGCTAGAATTATGTTAAGTTTCATGGTCAAAATTTGTATTATTCTATGGTTGGTACTATATGAATCAAGTGAAGCCTAATACTCCAATATTTTCGAAACATCTTGTTCGTTGATTCATTTCATTACCTTGTTTAATGTCCGAGTTACAAGAACAGTAATGGCAAGGAGATGGCTGTGGGAATCGTCAGGACTGACAACGTGTCTTGTTCAAGGAAGGAATCCAGGTTTTGCGTATACAGCTTTGGTCGAAAATATTCGAAAACAATTAATATGTAAGAGTAATGAAGCATATAGTTACAAATTTCATTGGCAATGTCATTTTGCCTTTGTATAAGTAGACTATTGTACATATTATTCAGTTCTTGTAAGGAAACTCATTTCAATAAATATACGGGTGTCCCACCCTTTTCACGCAATTTTATTTTGCAGTAAATGTCGTTTTAAATGAACCAATTCGTCTGGTTTTCAAATTCTTAATAAGATACACCCGTTTGAAATAAATGAAGAAAAAATAAATCCATATAAAATTTTTAACCACGTTTAACATACGGGGTTGTTAATATTTCAAGCGGCTCTAACTTTCCAAGGAATTGAAAAAACAAATAAGTCCACATGAAACTTCTTACTCAGCACGACATTAATTTTCAGAAAATTTTTTAAAAATTTTTTCTGGCACAATTTTTATGCATAATGTATTATGACCTCCTGGTGGAAATCTGTCTGTTCAATGAGGAATATCCGACGCTTTTTCGACGTTTTTTCAAAAACTTTTCTCTCTGTTGACATGTAAACAGCACAATTTTCATAATTCCATTAGATGCATGAAAGAAGATATTTTCCAAATATCTTTATTGTAAAATCCACCTACTTTCTAATAGTTTTTTTAATAGTACCACTATTATAGGAAACTAGCCATATATCAGATAACAAGCTGTAATTACCACAGAAATGCTCATTGGAAAAAAGTTATGTAAAAGTTAATTCATAGGTTATTTCAAGAACCCCGAGAAATAATACTTCGAAGACGCTGAATGCGAAAATTCCTATATCGGAGACAAACAATAATAGACCAAATAGAGATGGAGATGCTTTGTGAACAATAAAACCAAGCTGAGTAGTTAGGTGGAGATATGTTTCTTAATATTATATTATATATTAAATCTTGTATATAGAATATAAAATAGTATTATACGCGTTTTATAAGACGTCAAATTGGCGCATGAGTTGCTTGGGCCTACATGAACGAATGCGCCAGATCTTATAAAACGAGGGTAAAATACTATTTTTTCTACTTTGCGTCATTAATTTTATATAAATTTAGAAATTGTGGTACAAAGAAATCGTCAACACTTTATTTTAAAATATTCAGTTTTTTATCAACCCCACTGTTGTTGTTGTATTTCGGTTATTAAAAGCGGTAGTGAAATAAATCAAATAACAAAATGTTCACAAAAGATGCTACTATTTTGCTTCACTTGATTCCTGGGGTAGTAGGTGGTACAAACCACACAGTGTTGCACATTCTTACCGAAAAATGTATCTCCTCTTGTATATGCTCAAAACAGAAATTGGAATATTTTTTGCCACAGTATCGTTACTGGTGAATCCACCAACAACTGAACGTAACAATCATCAAAATCGTATGAGCGGCTCCAAAAATAATAAACTCTGAAATTATGATACATTTTTAGTGGTACGCTATTTTTGACGCGCAGTATACTGCACCCCAATTATAAGCTACGTAACAGAACACAATTATAAGCTACGTAACACCATGTCTGGCTTTTGTTGTTTCATGACTGGCAATAGCTCCAAACGAAAAAAAAACTGCATACCAGGGGCTCTGGTATGCAGTTCTTTTTTTCGTTTGGAGCTCCATAGTTGAGAGCGGCCCAACAGGGCACGTGACCTTTGCCTCGCTATGGATCGTTTCCCAGGGTGTAGTTGCTTTAGTTTTTGGATTTTTCATGTTAGTGTATAAGGGTGCAGTAGGAGGCTTCAAGGATTTGAATATCGGAATACTTTCTGAATGATGTATGAGCATTTAACAAAAATAAAAGTCGGTAAGAATGTTATGTAGTAAAAACGAGGTCACTAAATAGAAACAGTTTTTAAAATGACATCGAACAACTCTTGCAAACCTAACCAGAAAACCTCATCAAACGCAATCAGAAAAATCTAGACTACGAGACTACTAAACAGAAACAGATTTTAATTCTTTTTTAAAAGCTTTGGTGGTCGTGCCAAAAGAAATTTTTGAGATTTTAGCGGAAATATGTCTTTTTGGGTCCCCTGAACATTTTTGACCAAGGTACCAAAAAATGTCTGTGTGTGTGTGTGTGTGTGTGTGTGTATGTGTGTGTGTACCCGTTTTTTGTGGCGACGATTCCGGAGAAACTACTAAAGGTATCGGGACGCAACTTCATATTTAGAAGTTTCATAACCAAACTTAGAGCTGAAAAACTTTCTGTTGAAGAGGGTCCAAAGGAACTGGAGGTTTAATCTTAGCATTTTTGAAAGATTTTGCAAATAAGCCGCCATTTCTGGAATTTAGTCGAAATAGTTAAATAATAAATTAAAGATGATTCTGAAATTCTGAAATAATTTGAAAAATTCTGAATAATTTATCACCATGACATTTTTTGGTACAATCAATAGTTTAGCTGCATGAGCAAATTCTATTTCTACGAGATCGGTCGTACTGCATGAAAACTAGTAGCCACGATTTGTGAGATTTTTTGATTCTAATGACAGTAGGTAGTCTTGGTGTCAAACGATAATGTTTTGACAATAACCTCTGTCAATATAAGCTGCGTTCGCATATTGCATTACACTTTTTACACCCAATAACACGTGTCATTTGGACGGTGTACCTGGTGTCAACGGAGTACAATATCCGAACGCAGCTTTAATCGACATATCTGTCTAGTTCTAGTAGTTTTATTTTAATGCAGACATGGCCAATCTCGATGATCAAATAGAGTCTCATGCAGCTAAACTATTAATTTTATATACAGTATGATAAAGTCATGTGCCTGGCCACATCAGATTTTTTACTGCTCCATTGCTGATGGTAGATGATGTTCTGCACTATCCTCAGAGGAGCGTCTTGGTTTGCTCATATAAGTGGCTGGTCGCATAGCTATCAAATATATAACAATAATTTGGTTTCAATAAACAAGCATATTCAAATATTTATAGTATGTGTGTATTGACATCAGTATGAAACAGTACAAACTTAAACTTCATCAAATAATAGCAAATTTAGAGTACACAGTCATTGTTTGATCCAGCTCAACTTTTGGCGTTTATTATTCATATCAGTACGCAGACTATGACCCCTCTTGTGTTTATTACTTTTAAGGAAAAATCTGAAAAATTTAGTAGGTTAGTAAGTTTTAGTCCGTACGAGTTTTTATTTTACAATTTTCTTTTACTACACTCTAACATACTTCCTTCAATAGGCTTGTTTTATGAGAGCAAACTGTTTTACAAGATAAAAATTGTCAGTTCTTTTGTCATTTATGTCGTCACATATTGACACAAAATATAAATGGATGACGATTTTTGTTTGTTGTGGACGTACCTTGAGGTTTTTTCATATCCACTACTGAACCTTTGTTTTGCATAGGGCGTTGACGACCGTCAAATATCGTTGGTTTGTACTAGTGGTTTAGTGCAATCCATCAACATTGGTGATAATAAATAAGCAACCGCAAGGTCTTCAAGCATGTGTATTTCAGTTAACGGAATTTTCCAAAATACTAAACGATGGAGGCCAATTAGCAACTGTAGGTGCCTTATTGTAGGGGTCTTGCACTAAGTCTCGAAATTAAAAATTAATACGCTCCATTAGTGCCAAACGTATACCACAACAGTCCGCAAATTTTTTAATTTTTTAAGAAAATAATCGGTTCGTACACAATTAATAATATTTATCTACGACACATATAATAAGTTCATTGCATACGTATCGATGACTATATAATCCCCATCATTATACGCGCCAATGATTATAATGACACTAGCGCTGTATAATAATGACAGTTCGCTCAAATAATGACTTCATTATTTGAAGGAACTGTCATCATTATACGAATGTACTGTCAAAGGCAGTCTAAACCTACGTGGATGACACTTATTTGATATTTCGCCTCGCCACCATTGACAAATACATTTAAAATATTTGCTATAAAATGGAATTTATGAGTCGTAGTTAAAACGTCGTATTCGACTCGCACACATCTGATATACATCGCTCGCATGTTTATACGCTCGCCTACGGCTCGCGTATAAACTTCATGCTCGCGATTTATATCCTTAGTTATGTGCTCGTCAAATAATATACTATAAAATTGGTCTAGTCCCTTTAAATATGAACGCGCTGTGATTGGTGTGACATAGCATGCTTGTTCAAAGGCCACGTGACATGAGCTAGTTACGATGCGAATTGTCATGCCTTCACTCTTTCTATAACATGTGAACAGATTCACGACATTAACGTTGGACGTACGTCTTCTCAGACGACTGTAACTTTTGACAACACGCAAAGATTCCATGACCCAACTATACTGTCTTATTCGTTATGAGAACGCAGTGGCGTACCTAGAGCTTTTGCCACCTGGGGCGGTCACCAATTTGCCGCCGTTTCTAAGTCAATCAAAATCAAGTGATGGCGGTTATTAACATTACTGGACAACAACACAAATTAATAAACACATTTTTTTTTGCTTAAACAGATTGTATCCATGTATTGAACAAATACAACATACATATAATAATGTATATAACATGTAAGCGTGTTTATAAATTTATCGTGCTTTTATATTCGAAAATTCTTGAAGAACATAATCACTACTTATTTATTATTATCTGTTAGCTTTTTCTCTATAGAGAAAGTAGATTTCGTTAGATTTCGCCATCTTAAATCGCTCATTGTTGAACAAATATATTTTTTTTATCAATTTTAGTTTGAAAAAGCTGCTTCCACAACTGACCACACTGACGGCTATTTTAAAAAAATTCTGAGCACTGCGTTTTGCATTAGCGTGTCCCTTTGTCCACTAAAATACTTTTGGAAAAAATTGTTTTAAGTCACATTGTATTGAACCCCTTTGTTTGGAGGTATTGTTGTGGGTCGTTAACTCCCAAAAGGACGAATTCGCATTAAATTGAGCTACCACAGAAAAGAAAAAGATTCCATTGAGTGGAGAAATATTCCAGCGTCTGATCGTGTTTTCATATTTTTTTCCTCACATGCCAGTTTTTCAACGCACTTAAAATGTTTAAGAATTGTTTTTTTGTCATTTATTATTGTTACTACTTCTACTCTTGCATTCCAACGAGTTTCTACACTGTGCTTAATACCTTGACCAGTGACAGAAAGTAAAATATCTCATCTATGAGTGGAAGACAAAAACGAAAACAAGTGTTCGATAGTCTCAAAAAATGTTGTGGAATTTACTGTGGCAGAAGCTGCATGTACACATGCCAAGTTTAAAGAATTATTTGTACATGCTTATCCACACGCAGAATTGTTCTTTTATTGCAACGTCCTTGACCGATAGAGTCGCTGTTTGCAATAACTACAAAGTCGGTAAAGAAATTATTAGCAGCTGAGTTATTTATAATAATCATTGATTCTGTTGATAACAACATTAATATAGTATTTTTGTTTTTAAATAAATTAGTCAGAAATATAAAAAATGCCGCCCCAACATATGTGCAAACATAATTTCTCACTCTTGATCGGTATTGAACCATTATTTAAAAATTCTTTTCAAATACATTTTGGTATTTCCAAATATTTGCACCAAAAGCTCATATTCAAACGTTCACAACAGTTTCTAAGCACGTTTCAAACCAACAACAATCATAATCAAAATCTCGATCGACTGCAAATCCAATTAACACCAACATCAAATATTGACATTAGTAATACGAGAGGCTTTTCTCGCACACTATTAGCTAATTGATAATCGCACGTTCGCTTCTTACACAACTGCTTGAAAGTTTAATAATGCCCAGCAGAAAATCCGCGCGTTATTAATAACAGTGAGAACCGCACGGTATGCCTACAATTGTGAACGTAAATATTTGAAGTCTGTGTACATAAACGACAGACGAAACGAGCAGCAGGAGAAAATGTTCTTTCGCCGTTGGCGGTACAAAATTCGTCAATATTCGACACACGAATGTTTGACGTTCCCTGCTATACGATGAAACACGGTGATCGATACGAGCGCTGTCTGTCCTTCACGCAATATTTTAATTAGATTGTTTACCGCACGACTGACATACTGCCACTGGGTGGTAGAATTTATTGTGGAATAAGGCTAATGATGCCGTCAAGTTGACCGGAACTTGACATCAATTATATTTATAGTATATCGTGCGCGACGGTTCCTATTCCCGAAATAGATTGCAGAAATTTATTCCATATACTCTTATGAATGTACGTTTACGAAATATATAAATGTAGTAATTTGGCTATGGTTCTATTTGTAGGGTAAATTGTGGACAGGATTGAATTTCAAAAGAACCTGCAATTTGCATCAGAGATGATGGCGAATTACTCGAAGCTATCAAAAACATATGATAGTCTACCAAATACTTATTCAGTTTCTGTTATACTTATCAATACTGCTTACAGTCATGTTTACTACCCCAATTCATTACCTACAATTTGATGTATTACGGAAATACAACAATTTTTGAGAAAGTTATAAACGTTTTCTTAACTCTACCAACACAAATATTAAGACCCACCACTCGGTGCTCTACATAATACCGTCATTAGAAGTGTTTTGCGCCATCAGTCAGCATTTATAAATTATTCCTCAATTAACTATCTACAGTTTTGTTTATGATAAAAAAAAAATAAATATTTCCCTGTAGAAAAGATATATTTAGGGATTGTTCGTCAAAAAGCATTTACGAATAACTACTCCGATTAAGTACCTACAATTTGGCACCTGAAGGAAAGATATGCAACATTTTTCAACAGTTATATATATATAAATTATATATATAAATTTTTTCTTTGTTGGTCGCAGTAATGTACCTCAAAACCTGCTTAGTACGGAGATCAACCCGATTTATTACCTTCATTTTGACGTATGGAAGACGTATGGCAATCGACGCTCAATATTGTCATTTAGTGACCTGAGAAACAATTGCAGTATTTTTTCAAAATTTTCAAAAAATATTTAGGTGTCGCTATGGTCGCTACATTTTTACTTTATCATACATAGTATAATAAACTAATGTAATCGTGTCAAAAAGCAATTATGAGACTTTAGCGGAAATATGTCCTTTTGGGTCTCCTGAACATTTTTGACCAAGGTACAATATCGGGACGTAACTCATATTTAGAAGTTTCATGACTAAACTTAGAGCTGAAAGAAGTTTAGTTCAAAAGGGCCCAAAGGAACTGGAAGTTTACTCTTAGCATTTTTCAAAGATTTTGCAAATAAGCCGCCTTTTTCTGTCATTTAGTCAAAATAGTTAAATAATAAATTAAAGAAAAGGAAATTTTCTATAATTTATGGCTATGACATTTTTCGGTAAAATTAATAGTTTAGCTGCAAGAGCAAACTATGAAAGTATGCATTAGGGTGGAGCGCGGTTGTATGTAAAACATTTTTTTTTCATATTTTAAATTCTAATAGCGCGTGATTAGTGCCTTATGTTTAAAGTCAAATTACGTTTTTTTTTCAGCTCAATCGAATAACATCTTCTGCCTCCGCTGGGGCCTCAAAGTTTAATGTTTTACTGAAAAATTTTAGTATGTTTGGGCTAAGATAAATAATAAATAAGAGTTAACTGGAGATTATAAATGATACTCAATAATATAATTAGAATACTTATAATGTAATTTAATAAAAAAGTGAAACAAAATTCAGTCATATGTTTTAAAAAACAAATCGTCAATTTGCCTTAAAATCTCTCTTCGTCTCGAATTTTGGCTTATTCTTACGGGATTCCAATTTGGCTTTTATGGCCACTAATCGTGATGAATCCTTACATTGAGAAATGGCCGCTTCTGTCGTCAACTTCACAGCTCGCTCAACAGCCTGGGTATAACATGGGAGACGTAAAAACAAAAGTTCACCCCCACCACCAGATTGGACTATTTGCTGAATTTCTTGGTCACTGAAGTGTTTCAAGATCGGCGGTTCAGTAATGGTTTGTTGCCAATTTATCATATCAATGTAGGTTGTTGCGCTGAAATTAATATCAGCCATCTCGAATAGCCTTGGTGAAGGGGATTGCGATCTACTGCGTGCTATTAATATACGCCGGGCTGCCAATTCACGAATGTGTTTTTTATCATCTGTAATCATTGCAAGTAGTAAATTGTCAGGATGTGCGAAGTGCTATTGCGTTGAATGACGGGGTCGATCACTTTTTTCAAGGATGCTGGCAGATACCTGGAGGCTGATATAATTTTAAATAGATGTCGAGCTCCATCTTTACATGACGGCTTATTCTTAATCGAGAACCAAGCTGGGGCGTAAACTTTTACTACAAATGTAGCCAGAGCAATCAAATTCTCTGATGGTTTCTCTGTTGCTACATACAAACGTACTATTCGATTAGCACGTGTGAGCCAGCGAGCATGAGATTGTTTACCTGGACACCTGTTTGCTAGATCTTCTGGAAAAGAACTTGATTGTACCGCAGAGACGATCTCGTGCAAGTACTTTTGATCTGTGCTCAAATCTGGGGCCATTTCTGGGAGTGATTCTGCTTCGATGGGTTGGAATTTTTTAATCGGCATTTGTTCAGTATCTTTCCCAACTGACCAGTGTAAGACTTGGGTCCCGAAGTGCCTCTGTCAATATGTAAAAACAAATGCCTTAATGGCAGCTCGTTCATATGCATACTATGCATAGCAGGTACTCTGTTGGTCGCTCAGCGCTCTGTGCATTATGTATATACAATAAATAGTTTAGTAAAGCGTTATAAGTTTTTATTCGAACCAACGCTAACCCGTCTACACACATTAAACATACTATTTAATCGAGATCGCTCGTACCTGCATTACAACTACACTAGTTTACCAGGATTTGACAGATATTTTGATTATATTGACAGTATTGTCAGTATTAACACTGCTGCAATCGTGCCGAAAAGAAATTTTGAGATTTTAGCTGAAATATGTCCTTTTGAGTCCCCTGAACTTTTTTGACCAAGGTACAAAAAATGTCTGTGTGTGCATGTGTGTATGTATGTGTGTGTGTGTATATACCCGCTTTTTTGTGGCGACGATTCCGGAGAAACAACTGAAGGTATCGGGACGAATATTTAGAAGTTTCATGACCAAACTTAGAGCTGAAAGCTCAAAATGGTCCAAACGAACTGGACATTACTCGTAGCATTTTTCAACGAATTTGCAAATGAGCAAATAATGTCGTGAAAATAGTTATATAATAAATTAAAGAAGAGGAAATTTTGTATAACTTATGTCTATGACATTTTTTGATAAAATTAATGGTTTAGCTGCATGAGCAAATTCTATTTGATCGAGATCGGTCGTGTCTGCATTAAAACGAAAGGATTTGACAGTTATTTTGATTCTATCGTCAGCGCTTGACACAGTTTGACACTACTGTATATAATGATGAAGTCATGTGGGTGGCCACATCATATTTGTTTTATTACAGAGAGAATACTACTGTAATTATTTTCTTTTCTTTGATGAAATGTAACTCTGCATTCAATATTTATTATTCAGAAAAAAGAATAATAATATAAATAATATAAATATCATAATACAACATGAATAATATACCTCCCATGTTTTTTTGGGATTTTTCCAAAACTAGTAACCTTTATTACCTACAGTTGAATACATAGTTACAAGAGTATTTTTTTGACACAAGGTGGACACTTCTTAACATTCTGATGGACATATCTCGGAAATGGTAAAGTGTTAACTGCTTGCTAGTTTTTCTTGTTATAAAATGTGATGCTCTGTCATGTTTTCAATGGCTTCGGTAGCGGAAAGGTTTACAAGGCACATAAATATATTGAGCTTTTGACGTTTTTCTACGAGTATAACTTGAAAATGCCAACTTATAGTGGAACTATGTATAGACATATTTGTACAATCATTGTCGTCTTTATTTATAATGCCCAACCTAAGGTGTATCTAAAAATCCAGCTGTGTTGAAATTTATTCGAAGTTAAATCCTAATTTGACTAGGCTATATGAAATAACAATTGAGAATTTCGAGACAAATAGACATTGGATACACAAACATTATTAAGATTCTTTATACCGGAGATCCAATAGCAGTTGGATTTAAAATTATAGTAAAATCTATAAAGATGAGGGCAAATTCAACGATTATCTTCTTTACAGGTGCTTTCTTGAATTTCCATTTTTCCGTTAATACTTTTCTCCTGGGTGCTAATAATATTTACCTGTACCAAATATGTGGCATTTTATGTATTTGTGCAATAAAAAGTTTCAAAATTAAAACGTTAATATCCGCATACACCCATACCTTTCAGGCCCTTACAGAGTTTCAAGTTCTCAAAGTTCGTTTAATTTTGAATGAGTTCAATTTATTTTCCAATACAAAAAATTGAATTCTTCAATTTCTTTTACCTACGTACAAATGGTATCCTACCATTTGAACCAGATTGTACATTAGAGAATGGGACATTGAGCACGGAATCTACAACCACAGTCTCACTGGTAAAATTTATTTCCGTCTGGTTCGAAACAGCTAATCGGAATCGGGCTGGAAGCCGCAATTGCAATTAACTAGAAATCGTTTTAAACGCTGGCCCCCCCGTCGTTTTTTTTTCGTCGTCTGCGGCAATCAAACCCTGGAGTGCTCCGGGCAGCGAATCGCGTCCCTCAATCGTCCAGGGACCAAGTTCAAAGTCGGATCGGTTTTAAAGAAGAACAAATAAAGGCTGGCACGTGTGTTTTCCTCCTCCAGGATTAAAGTGCGCTGCTACTGGACTCTCCGGGCATGTCCGGGTATAATTTATCTAATAGAAAGTCGGGGTCGATCGATAATACGATTTCCCAGAGCGAATGAGCTTTTCAGTTTTCAGTTTTCGGAGTTAATTAATAATTGTTTTGATGGGGTTGAACAACTGTTTTGGTAATTAGTAAGAGCTTGAAGGGGATTTGTTAGAGGGCGCTTTTGAAGATGTTCTCGACGTGATTATGTCAAAGATTGGAGTAATTAAACTTTTAATTCAGTGGGAAATTTTAACGTTGAAAGTTTTAGGTTATATTTTTGTAATTTGTCTATAAAATATAAAATATTTAGGTACCTATATTGTGACCTACTCTACAAGAAACGTCAAGATAATTAATTAGTTACCCAAAACTTGAGTAATACTTAAAAATCAATATAGGTATATACCTATAACTTCTTGTAATCCTTCAAAGTTGCTGTCGACAAAGTTTGTGAGTCGTTGCTGATGAAAACTTTCGAGGAAACTGTTTCGGTTTGTATAGACTCAAGTTTGCAAGAATATTTATATCAATACAAACATAGCTCGCAAGTAATTATTTATATATATAGAAAACTAATAGCAATTGGTAAAATGTTAATTAACAATATATTCGAGATTTAGCTATGAATTCGCTCAATTTAATTGTATTATTGAAGCGTGAAATTGCAAACCACGTCCCACTGACGACTAAAATATTAACGTAAATAAATATAGTTTGGTACAATTGTTGGTCATAATAAAATAGAATAAATATGATTGCCTGTGATTACTTGTGCTGACTAGTATGACAACAGTTAACATAATTATATCAATATGTTCCTAAACTTATTTGTTAATTTGATTCAATTTGATCAAAAACTGGTGTAAAATTTATAAAAGCCTTAAAAAGGTTAAAAATAGGTAAAATAAAGTTAATTAACATTAACTATGCAACCTAGAGTTTCTTCGGCACTGTGTTTATTCAAATGATTGAAATTAATATCTTGTTGGGTGTTATTGCAAACATGGGATGGTTTCGGGATTTGGTTGTTGTGTCATGATCTTTTTGGAAATTTTAATATAGACGGATTCAATTCTAGTGGAAGATTGCGCATTTGTAAATTAATAGTCATACAAATGCTTTTTTCCTATTTAACCGTTGTCATATACAGGGTTGTTAAATCTGGTGAGCTTGGTGGCCACCACCAGGGTCTCCTATTTCCGAATCACCTACCGTCACCTAACATCTGATTAAGTTGAATGGATACCACATGCGAAGAATGTGCCGGTGCACCGTCCATTTGATAAAAGCAGTCGCATAAAATATTGAGGGAAAGAGTATCGCAAAAATTGTTGACACATCGACGCAAAATTTCTTAATATCTATCACTATTTAAATTTTCGTTGTAAATTACGTATCTAATTTCGTCCCCATTATTAAATGGGAGTATTTATTTTTAAAATGGATTTAAAGAAAAAGTAACAATATCTCAAAAACTATTAACCATAGATATAGGGAACCGTAATATTGATTGATAGGGAATAAAATTTCCTATCGAATGCCGTATCGGTATACAGGCTGTTCCATTTGAAAAAAAAAAGTTTTTTACGTTTGAAAATTCAATTATTGTGTTGTAAATTTTGAACACCCTGTATAAGATATCATGATGAACTAAACATCGTCGTATTTGGCTATGTCCCAAGTTTTTGACCATCAATCATCAAACTTCTAGTTTCAATAATAACCAAGATATTCAGTTTTAAACGTCACCGCGAAAATCACCAAAAAATTAGTAAAATCAAAAAAACTCAAAAATGGTGATATTTAGGTATAGGGAACCCTTATTAAAAATGATGTATTTTGATACGTAGAAACCAAAAATAAAATTAAAATTATATCATTCCATTTAAAATAACAATGTTGATTCCGACTTCCGGTGACCGGACGTGACAGTTAACTTGAGAATATTTTAGCCGAGGAGCTCAGATCAAGTAAATTCTATTTCCAAGATTTCATGTTTCCAGAAATAGTAGAACACGAGAAGCTTCTAATGTACCAGTTCCGTGAGACACCCCGTATTTTCAAATAAACAGAATCACTGGCGAAAAACGGATACTTCGTATAATCACGGACGTGAATCTGGAAAAGCAATTGTCTGAAAAATATCCATCAGAATTCGTATAATTATAATTATGACGTAAATAAATGATAAGCTAACTATTTGAAATGACAATTTCATTTAGACGTGGCTTATATCATAGGTTACCATAAATATTATTTTGAACACGGATATTAAAAAAATGAAAGTTACACAAATTAACAAAAAATACTTAAAAAATCATAAATTTTCAAACAACCTCAAGACCAACCTACAATACGGAACCAAAATCTCAATACCGGTATTCGGTATAAAAATGTACCGAGATACTGGTAATAAAACCGGTATAAATATTACTATTAGAAATTTACTTACTAAATGTTGTGCATAGATATTGTGATATATCAAGACAATATAATCCAAACAAAAAATAAAAATGTATTCTTTAATTAAACGCGGAACTTCTTCCCAGTTTTTGTTTATTGTTTATTAAGTTTGCGACAAACTGAAAGGGGTAGGAGTAGGGGACACCGAAATAAGCATTTTTACTTTATCATACGCAGTATGATCATGACCAAACTTAGAGCTGAAAAGGTTTTTGTTCAAATGTGTCCAAAGTAACTGGATGTTTCCTCTAAGCCTTTTTCGAGGATTTTGCAAATGAGTCGCTATTTCTGTCATTTCGTCAAAAGGAAATTCTGAAAAATTTATGTATATGACATTTTTGTGTAAAATTAATAGTTTAGGTGTATGAGCAATTTCTATTTGATCGAGATCGGTCGTGTCTGCATTAATATAAAACTAGTTAGCCTGGATTTGACAGATATTTTCATTATAATGACAGTAGGTAGTGTCAAACGCTGATGTTTTGACAATACCTACTGTCAATAGTAGCAAACTATCTGTCAAATCCTGGCTAACTACACTTGCGAGCAAGAAAATCGACTCACGCACTAAGAGGACATAAAATGTGATTTTTTTTTTTCAACAAAGAATGTCCAATGTATTGAAAACATACAGTGTTTTAAAGCCTTGATCTTCAGCTTTAAGACAACACCATTACCATTAAAATCAAGCTCATACTTATTTAATTATGCAGTTTTAAGTGGGAGATTACGAAAAAACTGAGTATGCTGTACCCACGAATCGCGCATACAATCGATGATAACCGATCAGTTACCTTAGGCATTTGTGAGTAGTCACTTATCAGACGTTGAGAGGTACACAACTCCGAGATTTGCGTGCATTGATTCCACCAAAACATGGATACCACGCCAAAAAGGGCCGCTCAAGTAGTCGCTCTGTTACAACAGAGGCTCAGTCAGCGAACAGTGGCTGCCCAGCTGCATTTAAGTCAGTCAGCCGTATCAAGAGTATCCAGAAGATTTGTAGAGACTGGTGCCTTTAATCGGAGGCCGAGAGCCAATAATTCTCGAAAGACTTCTGAGAGAGACGATCGTTTTATTGTTTCAATCTCATTTCGCAATCGTCATTTGACCGGTGTTGCTGTACAACAGGAGCTGCAACGTGTTCGTGAAGTCGTTGTCAGCGAGTGGACTGTCAGAAGACGATTGAAGGAAGCGAACCTCACTCCAAAACGGCCTGCCACACGACCGAAATTGAAAGCAGGGCACCGGCAAGCGCGCCTCCAATTTGCTCGAGAGCACCTGAGTTGGGGAATAGAGCAATGGCGATCGGTCCTGTTCACTGATGAGTGCAGAATGTATCTACATGGCAGTGACAGGAGAGCTCGAGTCTACAGGCGTCCGTGTGAGCGATTTGCACCTTGTTGTGTCACTGAAAGAGTTGTATATGGCGGTGGCTCCTGTATGACATGGGCTGGCATCTCCTTAGAGGGAAAAACTGAACTTGTTTTCATACCTGGAGGAGGCCGAGGAGGAGGACTGACAGCTGATCGGTACATTACAGGAATTTTCCTGGAACATGTTCTTCCGTACGCTGGATTTATAGGCGATAACTTTGAGTTGATGCACGATAATGCTCGTTGTCACACTGCACGTGCCAGTAAGCAGTTCCTAAACGAGGTCGGTATACGGACGATAGAGTGGCCAGCGGCCAGTCCAGACTTAAATCCCATTGAACATTTATGGGACCATCTTAAACGGGGGGTCCGGGCTAGAAATAATGTTCCTGCGAATACTAATGAGCTGAAAACGGCTTTGTTAGATGAGTGGAACGCAATTCGTCAAGATTACGTTGCCAGATTAATATCATCGATGACAAATCGATTACAAGCTGTCATCAGGGCCAGAGGGGGTAACACCGTGTATTGATGAAATAAATTTTTACTTCATTTTACATTTTCTTGTTGCATGTGAAAAATAAGCAACCATAATTCCCTTTCCTAAATGCCCGTTTTCCAAACACTGTGATTTAAATGACATTATTTCAAAAAGTATCCACTTGATGTTTATGATAATGGTCTTACCTTAAAGCTAAAGTTTCAGGCTTTTAAACACTATGTTTGCAATACACTGGCCAAGCTCCTTTTGAAAAAAATCATAGCTTTATGTACTCTTAGTGCGTGAGTCGATTTACTTGCTCGCAAGTGTAGTTTTATTTTAATGGGTCACTATTAGTCTATTAGACTATTAGAGCATCCACTGCATTTAGCCAATTGCCCACTGTCTTTCTGTTAGGCAGTAACTTCAAACGTAAGCTTTGTCTAGAAGTTCAAACTTGTATGTGTCGGTGTTTAGGTTTTTAGGCTTTTCCCCTGCGAAGCTAACGCATTCTTGTAGGTACTGGTTTACATTATTTGTTTTGATATACTATACGCACCGATAGTGCTTGCAAAAACGAATACCAAACAGTACTCTTCTCCACTGACAAATGTGTTACCAAAAATGCCAAAGGTTCCTGAAATCTTTCTGTCGTGTGTCGTGTGGTCGTCCCAATTAGATAGCAAGCACTGGTTCCAGATTGGGGACCACAACATTGACTTTAATCAACTCTGTTTGTGTATTTCAAACTCTTGTTAGAACAAAGTTATGTCTACAAAATCAACACTTTCTATTCATCACATCCGTGAACCGAAACGTGACAAATTAACCCTATAACCCAGCATACAATAGACCAGGGGGGGCTCCAATTTCCTGACAGTGACCCCGCTCGATTACGCGAATGCAAAACATTCAGCCGGTCCTGCCACTCGCAGAAATGACTATCAATCAACGAACAATTATTCCTCGCCAGTTATGCAGATTTGGCAATCGAGAACAGGAGGAAAGAAGAGACCCGCTTTCTAGGACGAGGACAACGAGCCAAAGAGTTTTTAATTAATACGGAATTCGTGGATCGATGGTGAGCCGCCCCATTACGGTCAACATTGTAATTGCAAAATGAATATAAAATGCCTTATTACCATCAGCGAGGATGATGGCAAGGGAAGGGGAGGGCCAAAAAAAGAGAACGTAAAATATGTCGCTTGGAATGGTAACGTATTCAAATGCATTCAGCTTAACGGGGACGCTCTGAGGGTTTGGCTATAAAGTGTTTTTTGTTTGTACTAAAAGGGTCGCATAACGAAAACATAATTTCATGAGATTCAACTACTTCGACAACACGATATATGTCTTTTGTTACTTGTACAATTCTAAAACGAATTACTGTGGTTGTATTTGATAGACTTTATCTTGCCATATAATCAATGGCGGCTCGTAGCTAATATTGGTGGGGGGTGCTGTTCCAGAATTTTTTTGGCATTGTTTTAAAAAGTATTCTGTAAAAGGAAAAAAACGTATAAAGAAAATTTATTCAGAAACTTGTTGAAATCGTAAGAGAATTTAAGGAATGAAAACGGATTTACTTTGATTTAAATTTAGCAACCTAAATTGTTCCAAGTTACATTCATTAATAAATTTATGTAAAAAGTCCATTTTCTAAAAACTACGATGTAAAAAAATTTACTAAAAATTAAAAATTTTCCATATTATTTTTTATTGCTTCATGCATTGTCACCAGAAATCGTCGACATGAAAAAATTTAACTCGATTGGACAATGGGAAGTAGGTAAAATATCGATTACAAGATTTAAATGTAGCAAACAAACAAGTGATGTTAAGATAAGCGTAGTAAAAATTAAATTCATTCTTCTTGTTTTAATTTGCTCGAAAATATCAATAATTGTCCATTGAAAGAACTGTAATTGTTGTAAAATACGTTATTGACTATGCATATGCCATCTGAAGTTTGTAAAACTACTGCTTGCTATGTGTGCATGCGCAGAACATCCAAACACCTCGCCGACTGGAACTGTGAAGATCACAGTTCAATACAACGATTTTTGAATCTGTTTCTTAAACTGGGGGATGGCTACTGACATTAAGGTTTAAGGATTATACTTTCTACAAGTATAAAGAAAAAATTAAAGGAAAAAAGGCTAATTATATCAAATGTTGTCCATAATATTGAGTGGAAATAAAAGGGGGTGCTGCAATACCACAGTGCCTATACGCGAGCCGCCACTGCATATGATTCCAAAGACACCCTTCGAAAAGTATTCCATTATTCGAAATGACCTGAAATGTCATATAATTTTTAAACAGATGAATAATGATAAAAAGTAATTCTGTCGGTAGTAGGTAGTGCCTTGCCTCTCGATAGTCTCTAGAGCCCTTGTTAAACGCGGGCTATTCCAACGATTTTGAAAACTAACTTTTTATTACATTCATATGTCATTTTGTCATGTTTCCAATACAATGTTGGGAAGGAGAGAAATTAGCACAGAAAGAAGGAAAAACAGCAGCAAAAACAAGGGACAAGTCCAATCACACAGACAATAGAAGAAAAACAACTGAAGTATTGAGCAGGTACATGTGCAGAGAATGAAGCACCAGGGGAGTAACAAAATCAAAAAGATACAGAGAAAGGCGAGTAAGAAGACCGAAAAAGAACATGCAGCAGAATTCAAGGGGTACGAAGAGATGGAGAAACTGGGTAAAGACAAAATGTACCATTCACGATTGAAAATAACTTGTATTACAAACACTTACCTACAACGAGAAAATTATTGTTCATATTTTAACTCTGTAATATAATTACATTTCAGTCTAAACAAAATGCGCCTTTAAACTGTATTCAGGTTTATGCTAAAGTATGGATCCTTGAAATTAATTCTAAAACGAAAAGTTAATGAAAATGAAAAAGTGTTGTATGTTGTATACCTCCCTTGCTTCATATTAGAATTTTTCAAGTGTATCATCGTATACCAGGGTACATTTGAATATATATTTACAAATCTTTTTCTTTACTTTTCGCCCACCATGGTGCCCGCTTCTTCAAAAAAAAAGTTAACTGAATACTGTAGTATTCAGTTTTAGCTCTGAAGAAGCGAACAACATGGTTCGCTAAAAGTCAGCATTTACGAATGTTGACACACGGCATAAGCCGGAAGCAATTTATTCTCTAAATGATTCTGGCCGTGAAAGCCTACGCACTTATTTAAATTAAATTGTTATTCTCGTAATTTTTGTTTAAAATAAATAAATTACATAATTTAAAAATATACAGGTTTTCACCGAACATGCAATTCAACGAATGGATACTTCCCACAATCAACTTTGTAGTTTGATCTTGTCAAACACCAGAAGTGTGTAATTGGCAATTGTATGTAATACTTGATGATTTTTTTCGCCAGAGCTTAACCTTAAGAAAGTCACCACAATGTGTATTTTTCTTTCCTTTTTTTGATTGATGAGTTCATAATAAACATTAATAATGAATTAATCGTGTGTTTTCAGATCATCCTTGCATACAAATACGTTTTACTCTTACAAGCTTCTGACGTACGTTCAGACGTATAACCTGAAACGCTAATTAAAAAAAACTTAAAAAAAACGGTGTTTTAGTTCAAATCGCTACCATTCGGCGAACATTTGTTTGAAAATGCAGAGTTTGACGCCGCACGTTTTCAGAAAGGGTAGTAGCGACTTGACCTAGAGCCTGTGGCGAAACAGCTGAAAGCTGAGCAAGGGGAAGTCCCGTGCGTGCTTTAGTTTACGCTCTGCAGTTGTTTCTGTTTATCGGGTTTCTTAGTAGTTATTTGGTTATTTGGTAGGTATTTCGTAGTTATTGTGGTTTTGTGTTTCAAAGTGGACAATTTTAGTAGTGATGAGTACGTGGACATGTTACTTGTTTATGGTGAATGCAGAAAAAATGCAGCGGCCGCTCAAAGACTTTATTCGCAACGATTTAGAAACCGGGATCCCTAATAGAACTTTTGTTTTTGTGGCTCAACGGTTAAGGGATAGTCCTACTCAGGTATTTTTTCCTAACCATGGAGGAAGAGACCGTCCACGCTATCGTAATATGGTAAATACCGAAGAACAAATCTTGCACATGGTCCACGAAGATGATCGACGAAGCACTAGAACAATTGCTCGACAAGTCGGAGTTTCCCACGGGATAGTGCACAGAACACTACGTGAAAACTTACTTCGGGTAAATCGGGAAATGCGTGTACAAGATTTGCTCCCACAGGATTATTTACAGAGGGTCATATTTTGTGAGTGGTTTCGTGGTCAATGTCAAACCAATGAAAACTTTCCTAATTTGGTACTTTCCACTGATGAAGCGACATTTACCCGAAACGGAATTTTTAACAGCCGGAACATGTGCCACTAGACCTATGAAAATCCGCGAATTATACGACGTACCAATTTTCAGCACCGATTTGCCATTAATATCTGTGCCGGAATTATTGGCAATTGTTTAGTAGGGCCAGTGGAACTGCCGCCCCGTCTTAATGGTGAAGAGTACTTGAATTTTTTACAAAACAAACTGCTTGATGTTCGCTGTGAAATGTGGTTTATGCACGACGGTGCGCCTGCACATAAGAGCCGCATTGTAGTGAAACATTTGGTGAAAAGTGGAGAGGGATTAATGGACCAAGACGATGGCCAAGTCGTTCTCCAGACTTGAATCCTCTGGATTTTTATTTCTGGGGTTATTTAAAAGGATTAGTGTATAAGACGGAAGTAAACAATTGTGCGCGATGAAATTGAACGCCGCTCTTTATGTGCGAATTGGAGGCGCCGGGCAGAAGAAGCGCGTTTGATGCAAATGGTGCGCACTTTGAGCAGTTTCTTTAAAATGGGTAGCGTCAATTGAATTTTCAACAGCAAAATTTGGAAAGATTTTATTAAGATTTTTCGTTCCTCATATTGAGTTACATCACCCCTCCAAATTATTGCACTGAATTAATATACACCCCAGTGGCGGCGTAAAGGGGGAGCGGTGGGGGCGGTCCGCCCCGGGTGCCAAGCAGCTAGGGGTGACAACGATAACTCACTCGCACAGCCAAAGAATACATACATACTTACAGAAGAATCACTCCGCAAAGACATACAAATAAATAAATAGCTACATACGCTAGAGTCTAGGATCTATCTGCATGCTAATATTATATTATATTTTAATATGTATCGCAACTTTATTTTCATTTACTTTCGAATATAATTTCCTAAAAGAATGAGTTCACATAATAAGGTCAATCAAAATACTGACTATGGCTACATATTCTTTAAAAGTAACTAAAGCTATTTATAATGCATTTATTTCCCCCGAGATATGAAAACTTAGGTCTATTGTATTTCTAGGTATTATTATGTACGGAGACACACTGTATACATTTTTTTACATTTACCTTTCATGAATGTATGCGAATATTGCTTATTATACAATGTACAAAACAGGCTAAGATTGGGCAAAGTATTTGAATTATGAATACATTTTGATTAATTTAAATTGTCGAAAATAATTATCTCTTTGATTTTCAAACGTTTACAGTTTACACGTTAATGCACCATTAGTGGAACAAATACATAATTAAATTAATTTAACTAAATGATTTAATTAAAAAAAATACAATTGATGTTCGTAGTCGCACTATGCAACGCTAAATTTGTTTTTTAGAAGTCAATAGATTTAACAAAGTTATGATTTGACTTTGATACATCTTAATTATAATTTTTCTACTGTGCGTTAACATTTGACACATACTACCTTTTAGCTGTTCCAATGCAACAAATTTTCATTACTCACAATCTTTAATAACTATTAGATTTCTAGAATTGGTGGCATCGATATCAAATGAGAGGTGTATATGCAAATGCGACACGTCCTTTGAAATGAAATTCGAGAAAACCGCAAAAATTTGACATTTATTTTCAATGATATTGACTTCATATTTTCTAGGTTAATAGACGAGTTTATTTTATATTAGTAACAAATGCTGATTAAATTTATCTTAACACAGAAGGGCAATATTTAAGAAATATTAATGGTCATATTGGATACGGCTGAGTTTGTACATCTAACAAAAGACAGGTGCTGTTGATGGTTGTATGTAATTCATTAAACAAAAGCAAACACTAGCACTAATAGTCAAAATATTATTATAAATTATGAACATAAGGTCCACAATGAGCCCATCGCGACTAATCAATCTCTCAATTTTATCTATTGAAAAGGACAGGAAAATTAATTTTGATAATGTAATAGAACACTTTAGTAAAATAGAGTCCCGTAAGCACGTTTACTATTTCTTGTTTTATTTTTGGGGTGCTCATTAGAAATCCGCCCTGGGTGCCAACCCACGCTACGCCGCCACTGATACACCCTGTATTGTATATAAGGACCCAATGATTGATAAGGAGAACATGAATAATAGAGTTCGAGCTGCCTTCAATGGGTTATGAGCTAACTCTATCAGAGACGCCACCAGCAACAATATGTTAAAAATAATTGAAGCATGTTTAGGGGAAAACGGCAACGTTTTTGAACAGTTACTGAAATAGAATTAAGCAGCTTTTTTAATTTACTTTACGATTTTGTTTTATTTTTAATATTGTGTTTTATTGTAGGCTTATAATTTTATAAATACTAAATTAATTATAATGAACAATGACCTAAAAAGCTTGTTTAATAAAGTTCCGTTTATTTCAAATTGTTTTCCATTGAATTGAGAAATGTATTCATATGTTAGGGTTGCCATTTGAAAAATCGACTTTTTGTACTTTTCTCGAATTCAACTGCGATCTTATAATTTGAACACCCTGTAAGTAATTAGACCTTCGAGGACAAGGGGGTGGCCGTCGCACGGCAAGGGGAGGTTTCATATAACTTTTAGAAGAATTCTACCGATGTGTCGATAATATGTTACCTTCACAAGAATTTTGCCGGACAACTTTTTCCAACGGTCACAGGAGATAATTTATAAGTAATTGAAAGTAACTGTGCAGCTGTCATTTTTTAATGAAAAAAATTGACACATGTTAGGTATAGGGAATGTAACATAAAATTGGCCTAAAATATAATGAACATTTCAAAAATGCGATAAAATACAGGCTGTTCCATTTGAAATGTAAAAGTTGACATCATTTCCGGTGTAACCGGAAGTAACCGAAAACTCAAAATATTTTAGTTGCGACGATCGTGTCCTACAATATAAGTCCACAAATTTTCAATCTCTCATTTCATTTGGTTCTCCAGATACTTCTAATGGCAGCTCGTTGTGGGAGATCCTGTATATATAGATATCGTTGAGGTTCAATTGAAGTAAAACACCGAACCATCTAGTCAAAGTTATATGGTCATGACATTTTGTATGTACATTTTATATTACTAGCCGCGCTCGCGACCGACAAAACTTTATAATGACTGCATAAATGACTAAATGTGTAAGCTTATTAATTTTTGAGCGCATTTAAAATACTCGCAAATTTTATAAATAAACGAGAAAATAAATACCTCGACGCGTACGTTCTTGGATTTTTTTTAACTATTTTTAAAATAGTTATTAAGTTTTGTTATAACAACCAACCCCGTGCATTTCTCATAGAGCAGAGCAAAGAAATCTGACGTGTTTCAACCGCTGGCGCTGTCTGTATGGGTGAGAGCAAAAACTCCTCAGTAAAACCCTCGTAAGGAAGGGTTGAAGGGCTAACAGCCGCAGAAAAACGAGTTTAATAGTTCAGCACGGTCTGCTGCATTCCAAGGAGCATTCTAATGCCGCGAACCGCAGTCTTCGTGTCTTAAACGTTCTAATATATCTTCGCGTTTGCAAAACTTTTGTCCGCGAACTATGCGAACACCTATAAATTCGCCGTTCTCTTACAGTTCCCTATCTATTCCTAAGAGCTATTAGTTTACAACTATGTGCTCCATGGAAATTTAAGTAGATAGGTTATAAGAGCAATTCTGATTTATTCAGAACTCTATTTTGGATTTATTGACCCTAAAAGGTAGGGGAGTTTTAAACAGGTTTGGCGAAGCTGCGACCTATAGGTTTAAATTAGTGACATAATATTAGAGGTGAGAAACTCAGTGGCGGCTCGTGGTCTAGAAAAATGGGGGTCTCAACTTTCAGGTACCTACCAGTTTTAGATTACATATATGTTTTATAGAAAAATTTCTTTATTTGTGCAGTAAAAAATGACTCATTCTTATTATTAAATACTCTAATTTTAATTATCTTTGGCTGCTACGTCCCACAGTGCGGTATTTGGCCTCAAAAACTGGCCAAAAATGAAAATTGCTAAATGATATAGATGTGAGTAAGCTTTGGTTTCCGAACAGACAGATAGACTGGACGTCACATAGTTTCAATAACACCTGCGATTCTCCCACCACCGAGATGTACCACCGAGTCGAAACTTGACATTCGTTGAAACGATCACGTTTTGTTTTTGTCACGCAATTGTGTGTAAACTTTTCGTTTATTTTTCTGTTTCAAGTGTTTTTTGTGGAAAAATCAATATGGATATTGAAGTTCGAGGTATGTAGATTACATAACATAGATTTGCATGTGTCATTTAATCCAATTATTACCTATTTTCATGGTAAAACAAACGCTTAATACAGTGTTTGATGTTTTGTACTTCTTTGCCTATATTAGTGTTTTCAAATATGTTCAACTCATTGGAACTCAAAATGTTATATGCCATATTAAACCTTGGAGTTTCCTTTAACAGTCCTATATCATCTTTGTTCCCGCAATTTTCCCATTTTTTTGTAACAATTTTTTTACCATATTGTTACAGATTTTGATGAATAAGTCAATAAAATTTACTGCCACTTGGGAAATTATCTGAAGAAGCTGCAGAAGCAAGGAACAAACATTTCAGAGAATACAGGGAACATAAATATCGGAAAAGTTCCCGAGAAAACTGTAATCAAGATGTTCTGAATAGACTTTTATTGACCTCAGCTCTATTCTTGACAAGTATGAGGTCTAAAGTAACAAAAAAAGCTTCCGTTCTCAGAGGATGCAGTTGAACTGTTGAAGCAAGCGCAATTATAAATATTCGTTATTATTGTTACATTAAATGTTTTATTATTATTGATATGATTTAATGTGTAAGTGTGTACTGTTGTATATTATTACTTGCAATTTTACAATTACAGTTACGAAATTATTTTTATTTAATGTGAAAATAAGCATTATAGCATATATACAGTATGACCCACTTAAGAGTGGGTCATACGTTATTATTGTTACATTAAATGTTTTATTATTATTGATATGATTTAATGTGTAAGTGTGTACTGTTGTATATTATTACTTGAAATTTTACAATTACAGTTACGAAATTATTTTTATTTAATGTGAAAATAAGCATTATAGCATATATACAGTATGACCCACTTAAGAGTGTAACACCTTCATACCTTTTTACTTTATCATACGCAGTATATAAAGTATTGTAATCATGCCAAAAAAATTTTTTGAGATTTTAGCGGAAATATGTCTTTTTGGGTCCCCTGAACATTTTTGACCAAGGTACAAAAAATGTCTGTGTGTGTGTGTATGTGTGTGTGTGTGTGTGTGTATGTGTGTGTGTATGTGTGTGTGTGTGTGTGTGTGTGTACCCGTTTTTGTGGCGACGATTCCGGAGAAACTACTAAAGGTGTCGGGACGAAACTTCATATTTAGAAGTTTCATAACCAAACTTAGAGCTGAAAAGCTTTCTGTTGAAAAGGATCCAAAGGAACTGGTGGTTTACTCATAGCATTTTTCGAATATTTTGCAAATGAGCCGCTATTTGTGTAATGTCGTCAAAATAGTTAAATAATAAATTAAAGGAGAGGAAATTTTCTATAATTTATGTATATGACATTTTTGGTAGAATTTATAGTTTAGCTGCATGAACTCTATTTCATCGAGTTCGGTCGTACTGCTTTAAAACTAGTAGCCAGGATATGTCAGATTTTTTGATTCTAATGACAGTAGCTAGTGTCAAACGCTAATGTTTTGAAAATACTACTGTCAATATAGGCTGCGTTGGGATATTGAACACCGTTACACTTTTTACACCTAATAACACGTAGGTGTCATTTGGACGGTGTACCCGGTGTCAACGGAGTACAATATCCGAACGCAGCTTTAATCGAGATATCTATCTAGTTCTACTAGTTTTATTTTAATGCAGACAGCCGATCTCGATCAAATAGAATCTCATGCAACTAAACTATTAATTTTATATATAGTATGATAAAGTCATGTGCCTGGCCACATCAGATTTTTTATTTTTAGTCCAATTTTAGTAATTTTTTCTTTCAAATATAGAACACCTACTGCCAACACCTACACCTACTGCCACTTACTGCCAAAAACCAAATTGTCTTCTTTAAATGCAAAGCACCTTGTGATGGCAAAATAAATGGCAAAAATAAAGAAATCACTTAAGGAATTTTTTTTATCGAAAAATTTTACTAGTAATAGTTGTTCAGAATTGCCCAAAAACCCTAAATCCAAAATTTCATCAAAATTAAAAAATATTGAAATTTTCTTAAAAATAATAAGTCCGTAAATATTATTTTAAAAGTTCATATGGACTTATAAGTTTTTCAATTTATTAAAAAGTTACAGCCGTTTGAAATATCGATATTTTAAACGGCTCTAGCTTCTTAATTCGATCGGTTAGGTTAAATGATTTAAATCTGTAATACCTGTTTTTGTCCACCGGTCATCGGCTGCAAACAATAGACAAGGATTTTTATCACTAAATTAGGAGCAGGCCTCCCAAGCCTTTTTATTTCGCTCTTACCGATGCAATTTAGACTGCTAAATGGTTGAGCTAATAAACACTACACTGAATTCATTATTTGTTTTTAATTTCGTGTAATAAGCGCTTCACGGGCAACCAAACTACACAGCGTACGAGTGTCAAGAGTCAATTGTCTACAACCAGAATGCATTAATGCACGTCGCCAGTCGCGTAACCATGACGTTGCTTCGCTTCTAGACACCACTGGGGGCGTGGTCCAGTAGTTCTGGTGTACTGGATACTTGCAACCATTTCAGAGAAAACGAACCAATCGACGCGGCCCAATTTGCTCGCTCGCTGGCTATATTCAGGCGTCGATACGTAGTGCGACGGTTGCGGCCTTGGTGCGGCCCTAGGCCGTATAGCCGAGTTGCTCTTGGAATTCTCGAGAAAATGCTCTTTGTTTCCTTGTTATTTTTTGGGGTTGCGCAAACCTGCAATCCAATGCACGCCACTGGCGAAACTTTATTCATAAGCCGAATGTCCGAGTGTCGTTAGAGGCCGAGGTTCGTTGTTTGTTGTGATATTCTTCGTTAATACAAGGTTTCTAACACAAAACGTACCTTAAGCCTTTTTTTTGATATTTCGTAAATGATTTCCTATATCGTTTCATAACTTTCTTCATAGTATATAAAGCTTTTTATTATTATTTAAACTTAATGGCTTAGCCAAAATCTTTTCAACCCGCGGATATTTCTTTATATGAATTGCACTGCATCTCTAGTGCGTATAATAACGTACCCTTAGTCTATTTCAATGTTTTAAGTACTAACAAAATTGTATTAATGAAATCGTCTTAGGAGGATTGTTACGTACCTAATCCTGAAATGAGATGCAAATTAACAGAAATTGGCATTGCAAAGTGATTCCCATAAACAAAGCGACTTAACGCCACAACTGCGCGCCGCGATCGATCAAAGTTATTTCGAATACGAGTTATTCGTTGCATGCACTTGTCATCTCTGGTACTACACAAATCACAATGCAAATACAGCCACATTAGGATTCCATAATCCAAAAGATTTTTATTGTAGATAAACGAACAGCTGACTGAACCGATGATATGAACCATAATATGAACCTACTAAATATAGGTTAGTGTCACTGTAAAGCGCTCTACTTTAGTAGGGTATTGACGATTTTCTTGCGCTGAATAGGGCCGTCGGCTTTCGCTATTAATGTTCTCAAGAATGCGTTAAGTTTGGTCATACGTTATTTGAGAAAACATGTCTATTGCGTCCTTGGGCTGTAGTTTTCTAAATAAATGTCAACAAGTCCACACGCCTTTTAGTTTCTATTTACTCAAGTTTCCTATGAATATTTATATGCATACACCAATAATCAATACATGTGTGGTAAATAAATAAGAAACTCAAAATAAAATAGAAATCGATCGATTTTTAATTAAAAAATTTAATATGTCGTTCCATAACTGAAATTTTAAATATGAATACAGGTAATCTAATTGAATATTTGGAGCGTGGAATTGCAATCCAAATTGTACTGATTGCGGTTATTAAATAATTGAGAGTTTTTCCCGCATAATGTATAAATTATTCATATTTGCTTGTAATTAAATAGTAAATTAAATAAATATAATAGTAGTGGTATCGAATAATATGAAAAATAGCGTGTACAAATTTGAGGTCAATCAATACATATTAAGCCGTGAAATGATGACTATTCCTAATATCAAAAAATAGTCATAAAATTCGAAAATACAGTATACAAAAAATGTATCTCCGCGCATACAGGGTCACGACTGTGGCTAGTAACATAAAATAAATGTGCAAGAAATGTCACGATCATAAGAGCGATGGCGATTTTGCAGGGTGAATGCCATTTGAGCTTTACGAAGTACATGAGCTGTCTGTTTTCATGTTCTTATGTTCGTTGAAACTTATTTTCGAATTAGAGCTCTCTGTGTCTTCTACACTTATCTTATGACATTTACAACATAAACACAAAACACAGATATTCGGATACAAAATAAGTTAAAATACAAAATTTCTACTAAACTATTTTAATTCAAAAGTAGGTACATAGACTTAATTGGCGTGGTCAGAAAAAAATGCTTTTGACGACTGTGGTTAGTAAATGTATTATAATACAGGCTCATTATACATGATTGTTGTCGACGTAGGCTATGCCCATGTCACTACATTTTTACGGCTTCACAGAAACAAGTATCGAACTTACTGAGGGTTATGCAACCAATTTAAAAAATTGTGTAAAGAACAGCGGTATTTATTTTTATGGAGCAGCAAACAAAAACTTTCAAATTTTATTTCTCCGCCTACTTGGACTACAAACATTTATAATGACCCATTATAAACATTTCTGGTTTTGATATAGAAAATTTTCCAATTATTGTAATATATTTAAATTTTTACCAACGTCCGTATGTATAAATGTCCCTTATGTCACTGACTGCTTCTCTCGTATATTCGCGTATATTTATTTGTCATTTTTGATACAATTTATATTTATTGAAATTTTCGGTGGTAGGTAAGTGCAATACTCGAGCTGTAACATATATGACATGCTCGGGGAATTTTATGTTGAATTTGTATTGGAATTTTCGGTCGACACTTCAGACAAAGTTCTCCGTAGTTGCAATAGATGTCGCGCGAATACATGGGTTGTAGGTAAAATTATGTACAATACTTGTGCTGTAACGCGTATTACGTGCTCGTGAAAAATAACAAAACTCGCCGCTTTGCAGCTCATATGTTAACTTTTCACGTAATATGGAAGTACGTTCGTACGTAATATGAGGGGTGTGTATGCAAAATGCGACATGTCCTTTGAAATGAATTTCGAGAAAACCGCAAAAATCTACTAGACTTTTATTTTCAATGATTTTTAATTAACTTTTCTGTAGGTTAATAAAGTTAAAGAGTTTATTTTATATTAGCAACCCTGAATTGGTTAAACTTATCTTAACATATAAAGACAATATTTAAGAAATTTTAAGGGATATATTGGATATGGCTCAGTTTGAACTTGAGTTTACAAAATTGTCCAACTTAATAAAGCTAAAAATAGGCATGAGCTGTCTTTTAAAGCATAGATATTATTTTATGCATTTAATTAAACCAAAGCAAAGACAATCGATAATAACAATGTTATAAATTATGTAGAGTTTGCGGGAAAAGTATGAATTTGAAACCGCTTAATATTATAACAAGTTTATTTTCTTTGATTACAATTTTTACTAAAAATTCAATTACCGACTTCGGTTGCTTTTAAAAGATGAGATTCATGAACATATTTTGAAATAGCTCATTTTCCTCTCTTATTTTGATAGATCCTTTAATAACATTGTCTTAGATACTGTACAAATTGTATAGGATCAAAAATCTAGCAATATGGCAATAGTAAAGAATAAGAAAAAATTAATTAACAATTAGCAATATTGATAATACAGGGAGATTTTTAATTTGTAATCACGTGCTTTTTTTCGATCGATTTCTTGACGCTGCATACGAATCCGGGCTTGAAAGATGCTTGACGTGAGTTATTGCTAGTTTGCTTTTTTTAGGATTATTTAAGACTTTAGGTATGTAAAAGATTTATATTATATTCAGTGCATGCATAATAAATTCGCAATATTTGTTTGTCATTTTCACGTAATTAGTTTCCCTAAACCAACGCAATAAAAACGTATGAAAACACTATTCTATTATACATTCACAAAATACATGGCCCACCAATGTATTTAGCTAAAAAATGTTCCTCCCTATGTAAACCCCATAAAGAAAAAAATGTGCACAGGAATACACACACATTTTAGCGTGAAAGGGATTTGCACCGCTTGGCATACTGCTTGGAGGATTGTGAGATTTTTCTACACTAAATACCTGCCAACACACACACGCATAGAGCATATAACTCAAAATTGTAGATATACTTTAATGTAATATAATTTTGATGTTACTAAAATAATATATCTAAGTCAATAAGAGTAAATTAAGAGCAGTCACTTAAAAAATGTGCCGATGATGCCATAAGTTGAAGACAAGTGAAGGTCTGAAACTGAGCTTGGTGATGCTTGCCACTTCAACATATTTTTTTGTCTGTACACAGAAAAAAATATGACGGAGTTGTGGTTCACGTAGTTAAAAAGGAGTGAACAGAGTTGATTATTCGCCGAAAATTGTTAAATTTTTACTCTGTTAGGAGTTATCATAAATGTTTCTTCGTATTTAACAAAAACAACACCATCAAGAGTTGCAATAAATATTTTTCGGAGTTGATATAACTCCCTTCGGAATGATTTGTCTTTTAACGTCACGAAATTGTTGAATCAACTCTGTGCAGCAAAATAATAAATCTCTCGATAGTTACCATTTTACAACTCCGTTACCATATTACATTAAACTCTGTTAATGTGTTAAATCAAATCCGTAAAGGATTGCAAATTGTTGTGATGCGAGAAAAGGCGCCAGCTTGGTGGATAACGGACTGGAGGGGGTTACCATAGGGTGTCGAGCAGTGCAGTGTCGAGTTTGAAGAAAGTCATTTGTTTTTATACCACGTGAGAATGGAGTTCCTATTTATACGAGGAAAATTCAACGGAAGTAAAAAGTGGATAAAGTTTCCTTCAGAAAGTTTATGCTTGGAATCAATAATTAGTGCCGGTAAGTAAGTAGAAATTGTTTAATACCCGATAGATTGGTCTTGCCGGACGTATAGCGACGTATTTGAAAACTGATAACTTCAAAACGGCTTGACCAAAAAAATTTATAATTGTTAGTTACATGTAATATGTAATTAACAATTTTATTATAAACCTAAATATGTACTTTAAGTTCGGTGTAAGGGCTCTTTCAGAGCGTTGCGTACCATCCGTGCGGACGGTACGCGCGTACAGCTATAACTAGTAGGATATATGTATGTATGGCAGCTTTCAGAGCAACGTGGATGAAAGCCGCCATAGATCTCTGTAGACATAGCGGTACGCGCGTACCGTCCGCGTCCGCACGGATGGTACGCAACGCTTTGAAAGGGCCCTAAGGTAAATATGTACCGACTGTTTACTGTATTATATGTATAGGTTAAGGATTGCAGCTTGTTCAATTAAAATCTATTCTAACCAATAAAATATTTAGATGCATATTTTTGTAATACTGACATTTTCTGTTAATTAGTTGGACAGAGTTTTGGTATAGATCCAAACGATTGGGACAATCGTTTGGACAATCGCTAAGGATATTCTTCTAGATTTTGTTAGGTGTAGCCAAAGAGGCGTCATTATTGAAGTAAAGCTTAAGAACGAAAACTTTCTAGAGGAATCTTTGCCGTTGTGTAAGCAATCAAACATATATTTAATTATTACAATGTAGTTATTAAATTTATTTCCTTAGCACCCCCTACTTCAAGTACTGTAACAAACACATCAGGTGATGTAAGCGATGTACCTTTAAGCATCATTCTCAGCCAGTCGTTGTCTCCAAAACCTCAATCGAGTAAAGAGACTTCGTTATTACAAGTAAGTACCTACATACTATCTGTGATATTATTGAACCAAATTTTTGTTTGTCTTCAGATAATTATACTTAATAAATTTGTTTGTAGGCATTTGAACAAAATTTAAAGCAACATCCCATCGGACAACAAATTTTAGAAGAATACAAGAATACTGGTCAATTGACAACAAATAAGTTAAAAACATTAATACAAGCACATCATGAATCTTTTATTGCAGAATATAAAGCAGATTTGATACCAAAACAACACATGATGGTGCATTATCCTAGGATTATAACTATGGTGGGACCACTTTATCAAATGTCAGCGATACGTTATGAAGCAAAACATAATTTTTTTAAAAGACTCCTTGGTCAAAATAGTTGCTATAAAAATATTTGCAAGACGTTGTGCAATAAACATCAACTTCATTGGTCACATATATGGCATAATAAAGTACAAGAGGATTTAGTTTTCGGTCCTGTTAAAAGTATTAATGATTTTGGTAATAAAGAATGGTTTCTCGGTTTAAATGTTACACATCCCAATAACCTAACTTTTATTAAATGGGCAGCAATAAACGGCATTAAGTATCATGTAGGTTTTTATTTGGTGCATGGTAAATGCAACAACAATTTACCAGTATTTTACAAAATTAAACATTTATTTCATTGTAATAAAAAATATTATTTTGTGTGTCACCGTTGGAAAACAGTTAAGTTTAATGAGTTTTTGCAAGCATATCAAATTTGTACAAATATAGAAGATAATGAGACGTTAATATGCTTGGAAGAACTATCTCATTTGTTGTCATACGAATGTCATACTATGTTTAATAAGCCAAATGAGTTGTATATAGTTCTTAAATACGATTTACTATAGGCAATATGTTTTATGTTATAGTTTTGTTTATTTTTATAATATAATGTTATTTGAATAAAAAAAAATATAATCATGGAACCAGTATTTTTTTGAAAACCTTTGCTAATTATAAATCCATAAAATAGTTAATATCTAATCCTAACGGATTTAATTCAAATCCCACAAGGAGTTGACCCAACTCCCATACAGAGTTAATTCACATTCTCGCCAGTGTTAATTTAACGTCATTGTTAACTCTACAAGGAGTTAATTCAACTCTTATTAAATGTAAATTTTTAAATAACTCCAGAGTTATTTCAACACTGTTGAGAGTTGAATCAACTCACAATTTGTATTTAATAAGTCAGTTCCTTTCGAAGTTGATTTACATCCAAAAAGGAGTTAATTGAACTACTTTCCGTGAATATTTTTCAATTCCGAGTTGGGAGTTGGAAGGAGTTAATTAAACTCCTAATGTATTTATATTAACTCTGGAATCAACAACTTAGCGTGATTTCACTCTGGACGCGAGGGAAACACAAAAAGAGTTGAAAGGGAGTTGAAATCAACTCCGTATTTTTTTCTGTGTATTAATTTTGTTAACATGGACTTGTCGCAGTTTGCAACAGAATGATCAAGAACATGTCGCGCTTTGCATATCACTATGGTTATCAAATGATGAATTCTATATCATTCTGCCGGATTTCGCACTCAAAATTAGGTTAGGAAGATGCAGAGCATATAGACAAATCCAAAGACATGCGTAACTCAATTTTTACGTTTTTGTGACATGTCGCGTTTTGCATACACACCCCTCATATGCTAGTTGCAGCTCTTGTCATGTACTTAATATATGTACTATTACAAATATTTGTTGGGTATTAAGTGCATCACGTGTTTTAAATATTAACGGCAAAAGGTTAAAAGAAAATCATTTGAGTTTCACATATACATCATACAAGCTATGTAATACATATTTATTTATGATATAGTATGATACCACGTCCACGTTAACAAAAAGCACAAATATTAGCACAGTGAAATTGAATATGTCAAGTTTAATATAGGTACACCATACAGTACAGTTTGGACCCTCATATCTAAACGAACAAAATTTGCAACGTTAGGGTGCATATTTTGGAGCAAACACGAGCGAGCAAGCACGACGAAGCTTACCAAGGCTTACCAAACCTACGTAAGGTGGCCGGACGAAATTACTTTTTATTTTTGTCGGCCCCTGGGGGCGTTTGCCCGAAATTACTGCTGCGACTCGTACTCGGTCCTGCTGCGGTTAATATTTAATCACGTCTTTATTAAAGCCGTAACCCCAGAGGATCGTAAGTAATCCAATGAATAAACCAGGCGCACATGGTCACCGGAACCTGGGGACAAATTTATGCCAGGCAAGGATTTTCGGCCTACCATTGTTTTTGTGGTTCTTGTGATAAGACAGGTAATAGAAATAGTATTGGTGATGTGCGATCCGTATGGTAGGGATAATTGATACGATCGCCGCGCCGACAGAGGTGAAATATGACAATATGGCCGACGCACACTGTTGCGATTCCCAGAAAAGTTGCCCAAAAGTCATAAAGGTGAAGGTTTGAATTGTAAGTGTTCTACCGTGGAATCTTATAGAAGAGGAACCTCTACGTATTGTGCGAAAAGGAAAATGCGATTAGTTGCAGACCTGACCTGTGGCGCTAGTTCAAAGTGCCCGATATCAGAAAAGAACGCAGCTGGGACGACTCGTCGAAATATTACGTTTTGAACTGAATGTGTGTTTTTTTTTAAATCAGCTACATTGAGGGTGTTAAGGAAGGTATGTAGAATATAATATTCATATAATTAAACTTTTGAGATTGCCATCAAGACGAGACTAGTGGATTTTCTAGAAAAAAATATGGCTTTTAGCCCATCACAATATGGTTACAGAACATCTAAATCCACAGTCTCGGCAATTGTAGAATCGATAGAGAAAATATCGGATGCTTTTAACAACAAGGAAGAGGTCTTGTTTAGATGTTGCGACCTGAGCAAGGCTTTCGACTGCCTTGTCCATGAAATCCTGTTGGCAAAGATGGAACATTATGGAATGAGAGGATGTGCCTACAAACTGTTTGAGTCCTACCTAAAAGACCGGAAACAGGCTACGCGCTGGAATGGAAACATGTCCGATTTGGGAAAGACCACAAGAGGAGTGCCGCAGGGTTCCATTCTAGGACCGATCTTGTTTTTAATTTATATAAACGATCTTCCACTAAACATTTCAGCGGATTTAACATGCCTCTTTGCCGATGACACTTCCCTGCTTGTAAAGTCCGGAAGCAGGAGCGAGCTAATAATGAAAGCCGACAGCGCACTATGCGAGGCGAGTGAATGGTTTGCCGCTAATCAGCTCAGTATGAATGCAACAAAAACCCAGACATTATTACTAACAAATAGAGAGCCGGAAGTGGGGGCAAGCATAAGGTTTCTGGGACTTACTATCGACGCCCATCTAGACTGGAACTCCCATGTCGAAAACTTAATAAAGAAACTATCAACAGCTACTTGCATAATTCGACGACTCCAAAGTATCGCGACATACGAGGCAGCGCGTACTGCATACTTCAGTTTTTTCCATTCCAGAATGACGTATTGTATCTTGATTTGGGGGTCATCGTCCCAAATGTCCAGAATTCTTGTTCGCCAGAAAAGTGCCATCAGAGCACTGGTTGGAGCTGGTCCAAGAGAGAGCTGCAGAGATTTGTTCAGGCGTTTGAACATACTTACCGCTCCTGCTGCCTACATTTTAGCGGCGGTGACATATGTACACAGCAACAGCAACAGATTCACCACTCACAATAAAATCCATCACCATAGCACAAGAAATAAACACCAAACGATATTACCGCAACACAGAATAGCCAGAGCACAACTAAGTACGAACTGCACCAGTATAAAGTTATACAACGCTACACCAGGAAGTTTTAAAGTGTTGGCATCGAGTGCATTTAGAATTAAAGTCAAAGTAGTGCTAATACGTGGATCCTTTTACTCAGTAGAAGAATATTTGAACTTTAAATTCATATGAGTTCTATTGTGCCGAATATTGAGGTTTATTTTTTTATCATGATTATTATTATTACTGTTATTTATGTCTTTCTTTTGTAACAGTTATTTCATTCGACTTGCCGTGCAGTGTATTACAAAAATGTTCGGTCAATAAAGAATTATTATTATTATTATTAATTAGTATTATAATAATAAATATATGCTCAGTATGTTTAAAGGGGTTTCTTTAAACATACGTAAGAGATAGGTTTAATTGAAATTTTACAAATACAGTTAAGTAAATCATGGAAATATGTAGTTACTTTCCAAAGAGTCTCCGAAAAGATTACATATGGAGTTTATAGATATTTATATTTTTGAATGGGAATTTGCAAAAAACAGCGTTACAAGTTGTTTTGTAAATGTATGGCGTCATTTTTAATGCACCCGCATAGTAATCCAAATGAGACATCCTAATTCCAGAAATTTTATTGTCGTATGAAAGCTAAATGGAAAGAATCGAACAAGAATAAGCAGAGGTCCCTTGACAATAATAATAGCGTCATGTTTACTGACAATTTGTCAGTTAAATACCAGACGAAGCCCAGGCAGTCAAAAATAAAGATGTTAAAACAAACTACCGCAAAAAAATGTAGTTCCTTCTCGCTATCGGATTCCTAAGGTCATATCCCATATCGCAAATAATGATGACGGCGATGAAAGTAATTTTTTGGTGGAAGCAATGGTTCTGTTGTAGAAAGTGAACACGCCGAATAATATGTAAATCGCGTAATGAAAATAAAAAATACCTATGTTAAATTATATAAATTGATTAGAATTTTGTACATTTTACTTCAAAATCAAAGTCAGCGATCTGAAAACTCCCTTTTTGTAATGTTTGAATCAAAATCGAGGATTCTTTTTAGGAAAACGGTCGGCCATAATGGACTTACTATACTTAATTTTGCAATTTTTAGTATAACTTCGTTATACGCGACCTGCAAACCCCCTTTAAGCAATGTTTCGAACAAATTCGACGATTCTTTGAGAAAAAAGCCGCCATTTTGAATTTTGTAAATTTTACCACAAATTCGTTATCAGCGACCTGAATCCATCGTTTTTGCAATCTCCACTATATTGCATGAGCCATTTTGAAATTTGTTATTTTGATTTCAATCAAATTGTTGTGATTAAGTGCACCATTTCATTGGCAATTGTAATGTGTAAATAAAATTCCAAAAAAGATTGTCCAATGTTTATTTTGAAGTTTGTTCTTACAACTACATGTTTCGGGGTATTCCCGTTATCAGGCTGAGCTGCGGAAGACAATAAAAACTAAGTACAATAAAAGATTGATAATTAGATAATTAGAAAAAGCTGTACTTAATACCCCGAAACATGTAGCTGTAAGAACAAACTTCAAAATAAACATTGGACTACCTTTTTTGGAATTTTATTTATCGATTCAATCAAATTTGACAATAATCAACTTTTGGCTTTTCTGGAATCCGCAACATTGTGCGACGAGTTGGCGCTATGATCGATTGGTAGTTGCATATTGCGATCTTTCAAAAACACAAGTTTATTTTACAAATTGGCCACAAAAAGTGTTGTGTGGACATACTGCAGCAATAAAGAAACTAATAGTAAATGTAAATTTTATAGGAAGTAATAAACGATTGGAAGCCTGTGTAACACGCATTATAATTACTTTACATAGGAAACATGTTTCGAAACATGATTCTAAATCTATAAAAAAATGGAACGTATCAAATATGGAATACACTAAGATATAACCTAAAATAAATATTTTAAAAACAACACTTACTGTTAGAGTAGAGAAAATCACAGACCAAAACGCAATCTGTTTATCAGGCGGATATTATTATAGTTATGATGAAAATCAACAATCAAAAATAACAATCAACAACTTTAACAAGCAAACTTGGTTTATTTATAGCTTGCAGGAGAAACAAGGTTAAAGCTGAAGAAAGCTGAAAGACCCAACAAGGGAGAATTTTCAAAGTAATAAGTCAGGCAACAAAAACTGCAAACAGCAATTTGAAAATCTAAGCAGCGAAACAGGGATTTATTGTGGGATGTGTGAAATGAGGATCGATTGGGAGTACGTAATGTTATTTACTATTTAAAATTCAAGCAAGTCCGGGTGAAACTGAAACATCTGCCCGTTTGGCCAACATATATAGACTGGCAATTAGAAAAGCTGACAGAGTAGACCCCACTCGGTTCAGAAAATTTGATTGTTATTTCTATAAACTGGGACTATTTGAAATTAGTTATTTAATGTCTTATATAGTTTGGTGTTAATGTGATTATCTGTGAAAGTTCTGTAAAATTGTTCAGCACTGTAAAGGGTTTTCTTAAAACAGGAGTCCAGACTTTTGGGTGTTTTGTCTACCAAGTCTTTACCAACGTTTCAGGAAAACCGTTGCTTTTTGCAAGTTGAAATATCAATTGAAATACTTTAGATCTTGAACTGGTCGTTATAGGATATGTCGATATGACATACATAGCTCTGCAAATGTACTATTGAAACGCGGAAAGTTATGTCATACGGCTTGATTCAAAGGAAATGAAGCTGCAGTTAGTTTTCTGTATATTTAAAATTTTAATCCGTTTTCATTAATTATTGTAACATCAAGGAAATTCAATTTCTATTAATTTGTTGTCCTTATGCATTCCTAATGTAAAGTTTAATATTGGATGGATTCTATTAATATATGCGCGCAATTTGTCAATACATTTTTCTTGTCTATTCAATAACACAAAAGTATCGTCGACATTTCTGACCCATTTGAATATTTGAGTATGATATAGGTTATTTGTATTTATGATAAGTTCTTTCTCATTATGGTCTAAAAATATGTCCGCCAACAAACCTGATAGTGACATACCTACCTATCGGTAGACCCTCAGTAAATTTATAAAATTTCTTTTTGAACCTACAGTAATTTTGTTTAATCACGTGAAATTCTAATGAAACATATGTTATATACTGCATTTATAAAAAATATTATATTGTGGTTAATATTGTTTCACCGTTAATTTAGTGCCGAGTACTATTTTTGATTATTCTTTTGTCGAGCCAAACGAAGGCAATCGCGAGTGATAGAGGACGTTAATAGAATTAAGGCGGAAATAATGGAATTTCCGTTGATTTAAATTTAAGCGCGACAGGCAGCGACAATCAATACGAAGCCACTTCTACAGAGAGGGCGCTATTTTAATGGGGGTCCTCCGCTTTGTGCCTGGAAATAGCCTCTCCAATTTCTTTAATGGGAACCTTTGTCGGTTATGTTAATTCGAATTTCTATAGTTTTCTGTTACAAACAATCTTAACAAAAGATTCTGGAAATGTTCTAGTTAGTTGTTGGAAACTTTTATTCAAGATGACAAAGCATTTAAAGCCATTAGTTCAATTAATTCTTGAAACTACATTGCTCGTGATAATATATTCAAGCAGAAATATTTCAATATTGTATAATATTCATATTTCATAAAACTCTTAGTAGACAGGCAAAGATGGTTACTAATGTCAATATACACAGGTGTCCCAATAGATTGATCTCGGATGATAGATCGATATAAACACACCTGTATACAAATTGTATGCTGTATGTTTTCAGTGTCTTTACTCTACGGTAAATTGAATTTTATTATATCTAAACTGGTATTCTCTAGACAAACTTAGCAAAAACTAAAAAATAATTGATTTTAGAATACTACATATTTTAGTACTTAGTGTTAAAAAATATAGGGTTGAGTTGGTACAATCTTATGGATTATCATATATGCAAAAACAATTTTAATATCTCCATAAAAGTGTTCCTCATTTAGAGAGGGCTCTAGGGTGTCATCCTGTATAGGTATACAAATGTCAAACTCACAGTGCTCTGTTTAATCCCGGCATTGCAATTACCATATTCAATTGAAATCCTCCAGAAAAGTACCTGAAAACAAGGAAGAAAAATATTAAATTCGCATATCCAATATTTTACAATACTCGTAGATTAAATACACACTAATAATTTTTATAGGATATTTATGGGATATTTTTTACCACTGACTAGCACTTACTCAATATATAGCTAACATTGTTTACATGTTGAGTTTTTTTTTAAATTTACCATAATAGGAAACCTTCAAGTACGTATTTGCATTAAGAAAATAAATCTGTTGAAAACACAGATTTCATCATCAGTTCTGTTAGATTATTTTCATTCTAGGCTACACAGATAGAAATTTTTGTTTAATTCAAATAAATATTCATTTACTTAAAGAAATCTGGTGTTTCAATAGTGGCAAAGAAATATTTATTTGCGGATAAAAACGCATTTGTTTGAAATATTTGTTTGGTCGAAAGAACGTTTATTTGTGTCAAACAACTTATGTTTCTAGTTAAAATTTACAATTTGTATATTATAAGGAACAAGATTTATTTATTTCAAATAAATATGATTGTGTTGAGTGAAAAAATTACATATTTTTTAAATTAACGAAATTGTTGGTTGAGTTAAAATGCGATATTTTAAGTGTGCAATAAATGGTTCTTTGATTAAAGAAATTATTAATTTGTTGAAGGAATTAATGTGGAACTATTATAGACAATAATTTTTCGGAGGGTACAGTAGAGTCGCCACGTGTCACCTCTTTTTTGGGATGTCGCACATCCTCGGCCAGTGGTCTTCCCAGCCCTACATGTAGTCAAGGTTAGGTTAGTAAAGTGTACGCTGATTTGGAATCGGAACTTGAGCCCGCAGGCACTGTACATTATGACCTCAATGTGACTCTATGTCTATACTGTCGATCACACGGCTTTTATACTGACGGTATGGCCGAAGTACGAGGAGAGAGTTTACAGCGCAATCTAACAATACAGTTGGATGAGATATTCATACTAAAAATATATTTATTTGAATCAAAATATGATTTCTTTGGCGGAAGTAAACCTATTTTTAAGCAAAAGAGAACATATTACTTTAAACGAAATAAATCTCTCCTTATATATAAATTTATATGTTTAAATCAAAATTAGATTTCTTTGGTGTAAAAAAATGTTTTGTTAAATCAAAACAGAAATATTTCTTTAAAGGAAAGTAATTTTTGTTTGTATCAAAAAATTATTATTTTACTTAAATAAATATTTCAAATAAATTAATCTCTGCAAGCAAATAAACTAGAGTATTAAATGAAGTAAATATTGTTGGCGTCAAAGAAATATGTTTTGACCCAAAAGAATAAATTCAAACGAATATATTTCTTAAAAACAAGAAATCTTTTTCGTGTGTACCTATATGAATTTATTGAAATACCATAATTTACCCAACATGAGCACCTAGATATATTCCCTCTCTATACTGTATCCAAGTTTCACATACCTACTTTAAATCGTTACCGAAAATTATCATTTGAACAAATACATCTCTTTGCGCCGCCTTAATGAAGGAAATTTCGACCATAGATCCCATAGACTTTAAAACCATAAACTTGCGGGAATAAAAAACTGTTCTGGGTGCTTATTTTATACTTCAAGATTTCAAAATATGAAAAAAATTGAATTTTTTCAACCGATTACATAACAACCACGCCTTAAAACGTTAAAAAACTTATAGAACCTATAATAGTAAGAAATAGAAGCTTGTTATTATAGTCGATGACATCATAGGTCAAAAGCAATTTAAAGCAGATAATTTAAATAGAAATGTTTATTTAGATCAAATAAAATTGACGAGTCCCAGGAGTTTATAAAAGAACAACCGGTTAAGCTGCGTACACATATACCGAATGTATGCGGTCGCACGATAAACAGCGCATACGTTCGCTTAGTGTATACGCCAAAAATATTGGCGCCGAACGTATGCGTTCGGGTGCGCCAGGGTTCGCTCGTCGGGCGGTACATCAAAGAGAAATTGTTTACGTACGGCCTAAAGCGTGTACGCTAAAACTGCATTTGAATGTCCGCGAACGACACCCGTATCCGTACGATTGCTATATGTGAACGTCTATGCGAATATTGAATCAAACGTACGCACATTTCACAGAATGCGTGCGGTGTTATTCGTTCGCTTTCATTCGCTATAGTGTATACGCACCTTACAGTTCAGCTACGTTGGTTTCTTGCGCTGTATTATTGTGGCCATATCTAATGTCCGCTCTTTTAACGTCGGTTTTCTTGCAAATCTAGGGAGAAAAAATTTGAAAAAATTCTGATGATGTCCTTGATTAATATGCTACAACTCATAAAAATTAGAAAACTGTATATGTCCGCATTTACCCGATTTTCCCAAATTAAAAAGAATTGGCGCTGTTTTTGTCCCGTAAATTTCATTCGTTTAACTTTAGCAATTAATTACTCCGGAAATGATCCATAGATTGCAACGAATTAGAAAGTTAAATCACCTGCGGAATTCTAGCTTTCAATGTGCATTTTTGTGAAATTATCGGATTAGTGGTTGACCCACAAAATTGCTATATTATGCAATACCAGCAATTCCGTTATTAGAAGAGCTAGGATGATGAAGTATCGATCATAGGCTACCTAATAAATCATATGTTTAAACTTTATTACAGAATCATTGTTTATCATGCATTTTCCCTACAAAAGACCGTATGAAGCATCTCACGATCGCCGCAATTCACGCGGCGCTCTTTGGTCTTTGGTGTGGTGCGGGGGAAGGGATTGACAGCGACGCTGCCTGTAGTGGGGGATCCCACGATGCATTAGTGACTAGGTGAACAGCGTTTACGGACACAATATAACGAATTTGTTATAATAGTTTCAATATTTATATAAAAAATCGGGCATACTTTTTGAATATTTTTTCAGTAGTGTCAAGTTATCAGCAAACTTAATTTAGTATTTACCACTAATCGGAAAATCTGCTTACTCCATATTCTTCAAGTTCACAAAAACGGATTCACTGACCGCTGATAGTTATACAACTTATGTAGAAATGATTGAGGAGTATGACACAGTTTATTTAAATTTTTTCTGTTTAGTAGTTTTAGAGTTATGAGCCGTCAAACACAGGAGTCAATACCATCGAAACGAGAGATGGCAGTTGGGGCATTTCTCTCGAACCAGGTCACATATTATAATGAATATTCCGCAAAATTAAGAATTTAATTCTGTTAGTGGAATTTTGAATTACTACCTTGACAAGTTATCGTTCTTTTTGTGTATTGATAATCACAGAAAATGCAAGATAAACAATGATTATGTAATATACTTTAAACGTATGAATTATTGGGCAGCCTATAGTCTATATTTTATTATTCTAGCTCTTCTAATAACGGAATTGCTAGCATTGTATAATACTTATAGCTTTTTGTGGGTCAACCACATCCGATCATTTTACAAAAATGCACTTTGAAAGCTAGCATTCCGCGGGTGATTTTGCTTTTTAATTCGTTAAAATCTATAGATAACTTCCGGAGTAATTAATTGCTAAAGTTAAACGAATGAAATTTATGGGGCAAAACAGCGCCAATTCTTCTTAATTTGGAAAAATCGGGTAAACGTCAACATATACAGCTTTTGAATTTTTATGAGTTATAGCATATTAATCAAGGACAGCATCAGAATGTTTTAAAATTTTTTCGTCCCTAGATTTGCGAAAAAATCGACGTCGAAAGAGCGGACATAATGTATGACCACGATAGTTACCTACTCAAATCTATAAGACGGCAATAAGACGATATTTTGACATTATGACCTGATTTTTCTTTAAACTTGACACTATGTCCCGCATTCAAGGTGAAGACACTATTAGTAGCGCCTAGTGAAAACTATTACTGATTTGCCCCAAATTTCTAGCAAATTTGGTACAAAAATGTGTTAAACGGGCACATTTTTGTCCGGTGTTCTATTTTCCATATTAATGCCCAAGGTTAAAATAGCATCAATCAATTCATCTCCAAATGAATAGAAGAATGTTTAAATTCAATTTACGCCATAATTCACCCTTACCCGTCAACTTTTATGAGGTATTCCTTCTTGTCGGCCCGTCACCAATCGACAGCCCAATTTGCAATATATTTCGCGCGGGTTGCAACATCGCCCGTTCACGAATTTCATCCGTCCATTACGCGTCCCAGAAAACCAGTCAATAAATTATGTGTCGAACGAGGAACTGCGCGTTGCAGCGTTGTTTTCAGCATCGACGGAATACAGATAAGGGAGGAAAACCCTGTTAGGTACCCATTAAATTAATATTTATAGTGGTTGAAAAAGGGCACACGAGAAAGTGGCCAGGTGTTTGTTTTTAGGGCGATTCGGGTGGAAGTGATTAACAAAAACCGTTGTGGGGTCGATTCCATAACCTCCACGGCATGCTGTTTTAATTAGCATTAAATTTGTAAATTTAATTGAATAAAAAGAGGATAATATTGCCATGAGAGATATGTTAGCGCTTCCGCAAAACTAGGATCACAAAATTCTGTCGTTGAATCGTTTGTGATCAATTTGGGAAAAAAATATGTTTATAGGTGTTCTTTCGCATGCAGATATACAGAAATCGAATTATACGTTTCTTCCATATATAAAAATTGTAGATTATCACTCGGTCTATAGCCAGAAAATATTTTCAAGCTTACAGCTGAATTTTTATGAATTATTGTGTTTGTTACAAATGTCTAATTAGATGCTTAATAACTTTTTGGCTGTTGACGATAGACCTACCGAGTTAGACATTTTCGGAAAGCTAGATTATCGATCTTTCGAAATATTTCAAGGTATATATATATATATATATATATATATATATATATATATATATATATATATATATATATATATATATATATATTCAAGGTTCTATTTAAAATTCTTAAGTTATTTGACATTTAGCCGCTCTCCAGTTATTCGGGATAAGTCATATTAGAATCGAAAATCAATAATATCTGTCGAAAAGTGCGATACTTTTACTATCGATCTTTTATCGATCTTTCAAAATATTTATAGGTATATATATATATTCAAGGTTCTGTTTAAAATTCTTAAGTTATTTGACATTTAGCAACTCTCCAGTTATTCGGGATAGGTAAGTCATATTAGAATCGAAAATCAATAATAACTGTCGAAAAGTGCGATACTTTTACAATCCAAAATGAAATTTGATTATTTATCCTTTTTAGTTAGAATCGAAAATCAATAGTAACTGTCGAAAAGTGCGATACTTTTACTATCCAAAATGAAATTTGATTATTTAACCTTTTTAGTTCCTGCAGCCCTATTGCTGCCGTACCGTCCCTTTTTATATTCGTACTTGTTCAAATATCTTTTATCGATATATCTAGTCATTTATGTACTCGTATAGTTCTCTGGTCGTTTTTCTGCTCCAGCTGGCTGGTCGATGCGAACTCGTTGTCGAGTTCGAAGACCCCGTAGAAACCAGTCCAGCTGTTCATCTTATACAATTTTTCCCAGTTAAATTAAAAAAGAAAATGTATTTTTCGCAAAACGAAGTCAAAAAATTGCGCCACATCGGCATTAAAAGCTTTAATGTTTTTTTGTTATTTATTCAAGCCCTAGTAAAGAAAATTTGTATGCCTCTCTGACGCCTTTTACAGCGTTGGCAGAGACCAGCCTACGGTCGGTTTACAGTTATTTCTATATTTGCTTCTATATTTCTCTTTACTCATATTTACGCTCTCCCTTAGTATAAATACGGTAATCAAACTACACAATCCTGTTACGCGGTATTGTTTGCGTAATTAAATTTATCCAGACGAGGCATAAAGGGCTTCCACCCTTGCCTCTTATCAGTAAACATGTCGAGCAAGGTCCTTTTTAGGTACCTACCTCAGAATGATGTTTCTGAGGTAACTAAAAAGGACCTTGTATGTTTCTGATATTAATTTCACAATATCTCAGAAACAGTTGAAAATAGCCTAATACAAGTTGATGTCAAAACAATTAGGCTACAAATATTAATCAAAAACTGTAAAAGTTTACCTAGTCATCTTTTAAAAAAGCATTAGTTTGTATTGGTACGTTGTTGTGGGACATCCTGTAAGCGTGAAAATATTTTCTGGTTGTAGAGCATAGGATTGTCTATAACTTTTATATATAGAAGATACGTGTATTCCGATTTCTTTATCCCATTAATGTACTTTGCATCTAGCGTAGGACACCCTGTACAAAAGATTTTAAGTTAAAAGTTTAAGTTAAATAATTCAGATAATTATGTTTGTTTGTGTATTATATTGCATTCTTATTGTCTTGTATGTGGGTGCATCAAAATAAGCAATTTTGTCTAATAAACCCAAGTCCTCAAACAAGATGTTATTAAAACAAGCAACGTGCATCAGATTCATTAATAATAATTAACAAACAAAAATATCAAACATTTACGTCGATGCGAGGTTAAGCCACGAACCGAGTTTAGGTTTCAAGGATTTTGTTTGTCCAAAGGCGGTATATTGTTTAAACAAGCATTCAAAACCCCAGCCAATATGGCACATGTCATGTCGACTCCTGCTCGTGACGTGTTCCTTGGTCAGAAAAGAATTATGCGCATTTGGTAGGTGGGAAAAGCACAGCATCTTGCCGTAATATTTTTGAAAATTTTAACACTGTATTGTTTGTATATCTATGAACTGTCAATATTTGTTTTTAAAAATAGAACTTGTTTTTCTAAAAGGTCTCATAGACACCTTTTCAATACCCGACGTTGTGGTGATTTAGATGTTCCATACGCCAGATTAGACATTAAGGCCAAATCTCCCAACTGTCTGGGACCGAGGCTTTTCAATATGTTGCCAACATGGTTGAAGCAGGAAAAGTCTCTGCTAAAATTTAAAAAATGTTTAAAGTTGCTTCTGGTCAATAAGGGTTTACAACCTACAAGAGTTTGTCATGTGTTCTGTAGATTTTATGTGTGTAGTTTTGCCATTACATATCTTTGCGGCTTTTGTTTATATTTTGTTTGTAGTTTGTCTATATTTTGTAGTTATACACTCTGTGATTTATTTGTATTGTTGTGTATGGTGTTGTATACATGTATGTGTGTATGTTATATTTGTATACACTGAACTTGACCTGTCCAATGTAACACTGTTACCTAATGGAAATAAACGCTTATTATTATTATATTATTATTATTATTATAACTAGGAGCGAAGTTAAAAATATCTCTTAGCCCGGTAACTTTAGACAAATAAACCTATTCACTTCGGAAAAAATCAAACAGCAGGACTTTCTCATACACCTTTGGTTGGATATTACAAGTAAGTCAATAACTCATCATCGGTATAGTGCCTGTGTCGCGAGTTATTCACGTCAAATATGACCGAATTGCCTTTTTAATAATATCTTGCTTTCTATTGATCGGACGACAATGGGCGATATTATGAACTGCAGATCTTTTAATTCTCTACAAAAATGTGTATGTATTTGCAAGTTATACTGTCTGGGAAAACAGTACGAATATTCGAAAAATGAGAGTTTGTCATATTTTCTAATCAAGAAAACAATAATATGTAGTTAAAACTTGACCATGTCCGCAGTATGTCATTCAGAATACGAAGAACTGTCTTATACCCACCTTGTTGTTTGTCAGAAATACAACTATCGTAACTACTAGTTTTGGACAAATTCTATGAAAAACAAGGTAGATAGGTATTTATCCTCTAACTTTTAACGCCTAAAGCTTCATCACCTAACCCTTCTAACACTGGAATTAGAATTGGAATTAGTTTTGTCTTTCCCACAACTCTTTAACAGCTAAACGTGCATTTTGAACAGCTAAACGTGACGCGTCTATCCAATGATCAGATTTTTCTATTATCTTGATAATTCTGTTTACAATTGCTTTGCGGCATGCAACTTCTGGTTTATGTTCTTCTTTGTCCTTTTCCTATTCGTCTTTACAACGTTGGATCGTCGACGACTACGATCAAATGGGGATCGTATCCGAGAGGCAAAATGAGAAGAAAATGGAGTAAAGTTTTACATACATATTTAAAGGGTCAAAAATATTTGTTGTCGAATTTATATTACCTAAGTTCACTTTCTATCGAATAATTTTTTGATATAAAATCGATTTAAGCCAATTCATCTTTATGTAAAAAAAAGGAGCCCTTTGCGCTTTAATTCAATGAGATTTTCTCCCTTGAAAATGGTGGAGGCGCCACGATATTTTGTCTTATGACATTCAGAATGCTAAGAAGTGTCTTATACCCACCTTGTTGTTTGTCAGAAATACAACTATCATAACTACTTTTGGAAAAATTTTATTAGAAACAAGGTAGGTAGGTATTTATCAAGTAAGTACGTAGGCTTTCATGGCCAGAATCATTTAGAAAATAAACTGGTTCCGGGTTATGCCGTGTGTCAAGATTTGTTAATGCTGACGTTTCGCGAACCATGTTGCTCGCTTCTTCAAAGCTGATTGAATACTAGTATTTTGTTCTTCTTTGTCCTTTTCCTATTCGTCTTTACAACGTTGGATCGTCGACAACTACGTTCAGATGGGGCGATACCCATACCAAATTTCAAAGATTTTACTCTATCTCTAGTACTATACTTCAGTTCGTTATCTGCTCGATGACCATCCTAGTCTAAAGTTTTATACTAGGACTACGCAAGATTATATTATTTTACAGGCGGTGTCCAATTTGTTTAGTGCATTAATTTTTATTGACAATTTGGGATGGCAAAATGAATAGCCATAGTACTAAATAAGTGGTGAGGCATGTGTAGTTTATTATAGGAGGGTTAAATGTGTTATGCAAAAAAAGGGTGGCGGTGACCTCTGTACCCTCTGCGCTGTATCAATTTGCATAAAATTTGGGAACCCACGCCTGCGATGCGGATCTTATTTGCGTCGAGTTGGCAAATTCCCGCAAATTCCAGAGATATCATTTTAATGGGGTCGGCTTTGCATAATTAGCAAATTTGTAAGTCAGTAGGTTAGATATGGAAGATGTTATGATTTATTTGAACGCCAAAGGGCAAACCACACCAGCTGCTGTTATTTTAACAGAATTGCGTGCCGTGTTGGAGTTGGACTAACATAAACTTAGTTTGACACCGTTATCAGTAGGTACTGCTTGTGAAAGCATAGAATATTAGACATGTTCATTTAATATGAAAACTACATATTATAACTATTATATGCGAGAACAGCGATTCTCAAACGTTGGGTCGCGATCCAAAATTGGGTCTCGCCGTAATTTTTATGAGTCGCAAAATTATTTGTAAATCTTAGCGATTAGCGTAAACTCAATAATTGTTATAACAATACGTGCATGAAAAAAAAGAAACGTCTTATGATATTCACCAGCCTAATAATGTGAAAGTCACAGGTCCCAGTACAAGCAAACCAGTAGCAAAAAATGATAAGAAGAGTCCTATATCAATTTCGCTTATAGTTAGCCAGAAAAAAAATATTACATTCGGATTTACATTTAACAGAGAACATGGAATAGATTTACCACAGTGTGTAATCTGTGGAAATGTATTGGCCAATGCTTTAATGAAACTACTAATAACAACTACTAATAAACTAATGAGACATTTGGAATCAAATCACAATCAATAAAAAGTAAACCCAAGGATTTATTTTGAATAAAACGCTATAAATAAAAAACAGGTAAATCCAATTTGAATCAAATATTGAAGGGTTCATATTTGGAGAAACATTGTTAAAGCCTTGCATGAAAGATATCTGCAGAGAATTGTCTGGGAAGGAATTTTAAAGAAAAATTAGTGCTATACCCATGTCAAATGATACGGTTAGTCGCTGAATAGAAGACTTTTCTTATGAGATTAAATTGTAATTAGTAGAAAATACCCAGAAATCTAAAATTACACAGTTCAAGTGGACGAATCAACAAATGTTTCAAATGACGCAATATTATTAGTGTACGTCAGATATATTGAATATACTGCCAAACAAGTACATGTGAAATTATGTTGTTTAAAAATGGAAGCTAGAACAACATCCGAAGAGATATTTAGAAGTATCAATTCTTATTTTGCAACAAAAAAGCATGTATTCTGATGGGGCTGCGGAAATGACGAACAAGGGCTTAGTAGCGCATTAACAATAAGGTACAAATAGTGAACTATATTAGAAAGACTCGTATAAAATCCCGTACAATGTTTGACAAAATAGTTTCAGCTCATAAACAGGGGCTATTCTTATTCACATATCAAATGGCTTTTAAGAAGAAGTTTTGACACGATTGTTCGAACTTCGAGTGTAAATTGAGTTATTTTTAAAAGACCAGAAGTCATCACCGAATATTAGAAACTCAGGTGCGCCTCGCTAAGGTGCCGTACTTAGCCAATATATTTTCGCTTATGAACGACGATCTCAACAGGGTTTACAAACAAACCTTTTATCTTAAATAAGAAAGTTAATAAAATAGCAGCCTGTAAAAACTGGAATTCGGGGCGAAGAAGGTCAAACACGAAAATAACTTTGATGTGTTTCCATGATTTACACAGATAGTGGAGGACAAAATAATAACTAAACAAGAAACTTAGATTATGCAAAGAGGTGATAGAAAGGCTCCTTATTAAAGGTGAAAGAACAACTTATAAATTTTTTTTCGCCCAAAGATGATATTTGTTTGGGAATTATGTAGATAATAAGTCCCTTCAAAGACGATACTTCACATAATTTAACTTTAGAGGAAGAGCAAAAGCTGATCAACAGACAGAGGATTGTAAATAAGATTTAAAGAAACCTAAACTCATGTTAAATGTTCAGAACAAATAACCAATTTTGTCCGACTAATCGATTAAACAAACGACACTTGCCGAAAATTTCGAAGTAGGATACCCAGAGATGTTAAATTACCGCGGCAATTTACGGAGTCCATATTAAACTTATTGGGTAATATATCGATAATATGTAATCGGTAAATTACGGTGTTATATTACCCATAAGCTTAATATGTGCTCCGTAAATTACCGCGGTAATTTAACATCTCTAATGATACGTAATTTTATAATGATTGGGTCGCGTCTTCAGTACAAACAAATTACTAGGGTCGCCATGTTATAAAGTTTGAGAAACGCTGTGCTAGAACATCAAAGAAAACCAGTCTTAAAGTAGATCTGTTCATAAATTCGGATATATTTATTTCATAAAAGCAACCTTCGCGTTGTCTTTCCCTATTCACCTCATATTTTACCGTTTTCCTTCGCAATCCGTGACATCTGTCGCCGCCCGGCGTTCATTTATAAATCCGGAAATTTACCGGAACCCGGAATTCGCAATTCCGAATGAAACTTTTACCTCACCGGTGATTTTCCGCAAGTAGAGCCAAGTGTTTTTCCCGAATCGATCCACCGCCCACTACCACCCTTTTAATCTTGAATATCCCGTGGCTAAGGAATCAATTCAGCTGTGTAACACGTACGATGCAGAGTGTCACTACAAATTGCTCCTAAATTCGTACCCGAGAGGCCAAATGAGAAGAAAATTGAGGAAAATTTTATATACATTTTTAAAGGGTCAAAAATATTTGTTGTCGAATTTATATTACCTACGTTCACTTTCTATCGAATAATTTTTCGATATAAAATCGATTTAAGCCAATTCATCTTTATGTAAAGAAAGGACCCCTTTGCGCATTAATTCAATGAGATTTTCTCCCTTCAAAATGGTGGAGGCGCCACGATATTTTGTCTTGCTTGTTATACTATATTACAGGGGTGATTTTTTTTTATTTTGCTTCAACAGCGTGTTATTAAAATATTGGATCAAAATGGAGCATGCTATGAAATAGCAATTTCAGATAACTAGATTTGTTGGTGGAAGGCACATGTTGGACAAAATAAACGCTTATGCCTTCTAAAAGTATACATCCACATAAGTAGCATCCACATAGGTAGTTAAAAATGCAAAATTTCTTGGTGTTGTTATTAATGAGGATTTGAAGTGGGAAGCTCATATAGACCACTTAAATAAAAAGCTAAATAAAGTTTGCTATGCTATGAGAGTCACGGTCAAATATATAGCGAGAGACGCGACGAAAACTTTATATTATGCAAACTTCGAATCCTTAGTGAGATATGGGATCATATTCTACGGCGCTAGCTTGAGAACAGACACCATTTTCAAAAGCCAAAAACGTATTCTGAGAATCATGTTTGGCTTAGCTTAAAATATAGAGAAACGTGTAAAGGGAGATTCAAGCGAGAAGGAATTCTGACTGTATATGGCATCTATGTGTTTGAGTGTCTGTTGTATCTTTTCAGACATAAGCAGTTATTTATTCCCCTAAAAGACAATAGCTACGATACCAGAACCCTAGACTACCAATATCCTGTAGACCGGCTTACTAAAACTGAGAAACATCCCGCATATATGTGTGTAAAATTGTTTAACACATTGCCTGATCACGTTAAAAAACTCGAAAACTTGATACCTTTCAGAAAGGCAACAAGGGATTTACTAGTTGAACTAAAACCGTATAGTTTAAAGGAATATTTTAGATAAGTTTTTTTTGCATTTTGTTCTGACGTTTTTCATTTTATATTGCAGTGATATTGCATTGTATTGTGCATTATATATATATATATATATATATATATATATATATATATATATATATATATATATATATATATATGAAATAAATTAATTATCTATATATACAGGGTGTCTCACGGAACTGGTACATTAGAAGTTTTTCATGTTCTACTGTCTCTGGAAACTTGAAATTTTGGAATTAGAATTTACTCGATCCGAGCTCTTCAGCTAAAATATTCTCAAGTTATCTGTCACGTCCGGTCACCGGAAGTCGGTATCAACTTTGTTATTTTAAATGGAATGATATAGTTTTTATTTTATTTTTGGTTTCTTTATTCTTTTTCTTTTTTGGCTACTACTCTGTTTGTCAATTCTTCTCGAGTATTAACTGGTGTGGAATAGACCTGACTTTTTACATGACCCCAGAAATAAAAGTCTAATGGTGTTAAATCTGGTTACCTTGGTGGCCACCGCCTCCTTATACAACCCAGGAATATTCAAAATGCATTTAAAGAAACAGTGACAATAACTCAAAAACTATTAAAGATAGATATAGGAAATCCTAATATTGATTCATAGGGAATAAGATTTCCTATCGAATGGCGTATCCATTTGTGAAAAATGAGTTTTTTACGTTCGAAAATTCAATTATTGTGTTGTAAATTTTGAACACCCTGTCTAAGATATCATGATGAACTAAACATCATCTTATTTGGTTATGTTTTTAGTTTTGGACCACCAATCATGAAACTTCTAGTTTCAATAATAACCGAGATATTCAATTTTACACGTAATCGCGAAAATCACCAAAAAGTTAGAAAAATCAAAAGAACTCAAAAATTGTGATATTTAGGTATAGGGAAACCTTATCAAAAACAATGTATTTTGATACGTAGAAACCAAAAATAAAATAAAAATTATATCATTCCATTTGAAATAACACAGTTGATAGCGACTTCCGGTGACCAGACGTGACAGTTAACTTGAGAATATTTTAGCTGAAGAGCTCAGATTGAGTAAATTCTAATACCAAAATTTCAAGTTTCCAGAAATAGTAGAATATGAGAAACTTCTAATGTACCAGTTCCGTGAGACACCCTGTATATCTATCATAACCAACAACAACCTACCAACAAAACTATCCTAAAATTACTTCCGTCACTTGTTTAGCAAATCTGAGAACGTTCTGCATTTGCCTCCCTCTGAGACAAAAATTATTATTCATCAATTAAAATTTATCAAAAGTTCGGAAACCTACCATTTTCAGATGTTTAATTCTTATCCGAATTTAAGAAGAGCATTCTCATCAAATTCAGTGATCTCACCCTCGGAGACAAAAGCTATAAACAGTAAAACTATAAAAAATTTCAAAACATTAAATTTTCCGCGCTTTTCATTAATTCAAATCTTAGTGTTTATCTATAGAGAGGCAAACGCAGAATTTTTATTTTTTAAAGCCACTTTACGTAGTAGTACTTTTCGCTTCCAAGCTTTAAAGCTCTGGTCTAGTTCCATTTTGAGCCTAATTAGACAATGCTGTCAAATGTGGCGTCATTTTGTGCCATTGTCACTTAAAAACTGTGACGTGAAAGAATTCTCAAACGACGCGCAAATGAAAACGTATACTGTAACAGCAAACCTATGAAACAAACTTTAAGGCTCCGTTGTAAAAACATCGCAACTACGAAATAAAATGTTTAGGTTCGATGTTTTTCTGTCGGGGTCCGTGTCTATGCCGTGGTTTACGTATCGATTAATTATGGCGTCTGCGATGAGCTGGCCATACGTATCAGCCGAAATATGGCCATTGTTTACGTATCTGACAATTATCGCATTTTTCGGTTAGCGGAAAAGTTATAATGTTTGGGCTGAAATTGTACCTAGATAAAAAATCTATTATTGTATTGTGACTTTGGCCAGGGGTATTATATTTGAGAAAAGAGAAAGATGTAGAAGTAAAATTCATTTTTATCTCACCGAAAAATTATTTTTGGCCTGGCCAAACTCCTTATTTATCTAAGAATTGACACTGAGAATTTTATGAATTTTGAACCATAAATAACGCCGTTAATAGAAAACACGTTTTAGCACAGGTAGAACTGGGTCTTAAAACGAAATTATGGAATAACTCTCTGAAGTAGAGATAGTATAAGAAACAGTATAGTATAAAACTATAGTATAAGTTTTGGTACCATGTTTGACAGTATGGAAATATCATTTCAAAGAATGGTCCATATGGTAACTTTCTTCAGAAGTTTAGGACTCAAGTTTCCGCTTAAACTTAGTTAAAATCTCAATCTTGTTTTACCAGGCATTAAATAAACGGTTAAACTTTATAGCCAGGATAGAGAAGTTATAGGAAAATTATGGGAAGTAGTGTTAGCTTAGATACTTTTAACCGAGTGCATTTTTTTATCTATTTTTGTCCCGCAGTTGATAGTCAGGAAATACCATGTCACCTGATTTTTGTCCTCATCGCTATACAGTTATAGCTTTTACTTTAGCCTGCTTAGAAAATTATATGACGTCTTGTTATTGTATTTGGGTATCAAAAACTGCCGCCCTTTTTCAATTTTCTCCCCATTAGTCAGGTCCAGTACAGTTTTCTAAATAGGCTGAAATCAAAGCTGGATCTTTAAAGTGCTGTTTCGTTTACCACTTCACGGAGCTTATATTCGATTTTCTACTTCGTGGTTGTAAAGTTCAAGTTTGAGTTACAGTTCATGTTACCCTCAGACAAAATAACAAAAAAGGAAAACTTAAATGCTCATCCCAGAGATTCTTAAAAGTAGTTAATTTGTTTATGAGTAAAAATACTTATGGTCGAATCACTGTTAGTAGAGTGCTGAGAGAGAAACTACATCGGGTATTTCCTAATATCTGAGTCAGATTTACTATGTTTTCATCGCTCTACTAATAATGACTGGAGCATAAGGTGGTTTATGACGAAGTTGTATTTAAAATGGAAGGTTTTATCAATTTCAAGATAAAGGACAATTATTTTGCACACAGCGTGTTCAGAATTCTGGAGTATATTAATGAAACAATGTCTGTTCCAAGAATACCTATTTTATTCTTGGAACACCCTATCCTATACATGGTTGAATTACGATTTTGCACATACAAAAAGTACTAGCATAAATTGTGCAAAAATCTACTTTAAATTATATTAATAATATTATAATAAACAATTTTTACATCGATTCTATTCAACGCTGTTTGTCAACCTGGCAGTACAAACACTGCAAAAAATGTTTGAAACAAAACTATCTTAATTTTTTATGTAGAATCAGAAAATAGGTTTTATAGCTATAATTGACGTAAATATGCAATTATCGCCAAAACAGTTAATTTGTACACAAAGTACACAAAGTACGCTGGTACTTTTATGTGAAAAAATACGAAGATAAAAAAATTGAACCATGTACAGGTGTTCCAATAAAAAAAAGTCGATGTTGATGGAGTGGAAATTGTTTGATAGATGTAGTTCAATATTATGAACATGCTGTAGACACAGTAGTTGTCATGTCTTGAAATTGATAGAACCATCCATTCCAAATAGAACTTTAATCATAAATCACATGAAACAAATTTCTTCTAGTTCAGAAATAAGTTGGTTCTTGAGATGCTACTTTTACACAAATAAAGCAAAAAATGAAGTAAGCACTAACATTTTGCAAGGAATTCAAAAGTATACAGAAATATAGGCCATTCCATTAAAAAAACTGAAGTTGATCACGTTTTCACTAGCGCCATCTAAACCGAAACCACTAACATGTCAATTAGGCCAATTTTGTAACGCAGTTGTTACGTAGCAAGTGATTAAATTTCTTAGCAACGTTGTTAAAATATAAAATGGTATTCTGTAACATATTTAGTGGTTAAATAGTTTGCCACCAGTTGAGTGGCGAACTGTGTGACTACGAACTACGTAGCAACCTATAAACACTCTTGAAGTCTTTAACCCTAAAATGGTATATGTATCGTAAATAAAGAAGTGTTAAATGAAATTGAACTTTATATGAAAGGTGATTGATTTTGCTTTTACTATTAAGTAAGTATGATGATATTTTATCGAAATTTATATTTTACTTTTAGACGTTACCTAACAATTGCCAGAAGGAACTGCTTTTACCTAGGATGTAGATCTATAGAAGTAAAAAAATATATAGTGTAATACAGTTTTGTATTCATTAAGTGGACAGTGAGAAAATTATCAATGTTAAATTAAATGATCATTGTTAAAGAATAACATTAGTATCCAATAAAAGAGAAAACCTTTAAAACTTTTAACCACAACTAATAAACCCTTCAATTGAAACTTGTAGTTACACATATCCGAATAAACTAACCTCACAATTCAAAAATGCACTCAGACGCGAGTCTCCGAAGAATAAGAATAACAACAAGAATAATTCATTTTAGGCGATTTCACTGAGTAGCTATCTTCTGTGGACCTTTGCACATACATATTTAATTTTTGCGTAAACTGTTTCTACAATTCTTCGACGTTACCGGTTCCGTAATCGGAGTTGAGTACGTCGCATAAGAACTTTATCTTTGTGAATAAAATAAACGGTATATACCGGGTGACCCACGCCATAGGTGCTCCCGTTTTTTTTTATAAAGCTGGACGAATGAAATTTGGTAAAGCGTTAATACACAAAAAATGCCATTCTTTGGGATACTCTTGAGGTTAATATGACTTCCGGTTTTTCCGGAAATGACGTCATCATTGAAAAAAAATTTTGTCATTGTCACCATATACTATATTCTTTGTGTGATATTTTCAATCAGGATGACATTCTGAACACAAAAACATATCGATCGCCAATTTTTATCACCAAGGCAACGCAAAAATAACTTTTTTGTGTATTAATCTAGGTGGCTAGGAATTTGTGAAAATAGTCGAAAATTGTCAAATAAACACTAACTAAATTGATTTTGGCCGACATTGCATTACTGGCGCCCTCTAGCGTGATTTAATTGGTTTTTGGCCAGTGAGTCATTTTTTTCACGGGTACCCAATGGCCACACCATGATTATTCGATAGAAAACATCTTTCCGATTACAATGATACCAAATACTTGATATTTTGTTAAAATTCTTAGCGTACAAAATGTTCTTAGAAGCAAGGAAATCGAAAAAAAATATTGACCTAATGATAAAGGTCAGCGTACAAGTCAAACTCACTCAATGGTCTACTCGAAGGACGTCATTTCCGGAAAAACCGGAAGTCATATTAACCCCAAGAGTATCCCAAAGAATGGCATTTTTTGTCTATCAACACTTTCCCAAATTTCATTTGTCCTGCTTCATAAACAAAAAATAAACGGGAGTACCTATGCCGTGGGTGACCCGGTATGAATAACGGTATAAATATGGCTTTTGTGTAATTCTATCGCAAATACTCCTATTCATTATTAATTTGCGTATTTTTAACTTCTGTGTACACATCACATCCAAGGGTAATTATATGGTACTGATCAGATGATGGAATGTTTTGTACTGAATGCGCATGACCATCAACAGTTAACCACTGTTGTTAAACGCATTATTCTTAACAAGTGGTTAATTTTTCCAATATAGAATACGAAATCTTATTAAAGTAGTTACAAGGTGGTTGTTGGAGTATATACTCCATTAATCCAGGCAACTATATAAGTAGTTAGTTTTAGTAAGCTATGAAGCGTTGTGGAATTGTTATATATTGACAGTTGTTAACGATTGATATATGTACACTGTATATCCAGTATATAGAATTAAAAAATGGTTTCTATATAAAACTGCGTTTCATTCCGAGATATCATTCCAAGAGTGGTTAACGAAAGTCTAGTAACCACTGCGTTGCAGAATTGGCCTGATTATAGACCCTTTCATCTAAATACAGTTTTGTGTATTTTTTTCCCTGTTGCGTACTTTTCAAGATAATCAAATGCTAAGATTAAAATTGCCCATCCTGCGGAGTGGCATATAATAATCTGAAGAATAGAGAACTTATTATAGACATAAACACCGAATAAGTGTATCCAACCATTTCAAACCTGGAGATATGCAGTTCTACTTTTACCTATTCAAATTAATATGACCATGCCATCAAATCAATATTAAATCCACGTTAACCCTACACAAAGGAATTCTCCTTCCATCACAAACTACCACAATGCTATTTTTGGAGACGTCGCGCGGCGTTCGAATCGGTAGAAATTGCTTGGAAATTCATAACCGTGGGCGAAAAAGAAGGCGAATGAGACGAGGAGGAAGTTTTCAGTAGGGTGGAGCGAGTTTATTACTTGTGGGGCCTAACTTTGGCAATGGGAAGTAGAAAGAAGTTCGTCGGCGAATTGGTGTTGACTTTCAAGGTGATGCCCGTTCTTGCGAAAACCCAGTGATTTTGCGACGATATAATATATTGTCTGGTGGAGAAGTTCGGGAGTTTGGCTACGCCTTGGGGAGGGAGGGGGTTGGAAGTCGGTGATATTTTGGCGCGTTGGAATTTTTGATTAAATTTTAATGAAAAATGTAGCGGCACGACGCAAGTGGAATGTAGGATACTTTGTGTGCACATTGTCCGGAAAAAATGCCCGTCGAGATTCACTGCTGGCACGTCAACCGATTATTAAACTTCTGAGTATTTTACTATTGAAGGCCTGACGCGGAAGGATTAAAATACCAATATACTGAAAGTGTACTGGTAATAGGTGTAGTATTTTTGACAATTGAAGCTGAATTTGCCAAAGTAATGAAATGGAGAAAAAGAATCCGATACTTTTGAAAATGTGTATTTAAGGGATGTTTACGGAGGTTATCAATTAAGTTGGCGTCTTGATAGATTTACTTCAGGACTACTTGTCTCCTGTACCACAAAAAAATATGCAGTCTGGAGCTAAAGTAGTTACGATATGTTGATGAATAAAGCATCCAACAACGGAAAAGCAAAGAGGCTGAGCATTAAAATTTACTTACAGATATTTCTGTAAAAAAAATATTTGAGGCGCTGGAAAATTGACCGACAAAGTGATAAAATATGACAACTTTCTATAGTTCAGCCAGAAGAAGTCATGGATCACGTACATGCCAAAGTCGAGAAATCTCGAAGTCATCACAAACCGCGACTTGCTACAAATGGCGTAAATGTTGTAAAGTCGATTTCAGCCATTTGTCATCAAGAGAGTTGCTAGAAGTGGCGACACAACCAACAAGTAAATCTTCAATTCCACTGTCATTTCAAATCCTAAGAATGCGGTAATTTTAGCGTAAAAACCGGATTCTCCCTTAAAAATAACAAAGAATTTTCTGAAACCAGATTTTGTCTGTTAAACGTTGCCCGAACATCGTCTACGTGCCCTTCCTAAGCCTTTCTTCGTTCGTCTAGGTTTCCATGTTATTCATTCGTATGTATATCTTTCATATGGTAGCTTTGCAACATATAAACCCACATTTCAATTGTTTCATGCGCTCAGTAACGTCTCTAACGTATAGTTCTCCATGGCCTTCAAACCTTAACATTAATTTTGTTGTTCTGCAACTACCAGATCACACACGGATTATAATTCTCTTTTGCATTTATGAAAGATATTTCAGCGTGCGTCAGCATAACGTAATTGGAATCTGTCGGCCAAAATACTAGACGATTATTAAATTACTATTTTCAACCATAAAACCTTCTGCAGCAAAACTGTGTGTTATTGAAGAACCATTGAATAGACGAAAATGTACCCTATCTATATGCAGATCTGTATTTGCATCTAGATGACAAAATGACAAGTAGTAATATATTACCAGTAGTATAATTGACGAGTTGGAAAAATGGTATTTAACAAGATTTATGGATTTGATGAACAATACTCTTAACACGTTATTACCAAAACACAGCATATTCGTGTGGATGTGTTGAATTTTTTTAATGAAAATATTTAGATCAAGGTTTTTTACATGCTTTTAAATATAATCGTTAAACATTTGTACCGTTCTGCCGTCGTATGTTTTAACAAATTAAACGTCAAGGCAATAAATCACTCACAGGCGGGTAAATCGTAACGTTTTATTTTATTTCCAATTATGTTGATTTATACTCTGTATTCTGATCAATTAATATATTTTTTCTACTTTGCATTCACAATGCACACATTGTAACACAGTTTTCAGTGTTACAATTAACACATTGTAATACCGAAAACAGTAACATTTTTGTCTGATTGGTACACAGTGATATCAAATGCCATATGTCAAATGTACAATACATAACCCAACATAACCACACACTGCATCTTCTTAATCGCTTGCAATCACATAAACTGCGAAATATCAATATTCTATACATATTTAAACATGGGTGTAGCCTGCTATAGTATGGCCAAAGGATTGGGGCTTTCTTAGTTTTGCTGTGTTCATCAAAATACGCCAGCATGACGTTTACGGTGATGTTCTACGACTCTAGTAAGTGATCGTTATCATTCTTTTCAACTAAACATCAAATCCCCTTTTCAGATATAATTCAAGGACCACATTTACTTTAATAAGGTATTATGCGAAGATCAAACCTACATCGTAGATACGAACGATTTTAATTACTGCTGCGAGATTGTATATGTGCAATAAATGGTTTATCAGCATACACGTACGAAACTATAGTACATTTAAAGTGTAGAGGATTTCTTAGTTTACGTAACGTATAAGTTTTCGGTAATATTTTGGACGCTTGGATGCTCGGTTCAATTCATATTCGTTTTTGTCCGTCGCTTTCGACTTCGTCTTAGTTCTGGTTGTGTGCAACGTATTTGTATTACCTCCATCACATGTAATTTTACTAAGTATAATTTATTCTAATAAACTACTTTGCCGAAATTAGAATTGGGTTTCAATTATAAGTGCTTGTAAATAAATAAGCCGCAACGGCTACGTAGCGGAATTAGGTAGACACCGGTATTAAACGTTAAGCGTTATAACAATTCTTTAGTAAGTTCTTGTTCTTCGAAGTAACTAATCAGTCACCGCCAAACACTTCTATTCTGATTATTATACTTATGAAACCAGTATTTTAAAATTGTTAACTTTTTAGGTTAAGTTTCATGTATTTATCACATAGGGTTAAAAGTGTTGGCCCAACCTCCATTATGATCATCGTTGCGACCTCGCTGAATATTTATTCAAACTTGTAGGCTAAAGTAGAGTAAAATTATTCACAATTAGATTTTGTCATGATTTTATTTCGTCGATCTCATCCTTAACGAAGTTGACAGTTACTACAGTGCTGCCACGCGGTACCCGCAAAATACCCTAGATTCTAATTTAGCGCGATATAGTAACCACAATTTCTAAATTTATATAAAATTAATGACGCAAAGTAGAAAAAATAGTATATTACACTCGTTTTATAAGACGTATTGGCGCACTCGTTCCATTTGGGCACTCCTCGCTACGCTCGTCGTGCCCAAAACAACTCGTGCGCCAATTTGACGTCTTATAAAACTTGTATAATAATATACTATTTCCTACTTTGCATTCACAATGCACACATTATAACACTGTTTTCGGTGTTACAATTAACAAATTGTAACACCGTTTTTAGTAACATATTTCTAAGATTGGTCACATTGATATCAAATGCCATATATCAAACGTAATACACTTAACCACAAACTGCCTATTTAGATTCGCTTGCAAGCGCACAAACGGCAAAATATCTATATTTTATACATATTTATTTAACATGCGTGTAGCATGCTATAGTATTGCCACAGGGTTCTTAGTTTAGCTCTGTTCATCAAAATACGCCATCATTTCGACGATTTCGGTAATGTTTTGGGACTCTGGTAAGTGATCGTGCATCATTGTCGTCAACTAAACATAAAATCCCCATTTCACATACAATATAAGGACCACATTTACCTGGATAAGGAGTTAGGAGAAGATCAAACCTACATCGTAGATGATCGGGTGCAAATACTGCCGCAGGATTATATATACGCAATAAATAGTTTATTGAATATCAGCATACACCTACCAAGCTATAGTACATCTAAAGTGTTGAGTATTTCTTAGTTTATCTACCGTAGGTATATGTTTTCGGTAACATTTTGGACAGAATTCTGATCGTGCCAATAACGTATTCTTTTCTTGTACGTCGCTGCCAACTTCGTCTTAGTTCTAGTTGTGTGCAACTATTTGTGTTACCTCCATCGCATGTAATTTTACTAGGTATAATTTATTCTAAGAAACTAGTTCACCGAAATTAGAATTTGGGTTCAATTATAAGTGCGTGCACAGCTCCGCCAACTTAAAGTTGACTCGACGTGTGCGCAGAAGGAGAACAAGGACGACATTCGGCGGAAGCGAGAGGCACTGTACCATCGGCATCAACACACTAATGATCCCCTCCACCAAAACTATCCCGTGTCCACTGCGCAACCTAATGTTTACATTTTCTCCGAACGACTTCTGAGTGGCCGAGCTGTAAATGTATAAACTACAAGCCACAACGGCTACCTAGCGGAATTAGGTAGACACCGCTATTAAACAATTCTTTAGTAATAATTCCGTTGTCCAATGTGTAGATATATAATAAGAATTGGTTTGATTCTGATAAACGCCTGGAAACAGTTCATAAAACGTTTATGAACGGGTAAGCCTGACAAATGATCCGTCATTGAGGGTAAATGAAGTGGGCCAAAATCGTCGATTTCACTCTCCAGACGTCTGTCTCTGTTCCTTAGAGCTCGGGCAAATGGTTATTGAAGGTAATCCAATTTAGTTAATATCGGTGTTAATGCAGTTCAGCCGTCACGCTCTAATAGGATCTAAGGAAGCGATAAAATTGCCCGCAATTTCTACGTTATCGACCGAGTGAGTGACTCACCCTCGCTATGCCATTTCAATGAAATATTAATAAAATCACTTGTAATAGTATCTTGTACGAATTGCTTTGTTATTGATTTTACCGTTACTTAAGTTACCTAATATATTTCTTTTTACAAATATTGTACCTTGACTTTATATTTTTTTATGCGCCGAATGTGACACTTTATGATAGTCACTAAAATTTATGTTTCTTGGAAACGCGCGTAGTGTGGTACTTTATTCAGATGTCAGTTCGCAATGGAAGCCGCTCAGGCTGCGATTCTCGAGACGTTCGAAAATACGCGCATACGCAAATATTCGCATGAAAATTTTCTAATAGAAATCATATTTGCTATTCTTGAAACCACTCGTAATAAAGTATTCGAATAAGATTCTACTACTTTTTTGATGCCGTTTGTCTAGGAACGCTGTGGCAACATCGTAAATTATGGTAATTGTTATGGTAATTGTACGTGATCGGCGGCGGCGGACGAGTCCGCCGATCACGTACAAGTAAAGTAACCACGTTTTTCGTGTGCAAGATTTCTGCATGAAATGTTCTAGCGTCGATGTATATTTGAAATGTTTGTCTCTTTGTACATGAAGTCTCCGTTGCATTGTTCTCTCCTTTTACCTTTATGTTGACCACATGGCTAATGACACTGGTGCAGCATTTTTTTGACTCATTCACTGATGATACCTTTAATTGAGAGGGCGAAACCGGTCTGAATTGAATTGAATAAACTATAAGTTGCAAAAAAGAGGTGTTTTTACTTTATTATTTAACAATTTGCAATATGGATCTCCAGTTAATAGTGATAAATTATTCAGAATTTCCTCATCTTTAATTTATTATTTAACTATCTCGACGAAATTCCAGAAATGGCGGATTATTTGGAAAATCTTTCAAAAATGCTAAGACTAAACCTCCAGTTCTTTTAGACCCTCTTCAACAGAAAGCTTTTCAGCTCTAAGTTTGGTTATGAAACTTCTAAATATGAAGTTTCGTCCCGATACCTTTAGTAGTTTCTCCGGAATCGTCGCCACAAAAAAACGGGTACACACACACACACATACACACACACACACAGAAATTTTTTTGTACCTTGGTCAAAAATGTTCATGCGAACCAAAAAGACATATTTCCGCTAAAATCTCAAATTTTTTTTTGGTACGATTACAATACTTTACATACTGCGTATGATAAAGTAAAAAATACGCTTTATTTCTATTAAAAACCAAAATTAAAATTGATTTTTATTCACGTCCTCTCACGTGAAAACGCTCTGTAATTGGCTCAGTCTCCAGTGACGTCATTCGTTAGTACGCTTAGAGCGCGTTCGGTTTGTCAGGGTAGGGTATGGGGAGAGCAATGCTCAGATAACCTGGGTCGGCTGTCTCTCTTTTATATGCAGATAAACGCCGTATGACGTTAGTCCGCCTATTATGCAGCGCGTCACTCCCACAGTACAAAACCGGGTTATCCGAACGCGCTATTATGCTTCTCCAGTTTGAATTTAATAGCACTAAAGTGTCATGTAAGTATAGCTTTGTAGGTTAGGATAGCCCTAACCCTTAAGCTGTCACATCAGATAATACCTGGTTCGAAAATACGATAGATAACTTATTCTTGTCAGTTCTACTTATGTCGAAGTAATCTTCACAACACTTGTATTCGCCGCTATTTATTTCATTTGGATTTCTACGAGCCAACCACTTTCTTCGCAGTTTCAGATGTTGCGGAACAGCTACAAATAGTTTATCCGGAGTTTTTCTTGACGTATTTCTGCATTGTGGATTTATACACCATTTACAACCGATTTTTATGTAGAAATTGTGAAAACAACACATTATATACACAATTACCAAACGGCGACGATGCCGATGCTGACAGACCATATGGGCCGATTTGACATCTACTATCGGGTGACGTCACACAACAGAAAGTATCGTTTTGGCGGGACTTTTTGTGATTCAATTTTTAACGCTGATTTTTATCAAATATTGAGGAAGTAATTACGAAAAATAATGCATTTACAATGTAGAGTGAAGGAATAAACACACTAAGATGGTTTTCCAATAATAGTCAAATACCCTATTGGGTACTACATTCTTACAAAAGTTCAAAGTGATTTTAGTTGTTTTTTGACAAGTGGCGTTCGGTAGTGACGCGCGCCGTCTTTATCCCCATATTTTAGGGTGTTCCTTAGAGGTACTAATGCGGGGGTTAGTGTTCTCTGAGTTTACCAATACAAAAGTTCACAATGATTCGAGTTGTTTTAAGAAAAGTGGCGTTCTGTGGTGACGTTCGAAAGAACTACGCGTAATTTGGGCGGGTTCCCTTGAGCTACTAATTCCGCGGTTGGTGGTACCAATTGGTACTAATTATGTACTAAATATTTGGAAAGTTTGAAGTCGATATGCAAAAAATAGCGTTCTGAGGTAACGGACGTTGTTGTCACGATGTTGATATCGCGTGGGTGCTTGTTGATTTAAAATTTCAGCCTCCTTTCATCGGCCAATGCAGCTAAATATGCAAGTTCTTCAAATGCCGCGATCACAGCAAACTTATTGACGGCTAAAACCACACGAAAAACGAAGCTGTCAAACACAACCATACGTCAAATACCAAATACAAGATTACGAATCTGGCCAATTAGAAGTCGTTTTCATGAGAAAAATGTACGATGTTCGATTTGATGGAATCCTTTATGTAGGCTCTGATGATAGTTTTAACCTTGAACTCTAGAACTATAAAAAACCATGTCACAAGACTGTGAAGTAATGCATATTATAAATAATATAGCTGTTAGTGACAGCAGAATTTGTAATCTAACTTCTCATATGTATATGTGATTTCTTCTTTTACAGTTCTAGCTAAGTCAGTTAAATCTCCTTGCTTACATCATAACTTCAAACAGAATTTGTGTTTAATTCCGCTTGCATTTTAAAATAAACTGCTGTGACCACTATAGTACAGACCACATTTATAATACATGCACACTTATACACCAAACGTGTATTTTAGTGAAAAAAATTGGGTGTAGTTTTAATTTACTAAAGACATCACAAATTTTATAACATTGCTGCATGAGGCGAAAGGTTACGAAAGCAACAAGGAAATTTTTAATGAAATGAGAAGATCTAATACAAATTTGTAATAACCATAACATTTTCTGAAGGATTATCCAATTAATTTGAAATTAATGGCACCATGACGTAATGTACAATGATAATGTTTGTTAAATGACACATTTACCTTATAAACAAAAGGTTTCTATATCTACATTTGTGTTTAAATGTTTTCGCCAATGATGAGAAAAATGTTAATTGTCCAATCTTCCCCCTGTCCAAATAAGCTCCACCCGACCCTAGAAATAAGCAGTAAATATTGGATCAGTAAATATTAATTTTAGTAATTTAAATTTTTTGTATTTTAGATTCTTCTTGATATCGGAAGCAAATCAAAACTTCACTTTCCGATAACAGTTAAGCACTGATGTTACGCAATGTTGTCAGCTGATGGTTTATAAGCATTTATTTATAATGGTGCTATGACGGAAGAGATACTGTTAGCATGTGAACTAAAGCTGCTGATGTTATGAAGGCAATTTCCGACTTTATTGACACAAATAAACGTTCATGGGACAAACTTGTTGATGTGTTCACAGTCGGTGCTTCGTCAATGCTAGGATCACGTTCGGGATTAGTCAAAAGATAAAATCCCTAGCATAACTGCAATTCACTGTGTCATAAACTTTTCAAATCAGACTGGCTTATATTTTTGAGGCATTGAACATGCGTAATTTGAGGTTACAAGGGAACACTTCAGCAAACGAAATTACACACCGTGATGCTATCCAAGCTTTTTTAGAAAAATTACTTTTGTGGAAACGCCGTTTCCAAACTGAGACACCCAATTTTTTATCATTTTCGAAATTTGCGTTATTAATGGATACTGAAATGATTCATGTTATTGTTGCAAACGGCGATGTCATAAAAGATGTTATCTCCCATACAAAAAACTTTATTGATAAATTTCCACGCTATTTTCCCAATTTATATGACACCGAAGATCATAAATGCGCCTGCAATGCAGTCAATTTTGATATAAATATACATATAAACACACACGATTCAGCAGGGAAGGTGACTTTGAATATTTGAAAATTATGTATTTTTTGATAAAATTGTATTTTAGCTATCCTATAATCGCGGAAATAGATTTGAAATTTTAAATACCTTTTTCGACGACCTATGAACGTGAGAACGGGTTTGCTGTTTTAATGGAAAGTAATAAAAACAACGAAATGCTGCTCAATGTCAGCTATAACACCGACACCAAGTTGCAGAGAGACCGATTAAGGCTCCCGTCTCAATTCAAATAGCGGACTGTAGAGAACTTCTCTTCAAAGCTTCGAAATAAAAAAAATCACCAGATCTAGATGGCGCTAGTTTAAACATGTCTGTTTTTATTTCGTATCTATCACATTTGACGTATGGTATAACCTAAAGAAATAAATGTACCTATTGCTTTTTATTTGGACAAATATTTAAACTAAACTGTGTTTGAGTTTTCTAGTCGATGATACATATAGTACTTTCACAATCATCGTTATTGTAAATATGTTTGATAACTCACTGCAATCACGCACTACAATACTCCAGAGTGCAGGTCTAGACAAGTTCAGAAGAAAATAACTTGTGCTCCTCATGCTCTTATAGTTAACATTTAATTATATTTTATAATGTATTATAGCAGACAATAATCAGGCGCAACTGCCATCGGAAAGCATTTCTAGATTTGTAGTCCACACCAAAATTTCATAACTAATTTTCATAAATATTGAAATTCCTTTCCGATGACAGTTGCATAAGGACCTTCAAAATCGAATGGTAGCGAGAATTTAACGATTGACGCAAGAATTATGACGAGGGTATTTTTGCGTTTTGGGGGTCGGAGACGGGATCCTTAATTGAGAGTTTGCTTGAACAAATGAAAATGATGGAGACATTGGCCGAGTATTACACTTGGCCATACCCTAAAGGCGCCGAAACCGTCAAAGTTAACCCAACTTTTCATGTGCCAAAGTATTTCTCATCACTTGTGTTCCATCGCTTGCAAGAAGTAGTTACGAAAGATATAAAATATTTTGTGACTGTACCGCAGAAACATATTAAGTAGCCGTAAGGACGTAGAATCTAAGACATGGGTATGCAATTACAAGAAAAACTAGGTTTTCCTGGTGTGATTGGTTACAGTGATGGCACCATGGGCGTAGCCAGGGGGAGGGTTTTGGGGGTTCAACCCCCCCGCCCCGAAAAGTTAAGATATTAATTTTTTTCATATCTTTAATATTTTTCTTATGAATATAAGGGTTATTTTATGTACTTTTAGTCGTTTTATTTTCTTGAACCATAAAACCGATATACCATAAAAGAGACCTAAGGAACAGGTGGCGTACTGCATTAGGAAAGCATTGTTATAAGTATTGTTCGACAAGATGAATGTCATAACAAGAAGAAAATTATAATTGTTTTGCGGGGCACCAGGTTCCATGCATGATGCCAGAATTTTACATCGATCCAACTTATATAAAGGTGCTTGTGAAAATGGTTTGGCTGGAGATACATTTTAGTAGGGGATAGTGCATACCCCAATCTTGGCTAGTGGTCCCATTTAAAGACAATGGACATTTTGGACCTGCTCAAAAGCAGTTTAACTATAAACACTCTTCAACGCGCATAGTTTTTGAACAGGCGTTTAGTCTTATAAAAGGAAAGTTGAGACGATTGTAGTTTTTTGAAAATAACGTAACGTTTATAGTAGAGGCAACCATTGCAGCACGTGTACTTCATAACATCTGCATTGATTTGATGATGTAGAGATTGTGGAGAATTATGAACAATGTCGAAGATGTCGAACAAAATGTAGAACGAGGGATAGATAAGCGAGCAAAGTTAATGAACTAATGCTATTTTTTAATATTGTAAATTATTTGAGTATGCCGACACAAACGTTTATAATGAAGCTACACAATAAAGTTGTATTATATTATGCATTTTGTTTTTCTTGTGCGCACTAAAAATAGCGGCTGAAGTAAAGTGTAAATGCATCAATCTTTATAAGATAATTGAAATTAATTACCTACTTGATTATTAATATTACTTACCTAAAGTTCAAAGACCAATTTCCTGTTCTAGCAGAAAATAATAAAAAATAACCTCACAATTTCGTGTCGTCAACTGCATTAATCGATGGTTGTTGACCGACTAAGTTATTGACAGATTAGCATTGTCTTGAGTCTTGACGAATGATTAACTCTTAATCGACCTTTGTGCAACACTTAACGGTTCGACTTAGGCCGTTGACGACACATTAGCTTAATCGTCGTTAACTTTTAACGAAACAGTATTGTGCAACACTTGACGGATTATTTTATGTATTTAATCGTCGTTAAGAGTAAATCGGTCTTTGTGCAACCGGCCCCGAGAATTTCACATCTTGTTAAGGAAATTCAGTGCCATCATTCACATTAATGATTTGTGTATTTTGATTTTTTTTTAAGATAAATAAACAAAAAATATAGCAGAAAAGTTTTTGTCTGGGAGAGGGGGAAATAAACATTTCATAATATCAAAAAGGGGAGCCATAGGAAAAAGTTTGGGAACTTCTGGTCAACAGGGTTACACCTTCCGAGTCCAGAAAATTTACAGGGGAATGTAAAGAAGCATCACATTTTATGATTTAAAAAAAATTCAGAAATAACGACTAACCTTGAAGGAGCATATGCGCCACGGCCAAACTAGCAATTTTGCTCAAATAACGGGTAGTCTATTTCAAAGTTTTACTAACAAAATTGTATTAGATATCATCATTAATATATCGTCTAAGGCCTGCCCTGGTGAATAGCCGATCACGCATGACGCATGTGAATGTATTGATCACTGATCATAGATTGGCGCAAATATGTTGCACTAATTGTAAGTTGTAATTACTCACCTAAACAATAGTAAGGTGTTTCTACAAAACTGTGATTACAACGTGATTTTGCAGAATCTCACGGAAATTCGCAGCGGCTGCAGCGATCACGTTTGGTTAGAATCGTTGAACCGATCAGTTATTTAACGCACGGCCGGAAAAAAACTGGCATTTGACGCATTCACGTTACAACACACATTTGGTACACACATTAAGAACACCATTACCGAATTTTAATCAGAATTTCCAAGGAACAAGAAACAGCTGACAACAACTATGATCTAAGTAGGGTCAATGCCATTTACGCGTGAACTGAATGTGGTGGAGTGGTCTGACTAACTATCTTGAAGAGCAGTGCGGGTTTGTCAGTCAGTGGACTCTTAGCTATGGTAGGCTGCGGTCGTGTGATAATAGCCATTACAGGGCCGGACTACGTTCTTCTTCATTAATTTTCTCGGAAATGCGTTAAGTTAGACTATTCGTTATTTGGCAAAAAATATTTCTTACGTTTATTATTTCTCCTTGGGCATATGCTCCTTCAAGGTTAGCCGTTATTTCTAAAACAGCCTACGTATGTACAGAAGACAAAAGTGCTTTAAATAAATACTTTCCTTGTTCTTTTATTGGCATTTTTCCTTTACTAGCGTACATTTGAATACATAGTTACAGAAGTAGAATACATATAGTTACAGAAGTTGTGTTTCGTCTAATAAGACAGTACAGTAATACGTCGCATAGTCCGATTTCGAACAGTCCGGATTCAATATAGTACGGTTTGTAAATCAATCGACCAAAATGTAAACTTGACATTATGTTTCGGTGGTTTCACTTCCTATGTCTTAACCTCTTAACCTATGCAGTATCATATGTATGTACAGTCTTGGAATTAAGTAAGTTCGTATCAGTATTTCAGCAGTGTGTCGATGATACCTCCATGTACGAGTTTTTTGTTATTCTGGTCGGCCGCTCGGCCGCTAGGTGCAAAAAATTGTCCGTTTACGCTGCATTCTCGTATAACGGAAATATATTATTTGCGGAACCTTGTTCGAATGCTTTGAATTGGTTTATAATGATTTATATGATTCCTACTTATTAGCTTAATGTGTAATTAATTAATGTAATTCCAACATTGCAATGTAATTGTGTTTTTATTAAATATAATGTTAATTTTATATTAATAAACATAAAAGTTTTCGATTACATAAAATGAAAATCTCATTTCAAGATATTGCATAAAACACAACAAATTATACAAACTTAGTGCATCTACTAGCTTTTTCTTGCGTTAATAAATACAAAAATCAATTTCTTGTTGTCAATATTTTTACTGAAGGTTATTTCAGAACTAACATATGTATTAACATTTATTCACAAAATAGAAATAAATTAAAACTAAATTGCTTTAAATTTGTATTTATGGTAATTTGTTACTTGTGAATTACAGGTGTTTTTGAGATATTTAGCTTCAGCGATATTTTACAGTGTTTAACTTAATAAATAGAAAGGAGTATGTATTTTTTATAACATGAATGTATCAGTACAATTTTTTTATATTATTATTTTGTATTTACTTTACAGCAATATGTTTCAAATATCTGACAATTGAAAATAAAGACAATTATGCATATCCCTAATTTAAAAAAAATTATAATAGCTTGTGGAAGCAAGCTCTAAACTTTCGACAAATTTTGATGGAATTTAAATATGTAAAAACTATTATTTAAAAAATTAAATAAACCAAAATATACGACCATCTAAAAGAACATTTAGACAACATAAATACATAAATACCAAAATGTCTTGTTTTTTTTCTAGAAAGTAGAAAGTAATCAGTTTCATATTGTCTTATTGGGTTTCTCTGTTCCTTAAGAAGTTTAAAGAGTTCCTTCAGAAGGAGCCGTTTAAAATGAAATATTGTTAATAATTCAAACGGCTGTAACTTTTTAATGAATTGAAAAAATATTTTGCGGAAGAAACGTGGGACATCCTGTATATATTATTGCTATAATTTTAATTATTTTGGTTATCAAGCATGTATTTGATCGCATGAAAGATAAATGAAATATTAACTGCTGTAAAGTAAATACACATATAATATTGCCTTCATACAAAATGCATGTTCCGTCCTAAATATAAATTTAATTTAAATTTAGAGAATTTATTTACATTTAGTGATATTTTAATATTACAATTCTGAAATATGTAATCTATATTCAGTGATAATCCTTGGCAACAAGTTGATTTGTGCATTTACTTACATAATTAATATGTGTATTAAATGAAATAAATTTATATAATGTGTCGTGATATTACGCAATATCTTAAAATGAGATTTTCGTATAGTATTATCAAAAACTTTAATGTTTATTAATATTATTATATATAAATAATTCTATATTGAATTAAATGCATTACCTACTCGTAAACTTAACTGTAGTGGTCATATTACATTTATTACAGTGCAATGAAGGTATCTTAGGTATCACATTAAGGAAAAGATCGGACACTCTCAAAATAAACTAAATCCCGTTACATTACATCCATCGAAAAACCACCTCGGGACGGACAACTTTTTGCGAAGTACACGAAAATATAACCGACATACTATTTTCAAATCCTTCAATAGCGATACGAACTTACTTATTTCCATAACTGTACGACTAGTAAGCGGTGGACACTTTAATATTTTCATATTTAAACTTTAATACCGTTAAAGTGAGTGCGAAAAGAAAATGTGAAAGTGATTCAGTCAGCAAGAAACGTAAATGGCTCACTTTAGAACAAAAGCTCAATATAATAAAGCTTCATGAAGACGGTGCATCCTTTGCTAAACGAGTCATCTCACACATCATTTCGAAGACTTCGAAGACTTTCGTTCCTACAAAGACATTTTTAATGAGAAAAGATATAATAAAAACTGTGCAGATGTCAATATTAATATTTTCAGAGAATAAAAAATAAAGAAAAAATAAACATGTTTACAAATTTGTTTTGAATAGATTAATACAGACATTTGATTCAATGAATCTCGTTTCATTCACTGAAATACAGGCAGAAATTTTTTTTTGGAACCAATTATTAATTTTTGTATATGTTTAATGTCTCGATTAGTCCGGTTTCAAACAGTCCGGCAACTCGGTGGAACCGATTAACCGGACTATTGGAGGTATTACTGTACTGACATTAACTACATTTTGTGCCCTGACGACAATTTGTATTTCCCGATAAAAATAATCAAATCGGGTTATTTAAAAACAAAATTCATGCATAGAATCAACACGACTGCGGCGCAAACAAACTCTAGAATGTCCTTTATAAATCCGTAACGAACAGCGCCCAGTAAGCGATTTTCCCATTGACGGTCGCCCAACTGGAAACTCACATATTCATACATAGGTTCTGGGAAAGGCGAGGGTCGCGGAAGCAGCGGCGGTGGCGGCATAGCACACTCGATGCAGAAACTATTTAAAGCTCTCGAACGACGCCATAATTTTGTCCGCTCCCTTCCCATTACGAGAGCGCGTCGCCGGCTAGCCGCCCGTTACAATTTTATACGCCATCGTTCGCGATTCGAGAGATGTGGCGGGAGGGATGGGGGTTCGGAGACGTGGCTTGGTGGCGGGAATAAATTAAAAATGCGCCCGAGGGCGATTGCCAAGAAAACGGGGGCCCGCTCTCGAGTGCATTTCGAGGCACATAATTTCCGATAATAAGAAAGAATGGCCGCGATTTACGATTGCGAAAATTGCCCTGGACCTAGAGTTCGAGCGGCGGTTGCGACCCTCCAAATACTCATTTAAGTGGTGGTACTGCGACTGTCGAAGAGAATTATAAAATGGAATTAATGGTTCGCGTCATATATTAACGACTCTCCGACGTCGGTAGATGTCGTTAAAGCTGCAGCGGCTGCTGCTGCAGCAACTATACAGTTTAAAATGATGCAAATTTAATTTTGCGCCTACGCCATTTTGTCAAAAAGAAAAATCTAAGGTAATTTGTATTTCTCGACTAAGATTATTATAAAGAATCTTTATAAAGAGTTTTGAGTACGCTAAAAGGTCTATAGGTAAAATCATAATTTTGATCTTTTTAATTTTCTCAAGACTGAACTATCATTATTGTTTACAATTTAAATCAAAAATGTTGGGAATAGTCGTTTTAAATGTAATTTTAAACTCAAATTTCAAATTGGAATGTTGTACCTGTAGGCAATCAGTACATTCAGGTTCAAAACATGTACAATTTCCAACGTTTAATATTTTTCTATTTACTGAATACACGGTTTGCGCCTTCGTTAGCACTAGCAATAGTACATTTGTGATGATTGGCATTATCTTTGTTTATGGGATCAACATTACTGTGCGGTGGTCTGTGAGAGACATTCAAGAATTCTTATCGCGTATAATTCGACGGCCGATTATAGCCGGTTCTGCTTTTTTTGTGTATGACATAAATTATTCTACGCGATAATGTGAAACGCGTTGGTCCGTGTGAAACTTTTTAATGGAGTTTATTACCATGCATTTGAGGGCTTTCTTTGGTAATAGATTTGTGACTTTTGTCATAAACTGCATAAACTGCATAATGCTACACATTATGTTTAACTTGACGTGTGGTCCTTTTTTCTTCTAATATGAAGTCAAGGAGAGGGAAGTTTGAATAAATAGGCGTAAATTCGTTGACATCCAGAAGAGATTCAGAGTGGTTTGAAATGTAAAACAAACCAGTCGCAAGCATCCAGCTTGCTTAATATTAAAATGTAGTTTTTTAGTGTGTGCTTTTGTAAATGGTAAGCCGATCATTACTTCCTTACTTTGCGTTTAATTTTAATTTAATGTGTTTTGTATAATCTGACAACTCCTCAAAATATTCGGTAGATTTAGAGTTTCATTTCATTGTTTTAATTCTTTTGTTTTAATTGTAAATAAATATTTGTTATTCTTTTATTGAGATTTTAGTTTTACTTTTGAGTAAGTTTCTTTTAGTATTTAAAGTGAGCAAACCAGCAACAATTTAATGATAGAGATTTTGATTAGCATTTTATTGAGTTCAAAAAGTGATTAAGATTATCATGGTAAGTGTGATGAGCTTTGTCTGATAAAATGCTGCATTGGTCCTATTGCAAGAACTTACGTGCTGAGCGTGTTTAGAATGATGAATTTTATAATGGTTGAGGTTGTGGTACTTAGATAAAGTTCTTAAAACTAAAAAGTATGGTTACTTTATTTAACCAGATTATACCCAACCGACCAACTATTACACATTATTAAATACAGTTACCGTAATTTGTTGTTAATAATAATGTTGAAATAGTGTTTGTTCTTGCTTAATCAAACGATAAAAACAAAGATAAAAAATATAATTGATATAACATAACTAAATTTGGTATCTGAGCATTAAATTACATTAAAACAATTGTTCTCTATGACATTTTATATTTAATTGTGAAAAACTGATAGTTGAAATTTTAACATTTTGTATGTTAAATCAATAATCTGATGTGACTGTGGCAATTCGAGGACATCCAAACCCCTTTATGAAGAATGACCATTTCTTGAAAAATTAACATTTAGGTCCATTGAGGTTTAGTTAGGTCCATCTGAGGACAGATTGTGTATACACTAGGGATGGGCATTTTCGGTCATTTCAGTGAGCCGGTTCAGTCGAACCGGCTCACTAAAATGACCCGTTCAAACGGACTTTCATATGGGCCGACCGAGCGACCGAACCGTTCAAAATAAACGTATTTCATATAGGTTGTAGACGGATCTAGTGAACGAATCGTTCAAAAAGAACGAGAACAAACGCGCGCATCGCTGGTATCTTCATTCATCATTTTTACGAATATACCGACGCGCGACGGCCTAACTCCTGCGAATATTGATTGATTTTCTTTGTCAGAACTGGATTTTTCTGATTTAACTTAGTTTTTCTTGTAATTTATGCTGATAGTAATTACCTCCATTCAGTAACAAAAACAAAATAGATCCTATAAAAATGCTACTAAGGCTAATAAGTCAATGGTATTTGCATAAATATTATTTAAATTAATTAAATCTAATTTTGATCTTTTAGGGATTTTCGAAAGATGATTTTACGGAATTTATACAATACTTTTCAAAACGTTCTGTATGGTTAACTAAACAAATCGTTCAATTTTACTGCAAAAAAAATCTCATTATGCTTTTTATATGTTTCCTTATATATTCTCAAACTTTCATTTCGTTTAATAAATTATATTTATTAAAATTAATGGTCTTCATTAGCAACACCGGATTCAATATAATATCCCAAAAATATTTAAAACAAATACAGTGGGGATATACCTACGGATCTCAACAATTTTAAACCGCAAAGAAAATGTTCGGGCAGATTCATAATATGTTGACGAATCTTTATGCATCAATCAAACCAGAAATAAATGAACAAAAATATTTTATATACGTATGTATATACATACAGGGTTAGCCAAAATTACCGGAACACCCAAATAATTCTACAACGGTAAAAAAATTCAAAAAAGAAATCAAACAAAAGTTTTTAGGCTTTAAACAATCCATCGTTCAAATATATTTTGAATATACAGGGTGTTCATTTTATTATAGAAATCGCGTAAATTTTCTTTTTTCAAATGGAACATCCCTTTATCTTTTTACATTTTATAATTTTAGGACTAATTCTGAACATTGTTTATTAAAATAATTTTTTTATAAAATGCATCATTTTTGAGTTTTGAGCAATTAATTTAAATTTGTCAAAGTTACCGGAACACCCAAATAATTCGCCATCGGTAAAAAAATTTCAAAAAACATTCAAACAAAAGTTTTTATCATTAAAATATATTTTTAATATACAGGCTGTTCATTTTTTATGCAAATTTGGTTAACTTTTTTTTTCAAATGGAACAGCCTGTATATTTTTACATTTTATAATTCTAAGACTAATTCTAATAATTTTTTATTGGGATAATTTGTTTATAAATTTCATAATTTTTTAGTTATAAGCAATTAGTCAAAACTCCTGAACTTCAAATTAAGAATTGATTTGAAGGATGCAATGTGGGATAGATTACCACATTAAAACTATTGTCCTTTCAGTGATTTCTTCCGGTTTTATTGGAATATTGAGCATAAAATGAAGTAATACCTCATCTCCTAGTTATATTCAACGAAGATCTGAATAATATTTGGTTTCAACAAGTTGGTGCACCGCCGCATTACGGTGTCCAAGTTCGGAATTATTTAAATTCAATTTTCCCGCAGAGGTGGATTGGAAGGAGAGGATCCATTGAATGGCCACCTACGTCGCCGGATTTACAAATACTGGATTTTTCTATTTGGGGCCACCTAAAGTCCAAGGTTTATACCAATAGGCTGCAAAATATTGATGCGTTGAAGCAGAGGATAGTGGACGAAGTTCAGAGTATTACTGTCGATCATTTAGACAACTGTTTACGGGAATTTGTTGATAGGTTGGGGCATTGTCAAGCCGCTCAGGGATGGCAGTTTGAAACTTTAATTTAATTGTTTTGTTATTTTTTCTTCACATTGTTATTATTTATCCGTTCGGCTAAAACAAATGTTTTGGAGTTTTGATTAATTGCTGATAATTAAAAAATGAATCAATTTATAAAAACCTACTTGAAAAGAAATTCTTAGAATTAAAAAATAAAAATGTACAGGACGTTTAATGAGAAAAAGGAAAAGTTTTCCATACTTCCATAATAAAATAAACACCCTGTATATTAAAAATATATTTAAACGATAGCTTGTTTAAAGTAAAAAACTTTTGTTTGAATGTTTTTTGAAATTCTTTTACCGATGAAGAATTATTTGGGTGTTGCGGTAAGTTTGACTAATTTTAATTAATTGCTTAAAACGCAAAAATGATGCATTTTATAAAAAAAATATTTTAATAAACAATGTCCAGAATTAGTCCTAAAATTATAAAATGTAAAAAGATACCGGGCGTTCCATTTGAAAACAAAAGATTTACGCGATTTCTATAATAAAATGAACACCCTGTATATTCAAATTATATTTGAACGATGGATTGTTTAAAGTCTAAAAGCTCTTGTTTGAATTTTTTTTTGAAATTTTTTACCGTTGTAGAATTATTTGGGTGTTCCGGTAATTTTGGCTAACCCTGTATATGTACTTTACACGGCACTGGAAACATATGAACACGTGCATCAAAGACGCCGCCACGCCGCGCCGGTCGTCGCAAAAAGCTGGACTGTCTGCCTTGAGCCGTCTATGCCTTGAGCGGAAATGAGCCGAGAGCGTAAACGCCGTAAACGAACGAACTACTGAACGGGTCAATTTGCCAGCGGTGAGCCTGGTCGAACGGTTCAGACATTTGACCCGTTCATTTTGAACGGTTCGTTCGCGAACGGCTCATCCCTAGTATACACATAGATTATAAGTCGTTTAAATATACGCAACGGTGTGTATGTTTATGCTACCTAATTATTATCTATATAAACATAAATTGAAAAATCTACTTTGTATTCCTTAACTTTTCTTACTAAGTGGGTTCAAATGAAATATGGATTGATCGATCAGGTCGCAAACATTGATGTGATCGATCTTTTAAGTAATTGAACGATTGTAGGTAAAACATGATAGTCTAATCATTTTAGATTTGGGTAGACAGATAATTCGCCCGCCTATGAAAATAATATTTAGCAATAGATTCAGCAAATTGTCCTGAACATAATTTCAAAAAGTTTACTGAATCTTTGATGATACAGTTATTGTCATTAATTAAAAACTATCAGTTATTAAAAAATCTTCGTAGTCCACCTATGTTTGCATCAATATCTCCGAAAGTATTAAGCTCAGCAGAATTTTCTTTCTGCAGGTTAAAGACGATGGTTGTGGGTACATGATAATCTGTCAAAGATCCATAAGTTTCTGATGACAGACGACCCGAAAACCAGTTTTTTCCCCTTCTCTCAAGCCCACATCTTTCAATATTTTACCCACATCTTTTGTCATTGATACAAAACTGACATAACTTATAAAAAACAATTGACAAATTTAACCCAATTCAAAACAATACGTAACAATAAATAGGATAAAAAATAAAGTATTATAAAACTTGCTTCAACTTGCTGCACTTTAAATTTGTTATGAAATGAACACTATGGTTAACATGAGATAATGTTGTGAAGGGTGCGCAGCACCTTGGCACCATTATGGTCTTTGCGCTCTCTTGAGGTTAATAAGCAAACGTTAAAATACTACCAGAGGTGTTCCTGCCGAAGTACGACGGACAAAGATATCTGGCTGTTCCTGGGTGTGAACAACGATACAGTGTGGTTACGTCATTCCTGGTTTGCTATTTCTCGCTGTAGGTGATCTTGAAGATTCGGAATAGGATCGTAGTAGGAAATATATACCTACATACACTGAGCGGCATAAAAAACGTAACACCTAAAATGATGACCAGTTTCAAACTGCAGTAACTTTTGAACGTATTGCTCGATTTGAATGAGTTTTCTTTTATTTGAAAGGTCCACTTTTTGCCAATATTTCTGTATGTGTGCTACCCATTTTTGCGCTCTTCCATTTCAGCAATGGTAAATAACGTTAATGCTTGTTTTCTTCCTACAGTTTGAAGCTTGCTGTGGGGTGCACCGACAAAACAATTTAACTTTAAACAAAAGGAGCTTGTAGTCTCGTCTGTTCTGATCACTTATGTTTTTTGTTCAAGTTTCTATTGTTGTTAACGCCAAAGTTACAAGCTCTAAAAGATAACGCTGCTTCTTCGGCAGCGCCATCAGAAATTAAAGAAAGCCATGGATAACGACAAAATTTAATTAAGTAATGATCAACATGTTAATAACGAGTATTGCCTCCCCTCGCTTGAATTGTATTCAGCATCCTTCTAGGCATACTTCGAATTAGGTTTTGAATCTCATTTTGGGGAATCTGGTTCCACTCTTCTTCTAGCGCTATTCGGAGATCATCTAGCGTTTGTTTCTTTTTAGCAGCATAACGAATGCTGCGTCCATCTTCCACCAAAGCTATTGCCTGAGCAACTTCTGCTAGGCTTAAAGGCATTTTAATTGTCTAGCAACAGTCAATGACGTTAACGACACTAAACGTCACTAAATGTTTTTGTTGATTACCATGGCTAGCTTTAATTTCTGATGGCGCTGCCGAAGAAGCAGCGTTATCTTTAAGATCTTGTAACTTTGACGCTAACAACAATAGACTCTTGAACAAAAAACATAAATGATCAGAACAGACTACAAGCTCATTTTGTTTAAAGTTAAATTCTTTTGTCGGTGCACCCCACAGCAAGCTTCAAACTGTATGAAGAAAACAAGCATTAACATTATTCACCATTGCTGAAATGGAAGAGCGCAAAAATGGGTAGCACACATACAGAAATATTGGCAAAAAGTGGACCTATCAAATAAAAAAAACCTCATTCAAATCGAGCAATACGTTCAAAAGTTACTGCAGTTTGAAACTGGTCATCGTTTTAGGTGTTGCGTTTTTTATGCCGCTCAGTGTAGTATGTTTGAGATGTATGTTTGAGAATGTTTTCGTGATTTAACCATACCCTCAAGAAAGAATTTCTAACGATTTGCCCGGTGTCTATAACCAAACCAAGAGCAAACACAGTTTTTTATTTATTCCCTTACTTTTATCTAGCCTCCACACCAGCAAAACACGGAAAGTAACGATTTTAAAGGCAAATTTTCGCGGTGCGTCTTGTATATAAGTCGTCTTTATTTGTATAGGACATTGGCGGAGCTGAATTTTGTTTCTAATTCTGAACCTTTTCTTAGACCTGAGAGTTTTACAGAGTAATTTGGTTTTTTTTATCTTCGCATGGTGTTTATCAAATGAAGTTTAAAAAAGATTTTTTTCCGTTTCGGTTTTCTTAAAAATATCAAAAATGTTTTTGGCATTGAAGAACTTTTTAAATGAATGTTTTTCAATATTTATGAAACTAGAAACAATTTAAGAAAGAAAAGTGAGTAGCCTTTGAATGATTGCTTTCATCATTATGGATTATCTCAGATTGTTGTGTAAGATATTATAATGGTAAAGATAATGAATACCATTTTAATAACACTTTCTTTTTTTTATTAGCCGCTAATGATTATTAATCGCTCGCAGTTTTCGAACAAACCGAAACAAAAATAGGGACACACTATTAGGCAATGATTACCGCCATGATTTATGAGGCAATTACCTGCGTGTATATACAAACACGGTACATACAATATTTCCGACAACGGTAAACAAAACACAACCGACAACCCCATATTACCTCGGCAAATATAACCTTACACAGACAGAAATGTTTATACAAACACGATAATAACACAGCGGAACGCGGAAACGCATCAGTTCCGTCCAATATCGAAAATTGAAATTCTGTATTTGGAAAAGGCACAGAAATGGAATCAAAGACAACCATCGTCCTCAGATCTCGGGAGATCTTTCTATTTCATTTGATTATTTTTGTCGCTGATGTATTCTCGACATATGGCACAAATATTCGGACGAAACACATTTGCCGGGAAATTCTTTTCGTATTGATTTACCTGAAAACGGTTGCCCGGTTTACAATTTTTGCTTTCTGTTAGTGCTTGTCCATTGTTGGAGTGTTGTTTTAATGTTTTGCAATCGAATGTTTTTTTTATTATACTGTCTAAATAAAAAAAACAAATTTTGACAGAAGATTTGATTTATTGTTTTAACATGTATTGCCGTTCAGAGTGCGATGTACATCATTCTATTTAAAGATTACCGGAAATAGCAACAAAAACGTGACTAACAATGTAGTTAATCATCAATTTTATATTTTTATACTTAATTAGCCAAACCGACTTTAGTCACTTGAGTGAAAATTGATGACACATGGCAACTCTCGCTGAAAGGGCAGTATGTCGAAATTTTCAATTAGAGTAAACTGTGATTTTATTATGAAATTGGCACACACTCAACATTAGCAGCTTTGACAGGTCAAAATTGCAATGTGATTGTCAATTTATGACTTTGGAATTTTAAATTAAATAATTCGACAGCGGTCAGTGGTACAACTACGGTTTGTCGGGTTTTAAAAAACTGGTTTTAAAACCGGCTGTTGAATTAAATACAAGTATTATTATTAAATAAAGCATCTATTTTGACTTGAAATAGATATTAGTAAGTAAAATGCAAACCTATATAGCGAGTTCTACAGTTTAGAGACAAATTAACTAATTAAAATCAGTTTTTTTTTAGCAACTTGTAGTTCTGTGGTTTGTACCAGCTACAACCACATGGTCTAGTGGCGTCAAACAGTAGTCCAATCTTTTCTAAACATTTTTTTCTTTCATTTACTTCATTACCTCCTTTAATAACCGATATACAAAAAGAACAGCAATCATTTCTACCACAGTTTCGTTACTGATACTGAGAGACAAGAAGTAGACCTATTATTAAATGCTCTGAACACAGTAAAATCAAGTTGAAAAGCTAGTCGGGACTGGTATTGTATTTAACAATTTATCTTTGTATCTAAAATAAGTGCTAAGTAGCCATTAACACGACTTCATTATTTAAAACTAATATAAGTATATATACAGGGTGTTCCTAAATATCATGTAAATACGAAAAGGGGTAATTCCTTGGCTTAATTAGTGACTAATGACTAAAAATTCATATAAACATAGGTCCGCAAACGCTTCGTTGCCGATCTACAGGGTGTTGAAAATTCAAGATTTTTTTAGTTTTTCTTTATAGCTCTTGTAATTTTTGAGATATTTAGCTCTAATTTGGAATATGGGTTACGCTGTAGGACTTACATCATTGGGCATACCAAATGGTTTTAAGAATCTACAGGGAGATATTTTTTCAGGGGTCATGCCCCCTTTTCTCCCCATGAACTTTTTTTCGGTGCGCCGCTGGTGGATACTAAAATACAAAATGCATTTTTTGTTTTGTTCTAAAGCATTTTAATCTTTTGTAGTTTTTTCGTATTTACCATCGTTATCGAGAAAAAAAAATAAAAGCTTTTCTGTGTTTCGCTAGGTGAAATTAACATTTTTAAAATAATTGATCTAGTATGCCTTGATTTGATTTATATAACCTTTTGTTTGTATTTATTTTGACATTTTATTCGCCACCAACTGTTAAAAATTATATGAGTTTTTAGTCATTAAATAAGCCAAAGAATTACTCTTTTAGTATTTACATGATATTTAGGAACATCCCGTATAATGGCATTTTCCAACAAAGTAATTGATTTTAGAGGGCTTATGGGGTATCTATTTCATTATTTGGCCGTTTAATTAGATTGATTTTGTTCACAAAACCAAAAACCGTCTTACTGGATATTTGGAATTTAAAAACCAATTTTCCAAAAACCCTAGTATAAATCCTAGTAACAACCATTAATGGAAAACATATGAAATATAGCTTAGGTACTCTAATTGAGAGTGTATTTTAATGATTTTAAGTCACAGTATGTATTTAATCTGGTGATTACGTCAGTACCAGTGGTCTAAATAACTAATGAAAACCCCATTCGAGGAAATACGATGTTAATTGCTTATCGCATAAATAAGCCTTTCAACTATTTATTAACTTCTTTATTTTTAGCATTTCTGGTGATTGACAATATCTATTAACATCTAAGCAAGGACGAGAAAAAAGGAATGAACCACAATAATTAAATTATAAACAGGACACGGAAGATCCCGTATAAATGACTAGGTACTTTGCTAATATACTATAATGGAGAATACAACACGAACACGACAATTAAATTGATAATTCAAATTTACGTTACAATCTATAGACGTAAGATAAATAGTACCACAAAACGGAAATATCTCTCTATCATCTGATCTATCATCAAATATAACTTTCAATACACAATCACCATAAAAGTAAACAGGAACTTGGAATAATCTATTCGAAATTTAGTCTTCACTCGAAAGCTCAAATCAACACCCTACATTAAACCTGTACGTCATAATTTCATTCCAGAACAACAAGTTCCATTCTAAGAACATTTCCAAGATGTGGTGTGGCTTTTCAGCAGGCAAGCAACACCGGATCCCGTCTCCACAAAATTGTGTATTCCCTCAGGATTCTGAAAATTCATTCCTTGGGAAATCAACGCAACCAGACAGCGCAGACAAAATCCGTAAGACAACCATGATGCAGTTTTACCGAATCAACAAGTCCGCAGAAAATAGGAACAATTGAAAACCGCAATAACAACACACTTTATAAAGTAGGCATATCCTTGGCGAGAAAAGGAATATTCAGTCAAATTATGATGTGGTAGATAGTTGAGTAAAAATGAGAATAAACACTCAAGTCGGGCGCCAATACTTCTAAATAGCACCGTGAAGAAGACGAGGGACTATTCTCCAAGGGACTGAAGGAATTTCTCAAGAAACTTTTTCCAATACTAAAAGTTTTTATTTGATCACAAACTGACGGGAAACGACACACAAAGAATATAAGTTCCGATGTTATTTTGTATATATGTTACGGTTAAAGTGATAAATGTGGTTTGTATTAATAATTACCGGCTATTATTAATAATAACCGCATCATTTGGTCAATGTGATTAGTAACACTTAAATAATCACATGGAATAATCACTATTATTAATAATTTCCTAACTGCCACGGTAAAAGTGATAAAAACGTTACATTATACAAAAAATCTTTTGTATACAGTCTTCTAAGAACTTAGCTAAGTTATTTTGATTACTATGTAAGCTATCATATTTATTTACTCGACGCAAATCATCAGTACGGCTAGCGCAATGACCAAAATTACGAATAATACAAAAGATCGATAATACAGAATGTTTTCTTTTGTTTCCCTTGTACTTTAGAAATTACTGGATATAATTGGTAATGATATTTGGTATACACCCAAGGACGGCTCAATGACGAAAACATAAAAAAGAACATTTTATACAGAGTGTTCAAAAACGTTAACCATTTTATTATCAATAACACACATTTTATATTTAATGCATGTAGCAAGTTTTTTGTAAATGTACAATTACAATTTATTAAGTAAATTTTGAAATCCCAATTATCTTGAAATTTTGCGCATTTAATAATAATTTTTTCAATATTGTATTTTCATGCAAATACATGCAAGAATAGGCGAGACTAGTGTACATAGATGTTTTTACATAAATTGCACACAACATTTTTGTATGGTTCTGTTCCTAACAAGGTATTTTTACTTTTGGTGTTTGACAATAAAGTACTATTTTATAAATAAAAGATTAAACAACTTGCCTCAATCTTCCCTACATTAGGTTGTCGATTACCTATACCTACCGTAAGCATATCTAATATCTGACGGATATAATCTAAAAAATACAAAAAAAAGAAGATGACGTCCTATTGTTACAAATTTTATCTTGCTTTATTTTTACAATATGAATGGTGTAATTGTTGTACTACCACAAAAAAAAATAAAGGTCTAGAAGGACTTTTGTATTCAAAATTAAATATAAAACATTTTTTAAAGTTTTGTATTAAAAAGATAATAAATAATATGTTATAAATAAAAATAATTTTCTTGCCACAATTTGCAAAATACAGAAGCACTATGTACGTATGCAGTGGCAGAATAATACAAACCGTGTTTCTAATTTATTACTTACTTAGCTTTTAAGAATTGCGCAAATAAGCATGACCCAAAGAGTTACACACTCGTGCGTGCAATTAGTATGGATTGGCATTTTTTAGTCTCGTTTTAATAATCTTCCTTATTTTAGTCATGAGTAGTAACTAAATAAGTGTCAGGATTAACGTCACTAAAGGCCCAACACTGAAAACCCAGTGAATAGATTCGTTGTGTGGCGATTATGTAGATACTAACAGAATTCCAAATCTGAGGCTCTATTATACTGTAACATCACCTTAATGCAACATCGAATTGAAATATATCACATTGACCACAGCATGCTGGAAATTATTAATAATAGCCGGTTCATGTGATAAATTCTTCACTTTAACCTCGCCACTTGGCTATTATTAATAATAACCGGTAATTAGAAATAATAACCTATTTATCACTATGACCGTAACATATACATATATATTTTGACTAATAAAAGAATCCAACATGATGCTATTTATACATTGCACTATGGTCTAGAACAGCGGTTCCCAACCTACTTCCGCTGTCCTTCTCCGGCTCACGTAAGTCTCATAACCGCGCTCCGCTCCTTGGGGGCCGCAGCCCACCGGTTGGGAACCGGTAGTCTAAAAGTACCGGATTGTTAGCCAAAAGTCAAAATTTAAAGTTTTGATTAAAAATACTATACGAAAGTAAACAGGCTAATTCATTAAACACGCACAGAGTTGATGCACAGAGTTGATGCGCAGATCCAGCGGATTGAATCGCAGTAATAAACCAAAATGGCGCATAGTGCGCTGCTACCACCCAGTCATATTTTATACGCGCTTAGCAAAAGTCGAATAGTGAGTATATTATTTATTTATTTAAGCGATACATATCGAAAAACGATGTTGGACTAACCTACAGAAGGTATGTATTTCAATTAATGACCAAAAATCAAAATTCGCTTTTAAAACTTGTAAATTCTATTAAATATGCTTGGAGTTGGTGCGCATGCGCGGCTATATGTCATTGTATTAACCTAAAAATCACTGATACGGCGCAGCCACAATTGAATCGCTGAGTGGAAGAACAGACTAAGTCGAAAATTCGACTTTAAACTAAGATAGCAATTTTGTATAAAATTTCACGATTCTTTCGAAATAAGAACAAAAAATTCATGTATATTACCAGTACTGCTGTAGAAGCACCGTACTTCACGCAATGACTGGAAGAACAGAATAGGTCCAGGACATACTCTGTTTTCCACTCATTGCATGGAGCGCGGTTGTCTTTAACAGATGACGTCATAGACACTTTTTTTTAAATGACAACCCTATATTTTTTTTAAAGAATTTGACAGTTCTCTTAGTTGTCTTAATGGTAGCATAATATTTTTATGGCCTTACATTTTTTTACAGAAATTTTTACTTTACAATTTTTACAGAAAATTTTCGAGAAAAGGACAATTGAAGGTTATGAAATAAAAGTGACAAAATCTCCGGAACTGTTCGACCGAATTTAACGAAATTTTGGAATTAAATTTTTTGCAACAATGTGAAGTCACTAGCGTTATTATCGTTGATTCAACGTTTACACTTTCTGAGAAATAACCTCAAACTTTTGAACTTGAAATATAAAACCCTGTATATTTTGACATCTTCTGTTACAGTCTTCCATTGCCTATTCAATGTTACTACGCTTGTTACAGTATTATATCAAAAATATCTAGAAATTAACAAATTACTTAGGTCTAAAAATTAACAAAGAAAAAATTGATAACAAAAAATAAAACAACAAAAAAATAAACCGATCAAACTTAAAACAATGTGTTCTTGTTAATGGTTGAGAATCCTCATAAACCAACTAGAGTAGTTGCAGTAGAAAATGTAATAATGTTTTGTTATCTATTTTTTTCGTTTTGAATTTTTAGACCTAAGTAATAAAGGTTTTTGTTAATTTCTAGATGTTTTTGATATAATAATGAAGACTGTAACAGAAAATGTCAAAATATACAGGGTCTTCTATTTCAAATTCAAAAGTTTGAGGTTATATCTCAGAAACTGTAAACGTTGCATCAACGATAGTAACGCCAGTGACTTTACATAGTTGCAAAATATTTAATTCCAAGAATTCGTTAAATTCGGTCGAGCAGTCCCGGTGATTTTGTCACTTTTATTTCATAACCTTCCATTGTCCCTTTCTCGAAAATTTTCTTGTGTAAGGCCATAAAAATATTATACTACCACTAAGACAATTAAAAGGTCCGTCCAATACATTAAAAGATATAGGGTTGTCATTTAATAAAAATGTTGATGACGTCATCTGTCAAACAATTGAAGGTAAAAAACTTAATTTGATAACATAAGGTGTATTTTTATAATTATAAATCGACGTGTTCGAGGATTTTTAAAATAGCAATTCGTTCTTGAGTTTGTGTCGTTTCCATACTTTACGCGCTCACTATATAGATGGCTACACCACCCATACTTTCAAACTATCAAAAGAAACAAAAAATCGTCCCATACATCCAACAAAATCAGTATACAAAAACCCCATACCAATTAACTACCTAAAAAATGCTAACTTAAGAAAAGTGATGCACTATTTAGAAGGAGAAGATCTTGAATTTTATTACCATATTACTTCTACGGAAACATCAAATCATGATGAAGACTAATGAAGACTAAGTTTAATAATGCTGTATTTTTTTGTTAGTTTTAATTTTGTTTCTAATATTAAACTTGTCCTTTTCGTCTTTATGCAATTTTATCAATTTTATCAATTTTAATTTTATTTGTGCTAATCGCATAATTTTTTTGAAAAAATAAAAGATTATTATCGATAAGCATGTCGTTGACTGGAAGAACAGAAGAAGTGCAGCCGATGTTTTATCTAATTGCTTATTTATTATTGCCTTTTGAACCATTATTTACTTCCAGAACAACTGCAAATGAAATTCAGTACAACTTTTCTGTGCTTACCAAATTTGTAAAATACACAGCTGCCGAATTTTACAGTTTTTTTTAGTTTGCCACAAACACCTGATTTGGACTTATTCTGTTCTTCCACTCACAGATTCAATTATAAACCCGTGACAGTTGATTATGTGGTGTGTTAGTTATTGATACAATTTTCTATATTCAAACTAACACATAGTTTTCTTGCAAATTTTACAAAAGTTTTGTATCAGTTTTATATAGCATCCTTCATTTTGTTTTAAAAATTTGCAGTATAGATTTATAATTACAACTACTCGTCCTCAAAACCACCCAATCATCCACGTTTTCAATAAATCACATGTTTCTTAAAGTAATCGAGTTCAAATTCAAAAATCGTCAACCCCCAAACGGTCAAGTTTCAAAAGTAGGTACCGATTCGTCCAAAAACCTCGTTGGAACAGTAAATCAAGTTGTCCGTCAAACTAGTTCCGCCATTTTGTTTTCGGAAATTTCGAGTTCAGATTCGTAATCAGCGACCTCAAAAACATGCGAAAAGTCACGTATCAATTAAATCACAGCATATCTTAATTTAGTTCTCCGCGTTTAGATTCGTAATCAGCGACCTCAAAACTCCTTATAAACCACGTTTCAGAATGCTGTCCAACTTTCCCGAGCTTAGACCACCGAGCATTGTACAAAATAACGTTACCGAAATATTTTTAATCGTGAGATTTCACACATAAGACGCCATCAGAATTTTAATATTCCCGACAACGGAACACAGGGTTCTATTCTTCCATTATCCCTTCGACCCGCTGTTTTCGTGCAGCACCGTGACCCGCATTCAAGAAAGCGGTGGTGGCGAGCTCCCTGACACTTGGAATGCTTCATTTGCTTAGATTGAATAGAGAGGGCGCTTTTTGCACGTCACCATCGCGAAGGAAAGGAAATGGAGCTGGCGCTCGGATGGCTTCTCCTTCCATCGACCTTCCGCCTTATTAGGACATTTGCTTTCGTCTTTACTACTCGCTCGGTCGACTTCCGCAATGGTCCGAGGATCGATTCCTCCATCATCAGCTATGAAGAACGTGTGAGAACAAGAAGGGCGGATTCGAGTCGTTCCGCATCAAATTCGAACGCTTCCTGGAAACAATATCCGTCAGATGTTCCAAGGAGATTCAATTTTCCGGACTACTAGCTGCCACGTAGTACGTTTTGAATATCAATTTGAACTGGTATCTAATGTTTGGAAACCTATTAAAGATGATTCTTTTTTGTGTACACTTCTTTATTTTGCTTCCGCAAGTCCGCAAGGGCATGGAGGGGGCCGTGAAAAACATTGATATCCTAATACAGCAATTTTCAGTGGGCGTAAAGAACTGACCTATAAGTCAATTTATTGATCATTAAAAATAATCTGCCAATAAATAAAAATAAGCTGTCAATATGTTTAGTCTGTAGAAAAGTACACCTAGCGCGCCAAACTTGATCTTGATTTTTTTCTGAGTTTAATAATGTTCAAATTGTTTTTCCTTACGTAAGAACATTTTCTGTAAAAGGACTCCTGAAATTTGATAACTTTTTGACGATTATTGATAACTCTGGGAAATATGGGTTTTGTGAATGGAAAATCCATGGACGTTCTTGATAATTAACTTTGCGCTTACACGAGTCCTCAAAAGCTTCCTATTATGTAAGGTTTTCGGTAAATCTGAGGTCAAAATGACTCAAATGAAAGATTGTAATTTTGCGATATAATAATGACAGTTTCTTTGATTCTTTTGTGAAGTTTAAGCCGGTGATCTTTGATCATAGAGAAATCGATATCAGGCATAAAACTTTTGTCCCGGCAACCAATTCAGTAAGGAGAGAGAGTACACAATGGTCCTACAGTGGACAAAAGCACTCCACTACCACTTATACATGCACATCTATGGTTTTTGAATAACAGCAATCGTCATAAAAATCTTAGAGTTTGAACAGTTTCAACAAAATTCGTGACTGTGGCCTGTAGGATTCATAATTTTGAGTTTAGTACTCTGTGAGGGCCAAAAATTGGTGACCGCTGCTCTAGAAGAACAAAAGGATTAATGCAATAATTAGATATAAATAAAAATAAAAAGTAAAATAAAAAGGATGTTTTACTTATACATATTTGTTTCTTTTATACACAGTGTGTCCCCAGAGGAACCTAACTGTAAGTAAAATGAATCTAAATGTTAATTTCTCGAGAAAAAGTTATTATCTTTATAAAGAATGTTTGGTGTTCTAAAAAGTCTACAGACAAAATCAGAATTTTTATTCAATAATGAAGATCTGAAATGTAGGAGTCATGAATTAGAATCAAACTACTACAAGACTATGTCAAAAATAGTTTTTTAATCACATTTTGCGTGTGAGCTCAAAAGCTATCAACTTGATATTTGAAAACAAAATTAAAAAAGTTAGAAAATACTGAAATTATTTCTAAATAAAGGACTAATTTGGCAAAAAATATTAAAGGTTCTTTTTACTCGGCTCTTTTTTAACTAACCTTTTAGCTAACCTTTTGTACAACTAGATTTGCGATTTTCTAGTTTTATCTTTTCACTGTAGTTTTCCTTAATTTTTCTGCTTTTGGTGGTGTATTAAAAGATATTACAATATAGTAGCCTAATACTCAATAGGCAAACATGTGTGCATATTATGTTGCTTGTGGTTTTATTAAATCGACAATGCACTGGCAAATTTTGCATATTTTTAAAGTATCCAAAAAAATACTGTAGTTTCTAAATCCCCACAATCATGGATAGAGAAGAGGGTAGGATCAGTTGGATGGAAAGTTCTGACAATAACTAATAAACTGAATATTGGTTTATGATAAGATATTTGAATTACCGCAATACAGCATTACCATATTAATTATTGCTTCTATTGCCATTTCTTTATTTCTCATTTTCACTCTTACATCTTCTTGTTGTTATACTTTTCTTTAAACAGGCAATAAAAAGCTACAATACAGAAATATTGCAGCTATTAAAAATAATATATTTTAGATGCTATACATCATCGGCAATATGACTAGATAGACTAGATAGGTTAGAGTGCTACTTATTTTATCAAAACTTAAAAAAACAATCCCTTAAAACGTTATCTGACCAGAAAAACAACCAGAGATTTTTCACAATTTAAAAAAAAATGTAAACGTAAACATTTTATTGTTGTTTGACTACAATATAATTCTATGGTACGATTATCTTAACAAAAATATAATCGATTAACTTCTGAGTTTAGATACCAGAATCATTTCACCAATTTCCAATTACCTACTTAATTAATCAAAACTACAATATCAGAAACTAAATTACTACCTTGACGAATCTAATGTTGAGTTGTGTCTAATTTTTTAAGAAAACAACACGTTTTGCATTTTTTGCGTTTTTTTCTTTCACTAATTTTTACAAATCTAGACTCAATTCATAATTTCTGTTTTTATATCCAAACTCTAAAAAAATCACACCAGAAGCAGCGTCATTTGTTAAATTTTTACATTGTTAGCCATTAATTGTTTTAATTATTGTATTTGTGACAAATTAAGTAATAGGAATCTGTGTAATGTTCTGATATCAACACCCGAAAGCTTATGGTTTTTTCAAAGCAAATATTTTTGGTAAACTATTTTTACACTAAAAAACTACAAAGTTAATGTATTTCCCTTAACTAACAATGCAATTGTTTCTTAGGTCATTTATCAATTTGCTGGGTGCTCCTTGAATATTTTTTCCAAAATAATGAGTATACTAATAACTATTGTCTTCACTGGGTTAAAAATTTGTTTTGAAACATAAACCCTAAAAATTTGTATATGAATAAATCAGATCATTCCACTAGTTTTACTGTGTTGGTATTGAATTCGTGCAATAGGATTATATTCATTTTTGTATATTTTATAATAATGTCAGATTCTATGGACCAAGAACACGAATAAGTTTAAATAATTGATGACAATTTTAATGAAAACAAACTACTTAATAACTATTATAGCCATAAAAAAAGCCCACGGTTGTGTTTGAAATATACTATCCAGCCCGGCGTGTTGTCGAACATGTATGTACATGCCTGCTTTGCTCTTAAGAAAATTTAACAATTTCTTATTTGTTATAATTTTACAACTACCCTGTACGTTAAATCAATTTTCTGAGTATGGCTGTGGCGCCTGTGGCGAGTTAGTGTTATAGCAATAACATATTATATATTTTAATGTGTGCATACTTCAGAATCAAATTCCAACCATTCGTCGCACTCTTTACGAATATCGATGGCCTAGCTGCAATACCACGCATCACCTATGCTTTAACCAAGCTGATACAAGCTTGGCATGGTATTCACCCGAATCAAATGGCCTGCTTTTCTACGTTATATACGTATACGTATACAAACAAGTGACATTTAATTACTTTGTCGGGATGTCAAAGTTGGTACTTGTTCCGACAAACTTCGCCAGTTAAAAGAACAAACCTCAGAATCAAGAATCAAAACTGGGACTTTCGGGCGAAAAGCACTTAGGCTCGGTTCGCACATCTCACCCCTCTCCTTGATATATAGACGACCCTTCCGAAGTAGGTTAAATACGGGACAAATCAACCGATAAATATATGTGCTATAAGGGTCGGGAAACCCTTCCTCAACAAACCCCAAACTTTCCACCCTTCACCGTAGCTCGAGCACAGCAGATTCATCCGTATTCGTACCGCAATTTTTTATTTAGCGGATACTCTGAGGGGAAACTTGGGGAATTCCCTTTGGTGTCTTTCCCCCTCCTGACTAATTTAAATGCTCACATGGAGATAACCTACATCAAACTGTAACAGAGAGTCGGATACATCGACCAAAACTCGAGCTGATGCTTTCTCTGGCTAAAGTCGGTTTTACACCCGGGAAACATGTACTTCAAAAGTAAAATAAGCAGACCCCTAATAGGATTACTGGTTCGTCCGTGTGTCTGATGTATGATCCAGTCGAATTTCGCTATACTGAAGATATTACCCTGAACAAAAGTGAAAATTGCCTCTAGATCTGGAGGGGCTGAAGTTTGACACCACATTTGAAAGAGATCGTAATTTTTGAAATTTCCTTGAATTAAAAAAACTAGAGGTATTTGAAATATGTATAATACCTCTTCCAGACCCTCGCGAGACATAGCGAGAGACCGCGAATCGGGAGAGTGTGGATCCCACATTTACCCAAATCCGCTAACATTCGAGTTGCCAGAAGTCTCTACGGGTGCCGATAGTTGGATAAAAATCACGCGTTCGGCGAGTGGCTCGCTTCTTTTCTACGCATTCGCTTCGATCCATTCAATGTGGATTTTTGACGCGGCTCGAGCAGTTTTTGTGTGTACCCGAAGGTATTATTTACGACAGGGGTCTGATTTATGACATCAAACACGTGCGGTGAAGGGGCTGTTTGAGCATCAATGCACCCGAAAAGTAAGTAACGAATGGAATAATTATTTAGTATTGAAATAAAAAGATTAAAAAATATTGAACACAATAAATTTATATGCAAAACACAAATCGTTTACATTGATATAAAATTGAATATTCGATGGTATTTTTTTCTCCCCATTACTATAATTTGTCAGGAAAGAAATCACATACGCAAAGTAAATGGAAAATATTTATTTCTGTATTATTGAAGAAATGCAAATGTATATCAATAAATTAATCATCCGTATTATAAGATTACTAATGAAAATTAAAATTAATAGCAATATTAAATCAATAATTAATTAAAACTAAAGAATATATTATTTATCTCTTTCAAATAAATCTTATCAGTTCCAAGTTATTCCAGTCTTATTTTTCTATAATGTCTAAATCTATTGTATCGTTTAGGTATAGTTCTTTGATTACTTGGGCCAGCTGAGAACTACCTGGTAAGTAGGTATAATTTTACCCTCATTAATGGGGAATGTCGCGCAGGTGGTTCTCGTACATTGGGGAAAAAATTATTCACTGTCCACAGACATTAAACAGTCATTCTTGTTTTACTTTCTCGACAATCGCAAATTACGACTGCGATCTACATAGGGCAATTAGTAAGTTATTGATTGATAATATCGTAGTTACATACCAGTATACAGGGTTGGTCAAAATATCCGGAGCACCTAAATAATTGACCAACCGTAAACATTTTCAAAAAAATCAAACATAAGTTGTTTGATTTTAAAACAAGCTATCGTCTAAATATATTTTTGATATACAGAGTGCTTATTTTATTATGGAAACTGGCAACCTTTCCGTTTTCTAATAGAACACATATATTTACATTTTATAATTAAGATTAATTCCATGAATATTTTGTAAGAATCATTTTTAATACAATGCATCATTTTTTAGTTATAAGCTATTAATCAAAACTCATAAACTTTTATTTTAACTAAACGGATAAAAAATAGCAGAACAATAAAATTAAATGTTAATTAAATGTTCAAACAGCAAATTAGAAAATGGTTCCTACAAAAAATTCTTAGAGATAATCTTCGAATTAAAAAAATTACAAATATACAGTATCGTTCTATTTGAAAAAGGAAATGTAACCAAATTTCGATAGCTAGTTTAAAACAAACAAAAAATTTTTTTCTTTATTTTTTTACGGTTGGAGAATTATTTAGTTGTAATTTTAACTAACTCTGTATAGATATGCACTATAATATTTGATTTATAACGCAATACATTATACAAAATAATAAAATAATAATTATGCAAATATTTAATTTTGTTTTATGGAAAATCGTATTACTATGTCTTATATTAGTATATGGTATCTAATATAAATGATCAGAATAAGAAATCAATAGCATTTAAGAAATTTTTCAAATATTTCATATTTTATATTAAATTTTTATTTACGTTATTCAATTAATTATTAATTAATAATAACCACAATTTCAATTAAAGCACACACACTCTACGCTGAGGCAGCGGCTACTTCAGCGACGTCCATTCTAAGTCACCCGCAGATGAACAGAATGCACGAGCCGAACGCCGAGAATGTGGATGGCCTTCTTTGGCCGCTATGTCTCACCCAGCCTCGCCGAACTTCTCGCCGATTTATTCGGGCTGAGTCTGGAGCTAGCATAAGTAAACTTTACAGGAAAACTATTGTTACGTATCTCTTGTTTGGAGATGGCTCTAGGTCAGGTAGGAGGTGTAAATTAATGTCTCACTGTTGTTTACATATTCGGTATAGTGCTGACAATACTGAATTCCAGTACTACAGCTGACTGGTGTTGGGTAATTGATTCCTAACCTCTCGCACCGTGGCTTTTATATCAAAATTGGCAATACGTCATGGCCTGTTTTTAGGTCCAAAAGTCCTGAGTTTGGACTTTTGTATGCACATGGCCTTTTTAATATTGTTGAATGTTAGATTTACTCGTTTTGAAATTAGGCCACAATAGAAAGTCTTTTTTCTGATTTTGAAACGCACCAACGTCTGCATTTCTCACCAAGCAATTGCCGGCTTAGACAGGTTGGATGAGCTTGACTCATCATACAATGCAATTAGAATATACTTTATTTCATACTGTCCGGTATATTGATGTTTACATCATCAATTTGAGTCCGATATGCGAGCTATAACACTACAAGGCCGGTGTTACAAACATTGGAGGCGGTTGCAATAGAAAAAAAGCCAACTTAAGTAAGTACGTAGGCTTTCACGGCCAGAATCATTTAGAAAATAAACTGGTTCTGGGTTATGCCGTGTGTCAAGATTTGTAAATCTTGACGTTTCGCGAACCATGTTCCTCGCTTCTTCAGAGCTAACTGAGTACTCAGCATTCAGTTTTCAGTTAACTCTGCAGAACCGAGCAGAATGGTTCGCGAAACGTCAGCATTTACAAATCTTGACACATTAATTTATTAATTTTCACAATTTCACAATGCAATTTTAAGTTTGACATTTGGCGCAGACGTTTTATTGTAGTGGTATGTGCGCTTACACACAAAAACAAACAGCAAAACGATAAAACTTAACCGATGAGCAACGTTTGAAAACGAATTTGTATTCAGTACAAAAAACAACAATGTCTACTTGCTGTCAGTGTTAATTGACTCAAAACCGGTTATATTCTGGCGAGACAATTCAGAATTGGAATCATATGAGTAATATTGATAACGTGAATAGTAAGTGCATTACATGGAGGTGATTCCGATAGATTGTTTTGTTGTTTTGTTCTAAATAAAAATCCGAATCTAAAGACGCCTATCAGTTTGTTTTTTGCATATTTGGCTTTAATGTGTGCGCTCATATTTCACTTAAAAGAAACGCTGTTCAACTTGTTCAACACTTTCATAAATCAACAAATTTGCCAAATTAGTCTAAAATACCGTATGGCCTATTTCGAATCACAAAAGACGTCTGGAGCCGAGCCTGGTTACATACCGCGCACCGCGCATGACGCATCTGATTCCGTTGTTCATAAAGCGCGCAGCGACGCGATGAACATTTATCACTTGACAAAATGTAGGTTTTAGGCACATACTTACCAAAGCTTGCTGAGTGATGCTCCGCACCACACATTCACGGAAAACTGTTGCTGAAAATGCGTTTGTTGGTAATATGGGGATTAGCATCAGCCCAATGATGAGTGTTATGAAAATTCAGAATCACGTTTCTTGTGAGAAAACACTCGTCCGAACCCTCGACTGAAAGTCATCATGAAAGTCGGCGATCATTTAACGCCTGCACACGTTGAATATGATAGGGATGGAGGAGTTGTGCACGTAAAATTCGCCACACAATTGGATAGGGAACACCGACGTTCCTAGCAATTTCTCTGGTACTCCGTTCAGGTTGTTCATCTACTCCGTTCAGGATGGCATTTTCTGCCTTGTGGTCTTTCACAGCCACGTCACTCATAGCCAGGTTGAAGACTACCCGAATCACGCATTCTTTGTACCGTACGTAATACTGTATGCGTATTCGGGTGCCTTCTGCCAGGATATCTCTCCGCGTACTCTTCGCACGTGCGATGAACATTATAGCTGAACTCCCCGTACATTAACACAATGTCAGTTATTTCCGCAATAGAGAACATCTTAATAACCCGTCAAAACCGATTTTAGCAATATCAAACGCCGGCAGTAACACGAAAACTAAGCGGTAATTTGTGTAGTGGTTTCCAGTTATCAGTAGTGGGGGGTATTAAATAGTGGGATTTTTGAGTCCACCAAATCAGTACGGTATGGGAGGATGCGGAGCGCGCTTGGTCTTGGCTCTCGCATCCAGGGCCGGACTCCGATTTTCATAATAAATTTTCTCAAGAATGCGTTAAGTTAGACCATACGTTATTTGACAAAAAATGTTTCTTACGTCTTTGGGCACATGCTCCTTCAAGGTTAGCCGTTATTTCTGAAACACCCTGTATATTTTATTATTTTGAATAGATATTTAATATTTTGTATATTAAATGCCTATATCATATTTTGTATGATGCGAACTTATTATAAACTTTTGAATTAAATGTTTTATGTTTACTACCCGCATTTTTTGCGTGGGGTCCGGACCACCGTCATGACACGCGCCCGAACACTTCTCTCGGCGGCCCTGGTGTAACCATAGATTTGTTAGACGATTCGGTGTTATAGTGCTTCAAACTTTTCAAACCCGATTTTTTTGTTATAACTAATGCACTTGTAAACCGATTTTATTCATATTTGGAACAAGAAATTAAGAAGCTAGAACACAACTTTTGCAGTGATATGAGTCGTAACATTGGTGCGCAAAGCGTGGGTGTACCATGTGACGTAATAGACTAACTGTCTTATGGTATGGTACAAATATTTTTTTTATAAAAGATAGATTTAAGTTAAATGTTTTTTGGATCCTTGCTCTTTTTTATATCTGGTAGGATTTTGTAGCAATGCAACTGTGATTTTGAAATTGAAAGAAACTAATTCTAAATACTTTACTTTACATTTCGAAAAGATTTATTCGACAAAGAAATTTTAACTGCACTCTCCACAAAATTTTGCGTAATTTTTATTCATTTTGAATCATATTTTGAGAGATATCAAAATTTGCAGTCAATTACGTCACATACATCTATGCTTTGCCCACTTATGGTACAATGACCAGACCCGATGTGATTGTAAATATATGATCTAACTTCGTAATGTGTTGTTCCAAATATGATCAGCGGTACAGAAGCGCTTTCGTTATAATAAACAATCGTATTTGATCAATTATCTCTGAAACATTTTAACAAAGAAATGAAAATGAATTGTATAGATAAGAATCAACTAAAGAAACGAATGATAATTAATCCAGGTGAGGATAATTTTTGGAAAAAGCACCTCCGCCTGGATTTGAACCAGGACCCCTCCAATTTCCGGTTGACTGCTCTCCCAATTGAGCTACAGAGGTAGTGGAAATTTATAGGTTTTATTTGTCACTTCAGGATTTGCAAGCCGAATTTCGAATTAAACAAACCCGTCGTGACACCTATTGGGGATAGATGGAAGTTTGGTAACTAGGAATCGCTAAATGTTTATTGCTAAAAGCTCATACAGATGAATAAATTCAAGGGAAAATGGTTAATTACGTAAACTCGTCAGTAATGTAGAATCAACTAAAGAAACGAATGATAATTAATCCAGGTGAGGATAATTTTTGGAAAAAGCACCTCCGCCTGGATTTGAACCAGGACCCTTCCAATTTCCGGTTGACTGCTCTCCCAATTGAGCTACAGAGGTAGTGGAAATTTATAGGTTTTATTTGTCACTTCAGGATTTGCAAGCCGAATTTCGAATTAAACAAACCCGTCGTGACACCTATTGGGGATAGATGGAAGTTTGGTAACTAGGAATCGCTAAATGTTTATTGCTAAAAGCTCATACAGATGAAGTTTAGTTAAATTGTCTTGTATTCCTCTCAACAGTTTATGCATAAGCCACATCCATCGAATTATTGGACATAATATATTACATTCAGAATGTATTTTCATCATGTTTTTGTAAACAACATATCAAACATTGACAAAAAACTACAACGTATAGTGAATAACTTGGCAACACTCAAACGCTCTGATGAGACAACCTGTGCTAGTTTGATACTATGACAAGCGTACTGACTGCGGAGTTTTACGTTAGAGAGTAATGAGAACAAAATATTCAAGTGAATTATATTTACTATTTGATGGAACGGAACCGTTGCCCGGATTTTATTTTATGATGGAGTTTTTGTGGTTAATCGTACTTTTATTTAAGTTATTAGAACTAGGGCTGTGGAGTCGGAGTCGCGGAGTCGGAGTCGGTGTTCAGACAAATTTTAGAGGAGTCGGAGTCGAAGTCGGAGTCGCAAAAAATGTACCGACTCCGACTCCGGGTCCATGTTTCAATAATGTAGAAAAAGACATGCGAGAAGGCCGTTTCCTCAATAGATAGTAAACGATTCACTAGACATATTATTAGGTCTTTTACAAAGTACCTACCTACATATGTAAATATAATTTACTACAAAATACACAGGTCGGTGGTGAGTGATGATACTGATGATTACCAAAATGATTATTGTGAGTCGCTTTCCGCGGACCGCATCGCATATGTAGTTTCTTTCCAATTTCCAACTACCAACTTAAATGTGCTATTTATGATAGGTCGATCATCTACAAATAAAAAATCTGATGTGGCCAGGCACATGACTTTATCATACTATATATAAAATTAATAGTTTAGCTGCACGACATTCTATTTGATCGAGATCTGCCATGTCCGCATTAAAATAAAACTAGTAGAACTAGACAGATATGTCGATTAAAGCTACGTTCGGATATTGTACTCCGTTGACACCGGGTACACCATCAAAATGACTTACGTGTTATTAGGTGTAAAAAGTGTAATACAATATCCGAACGCAGCTTATTGACAGACGTTATTGTCAAAACATTAGCGTTGTCATTAGTGTCATTACTGTCATTAGAATCAAAATTTCTGACATATCCTGGCTACTAGTTTTAATGCAGTACGACCGATCTCGATGAAATAGAATTTGCTCATGCAGCTAAACTATTGATTGTAGCAAAAAATGTCATAGTGATAAATTATTCAGAATTCCCTCATCTTTAATTTATTATTTAACTATTTCGACGAATTTCCAGAAATGGCGGCTTATTTGCAAAATCTTTTAAAAATGCAAACACTAAACCTCCAGTTCCTTTGGACCCCTTTCAACAGAAAGCTTTTCAGCTCTAAGTTTGGTTATGAAACTTCTAAATATGAAGTTTCGTCGCGATACCTTTAGTAGTTTCTCCGGAATCGTCGCCACAAAAAAACGGGTACACACACACATACACACACACACACAAAAAGACAAAAAGACATATTTCCGCTAAAATCTCAAAAAAATTTTTGGCATGATTACAAAACTTTACATACTGCGTATGATAAAGTAAAAATCGGACTTCGAAGTATACTTAGACGAATTAGAACTTTCCAAAGTGAAGCGACAACGTGTGGTTTTCCTTATTCACCAAAATTAAGAGAATTTGCTCCTATTCGTTCGACCACAAAGAGCGCTGAACAATTCATTAAATATTGCAAACTGTATTTTAATGATATTCCCTTGCAATGTTAAAAATAAAAAATAGTTTCCTACAACTTTTGTACCAGAAAAAAATCTGATGTGGCCAGGCACATGACTTTATCATACTATATATAAAATTAATAGTATAGCTGCATGAGATTCTATTTGATCGAGATCAGAATTTCACCTAGTTTAATTTATTATTTAGCTATTTCGACGAAATTCCAGAAATGGCAAAAACGGGTACACACACACACACACACACACACACACACACACACACACACACACACACACACACACACACACACACACACACACACACACACACACACACACACACACACACACACACACACACACACACACACACACACACACACACACACACACACACACACACACACACACACACACACACACACACACACACACACACACACACACACACACACACACACACACACACACACACACACACACACACACACACACACACACACACACACACACACACACACACACACACACACACACACACACACACACACACACACACACACACACACACACACACACACACACACACACACACACACACACACACACACACACACACACACACACACACACACACACACACACACACACACACACACACACACACACACACACACACACACACACACACACACACACACACACACACACACACACACACACACACACACACACACACACACACACACACACACACACACACACACACACACACACACACACACACACACACACACACACACACACACACACACACACACACACACACACACACACACACACACACACACACACACACACACACACACACACACACACACACACACACACACACACACACACACACACACACACACACACACACACACACACACACACACACACACACACACACACACACACACACACACACACACACACACACACACACACACACACACACACACACACACACACACACACACACACACACACACACACACACACACACACACACACACACACACACACACACACACACACACACACACACACACACACACACACACACACACACACACACACACACACACACACACACACACACACACACACACACACACACACACACACACACACACACACACACACACACACACACACACACACACACACACACACACACACACACACACCACACACACACACACACACACACACACACACACACACACACACACACACACACACACACACACACACACACACACACACACACACACACACACACACACACACACACACACACACACACCACACACACACACACACACACACACACACACACACACACACACACACACACCACACACACACACACACACACACACACACACACACACACACACACACACACACACACACACACACACACACACACACACACACACACACACACACACACACACACACACACACACACACACACACACACACACACACACACACACACACACACACACACACACACACACACACACACACACACACACACACACACACACACACACACACACACCACACACACACACACACACACACACACACACACACACACACACACACACACACACACACACACACACACACACACACACACACACACACACACACACACACACACACACACACACACACACACACACACACACACACACACACACACACACACACACACACACACACACACACACACACACACACACACACACACACACACAACACACACACACACACACACACACACACACACACACACACACACACACACACACACACACACACACACACACACACACACACACACACACACACACACACACACACACACACACACACACACACACACACACACACACACACACACACACACACACACACACACACACACACACACACACACACACACACACACACACACACACACACACACACACACACACACACACACACACACACACACACACACACACACACACACACACACACACACACACACACACACACACACACACACACACACACACACACACACACACACACACACACACACACACACACACACACACACACACACACACACACACACACACACACACACACACACACACACACACACACACACACACACACACACACACACACACACACACACACACACACACACACACACACACACACACACACACACACACACACACACACACACACACACACACACACACACAACACACACACACACACACACACACACACACACACACACACACACACACACACACACACACACACACACACACACACACACACACACACACACACCACACACACACACACACACACACCACACACACACACACACACACACACACACACACACACACACACACACACACACACACACACACACACACACACACACACACACACACACACACACACACACACACACACACACACACACACACACACACACACACACACACACACACACACCACACACACACACACACACACACACACACACACACACACACACACACACACACACACACACACACACACACACACACACACACACACACACACACACACACACACACACACACACACACACACACACACACACACACACACACACACACACACACACACACACACACACACACACACACACACACACACACACACACACACACACACACACACACACACAACACACACACACACACACACACACACACACACACACACACACACACACACACACACACACACACACACACACACACACACACACACACACACACACACACACACACACACACACACACACACACACACACACACACACACACACACACACACACACACACACACACACACACACACACACACACACACACACACACACACACACACACACACAACACACACACACACACACACACACACACACACACACACACACACACACACACACACACACACACACACACACACACACACACACACACACACACACACACACACACACACACACACACACACACACACACAACACACACACACACACACACACACACACACACACACACACACACACACACACACACACACCACACACACACACACACACACACACACACACACACACACACACACACACACACACACACACACACACACACACACACACACACACACACACACACACACACACACAACACACACACACACACACACACACACACACACACACACACACACACACACACACACACACACACACACACACACACACACACACACACACACACACACACACACACACACACACACACACACACACACACACACACACACACACACACACACACACACACACACACACACACACACACACACACACACACACACACACACACACACACACACACACACACACACACACACACACACACACACACACACACACACACACACACACACACACACACACACACACACACACACACACACACACACACACACACACACACACACACACACACACACACACACACACACACACACACACACACACACACACACACACACACACACACACACACACACACACACACACACACACACACACACACACACACACACACACACACACACACACACACACACACACACACACACAGAATTCCCTCATCTTTAATTTATTATTTAACTATTTCGACGAATTTCCAGAAATGGCGGCTTATTTGCAAAATCTTTTAAAAATGCAAACACTAAACCTCCAGTTCCTTTGGACCCCTTTCAACAGAAAGCTTTTCAGCTCTAAGTTTGGTTATGAAACTTCTAAATATGAAGTTTCGTCGCGATACCTTTAGTAGTTTCTCCGGAATCGTCGCCACAAAAAAACGGGTACACACACACATACACACACACACACAAAAAGACAAAAAGACATATTTCCGCTAAAATCTCAAAAAAATTTTTGGCATGATTACAAAACTTTACATACTGCGTATGATAAAGTAAAAATCGGACTTCGAAGTATACTTAGACGAATTAGAACTTTCCAAAGTGAAGCGACAACGTGTGGTTTTCCTTATTCACCAAAATTAAGAGAATTTGCTCCTATTCGTTCGACCACAAAGAGCGCTGAACAATTCATTAAATATTGCAAACTGTATTTTAATGATATTCCCTTGCAATGTTAAAAATAAAAAATAGTTTCCTACAACTTTTGTACCAGAAAAAAATCTGATGTGGCCAGGCACATGACTTTATCATACTATATATAAAATTAATAGTATAGCTGCATGAGATTCTATTTGATCGAGATCGGCTATGTCCGCATTAAAATAAAACTAGTAGAACTAGACCGATATGTCGATTAAAGCTGCGTTCCGATATTGTACTCCGTTGACACCGGGTACGCCGTCCAAATGACACGTGTTATTGGGTGTAGAAAGTGTGAAGGTGCGTTCTGATTGGTGGTAATGGTAGGTAATGGCGGTGGTGGCAGACGAAATTATAGTATTTCTCATATGTCGTGATGGTGACACATGTTAGTTTGCATGTACTTGAGTCACTAGCAATTTTTATTAGAAATAATATAATGGCGTTTACTACCACTGCCATTAGCACTAATGAAAACGCACCTTAACGGTGTACAATATCCGAACGCAGCTTGTATTGGCAGTAGTATTGTCAAAACATTAGCGTTTGACACCACCAACTGTTATTAGCATCATATCTGACATATAATCTGACATCCTGGCTACTAGTTTTATTGCAGTACGACTGATCTCGATGAAAGAAAGAATTTGCTCATGCAGCTAAACTATTGATTGTACCAAAAAATTTCATAGTCATAAATTATTCAGAATTTCACCTAGTTTAATTTATTATTTAGCTATTTCGACGAAATTCCAGAAATGGCAAAAACGGGTACACACACACACACACACACACACACACACACACACACACACACACACACACCACACACACACACACACACACACACACACACACACACACACACACACACACACACACACACACACACACACACACACACACACACACACACACACACACACACACACACACACACACACACACACACACACACACACACACACACACACACACACACACACACACACACACACACACACACACACACACACACACACACACACACACACACACACACACACACACACACACACACACACACACACACACACACACACACACACACACACACACACACACACACACACACACACACACACACACACACACACACACACACACACACACACACACACACACACACACACACACACACACACACACACACACACACACACACACACACACACACACACACACACACACACACACACACACACACACACACACACACACACACACACACACACACACACACACACACACACACACACACACACACACACACCACACACACACACACACACACACACACACACACACACACACACACACACACACACACACACACACACACACACAACACACACACACACACACACACACACACACACACACACACACACACACACACACACACACACACCCACACACACACACACACACACACACACACACACACACACACACACACACACACACACACACACACACACACACACACACACACACACACACACACACACACACACACACACACACACACACACACACACACACACACACACACACACACACACACACACACACACACACACACACACACACACACACACACACACCACACACACACACACACACACACACACACAGCAACACCACACACACACACACACACACACACACACACACACACACACACACACACACACACACACACACACACACACACACACACACACACACACACACACAACACACACACACACACACACACACACACACACACACACACACACACACACACACACACACACACACACACACACACACACACACACACACACACACACACACACACACACACACACACACACACACACACACACACACACACACACACACACACACACACACACACACACACACACACACACACACACACACACACACACACACACACACACACACACACACACACACACACACACACACACACACAACACACACACACACACACACACACACACACACACACACACACACACACACACACACACACACACACACACACACACACACACACACACACACACACACACACACACACACCACACACACACACACACACACACACACACACACACACACACACACACACACACACACCACACACACACACACACACACCACACACACACACACACACACACACACACACACACAACACACACACACACACACACACACACACACACACACACACACACACACACACACACACACACACACACACACACACACACACACACACACACAACACACACACACACACACACACACACACACACACACACACACACACACACACACACACACACACACACACACACACACACACACACACACACACACACACACACAACACACACACACACACACACACACACACACACACCACACACACACACACACACACACACACACACACACACACACACACACACACACACACACACACACACACACACACACACACACACACACACACACACACACACACACACACACACACCACACACACACACACACACACACACACACACACACACACACACACACACACACACACACACACACACACACACACACACACACACACACACACACACACACACACACACACACACACACACACACACACACACACACACACACACACACACACACACACACACACACACACACACACACACACACACACACACACACACACACACACACACACACACACACACACACACACACACACACACAACACACACACACACACACACACACACACACACACACACACACACACACACACACACACACACACACACACACACACCACACACACACAACACACACACACACACACACACACACACACACACACACACACACACACACACACACACACACACACACACACACACACACACACACACACACACACACACACACACACACACACACACACACACACACACACACACACACACACACACACACCCACACACACACACACACACACACACACACACACACACACACACACACACACACACACACACACACACACACACACACACACACACACACACACACACACACACACACACACACACACACACACACACACACACACACACACACACACACACACACACACACACACACACACACACACACACACACACACACACACACACACACACACACACACACACACACACACAACACACACACACACACACACACACACACACACACACACACACACACACACACACACACACACACACACACACACACACACACACACACACACAACACACACACACACACACACACACACACACACACACACACACACACACACACACACACACACAACACACACACACACACACACACACACACACACACACACACACACACACACACACACACACACACACACACACACACACACACACACACACACACACACACACACACACACACACACACACACACACACACACACACACACACACACACACACACACACACACACACACACACACACACACACACACACACACACACACACACACACACACACACACACACACACACACACACACACACACACACACACACACACACACACACACACACACACACACACACACACACACACACACACACACACACACACACACACACACACACACACACACACACACACACACACACACACACACACACACACACACACACACACACACACACACACACACACACACACACACACACACACACACACACACACACACACACACACACACACACACACACACACACACACACACACACACACACACACACACACACACACACACACACACACACACACACACACACACACACACACACACACACACACACACAATTTTTTTTTCGCCAACAAATTCGCTGGAAACAAAAAAAGTTTGCCGGAGTCGGAGTTGGAGTCGGAGTCGGACTACGAAAATTATCTGGAGTCGGAGTCGGAGTTTTTTTACCGACTCCACAGCCCTGATTAGAACTTTGATTATCCGTGCGTAAATCAGCCAAAAATGATGTTGTCAAAAAGCTCTAAAAGTGAACAATAGTTAATCGTCATCATCAAAACCTTTGAATGGTTATTGAGATTATTAACATGCCCGTTCTCGTGTATTTTGATTTTCTTTTGCTCAATGGAAACGAAAGAATCCCTCAGTTACACAAACTTGGGTGTGTTAAGCCTGTCCCACCGTCGATGTTCAGCCATATTGCGGAAATAGGCCGACGTAAGATAATAGTATATTATTTGACCAGCGCATTATCAAGGTTATAAATTTTTAACATGAAGTTCATATAAATATGCGAGCGAGACTATTTCAATAAAATACTGCGTAAAGCTTCACCGCAGTGATTATTTCATAGAAGTGGTAAATATTAACAAGTAAGCGGTATTATTTAATTAAAATGGTACATGCTTGGTATTGTTTCAAATGAATTTGAATTTAAAACAACTTCATTTTAAATTCTTCGTTTAATTTTGTACGATACTGTGTAATCTGTTACATTATATCGATCGCAGCTGTTCTGGTTTCGCAGTTTTAGCTATTTTCTGGGAACAGTATTGTGGATGGATACGCTCGTATGAATTTATGGAGGAAAACTGGGACGGGGTTTCGCGGAAGCGTCTGCGGTGACGATTATTCTGCGAGATACCGGGAAAAGTTGGCTAGAATGTTGGGTTGTACGGAAGTTCCAGTGAGTAATCTTTAGGTTCCGAAATTGTTGTTTGGACAGTGCTTCTAATCTATATATTGGCATTTGATAAAGTTAATCTTGGTTGGTTTTATAAGACATCTTTAAATCTATTTTTACTGCTGTAAAGTTTAATCTCTGTTGTGAGGTTGGACCACATGATAACCAACCAATGATACAAACACTGCGTAGTCATATTTCTTTGTTTATCTGAGAATCATTCATCTATAACTTAGATACAAAACATGTATTGCACGCTATTGTACGCTACTTAAATAAACTACTAGTTTACCTAAATAATTTGAGAGTTAGAACTGGTATTACGAACATGAAAGTCGGCTTCTGATAGGTGTTTATATTTGCAATCCAGCATTATACAATTTCGGCATGGAAATAAAGAAATTGTACAAAGTTTAAGCGTACTCTGAAATGGTTGAAATTTCTCCCGGCGCGTCCACCTTTCTGGCAAAATGTGACCAAATTCTGGCAATTTTAAAATAATTCCTATATTTATAGGCGTCATACAGAGGGGTTATAATAGCCCTTTTGTATCAAGAAAAGTTGGTCTGAATCATTCGATTCTTATCAGAAACATTCATATCAGAAGCGACCCGTTTAGAACCTGCGGAGGGTTAAAGAGTGTCTAAAACCTGTTAAATGTGCCGACATTAGAAACAGCATAGGATATATAAAGCTTCAAAGGATACCTCTTTTAGAACCAAGTATGCTTCGTCAGAAATCTTTTCAATCTTACTTCTTTGAAGAGAGTTAATGAGAACCAAAGCTTTGTAATTTGGGCACTAACTTTAATAACATTAGGTTTGCTCGAGCAGCAGTGCAAAAGTTGTAAAAATGTACTCTTTTTACTACTGCTCAAACAAACCTATTCCAAAAATATAAAAAGAAAATAATAATTTTCATATTTCAAATTTCCTGATTTCAGATTTCGGATCCAACATGGTAAACCATGGTCAAGAACAAATTTTACCATTCTTTTTTAAATCTTTTTAAATCTAGTATCCCAGATATTCGCAAAAAAATATTTTCCAACGTAAGGCCACCATATGGTTTTGCAACTGCCTTTCGTAGTTAAAAAGAAAGCCTTATCTTCCAAGAATTCTCTACAATATATCTTAGTAAATTACACAATTGTGTAGTATGCACAACTAAGTGTAAACGGGCCTGTCCCGGGTCTTGTTAACATGATTGTCCAAATTCAGATTACACTGTAAACATACACCAAGGAAACTTGACCCTATATGGCTCAAAGGCTTAGAATTATATCCTCTACCACAAGGACATACTTGAACAGGGGTTTGGTATCCCTCAAAGGGAAACAATGCGTTTGACTTGCTCTCAGGATTATATTATATTCGCCACGCTTAATTTATTAGATACGTATGAACTTTCGATTCCGAATTGCGTAATTAATTCAAAGATACTAAAAGAACTAAAAAAACTAAAAAGGTAGTACCTACATAACATCATTCTAAGGCCATACAATTTGAACATATAATGCAGAAAAAATTCTAGTTTGCCTCTAAAATAATGTGGTGGCTATGCAGATGCTACTTCCACTAATTCATACTTTAACATAACGCGAAGTAATTGTTTGTTCCGTTTTTTCTTATTCCCTATGTAAGTACGAGTACTACATGTTAAAAACGTATTAATAGATAAATAATTACCTAAGTCAATAATAAATATCAGTAGGTAGTATAAAACAATAGCATTTCTTCATACTAACACAACATATTAAAAATGTATAAATGTCAATAAGTAGGCAAAAATAAAATATTAATAGGAGGGTCTAAGAATGAGGATACGACTTATTGTCAATTTGACAATTTGTATAGTATTCTTTGTTGCAGTATTGGGAACAGTATTGAGATTGCGTGCATAGAGCTGATCAATATAATAAAATAAATTACTCTGAAATGTTAACTTTGAAATTGTGACAAATTTTTAGTGGTACGTTAATTTTGACACAAAGTGTTTCAAAAGATGGTGTTGTTTTTGTGGCAGTCGAAACCCGGATTGGTATTTAAAATGCCAGTTCCAGATACCAATTTTCATTTCTTGTAGTGGAAACACTTTTCATATGGACCTTTTCGTCTCCCTTTCAAATTCGTAAAAAGTTACAGCCGATTGAAATATAAACAGAACAAAGGAAAGAATATAAATTTAAGTCTGAGTAAAAAAATCCTTTATTCCGATTTATTGTTTTTTTTTTTTCAATTCCGGTTTTGTTAATATTTCAACAGGCTGTAACTTTCCATGAACTTCCGATGAAACTCTTTACTCAGTTTCAGACATGTACTGTTTGAAAGATAGTTTTTCGCGTATGCTCTGTTGAATTAACAATGGCTGATATCATTATGACTACTTTTTCCGGTTTTTGATTTATTTTAAAATAAAACAGCTACTATTGGGCTGCTATAGTGAACATCCTGTATAGTAGAGTGATAAAAACACACAAAATTATTGAAAAGGTAGTATTTTTACATCTGAGGTTGCGCAAACCGCTTCAATTTATCACTTTTTGAGTGCCCGCCGGCTGTGGCTCGGTGCGGCATGTAGCTTGTTTAAGCCCACCACTCTTGTGTTTCTAGCTTTATAACGTTGATACAACAAATACCTAAAGGAATAGTATAAATAAATAGATAATATATAAATTTTAACCACAAGAATTTATTATTTACAAAATTCATTTTGAAATACAAATTTCCAATTCCCACACTTCATTTTTGTAAGCTTCTTAAATCATAGCCCTTTACATAGTTGGAACATTGAAATTACGTTTGCTTGAAAAACTTGGCATTGAAGATCTTGATGGCAGCGTTGTTCGGATGAAACCATCTCTGTTCTTACGAGTTTTGAGGCTTCAGTTACCAATTTCACACAGCGCTCCACCGCTTGCGTGTGACACGGGAGTTTGTGGAAGTTCCATTCTTTTGCTGTTTTGGCCGTTGAGACCTTAGCCCAAATATTTTCGTCAGATACCCTTCGCAACAAAGGTGGTGGAGAAAGAGCAGTAGTAGTCCAATCAGTAATTTCGTAACATTCTTTTACCCGGAAGTTGATTTTTGGCGGTTTGGACCTTCGGATTAGCTTTTTTTGGAAGCTATGGCCCTTGCCTTTATAATTGTACTAAACCCCAACTCTCTGATATAGGCTCTCTCATCGACTATCATTAGCTCAAACAAGCTACATGCCGCACGGAGCCACAGCCGGCGGGCACTCAAAAAGTGATAAATTAACGATATTGAAGCGCTTTGCGCTACCTCAGATGTAAAAAAATACTACCTTTTCAATAATTTAGTGTGTTTTTATAACTCTACTATAAAGAATTTTCACAATAGCAGCCAGCCCATTTGCAGCTGTTAAGGATATATCCAAAAAAGTTAAAAAATCTTGTGATTTTCGTGAAGTTCCAAATTTCAAGTGTAATGCGCTAGCAGGGGGTTAGGTACAATTTTTTTTTTCTTTGTTGCATTTTAATTGCCTAAACTAGAGACAAGCTTTTTCGGTATAGCGTAAAGAGAAAAAAATATTTTTGGCCCACCTTATTGAGTACCCACTTGGAGATTTCGTTCTATTTAATATATTATATCTTTAATTTTGTATGTAAATCTAAATTTTAATTGTTTTTAATCAGGTATGTTTTTATGTAGTAGGTACATTTTATTTCGATGCAAAACTCGTAAACTGGTTTCAACGTTTTTTTGCCCACCCATCAAACACCTGCTTCCCGTAATGCAGTCTGTACAGTAAAATGATATGCACTTTTGGCTTTCGACACTTCATTAAAAAGGTACAGCTTTTTTTATTTTTCAGTTTTATATTCCCTTAAAAATGTAACCGATTACAAAGTCAGCGTTGTTTATTTAACAGAAACAAAAAAAAGCTTACAAATAACAAAAATAAGTAAAAGAGGTTTGCAAATACTGCTCGAAATGTTGCCCTTCCAAGTGAATTCACATTTCAGCACATTTCCCAAATCCTGCCGGACTCTTTGAAACATTTTAGGTGTTTCTCGAATGCGATTGCAGGCACCATTTATTCGCTGTAGCAGTGCATTCCTGCTACAGCGATTGCCTGCAATCGCATTCAAGATACACCCGAAATTTTTCATAGGGTCCGCCAGAATTTGGGAAGTCGTGCTGAAATGTGCATTCATATGGAGGGGCAACATTTTGAGCAGTATTTGCAACACTCTTTTATTAAATAAACAACGCTGATTTTGTAATCAGTCATATTTTTAGGGAATAAAAATATGGAAAATAAAAAAGCTATAACTTTTTAATGAAGCATCAAAAGCCAAAGGTGCTTATACACTTTTCGGATGGCAGTGACGTCCTCTATCAGCTCACTAATTTTCGGAACACCGTTAACGGACAGCTTGTAGATAGAAAAGAATATAAAGCAAGTGGCCATGCTTATGCAATCAGGTACATGTCGTCAAAAAAGAACAAAACCACCCAGACCGTATCACGTTTCACTTGTATTAATAGATTTCACAATGTCATATACTACACGTGACGAAATAATCCCTACGAACGCAGAATCGTATCGTCACAAAGAACAATTGCATAACCTGCTCGAAGGACTAATTCAGCTTTTAAAGACATTATTATGTCGAAGAACTCCCTTCGTCAGGATGTGTCTATTAACATATTTATTAGGAAGGCACTTCGTACGTCAAACGACAATGAATCGCCCATAATACCTTGCCCTATTGTCGTAAGTGGTGTTCCACCATGCCGCATAATCCTATTCATTACCTTTAGAAAGCCACTAATTAAACCCCTTTTATACGTCGGGCCACTCTCTAATAATCGTACATCATTTGAATGCCTTTCGCCTACACGCTACAAAAGCTACCCTAGTACCGTTCATGTAAGTCGTAAAAAGCTGGTTAAAGCTTCGGCATGGAACGTATGTAAACTACGGTGGTTGCATCAATTCATTCAATGCTTTAGACGGGGTATAAATCCACTTGCACCCACCACTTGGAAATTATTCAACATTGTGCTGGTGCGCGCTGTTTCAGAGATGGAACGGGACCTGTACAACGTGATTTACGTGCTCGTTGTGTACACGTGCCACCGCTATTGTTGGTGCCTGATTCGTTTTGATAATTTACTAGCACTTGAAAAGATTACTAAGATATTTCCGGGGTTTGAACGGAGTTTTGTCGAGTCCAGAGACCATTCTAATACAAGCATTATTCTAACGTGCAGTTTGACAAAAATGTGCAGTGGGAATCTTATATGCGCAGTAATAAATTGGTGTAATTTATTTAGTCATTCGAACAATGATGATGAATAATATCCCATCCAAGAAGATCTATATATGTGCAGTTTTCGAAATATTTTGACCATGAAAAGTGGCTTACGCCAGGAGTTGTGCTATGATTTTCGAGAACCTTTGAACATGTCTCACTAATAAGCACTTGAAGCATGGATAGCGTTTCTTGATCTATCATCAATCTATCAAAAACGCCTTTAAATTACTTTACATTCCTATATTATCATAAGTTTCATGTTTCAATGTTGGACATGCAAACAAAATTACTTAACTTCTATTACGTTATGGAACAAATTTAACACTTGCGTATAAAATAGTAAACTAAATACTTTCTATGAAGCGACAGACACAAATTGATGTCACAAAGACAAACACTTTTTGATTTACACCAATCGTATGATTGAGTCAGGGAAACTATAGCAATTTTCTCTCCGTATGTTCAAAAGTTAACAAAGAAACATTCCCAAATCGTCGCTTCGCAAAGTGTGAAGTATATGAATAATGAAAAAGGTATTTGTCGGGCAATTCCATCATACGAAGATCGAAGAAGCAACCGTAGACACAGTGTTTCGGACTATTAGTCCTCATCAGTAAATTAGTCCTCAACACTCAATGGAAAAAACACTCAAATGGAGACCTAATGGGGGTGACCAATGTCGCCAATTTGGTGCTTCAGTCCCAACATCTTCAGGATTCGAAGACAAGAAGTGACGTCGCGCCGGAGGTGGATGGTACACCCATGGTACACCATAGCCCATGGAAAATGAAATGGAAATTAACCAGTTTTCCTTATATGAATAATGATCCCTCGTTGTATGAACGTTTCTAAGATAGGTTTAGGCCTCCTTAAAATATCTCAACTTTCGTTTTCCTTATGGGCGGCAACTTAAATTTTAATATTTTCGAATGTACTTTTCTTTTCTGATTCTAATAATCCCTCACAGTTGATGTTGGGCTATACCAGGGCTTCTCAAAGTGTGAGTCGCGACCCCTCGAGGGGTAGCGTAAACATTTTTGGGGGTCGCGGTAACATCTGAAGCAAATCATAGAGGTGTCCAGAGAAACGTTGGCAAAGGTGTGCATCATGCTGGCTCCTGACATAGCATACGAGTCGGAATCGCTGAGGCGCGCTTACGAACGTTGTGACATATTTGTACAGTTCGTGCAAGTACGAATGCGAAGGGAGGTATCTTAAGAATTCCTCTTGCGTGTACAAAGTTGGTCTAACGTGCAATGATTAACTATCAGAGCAGTTATTGGCTTCCATTATATGTTTGTGATGGATGGGTGGTTAAATTTGTCAAGTGCTAAACCTAGAAGTAATATTGTGAAAGCTGTAGATTCTGCGGTATCTGGATCATCCAGTATTAACAAATGTGAGCATATTATACATTTAGCATAAAAGAAGAAATACAATGCAACGTTTTTCAATACGGTTTTAAAACAATAAAGATAAGCGTGTGTGTGTGGTTTATAACTAATGCTTGGCTATAGCAAAAGTATATGAAACCAGCTAAATTAAAAAAACACACAAAATATGTTTTATTTGGTAATAAGCCTGTACAGTTTTTTAAAGGCTGTTGCAGTCCTCACAAATGTCTAAACACCCATGTTCCTGTTGATAAATAATACTTAAGAGGATCCTATGAAGCCGCTTTCCTAATCGCAACTGCTAAAACACCTTACACAATTGGGGAAGAATTAATTTAACCAGTTGCGATTAAAATTACTGAAATTATCCGCGGAAAAAATATGCAGACGACTTAAGAAACATTTTCATGTCAAATGATAGGGTGAGTACACGAATTTTGGAAATTAGCAAAGACCAACGAGAAGAACTAATTATAATAATAAAAGCCAGCCCAAAATTTGCAATTCTGCGGATGAATCGACTGAGATCACAAAAATCGCACAGCTTGTGGCTTATGTTAGGTATTGTTATGACAACAGTGTTCACGAAGATTTACTGTTTTGTCGTTCGTCAGATGGACGTACAACGGGTGGGGCAATTTTCCAAAATGTTAATGATTTTTTCGAGGAAGTAGGACTAGAATGGAATAACTGTGTTGGAGTTTGTACAGACGGTGCAGCGGCAATGACAAAACTGAAGACACAAACATACCTGGATTACATCCTAAAGTTTCTGTGTCTTTTTAACTCATTGTATGATTCCTGGAACGGCACATGCGGCTAAACGAATTGTAGTGATTTAAATGCCGTATTAAAAGATGCAGCTAAGGTAATAAATTTCATTATAAATCGTGCACCTAGTAGTCATTTCTTTGCAAATTTATTAAGCCAAGATATGGCTTCCGATTTCAGCACACTTCTGCTTCATACAGAAGTGCGATGACTGTCAAAGGTGCAAGTGTTGACGCGGCTATTGGCATTAAAAAATTAAGTTATGTTATTTCTTTCTGAAAATAATTCAGAATATGAGAATTTGTTTTATACCGAAAATTGGGTAAGTAAATTATTTTATCTTAACTCATTTTCGAAACTAATCGCTCTAAATATGTCTCTCCAAGGGGAAGTAAAGAACATTTTTCCACTCAAAAACAAAATTCAGGCGCTTATAAAAAAATATATATGGAAGCTTAAATGGAAGATAACTCTTTTGAAATGTTCTCATATACTGAGCATTTTCTTGTCGATATGCAGTGGAGCTTTGATTTGGTTGAGCAGACTTTTGTTAATTGAGCATTTGGTTGTCTAGAAATAAATCCAGAAGAAGTACTTAGTGCCGGAATGGGACCACAATAAATCAGATTGGATTCAAAACCCCTTTGTTGTCAAAATTGAAAGTAAATAATATATAATTTGTGTTACTAACAAAAGATAAAATAATAAGTAAGATTGTTAGTAATAAATTGCACTTATAATTTTGAGTGGGGTCGTGGAAAATTGTGTGGCGTTCAAGTGGGTCGCGGATGAAAAAAGTTTAAGGCCCTTTCAGAGCGTTGCGTACCATCCGTGCGGACGGTACGCCGTACGCGCATATATCCCTGTAGATATAGCGGTACGCGCGTACCGTCCGCACGGATGGTACGCAACACTCTGAAAGGGTCCTAAGAAGCCTTAGGCTATACTATGAGGAAATTTATTATTTTTAGGAGTACTTCCAACGGGCGTCAAAGTTTTTTGTATGAAGCAAAATTATGTCAACTCGCTTTCAGTTGTTTGGCGAATCATATCTCGGTTGTGAGTTTTTGACACATGTAGATGATATTTTCGAACTGACAAGCCCGAGACCAGCGTTCTATTATGAGCCACATAAAAATATACATTTGGTGGCAAATCATCGAAATATGTACTTTGGTTCAAACAAAACGTTGATCTTAAAACAAATTACACAAAAAAAGTGTCTTGAGAACGTTTGGGTTAAATGACAACAATAAAACAAATGCGAAACAAGTGTCGCCCACTCCAAGAATATAGATTATTCCTAGTTTTTTTAGCAGTATTTCTATTGGTCTATGTAAGAATTAAGTTAGGACGCAGTTCTAACGCTGCGAGTTCGGGACAGACGCGGATATCGTAAAAAACTGCTAACATAAACTTCTTTCTGTGCATAAATTGATGTTTATTTTGTTCATAATATTTATTTCGTCCTAAATTTGCGGCCGGGCGGGCGGTCGGAGCCGAAAAAAATAATACTTTAGGAGGTATCTTTTAGGATACGCTATGTGCTACGTTTGAGCTGCTGAGAGCAGCTTTTGCCGACAGCGTCCAACTGCTGAAACTTCCTTACGTACTGCCTACGACCTTCTCCATGTTTATGCATGCTTGCTACCGATACCGATAAGGGCAGTCATTGCGTCGACCGTGGCCTCCTTTCTACATTCTCCCTTTGCATGTTTAACGAAGGGATGTCTCCTTGCTCAGACATCCCACTGTTAATCACTGACCGCGAATGCATGCCGTTGTCTTTGACAAAAAAAAATAAAATACTATGATAGCTTTTGATCTTCCAAAGTAAAATAAACACTTTAAATTTATTTTTAGATACTTGCTAATAAATCAGTATAAAATGATTATGATTTACCCAGTTTTGTAACAACTTTGCTATCGTATCTCTTCAAATATACGTCATCTACATGCATTTGAAGATCCTTATATTATAATTGGACAATTATTAACTATTATTTATTTTACTTATTATTTTATTAACCCATAAATTTCAAAAACATGAGATTATACATACCATATCATACACATACCATATTTAAATGTCATTGCTGGAGACCACTGACTCGCTGTATAAAACCAGTCCTAAATAAATTCTAACGGACAATCAGGTGACACCCATTATCTTATCGCTTCAATGAGCTAATTGAGCGTAAAACGCACATAAATCATTCTCTTCCCCTCCAATGAGATAGTCCTATTATTAAGTACCGAACTTTTCAATGGTATTTACAGTGGTTTATTTGGCGTTACCCCAACAAACTAATCAAGACAAATGGTTTTGCTACTGCACCCGGTCGAGCACAGGAGCGGCCACAGTGGACAATCCGGCTGGGAATCCGCCACGTTTTAACACGTGGTAATCTCCTCTAATTGCGTTTAATTTTGACAAATCGGTCGTTATCGATCGGCGGATAGAATGCCGACCTAACATAACCTCAACGGAACGGGTCGGAACGAGGATGTTACGCGTTTATTTGCACAATACGACCCTCTTCGGGAAAGGTAGAGTGCCCCGCTAATGTAAACAGTGTTACGAGGGGCCCCATCACTAGATGGGGTCCCGCAGACATTCCTACACGCCCGCCCTTAAGTGCTCTATTAGAGAGGGTGTATGAGATTTTTTTTAGCGGTGGAGGAAATAAATTGTTGGTACCAAGTACATCCTAACAGCCAACATATTATGTATATGTATATTAGGGCGCTTCTCATTTTTTATTTTCTTTTAAGCTTCACTTTTTCAAAATGTTAAACATCAGAAATTTTAAGAAGTTATTTAGTTGTTATAGTGTGATATAACTTATAAGTTAAGAGTCTGCGACATTTGTATTATTATAATATTAATAGTACATTATAAATGATTGTAGTCGAAGTATACCACGCCCGTGTTAATAAATTTTTATTCCATTCAAATAGAGCGGCAACCAGAAATCTTTACATTTGATACGATGCCCTACTTCGACTACAATCATTTATAATGACTATATATTTACGACGTAGACATCCACGTAGATTTAGACAGACTTTGACAGTACGTTCGTATAATGAACGTAATAACGATTACTGTTCGTTCGAATAATAAGGTCATTATTCGACGACTGTCATTATTATACAAAGCTACTGTCATCATAATCATACACGTGTGTCATGGTAGAGATATATAGTCATAATTACGTATGCAGTGAGCTTAATTACATGTGAGTCGTAGATAAAATACTTTTTACATTACCTGATATATTTATTTCTGCACCAACTTCTTTTCACAGTTTTCTGGTGACGGTTGTGTTTTTAAAGCTTTTGTCGGTGTCATTCCACAAACCCGATCTTACTTGCACCTGCGAAATTAACACTTCAATTTCACCATTATCTAATTATTTTCTTTTCGTGGATATTCTTTCTTTCTACTTTTATTTGGCTGGTACTTGCTTCAGGCAAACTAACAAACAAAATAGAAGATCGCCTGCCGTCGCCGCGTGAAGAAAATACACGAATTTGTATATACGATCTCACCGCCTATTTTGACAACAATTATTTATAGTAACCCTGTATTTATAATACAGGTTTAGCCAAAATTACCGAAACACCTAAGTAATTCTTCAACCGTAAGAAATTTAAAAAAATGGTTTAGCCAAAAGTTTTTTGGCTTTAAACGTGCTATCTTCTACATATATTTTCAATATATCTCATTTTATTCTAGAAATTTCTTAACCTCTTTTTTTTTTTAATAGAATAGCCTATATACCTATTATTATTTTTTTTGATTCTAAGGTTAATTCTAAGAATTTTTTATATGAATCATTTTTTATAAAATGCATTAGTTTTTAATTATAAGCTATTAACCAAAAATAGTCAAAATTACCGGAACACCTAAATAATTCTCCAACTGCAAAAAAGTTTAAAAACTATTTCATTTATTTTATTATGGAAATTTGCAAACGTTTTCTTTTTCTAACAGAACACCCTGTATAATTTTATATTTTTTAATGCTAGGATTAATTCTAAACATTTTTTGTATGCATTATTTTTTCTATAAAATTCATTATTTTTTAGTTATAAGCAATTAATCAAAACACAAACTTTTACTTGAACCAAGCGGGTTGAAAATAAAAACCCAAGAAAAAATAACAACTCATTTAAATAGAATCAAATTAAATGTTCAACCTGCCACATTAAAATAAATGTGTATGTATGTGGGATAATATTTTCAATTAGAAGTTCAGGAGTTTTGATTAATTACTCATAACTCAGAAATGATGCATTTTCAAAGAGACTTATTTCTACAAAAAGTTCTTAGAATCAACCTTAGAATAAAAAAAATAAAATATGTATGCAGGATGCTCAAATTAGAAGATGGAAAGGTTTGTAAATTTACAGCGGTTGTTTAAAACCAAAAAACTTTTATTTGAAACATTTTTTGAAGTTTTTGCAGTTGGTGAATTTTGTAGGTGTAATTTTGACTATTTTTGGTTAATAGCTTATAATTAAAAAATAATGCATTTAATAAAAAAATAATTCCTATAAAGAATACTTAGAATTAATCTTAGATTAAAAAAATGTAATAATATATAGGTGGTTCTATTTAAAAAGTGAGAGGTTACAAAGTTTCTATAATAAAATGAGCACCCTGTATATAGAAAATATATTTAAACGATAGCCTGTTTAAAGCCAAAAAACTTTTGTTTGAACAATTTTTTGAATATTTGTACGGTTGATAATTAATTATTAAGGTGTTCCGGTAATTTTTGTTAACCCTGTATAATTCTGCGGTGAGCGGCACTAGTAAGCGGCAGCGTATTAAAATAAAAGTAGTTAGCTAGGTTTTGACAGATATTTTGATTCTATTGACAGTAGGTATTGTCAAAACATCAACGTTTGCCACGTTGCGGTGGCTGAAATACAGCATTGCTTACAGAAATGTCAACCCTATAAAAATTCCTCGTTAGTAAAAAAAAAATATGTTGCTAGACTCAGCAGTTAAAGCTGACACTTTTATAGATATAAGTAGATTAAGAATTAACCATCTGATAAAAAATGATCTAATTTAGAAATTAATGATATAATTTTCCGTCGATCGTTTATTTATGAGTATGTTTACTGAATAGAAAATCATTTATTAAGAAGCTCTATAAATGCACGATTTCTATTAAAGCATGATTTGTTAAAGCCAATCGAACATACGTAAAATAAAACCATCCAATCAAAACATTCCGTTACTCAGACACAGCCTAGAAAATGGTCATATAACCTCAAACGACATCGACGAATAAAATCTATGTAGAAGCCGCCAGAAGAATACGATCGACGAAAAAATTTTGTAACCAACTCGATCATTAAACGTCGATTAATGATTTCGACAATTAGCGCACTCGCTAATCGCTCGTGCGATCAGTAATCGCTCCTTTTAATATACTTGTTGGTTAAATAACTATTAATATACTATTAAAGTCTTTCAAGAAATTAATTAACTTTATGTGAAGCAATCTAATTTATTGTTGACAGATTTTTAATCGACGTTATTACCACAAAAATTACCGTGAAAGAAAAAGTTAATAAAAATTATATTTTGAAGAACAGTGTTCCAATATGTCTCCATTATTTTCGTATTCGTCGAAAGAGAAAACACGGTTAATATAAATAAACTTGAGTTCTGCGTGGAAAGAATTTCCACCGAAACTCCGAAACGGGCATATTGATCGATCTGTTTTCCTTTTTTTTCCTTCTCGCAAGTCGGCCGTCCTTTATAATTCACCGAATTGTCACAGGACTGTACTTTATCATCCGCTATAGTAATTTACGGCCGACCTAATTTGCTGTTTCCTCGGAATTATGAATATATCGGCCCTTCAGGGGAGAGAGACCTAAGTTCGATATTTCTCGTTGACATTTTACCCAACCATACCTAAATACGAAAAGTGGGACATAAATTTTGTGATTTGCATATTAACTTCAGTAAAGATATTTCGTGATTTGAAGCTGTGTGAAGTATATATACAAACATGTCCCAGAAACCTACGCAATTTTGTTTACAAACATGGTCGTATTTCTTAAAATATATTATCATAGGAGATTTGTCAGAAGAAGACCGTCTCATATATACCGGGTGATTCAATTTCGAGGCTCACCATGGGGATCTCGCTTATTAGTGGAGATAGACCCTATGTTTAAATTTAGCAAAGTTTCATATTTTTGTGTCGGTCAATTGTCTGAAAAGAAATTTAAGCTATCATTTGTCATTTTGAAGATATCCGCAAAAAACAGAAATGTTAAGGTATCGTTTTTAGTTTTTTAATCAAAACCAAATGTAGATATTCATTTGAAACAAAAACATTCCACTCTTTAACAAGGAATGCAGTGTCATTTTTTAATTTGAAATGACATCAAAGATGGCGGCGTAAACATGGCCAACTTTTGTTTTTCTTATGGGCGCCATGTTGAATTTGGCATTTTCCGATAGTCGTGTCTTTTCTCATTTCCGCAATGTATAACATGTTAGCATTATTTTTTAAAATAATGGTGTAATAATCAAAAAACCTCCAGGTACGTAATTGGAGCTTGGTTACAAACCGCCGGACTCGTTGCCAAGCAACGTCAACAAAATGCACTTGGATCAAGCGCGCCGTTCAGCGTTGGGTTTGCCATTTAACTAAATAAACCTTAATTGTGGTTGATTGTGGATGTAAAATGCCGTTTACCAATAACGAAAAGAGTGATATGATAAGGGTTTATTATTGGTCTTATAGAAATGCCCAATCGTACAAAATTCCTAACATTGGACAGCCATTTAGCGGACCATGAGTCGTTTAGTAAACCCCGCAATTCTTATAATCTTCATAGAAATGTTGATAACGATCAAAGAGATATTTTGGAAATGGTAAACATTAGATTACCATAATTTGCAATGCTTCAACTACTGGTTTTTAGATAAATGACGATTCTCGGATTTCTTCGCGGGAAGTAGCCTCTAATTTGGAATTGCCGCAAACACGTGTTTGGAGAGCATTACGAACAAAGAAATTGAAACCGTACAAACCCCACACAAGTCAAACTTTGCAGTTGTACGAAATTATTTGAATCAATAATTTCCAAATCGCTGGATTGGTAAAGGTGGAGTGGTGGAAAGTCCTGCTAGATCCCTGGATTTAAGTCCTCTGGACTATTTTCTATGGGGAACTGTGAACGACGAAATTTATCACGACACTCAATGCTATTCCGGGAAGAACAGTTAGAAGAGCATATAACAACATGTAGAAAAGCTGGCTCGATTATATGCATTCAAGAAAATGCCGACCAATTTGAACATTTACTTAGAAATAAGCTTTTTGTTGTATAAACTTGCTTCTTTTACAATCTGAATGTTTTTAATCCAAAGGTCAGTCCGGCGCCGGCGGTCTGTAACCAAGCACCAGTTGAGTACCTGATAAGCACGACAAACAACGAGAAAAAGAAGAAAGTTTTTTATTATTAAACCATTGTTCTAAAAAATAATGCCAACATGTTAGACATTGCGGAAATGAGACAAACACGACTATCGGAAAATGCCAAAATTCAACAAGGCGCCCATAAGAAAAGAAAAAGTTGGCCATGGTTACGCTGCCATCTTTGATGTTATTTCAAATTAAAAAAATAACACTGCATTCCTTGTTAAAAAGTCGCTGTAGAATATTTCTGTTTCAAATCTCTACCTATGTTTGGTTTTGAATAAAAAATTAAAAACGATACTTAACATTTCAGTTTTTTGCGGATATTACAAGATAGCTAAAATTTCTTTTCAGATAATTGATCAGCACAAAGATACGAAACTTTGCCAAATTTAAACATAGGCTCCACTAAATAATATCTCCACTAATAAGCGAGATCCCCATGGTGAGCCTCGAAATGGAATCACCCGGTATAGTCATAATAATACCTTCATTTTATCATTGGATAAATATTTTAAAATAAAACAAATTTTTAGTTTACGAAATAAACTACATAATCTAGGATTATGAAAAAAAAACTCCTCTTTTGAACAGTTACATGTCAAAAGGAGACTTGTCTCAAACTACTAGTCCTACTAGTCTCAAAAGGAGACTAGTAGAGGAGTTTCCTCCTCTACTAATTCGATACAAAATTATTATGGACATATACCATCTGAACACAGCTTATGCAGACACTATAACTGAGTATGGTTTCTTTTGTGTATTACGTATGATTTAGAAACAATTTTTTCACCATTTTTTAAATATTTATCGACCTAGGCTCTTATTTGAGATTCCAAACCCGAAGGCAGTTATGACTGCTTGCGTATATTCCGGAAATCTAAAGTGCTACCATTAGCACATATGTTAACAACTTTTTATGATTTCTAAATGCTCTGATGTGTTGTAATAGTCGCTGGTATAGGACTCCGCAGACACAATTTTATGTTTTTACTTTATCATACGCAGTATGTAAAGTATTGTAATCGTGCCAACAAAATTTTTTGAGATTTTAGCGGAAATATGTCTTTTTGGGTCCCCTGAACATTTTTGACCAAGGTACAAAAAAATGTCTGTGTGTGTGTATGTGTATGTGTGTGTGTGTACCCGTTTTTGTGGAGACGATTCCGGAGAAACTACTAAAGGTATCGGGACGAAAATTCATATTTAGAAGTTTGATAACCAAACTTAGAGCTGAAAAGCTTTCTGTTGAAAAGGGTCCAAAGGAACTGGAGGTTTAGTCTTAGCATTTTTGAAAGATTTTGCAAATAAGCCGCCTTTTCTGGAATTTCGTCGAAATAGCTAAATAATAAATTAAAGATGAGGAAATTCTGAATAATTTATCACTATGACATGTTTTGGTACAATCAATAGTTTAGCTGCATGAGAAAATTCTATTTCAGCGAGATCGGTCGTACTACATTAAAGCTAGTAGCTAGGATTTGTCAGATTTTTTGATTCTAATGACAGTAGGTAGACACGGATATTGTGTCAAACGCTAATGTTTTGACAATAACTTCTGTCAATATAGGCTGCGTTCGGATATTGTATTACACTTTTTAGTTTATCATACGCAGTATGTAAAGTACTGTAATCGTGCCAAAAAAATTTTTTGAGATTTTAGCGGAAATATGTCTTTTTGGGTCCCCTGAACATTTTTGACCAAGGTACAAAAAAATGTCTGTTGGTGTGTGTCTATGTGTGTGTGTATGTGTGTGTGTGTGTGTGTGTACCCGTTTTTGTGGCGACGATTCCGGAGAAACTACTAAAGGTATCGGGACGAAACTTCATATTTAGAAGTTTCATAACCAAACTTAGAGCTGAAAAGCTATCTGTTGAAAAGGGTCCAAAGGAACTGGTGGTTTACATTTAGCATTTTTCGAAGATTTTGCAAATGAGCCGCTATTTGTGTAATGTCGTCAAAATAGTTAAATAATAAATTAAAGGAGAGGAAATTTTCTGTAATTTATGTATATGACATTTTTTGGTAGAATTTATAGTTTAGCTGCATGAGCAAATTCTATTTCGTCGAGATCGGTCGTACTGCATTAAAACTAGTAGCCAGGATAGGTCAGATTTTTTGATTCTAATGACAGTAGCTAGTGTCAAACGCTAATGTTTTGAAAATACTACTGTGAATATAGGCTGTGTTCGGATATTGAACACCGTTACACTTTTTACACCCAATAACACGTAAGTGTCATTTGGACGGTGTACCCGGTGTCAACGGACTACAATATCCGAACGCAGCTTTAATCGAGATATCTGTCTAGTTCTACTAGTTTTATTTTAATGCAGACGTAGCCGATCTCGATCAAATAGAATCTCATGCAGCTAAACTATTAATTTTATATATAGTATGATAAAGTCATGTGCCTGGCCACAAAAAAGAACACCGTTCTGTATTAATTAATCTCTCTGTATGTGCTTAAAATAGTATTTTTATTGGAAACATTTTTCCGAATAGAATAACACGAAACTCTAAAGGTTAATTTTAAAAGCAATAGCAACGTAAATCGTGATAAAACCATGATATATACATTATACACCATGAATACCTACCCAATACCAGTAAAAAAAGCAAAAACCCTCAATATACAGTAATACATACCTACACGTAAGTTGTCGTGAGAAGTTTACGAGCAAGTATTGATTCTACAAAGCGACATTACTACCCACAATTTTGTCTGTCACGAGCATCGCCCCAATACATAATTTAGAGAGCTGCGCCAAGCAAAGGTAATTGCAGGATCTGAATACCTATTTATAAAACTCCGTTAATATACCTATAGCCATATAGGAGGAATTTCAATTGCCTCTAAATGATTTACAACTAGGCCGACCTAGTACGAAATGCACCATAAACCAACTAAGAATAGGACATGAGAGGACCAGGTTATTGCCAATAAACGTTTGGGTGCCTCTCAGTTTTTTTAAGTGCCTCCGTATTAGTAGCCTAAAAGAAGCTACGTAAAGGTACACAAGTAAATATCTTGCGTATTGTATAACAAGAAAACATGCATAAAATCTTTGTGACATGGCAAACAAGTTACTCATGAAATTTCTATTTTAATTTAATGGATGATATGAATAAAAATGACAATATACTTTATTGACGTAAATGCCCCAATACATAGGTATAAAAATGTAAATAAGTATCTTGAGCATAAAGTATATATTCATTTTATTCATATCATCCGTTATTTATGCACAGCTATTAAATTTGGCTCTTGCTACACTTATTACATTATTTGTTCGTGTTATGAAATCCATTGATGTTATAAACCAACTGAGAGTTAATGAAAAATGATTTGCTGTAAGAAAGGAAAAGGGTAATACATCATCAGCAGTAATGTTCAAAACCTCATGATGATAGCGATGATGTTCTCTTTAAAATACAAAAGAAAAAATCATGTACAACTCTATAATATAATGAATACTGAATGAAATTGGATTTAGAAAAACTAATTCAAAGTTAGCCCTTCAAATTGAAAATCTACATGTCTGAATTTATCTATTCTCCACCCCGAAAAACTACACATGGAGTGGGGAGGACCGCCCAGAGCAAACTAGAGAAAATCAGCCTTATTCTCGTTGAGAACCATTTCAGTCGACTGACACCACAACTTCATGCATTTCTCCTCTCAATAAGGCGAATAAATATGATGATTTCTGTGCTTAATGGCAAATGTTGTATTGTCTGATAGATAGAGACTGATAGAGGTCTCCAAAGGACAACTGTGCTGATAGATCGTTCATAAACATTAGAAACACCAACGGTCCTAGCACCGAAGCCTGAGAGACACTCATCTTCATCAATTGTTTTCTCTTTTAGAAGAACACAGACTCGGAACCTCCAAATAAGACTTGCTTATCCGCCTGAAACAGAACAACTTCGCAGTATAACCGGGGCAAAAAACCAGACGTGATAAAATTTGTAGACAAAAATTCAAACAATGTTATAATAAGACTATATCGTATTTTGCGAGGGCCAGCAAAATAGATATTGGGCGATAATTATCGACATTATCACGGGTCCACGTTTGTGGTATAAGAATCGCTGGTCAGTCAAGAAAAATACCCTGATCAAACATTAAGTTAATCAAGTGTGTAAGCAAGGGTGATGATATATTGAACTAGACAAAATGTTGGAAGAACTATAACTAGTCTCAGCGAAGGCCTAATGTTAACTTCGTTAATATTATAAGTCATGATGAACAGATAACTACATCATATTCAACTCAATAACAATATTCTTAATTATGTTCAATAATTCATATATCTAATGATCTAGACCAAACAACTTATTATGACCATCAAGTCATGTTATGACTATCAAACTGCTATAAAAAATTAAAAGAAGAGCGTTAGATACCTGTATGTTCACATATGGATGCCATGCCTGGTCCACATTTAGAGAGGGAAACAGCTAAGGATGTGCTAATGCACGATGGAGAGGATAAACACAGGGGTATAACATGGGCAAGGAAAATGAACAGAGTTAGAAATGTTAAGGTCAGACAGAAGACGGGAGTGTGCGACGTACTGAAAACCGCAAACCGCAACAAGTGGACGTCGGCCGGACACGTTAAACGCACCTTACCAAAAAATTAAGCAAATTGCTTCAAGTGACCTCCAAACAAGCTTCTGTACGGCCAATTTGCCACAGCCAACTGCCCACATTCTCCTCAAATGAGCATCATATCATTCACACTGGTTGTCATATTTTTCATTTTGGTCACACAAAATAACAAAACCCGACACAGACAACCAGGACCGACGAAAAAACGGGACTTTATCGCTCGCTAAGCTGATCGCTGAGTAAGTAGGCCAACCACTACTAGTCGTCCTAATAACGTGAAGCGTCACATTTTTCATTTTCAATAATTAATTACTCAAAACTAGTGCCAGATTTTACCCAAATTATCAACATGAATAATCGTTAGAAATTATCGCATTTATTTCGTATACACCCTATAATATATAATATAATATACTAAAAAAATAAAACCTCTTAGGCTTTGCAAGAATTTATTCATGTTTGCTCTGGTACCGGTTTGGACGTTGCGTCATCATCAGCCAGAATCTGCTCAGGACAAAAAGACAAAATAACAGATGGAACACAAAATAAAAATATAAGGTGGTTCTCAGAGGTCTTGAGTCTCCTCTACAGCTTCTTGAAATAACGGACTTTAGACTAGGCTGTATCAGAATTGTTGTGATGCGGGTTTATAATGCCAAGAGATACAGATAAATTTAAAAAAAAATTTAATTTATCTATATCTCTTTGCTACATGGATCAGAATCATATACTATAAAATGTATATCGGGTGGTCTTTTTAACTGGAGACTCCTAAATGTCTCGTGAAATTTGCATGGTACGTCAAAAGTGTCTTAAATAAACTTGTAGGACTCAAAGGGGGAAATGAGATGACGATAGCAGTTACATTGCAGGCGCTGCTATCGGTGAAAATGAGGCTAACTTCATTTTTTTAAATGGGAATACCCAAATTTTTTATCAAATTATGATTATACGCTAAATAAGAAGAATATTTTGTCTGAAACTTTTTTTCGTACGATGCATTTATTTCGTGCGTAAACAAAGCCTATGCGCATGACGGCGCAACGCGCGAGATACCAAAACGTGTCCCCGTTACGCACATATCTTCCTACGTTGTACCATGAGTGTCTACTCGGTCGTCGCTTTGACTGCCAGAGGGCGAGCGCATCCCATGCAGTGGCAGCGGTCGTAACTACCGCAGACGCCACAAACTTCCATCGTTACCTTTTACCTTTTGATAGATGCATCGTACGACAAAAGATTGTTCTCATTTAGCGTAACATCATAATTTCATAAAAAAAAAAGTTGGGTATTCCCATTTAAAAAAATTAAGTTAACCTCATTTTCACCGATTGCAGGGCCTTCTGCAATGAAACTGATATCGCCATCTCATTTCTCCCTTTGCGTCCTAGAAGTTTATTTAAGACACTTTTGTCGTACCATGCATATTTCTCGAGATATTTAGGAGTCTCAAGTTAAAAAGACCACCCGGTATATAATATATGTATATAATACTTGGTGTAATAAAAACATCTATAATATAATATGTATATAATATAAGAGAAGCAGAGGTTCATAGAGAAGGCGATGGAGCGACAAACACATCCAAAATATATATATAGAACTTGGCTCCGAATAGCAAACTACAAAAGATGGCACGATCTAGGGGAAGTCTTTGCCCACAAGTGGGATTTTATTTGATGTATTTTTTATATTTCATAATTAAATTTGGATTTCCTTTTGATGTATTTCAATAAAAGCACAAATAAAGACTTTTATATTACTTAGTTTTTAGTTTTTAGTCCAAATTCGTATTGAACGAGAAAAATTCCGCTCACAAAATATCACCAATGGATTGCTTCCAGCCAGACCCATTACATATAGTCACCCAAATGTTCTGAGAAAATAAATGGTGTTTCAACATCAAGCGACGGAAGATGACGAAATTGTTTATCTTAAATCACACCTAATATCTTCCTACCGCACAATCACAAAATAAGCAATCCTATTTTTCGGTATCGTATATTTAGGCATTTGTTTAGACAGGCCATTGATTTATCACGAAAAATACTCATACATTAGCTGGTAATGGTCGATGACTCGTCAACAAGAGCGCGAAGAATATTATTGTACACTTCCATTGTATGCGTATATCCTTTGATTTTTTCTTCTCTGTTCTTTTAATAATAAAATATTCCGATATTATTGCAGCAACAATGCGAGCGCGATTCATTTTTCACGTGATGAATGATGATTTATGGTGACTACTTATTTAGCGACCCCTCGCCCTTTATCCACTCATACAGTTCACCAGCCGCCACGCTTTGCATGTCGGCGCGTACCGGAATGAGCAAAAATATTTACATCGTAAATTCGCAGTGAATTAACGCCCCGCATCGGCGTTCTAAAATATATAAATTACTTTAATATTCTCTTTGAGGGAGATTATATTAAGCACAGCAACATAATGGGATTATAAATGGGCGTAAAAACTGTTTTTTGGTAACGCCGTAGTGATGGCGCCAGGTTGCATAAATAGTGAAGGCGCTAATTTACAGGGATGCCGCGAATATTCGGCTAGTATTCGGTATTCGGCGTATTCGGCAGTTTTGTTTGATATTCGGTATTAAGCCGAATACTGCGTACTATTCGGCCGAATACATCAAATCATGGAAAAAAAGCACCTCAAAAATCTATTTTAACAACAAAATAATACAAATTTAATAAGCAAAATTCATCAAAAGTTTCAGCAAAGTTATGATAGATAAAAGCATTATTTTTTTGGATTTGTTGATAACAGACGATTGCGCTTTTCCTCATAGATAGTGCATGCTTCTAAAAATACAATAATTCCAACATTTTCCAAACATTTTCCGAATTTTTTATTGATTTATGCATTATAACCGGAAATCTGTCAACATGCAAAATTTCAACTCGATTGGACAAATTTTCCTCGATAAATTTCAACTCGATTGGACATTGGGAAGTAGGTAAAATATCGATTACAAGATTTGAACGTAACAAACAAACAAAGTGAAGAGTTGAAATAAATAATGAACTAAGAGCCAAAAATTCAAAAATGTGTGTTGTACATTAAAGTGGGCTGGCTCGCACTAGCTTTAATGTAGGTAAATGACGGGCTACGCAAAAATATGTGGAGAAATGACTGAAAAACATGACCGCTCGATCTCGCATGAGTTAACTTTCAGCGTATCTACGGAAATGGCGCGCTACGTGCCTTTAATGCCAGTAGTTGCTTATAACTAAAAAAAATGCATTTTATAAAAAAATGATTCCTACAAAAAAGCCTTATAATTAAAAAAAATTAAATATACAGGGTGTTATTAGAACGAAAAGGTTTGCAAATTTCCATAATAAAATGAATACTCTGCTTTTACAGCAAACATACAGCCACCTTATTATCTTCATCACAAATCTCATAATATTCCCAAACACCTTTTATTATCTACTGATGCCATTTTGTAAAGATTTGCAGTAGAAAGTAATGAATGCGATTTGTGACACGATATACTCGCAAATGAGACTGCAAACGATCTATCCCGGATGCACTGCACCACAATGACTGGTTGTAACCTGTAGCGAATATTCGGCGGCCGAATATTCGGCGCTTCGGCCGAAAGTTGGCCGAATATAAATAAATAAATAAATAAATAAATAACGTTTATTGTATACTAAGGTACAAAAGGTGAGTATAACACTAAATAGTGATTTAAAATACTACCCTTCATGAAATTGAAATTAAATTAAAACATATCTTCAAGGTGTAAAGATTGATTGAGGAGATTACGTTTGAGTGACCTCATGATTACCGAATGACTAGTGAATCCCATCGTATTCAGGACAGAGTTAATAATATATGAGGCAAGGTATGTGAATGATCTTCTGAAAGAGGACAGGCGATGCTCCGGTACAGATGCCATGGTAGACACGTGTCGAAGATCCCTGTTGTGGGCGGCGTTACGAAGTTGGATTCTTTCGGCCAAGTAAGGTGGAAGACCCTGGGCCACTGCCAATCGCACAACGCCAACGTAGTGCAGGAAGCGACGTTCACCCATCCGGAGCCAGCCATGATCCCGCAGAATCCCAGACATATGCTGACGTCGAGGACAACCCACAGCAAAAGACATGCAGCTGTATTGGACGCTTTGCAGGCGGCGATTGCTGGCCTGGGTTAGGAACGGCCCATAAACGACATCCGCATACTCCAAACCGGACAGCACGAGGGAATCTGCAAGTTTGAGTTTAAGTTTAGTAGAAAAAACAGATTTATACTGGTAAAGCATCCTCAGTCTGGCATATGCGCGTCGGCAAATACTGCCAACATGAGATTCAAAGGTTAGGCCACTGTCGATAATGACCCCCAAATTTCTCGCCTCGTCCACGATTGGAAGACTGATGCCATTGAGGTGAATCCTGACTTCTGAACTTCTGGCCGCAGCGACATCCTCGACACGTCCCCCAACGAAGAGCACCTGGCACTTGGTGGGGTTCAAGGAAAGAGAGTTGGAGGCTGCCCAGACATGAATTTGATGCAGGTCATCGTTGATGGCCGTCAAAGCTTGATTCATATTGTTCGCGGAGATGGGCGCATAGATCTGAATATCGTCAGCGTACATGTGGAGGCGACAGTGCTGAACTTTGCTAGGCAGATCCGCCGTGATCAGATTGAATAAGAGTGGACCAAGAACTGATCCTTGAGGCACGCCACTGTTGACCGTCGCCGCTTCCGAGATGCTTGAGTCATTAAGCCTCGTGCGAAACGATCTGCCACGGAGATAATCCCCAAACCAGCTCAGAACAGCATTCTCGATTCCGTAGTACTTCAGCTTGGCAAGAATACAAGCGGACGAAACGCTATCAAAGGCCTTTGACATGTCCAGCAAGACCAAAGCAGATGTCGAGTGGCTGGTGTGGGACGTGACAATATCGTCCAGAACACGCAGAAGTGCAGTCCTTGTTCCATAAGATCGCCTAAATCCCGACTGCATCGCTGGCAGAATTCTGTTGGACTCGAGATACTGCACCAACTGCTCGTGGATGACAGACTCCGCAATCTTCGAAGTCACACATAAGAGACTAATAGGTCTAAAATCACTGAACTCAGACGGAGAGGGCTTTTTGGGAATTGGCCTCACTATCGCTCTCCTCCAAAGTACCGGAAAAGCGCCCACTTCTAGGGAATAGTTTATAATGTGGGTTAAAGGCTGAGCACAGACAGCAACCGAGAGCTGTAACATCTTTGCAGAAATATCGTCCACACCGCAGCTCGATGACCTGAGGCGCGAAATCTGACGCTGTACGGTCACTACATCAACCGGGTGATAAGAAAATTTCCCGACTCCCGGACAGGATCCACGCTCGAATGACTCAACGTACACAGGGTCCGATGCAACATTAGGAACACTGTTCACGAAATAGTTACAGAAAGCACTCGCGTCGCGGAGATCCAACGGGACATCGACTGAACCGCCTCGCGAAACACCCCATGATTTGAGATGCTGCCACAATTGACGCTGATCGCTCAAACCACTGAGCCGGGACGCAAAGTACGCTCTTCGTTCGTGGGTAAGAGCATGATTGTAATAATTGCGGAGATCGCAATAATACTCTCTATGAACAGTCGATTTTGTACGCTTGTATTTACGCCAAGCGGAGCTCTTCATATTTTTTATCATTCTCAGCGTATCTGTGAACCAAGGTTCAGTAGGTTTGCGCCGATGTATGGCCAGTTTAAAGGGAGCATGAATGTCGAATAAATCCGTCAGACAGAGATTGAAGAAATCAACTTTTTCGTTCAAGTCTGAGAATACATGCGATCCCATGGAATAAACGCCGCGTCCCTGAGAAAAGCATCCTGAGAGAATCCTCGGAAGTCGCGCACACGGACAGGAGCCCGTTGCTCCACTGGAACGGCCTGTGGAACCCAACAAGCAATCGCCTCATGGTCGGAGAAGTCACACTCGATCACTCTGCTCTCAACATTGTGAATACTATCATCAATCAGAATGAGATCAATCAGTGACTCGGTATCAGGAGTGACTCGAGTCGGATCCGCCACAATCTGAGCGAGCGAGTGGTCATTCATAACAGATAGCAAAGAGTTTTTAAGCGCTGAGGGAGTTAACATGTTTATATTAAAATCTCCCAACGAAATGACGTGTTGCGAATGCCGACGAGCCTCACTAACCGCTCTCTCGAAACTAATCAGCGAGAATGCACCTCCGGATGGTGGGCGATATACTACTGCAACACTGAAGGTAATTTTTTTAATGACAATTTTTATCCATAGTTGTTCAAGATCTGGGTCGGGATCATTGATTTCGTCGAGAAGACAGTATTTTATGGTTTGCTTTATGTATAGAGCGACACCGCCACCTCTGCTTCTTCTGTCCTTCCGTACAATATTGTATCCCGGAATAGAAACGGCATCATCGGGTATATTTTCATTTAACCATGTCTCAGTAATTGCTAGGATATCGCAGTTTAAGCCAATTGCAAAATTTTTAATATCAGTAAATTTACATGGCAATGACCTAACATTGAGGTGAACGAATAGTGTTCTATTAACGGTGTCCGATGCGTCGTCAGCACATTGAGCGATGTCGGAACCCGACCCGCCTATTGCACCGACTGGCGTACTTGTAAAAAATGTGCCCCGTAATTGATTTTCTGTTGTTGCACTTCTGCCTTACGTCTGTAAATCGGGCAATTAGAAGCCCATGCAGCATGATCAATAGACGTAATATCCAAGCCCTTGTCTTTGGCAAGCTTGCAGTTTGTACAGCATCGATTCTTAGCCACGCATTTATCGACCTTATGGGGACCGGTGCATAAAGGGCATACAGGATCCTTCTTATTGCAATCATTCGATAAGTGCCCGTACTCACAGCAATTGAAGCACCTCAGTACGTCAATAACCTCAAACGCTCGGCAGCTATCCCAGAAGACGCTTACAAAGCCATCAGACATAAGTTTGCGAAACGTGACACCGTCTACTTCAATTATAATAGTAAATTCGGACTTACTCGGGATTTTATTCACCTTCAGTACATTCACAACGCAGTCATCGCTTAAACCATTTTGAGTTTTCACATACTTTTTGATGTCATCATTACTCAGCTCATCACGGAGACCAATCAACTTGATCTTCGGAAGTCTTCCGCTGGACATTTTTACCTCAAATTCATTTCCTAATTTGGACACAACTTCGTCGCTCAGCATTTTTGTGCGTTCCATGTCCTTGCATTCAACAACAACACCGCCCTTCGCAACCTTTTTCAATGAAATCAATGCAGAATCAATAGGATTGACTAAATTCCTCAACGTCTTTGTGGTATCGTCACTGCTCTTAGATGAATCTTTGGGTTTGATTATCACGACAGGACCGCACTTCTTCAAACCTCTAGACTTAACCATGCCAGCATAGGTGTTGGGTTCCTGATGCAAAGACACCTTGTGAACTTCGTCCAAGACCTCCCTGTTGGCACTCTTCACCGTAGAACCCATGACCTCCAAAGAACTTGTAATAGTCTCCAATGACTTTTCTTGTTGTCCGAAATGATTGCTTTGCTTCTTGAGAGAAGCCTTCAGCTCGTTGATACCGTTATAAATTTCCATCAGAACTGTCTTTTGCGCACATTTTCTATTCGACGAACAGATGTCACAAAACCACCCCAGGTTTTTATTTTTCTCCACGAAGTCTAAAACTTTCTCATCCAACTTGACACATTTGATATGAAACTGTAAATCACACAGGCTACACTGCGTAACAGATGAATTACGTTTAATTGAACTATTACACACACCGCAAACAATAGAATCGGACATCGCGAACCGGTGAAAATTCGCGTCCGACAGCGATGCCTGCGATCGATCGATCGAAATATTCGGTATTCGCTATTGGGAAAAATTACTATTCGCGGCATCACTACTAATTTGCATCAATGCGTAAATGAATACGTTTACTGCATACATTTACTGATTTGTGTAGTAGAAGTATTCACAACCAACGAAATGTACTTACACTTTTTATAGTACTAGTACTACGTACATTTACTAACCAACTTTAGTAGAAGTATGCACAAAAGAATGCGCCAGATATGCACAAAAGAATGCGCCAGGTATGAACAAAAAATAATCAAAATTACCATATCATCTAAATTATTCTCCAACTGCAAAAAAATCAAAATACTTTTCAAATAAAAGTTTTTCGAGTTTAAACAACCTCTCGTTTAAATATAGTTTTGATATATAGTGTGTTCATTTTATTATGGAAATTTAAAAACCTTTGCATTTTCTAATATTTTATAATAATATTATTGTATTTTGCTCTAAAATTAATTCTCTAAATCTTTTTGTAGAAATAATTTTATTTGAAAATGCATTATTTTTTAAGGTATGAGTAATTATACATTTATCATTTATTTTAATGTGACAGTTTGAACATTTAATTTAGTTCTATTTGATTATGTTGTTATTAGTATATTCTCTTGGGTCTTTTATTTTTTTACCCGTATGGTTAAAGTAAAACTTTATGAGCTTTGATTAATTGCTTATAACTAAAAAATAATGCATTTAAAAAACAATTCCTACATTATGGAGATTTAGAAACCTTTGCATTTTCTAATATTTTATAATAATATTATTGTATTTTATTCTAAAATTAATTCTAAGATTTTTTGTAGAAATAATTTTATTTTAAAATACATTATTGTTTAAGGTATTAGTAATTATACATTTATTAGATTACATTTATTCTTAGAATTAATCTTAGCACAAAAAAAGTAAAATATGCAGGATGTTCTGTTAGAGAAAGGAAATGTTTGCAATATTCCATAATAAAATAAACCTGTACATATATTAAAAACATATTTTAACGAGATGTTGTTTAAACCCTTTTATTTGAAATTTTTTATGCAGTTGGAGAATTATTTAGGTATTCCGGTAATTTTGACTATTTTTTGTTAATAGCTTATAGTTAAAATTAATGCATTTTATAAAAAGATTATTCCTATAAAAAATTCTTAAAATTTCTTAGAATTAATAAAAAATAATAATACATATATGCATAAAGTGTTTTATTTAAAAAATCGAAAGGTTGCCAAAATTTCTATAATAAAATGAGCACCCTATATATTGCAAATATATTTAAACGATAGTTTGATTAACTGTAGGCTGTGGAATTATTTAGGTGTTCCGATACTTTTGGCTAACCCTGTATGTATACTTTTATTAGTAATTCGCACAACGAAACATTCAACATAAACTAGCGTAATTCTTAACAAAACATTCATGATCGAGAAGACGCGCAAAACAAAGAAAAAAAATTGGCATATTCCAGCAAGAGTTGTCCTCCAGAACAACCAGTGTACATAATGTTTTGCAACATCCCACAGCAAAATAATCACGCATAATCAAATGTTTATGTAACTCTAAGTACCCACCATGTGGTATTGTTTATCCTCTACATCTTGTACACGTACTTTTATGGTCAATAACTTGACTACTTAGCCGGATTTTAATGTTTTATTTTTGCAGCACATGAATGAGTTTTCACATGCTACTATAATATTGAACAATTACCTCTTATTATTCAGGGAAAACCAGATTCACGTTCCACCATTCGCAAATCATTGACCACAGCTATTAAATTTATACATATTTTAATATTAATAACTTAAGAATGTTCTACTTAAAACATAAAACAGGATTAGTAATTAATCGCACGTATAAGTATTACGTTCGTCTATTGCTAATAAAATTTAATAACTGCTTCATCAAGTTCTCTAAGGCAGATCGCCCACTGTATACGCTCAAACAGAGCGCTTGCGCAGATCATAGAAAACCGCCACGCCATCTTTCGGCTGACTCAAAACTTTGAAACTAAAATATATGTCACCAATGGAAATATCCCAAATAAGCAATTCTTAAATTTTGTGTTACGGCTGTTTTCAATAATAAAAAATAGATTAATAATTAGTTATTATTACGGGTTTTGTAATTTATAAAGTATTTACGCTAATCTACCGTCTGAAAATAATACCTCAAGATTCATTCCCTTAACTTAAGGGCCTTAAGATAGCAGAATAAGCAGAATATCTTCTTCCCTAGTTGGCAATTCTGGACATTACCATAAAATTTTTAAAAATCGGACAAAATTTTGGACGCTTTATGAAGCGGGACCAGTTGTCAAAAGTCGAGATGCTTCCGCCCAATTCGGGGCGGTAAACTATTGTAAATGTCACTCTGTACATTTGTATCTCTTATTTGTGGAGGAATGAGCCATTCTTTTAATCTATAGGCACTGTCACTCAGAACTACAGCATCTGGATAAGGACTCAAAGCTTCTAAGAATGGTGCAGTTGCCACTCTCTTGGTGTTAAATACATTGTTTCTTACAGTCACTTGAGCAAAATTACCTGCACTGACAAGAAACACAACCGCGTACAAAATGTCTCAAACACCTCCTTTACACTGAAAAAACATTGACATAAACAAAATTTATTGTTGCTTATTTGAGTGAAAAGATTTGCGGCTTCAAGAAGCCAACATATTATTAGTAGTGTCCGTTGTAGCTATTGTTGGGCATGCTATCATTCTTTTCTATGTTTGTAAGTAGTTCATCCGATGATTAGGGATGGCAAACATAAATCGATGTTTCCAAAATATCGATGTATTTCACAAAAATATAGATGTTTTACATCGATGTTAATGTTGCGATATATCGTCGAAAAAATCGATAGTTTTGTTTCGATAGATCAAAGAAGTTATATTTGTAATATATGTATTGTAAATAAATATGTATCGTTAGCAATCATATAATTTTCTGTTGCCATCTTGTGAAGAAAAATTATTACTATTGTGGAACGGTAGAAAACTGTAGCAATAACTTATATTAATATAAATTATAGTATTTCTCACTAAAAGTAATATTGAATCTCAATAGTCATCAAAACTAATATAGTGGTGGGTATTAACAGCACCACAACCACTACTATTATTGTCAAAATGTATACTTATTACTTATTTATAGTATTTGTCACTAAAAGTGATAGTGACTCTCAAGTGTCAATAAAAGTACAATAGTGGCGGAGTTTTAACGAATAATTAAGAATTCTACATTAATTCTGTATGTTAGCATTGATAAAAACATCGATTGTTTTCAAACATCGATGTTTTTTGTACGATACATCGTATATGTCGATTGTGTGCTTACGATGATCATATGATATAAAACATCGATGTATTGGTAATTTTTGCCATCCCTACCGATCATCTATGAATAGCTATGTAATTGATGATGTCGAACTCCAACAACATTTTGAACAGCCGTCTACCGATGTAAAAAATTTGTTGTTAAATTGTTGATTATTCAGTCCTAAAACCAACCTGGTATTTCCTTATGATGCTTTGGGCGTGCTTTTTAAGATAACGGTAGTATAAACATTATGGGATATGTTGAGTAGCATGTAAGATATATGCAACGTATCGTTAAGAATATTAGTCATGAATATCACAACTATGTGCCAGAATCACGTTGTTTTTATCTTATGTTTGTTATCAACTACCAAATATTGACCATTATCTGACCGGCGGAATTAAAACATTGAAAATAACAATATCGTATAAAAGCAAAAAAAATACAACACGATGATGGTTTAATAAAATTATATCCAGGAGTGTATATTATAGATCGATTTTTAGGTTAGACGGATCTCAGTAACTGTCACTTTGACGTAAGTTCAAATTACCTTGTCGTCGTCGACGTAGCGTCGTACAAGATCCGAACGAATCTTCCTTCGCCAAATTTCCAAATCCAACCGCAAAATAAAAATGAACAGCGCCTAAACGGCTAAACTTTTCGTCGAATGTTTCGAAAATCTCTGGTCGCGCAAACGACAGTCCATGGCACTCTACGAAACTACTACATAACCGTCGCGGTCGCGAGTTTCTCTCTATGACGAGCAGCGCCGTTTTTTCCAAGTTTGGACGTCACGACCGCGAACGCGTTTCGCTGTGGACTGAGGCAGGCAAGACGGGGTGGCAGGCTGTCGCACCCCCTCCCTCGTGTACGGGTATGCGTCGGGACGTTGGCCGACGACGCCGCGGCGCTACTTAGCCATTCTGTGTATATTTTGTATATGTATGCAAGGCGACGAAGGTCCTTTACCGTTCAGGTGAGGTCAGTTGTAAACTAATCTGTATGTCGATGTATTGTCGTGAATTGGATCAGGAGCTGATGAATAGCGACGCCTGGCGGCAATTTTCGGTACCTAACTTGGTTGGAATTGTATTTTTTGTTGGATCGGAGTTGTGTACGTCCTTAATTAATGGGGTTTTTGGCATTGTTGAAGTTGATGACTGTGTCAGGTAACAGTTCAATAGCAGAGTCACTTTTATAGCGATAATAATATCAGTGATGCGCGGCAAAAGTATAGAATAAATTTGTTAAAATTAAAACTAGTTATTTTAATCAATGGGGACCTTGCATGATGTTACCTAACTTAAAAAATAAAATCCTTAGGTGGTAAGAAAACCGCGACTCTCCTACGTAGCTCCGGCGCGACGTGCGGCATCGATTTTTAATTATTAAAATACACATATTATATAAATACATCAAATATATGTCCAACTTCACTTTTTAAGTGGCAACCCCATATTTTTGGTACTGATATTGATAGATCTGTTAATTGTCCTAAAGTTAAGGTACAAAATTTATAGTTTACATCAGAAAATTTTCGAGAGAAAGACAGTTGAGTAGTTGAGTAATATTGATAACTTTTGTTTGTTTATGGAAAGCGAATAGTCGTTTTCGATTCATTTAGTTTGCTGAATACGAATCTAAGGTTGCGTTGTTTTATGTTTTTTTTTATGGAGGCGTCTGCACGCCCTGTAAACAATCTCACTAATGGTTAAAAACCATTAGTGAACAAACTTTCAGGATTTCAGGTAAAAGTGCAAATATTAAGGTTTACCATTTTGAGGTTTCTAGGACAATGGATTCAGGTGGTATAAATTTGGAAAAAATACCAAAATTGCGCTTTTTTACATTTTCACCCCACTTTTCTTTCGAAAACCTTGCGCGATAGAAAATTTTAGAACCCGTATTCGTTTTCAAGGCAATTAATTCTACCCAATTTTATATTCAATTCTCAAAATTAAATTTCACTAAAGTTATCAATATTCGACAATTTTAATATCAATTGTCTTTTTCTTGAAAACTTTCTTAATCTGTTCATATAAAATATTTCAGATACTATTTAGACAACTAAGGGCCAATCTTACCATCGTACGTATAAGCAGTAGAATAGTTATACCCAGAATAAATATTCCTGTGCCGCCTCCCATTGGCTAAAATATTTATGTTTCCATAGCAATAACAACTTATTCTGGTATTTATGCCAATATGTAGGTTATCCCATGGTTTAACGTGTTTTGTAAGATCGGCCCTAAATGATCTATCAAAATCAGTAGGAAAAAATAGGGTTGCCATTTAAAAAAGTATCGATGACGTTATAACTTAGTAAGAATTGTCAGTCGAAAATTGAACTTTTCACAAAAATGTAAAAATGTAAAATAACAGAGCAGACCGTTTCAATGATTTTTCATGCTTTACATGTTCGTTGTATGTTAAACTCTGGTAAGGCAGGACCGCAAGGCGCGTGCGCGCACAGCGTGACGGACGGAAACATGCAATAATGAAGTCATTATTTGAACGAACTGTCATTATACAACGCTAGTGTCATTATAATCATTGGCGCGTATCATGATGGGGATTATATAGTCATAGATACGTATGCAATGAACTTATTATATGTGAGTCGCAGATAAATATTATTAATTGTGTACGAACCGATTGTTTTTCTAACTGCGTATGATAAAGTAAAAAAAAGCGTTTGCTGACGGTTCTAGTATACGTTTGGCACTAATAGAGCATATTAATTTTTAATTTTGAGGCTTAGTACAAGACCCCTATATTCTGATACGTCTATTTCATTGTACCGTCATTAGGTACTTACTGGACTTATTGGTTTTTCAATTAGTCAAGAAAGCTGTTTTCATGCGATCGACTATTTTGAGAGAGAGAGGCAAATTATAAAAGATATAAATTATTGAGTTGCTACTGAAAATTACACAGCTTTGGAAATGCAGCTGAAACAGGAATAAGAAGAACTCGCCCAAGCTCCTTAATTATTCCGCAGGGTGCACTGTAAAAATATCAATACAGGTCGAACAAAGATTACAAAAGTTATTGAACATCAGATTAGCGAAATACATGTCTGCCGTTAAAGCTTTTACAACACGTGTTGTTATATCTTTCCTTCATACTATGTAAAATTGCATGTAATTATTAGTTGTAAGTTACTTCGTGGCAAATAGCCCCTAAATCACAATCATTTGTATCTACTAGAAATCAACATATCTTTGTTATAGAAAAATGTGAATAACTTTTAAAAAAATTGTTGCTATCTTTTGTTGATCAGTTGTGAAAAGCCATCAAACAACGATATTATGTAGAATGTAGAGCAGCTACTTGAGATAATTGATATTTTGCTTAGCTACGTTAGCAAAATTTTTAGCAAAAGTTTATAACTTTTTCGATAATGATTGCATAACTTTCCATAGTGTGTGCCTTCAACTGATCATGGATCTACTTTTCGATGTTCTGATTTAGTAAAATGTTTATAACTTTTACAAAAATGACGGGATTATTTTCTATTATAAGTCAAATTATAGGAGTATAATGGAGGTTGTATAATCCTTTGGTATTGATTTCGGAACATTATGTACTTAAGTTCATATTACGATTATGTATATATATTATTTAATAATTTAAACTTATGCTAAACTTTATAAAGTAACCAAATATCGTCAATCTTTGAGCTATAGTCATAGTCATAGTATTTATTGATGTTAATCGTAAACAAGATACGTTACACAGGTCAAGACAATTTAGTATTTAATTTTTCAAATACATGATCAAAATTAATTCATCAAATTACTACACTGATCCATGAATTCATCAAAGCTGTACACTGCCTTTTCAATAAGAAACCGTCTAACTGTTTTCCTAAAAGCATCCACTGGCAAGACTTTAGCGTTGGATGGAATGGCGTTATAAAATTTTATCGAATAATAGGAAGTCCCAGTTCTGGATTTATGGAGACGCAGAAACTCATGGCGCAATTTGTCACCAAATCTTGTGGCGTATGAATGAACGGTGTTGATTCTCGTTAGTTTATTATTATTTTCGTGTGCATACATTAAGCATTCTAAAATAAACACGCTTGGGGCCGTGAGGATACCCAGTTTTACAAAGCACCATTTGCACTCTTCAGTGTAACCCACATCAAGCAGCACACGAATACATCGCCTCTGCATTTTAAATATCTGCCGCATATGTGGAGAATGGCCCCAGTTTATAATCGAATACGCCATTATAGAATGAAATAGTCCATAATATGCATGCACTAGCGATGTTATATATAGCGAATTTTTTAAGATTCTGATGAAATATATCGACTTTGCCAGCTTGCCACGAACATAGTTTACATGATGCTCCCAAGTCATTTTAGAGTCCAGCTTAACACCCAAAAAACCAACAGCGTTCACCACCGGTGGATTATTCCGCAAACTAAATTCTAATGTATTTGTTTTGGAGGTGTTGACATTTAATCTGTTGGAAATAAACCATTTTTTTATATTTGCATCCGTCCTTCCGATCTTATCACTCAGCGCCTCCACACTACTGTCACTGACAACACTTGTGGTATCATCAGCAAAGAGAACAAGGGCACCCAATGGATCGGCTGTCGGGAGATCATTAATATAAATCAAGAACAATACAGAACCGAGCACAGAACCCTGTGGAACTCCACACCGAACAGCAAGGCTTGGCGAAATGTCACTGTCAACCCGCACGCGTTGTTGCCTATCGCCAATAAAGGACGAAATCAAGTTTACGGCCCCGGTAGAAAATTGATAGTGCTTTATCTTGCTAATTAACAATGAATGATTGACGCAATCAAAGGCTTTAGTCAAATCATAAAAAGTAGCTGTTGTGAATTGCCTCTGCTCAAAATTACTCAGTATCAAATCGCTTAGGTTGTTAATAGCGGATGTTGTTGATCTTTTGTTACGAAAACCATATTGTGACATTGCAAATAAGTCATTATACAGGTTTAAGTGCTTAAAATTTGACTCCAATAGTACAACTACTATTTATTATTCTGCAACATAAGTGTTGGCATTACATGGTGTAAATTTTATGATTTGATTATAACATATAATATTTTATTTAAACCAATACACTATAGCCAAAAATAGGAACGGTTCTTAAGTAATTAAAGATCCCTTCCTGACAGATCATTGCGGTTGCTTTTTTTTAAATGTGACGAGTATAGTACTCCTAATCTCCACGTCTCACATTTGAGTGGCATAAACTTGTGGTTTGATATCTACGAAGAAAATCTAAATGCAATTCTTATGACAAAAAGTCGTTTGTGAGAAAAGCAAAATCATGTCTAAGTTTGGACAGATTTCTTTGTTTTGTGTTGGAATTACGTTTTGATTGGTAAGTATTCAACTAAAATATTAACACATTTCTTTTATTGTTACTTTCCGAAATGCCTCGAGTTGAAAAACTTTCATGTTAGTTATGTCTTTTTCAGCACACTCCGTTATTAGCTTTCTTATTCACAGGCTATTGGTAGATAATACATAATTGCACAGTAGACATCTTCTGTTCAAAGCAAGACAAAGATTCAAACGTCAAACGATATGAATGTAACCTTAAATGTACAAATTTCGTGGTTTAAATTCAGGATTATTTTAGTTTAGAGGGTTTGTCATGTCCATTAGTTATGTCACTGTTTTAGCTTGATTTTTTATGTTTTTAGTTTATTTTTATAGTATTTATTTATTATTGAAATTAATCAAATATTTAAGGTTTTTTCTGATATTGCGGTTGCACAAAGAATAGTACTCTACACGCCTAGGAGGCCATTTTCTTAAGAAATACCACGGAATCTGTGATGAATGAATCTGTGATTGAGATTTAAGGTGTTTTTTTTGTAAGACCAGACCAGACCTAATAATACTAAAAACTAAAATGTCATTACGCTGGCAACGTATTTTTACATTAATTCTTCAGAAAATATTCTGATCTAATTAGATGCAAGTAATCATAACTTTAGCCAAACCCCCAAAGTAATCTTATTAATCAAATATAAAATGATTGCTGGTTCCAAAACTTCCGCTTTAAACACAGTAACTTTTCACCGGAAAGTTAAATGGAACTTCGGCAGTAATTTTTCCACAGTCTACTTGGAAATATTAACTTCACTGTGCGATCTTAGCGATGGGCACTTGTTGACTTCTTCTTTCAGTAGTAAATACGATTCGCCGTTGTTTACTTTTCTTCTTCATAAACAGTGCTTTCCGATAATGGCGCTATAAATTTTCAAGTCTTGTGGCACGGTACAACGATTTATGGCACCTGTATCGTATAAATCGATTAGGAAGAGTACATGGAGCAGTTAAAACTTGAGAAACAATATAAAGTAAGTTAAGTTTGTGATGTATAGAATCGTTATCTAGTGAGCGTAGATTTCAAAATACGAAGTACCGTAATAGGATATAAAGTTCTTGGACCAAGATCCCTAAAAATGTCATCATATAATTAAAGATAATGAACTGTCCAAATATGTTGATATCATTAAACACAAGAAAGAATTGAAAAAAGTTGCGTGGTGCAATGGTGCTAGTCTGCTGGTGGCAATTACATGAATTAAAATAATGTTTAACTTAAGGGGGATCCCCCCAATAAAATTGTGCTAGGAACAGAAACAGAAAGATTCTTCATTTGCTTTTTTCCCAATATTGTCAGTACAATATGAACTAATGCTGAGCATTTAAAATAAAAATTAAAAATGTACTTTTTTAAGCCACTATTTGTTATATTTAGTTATTTCTTTGTTTTGTAATACATGAAAATAAATTTTGTGATGCAATGTGATGGCGCATTTTAAAGAAAGAGGGACCTTGATTTCACTCAAATCAATGTTCGGAGAAAACGACTTTAAAGTTTAGTCTAGTAAGGAAGTAATCCCTTCTAAGGATAATTTTATTTATACTAAAAATCTGATGTGGCCAGGCAGGTTCTCTCCATGACATAATAAAAACATTAAATTTTACCCCCACTTCTGAACTTAAAAATTCTTCTGAACTCATAAATAAAATCAAACATATGGAAGTCCCTGACAACTCCATTATGGTTTCTTTTGACATAACAAATCTCTGCACAAATATTCCAAAGTCTGAAACACTCACAATTATTAAGAGCTTTTTAAGTCACCCCTTGAGTGGCTTGTTTGCATCCTTCTATGTTAACCATTTAGAGAATAAAATTATGGAATTATCCTTGAGTAATCTAGTGACATTCTGGGGACGATACGTGGATGATGTTTTTTGTATTTTTAAAGGCACTTCGCAAGAATTACGCAACTTTTTTGAGCAAATTAATCAACTTTCACAACTTAAATTCACACTAGAACTCGAACAAAATCAAACACTTAACTTTCTTGACCTATCAATCAAAAGACATAACAATAAACTAGAATTCAGCATCTATAGAAAACCCACCACCACAGACACGATCATCCCCAGAATGTCACAACACCCTTCAAACATAAAATTCTCATCTTTCAAATTTTTCTTCCATAGACTCGAAAACACACTACTACATAAGAATTCCTATCAAAAAGAACTTAACATAATACACCAAATTGCCAAAAACAATGGTTATACAATAGAGGAGCTCACACTTATTCACGAATCAATAAAAAGAAATAATATTTTACAGATAATCTACCCCCACTCAAGGCCCCCCAATAAATACATATCAATACCATACCTCCCCAATATCAATTACAAATTAAAGAAAACTTTCAGCTCGCATAACATAAGCCTCACAAACTACAACACATCAAATATTTACAAGATATTAAACAACTGCAAAGATAAAACTGACACCCACAAACAAAATGGCATATATCGCCTAACTTGTGGAGATTGTGATTCGGAATACATAGGACAGACTTTGAGATCACTGGACAGTAGATTTAAAGAACACACAAGCATAAATAGAAGGAACACAACAACATTTGCAAGACATCTATTGGAAAACAATCATACAACGGCCATTGAGAACATGAAACTCATTAAATCCATTAATAAACCTCAACTAATGGACCACTATGAATTTTACCACATTGAAAATACCAAGAGAGAAAAAGATAACAGACTCCTGAATGAGATTACAACAATGCACGGCTCTCACTTATACCGAATTCATATCAATAATGTTTGACTGGCGCTTACCTCCTACATACACCCCCCCCCCACCTGAATTCTAATTATTTCTCAAATATAACACCCTCCCCCCCCCCCCTTCTCATACTATTATTATCAGCAATATTATAAGTCAAACAATAGTCGCTCGCTGCTAATATCACACTTGATGATGTCAAACGCATACATATACCCGTTGTGTTAGGGTATGGTTACACGGGCGGGTATACCGTCGCGGTTTTTCCGCACCGGGTTGCCCGTTGGGAATGGAAAAATCGTATTCTTTCTGGCTAGCTAGCACGCTGAATACTCGTCGTACAACTCGCACTTGTTTTTATCATCGAACGAAATGCTCGACGATCGACCCTTTTTTGCTAGAACCGCTTGAACGCAAATGGTTGCGTTCTACATGCGGTGCAATATTAAACGCTAGAATTATTAATTAATTTATTATGGGTACACTGGCATTCAAATGTGGGATATTGATACATAATTAAATACTTATTATTTTTCTCTCGATTTGCGTCGGGGTTATGGCAGCGCCCTAATATTCGACCCAAGAACCTGTGGTTTTGCCCATCGAATTACATGGCATACACTGTGGGCAAAAAACGGTATAAATTTCTAATTATTCGTATTTACAATAATATTTGTCAATTTATATATTTCTTTAAAAAACGAATTGTATGTATTGTGAAGATTGTACATACTACTTGTACATACATATTCAATCCAATGTTATGTTATGCTATGCAGCATTTCTAATGATATCCGATCAATTTAATGTGAAATGAAAGGTGTATTTAAATCAGTAGGTAACATTGGTCTTGCTTTCGTCAAAAACGACAGTAGAGTTTTTATTGCATCATATACTTGTGTTTTTTAACAGGGCAAACGTTAAAAAGAGATTTTTTTCTTGTTTTTTTTCTAACTTCTAACGAACTGTAGACGTTTGGAACAAAAACATTGCAAAGGCACGAGAAATCTAATTTTGTACTTGAGTTATCTTTAAATCTCGGAGAGAATCAATTACCAACTTTTGGTTTTCAATTTTTCAGTATCAATTAGACAAAATAAATGTTAAATGTTAGACAAAATAAATGTTACTATTTCTTGATTGTTTGCGCGAAGATTTAATCGGAGCTAGAAGCAACATTTTAACAACAGAAGCAAGAGCTAGAAGCAACAGTTTAAAAATTTTTAATTTAGTTCCAAAACATTTTGCAAAAGTAACGATATCAAAATTTGCACACAAACTTTTATCTGCCCAACCAGTATGGTATATTGCGTGAAACGGAAACGAAACAAGGGAAATTCTTCAAATGTCAAAATCAACAATGGCACCCATGAGACAACTAAAAATTGGCCAAAGTTTCTCCACAATCTGTAAAGACACAATCTGTAAAGATAATTCAATTACACATTTAGATTTGACATTTTGTGCAATGTTATCCTTCCAAACGCCCTACTGCAGTACTTTTTTGAGTGAAACAATAAAGGACGATATTTCACAATATCACCGACGATGCTATAAAATCTCTACTGTTCTTTTTGACCAAACCCAAACAAATGGCAATTTGTACTACCAATTTTATTTTAATAAGTACACTTTTCAGTTCGCATTAAATTGTTCTTGGAAATCAGTATGGTTTCAAATTCTAAGGAATCTCTAGGTATTCTATTTGCCTATCACTCATAGGCATAATGTATAACGAGATTAGGTTTATACATTGCCTAGGCATTTTATGTAATGCCAAAGGCTCACTAGGCAAAGTAAATTGCTTTCAGAATTGATTCCATCTGGTGGTAAATTCATGTAACAAGAATATAAACATAGTATAACTTGAAGTTCTGAATTGTTTCGATCTATAAAAAGTCAATAAAAGTACTGTATGTCAGGTATGGCAAAAATTTTGTGGATTAAAATCATTGTAAAATACCATTATTTAAACATGACATCGACGATTTGTAGGAAGTTATCCGAAAATAAAATTTTACATTACTATTCCCTGCATATAGAGCTGGATATAAACAATGGCTGTAGTATCATGAAGAAGAGCTTTTCTGCAAAATTATAAGGAAACAAGGACCATTCGTAAATTCTGTGGTGGATCGTCCTATTCCGCGGCAACCTTAATCGTACGTCAAATAATATACAATTTTTAATCAAAAGTATGGTGAACAAAAATGTATACCTAGTTTAATATGTTTTCAGTAGTACTTAATATTTCGTTTAAGATTATTAGAAACAAGAATGAAGCAGCCCTTAATGTTATGACCACACGTTTTGAAATACGTGCATTTAGGTACTAAAACAACATTTATATTATTATTTATTAATATTATGACTTTATGTTATGTACTTTATATACATTGTTTATCAAAAGCAAACTCTTGAAGTTCTGGTTATTTCTTTTGAAACATCGTCTAAGTGATTCTATACTCGTCTTCTTATACTGTCTACCGATAGGTAGAGATGATGCTAGATGATGCTAGAGATACTAGATATAGTATTCAACTTTGTACACAATGCCTAGGGGCTAGGCATTCCATAAAACTAGGCAAAGGACATATATACGATCATTGTTATTTTATACTTTGTCGAAATTCACAAGGCATTACACAGATTGCCCCGGCATTCTGCAGCATGCGGAAATATACGCGTTGCCGCTAACATACATGGCCATTCCATTTGAATAACTGAATATTTTCCGCGGTGTTTAATTAAATACAACATCCAGTATACAAAAAATATTCGTTGCTATTAAGATGACAGAATTATCAACCCCTGCGACTTTAATGACTGACCAGAACAATATAATAAATTATGGAAAAACTACATGAAACTATCAATTCAGTGACGATAGAGCGAGACGGAGACACTTCACGAATTTAATACGCCAGTGAACTCGGGTCTGGTAAAAACCAGGTAAAAACAACTTTTTCTAAGCGGTCGGAACGATGCGTGTTGACCGTTAAGTGGGGTTACACGAACGTTCTTTCAGCGGTTAAACGCCTATGTATTTCTTCCGTTTATAAAAAAATCTACGGGTCGCCCGCAACGTTTCACCCGTCCGTGTAACCATAGCCTTAAGTTCGCCAACGTTTCAACACCTGTAGCTCTCGGGGAATCTTAGTTTTAATTTCATTTGACAAAATTTTCATATTTAATCTTCAATTACAACGCTCATCATTTAAATATTTTTCATATAGTATCACCTAAATCAAATAATTTCACATAATGTTTCAACATGTCGCAATATTTCTTTAATGTCATTAACGGTAAGTCACAAAGAATTTTCTAACCTATAAAAATATCACATGTACTAATTGTTGATTTGTATTGATTGTAGCTGGTCTGAAGATGGGTGTAAAAACCCGAAATTAATAACCAAAGATTAAAATAAAATTAAATAGTTTGCAGAAGAAATCCTGTTTTATTTCTTATATATTCATCGATTTATTGATTGATACATTTGTGATAGATACATACGTTGTTATTTCAAGAAATAAAGCTGAGAAAACAACACTTACCAGGTAAAGAAAGACCATTTTACAATAAATACAACACAAACGTCTAGTGGCAAATTTACACTACACTTGCACTTGAAATTACTTGAATGTACTCGAAAATTAGCAAAATTTCGACGGAGTTGTCACCCGGTGTACGGACACGACGCGTATATTTCCAAAACTGCATCACGTTAGAGCCTGAGTTCGTGTAGCCTTTGAAAAGGTTTTTGAGACACTGATAAGCGGTGGGGCGGGTCGCACGCAGGTATATAACGGTAATTTGAAACGCGAATGTAGGAAATGCATACAGAAAATTCTTTTAGAATGTTTTGAGATATTATGGTATTGGAAATTGCAGAAGCGAATAGTAGGGCATTACAAAACGAATTTGATGAGATAAAAATTATTCACTGTGCAGCAAATTTAAACGTTTTGTTTATTTCCTTACTTGTGATGGTATATTTCTATTGGTCTATGGCCACTGATAACTGATAACATGATAACCCTAAAGCAAACCGTTTGTGTCTATAACGTTTGGTTTAGAATTAATAAAATAATTCGTTTTTGTTAATAAATGCGTATTTTATATGACTATTTTATTTTATGGAATTACATATTGCTAAATCAAACTGAATTTCAATTTTATTTGATGTGTGACGTCATCAACATACTTTTTCCGTCGATCGTTTATTTATGAGTCAGTTTAGTGAATAGGAAGTCGTTTATTAAACAACTCTATTAAGGGGGAGGTCCAACAGCTGATCGATAGAGACTTGGCTGTTTTTGATAAGTTTAGAAAAATCAGTCGAGAATTGGTCTTTGCGTGGGGATGTCGACGTTTTCGCTAAAGCTACTTTGGAACAAGATAGACTTCGCCGACGTGCGGTCAACATTATATGATCTAACGTCTTTCTAACGCTGTTTCAATTTATTTTTGCACACGTAATCAGGCTGTCTAGTGATTCTTTACGCTTGCCAACATAACATGGTAACTCTAAAAATTACTGTGATAAATTGTTGACATAACCGTGACATAACCAATGTATGTTGAGCATTTGAGATATTTATCATATATTTATATGATAAATAACTTCAACATTTGTCTACGATTTATGAAGTGATATCTGCAAAAACACACGTACTATGAATATGTGGAATATTTGAAAGTGTATTGAGATTATGTGCCCATATATCTCCTAAAAACAAACCCCGTACCAATAACTTTTGTCACAGATTACTTTTTCTTGGTACGATAGAGTAACGAAGACTATCGTAACGTAACTAACAAACTAAATGTAGTTAATATAGTCTTTGTTGCATGGGTCGATATTACATACGTATGTACATTAACAGCACAGGGATCTGATGACGTATAAGAAAAACAAAACACTTAATAAATTATTTTTTATTTACCAATTTGTAATTCATATATTATTTATAAAAGACAATTAGACAACATAAGCTTTATAATATTATATAGCTTTATTAATATTATATTATAATATCAAAATCACAAAAATGTTGATCCTCGCTATCATCAGACCACACGTATACGGGTCATAATGCTTGTTTGGTTCTTCGGGGCTAATTGCAATACTATCTGCGGTTTGTTGTCTTAAACGTAATTCTCCATACATTTTGCACTTGAGAAGAAGAACATCTGGAGTCAGTGGTTGACAAGTCGACTATGTCCCATTATACATTCCTCATATAATAATGTTATAGAGGTCTTCCAGTAATATTACCAAAAAAATTGATAAAAAATCGGTAATCTTCAGCATACCTCGATAATTTGATAGTCAGTTCATGGAAATTATGAAAATTAGTAATCACATCTCTTGTCTAGAAATCCTCTTCGATCAACAAAATAGTACGTAAGGATTTTGATTCCTCGTAATGTGATTTGAATCCAATTACAAAACCCGTAATGAGCTTCTGCATCATACCATACTTGGAGCTTGAATACTCTGGTAGTAGAATTGATAAAACAGCACTGTTTATATGGATATTCTGCTAATTAACCTAACAATTGACATGGAAATTTTAATAAAATAATAGTATACTTCTTTAGGCACAAACCTGATTGATGTCTGATATAATAGTAGAATTTTTATGTAATCTCCTAATTTCGATTAGAATACTTCTTTGTGCAGTGTTCCCAAGTTTTCTACATTTTCAGATTATATCTGATTTGTAGGTTAGAACTCTCGAAATCGGTCCCAGTAAATCGTGCAGTAAATATAAATGTGAATTTTAGCGAGTTACAGCCTTTTTTTGTGGTATATGGTAGATAGAGATATTACTATCTTCCTATTACTATCTTCGTCTAATGACGTCTAGTTCTCGACAACATCGTAGATGGCCACACTGTCCAGCCTCGAACTTGGATGGAAAAATTGGGAAAATACGACGCCGATTTTTCAAAGGTGTGGCTTTATTTCTTTTTATTTATTGGAATTTTCACAAATATTACATTGACGTAAACTGAAACTACGGCGGACTTGACACAAAAAACATAATTGAATTGTTATTCCTGAAATCACGACATCCAATTATACGTCTAATTTGAGCAGCAATTGTTTAAAATTGGGCAGGGGTATAATAAATATCGAGCAAGTCCGACCAAGAAGAGTTAATTGGGATTGTTGTAATCTCATAAGATGCTATCATTATTCAATAATAAACCCACACGAGCACTAAACAGTTTGAATAATTGGACCAATAGGGGCCCACCAGAACAGACCTGAAGTTAGGCTGAACCAGCCTCTTAATGCACGATTTCTATTAATGCATGATTTGTTATACCCAATCACACGACGTAAAGACGTCGTTTGATTGGTGAATCGAACACATGTGAAATGAAACCTTCGAATCAAAACATACCGCCCTCTAGAACTGTCAGTGTCAAATTGCCTAAATTGTCATATAACCTAAAAAGACATTGGCGAAGAAAAATCTATGTAGATGACGTTAGAAGAATACGATAGACGAAAAAATTTTGTAACCAACTCGAATATTAAACGGCGATTAATGATGTCGTTAATTAACGCGCTGGCTACGCTCGAGCGTTAAACAGTCTCGATCATTAATCGCTCTTTTTAATATACTTGGTTAAATAACTATTAATGGCAACCCTCGATTTTTCTTGTTGATCTGATCCTGTAACTGTGTAACATAACAAAGCGTAACAAATATATGGCCTTAACATTAAGCCGGGGCTTCACATTCGTCCAGGCACATGACTTTATCATACCATATATAAAATTAATAGTGTAGCTGCATGAGATTCTATTTGATCGAGATAGGTCGTGTCTGCATTAAAATACAAGTAGTTAGTCAGGATTTGACAGATATTTTGATTCTATTGACAGTAGGTATCGTCAAAACATCAGCTTTTGACAATATCCTGGCTTACCAGTTTTATATTAAAATTTTGAAATATTAACGCAGGCACGACCGATCTCGATCAAATAGAATTTGCTCATGCAATTTGTACAAAATTTCCTCTACATTAATTTATTATTTAACTATTTTGACGAAATGACAGAAATTGCGGCTCATTTGCAGAATCCTTGAAAAAAGCTTAAATAAACATCCAGTTCGTTTGGACCCTTTAAAAAATTTTTTGAGATTTTAGCTAAAATATGACAAAACGAAAACGTGACAGTTGATCGCGGAAAGTCGACCATGAACGAGCTGCTCATCGAGACTTGTGCAGTGGTCAGTTCGGTTTTTGGTGCAATTTTAGCACAAAGGATGAATCGGTTGCCCGAACCGAAAAAAAAAATCTGATGTGGCCAGGCACATGACTTTATCATACTATATATAAAATTAATAGTTTAGCCGCATGAGACTCTATTTGATCGAGATCGGCCATGCCTGCATTAAAATAAAACTACTAGAACTAGACAGATATGTCGATTAAAGCTGCGTTCGGATATTGTACTCCGTTGACACCGGGTACACCGTCCAAATGACACTTACGTGTTATTGGATGTAAAAAGTGTAATGCAATATGCGAACGCAGCTTATATTGACAGAAGTTATTGTCAAAACATTAGCGTTTGACACCAAGACTACCTACTGCCATTAGAATAAAAAAATCTGACAAATCCTGGCTACTAGTTTTCATGCAGTACGACCGATCTCGTAGAAATAGAATTTGCTCATGCAGCTAAACTATTGATTGTACCAAAAAATGTCATTGTAATAAACTATTCAGAACTTCCTCATCTTTAATTTATTATTTAACTATTTCGACTAAATTCCAGAAATGGCGGCTTATTTGCAAAATCTTTCAAAAATGCTAAGACTATAGCTATATTCATTGTATTACAAATTACATATTTGTTTGCAATTTCGATTTGCGACCCCCCAGCGTCTTCCCGGTAAAGCCATCTATTGTAAGCTATTTATTATGTTCAGATTTGAAGCAAGCCTTCCGGCATACCAGATATTATACAGATGTTTACAGAAAATAGCAAACATTTGGTCCTCTCTGTCTGCGCCATTCTGTCGTATTAATATCTCCTAGGCTTGCTCTGGCGCGGTTCTGTGCTATTATTGTACCCCGTTCGATCTGTCCGCGTTCCCGGTTTGATTGATTCCTTTGTTATCGGCTACCCATTTATAATGTCGAATGTGATTTATTGTCGTATTTGTATCTCGAACTCTGCGGGGTTTCATGCACAGTGAAGTTAGTTGCCGCTATTTGTCTGGAAAGTGACGTTTAAAATATACAATTTTTTCCAAAGTGATTTGTAAAAACTTTTGATAGCTAACGTATTTAAAAACAAGACTGAAAGTTAAGAAATGTAATTAACATAAATTTACATCTCTTATTTTTGCCAGTATTATACATTTAATGGAGCCAGTAAACTGAATGTCCAAATAATATTCCAATTATCATTGCTGATGTTCTTGTCCACCTTAGATGTCCATAGCATTTCCAGATAGGTTTTCTCATTACAGTATTAACGTCAAAATGTTATGCTTACATTTCAGCCTACTTCGACTACGTCATATAATTCACAAATAACATCCAATTTATACAAACATAGAATTAAGACTGGTCATACGATTAATTACAAAGATGTCGTTTATTACACAGATGCCACAAGGGCTTCAAACTTGATTTGCTCGAACAACTTGAAATAGAACGACATAAAAAATCTCCACACATGCTAATAAACGATCAAGTTGAATTCCAATACAAACCCTTATTTACTTATTTTTAGCTCATGTCCTTTGTTTGCTCCTTAAGAGGCTGGTTCAGCCTAACTTCAGGTCTGTTCTGGTGGGCCCCTATTGGTCCAATTATTCAAACTGTTTAGTGCTCGTGTGGGTTTATTATTGAATAATGATAGCATCTTATGAGCTTACAACAATCTAAATTAACTCTTCTTGGTCGGACTTGCTCGATATTTACTATACCCATGCTCAATTTTAAACAATTGCTGGTCAAAATAGACGTATAATTAGGTGTCGTAATTTCAGGAATAACAATGTAATTATGTTTTTTGTGTAAAGACCGCTGTAGTTTCACTTTACGTCAATGTAATATTTGTGAAAATTCCAATAAATAAAAACAAATAAAGCCACACTTTTAAAAAATCGGCATCGTATTTTCCCAATTTTTCCATCCATGTTCGAGGCTGGACAGTGTGGCCATCTACGATGTTGTCGAGAACTAGGCGTCATTAGACGAAAATAGTAATGGTTCTATCTCTATCTACCATATACCACAAAAAAAAAGGCTGTAACTCGCTAAAATTCACACATTTATATTTACTGGGACAGATTTCAAGAGTTCTAATCTATAAATCAGATATAATCTGAAAATGTAGAAAACTTGGGAACACTGCCCAAAGAAGTATTCTAATCGAAATTAGGAGATTACATAAAAAGTCTACTATTATATCAGACATCAATCAGGTTTGTGCCTAAAGAAGTATACTATTATTTTATTAACAACTCCATGTTAATTGTTAGGTTAGTTAGCAGAATATACATATAAACAGTGCTGTTTTATCCATTCTACTACCAGAGAATTCAAGCTGCAAGTATGGTACGATGCAGAAGCTCATTACTGGTTTTGTAATTGGATTCAAATCACATTACGAGGAATCAAAATCCTTACGTACTATTTTGTTGATCGAAGAGGATTTCTAGACGAGATGTGATTACTAAGTTTTATAATTTCCATGAACTGACAATAAAATTATCGAGGTATGCTGAAGATTACCGATTTTTTGTCAAATTTTTTGATATTATAATATAATATTAATAAAGCTATATAATATTATAAAGCTTATATTGTCTAATTGTCTTTTATAAATAATATATGAATTACAAATTGGTAAAAAAAGAATAACTTATTAAGTGTTTTGTTTTTCTTATACGTCATCAGATCCCTGTGCTGTTGATGTACTATCCGCGCCAAAAAAAGTCGTATAGCTAAGTTTGACATCATGTAAGTCTGGCTTGTCAACTTGACAGTTGGTGCATGTTTCATCCCTATGATTAATGTCAGAATGACAGCGTATAGGTTATAAAAGAACCATTTACAAAGCTACAAGGTGTACGACTTTTTTTTGGCGTGCATAGTACATACATAATATATGTAATATCGACCCATGCAACAAAGACTATAGTAACTACATTTAGTTTGTTAGTTAGTTACGATAGTCTTCGTTGCATGGGTCGATATGTATATGTTTTTCAGTAGCTAGGCATAAGAGTGTATTATCGGCTGAGAAATGAGTGCATAATCTATCGTACCAAGAGTAAGTAATCTGTGACCAAAGCTATTGATACGGGGTTTGATTTTTAGGAGGTATAAATGTTTATGGGCATATAATCTCAATACACTTTCAAATATTCCACATATTCATAGTACGTGTGCGTGTATTCATAGTACGTGTGTTTTTGCAGATATCACTTCATAAACCGTAGACAAATGTTGAAGTTATTTATCATATAAATATATGATAAATATCTCAAATTCTCAACATAGGTTATGTCACGGTTATGTCAACATTTATCCATAAGTTATCACAGTAATTTTTAGAGTTTTCATGTTATGTTGGTAAGCGTTGCAAATAATCACTAGACAGTAGACAGCCTGATTACGTGTGCAAAAATAAATTGAAACAGCGTTCAAGACGTTAGAGCATATAATGTTGACCGCACGTCGGCGAAGTCTATCTTGTTCCAAAGTAGCTTTAGCGAAAACGTCGACATCCCCACGCAAAGACCAATTCTCGACTGATTTTTCCAAACTTATCAAAAACAGTCAAGCCTCTGTCGATCAGCTGTTGGACTTCGCTCTTAAGCGGACCTATCGCCGTCGCCCTCCGCTGCCACCACATAGTATACTCCTTTATATTTTTGCTTCGCCGGTGCATCTGTTCAAGTCGTTGCGTCCCCCACCTGTTATTAATATTTTTCGTCATATGATTTATTTTGTTAACATTTTGCACGAGTTTCGTTCTCCTGTAACCACCTTTGTTAATGTGCGCTCTTATTCTTTTGGATTGTTTTCGGCGTTGATTAATTGTAGTGTGTTAATTTTACAATATGTGTCCATTGAAGATGATGTGCCCATTGTCTCGTACGCAGTTTTATATAGTTCCATGCTGAATTTTGACAGTAAGTTTCTTTTTTAATTTTTTTTTTAATTCTTCTAAAGGCTGATTACCTCGGATGTTGATTCTCATTGCTTTCTGTTTGTTATTTTAGTTTACTTACACTGAAGATGGCGAGAGCCGAAACATGTATGTAGCATTTGAATAAATAACTTGCAAAGTTTCAAAAGGCTTTAATTTCATACTTTATTTAATATTACGTTTTCCGTCCCCAATTGACAGATTCTATTCATTCCCAAGACTACACTTACGTACATTGTTAGACATCCTAAAAGGTTTTTTTTACGAGTCACAAACGTTAATCACATCATTTTCGGACGTTAACCCAAAATGTCGAATATGTTACGAGAAACCCAGCAAATTGTTTCGTTTTTGCCACTGTGTAATATCTTCTGTTTTCTGGGACATTCCCGCTCTTTATTAGTCTAGAGTCTAGACAATCTAGATTAAATGTGAATAACTTGGATATCCTTACTTATTTCACAAAGAGGGCTATGCCTTGGGGGGACTGCACTAAAAGCTGACTTCCCACGTCAAACACCGGTATCACAAATTGCATATTCAACAACTCCGAACAAGTATGAACAGTTTCGACTGTCGGTACCTACCCATTACATGCGAACGGTATATTTGCTGTCACAATGAGATACATGTATAACAACTGTGCCTGCCACCAAAACTGTATTATCAAGCAGGTCACGAACAGCCGCCGCTTTATTAACTACAGCGAAGGCTATGTATGTACGCTTTGTCTTTATCACCAGAACGGGGTATACGTTTCGACATCTGCGGGCAAATATGAAGTTTTATCATAGAATCCATCATGGTTTACATGGTTTCTGTTGCCTTTGTGTTCCACGTGGGTTACGTAATCAGAAGCAGTTCGTGATAATTTTATTGTAACGTTCTACAAAACAAAAATAAAATATTTCTTCCACCGCCATTTTTAAAACGGGGTATACGTTTCGAGATCTGCAAGCAAATATGAAGTTTTATCATAAAATCCATCATGGTTTACGTGGTTTCTGTTGCCTTTGTGTTCAACATGGGGTACGTTATCACAAGCACTTTGGTGATAATTTTGTTGTAACGTAAACATAAAATATTTTGCGCCTCCGACCTTTTTAAAATGAGATTAATTTAGCTTACAGTGTATTATTTATTATTTGAATTACAGAGATTATACCGGGTGGTCGTTTTAACTTAAGACTCATAAATATGTCGAGAAATATGCATGGTACGACAAAAGTGTTTTAAATAAACTTGTAGGACGCAAAGAAGGAAATGAGATGGCGATATCAGTTTCATTGCAGATGGCGCTGCAATCGGTGAAAATGAGGTTAACTTCATTTTTTTAAATGGGAATACCCAACTTTTTTATCAAATTATGATTTTTCGCTAAATAAGAAGAATCTTTTGTCTGATTTTTTTTCTTGCGATGCATTTTTTATGTCCTTCGTTATGCACATACCTTCATACGTTATACCATGAGTAGACATGAGAGTCGGGGCTTGTATGCCAGACGGCGAGCGCATCCCATGCAGTGGCAGCGGTTGTAACTACCGCAGACGCCACAAACTTCCATCGTCAATAACTTTTGATAGATACATCGTACGAAAAAAATGTTCAAGCAAAGGATTGTTCTTATTTAGCGTTAAATCATAATTTGATAAAAAAAAGTTGGGTATTCAGATTTAAGAAAATGAAGTCTTTAATTTTTAATGGATAGCACCTTTTTTGTTACAAAACAAAGTAATCAAATAGCTGCGTACATGCTGAGATAATCAAATGCAAAGAATTGTACGTTGCGCGCAACGCGCGCGTATTACTATATATACGTCCCTCTAATCGCACGCTTCCCCCATCACTCGACCAGCCTAGCGCGCGCGGCCGTTTTCGTTCATGTTCTCAGTAGTTTATTACTCACTTAAACGGGTCTTATCGAAAAATCAGACGTTTTGTTGCTGTTCACGTCTAGTTTCCAAATCCGTTTTTTAAATTGCAATCGGACGATCTCAAACGCATCCTGCTCTCCGCAAAAATATTGCCAAAAAAAATTCAAATGTGAATTGTGCGAAAACTATTAATCCGTCCGAATCCAGGTTTTGCACACTTAAAGTACATGAAAATATTCAAAAATTGCGGAGTTATAAATTTAAAAAAAAAGCAAAATTTTCCGGCGTTTCCAGCTTTTCTCCGGTTCTAATTATCCGATCGGATCGTTTGACCTGTCATTCTCTTCGTAATTAAATTCTCTGCTGTTCATCCCGTTGCACCATTAAGATTGGTTCAATAGTTTTCATTTTACAATAAAAAAAAAGTAAAAAAGCGCGATTTTTAGTTGATAACAGGCGACTTCCTGCTAGTCTTTATGTCAAAAAAGCAATCATTTGTAGCTCTATTGCGTGGCTTATCTACGGACTGTTCCACGTGACTTGGGACCGTCGGCGTCGGCTTCCTATTATTTTGCTACTATTTATTTACTATTTTTGTGACGAAATCAGCCATTTTCTGCTCTATGACCTGGTCTAGCTGTAAATTGCTTTCTCGAAAGTAAAGTGAATCCAAACTAATTTTGTTGTCTTTCTATTGCTTGTTAATTTGCAATTAAGAATTTTTATATGATGGTCGATACTGTTGCCTTTTAACTGTTCATTAATTTGCCCCTTGTGCATTTTTATTATAGGCTTGATTAACACGATTCAATATAGTTATTTTTCTGTGTTCAGTTTTAGTTATATTAATTTGCATTGTTTATTAAGCTTATTTGTTTTATAAATTATTTAATAATGGTTTTATTAACTTACACTACTGAACAAATAAGGATATATTCATTGCACTAAATAACAACGAAATATAGACGAAAGACCCAGATTTTCTCCAATGAATTGTTAAACAACGCAAGTCAGAAAATGGTTACATTAATTCTGCGAGTAAAATAATAATTAATCAATAATCATATAATCACTTTTTTAGGATCTTTGCCACCAAAGATATGGGTTTGATCTGAAAAGGCCAATGTATTTATTAATTGCCAAACAATTGCAAAAAACTATTACATGCTTGCCAATTGATGCGGTTTGAAAAATAAGGCATGGTACAGAGTTGAGAGCATTAAATGTTTTAGGGGCTTAACAGTAGGGCAATTGAGTCGAGTTGAAGGGGGCGAAAAAACAGTGTCGCGTCAAGTTTACCAATCAATCTGACAGACGCAGTAGCCGGATCCATATTTAAAGAGTTGTATGTCAATTATTGGAAACGGAGGCCACTCGGACATGGTCGACATTCATCAATCAGCTGCCCATACATCCACTTTATCCGATTGCCGTAACTGGATCATTAATAATTTTCGTTTGCTGTGTTAATTTGCCGTACCCACGTGTCTCTTTCATATTGTCTCAATTGTTTCTTTGGTTTTGTCCCAATTGTTTCTATGATATTTATATTTATAAATTATAATATGATATATTATAATTTTACGTACGCAACTGCTATACAGTGTCCTACTTTTTTTCCCGAAAAACTCTCTTTAGATAGTAAATGTCATAGGGAGTAAAACAATTCATATAAACTTATTTGTTGTTTCAACTCCTAAAAATATTACAGCCATTTCAAACATTAACAAAACCATATTATAAAAGGCTACAATTTTTTAAGGAAACTTTTTACCCAGAATGACCTGTACTTTCGAAAAAAAAATCGTTTCATATTAATTAATTTTTTTCTGCATTTATCTATTCAATTTATTTTTTTACATTGCTTTCTTCGTTTGATGTGTATTATTTATTTACATTTTCCAAGTCCATATAAAAAATATTTCTCAGTATGAAAATAAAAATTCAAAAAGCATATATATAAACAACGTATATATATTTGCGGGACAAAATTATAAGAAACGATATTTAATTAGTTCAAATAAATTGTCTGTAATTAGTGAAAGAATTTGTTTTTTATTAAAAAATTGTTGTTTGAGTTAAGTCGTCAAATGTACCCGAGCGTAATATAAAAATGAGGATGTGCGTACTGTTTATAGTGTCTGTGTAATATGATAAATTACCAAATAGTAACACAAATCTATTTGCCCAATAGTCCAATCATTTGGCAGTATTCATATTTCCCGGGCATTATAAGACGACCGTAATTTTTACCCATTAAATTAGTGTCCTAGTACAGTGTATTATATAGATATTATAGTTTAGTTTGTTACTTTTTCCGTCGATCGTGTATTTATGAGTATGTTTACTGAATATAAAATCATTTAATAAAAAGTTCTATTAATGCACGATTTCTATTAATGTATGATTTGTTATAGTCAATCAAACGACTTCATTATAGCCAATCGAACATACGTAAAATAAAACCATCCAATCAAAACATTTTGTTATCTATAGGCACACGGCCGAGAACTGTCAGTGTCAAATTACATAAATGGTCATATAACCTCCAACGACATCGACGAATAAAATCTATGTAGGCGCCGCCAGAACAATACGATCGACGAAAAAATTTTGTAACCAACTCGAATATTAAACGGCGATTAATGATCTCGACAATTAATGCACTCGCTAATCGTTCGTGCGTTAAACAGTCTCGATCATTAATCGCTCTTTTTAATATACTTGTTGGTTAAATAACTATAAACTACGTAAATATTTACTATTTAAGTTAACAGCCGGTAGCAACCCCTATTTAAAATATATGTTGTAGTTGTCGTTCAGATCATCACAAAACCTTGTGAAAAGTTGCAGCTTGAAAAAAAAAATGTATGGATCAAATAAGAAATACTAGTGTAACACCCTTAAGGTCTTAAGGACCTATATAGTTTTCAGTTTTTCAATCTATTGCTTACCTATTGCAAAAAAAAACTATTCTCGTCTTTAAATCCAGCGGATGTAGTATCAATAGAGATGTTAAATTACCGCGGTAATATATGAAGCCCGTGTTAATCTTATAGGCAATATAACAGCGTAATTTACCGATATATTACACCATAAGATTAACATGGACTCCATAAATTACCGCGGTATTTTAACATCTCTAAGTAACGAAGTAAATGGAAAGAATCAACTAATTTTACTAGTAATGTTGTTTAGAATTATTGTGCGAAAACCTTAAATATACACTTTATGAAAAGCAATAATAAAAATGTTTATAGATTGTAACCGACCAGACTCACACATAAATAAACATAAATTAATTCATTTTGAAAGCTTGTAGCTAATGGAGAAAAAGTTCTAACGCTTGTCAAAGTTAGCTTCTTTGACAACTAACTCAATACATTAAATGACATTGAACTATGCATTTACAACTCAATACAAGCAAGAAAACGCAATTGTCAATATGTTGTCTGTTTTCACATAATCAGTCAGCAAGAAAAGTAACGGGAGTCTTTTTTTAAGATTTTTATATTCTTTATGTAATTAATTACCATATAAAAAAGCAAGGTTTTCCGTTAAAAGTTCATGATTTGTCTAGTGTTCCGGCATAGGAAAAGTTTTTGAAATTTAGTTAGGAACAAACAGAATTAAATCATTACGTATGCGCCTCCGCCAATTTGTAAAAACCTATTTTCCGATTTATTCCTCCTTATTTCCCCTAAAATTTGCTTATATCCGATCGAAACCCGTAATTCCTCAAAATCCTACCTTAACCTCCAAAAGAATTCGCCTAAATCCTTCAAAAGAAAAATAAAATCCCGCACCCTTTGCCTAAATCCCAGATTACCAAAACCAAACACGCAAGATTGCCTGCTGCGGATCCATGACACCCGGTGACGGCTCCACCCTGTGACGTAACGCCACCGGTTTTCCTCCGTCGCCATAGAAACCAAACCCGCAGTTTCTCCTACGTAACGTAGGTCGGTTCGCTGCTACAGATCGAGAGTGTTTACAGCGCTACGCTTCTACTGCTGCTGCCCCCTATCTATTCGATATCGGACAAATTTATGTTTCGTACGATGGTGCCTAATAACCTCGTTGGAATGGATTCTGGGAACCGTAGTGTCCGTGGTCATGTTTCGCAAAATAGCGAAGAGGGGTTGTGGTGGTTGTTATCGCCCCTTCGCAACTGGGTGGGGTTCACCCCGGATGATTGCGGTTTCGTTTTCGCCGATGTTGTGATTTGGAAAACAGGTTTGTGGAGTAGTATGTCGTTGTGCCGTGATTTTCAATGGCTGTTTTGAATAGTTGGATACAGATTAGAAGATTTCTTTTTAGTAATAATAATAATCTAATAACTGCAATTTACCTTGCATTTTGTGATTCTAAAAAGGTGCGTACTATGCGCATGTGTTTTTTGAATATCCCACTTTCTATCGGTCGGACAGTATTAAACCAATTTAGGCCGTATAATTCTCTACAAAAAAGGAATAACATTATTTTCGTACGGCCAGGCGCTTTGAAACTTAAAATTCAGGGCAACATCACAGGGTAAGAAACTGAAACCCACATACAGAAAAACATTGTAAGGTAAAATCAAAGAGAAAACATTTTTCAAATTGTGCGTGTTTTCCAAGTTATCTGAATATCACTTTAAAACCAGTCAAAAATAGACCGATAATTTCAAGAAGCGTACAATACGTCGCACAGTTATTGTGATGTTTAGGTATTATTTGTGGAATAAGCCTGTGTTTGGGTTTTTATTATATTTTCTTTTTGTCAAACTTTTACTTGAGATTGCTCGGAAAGAAACCAAAAGTTGCAAACTTGTTGCTTTTTCATTTTAACTAATAATATTCTGTAGTGGCGGGGTTAAAATTTGTACTTGTTATATAAGTCACCCTTGTATAGTGTGTGTATTCATATCATTTAGGTAGGGGTATGAAACAGGCCTAAAATTATGTGATTATGAAATACCACTTTGCACATGTATTTGACTAAATACAGGTCTAGTAATGTAAATGGTAATATTGCAACGGTAATTTAGGTAATATTACATAAAGTTATCGAAGGTAGATTTTGATACATGTACCGCAAAAATATTACCGGTAATTTAAGTTATATTACCGATAATTTATATAATTTCCTGTAATTTACGTATGTATGTAGGTTATTGAGGCTGGGAAGTCCCAAAGCACCTAGGCCCCACTGGACCCTTTGTGCAAACCTCATGTGCTCACTCTGGGCTCGCAAACCAGCCCAGGCTCTGGGCAAAAGTTGCGAGGCAAGATAGAGGAGCATTGCGTATTCTGTCCATGGTAGGCCAGGGGTCCCCAAGAGCACTTACCCTATGGTCTTCTAGGGCGGGGCATTCGCACAAGATGTGTCTTACCGTCTCCTCGTCCTGCGAACAAGCTCGGCAGGTGGACGTGTCGTTCAGTCGCATGTTGAACATATGCTTCCGTACTTTACAATGACCCGTGAGTAGTCCAGTAATGAGTCGGAGCTTACCTCTGGGAAGTTCAGAAAATTTCCTGGCTGTCGTAGTGGATGGATACCTGAGTGTCTCCTTGGCTAACGAGCAGCCTGGTGTGGTACCCCACCTGTGAGTGAAGCTGCTCTGGGTAATATCCTTCACCATGTTCCTTAGGGCAGTGTTTGAGGGTAGAATGACGGGTTCAGGTGCAACGGCTGTTTGACCAGCAGCTCTTCGTGCTAGTCTATCAGCGCACCGATTGCCTCCATTGGTTTTTGAGTGCCCTTTAATCCAGCTGATGGTGATGGTATTTTTCCTGGCTGCCTCTACCAGGGAGTTGTGACAATCCAGTACGAGCCCCGATGTGAAACGACACCGTTCAAGAGCCAGAATGGATTGTCTGCTGTCAGTGAATATCACTATGTTTTTGCCTGACTTGTTAGATTGACTAATGATGTCTGAGGCTGTTTTAATGGCGAAAAGTTCCGCCTGTGTGACAGAAGGGAATTTACCAAGCGGGATCGACCGTCGAACCTGGAAGTCGTGCGAGAAGATGCCTGCGCCTGTACCGTTCGGTCTCTTGGAGCCATCCGTGTAGATTTTCAGGCTCTTGCTGAGATCAGCCTCCAGGGCTGTGGTGTGGGTCAGATATGGTTTCTGTAATTTACGTAATGTTAACAAGGAATTTACATAATGTTACCGGTAATCTTCTAAGTTATTAAAATTACAGGTAATTTATCTGCACTGTAAGATTTACCGCTGATTCTTAGAGTTTTCAAATTACCGAAAATTTAACATCACCGTATTATTACCGGAAATGTTACGGTAATATTACCGGTAATATTAAATTTTTTTAAATTACCGGTAATTTAACATCATTTTAGAGGTTTCACTTTTTTCCCACTTTTCTATAAAGTAAATATAAGCAAAACCTTTCGTTTAGACCTAATTGCTTTTTCAAATACTTTCAATACTTTCAATACTTTCAATAGTTTCAGTCCTTTCAAACATTAACAAGATATAAAAGTATAAAATAAAATACATATCAAACATTGCGGAAACGAAGAACACCATGAGTACTCATTCAACAATCAAAATTAAATTTATTTTAGAAAAGTCTTCCCTTTACTGTCCGAAATTTCGTACATTTGATATAATATACATAAATGAAAATTTATAAAATGAATTGACCATACAGTTTTTTGCAATAATGGTCAAATGATGGTCATAATATGACATATTTGCTTTAAATGCTTTTTGACGTATTTAAGTATTGATTATTATTAAATATTTTTTGCGTCAGCTGGTGGAATCATTTGTCGGTGTTATTAAGTTCGTCGCCATATACATATATTAGATTTTGCTCTTGGTTATATGTCATTATAGAGGCGCAGGAAAACAATTGGCATAAAATAAGTCTGCCTGACATATTTATTAGTTTTGATTTCCAGAATATACCAAAAGTAGTGATAACTGCATGGGGGTGGTATATCATATCAGAACCTATGTCTGTGTGTTAACAATGAATAGATTTTAATAAGAAACAACATTTGTTTTAAAGGATTTTTTTCTAAATTACACGTTTCGCGAAATAAACCATAATGAGTTATTGCATCTGCATAAGCTGTGATCATGACACAGTTAATAGTTTTGTACTTTATTTCGTAGACCTTATGGTTGAGTAAGATTTTCTTTTTATCTATCAATCTATCCAATAACATCACCCACGACCTAGGTTCTAATTTAAAATTTTGTAAGTTATGACTACTTCCGGTACATTCCGGAAAGTCTTCAGGATTGCTAGTTTTATGCTAGTTTCTTCCCGGATTTCTTTGACTTCTTATAACCAGGGAATAAACCTGGGATAAGACTAGCTATATTTATGGGTATAACAATATGATACCATCTCATTGGAACATGTATTTTTAAAACATTTTACCTACGACCGTATGTGTAAATGTCCCTTACGTCACGGACTGCTTAGCTCGTATAACGCTTATAACAAACGTGTGCTTTTGGCTGTGCGTTTGTGTTTTTAACGCACGACATAATGTCATAATGACAGATGTCGCGCGAATATTTTGATTATTTATTTGTCATTTTTGTCATTGTTGCTTAGATTTTTTTACTATTTCTCGTATATTTACAGCTATCATTATTCTCACTAGGTTTCAGAACTTTACTCTAAATTTGGATCTAAGCGACCCTCAAACTACACTCCATATGTACTAGATTGTTTAGAATTATATAATAGAACTCAAAACAGGAAAATCTTCGGTTTTTGCCATATTTGTAATATTTCACATTGACATAATTTACAAAGAAAGGATTTTAATATAAATTAAATTGGTTTTGTCAGAAAAGCAAAAGTAATGGAAAAAATCGACATCGTCGCAGCCCCCAATATACAAAACATTTATATTACGGCGTTAAATATATTGCCAAGAATCTCCAAATCCTAACATCCAATTACATATATTAACAATTCGAAGCTATACAAACGACGGCAAAAAACAATAAAAACAATCAACCAGAGGCAATTTTAATATATCTCCGGGGTCTAGATTGAGGTTTACTTTTTGAACGGCGATTGTGATCCTTTGTGCCGTTCCGAATGTCGTATTTAGTGAGGCATGCCCCAGAGACCTTTGAGGCAATCACTACGAATGGAGAAGTTTATTAATTTAACTTTGTTGGCGACCTGCGGGAGCTGGCTCACTTGAACGGGCGGACGCAATAAACAATACACGTCGCCGACGTGATCGTGCCCAATGTAATCAAAATTTTGCTCATTGTGTCCCACCGAACGGTAGAACTCTATCGTAAGTACAGGAAATCGAACTCACAATGGGATCGTTCTGAGAGAATTACGGTATCTGTAAAACCAATCAATATGATGTGTCCGGTCCCACATAAAATTGTGCTAAACTTTGATGTACTATAGTTACTGTCCAAAGGAAAATGGTTATTACGTAAACTCGTCAGTAATGTAGAATCAACTAAAGAAGCGGATGATAATTAATCCAGGTGAGGATAATTTTTGGAAAAAACACCTCCGCCTGGATTTGAACCAGGAACCCTCCAATTTCCGGTTGACAGCTCTCTCTTTTGAGCTACAGAGGTAGTGGAAATTTATAGGTTTCATTTGTGACTTCAGGATTTGCAATCCGAATTTCGAATTAAACAAACCCGTCGTGACACCTATTGGGGCTAGATGGAAGTTTGGTAACTAGGAATCGCTAAGTGTTTATTGCTAACAGCTCATACAGATGAATAAATTCAAAGGAAAATGGTTATTACGTAAAGTCGTCAGTAATGTAGAATCAACTAAAGAAGCGGATGATAATTAATCCAGGTGAGGATAATTTTTGGAAAAAAACACCTCCGCCTGGATTTGAACCAGGAACCCTCCAATTTCCGGTTGACAGCTCTCCCATTTGAGCTACAGAGGTAGTGGAAATTTATAGGTTTTATTTGTCACTTCAGGATTTGCAATCCGAATTTCGAATTAAACAAACCCGTCGTGACACCTATTGAATTCACTATATTGAATTGAAGTGACAAATAAAACCTATATTTTATTTTAAGTGAGCTTTTTCCGGTAGCAAGTCTCACTGGAAATGTAAGAATATAATAGAACAACAACTAGGTTGGAAACTACGTTTTCTTCAAAAATGTTCTAAAATAGTTGGATCAAATTTTGTAATCATGTCCACAATTTAACAAATTATTTGAGCGAAACCAGCCCTTTCTCGTTCCTCTAAGAGTTGAACTTGCAAAAAACTGAATTATATACAGATGCTCCATTGTTTACCGTAAAAACAAAAAAAAATCCTTTGGTTAATTTTCTCTCTCAGAGATTTTATGATTTGGAATACTTCAAAGCAAAGAAGATCTGCTTTAATTCAAGTTTCTGCTCAGTTTTGTAAATAATAATCAGAATGATTGGAGAAAATAACATTCAGTTTTATCTTCAATTTTATCTGCATCTTCGGCGGGATATAAAAACAGCCACCTTGTTGGCACGTGCCTTAAAATAACTCTATACGAAATCTACAAATTGAAAACTGTTTCAGCTCCTGTGCTCGCTTAGGTTGCGACGAAAAATGACTATAACATTTTAAAATTCGAGTTTCTACATCAAAAATGAATTTATCAATGCATTCTTTACGCAGATCGATAATATTTCCTGTTTTGTTTTCTTAACAAAGATTTTTTCCATCAGATTTGTATGTGTAAAGAATCAATACTTATTCAGGCTGCCATACTTTTTCCCCGCAACGTTATTTTTTAGAAAACAAATGGCCTAAGTACAATATTTTATATTAACTTATTTGTACTTCAATGTCTTAAGCTACAGCCGTTTGAAATTTAACAAAACAAAGAAAAAGGACCAATAAAATAGATATCAAACAATGCAATACCAGAAAAGTAACACAATCAATACATATTACAACAACAAAAACTTAATAATAAATAAACAAATAAATAAATAAATAAATAAATAAACAAATGAGTAAAAACTGATATTTATAATTTAAGTAAAATGCTACATATGGGCTGATTGGTTTTCTCAATTGCATAAGAAGTTGGAGCCGTTTACAATACGGCACTGTTAATATTTCTAACGGCTGTAACTTTTTAGTCCATATGAAACTTTTATTGACATATACTACCTGAAAAAAAGTTTTGCGAAAAACAATGTGCCACCTGCATATGTGACCGGGAATAAAGACTGACTTCAGGCAGTAAGGTCTGTTTACATTTAGGAATTACCCTAGACATTACAGATTACACTAGACAGCAGTTTATTTTAGCGATTTTTTAAATGAAACATGCCAAATGACAGTAGGTAGGTACTATTTAAATACTGTAAACCAAAGCTCTATTACAGAAATTCTTCAGGGTCACCTAATAAGTACATAAATAATTGCAAAACTCAATGCAACGACTTCGTCGAGATCTACAATTAGCAACGAACGTTAAATTATTCAACCTTTATGGTATTTTATTATTAAGTTGATCCGCAAATCGCATAGTTAGTGTAATTAATGTTTCTAACTTTTACAAAAATTGATCGAGTATTTTCATCCTACGTCAAACTATAGGTGATTAATCTGGTAAACCATCAAACCCTCGGAGTTTTCCTACATAGCAAACAACTCTAAATGACGATAGGTATCATCGACGCCTGGTTATTCAACGCCCGACATCGCCTTAGTCTTTAAAATTATCTTCAATCCGATTGCACTATCAGATTTCTCGTAAAAATATGTCTTATGAACCCGAAATGTTTGAGTTCCAAATGTCTAGTTCCATATTCTAAAGTATAAAGATAAAATCTTTCTTTAGATAATTGGTCACCACAAAACTGTGCAGTATTTTCCCAATTTAACCGCTTTTAGCTACGACTCACATATAATAAGTTCATTGCATACGTATCTATCCCTACCCTGATACACACAGATGATTATGATGACACTAGCTTTGTAAAATAATGACAATTGGTTTGAATAATTACTTCATTATTCAAACGAACTGTCATCATAAAACTAAAGTACTGTCAAGTCTGTCAAAACCGAGGTGGTTGAGTTATTTGACAGTCCGCCTCGCCGCCATCGCCACAAACACATTTATATAGTATATTCCATTACAAGAGCTGTAACTAGCATATTATGTACGAGTGGAAACTTAACATACGATTCGCGGCGAGATTTGTTATTTTCCACGAGGACGTAATATGCGTTACAGCTCGAGTATTGTACATAATTTTACCTACGACCGACAATTTCAATAAATTGAATCAAAAATGATAAACAAATACAGGTAAGGATATTTGACGGTTAACCAATCAATGTATTCGCGCGACATCTATTGCAACTACGGAGAACTTTGTCTGACGTGTCGGCCGAAAATTCCAATACAAATTCAACATAAATTATCACGTGCATGTAATATATGTTACAGCTCGAGTATTTACTTACCTACGACCGAAAATTTCAATAAATATAAATTGTATCAAAAATGACAAATAAATAATCAAAATATTTGCGCGACATCTGCGACATCTTCGTGCGACACCGCACAGCCAAAAGCACGCGTTTATTATAAAGTAAGGGACATTTACACATACGGTTGTAGGTAAAATATGTTATATGAAATGGAATTTATGAGTCATAGATAAACCGTCGTATTTGACTCGCACATAACGCACATAAATCGCCGGCGATTTATATTCTTAATTACGTGCTCGTCAAATAATATACCATTATATCTCTTGAAATAAACGCAGACCACAGTCCCAATACATTATTATCTTTATTATATTTGACATTTGTATACCGCTTGTACACCCATTTGAATATATAACACCTTGTATAATTAATCTTAAAAATCAGCTGTTATAGACGCTTCCAAACTTGTGCTGATTTTATAACTTCATTGACTCGGTTCTAGTTTAGCCTGCTATTACATGGGGATCATTGTCATTTTTATGGTTAAAAAGATTACAGAGATTCGGTATCATTTTCTCCAGATTCTAGTTGTTTATTACTCACATTCCACTCCTTATATTTCATATTTTCCTTAAAATTGTACGCCTTTATTGTCTTGAGAATCGATAAATTAAAAGTCTAATTAAACATTTACAGCTCGACGGAAGGATCCACGATGGGCGGTTCACTGAAAGTCCTGGAGGGGTCGCAAGGAACATCGCAGATGCCATGAATAAACTAGGAAGTCAGCCCAACTTTCTATCGACAATAGGACAGGACAGTGCTGGAAGTATTCTGCAAACGCATTTAAGCCCACAAACTTCAAAATACGTGAGGACAATTCAAGGCGCATCTACGGCCCAATGCGCTGTCATCTTTGATAAGAACGGAGAATGCAAATTTTTAATTGGCGATATGGACATCCACAAAGAGATTTCACCGAAAATGGTAATTATTTTTAGTTATGCTGGTGAATTTTCTGGTCCAGTTCAATTCAACCGCAAAAATTATTACCTGGGCGGTTAAACTAGGTTAATAAGCCTCCAAAACCTTCATTATGTGTATTAAGACGGTTCATAATTTTTAACTCTTAAATTTTTCCTGCGAAATTACTGTGAAATTAGAGATCGATAAAATGTTAACCCATATCGCACGGGGCTAAAAGTATGGCTGGCAATTCTTTCAATGTTGCAAAGTTAAAAACTATCTATTTAATGTTGAACAATTCCTAGTGGTGGATATTAGAACCCCGGACCAACTGGAAGATAGTCGCCCTAACCTCTGGACCGACTCCTGCCAAAAGTTTAACAAGATGGATAAAAATCAGATTCTCACTGACTTGCCAACAAAGGGAACTACCAATTTTGTTAAACTTTGATGTTCAATAACTTTGACATTGAAATGGTTATGGTACTGATTATTCAGAGAATTAATCAGAAGATGATGACATAATTATGAGAATTATGGGAGAATACTTAGTTGGAAAGTATATAAGAGAAATGTGTCCGGTAAAGGTGTTCCGAAAATTAGGGAGCTGATAGAGGACGTCACTGTCACCCAAAAAGTGTGTATGCGCTTTCGACGCTTCATTAAAAAGTTGTAGCGTTTTTATTTTCAGTTTTATATTCCCTTAAAAATATAACCGATTACAAAGTCGGCGTTGTTTATTTAACAGTAAGAAAAAAACACTTACAAATAACAAAAATAAATACAAGAGATTTAAAAATACTGCTCAAAATGTTGCTCTTCCAAGTGAATTCTCATTTCAGCACATTTCCCAAATCCTGCCGGACTCTTTGAAAAATTTCAGGTGTTTCTCGAATGCGATTGCAGGTTTATTCGCTGTAGCAGTGCATTTCTGCTACAGCGAATAAATGGTGACTGCAATCGCATTCGAAAAACACCTGCAATTTTTCAAGGGGTCAGGCAGGATTTAGGAAGTCGTGCTGAAATGTGCATTCACATGGAAGGGCAACATTTTGAGCAGTGTTTGCAAAACTCTTATTTATTTTTCTTATTTGTAAATGTTTTTTTTTGTTTGTTAAATAAACAACGCCGATTTTGTAATCAGGTATATTTTTAAGGGAATATAAAACTGAAAAATAAAAAACTTTTTAATGAAGCGTCAAAAGCCAAAAGTGCATAAACACTTTTCGGATGGCAGTGACGTCCTGTATCAGCTCCCTATTTTTTGGAACACCTTTACCGGACACCCTTGTACCGGCGTACGTAATAATTTTACGTATCTCAAACTAATGTTTGCAAACTTTTTTAATATTATTACAAAAGAGTCAATACTGTAATATAGGAGATTGTCATATCACAGAAACTTTATTAGTTATGTATCTAGAGTTTAATATCTCAAATTTTGTTCCAGATACAAGAGAGTGAAGATGTCATCAAGAATGCTTCAATTTTAGTTATTGACGGTAACCCAAAAGTGGAAACTATAGGCGTAGCACTGGAATTAGCACAAAAATATAACATTCCAGGTGAGATACCAATTTTGATCAAATTGCATAGTTCTAACAGAAAGATCTTCCATTGTTTCTTCAAAAATCATTCTAGTTTAGAACCAACACAAAAATTAAATTACTAAAAAAATAAATAGATAATTCTGTAGATATAATAAAAGGCAAGATTCAATTGAAAAAAAATATATATATATTTCGCAGTATGTATTAGATACATAATATACAAAAATAGTCAAATACATAAGAAAATTTATAAAATCGGCACAACTGTCCCAGTGTGTAAGGCCATTATATCGCACATAGAGTGACGTTCAAAATAGGCAACAGCATCGCAAATAATTCTACATAATATTCGATAAAAAAAATATAAAACAAGAGATTCATAAAGCGGACGGAATAATTTGCCTAACCTAAAGTAAACGACAGTAAATAGAATTACAATGTAAATAGAATTACAATAATTATAGTACAACAACATTAAATACTGGATTTATAATAAATCAATTATAAAAAATATTTCTATCTAAAAAAATAATAATCATATAAAACGCCTTGTGCGGAATTCTTAAAAATCTAAGCAATTCAGAAAATTTGTAAACACTAATAATATCCTTGGTGTGGTTGAACGTTATGATCCATCTGTGTGATGAGATTCCTCGATTTCTCTCGTAACTCGTAACTTAATCTTGCTTCTTTATACAAGACCATTGCGGCAAATGCATGGAAAAAGAACGACAAAACCGCAATTCCGTAAGACCAACTCAAATAATTGTAATTCGGGTACAAAAGCCAATCTCTCCTCGCATGAGAGCCTCCAAAAACAACCACAGCAAAAAACATGAAAACAGCTAAAAACAAATAACAATCAACCTTCGCTCAATTGTTTTTATAAAGAAAACTCACCTGTTGTAGTACAACACACAAAATCAATTGCTGAGAGTATCCATTCATATTGCAGAACAAAATTCAATGGCCAACGGCATAGTTGCATAGCCATTATGATTTGGGCCCCAAAACTTAGTAGAAAAGACATTGTAACGAAGGCTTGAACAGCCATGAGCCATGGTGGCAACAGCCACTCGCGGATAATGTAGTATTCCTCGCTGAAAACATGGTGGCAACCGGAAAATTCCTTGTTGAATTGGTCGAAGGGGTATCGGAATCTATAGAAGCAGTATTCCCATAATCCCATGTGTTTGAAGTTCGAAAAGGTATCTTGAAAAGACTGTAGCCAATAAGGACTGCAGAATGCTATCATAAGCAGCAAACCAGCGATGTAAGTCAAGATTGACCCATTTACCAGGTATTCTAAAAAGTTAAAATGTATAATTTCGAGGTTATACTTAGGTTAATACGAAAAACTCACTAGACGCCTTTGGATATTCATTTTTTTCGGCGGTCATCTTAACGGCTATGCTAGAAAAACACTTGCCGTCGCGTCTATGTTGATTCACTTGTCATTAAAAACAAAACACCAGCGACGCAATCGCTACCACACCTATGCGCGCTCACGCGGGAAATTCAAATTTAATTATATGTGGGAGGTGTGTTCGGCAATTATTGCTGTGACTAACGCGTAAAGCATCCTGAATAATTAGTGTAAACCTTAATTGACGATGCGTAATCGGGTAGGATACGGAAACAATAGAAATTGGTTATATTGTATATTTATAAACAAAAATACAAATAAAAAATATCAGAAAGTATCGTTGTGCTGTAAAATCTTAATAATACTAACAATAATCGAGATTCAAGGCATTATTTAAGGCAATTTTGTCACGACAGGAATGTAAAAAATGCTCGTGGAATGTTCCATTTAACAATATATACACATCGTCAACATGAAATAAAATATCAAAATAATACAAAATCTTATCATTAATATGACACAACTCATATTGTGCTATCGCTTATTAAAACTAACAAGAAAAAGGTCATATAAAAAAAATCTTATAAACCAAACAAATGGACGGAAACGTTATAACCTACAAATACCTTTGTACAAAAAACATACGGGACGGAATTAAATCCTAAAATTACAAATAAGTATTAAGCTTTAGTTTCAATTTCCATTTCAAATCTCGCTTGAGATTCCTTCAAAGCTTCCTTCTTGCGTTCTTGAACATGTAAATCAACAAAGAATAGAACAGAAGACACTAGGATTGCCACGACACCAACGCCTGCCATCCCGAATGACCATCCGAAGAAATTATTATCGTGGCCTGGCATCCAACCTCTCCGATTCGCACACGTTACGAATACAATGACAGCTATTGCTCCACATAAGCCTCCGATGAGTAGAAGCCATGATATTATTCGAACCAGGTGGATGAATCTGAAATTCAGAAATTATAAAATTTTAATTCTTTTTGGATTATTCTGAAGATAATCAACATTAATAACATTAACGTCTTGCTCGTATCGTATTTTTACTTCTTTTCAGAAATGTAATAATAATCAAAGAACAAGGAAGTAAAAAAACTAGTAAGAAAATTATCTTCAGCTGTGCTGAAGTTAAAATACCCCCCACCGTAAAATATTTAAAAAAAAAGTGCACCGATTTTGCTCATTCACGAACTTGTCCTTACTTTTTAAAAGATAAGCTTGTATAGCAGATTTCAGATCAATTACATACTTCAAAATTACGGCAGTTATCGTATACAGACGGACAGACAGACAGACAGATGGACATTGTGGCAAACTCAATACACCATCACCACAGTAAATGTGGGGGTATAAAAACTACTAAAATTGTAACGTAAAGAAGTACATAACGTGCTGGTGGACATTAAAAGTTGTCATAAATATTAACGAATCATATTAACATATTATATATTATCATATTAACGAAACAATAAGAGTTAATAGTGCTTTGTTTTGAAAATTTGATGTCATAGAATAAAAATAATTTGAAATAGCTTTTTATGTGCAAAAGTTGTTGGAATAAAAATAAAAAATAGTAGTAGCAGTATTCATATTTTTCATTTTTTGTAAGCAGATGTTGTTCCATTTGTCTTAATTATTTTGTCATGGTTGGAGGACCTATAACAAATATGACAATAATCAATACTTTGATCAATAGTCATTACTTATTATTACTTTACCTGTGTACTTTACTATGCCAATAACTAGGAAACATTAAATTTTATACGTAGGTTTCTACAACCTAACCTTCGAAATAGATTCTTAAATTGATAAGTGGCAAATCAACGATATTAGCTTCCGTCAAGTGGCAAATAATAGTTGGGATTGAACTCAATGTTGAAACAAAAAACGTAGAAAATGTGACACCTGTGAAAATGACACTAGCCATTACTCGGTGAGTATACACTATACAGTTTTGTTTTGTATGCCTGGTATGCGGTTATTTTGAAGGACTAATCTTCTTTAAGGTTATGTATAGAAGATAGATATCTACAGAAATTAGTAACATTCTTATGTGCTAGTATTTATTTATGTAAATGTTTAGTAATATTGTAATCTGATATTATTAACCAGAACTTGTACTTATATAGATCATTCATAGAAAGATGTTTGTTTGCTCAAACCTATCACTGATCACTGCTGATCACAGACAAATGTTCACTTTCTATTACACATGTTAACACAAAGAGTTTATCATCATGAAATATGTAACTCAAAAAACGGCAACAAGCTGACACTTGTCTAAATAACACTAGCCAATATGTACACATTTTCGTTTCACTTTTCTCACAGGTTTTTGTCTTCTGTGCAACAGATTTTGTGCGTAGTGAACATTTTTGGCATGAAGGTTGTCCAGATTAAGACCAATATATTTATTTAAATTTTATTTTCGGAACTTACTCGTTAACGGAACTAAACGTTTCTATTGTCTGTTCTGCTGGACTAGCTCTACTTTGTTCTATACTAGCTAAAGATAGCACCAGTTTTAAATTCTGGTGCATACTAGTTTTACCAAAACAAAATCAGAAGGAAAAAAATGATACATTTGACTTTAGCATGCCGAAGTTATGGCCAAAGTGAAAAGCACAGCTGTCCAAAATATTAATAATGTATTTCTGTGAAAATGAAATGCTACGAATGGTCAAACTTGTACTCCAAAACGCAACATCTGGCAACTAAAACTGAATATAAATTTTTTTGTGGTGATTATATGGATTTTATCTAAATGCAGGAAAAATAATTTTTATTAATAGATATGCACCGACATACATTAATATGCTATGCTGCCATGTAAGCAAAACGGTTGCAGCTGCACAATTTTCAGTTTTTTTTTTAGATTAAACATTAAGATTATATAACTTTCTGTTGATCTGTTAGAAGCTACGACAACATGGCAAAGCATTAAAAACAGCATATTGGAACAGTCTTATTTGTGAAATAATACAAAAACACCTCAAACTCAACATTTTACTACATACTTGTCACTTATATAGATATGAGCTTTATTTTTAACATGGCAGTGTTTTTTTAACATGATGACAATGTTTTTTAATTGAGCGCATAGCATATTTGGTTCAGTGTCTGACTGTAAGGAAGTACATAATTTAAAGCACCAAAAAGTGCAAAAAAACTTCATTTTTTGACATGTTGGTACCATTTTTATTTCAAATGTGATATGAAGAGACCATGTTTGTATTAGTAATATAATAATGTGCACAGAAAAAAAGCCTACTAAAATTAGATGGTTTGTTTTTGTGGCAATGCTGCATTTTTCTGGGTATACAAACATTCTCTATTATAGACTCCAGTAACAAAACATTCATAAAATCCTGATATCAGGAAAGTAAATAATATGTAATTAAAATTCAATGGAAGGTCTTGGAGTATTTCTGTATTATAGCTTTGGCACTCTAATTAATAACCAGATCAAAATTTGATTATGATTTAATTTGAACAAAAAGATAAAGGACATCACAGACGATTTCAAAACAATTGCCCTCGTGAGAAGTTGAGAAAGCAACCATTGTTAGTTCCATAACCTTCAAATGAAATTACCCATTTTACATAACTACAGAACCACCATATTCCACATGAATTACTGCACGTTTTATGTATGTCAAGAACTTATACGCATAGTAAACACTTCAAAAATCTTTTTTTCTGAACTAATTTTACACACTAAAAATTACCTTCTTTGCTCTGGCCCACAACACAGAAAATAGAGTAGTATGAGCACCGTCGAAATAATAACACTGATAAAACAGAGCGTGTAGAAGAGCTGCGTCACAACCATAAAACCAGGTATTAGATAACCGCGAATCGCATCGTAACCAGTTGTGAAGGGATCGTAAATCCAGCGACACCCGACGAAAAACCTCCTCCCGTTTGCATCTTGTGGGTCTTGCAGTGACCGGAAACAGTGTGTCCACAGTCCGAAGCGATCAAGACGTGCCCCCGAAATCCTAGAGTCCGAGACGAGCCAACTTGGGGTTCCAAAAGCCACACAAATGAAGACCATGCCCAAGACGAAGAAGCCGATGGCTACATTGCCGGCCAGTGACCTCTTTTTCTCCTGGAAAAATCGTAATCATAACCTCGTATTTTTGTTTACAAACAAATGAACGTACCTTATCTTCCATGTTTGTTTTTTATTGTTATCTGATATCGATTTTTGGATCTGGATTGATGCGATGTTATTTGTTACGCGGATGATGTTCGCATCTCTGCTCGGGAATGAATTGTTTTGTTTTTCGGACACGCCTAAACGATGCGAAGCATGACACAGAAAAGTAATACCACAGGTGGGGTGGGGAAGAAGTAAAGTAAAGGTGTAAGACAGTGGCGTGCGGCAAAGACGAAGAAAACATAAGATGTGATAAGGATTTCTTTTTAGTTTTACCATTTCATTTTCGCCAAAAGTTGAGTCACCCTATATACAATTTTTTGTATACTAATTTTAGATAATTAGAGAGGTAATATGAAAATCAATAAAAAGAAGTAGGTAAATTGATTAAAAAGTCGATGAGCAAACAAATATATGCAATAGACGTTCCTACCAGCAACGGTATTTTTGTAATATTTCTGCCGGCATGACATTATACCAGTAGCTTTTCCTTTCCTATGCAAAACAGTAAACAAAAACAAAACAAAAACAAGTAAAAAAAAAAACGTTGTTTTTTCTATTTATAAATATGTACCTACTTAGACATGACCTTTCCTAATAATTTCAGTTTAGTCATGTCAGATAGAACAAATTTTCAGTGGTAGTTTTTGATTTGGATGTTCTGTATTTTTTTTTTTTTTTTTTTTTTTTTTTTTTTAAATAAAACGGTAACTTCATTATACAAATTCTCAGCGCGCTTTTGTCTAGTGAAAAATAACTTCATCGACATAACTTTCGACAAAAAGACTGTTTAAAATTTGTATTGTATTAAAGTATATTTACTTCTAGGCTTTTAAAATTACCAAACATCAATTGGAACAATATTAATGGTCTTATTTTATTTGGGATATGGCATTCCATGCGACAAATCAAATCACTCAGAAAATAACGCTGATTCAGATATAATGTTATATATAATTAATTCTAAAACGACTATCATAATAAAAAAGTAAATCCATTAAATTAAATCAAAAACTACATACTTAATTATTTCAATTCTACATCAAAAGTTCTAATACGGTTTCTTAACACAACTACAAAACAAGATCTTAATTCATTAAAAAAAAACTACCTATGTTATACAGGATGTCCAAAATTATCGGTTCACCATTGGTAACTTTGTTATTAAAGCAGATACAACGTTGGTTAAATAAGCAAACTAGTAGTATTTTATTCGGTTATTAAGAATATGAAAACAAAATAATAATTCAAAATTTGGTTTTCAAAATATTCTTGTGAATATTTTTTTTAATGTGACTGCATCTTTTTACATAGTTGGAAGAAATTTGAATGAGTAATAACATTAATCGCACTATGCTTAACACTACATAAAAATAAGTAGAAACAAATAGATACATAAATACTTAACAACAACAGCAACGTATAAAATTGTAAATTAATTGAATACATGTTTTTCAATGTAATAAATGTTCAAAAGTACCACCTTCTTGATCTACGCACTTTTGAGCTCTTTTTTTTACACTTCGAGTGGCTTTTAAGGTTGTTCTGCCGTCGATGTTGTTTAATGCGTTTCTTACCGCTATTTCTAACTCTTCCACATTCTGATGTCTTTCCTGGTAAACTACGTCTTTCACAGAGCCCCAAAGATAAAAATCAAGCGGCGTTAAATCAGGTGACCGAGGAGGCCAACGAACTGGCGCGTTTGTTCCTATCCATCGTTGGTCAAAAATTGTATTTAAGTAATTAACAGATTGTATGCTATTATGAGCAGGTGCGCCATCCTGTTGAAAGTAAATGCGGCCGTTTTGAATAATAGGAACATGGTCCAGGAAATTTTCAATAACTGGCGTTAATAATTCAACATAACGTTGTCCGGTTAACGTGCCGTGATAAAAAAATAGGGCCAACAAGTTTAGATCCTATTATGCCGCACCAAACATTTAAACTAAATCGGTTTTGTGGATTACGTGGATCCACTACTAAAGGATTTTCTTTACTCCAATAATGCTCATTGTGTTTATTGCGCATACCTGTGTTTGAAAAGTTAGCTTCATCTGACCACAAAATAAACTTAAAATTATCTCGTCGTTCATTGCAAAAATTTATAAACCAATTAGAGAACACTAATCTTCTTTCTTCATCACCAGCTAATAATGTTTGCACTTTATTCATTTTGTAGGGATGGAATTTATTCTTTTTCAAAATTGCGTGAACAGTGGCCCTTTTTACTTCTAATTCTCTTGCACAGTTTCTGATCGATATTTTAGGGTAAGCTACAAAATGCGCTAGCACATTTGTCTCCGTTTCTTCATCAATAATAAAGAGCTTCTTACTTTAGTAAAAGAATTTTCGTTGTTTCGCAATCTTCGATACAGTCGCAGAAAGTATTGTTGGCTTGGTGCTTGACGATCCGGGAATGTGTGCTGGTATTGTAATAAAGCTTGTGCAGAATTTTTTCTGCAAACCAGATACGCCTCCAGCATATCACACTTTTCCAAATGTGTAAAAGGCATTTTATTTTTCAACAATGAAAATTATTAATCTATCTTTCTAACAGTTTAATTTGACAGACTTAGGTTTATTTACTTTGTTTCCAAGGAAATTTGTGTATTTCATTATTTGGCACTACATTCAGTCCGGCCTACTTACTTACCTTATTCCGACAAATATCACAAAATTAAACTGCGCATTACGTGTTTACTTTTATGTTTAGGGTAATCATGCATTATCAACTTTCTGTTCAAAATTAAATTTTCTTTAAAAATATTTGACAAAATACAGAGTGATACAATGAAAAAAACATTTTTCCGTAAATATTTCGAAAACCAAATTTTCAATTATTTAGTTGTTACCATAATCTTAATCGCCGAAAAAAATACTACTAGTTTGCTAATTTAACCTACTGTGTAGTTATAATAATAACAAAGTTACCAATGGTGAACCGATAAGTTTAGACACCCGGTATAATAAATGTACTAAAAATTAAAAATTTTGGAAAACTAAAAAATGCATTCCAAGTGAATGCTGTGTTCGAAAAGAAAACAGAGGCAGGAGCAGACATTCAAAAATTATACAGGACAGGGTAGAGTAGAACAGTCTTGTTCCTCCCTAAACTAGGAAATATGTAAGTAACTCTAGTACAACATATTTATGCAATTTAAACTATTATGTAGATTATTTGTCAAAGGGAGCAGAATTTCGTGTAATATTTTTGCGTTATTTTAATATTTACGTAGGTATACACCTATACTATACTACCTACCTACATAATATATATGGTTTATTTTAAAATATTAGAGTTCATAGTTTGCCGTCAGTCCTGATTTATGGGAATTATAATATGTTGTAGGTATGCACATTATCCAAAGTATTTAGCAGTAATTTTCAGCAACAATTAGATAATTGTTGTTAAAACGAAAAAAATATAACGTAATATTCCTACTTAATACATGTAGTATTTTGGATAGGAAAGATACGCAGATAGTTTTTAACAAACAAAAAACATCAAGAATATCATCTAAAAAATGTCTTTACGGCGGCGTACGCCACTGGTGAAATGGTAGGCATAAGATTGAATATAGGCAACCGCGCATGAGCCTTAGCAGGTATTTTAGGCTAATTTGCAGTCAATGGGTCTCTTTCAAGAGCAATTCTTACGAGGACCCAACATTGGGCAATTTTACTCTAAATTATCGTTTTGCCCGTGAGTATTTGAAATAGAAAGCACGAGTTGTCTATTTGTCATATAACTGGTATGATTCATTTTCTCCATCACAGTTCATAATTATTAACGCCCAATTACTGGGCTTTAGGAAAGGTCATTTTCTCGTACGTGTGTGCATTTTTTCTCTGTTCTGTTACACAAGGCATTTTTCATACCTGGCCTTGACCGTACAGATAGGTAGGTTGCATTGTTGAGTAATTATTTTTTCAATGTTATGTCCGCACTTGGCGTACTTTATTGAGATTGCATTCCTTCTATGTAATGTTTATGTAATCTGGTATTACAAAATGATAAACATCTTAATTCTTGTAAAGGGTAGGGCAATAAAACGAGAAAAATAACAATGTACTGTACTTGTACAACATAGACAGAATAAAAAACATCTTTTTGGTATCGTACAAAAAAGTTTTATGACAAAAATATTTTTAAAATAACGGTTTCAGTTGGTATGGAAATGTGTTCATTACTCAAGAGGTGTGAGAGCATTAATTACATATTTTTTTAGTTTTTTTTCTTGAAACAGAATGTAACACATAGATCGAAGTATTTTCTATGTAATAGATGGTCTCTGTGGATGGTCTACTTATTAACAAAAGAACATTTGTCCTCTTTCAATGCAATGTCTGCTGCCATATTAGTCGAAACTGTCCAGAACCCTCAACATGTTGCAGTTTTATAAAAATTAGAAAATATTCAGTATTCCATTAAAAGAACTGAGAAAATATCATTTGAATTTTAGTTTTAGCGATTAGAAAAGCATAGGTACATTGTTAATTTAATTATTAATTATAGTAATTTTATAAAAATTTGAAAATTATGGTTTGAATATGAAACCGAAAACAGTGTCAGTGCAATATGTTTGTTATGAAACCAAAGTAAAAAAACAACATTTTATAATCAGAAATAGAATCCATCTTCATTATAATTAACATTACTTTATTTTTAATATAAATTAATAGTTATTTAACCGACAGGTGTATTAAAAAGACCGAATGATCGAGAAGTACACTGGAAAAAAACTCAAAAGTCTAATTGACCAAATACCAATCAAATCACGTAAGAGGGCGCCAGTAATAGGTACCTACTTATATTGGCCAAAATGGATCTAGTTAGTTTCACCATTTTCCACCATTTTCACCAATTCATTGCTATCTAGTTAATAAACAAAAGTGTTTTTTTCGTTGCCTTGGTGATAAATACTGACAATCAATATGTTTTTGTGTTCAGAATGTCATCCAGATTGAAAATATTACAGAAATAATATAGGGTGCCATTTAAAATTTCAATGATGACCGGGTCATAATAACCTCAAGAGCGTCTCAAAAAATGCAATGTCTAAATTAAAAAAAGCGCTTCTCCAAATTTCATGCGTCCGACGTCACAAAAAAACAATAAACAGACGTACCTATGGCGTGGGTCACCTGGTACAGTTTTCAGTAGCTTGTTAAATTAAATGTACACTGTATAATTGCCCTATTTCCAAAATTAATTTCCCTAATCTGCTAAAAAAAAAAAAATAAAAGCTTCAGTCATGAGATTTTATTTGTACATTTGTAAAAAATATAACATATGTTCATATATAAACATCAGTTTAGGTACTATGCGCGCCAAAAAAAGTCGTACACCTTGTAGCTTTGTAAATGGCTCGTTTATAACCTATTCGCTGTCATTCTGACATTAATCATAGGTATGAAACATGCAAGTTGACAAGCCAGAATTACATGATGTCAAACTTAGCTGTACGGCTTTTTTTTGGCACGGATAGTGCATTATAAAACATCGATAATAAGCAAAATAGCTACAAAATGAGATTCCAAACATCAACGTAATAAAGATACATAGAAAAATTGTTCGTACTCAAACATTATATAAAATATTTACAATACAAAAAAAACATCGAATACTAAAAAAATAGTACGCATTAATACTCAATAAAAATGGACGGAAGAATTACTAAACCGAGTCAGATCTACGGCATGTTTAAATTTGCGAATGCGCTGGCTTCCGCTCTTCCATTTGATACTGCGCAGGTGGATGAGAAGCCTCCAAACGGCGGTAACGAACCTTTCTTGCCTCTACGAGGAACATGGCCCCGGCAGGAAACAAAAGCAATGAGCCGACACACGCCAACCCAAACGACCAACTCAAATCGTTATGTTCCCAATGTGGCATCCAATCTCTCCTATCCCCATTGGCCCCAAATACCAAAACCGATATAAGTCCGAAAATTCCCGCTAAAATCAAATCCGTCCCTACTGTTAACAATAATAATAAATATTTGTCATGATCTCGGCTGCAAAAGCAATACAACCACGTTAAAAATGCTGCTACTAGCAATAAAGTCATTGTAAGAGTGAAGAAGAACTGCGTAGCTATGAAAAACCCAGGTAAGAGAAATTCGTGGATAATGTAGTATTCTTCCTCGAAAACCCACCAACATCCCAAGAATTGTGTGTCATATTGGTGCCGAAACTCTTTGAAATTGTTAAAACACACTTCCCATAAGCCTGGAAACGAAAATAAACATAAATGCCACTCCTAGATCTAGTTGCCCATGCTTATGACTCACCAATTCTGAGGAATTGCGGATCCGGGATTTTTCCGTCATTTTCCAGCCAGCAGGGGGTGCAAAAAGCGATTAAAATCAACAAAAAGGCGACTACTGTTGTCGCTATAGCGCATTTTCCCGTTCTCGTTTTTCCCATGTTTACGTCGAACTGTTTGTTATTTTCTAACTCCGCAATGTTGGCAGCGCCGACACCCTATTTAATTATTAAACTTGTATAGTAACTTTTCAGTTTTACACTAGATTAATTTAAACTTTTTGTTGCAGTTTTCTTCGAACCCACTGACCTAATCATCTCCGAAAAACCATTCAAAACTAAATTCTGGAATGCTATTAAATTCATCACACCCAATATAAACGAGCTGAAGCACATTGCGAAAACTCTTGGGGTCAAATTACCTAATTTTAATTGTAAAAATAAAATCGAGGAAGCCGTGGAAATTTCAAAATTAGTTTCAAAGTTTATAGATAACGTAATTGTTACTTTGGGCTCCGACGGGTTGATTATTGCTAGATATGCTGACGCTTCGAAACCGTTATTATTAAATGAAAAGGAGACTAATTTACAGATTAGGCATTACGAAGCCAGTTTGGTGGAAAATCTGATTAACGTCAGCGGTGCTGGGGATTGCTTAGCCGCTGGGTTAATTTCTGCGATGTTGCAAGGCCTGCCGGAAGAAAATTGCATGTCGGTTGCTTTCCAATCCGCTAGATTTTCCTTGGTATCCCAATCAGCTGTACCAGGAAAATTATTCGAAATGGACGACCCATCCTGGAAAACGCCTATGAATTTCAAGAAACTACTATAATTTTAAACAAAAATTGTATTATTTTTGTAATAAAACCGATTTTATAAATAAAGATATCAAGAGAGTATCCATTTGTTTCTATTTCCCTTTTAAGTTGGCTGCCCTGTCAGTTTGACATTTGACTTTCTACGGTAGAGAATTACCAAAATATATTTTAATTAAAAATGTCTACTGCTTTGAAAATTGGATCAAGATTGAAGGAATTGCGGTTGCATTTATGCCAGAAAAGTGAGGCAAGCAAAGGAGCCAGGTTTGTTTTAGGTTCCGTCGCTTTTTTAGGTTATGTAATCCGGTCAATATTTTTAGGGAATTCGTAGAGAAATACTACGTTGGAATTAAGAGCCAAAATCCTGCTTTCCCGATTCTTGTAAGAGAATGTTCGAATATCGAGCCTAAATTATGGGCGAGGTTTGGTTAGTATTGATTTTATTTGAAATATTTATATCACCTTACCGATCATTGTTTAATACCAAATGTAGAGGCTTCCGGCTGACAATTTTTGGTTCTGCTTGTATTATTATCAGGGTTAGACGATAATTATATTTCTTTGGATCCACCAGAGTGCGATATACGATATAGGGCATTCAAAAATACGCCAGCAAAAGTTTATTTGTTAATTTCTGGTCACTATCTTTAAATTAAAGTATTGCTAGTTTTAAAAACAATGATCTAACACTCTCATTTAAGTGACATTAGGAGAAAAGTTTATTCGTTTTTAAAACTGTAAATTTTTACTTGTACTAGTGGATTGTCTACAAATACTAGTGGAATGAATAGTCCAGTAAAATAAAATTTTTACTTTAAAAATTTACAGTGCTACCACTGCTAAGTGGCAAGTGGAAGCAGATTTTTAGTTAAACAGGACAGGCATAAATGAAAGTGACTCTATTGTCCAAGTTGTGATATTTTATTTAAATATTATTCAGTCAGTCTGCAAACAGCTTTCATAATTTTAAAATTATATTTGGAGGTTGCTACCAGCTCTCAAACTTTATTTAAAACAATATATTTTTTATTTATTGAAAGTAGGTAAATAAAAAAATATTTGTTTGTAAATTTCATAAAGAATATCTCATGTGCCTTTTTCTGTATTTAAATCAGTAAACATAAATTGACTCCAGCTTTTGAGGTAAACATACCAAAACATGCCCTGTAGATTACCTTGAGTATCACAAAATCCAGATCCAATTTTTAACATTTCTAACTTCAGATTATACAGAAAAAATAGTTAAGTTGTCATTTCATAGGTCTTTCTTCTGTTGATGGCCAGTGCTTGTTTCCAAGATATTCACAAAAACTCAGTTTTCCCTTTTTCACAGCATATAATTTACTTTGGAGCAATGACAGCAGTGTCTACTGCTTGATATATTGTTTATATATCACTTTTGTTTTGATATATCACGATATATCACTTTTGTTAATCGTCTTCACTTCACTTTGAAAAGATCTAGTTGGTATAAGTAGCCATTGAAGTCTGATTTTTTATTTGTAGATGATACCGAGTTGTCATGATTAGCACGCTAAGGTTGGTTTGTTTTAAATTAGAAATGCCCTATATAGGCAAATACAGAACTATGTTTTGTACTTTGATTATATTTACACATGTATGTCAGTGGGTACTTTGTAACAGACCTAATAGAATATTTAGTTTTATATTTTTACTGTCCACTGAGGCAACGTCCATCTCACATTTTTTTACAATATTTAAACATGGGTTCGGAGTCGGTATGTTTTTTCCGACTCCGACTCCTCTGAAATTTCTTTGAACTCCCGGGTTTGACTCCACAGCTCTGCTAGATTCTCAAACAAAAAATTTGAGAATTGACATAGCTTTCTAACAGAGAGCTTGAAAACTGGCCCAAGTTCCTTAAGTATTCCACAGGTTTCTGAAAATTCGTTAAAAAAATGTCATTTAATTTTTTTTATTTCAAGGTTATGTAAAATAATTATGATGAATTTCTGCACAATGTTGGAAACATTTCTTAAGATATGATTATGCTACTATTATTAGTTTTAAACTTCAAATATGGCAAGTAAAAAAATTATATTTTTAGTTAGATTTAGTGATAGATTTGCAATAGATGTGCAATAAAATGGTGCATCAGGAACCCTTCTTGTAGAAGCTATGAATTCAAATAAATTTTGAACAGGTATACCAAGCAGGGCTATGGAGTCGGAAATGTCCCGACTCCGAGTCCAGGTTTAATTACTGTAGAAAAACACATACGAGATGGATGTTGCCTCAGTAGACAGTAGACAAACCCAAATATTCTATTAGGTCTTTTACAAAGTACCTACCTACATACATATGTAAATAATCAAATTAAAAAACACACTTTCCAAACAAAAGTGAAGGCGATTAACAAAAGTAATCTGACCCAAATTTGAAAAAGGATTTTGAACAAGAGTGTTAAAATGAGATTGAGAAGTAGCGTAGTTCAATGTAGTATCATTTATTCAGAAGTTATACCTGTAGCCATAATTATGATTATTTTCAGCTATTAAAATAATTAAAAATGATTTAGGGGCATTTTTGCAGAAGAATTAGTTGGAGCTTTTCTGTCCCTCACAACAATTTTATAAACGTATATTGCACTTAATTTTGTTTTTATCAGAATCAATTTTATTTCGTCTTATAGGTGCTTTTGTTATTATTAGAGATAGAAAGTGCCGATTTGATTGTTCTCTAATGAGAAATCAGTTTAATACTTAATGATTTCAGAGATATTTTGAATAAACAAAGAAATTACATTTTATAAATATGAATAAGTGTCCATTGTGCAAGGAAATAAATTTTATAAATACTTTTTATTTGTGGTCCGATCAATAGGTCTTTTTGATATTGTATTAAATATTTTTGCGAAGAAATTCGCTGGACACAAATGAAAATTCTTTTGTTCCTATGGGTTCAGCATTTGTTTGTGAGTAATTTGATATGCACAAGCCATTACGTTTAATACCATCAGAATACTCGAACGAAAATTTAATTTATTAAATTTGTATCATTTTTTTTCTGGTAGTGTTTTTGTTTTCATAGCACATTTAATATTGGTCAGTTGTATTATTCTGTGTCAAATTTGTGATTATTTACATGTAAGAGTTTTATTACACAGAATTATTTTAAAATACTTTTGTGTGCAATTTTTCTGGAGTCGCACCACGAAAAATATCTGGAGTCGGAGTTGAGAATTTTTTTACCGACTCCGCAGCCCTGATACCAAGTGGCGTTTTCCTGAGTTTGGTGGAGTTTGGTTATATTAAATAGCTTTCTTTTTAATTCCAGAAAAAGGAAAGGAGTCCTCGTATTCGTTAAAAGACCTTTCAGCGGCCGACATCTTCAGCCGAGTGGAAGCTGTCGCAAAAGCATAAAACAACTAAAAAATTTCTCGTAGGTACTGTATTAAAGTGTAAATATATACGAAATAAATACATATTGATGTAAAATCTGACTAGTCTAACAATTCCTCCTCAAAAACAATTCCAAATTGTTCCACCAGCCACGTTCTTCAATTTCTCCATTCTATTTCCGTTACGATCCCGCATACGGTGGCAGCTCGAACTGTTCTGGCTTAAAGTCCTCTAAAGATTCTAAAATTAGTGTCGCGTGCTCGCACAATTTCTTAGGAACGTCCGGATCAGGAATTATAACACACTGCATACCGGCGTCGATTGCCCCCCGGGCCCCATTCGGGGCATCCTCGAAAACCAGGCAGTTTTGCGGTTCAGGTCTGTCGGGAAAACGTGACGCACAAACCAGGAATATGTCGGGAGCCGGTTTGCCTTGTTTTACGTCGGGGTCAGAGCCCCCGCACACTGTGTGGTCAAACAGCGAGAAGAAATCTTTGAGGTGCTCCGTTTTATATGCCATACTTTCCTCTGTCGATGAAGTAGCAACTGCTATCGGGATTTTGTGCGCTTTTAGGTGATTTATGAATTTTTCTGCACCTGAAAATAGAGTTTATTATTAGTTAAGTTTATTTTGGCACTATTGCAGTTGCACGTAATCACTGGATAATATACGATTTACGTAAGATATTGAAAAACAATTGAACCATTTGAGCGAAAAAATAACTTGTTTATTATTTTAAAATACATTTTCTTATTAAAGATAGATGGTGACAAACAGGAGGGTTGTAAATTTATATGTCATAGACCCAAATAGCATAGCGATAGCTGATAGTGCATTGTGCTAGAAATGCAAAAGTCCCTGGTTCAAGTCCAAGTTGTTGCTGTAATATTTATTTTATGTAATTTAAAAATTTTTATCCTGCCAGTTTGTCAGCATCTTTCTTTCAATGAATCATTACCATATGTCGGTAGAAGTATTTTCAGTCATACATTTTTTTGTTCTAAAATTAAATCTTCCTTTTAGTACCAAATTATTTGTTTCATATTTAGTCATTAAAAAATTATGCATTACTCATAACCATAATTGATTATTTTAACTCCTTATTTTGAAATGCATATTTATAACAAAAGATAAAAATTTGTGATATAAGTAGATTGCACATACAAAAACATGTTGTGGTATTTTAAGCTACTTGAATGTATTCATTATTGTTTTTAAAGCCGCTGCAAATTTGGACTTTAATCGAACAATATGAAAGATGCTACAGAGAATTTAATTAATAGTCCGACAATGGTGTATATACAAGGTGTCCTACTTTTTTTGCTGCAAAACGTTTTTCCAGATAGTAAATGTCATACATACTGAGCAAAACATTTCATATCGTCTTATATTTGTTTTCTTTATTCCATAAAAAGTTAAAGCTTAGTTAGGAATAATATTAACAAATGTATTTTAAATGGCTGTAACTTCTGTAGGAATTAAGAAACCTAATATGTCGATAGGCAGCTTTTTGCTCAGAATGATGTACTAGTAGAAAAAAATATCTAAAAAGGTACATATGAATTCTTTTTGTTTCATCATTTGTTTATTCAATTTGTTTATATTATTTTGATTTTTTTAGTTAAATTTATTTACTTTTATTGTTGTTATGAGTATTGATTGTGTTCTTTCTTCGTTTTCGCATTAGATATATTTTTTCCTTTTTTTTGTTCTTAATATGTATTTCAACTGTTGTAACTGTTTAAGGATTTGTACAATTAGGTCCATATGAGAGGTTTTACTCTGAAAGACTAACTAAAAATTATTTTTGAGGGGAAAAAAGTGTATAAACTAGAAATAGCATATGTAAAGTAGGTTGTATAAGGTATCATCAAATAGCTCGCTTGTTAAACTTTCTTTTAAGAACTTTTCTTTATTTAACAACTTTAACAAAAAGTTAAAAAGAAACAAAGTTAGGTAATTTCTTCAATGACGTTAAATTTAAAAAAACCTTCAGATAAAACTTATTTGGTTCTAAAAGTGCTATAATGTGATACCTCACACAACCTAGTTACCTTATGCTGTTGCTAAAGCTGGTACCATTTTCTGACTCCCTTTAATTATTTGTAAGTTCTAAACGGTGCATTTCCGGAAATATTTTCCTCATCAAAAGTTTGTCTATGCCCCCCCTGTATAGCTTTATAACATTTATCATGGGCACATATCTAGGACAACAGCATATTTAAAAAGAAGTCTGTCATTAGTGCACAGTACTTCAATCTGTTTTTTGTATATATATATTGGAATTGCCCGACAAATACCTTTCTCCTTATATATATATATATATATATATATATATATATATATGCCATGCTAAGCAAAAAGGTTGTATCTGCAAATTTGTTATCATTTTACTTTTTCCGATAAATTCTAAAAATGGAATGATTTGTTTTTGATCTATTAAAGCTAAAATATAAAAGAACATAGCAAAGAATTCGACAAAGCATATTAGAACTCTTCTATCTGTGAAACAAACACCAGCACATTCTTAAACAACATTTTAAATCTTTCACAAATGGTGGTACGATCATTTTGCTTAGTACGGGAGTACCTAGGTGTTCCTCACAAGAGGCAAAGACACATTTTCAAAATATTGTCAAACTTTTTTGTTGTAATATTGCAGTTTTTGATTCAGATATTCATCGTAAGCAATATGACATTTAGGCTATTTATTTATTAGGCTCTTTTCAACAGTTTCTAGATAATTATCGCTATTATTGTCTAGATTGTCCATTTTTTCTTAAAAAAATCTGTCTGACGTAAGTATTTTAACAAGGATAAAGAAGCGCGGCAACTAATTTTTGATGAAGTTTGCTAAATGTCAAATAAGTTAAGAATTTTAAAGAGAACAGCCTGTATATTTATCTTGACATACAGTAGAACGTCGATAATCCGAACGCCCAAAAAGAAATAATAATAAAATAAATCACTGTGTAACGGAGGGAAAAACCATTTTTGTCGATTCCTGTTTACACAAAAATATTGCTTTTGTATCAATCTTGTATCCAATACTCGTATTTTGCACTATTTAGCTGAAATATTTGATAATCCGAACCACCTTCGGTCCCAATTAGTTCGGATTTTCGACGCTCTACTGTACTTTATAAGATCAATAACTTTTTTTGTCTATCGTAAATACCTAAAACATTATGCATCTAATTTGGCATTTATTTAACTTATATTAATAAGTCTTAAATTAATATAAAACCAGTTTCCAAGACAAAATGCAAAAATTGTACCAACATACAAACTATCTGCAAGGCGTTTATCAAAAATTCAACAAAGAAATGTATTAACATAAATCTCAATACGTAAACTTACCAGGCATCAAAGGACACTTTCTTAGCTGTATACTCGAGTTATACGCAAACTCCCTTTGAAATTCTTGCCACGGAACAGGCAACTCCATTTCTTGTACTGCAATTTTGCTCGTATCAACCTCAATTCTACCCAAAAGTTTCATTCGCACTTCGCTAGTATAATTTTTTCCAAATTTCTTTGCTATATCGGCAATAACTCTCGTATAAACGCATTCAGTGTCTGGAAAAATAAAAATATCAAAATATAACCTAAATAACATTCAAATATCGGCGATACTTCACGGTGAATCCGCTAGATGGCGCTACTGGGATTACCGCCATGAGCGTTTTCTATTGTCGTGATTTGTTGGTTATATTTATATTTACGTTTGCAGTTGGGGTATTTATAAATGAAAATCTTACCTAATAACAATCCGTCCATGTCAAAAATTACATGGCTGACAGCTCTAAACTGTGGTTTTGCTATAGCAGCTGCCCTCTTCACTAATGTATACCGCATTTCGGCGTCGTCTCACGGGAAAAATTGATTATTGGTTCACGGTGTCAAGGCGACGACATTGAAAAAGAAGCTTACGTTGGGCTCTCAAAACTGCCGACGATTTCCACTGTGTCCTGCAGTCCTGCACCCTGGCTTAGAAGTAGAATCACGATCATGGTTATTCATGGTCCCTTCCTCAGGTTTTCTGGTGGGGGTAGTGATAAGCTAGCCAATCCTCTCACGTCCAATAGAATTATGCAAAGGCAAAGGCATGTCTAATTAAAAATTCAAAACTAACACGTGTCCGCGACGCCACTTGTTTTATTTTGAGACGAAACGTCTACCGATTATGATAAGTACGGAATGACCAAACAATCTGTCGAATCTATGACGTGTAGTATTAAGAAATGGCATAAATAAATAGAAGTTTGTAGTTGTAGATGTAATGAGTTGTCCCATTTATAATTAGAACGGAGGAAATCGGTTCAAGGTTGTAACAATTACAAACTGCACCTTGGATTTGTTCAAAATATGTTAGTTAAAAGTGTTGTAACTCATACCCAACAAGCTAATAAATATAAAACTATCGAGATAATGGAACAATAAATTTGGCCTGTATACGTCAATAATGCATTTCTCTGATAACAAAAACTTATTGATTGTTGGATTACTTTCATCAATTTGCGTCCAATCGTATAATACAAAGTACTCTCGATGTTATCAATGTTTTACTGATATCTGTCCTCTTATACATGATGCATTGTTTGGCGCTATTTTTAGATTTGAAAAGGAGGATTGGCTTCTCAGTTGCTATTACAGTTATCTGGAATTCTATACAGGTGGCCCAGTAGTAGGTACACCTTCAGAACCAAAGTTTTGTACTTTATGATGTTCTTCAAAATTATCTTTTGAATTTGACATTTTGTACACTACATTGAATGTAGCTGCCGGTAAAAACGTATAATGATAGTTCTCTCTTCTGAAAAGAAAGTATCATGCAATCATTATTAATGGAAAATAGGCAATAACGTACAATTTCAATTTATAAATCAGTAGTTAGATATGCAAAATAATATTCAGAAAATGAAGTTAGAAAAACATTATAAAGAGGCGCATTAACATCTTTTTCGTGTTTTCAAGGTTTTAATTTAACATTCAAAGGAATATTTTATTGATGTATCATAATTTAATTAATTAAGTAATTAATTGCGAGGTAACTGCTTCCTTAAGATAGAAACAAACACATATATTTTTTAAAATTCCTTTTAACCGTAATTATTTAAACCTTACAGATTATTTCATAAGATTGTAACAACTGAATGTTTAATTATTGAATAGAAACAATAACGTAGTATACTTTTGAAATCTTCAATATTTTATGCACAATTCACTTTATTTTCAATTATTATTTAATATATTAAAAAATAGAAGATAATAGTGCATTTTTTCAAGATTATACCTATTATAATACACCTATCATGCGGATGCGGTGCTCTAAATAAAACTGTTTTTGATTGTATAATTCGAAAGAACGCAAATGACTCCGATCGGTACAAAATTGACATATCATTTCAGAATTCTAGTAATATTCATTTTTACTGATTTTTCAACAAAAATTCAATGTATTGGAAATTAGTACAGTGATCTAAAATGATTGAGGACAGGTTGAATTTCCCGCCAATTTTAATAATTGTGATGTTGGCAATGGTTGCAAATGACTGTTATTTTGGTCCAGTGGCGTAGGTGTTCCTTTTTGTAAAGGGATTTATTCTCTGATTATAATTGGGTTTATTAAATTGAAACTATTAATTGAATTAATTAATTAATATTTTATTTTTAGAAAGACTCTTCAAGAACCCAATAACAAATTAATTGAGAAAAAAGATTAAATATCGTTGCAGAGGAACGTAACCCTTACTGACGAGTTTACTATGGTATCTGACAGTGATCATAACCTGTATCATGCACACATACCATCTTAGTAACACTAAAACTGTGGCGGGAAATTCAACCTCAATCATTTTAGATCACCCGTTATACAGTGTGTCCCACTTAAGAATGTAACACTTTCATATCTTTTTTATTTTTAGTCCAATTTTAGTAATTTTTTCTTTCATATATAAAACGCATACTACTCTATTTACTGCCAAAACCCCAATTGTCTTCTTTAAAGGCCAAGCACCTTGTGATAGCAAAATCAATGGCAAAAATCAAGAAATAACTTTAGGGATTTTTTTATCGAAAAAGTTTACTAGTAATAATTGTTCAGAATTGCCCAAAAACCCTAAATCCAAAATTTCATGAAAATTAAAAAATGTTGAAATTTTCTTAAAAAATAATTCTAAGTCCGTAAATAATTATTTGCATAGGCAGCTGCGCTTAAAAAAGTGTGCTGTGGAAATTTTGTTCGAAATAAAACCTGAACGTCAAAGTGCTTCAGCTGCTTCTCTTGCTGATCGCGCATTATCACCGACTATTCTTATTATTTCCACCTTTTCGGTGTAAGCATTTTTATTCAGACAATAATTAAATACGACAAAGCACTAAATACGACGGATGTTTATGCCCCGAGGGTGACAGTTTAAAAAGTGCGAGCCTATCGGCCCTCGCGCTTTTTAAGTCGCGCGAGGGTATAAACATCAAGTAATCCCGAGGAACATACACAATTTTATGTCCTACAATGGTTTTGTTCCTCCGTTTGAATAATATTAATAAATATTTTGACGTTATCAAGTGACGGCGTACCTACGGAGTTGAATAACCATACAAACAATTCGGAGTTGAGTGACAATACAGACAATTAATTGTCAAACTTATAATTATAACCTTAATCGCCAATAATTGACATTGACGATTTAAAATTTACAATTTGAATGACTAAAATATTTGATATATTTGACATATAACCATGGCAATCTTTTATGCCCTAGGGCACACCCTAGGGCGCATAAAGAATCTTTACCTACGACCGTATATGTAAATGTCCCTTACGTCACGGACTGCTTAGCTCGTATTTCGCCTATAACATACGTGTGCCTTTGGCTGTGCGTTTGTGTTTTTAACGCACGACATAATGTCATAATGACAGATGTCGCGCGAATATTTTGATTATTTATTTGTCATTTTTGATACAATTTATATTTATAGAAATTTTCGGTCGTAAGTAAGTGCAATACTCGAGCTGTAACATATTATTACTAGCACGTGATAATTTATGTTGAATTTGTACTGGAATTTTCGATCGACACTTCAGACAAAGTTCTCCATAGTTGCAATAGATGTCGCGCGAATACATTGATTGGTTAACCGTCAAATATTCTTACCTGAATTTGTTTGTCATTTTTGATACAATTTATTGAAATTGTCGGTCGTAGGTAAAGTTATGTACAATACTCGAGCTTTAACGCATATTACATACTCGTGGAAAATAACAAAACTCGCCGCGAAGCGGCTCGTATGTTAAATTTCCACTCGTACGTAATATGCTAGTTACAGCTCTTGTAATGTAATATACTATTATCGGCCTAGAGCGCAAAAAGTAGCTGTTTTCGTCCCGGTAACTGATGTGAAATGTCACTTTATGATCATGTAGGACATAAAGATTGTATTCCGAACATTTATATCTAACAAAACACAACAATGGGCGACGTCAAGATATAACCTTATCTTTCCCAGCGCCATATTCTTAAAGTGAACAACAAATAGTAAAAATGACACATGCCACTTTTCGCCGTAGAGTCTGTACCACATAATGCTAAATAATAACGCTTCAAACAAAGATTTACTTTGATTCACCCAATAAAAGTAATCCATATTCTAGTAAAGGTCTGCAAATGGTTTTATGAATATGAGATGTAGTTTTCACAATAATTGCTTGATTTCCAAAAGTGTGTCCTCTAAAAACCGAAGATTTCCTCTTCATGTTGTTTGTGTGGTATTTATATGCTTTTTAAAAGTTAGTTCTTAGTCAGGAATTGTTCCCAAGTGTTTACATGAATTTGAAAGTGAAATGATATATGCTATTTCCTAACGTTTGGGAAGAGCCCTTTATTCTATATGATAAGGGACCATTAACTGTCCCCCGTTTTTAACGGATTTGCCTCAATTCTACACACATTAAACCAGGTCTGTTTGATCAATTAGTTGTCGTAAATTGGTTATTGCAGTCTAAAGTTTATCGGAATGAGATATTAAAGTATCTTTAGTCCTGTTTACACTAAAGTTATAAGTTCATGTTATATCTCCAAATGTAATATTAATCAAATATTAAATTAATTTCCAAACATGTCCACCCTGTATAGCTGTTTGCTAATTTTGTATGTAGAGATATGCTTGTTATAATTGCAATCGGTGTCAATATTACAATAACGCTTGGTAATTTGGTTTATTGTTGATACTTTGATATTGCTGTTGCTATCTGCAAAAAATATTTTTGTTGTGGTTGTTATCATTCTTATAACAGTTGAAATATGTTATAATTTACAAGTGGCCGATTCAATTTGTGTTATATTATTATTTACAGTATTTTTATTATTTCTATATCTATTACCTATTTATTTATTGCTATACATAGTTTTAAATTCGTAATGATATTCTATCTACACTACAAAAGAATAGTTGAGCAAAGGGCTATTATGTTGTATAATATAAACAACATAACATTTTCATCAATTTACTTTTTACCTATTGCAATATTGTTGAAAAAATAATAATATTTTAGAATTATTCTGTTTGTTGGTATCTAATATACCTATACGTACCAAACCTATTTTAAAGAAAAGAAATGTACTTGAACTTTCACTTTAGGCGCTATATGCGCGGACAGTTAAACAGCTCTATATTCAAAAGTGTAAAGGTTAAACCATTTGAAAAGCAAGGTCATATCAACTTGCAAATGATTCAATTTAAATACACAATAATTGACTAGACACTAAACATTATTCAGGAAAGCTTCCATATTTAAATCAGAATATAAAAGAATGATATTCTGTCGTGACATCTACGAACACGACGCAGTAATACTCTCGCAGGAATCTGCATTGCCGACCGTCAGATCTGCTGTGGTATTTTCTCACTAGATGGCGACTATGTATTTACATTGGGAATAATGGATTTTTTTTTATTCTTCTGGGAAATCAAAGAAAATTTGTTATGTAGAAGTATCACAATTTATTATAATCTATATTTACAATGTATTTATATGTACAAGAACAAACGTATAAGCTACCATAATAATATGAAAGGAACTCGCTCCAGCAAGTTGGAAAACAATTTCCATAATACTTTTTGGATTACGGTTTTCTAGTTCTTTTTTTAAATCAAAACCGTACTGAGGATCATTCGAAAGCATTTCGTACAAAAAGGCACACTTTTCCTAATAAAATTAACATAAAAAATCTCACTGTTGCGTTACAATACCGTCAAAGGTGTCAGCGTAGTGAATATTTGGTAAAGAATTGTTGAATTTAAAGTCTAAGTCGTTGAAGATTATATCGGTTGTTGGTAATTTGTTTTCGCAGTTTCCAAGTATGGACGTGTAGTCAACAAATTGTTGATTATCAAATTTTTCCGGGTATCTAACGTCGTAGTTTCTAAAGGTTTTGTCGCAATCCTGCTGGTTGATGCTCTCATCGAAAAACAACTTTGTATCGGCGATATCGAAGAAATGTTGATTCTTGTAGTCTTGCTCTGTATTCTGATTGTAGTAATCGTACTTCGGCATGGTGTAAACATCTTCCATTTTCGTTATATAATTTGACTCTTTCTGACTAATAGACGTTTGCGAATTTTCTGGTGACGAGTTAAAATATAACCTACTATTGGTACTGTTATTACTATCATCATTCACGATATTCGTGGTAATATTCTGCTGCCAATAATCCTCACTTTTGTACTCCCTATGTATTGTACCACTTCCCAAATCTAAGAGAGTAGGTGGCGATCTTGCTGAATCTTGTTGGATGAAATCAGGCTTGATGGGTTGATCCAACTGGAAGATCTCTTCAGGTTGAAACAAATCCGCGTTGATATTCGAGAAATCGTATTGGTTAAGGTTGACGTTGTTTTCCGGATATTGGGGTATGTTGTCCATGTTTGGTGACCAATAATTCTCTATGTTTTGTGGTGGTTGGTAAGATGTTGGAGAATTATTATTGTATTGCATATTGGTCTGGATGTTTTGCAGACAGATGCACTCGAATGGCGGACAGGAACAGTACTGCTTCTCGTGGTCGTTTATAAGTGGTGGTGGGTTGAGTCTTGAGTTTTGGATCAGCTCCCTGCATGGTCTCTTTGGTTCCCTGAATGGCATCAGCTGTAACAAATATATAATGTTGAAACTAATGTTAATTTGTAAGGATCATTTACTTTCTTCAGTGGTAGTTGAATAAAAAAAAATAAATGGTGGAAGCTAAACAAAACTATTGGCTATGAATATTGTTGCATGTTTTGTTTTTAAAGTACTAACTACAGTTTTGTAGTGTGGTTTATCTCTAAACAGGACAAATATAGTATCTACAATCCGAGAGGAAAGAAAATGGCAAATGTATAAACAAAAAAAATAAAAAATATGATCTGTCCAGGCACATGACCTTATCATACTATACAGCAGTGTCAAACTGTGTTGAACGCTGATGTTTTGACATTACTGTCAATAGAATCAAAATATGTGTCAAATCCTGGTTAGCTAGTTGTAATGCAGACATGACCGATCTCGATCAAATAGGATTTGCTCATACAGCTAAACTATTAATTTTACCAAAAATGTCATAGACATAAATTATACAAAATTTCCTGTACTTTAATTTATTATTTAACTATTTTCACGAAATTACAGAAATAGCGGCTCATTTGCAACATCCAGTTCCGTTTGACCCTTCTGAAAAAAAAGCTTTTCCGCTCTAAGTTTGGTCATGAAACTTAATATGAAGTTTCGTCCCAATAGGTACCCTTAGTAGTTTCGCACATACATATACACACACATAAACATTTTTTGAACCTTTGTCAAAAATATTCTGGAGACAAAATAGGACACAATTCCGCTGAAATCTCATTTTTTTTTAAATAGAACTAGTTGGCCAGGATTGTCAAAAGATCAGCGTTTGACACTGCCTACTGTCATTAGAATGACTATATCTGTAAAATCCGGGCTGACTAGTTTTATATTAATGATATTTTTAAATAGCCAACGGCCTAAAGTATGTTTCCATACTTTACGCTCTCACTGTATATATATTATGAAACTTCCATACGCTTAACACAAAATGAATTTATTTATTGTTTTTTGGCAATTTTAAACTACATATTTTAAACAGTTCATAGTATCGTAAATTCCAGTCAGTTATTTTTGTTGCCTTTTTGTGTTTAAAATGAAGAAATAGTATTTAAAACTCTCAAGCTTTACATATTTTCAAATAGGATCATGTTTTGATAACAATACCAATGAATAGACAATATCAATATACAATAAAGGTACAATATTAATCGTAAATTTTTTCAAGTCTAGGTGGTCTGTACATATATTTTAACCGATTTCAGTTGGTATTGTATTATAGTGCAGTCCAATAAGCTCTATATCTCGTAGCCCATCAGGGAATATGCTCGGGTTTTTATGAAATATTTTCTATTGTGTTATTGTGTTTGTAAGTCTATCAAAAAATTACTGTTTTACACTTTTTATTTCACGCGTTTTGGCATTTTTTCATCTAGAAAATCTTAAGAAACTGTAACCAAAAAATTTCATAATTTTAATCCTAGATCCATAATAATACTGTCTAGAATTGGTTAGAAAATGGCCACTAGATCCATAGGCGTAATGGTATATTTGTTTAAATAGATTCTAAATAGCAGTGTGCATATGAACAGTATTTTTGTGACTATTTTATTCTTACAATATTTATATTTATGTACAGTCATGGAAATATGTAAGTTCGTATCGCTATCGCAGGATTTGAAAATAGTATGTCGGTTATATATTCGTGTACTCTTCTACCTCGACCCGGCCGCTTCGCAAAAAGTTGTTCGTCACGAGGTGGTTTTTCGATGGATGTAATGTAGCGGAATTTAGTTTATTTTTAGCGTATCCGACCTTTTCCTTAATGTGATATCTTCATTGCAATGTAATAAATGAAATATGATCACTACAGTTAAGTTTACGAGGAGGTAATGCATTTAATTAAATATAGAATTACTTTCATAATAATATTAATAAACATGAAATTTGATAATATGATACGAAAAGCTCATTTTAAGATATTGCGTAATATCATGACACATTATATAAATTTATGTTAACTAATACACATATTAATTACACAAGTAAATGCATTTGCCCAGCAGTAGGATGACGGGTTTAAGTAAGTAAGTAAATGCGCAAATCAACTTGATGCCAAGGATTATCACTAAATATAGACTATTTCAGAATTGTAATATTAAAATATATTCACTAAATGTAAATAAATTCTCTAAATTTAATTTAAATTTACATTTAGGACGAGCATGTATTTTGTATGAAGGACAATGGAAATTTTATATCTGTATTTACATGGTATTTACTTTACAGCAGTTAATGTTCAATTATCTTTCATGACATCTAATACATGCTTGACAACCAAAATAATTTAAATTATAGCAATATATACAGGCTGTCCCACGTTTCTTCCGCAAAACAATTTTTTTCAGAAAGTAAATTACTTTTTCAATTCATTAAAAAGTTACAGCCGTTTGAATTATTAACAATATGTTATTTTAAACGGCTCCAACTTCAGAAGGAACAGAGAAAACCAATAAGACCATATCAAACATATTACTTTCTACTTTCTAGAAAAAAAGAACAAAACATGTTGGTATTTACTTTTGTTCTTATGTTAAGACAAATTATTAAAATTTTACTTATAATTAATAAGTTTTAATTGTTGTAATATGTATTTATTGTGTTTCATTTTTGGTTTTGCATTGTTTGATAACTAATTAATTTTTTATTTTTCTTTTTTTGTTAATATTTCAAAGCTCTACAGAAGTTTTATTGTAATATAGTTCCAGTTCAATAAGCACACATTTTTCATTTACTATATATTAGCTGGAACATTATTGGAAATTTTATTTCTAAATTTGTTTTCTAAATAAATTAAGAGGCGTGCATTAACAACGATAATAAGTTAAAAATAACAGTTTGACTTATGAATTGTGTACTGTAAGGTTAGCTAAAATGCATATACATTAAAAATGAAGGTCTTAATTTAAGGTTAATTTCCAAACAATATAAACTATAACTGAAAATGTTTAACGACATACTTTGTCAAAGTAATATTATAAGTTAATAATATGGTAACATACAGGCGGGATGTAAATTTTAAATATATCAAAAATTACAACCACAACCTGGATTTGAGCCAAGGCCCTTTGCGTCGCTAGCACAATGTCAATAGCTCAGATGGGAGAGCATTGTGCTAGCGGCGCAAAGGTCCCTGCTTCAAATCGTCAAGTTGTTGGTTTCTCTTACGTATAGCTTTTATTGCATATGATTGTGAGTAATTAATATGCAATAAAAGCTTTACGTAAGAGAAACCAACAACTTTTCTTTCTGAAGCGTCTCCTTTTGGGAAATTATATACCCGTTACCAACACAATTTATACTCATCCCAGGTCAAATTTGATGAAATAATTTTTATGTTGTATAAATGTTCTTTTAGATGGTCGTATATTTGGGTTTATTTTTTTTTTAATAATAATTATAACATATTTACATTCCATCAAAATTCGTCGAAAATTTAGAGCTTGCTTCCAAAATTTTTTGTAAATTAGTGATATACATAATTGTCATTATTTTCAGTTGTCAGATATTTGAAACATATTGCTGTAAAGTAAATACAAAATAATAATATACAAAAATAGTAATGATACATTCATGCTATACGAAATACATACTCGTTTCTGTTTATTAAGTTAAACACTGCAAAATATCGTTGAAGCTAAATATCTCGAAAACACCAGTAAATCACAATTAACAAATTACCATAAAGACAAATTTAAAGCAATTTAATTTTAATTTATTTCCATTTTGTGAATAAATGTTAATACATATGTCAGTTCTTAAATAACCTGAAAAGTAAAAATATTGACAACAAATTGATTTTTGTTATTATTAACACAAAAAAAGCTATTAGATGCAATAAGGTTGTAAGTATAATTTGTTGTGTTGTATGCAATATCTTGAAATGCGATTTTCATTTCATGCAATCGAAAACTTTTATGTTTATTAATATAAAATTAACGTCATATTTAATAAAAACACAATTACATTGCAATGGAGGAATTACATTAATTAATTACACATTAAGCTAATAAATAGAAACATATAAATTATTATAAACCAATTCAAAGCATTCGAACAAGATTTTGCAAATAATAAATTTCCGATATACGAGTTGAAGCGTAAACGGACAATCTTTTGCACTTAGCGGCCGAGCGGTCGACCAGAATAACAAAAAACTTGTACTTGGATGTATCATCGACACACTGCTAAAATATTTATAGAACTTACTTAATTCCAAGAGTGTACACTAGGGCCTCGATTTGCGTCGGGGTTACGTTCCGGGAAAATGCGACGCATATCGAAACAACGCAAATCGAATTACATTTTTCCATAAGACACCATACAAATTTTGGAGATGCGTTCCTCAGACGTCGGATTTACTTTTTGATATGAAATAATGTCTCATACAAAATGTTGGGAAGTATTTTAATAAAACATACAACAACAAAGATAATTTTTTGCCAATACTTATGTCTTGATCACTGGTCCAAGAACTACCACATCAAGCATGTAAACTACCGTTTCCCAACCGATGGGTCGCGACCCCCAAGCAGCGGAGCAAAGTATCAGGGCACGGACACACATCGCGCGTATAGCGCAGCGGAAAGCGTTTTCTGTATGTTCGGACATATAGAAAACGCTTTCCGCTACGCTATACGCTCGATGTGTGTCCGTGCCCTGACTGCCGTAAGCGGGAGAACGACAGCCGAAGGAGGTTGGGAACCGATGATGTAAACAATCGGACGAATCAACGCAGTGTGTTCGAGGGAATGCCCGATTTATTTCGTCTGTAAGGACGCATATCAAATCATAACAACGCAAACCAGATTTACGATCCTATATCTTCGATCAACACAAATCGAGCCGACGCAAATCGAGGCCCTAGTGTATTTGCTTTTTTTATTCGTTTTTTGTTTTGTTATGTTGCTTACAAAATTGGTTATAGTGTTTTGTTTTTGTTTACACTTTGAGAGAAAATACTTCTCCGAATCCAATAATTATGTGTAGATGTCTCATAATGCTGGAAAATAGAGAATAATAGTTGGAGATGTACAAAATAAGATCAATGACAGAGAGGGTTCTCTAAAAAAAAGTTGTTCTTGGCTAAAAACCATAAGCGTAGATTGTATTGACAAAAAATTGTATCTTTGTCTTTTATCTCTTATACCTACTTAAAACAATCAAATGGAGAAAACCGAACATCTGGATTTTTCGGAATCATTCTCATATAGGGAATGGATAATAATTTCAATTTCAGAGTTGATAGCGCATGCAGACAAATAGAAAATTAATGATATCCAATGCGAAAGCAAACAATCGAATTTATGGTTAGTGTAATTCACGGAAGGCTGCCCCAACACTCAATACCGGTCCATGGGCCCCAATGAGTATATTATTGATTAATAGACCACACAGGCCATAATCACCGGTTGTCATTGTTGTGTAGGAAACTCGATGAAAGCGATAATTAATAATCTCTGGCGAAGAATGCTATTACCATATTAGATTTATTCCCTAGCATATCAGGAGATACAATCGCCTTTGAGAGATAACATTAAGCCTCCAGAGAGATTCTTGTTGTGGAAAATATCGAGAAATCACAACTATGCAAATATGACATTAATTGTAAGTTAGATATTTAATTTAATCAAAAAGGTAGTTAAAAGATTTTTTTTTTAGTGTGAGGCTCTATTGAGGTTCTATTATAGATATATCAAACTAGGCATTATTCTGACGTGCAGCTAAACACAAATTGTGCAGTGGGAATTCTAAATTGTGGAGTGGGAATCACATTTATGTAACCATTCATGTAACCATTTACAGGTTATTACAATAAGAAAATTCTTGGAAAAGACATTGTTTGATATATATAGTTCAACATTATGACGATCTAGTTCTCCTATGTCTTAACATTGATACAATCATCTGTTCTATATGGAATTTATCTAAAATCACTTCAAATAAGTTTATAGCACTATTGTATAAAAGGAAAAATCTTCTCCAGGACTGATGAAATTTATTTTGTCGAAATATTACAATACCGGTTTCGGGTCACCCCGTCGTCAGTTGCAAACTACAAATAATGGAACAACAATTACAACACTACACATTAAAAAGGCCGAACCAACATACCGTCAAAACGAAAAATACATGAGCACCAGGGCACTATATAATACATTGTCAAACTTTGTTTGTTGATAGGTGACTGAAGACTGGAATATGTCGTGTAGAATTATGGCGGGAAAGGCAGCTGTTGGATGTCGGGCGGGACTTTTAAAAATCTTAAAAACATTCTGTTATTATTAATGTCAGTTATGTCATTCAGTAAATTTTGTGGATCATTCATTTTGTGTCATTTTGTGTTTTTGTATTTCCATCTCTTCTAATTAGTTTAATCTGTGTGACTTTTTCGCGGAGTGTAACAAAAATAGATTTTTTTCTGTGGTAGTATGTTTGGCGTCTGAGAGATGACGGACGACCCAATGCTGAATTTGTATTTTTAATGTGTTCTTTCCTTTTATACAATAGTGAAGTTCCACTGATGATTATGGAGTTATTTCTTGCTAAGTTTATAGCAGTTCAGAAATAATTTGGTCCATAAGATGCTATTAGACTAATAAAGAAAAAGGTCAAATACTGTGAGACAAATTTTGCAAAGAATTCAAAATTATACTATTAAAAGATTCACAATTAACCATTCACAAAATCAGAACCAGAACGTAGTAATATTTAAAAAAAGTGATTCTTTTTCACATCTGAAACTGTTCTGGGTGATATGTTGAGAGAAGAAATTCATGGCATGTAATTTTTTTCAAAATTATTTTATATTTGTGCAGTGGGAAAAAATCCTTAGAATAATGCCTGTATCAAACCATCATAATAGCGAAAACTCACCTTATTACTAAGACTAGTTTCTCTCGCCAATAACACGGCCAAACCGCGAACTCTTCTTCCACTGCCTAAGCTTCTTCTGGCTTCCGAGGTGCTTTTAGCTTCTGGTTTAGGGTGGTCGTGAACGCCTTTCGCTTGAAAGAAGATGGCGTGTTCGGTGTGTCTCCAAAAATGGGTAACAGGATATCCACAGTGACCTCTGCAGGCGAGAATCTCCAACCTTCCGGAACATTGTCTGTTTGGACAAGGTTTACCTGTAAGAACAGAATCTATGAGTTGCGGATTGATAGATCTAAATCTTTCTTTTAATGTGGTTTGTAAGCGGGCGCGCTGTGGTGCCTGTGGTACAATGTATGGTAAATTTGGTTTTGTTTTAGAGAAATAAATAATTGTTCTCAATATTTGGCGCAAGGGATATTTATTGTTCACCTTGTGGTACTTCTTCTGGGGTGCTAGAGCGAGTGCGATATTGCCTCATAGTCATATGTCGTCGAATATAGTGTTGCCAGAAATGAATGTATTGAAAGTAGAAGAAATCTTTTTAAAATAACGAAGTTCATACAAAACATGAGTAATAGGCACATAAAATACATAATTTATTCAAATTCATGATCATGATCATCTTTGAATGATAATAATAATAATAATAATAATAATAATAATAATAAAGAACGCAATTTTAAGTAAACAAAATTAATTACCTACATATTTCAGAGGTCTGTACTTATTCCTAAAAATTGCCATGCATTTTTGCTTGTAGTTATGATAACAATCTGTCCTCTGAAGTAAAAGTTTGATACTAATATTAAGTAAATCCACATCATAAAAAAACATCCATAAGTACATATGCATTTGAACTAAACGATGGTTGAATTTCTTAAATGGTTAAAATCGTCAATCTAATAAACTGGATATTTTTAAATCTCAAACATGAATACATATACAATGTATACATATTATAAGGTGGTTCTTACTTTGAAAATTTAGTTTTTTTCTTCAAATAAATTTGAGATATATCAATACCGCTAAACCCCGTGCCCCAAGGGTTACAAAATCAAGAATAAGTGTAATTTAATCATACCTTAAAAACAAAATAAGAAACAATAAACAATAAAGTAAGTACGTAGGCTTTCACGGCCAGAATCATTTAGAAAATAAATTGCTTCCGGGTTATGCCGTGTGTCAAGATTTGTTAATGCTGACGTTTCGCGAACCATGTTGCTCGCTTCTTCAGAGCTAACTGAATACTGCTAACTGATAAACAATAAATTTACATACCACAGTTATTCACTTAATAAAAAAGCACTTTTGAGTGTAGATATCAGAGGATTTAATATTTTTCCAAGTAATTTTGTCAAAAATGCCAAAATCAATGGCAAAATCAAGTCAAAACTGTTTCTGATATGCTTTTTTTCCGTAGAATCTAAATTTGAAGCCAGAATTTGTGAATAGAGTATTGTTTTTGAGATATCTAGGCTAAAACTCCAGTTTCTTTCTTACAAAGTAGACATAGGTAATTCAGAATTTCTGCTTTCAGATTCAAATTGCTTTTGGCCATGGTATAGTCAGTTAGTTTAGATTATAGTATTTTTGTCATATTAAATATTTGAAAATATATGAAATGTTGTGATATCTAGACTCAGAAGTTAATTGATTATCTATTCTTATTAATAACTGTTAGTAACTACGGTACGTAAATTTATTGTAGTAACATTGATTTTGGATATAGTTTTTTAGTATGATTAAATTAAACTTATTCTTTATTTTGAGGGGTAATATAGTATTGATCGATCTGAAACACAGAAGCAAAGTTTTACGAATTTTAAAATAAGAAATCACGTATTAGTATTATATATTTTTATTAAAATTAAACTAATTACAATAGTTACCTATAAAATGTATTGCTAAATTAAAAGCTATACACAGCTGGATATCATTTTAGTGTAGCCATATTTTGGGTTTTTTATGATACCTTTTTGTGATAGTGCTGTCTAGATTTTATAATTTTGTATTTGTCAAAGAAACAAATAGGATGTGGGTTAGATTACAGAATTGAGGGAAAATGCAAAGAACTAGCGACGCTTCCATCCAAGTTTTTATTTAAATTAAATTTATGGACTTATTTACTATTTCAGTGCCTCCTAAAGTTACAGAAGTAGGAAATACTAAATAAACAAAGAACCAAATCATATACAATAATGCAAAAACAAAGACAGAACACAAATGATAGCCATTAAAATAACAAAAAGTTAACAAATGAAAGTAAAACAAATCTGATGTGGCCAGGCACATGACTTTATCATACTATATATAAAATTAATGGTTTAGCTGCATGCGATTCCATTTACCATTAACACAAATATATTAATTAAAGAAAGTACACATTAAGAATTAACATAATTTCAAATGATATAAAAACAAACGGTGCCTTGCGCCGTGGGCGCTTATCCGAAATTGTATTTACAAATTTGAAATCTTTACTATTTACCCGCCAGTGAGTGAATAGCTTGGCGGATATATTTTTAAAAACAAACAACGATAAAACAATAAAAATGCTTTACTAAAATATTTAAAATAACGTAAAACGTTTTAATCTAAATATTATTGAATAAAACATGGACACACACAGCACGCACACGCAGCTACCGCCACCGCGTTCGCCTTCTCCTTCGTTGATCGGGCTCAACGTCATCTTCATCGCTGACGTCCCGCTCAGCATCTATTTGCAGAGGTCCTGCATCCGCTTTGCTTTCGTGCTTGTCCCCAGGTTGGTCAGGTGGTTCCGGCGCAGAGCTATTGTCAAAACATCACCGTATGACACTGTCTGTCATTAGTTCTGTCACAGTTCTGTCATTAGAATTAAAATCCTGGCTACTTAGTATTAAGGCCGACACGACCGATCTCAATTTGAATCTGCTCCTGCAGCCAAACTATTAATTTTACCAAAAAATGTCATAGACATAAATGATACAAAATTTCCTCTTCTTTAATTTATTATTTAGCTGTTTTGTCGAAATTACAGAAATGGCGGCTCATTTGCAAAATCCTTGAAAAATGATTGGAGGAAACATCCAGTTCCTTTGGATCCTTTTGAGCCAAAAGCTTTTCAGCTCTAAGTTTGGTCATGAAACTTCTAAATATGAAGTTTCGTCCCGATACGTTTAGTAGTTTCTCCGGAATCGTCGCCACAAAAATCGGGTACACACACACACACACACACACACACACACACACACACACACACACACACACACACACACACACACACACACACACACACACACACACACACACACACACACACACACACACACACACACACAGACATTTTTTTGTACCTTGGTCAAATATGTTCAGGGGACCCAAAAGGACATATTTCCGCTAAAAACTCAAAATTTTTTTTCGGCATGATTACAATACTTTATAATACTGCGTATGATAAAGTAAAAAATCTGATGTGGCCAGCACATTACTTTATCATACTATACAGCAGTGCCTCGTCATGGCAATCTCGACGCATCTGCGTGTCGAATTCGCGTTCTACTCAAACGCTGATGTTCTGACAATACCATTAGAGGCCACTAGAGAATGAAAATATCTGTCAAATCCTGGCTAACTAGTTTTAATGCAGTACAAGCGATCTCTATGAAATAGAATTTGCTAATGCAGCTTAACTATTATTTTTACAAAAAAATGTCATATACATAAGGTATTCAGAATTTCCTCTACTTTATATGTTAATTAACTATTTTGACGAAATTACAGAAATGGCGGTTCATTTGCAAAATCGTTGAAAAATGCTAAGAGGAAACATCCAGTTTCTTTCGACCCTTTTGAACCAAAAACATTTCAGCTCTAAGTTTGGTCATGAAACTTCTAAATATGAAGTATCATCCTGCTACCTTTAGTAAATAATAAAAGTAAAAAAGGTATATTCCGATGTTGTGTAATTTGTTTTATATAGTTTCTCGGGGCTACATGTTTCGGGACTCTAAACTTCCGGCCTCAGGCCACGCTACAAACAAATAAATACGATAAAATTTCATCTTCTTTATTTGTTTGTAGCGTGGCCTGAAGACGGAAGTTTAGACTCCCGAAACATGAGAGAACTAAATAAAACAAATTACACAACATCGCAATATACCTTTTTTTACTTTTATTATTTAATAAACTCTGGTGGAATGGAACCGTTTATATCCTTATACCTTTAGTACTTTCTCCGGTATCGTCGCCACATTTCCGCTAAAATCTAAAAAATTCTTTTCGGCACGATTACAATACTTTATCATACTGCGTATGATAAAGTAAAAAATATAAAAATAAGTTCAATGAACAAGTGAATAAAGAAATAAATCTATAAGAACCATTTTACTGATTTTTAGTAAATCAAATTCTGAGGAAGAAGTGTCATATGGAAATATTATTAATTCTATGACTGTTTAAGAATTGAAGAAACAATAAGTTCATTCGAAACTTTTTACTCAATATGACACTTACTATCTGACGGAAAATGTTGTGGGTTAAAAAGTGGGACCACAAGTATAGAGTATCGTGTTTTTCTTTTTACATTTGTTCTGATTTTTCTAACCTTCGACTAACGGCAAAAATGTCACTTTTGTCAAAATAACATTCCATTTCTTGCTGAATAGTACACTAAAAATAACGTTTTGGCTATTTTAGTGGTAAAAAATATCAATTGACGTACTTTTCTGTTCTCATTGGTTGGCGAATTTTCGATGAATTTCGAATGAAAATGTATGCGAAACCCATTTTGAGGTATTTTCATGTACCCATGCTGGGGAGTATGCTATTTTCAAATAAATAATAATGGATGAAGTACAAATTATGATTAAAAAAAATACTACATCCCCTGCTCACGTGACGAAATTGGGCGCGCCCGCTCAAAGATTTCCACATACCTTGTTGTTTCTTTCTCGCTTTATCACAAATTGCGGGTCTCAGATGTACTCTATCGCCATTTGGTAGAGTGCAGCGTAAAGAACAGACGAGGACGCCCAAGCAGGATTTCTTCAGGATGTGGACGTTGTGATTGTTGGTGTTGCGCATTGCCCAACCGGAAGAATGTCTTTTGGCTTCTTCCGAGTCTGGTCTGTAGACTAGGCGGCAGTGGCCATCCGCCCATTCCGAAAATGTATCGTAGTCGTTTATCTTTGGTACTGTGCTGTCGTTGATGTCCCAGTCCTGGCTGTTCGTGTACGGGACCCGGCAGTTCATGCCAGGGGATGTAGATGTATGCCTGAAAATTATAACATGAAAAACGAATTTACAAAAGGGAAAAATTAACTAAAAAAAGGAATTTTGATTGAACGTCAAGAATCGTACACAATAACAAATCAGCTCACTGACAAGAACAATTTGCAATTTACAATTTTTGTGTTGCCCAATTGTAAAAAAAACAGCGGTGAAAAAACTTAAAAAAACACGTGAAAATAACAATCGACGAATTAAAACTTATATTGCATATTTAAAACACATTCAAAACATAAACGTGACAATAAGTCAATGTCACTGTTCAGGGTTGTGGTTACGTATATAGGATGAATTATAAAAATGTATTACCTACATTATAATGTAGGTAATACATTTTAACAAATCCTTTTGAAATAATTTCCAGAAATGATTTCACGTATACTTACTGTGAAAAGTAGGTACTACAGAAAATGACAAAATTGCTGTCCTTTTGCATGGTTGTGACAATATTCTCAATATTAAAGTTATGACAAGTATTGGATAAGTCACTTAACTTAATGGTTGAATTTCTTTGAAATTATGGGAGCATAAAACTCTTAGCTTTTTTATGATCTGATGTATAAAATATTATCTCGATGCACAGTGCACACGTACTTTCAATGTCCAATATTCGACCAAATTAATTCAAAGGCTCTCCCTGTATAGGTATCAGGGTTGCCACCTTTTTGTAATTGTTCACGGGGACAGTAAGTGGGTGAAAATATTATGTCAGATTCAATATGTTCACATCATACTGCCACATAAAACACAATCAAATAATAAAACAAACTATTCTTGAAATATTTATTCATATTTAGAAGTTTCATGACCAAACTTAGAGCTGAAAAGCCTTTTGTTCAAAAGGGTCCAAAAGAACTGGATGTTTACTCTAAGCATTTTTCAAGGATTTTGCAAATGAGCCGCCATTTCTGTAATTTCGTCAAAATAGTTAAATAATAAATTTAAGTAGAGGAAATTCTGAATAATTTATGTTTATGACATTTTTTGACAAAATTAATAGTTTAGCTGTATGACCAAATTCTATTTGATCATGACATTATAATGTAGGTAATACATTTTAACAAATCCTTTTGAAAATAATTTCCAGAAATGATTTCACGTATACTTACTGTGAAAAGTAGGTACTACAGAAAATGACAAAATTGCTGTCCTTTTGCATGGTTGTGACAATATTCTCAATATTAAAGTTATGACAAGTATTGGATAAGTCACTTAACTTAATGGTTGAATTTCTTTGAAATTATGGGAGCATAAAACTCTTAGCTTTTTTATGATCTGATGTATAAAATATTATCTCGATGCACAGTGCACACGTACTTTCAATGTCCAATATTCGACCAAATTAATTCAAAGGCTCTCCCTGTATAGGTATCAGGGTTGCCACCTTTTTGTAATTGTTCACGGGGACAGTAAGTGGGTGAAAATATTATGTCAGATTCAATATGTTCACATCATACTGCCACATAAAACACAATCAAATAATAAAACAAACTATTCTTGAAATATAACAAAAAACAAATATTACATTACTTCATTAAATATACAAAAATAATACTTTGCTGTGGTAATATCACATAAAAATAAAATTTAGGTTTATTCTAAAAAAACTACCGTGTAAACCGATATTTCGCTACCGAACTTTCAACCTAGCATATAATGCGCAGAGAGAAGGCTTTAAACTCGTCGTCTTACTGGAGTCAACTTTTTGTGGTTAACCAGGAATTGTTGAATTTCGTATCTCGCTTAAATTTTGGCGCAATTCATCATTGCTGTAATTAAGGAAAGACGTAGTAGGTCGGAAAAAGTAAAATATTAAATCTTACCGAAATGTTCAAAACATTTGAAGATTAGGTTAGGTAGCACAATTTCATCCTACACAGATAGAATATATGTATTCTATTTTATTATTGCGTACCTAAACACCGATTAGGCGTTGCGATAAAGCATAAATATCATTTCTAAAAACGTAAAGCGTTCTGTAAAGCTAACTATATCAGAAATTTGCCCGAATGTATAAATTACCTGTTCAAAATTTGGTTTTTTCTTCAGTCCAAAGAAATCCACCCAACACACATATTATTATGTTTCCCAGAGTAATCCATTTTTCACAATTTTATGTTGAAATGTATCGAACATTTTTTGTATAACGCTATCAATTATTTTGATCTTTCATTAAAAAGATCTAAGAGATCTTGCAGGATCTTTTAGAATTAGTAAGAAAAACAGAGAGACGTCATAAGTAAAAAACAATTGAAAGTCGGATATTGAATTTAATGTACCTATAATTAAAAATAGTGTACTTATACTTTGGTAATTAAATATCGGCGCCCGAGGATTTTGTTTAAAAGAATGATTATTTATATAATTTTTAAATTATTTTGTTTTTATATACCTAATAATTAAAGATATTGGGATTAAATTTGTCAAGTTCGCAACTTGTTAAGTTGCAGTTAAGTTCGCATTTATAAAATTGATCGACACTGTTTTCTATAAAGAGATTATCATCTCAAAAGATCCAAGGGAGAGAAAGTACCACAAGAATCTAAATCATACAAAGTATCTACAGCCTACTCGCGTTCAACACTGTGTAATTAAACCAAGTAGATCCATTCAAAATAACCGATCGACTTGAGGCCCCTGGGCTAGAATAAAAAGAAACGGAATCAATCAGACAGATATATTTATCTATCTATCCGATATCAGATAGTCGGTAATTAATTTGACCGTTGATAATTAGCAGTTCCGCTGACAATTGTATAAATAACGCGCGTTTAATAACTTGGTGAAACGCCCGCGAGGGGTCTCAAGTAGTATCTTAGTATACGTGCTGAATAAGAATGAGCTGCACAGTATATCGTGATTTTACATATTTCAACAGTATTGTGTGGGTTGCTGTATTGGCTAGTTCTTCCTGTTATACATATTTTGATCAGTTGTTTGATAATGATCGATAACAACAAGATTTCTTTATAACTTATAAGAGCTGTGATGAGTGATGATGTATTCGAGAAGAAGTAACCAGGAAATAGAATAACAGTAAATAATAAACATTAAATTGATAAATGTTATATTTATTAGCTTTTCATTATGTTAAATGGTTGACATCGTTGTGATTTATAATTTTCCCATCTTGCCGTAAACACATCTACCAAAATCTAGCAAATGTTGAAATACTGAACTGGGGTTGAACAGATAAGATTTGGTTTGCTTGAGTACAGTTAATTTTTTCAGCTATTTTGCTGTAACATTAATGTAATTATTTTGAAGTTGGAGCAATTTACTTTAAAATTATTGTACAATTTTATAGAATTATTTTAATATCACAGGGATATATTGCAAAAGATCAGTGATATCGCTGGTTGGAAAAAATCTGATGTGGCCAGGCACAAGACTTTATCATACAATATATATAAAATTAATAGTTTAGCTGCATGAGATTCTATTTGATTGAGATCGCTCGTGTCTGCATTAAAATAAATCGAATTAGCCAGGGTTTGACAGATATTTTGATACTACAAGGTATTGTCAAAAAATCAGCGTTTGACACTATCTACTGTCATTAGAATGAAAATATCTGTCAAATCCAGGCTAACTAGTTTTAATGCAGACACGATTTCGATCAAATAGAATTTGGTCATACAGCTAAACTATTAATTTTGTCAAAAAATGTCATAAACATAAATTATTCAGAATTTCCTCTACTTAAATTTATTATTTAACTATTTTGACGAAATTACAGAAATGGCGGCTCATTTGCAAAATCCTTGAAAAATGCTTAGAGTAAACATCCAGTTCTTTTGGACCCTTTTGAACAAAAGGCTTTTCAGCTCTAAGTTTGGTCATGAAACTTCTAAATATGAAGTTTACATATACACACACAGACATTTTTTGTACCTCGGTCAAAAATGTTCAGGGGACCCAATAGGACATATTTCCACTAAAATCTCAAAAACAATTTTCGGCACGATTACAATACTTTATAATACTGCGTATGATAAAGTACCTAATAAAAATAGCATTGTATAATACACCGACATTGAAAGTCATTTATTGCATTGTCGCTTCGTCGAACGTTCAGCGGCTTATAGCGAACAATTATTATTCTGGGTGATTTCCCATATTAACAAATCCAAAATAGATCCCTTTAGCGTCGCCGGATGGGGCAGGGGAAGTAAAAAATATTTAGCAAATTTCGGCTGGATTTAGAAAAAATAATGAAATTTGGCAAAATGTTAGAGTGACTTTCGATTTTTCCGGATAACGCAATCTGTGAAACTTTAAATGTCGCCCAATTATTATTTTTGTGATATCAGGGTGACATTGCCATCCCTGAAGTATCAGTATAGAAAAAGCATGATTAAAATTGCAGTTCAAACACCAATAATAACGAAAAAACAACAAATTAAATAAGAATCAACAATAACCAACAATTAATAACGAACAACAATTAATAAACAATAAATATTACCGAACAACAACAAATATAACCAAAATATAATATTAATAATCTAAAATAATAAGAAGATAATGGTGCTATAAGTATTCAAACTTCAAAGTTTGAGATCATTTCCGGAAACACCGTTATACTAACATCTAGATTAAATTTTTAACATATCGGGTGAGAAAAAATGATTAAAGTGGTCTAATTTCAAATTTTCTACATTGAGATATTGACAAAAACATAATTTGTCATATTTCGAATTCATTTGATATTTGGTTTGAGATTGGGATTTATGCACATTTAGTTGCATATATGCTATAAAACGATCTTTTTTTCCCGATACTTATATTATAATATTAATATTATTAAATTTTAAAAAAATTAATATTATTTTCACAATTTTATTGAAGGTATTAAAATGGTGATATCTGTTAAAGTGGCATCTAATACTGCGTTGACTTTTGACAGATAAATGTTTCTATTATAAATAAATAAATATTTTTATTATACATGACCACAGAGGGAAAACTCATTTTGATATTGTGGAAAACGGCAAAAATGTCGCACCGAACAACTGGACTTGAAAAGTACTTACAATTTTATTCTTTAAATATTGTGTATTTTGATATGTTTCGCGTCAATAGTAAATAGGGTCACAATAACTTTCTTGTGTAATTTATTCTATTGTAAGTATTAATAATTAATCTGGAGGGTAAAATATTAACAATTTCGTGATAGTTCTGTATAAACTAACGCAATTCAGTTTGTCTATTGTGTACTTTTATGTCATAAAAGGTTTTTTTGGTACAGCACAATGAATTAGTAGGTATATTATTTAACGAGCACATAACTAAGGATATAAATCGCGAGCATGAAGTTTATACGCGAGCCGTAGGCGAGCGTGTCAACATGCGAGCGATTTATATCCGTTGTGTGCGAGTCGAATACGACATTTTATCTACGACTCATAAATTCCATTTTATATCAAATATTTTAAATGTATTTGTCAATGATGGCGAGGTGCACTGTCACATAACTGTCATCCACGTAGGTTTTGACAGACTTTGACACTAGCGTTGTATAATGATGACAGTTCGTTCAAATAATGAGGTCATTATTTGAACGAATTGTCATTACTTATTATACAACGCTAGTGTCATTATAATCATTGGCGTGTATAATGATGGGGATTATATAGTCATAGATACGTATGCAATGAACTTATTATATGTGAGTCGTAGATAAAGGTATATATTATACTTGTTTGTAAGTATTCAGTTTATCATATTTTGTTTTCTCTGCTGGTCTCTATGGTCATAGTAGGTATAAGCATACCTAATGTATTAACCACTGAAATTTGCTCAACAAAGCAATTTGAAACCATTTCCACGTAATGCCATTCTGATAAGAGCTTGTGCTCAAAACGGCGTGAAATATTCCTTCAACAGGAAATATTGTACACCTGAGTCATATTTCCTGACAATTGATAATAAACACAAGCGCCGAGTGCGCATTAGGTAACAACAAAGCACACTTAAACCCATGCGTAATAATTTTACAACCTATAATAGAACCAACAAACAATAAAAAAAAGTAATTTTAACCGGACTATTTTTATGATTTACCATAAGTATACCAAACAACTTCTCACGATTATTATCGTTAAAAACATATAAACCCGAAGCAATTGAGCATAAAATTCAGACTTAATCACGCACGCAATAACACCTATATTTAACATAAACATCTCTCTTCGTACGCTCACTGTAAAGCGGGCAATTCTTGGAAAACGGACATCAATTTATGCGTAATTTACAGCCGCAGATATGCCAAACGGTAACCGGGAGCATAAATAATCGAGCCGCCTCTTCATCTTAATTTATTTCGCATGGGAACGGGTCAATTAAAACACGCGATCACCGGTTCGAAACAAATTCAGGACGCGCGCGCGCCGGCTCGCACCTCTAATTAAATCAAGGGAGGCGCTGCGCACGATGCACGCTGCCGCATGCCGCTAGGAGAGAGCATATCGGGGGTCCGGTCCGGAGATATCGATGATGCGTGCGACGCGAAACCCACCGTAAAAAATATCGAATTTATATTCTCTCTGTGTTTGCTTATGCGGAATGTAGTGTGTTTATTATGAGTAGAATAAAGTTAAGAGCTTTGCGAAAATTAGTTATAACTTCCAGTTATATAGTCCAGATTTTGGAAAAAAATATGTAGAATACTTTATTTTAATTTGTTTATAACTTGTTTGGTTCTGTTGTTTTAACGTCAAGTTTTTTTTTAATGGAATTGTAAGTTTCCCTGTGGGATTTAGGTTTCGCTCTATATGTCAAAGAAAAAAATATATTCAATATTAAATTTGAAAAGGACAATGTTGATTGCTATAGCAGCTAAAGAGAATAAGTTATGATGAAAACGTCTAAAATTGACAGATTTAAAAGAAAACCACTTTTATTTAAACAATTTATTGGTATGTAAACTGACAATTTCAAAAGTATTAAATATTATTGTTTACTATATATTTAGGTACACCTTGTAGATAGTACCTAATGTGCATTACCTACCTTTTTTTATCATTTTTTTCAGCAGTACCTACCTACCGTTTCTGTCTGCTCTGTCAAAATTAAGAAAAACAGTAATAATGTCCACTTTGTACTAAAAAAATAATAAAAAAGTTTTGATTGTTTTCTGATTATTTTTCTTATTTAAATTGTCATTTAAATACAGGTAGGTAGGTACAATAAATTGGAGCTGTAAGTCTATATATATTGTGATGTAAACTTTGTTTCTACATGTAGGTAGTTGATATGAACGAAACCTCTCTAATTTGAATTGTGTTATTACTTTTTTTCCCTATACTCACAGTTATATACAGATATATACTCACATACTCACAAAATAACCAAATAATAATAGGTTCAATACAAAACATGAAATTGTAGAAATATCAGTGCTTTATATTACCTATATATTTTCCTTCACAGAATTTCGTCAACTTTCTTAAATTTGTCTATTTTTCTACTATTTTACTCTTCAAATTTGTTGATAGGTATATTAAACTTATTTTTCAAACATTTAATTTAACATCTAATATAAAATACAAAGGAACAAATCATACTTACAGAATTACCATATCTTCAACACAAAATCTATTTCACCTCAATCCTTGCCACACAATTACCAACAATCCTTTCGACACTTCGCGTCTACAATTCACAAAACAACTCTTAAAAAGCTAGTATTAAAGCTAATAAGGAAATCGCGTAACTTTATTCAAGTGTTGTACACACTACACGCACCCTAACATTAGAAGGACTACGTACGCACTGAAAGCTCCGGATTTTCGTCCTGTCTGACGCTTGTCTAGCCACACCCTAACGTTCTATCCCCACTACGCGTCTAAGGTGCTAGGCGACCAATACGGTATTAGAACCATCGAGGCCTACACCCATCTACTTCCGCTATCTAACACCTGATACGAAGAAGTAATATGATTGGCGGCTTGTGCGACAAACTTGCGCCGTGCGGAATTGCGGGTGTGTTTTGTTTTTCCAGCGTATCCGCAAGCTGCTAGATTTTTTGTGTGGAGGTAGGTATAACGATAAGTTTATTAGGTGCTTACCTACCAGGTGTTACTGAAGAGGTTGAAGTGTGCCTAGTATGGTATAAGGATGTTTTTATGGCGTAGAAATATGTTGAATGCATTAGGTATATTAAAGTAGCGTAAAAAATGTAATAACATATTCGAGTATGATTGATTATGTTGTATGTTCTGTGTAGTCAATGAAGTCACTTTGTCTCCACCAAGAAAACAAAATCTGGCCATGATTTTCCTCCAATTTGTTAAAAGTTAAATGAAGTTCACTTGTACTATTGAATTCGTAGTAAAGTGCGTAAATAAAGTCTGGATAAGAAATGTTTAGTTCTAGAAATGTATAAGTAAATCAAAATATAAAAAAATAAAAAAAGGAGGTGAGAACTCAAATAAACGCGGTCCACATGTACGAAAAGTCAATCTGTATAAACTGTATAGGTAAAGTACACTTTGCTAAATGACTAATTGAGTTTTACTTCGTGTTAAATCAACTATTGAGTTGTCAATCGGCAGACAATGGTATGGCTGGAGTACAGTAACAGGTAGGTATCAGGTTTAAGTGATAATACTAAGTAGTACTAAAAAGTATTACCTTGCAATTTGCAACACATCGAAAATAGTACCTACATAAATAGTTTGGACAACTACCTACTCATGTCATTTTGCATTTTTATCACTGTTTAATATACTTTTAGTGCGTTTGTGGGATAATATAATAAGTTGTATGAAAGGTCATTTTATTTTGTTCGAAGTGTCGAAGCTAAACTTAATGTTTTCTGAAGAACAATGTACTAATCTGAATTACAATTAACGCTTTCTGATATATACTGAACTTAATTCGATTGAGATTTCCTGAACTACAATTTACTAATGTGAATTTCAATTGACGTTTTCTGAAATAGAATTTAATAATTTCAATTAATATTTCAGAAAACGTCAATTATTGACGTTTTTTGAAATGCTATTTACTAATACGAATTACAATTAACGTTTTCTGAAATACATTTTACTGATCTGAATTACAATGGATCTTTTGTGAAATACAAATTACTTTTTGTATTTACTGATCTGAATTACAATTGACGTTTTCTGGAAAACAATTTACTAATATGAATTACAATTAACGGGTTCTGAAATATAGTGAACTTAATTCGATTGAGATTTTTTGAAATAGGTACAATTTACTAATGTGAATTACAATTGACGCTTTCTGAAATAGAATTTAATAATCTCAATTAGTAGGTATTTCAGAAAACGTCAATTATTTACGTTTTCTGAAGTGCTATTTACTAATATGAAGTACAATTAACGCTTCCTGAAATACAATTTACTGATCTGAATTACAATGGAACTTTTCTGAAATACAAATTACTAATCTGAATTACAATTGACGTTTTCTCGAAAACAATTTACTAATCTGAACTACAATTAACGGTTCCTGAAATATAGTGAACTTAATTCGATTGAGATTTTTTGAAATACAAGTTATTAATGTGAATTACAATTGACGTTGTCTGAAATAGAATTTAATAATCTCAATTAGTATTTCAGAAAACGTCAATTATTGACGTTTTCTGAAATGCTATTTACTAATACGAATTACAATCAACGTTTTCTGAAATGCAATTTACTGATCTGAATTACAATGGATCTCTTCTGAAATATAAATTACTAATCTGAATTACAATTGACGTTTTCTGAAAACAATTTACTACTCTGAATCACAGATGACGTTTCCTGAAGCACAATGTCTTAATCTGAATTCAGTCGACGTTTTCCAAAATACAACTTACTAATATGAATTAAAATTACCGTTTTCTAAAATACAATTTACTAATCTGAATTCAATTGACATTTTCTGAGATAGACTTCACTAATCTTAAATCAATTGATGTTTTCTGAAATAAAATTTACTACTGTGAATTAAAATTAATGTATTCTGAATTACAATTTACTACACTGAATTACAATTACAATAAAGTTTTCTAAAATACAGCCTACTAATGTGAATTAATTTAACTTTTTCTGATATACTGTTTACAAATACTAAAAAAATACAATTACTAATCTGAATTACAATTAACCTGTTCTGAAATACAATTTACTAAACAGAATTGCAATTGACGTTTCTTGAAGCACAATTTATTAATCTGAATTTACTTGACGTTTGTTTTTCAACTAATTTGAATTTAATTGACCATTTATGAAATATATAAAGGGTCATCATAAATGATTGTAGTCAAAGTAAGCCATGATATCAAATGTAAAGATTTCTGGTTGCCGCTCTATTTGAATGGAGCCCCACTGTTCACACGTAAAAGTTAAATCGGTTGCATAACCTATTTCAAGATTGACAGTTGTTTGTGTAAAGCGGCAAAACATGATTAACATGGGCATGGCCGGCTTCGACTACAATCATTTATGATGATCCCGTACTTTACTAATGTGAATTACAATTATTGATGTTTTCTGAAATACAATTTACTAATATGAATTAAAATTGTCATTTTCTGAAAACACCTGATAAGTTCTGAATTTTCAGAGGTAAATCTGCAAAAATGTTTTATATTTATATTATATTCAAATATCATTATTGAGTATTGAATATTGAGAAATACAATTCGATTCAGACCATTTAGGCGTTAGGGGATCCTAACCGACTTATTTCGTTTATTGTTTGGTTGAGCCTCGAAAATAAACAGATAGATAGATACGTAATAACGCGTAATAACATGAATTCATCGATGCAAAAGTGTATAAGCTTTACATAAGAAAATTTTGAAAAAAATAGACATGAAGGTCATGGAAACGTCTTTAGGCGTCATCGCACACCACTATATGTCAATATTTTAGGGTTTCAGGTAAAATCACAAAGTTTATATTAAGACCTCTTTGAAATTTCTAGTGTTGAAGATATTTTAATACTATTATCTACAATCTTAAAATAAATAAATGGAAACGATCAAACATGCCACACAAATTACGCCCCAAACCAAAGTCACATCACAGTATTTCCATTTCTACTTCCATCTATCTTCATTCGTATTTCAAACACTTCAATTATAAAATGATTACCACACATAGACTTCAATGCGCACGACAATCGACAATGTAGAGACCACCCTGTTCCAAACGTCGGCCAACAGAAGAAAAACCATCCAAGTAATATATGAGAGTCAGCCCTATCTTCGGGCTTTGCATTTGTCAAGTACGGTGGCGCGCTCTACCGTCTCAGCGGCGCGTACCAAAAACGATCAAGCAAAAGCGCACAGCACAAGGAAAGGTCCCAGGCAAGTCTCACGTATCAAGATTGAAAGTGGCTGCCGTTGTTGTTAATTTAGACTTCAAGCGGTTGGTTGCTTGGAGTTTTTGCGCTGTCAGGAGATAGTGAATTAGCCAACAATGCCGTATATCATGCGGACGTATCTGATGCCATCTACCGGCGGCCAGCGCGATATGATACAAATGACAGCCTGAAAGGGTTCAAACTGTGCCCGGAGACGTAGGCCAATTGAAAATAGGACATGATTAACCATTAGTTAGGACCTTGAGATCAATGAGAAATCACTTTCTTGGTTTATGTATAATACCTTCCATGTAATAAATTACCTTTTCGAAAGATGTTTCTGATTGGAGACGAAAGGAACAAAAAGACAAACAAATGTTCATATTGCCTTACAAGTGACACTTTTATCGACAGATTAAAATCCAAATATTGGAAATGAAAATTTGAAATAAAACAATTTAAAAAGTTAATAACGTTTGCAATACGTTCATGTGAGGAATATTAGAAAAAATCTGACGTGGCCAGGCATATATCTTTATAATACTATACAGCAGTGTAAACGCTGAAGATCTGACAATACTGTCAATAAAATCAAAATATCTGCCAAAGTCTGGTAAACTAGTTGTAATGCAGAGACGAGCGATCTCGATGAAATAGGATGGGTTGATATGTGTAGTTGGGCTAGCGCTGGTTCGAATAAAAACTGCTAACGCTTCACTAAACTGTTTATTGTATATAGGTACATAATTCACAGAGCGACCAACAGAGTCAACTGCTATGCGAGTATGCATGACTTTCAAAGTTAAAGTTTGCTCATGCAGCTAAACTATTAATTTTACCAAAAAATGTCATAGACATAAATTATACAAAATTTCCTCTACTTTAATTTGTTATTTAACTATTTTGACAAAATTACAGAAATGGCGGCTCATTTGCAAAATCGTTGAAACTTAGTCATGAAACTTATAGATAAGATATATAAAGTTTCGTCACGATATACCTTTAGTAGTTTCTCCGGAATCATCGCCACAAAAACGTGTACACGCATCCACACACACATACACACACAGCGGCATTTTTTTACCTTGGTCAATAATAATCAGGGGATTTCCTTTAAAATCTCAATTTTTTCGACACTGTTACAATACGTTATCGTACTCTATAAATAGCTCGTGTTTTCTTTTGTATACCCTCAAGGAATTCATTTTAAGAGAGAGTGTGTCCATTAGGGTGGTTCAAATTGGCTATTTTTATTTAGAAAGCAACGATTCCCCCAAATCGTTTCCAAATCAAAAAGAGTGGACACGTATTTTTTTTTCGAACTTTTGATTCTTAATGGTGCCTATCGAGGCTTCAAATTTACATAAGAAAATTCATGGGAGAAAGACATTTTTTGGTATTTTTCGAATAATTATTCGGGGTTTGGGAAACCTTAAGACTAAAGTTATAGGACTTGTAGAGGACTTTCCATACATGTGGATTTGATGCCCCCAACCCGCCCCACCGTGCCCTGAAAACTACCCTTAAATGAAAAAATGTAGATTCTTCAGAAAATTAACCCCTCTAATTGTTTCTTTCTCTTTTTTTCTCATAGAAATCATTATTATAAGTCTAGTGGGATGTTTATAAACATTTGTCAGTTAATTTCCATTTGTTTAAACAAATTTTATTCGTTTAAACAAATTTTATTCGTTTAAATAATCCGTTTTTCTCGAAAATCCGTCTGAATTCTGTTTTCTGAGTTCGAAATGGCAGTTTATTATCTTAGAGTGACATTATTCATTAAAAAGATCCTCCTATTGTTTAAACAATAAATTATTATTCATTTTCTACTTTTTACTTTATCATACGCAGTATGTAAAGTATTGTAATAGTGCCAAAAAAAAAATTTGAGATTTTAGCGGAAATATGTCTTTTTGGGTCCCCTGAACATTTTTGACCAAGGTACAAGAAAATGTCTGTGTGTGTGTGTGTGTGTGTGTGTGTGTGTGTGTATGTGTGTGTGTATGTGTGTGTGTGTGTACCCGTTTTTTTGTGGCGACGATTCCGGAGAAACTACTAAAGGTATCGGGACGAAACTTCATATTTAGAAGTGTCATAACCAAACTTAGAGCTTAGTCTTAGCATTTTTGAAAGATTTTGCAAATAAGCCACCATTTCTGGAATTTCGTCGAAATAGTTAAATAATAAATTAAAGATGGGGAAATTCTGAATAATTTATCACTATGACATTTTTTGGTACAATCAATAGTTTAGCTGCATGAGCAAATTCTATTTCTACGAGATCGGTCGTACTGCATGAAAACTAGTAGCCAGGATTTGTCAGATTTTTTGATTCTAATGACAGTAGGTAGTCTTGGTGTCAAACGCTAATGTTTTGACAATAACTTCTGTCAATATAAGCTGCGTTCGCATATTGCAACACACTTTTTACATCCAATAACACGTAACTGTCATTTGGACGGTGTACCCGGTGTCAACGGAGTACAATATCCGAACGCAGCTTTAATCGGCATATCTGTCTAGATCCAGTAGTTTTATTTTCATGCAGACATGGCTGATCTCGATCAAATAGAGTCTCATGCAGCTAAACTATTAATTTTATATATAGTATGATAAAGTCATGTGCCTGGCCACATCAGATTTTTTCTAATTATGGTAGAAAATTCAGCTTTTTTGAGAAATTAACTTATATAGAACAACAGTTGAAACTTAATAATAATTGATTGTTTAAACAATAGGAAGAATTTGTTTAATGAATAATGTCACTCTAAGATAATAAACTGCCATTTCGAACTCAGAAAACAGATGTCCGACGGACTTTCGAGAAAGCGAATTATTTAATCAAATGGAATTTGTTTAAACAAATGGAAATGACCTGACAAATATTTATAAACATTCAACTAGACTTATAGTAATGATTTCTATGAGAAAAAGGAGAATGAAATTTTAATAAATTTTCTGAAGAACGTACATTTTTCATTTAATGGTAGTTTTCAGGGCACTGTGGGTTGGGGGCTTCAAAGTCATATGTATAATACCTCGAATTCTTAATTAGAAAGTCCTCTACAAGTCCTATAACTTTAATCTAAAGTTTTCCCAAACCCCGAACAATTATTCGAAAAATACCAAAAAATTTCTTTTTCCCATGCATTTTCTTATGTAAATTTAATGCATCGATAGGCACCATTGAAAATCAAAATTTCGAAGAGAAAAAATACGTGTCCACTTTTTTGGATTTGGAAACGATTTGGGGTGATCGTTGCTTTCTATCATCACAAAAATTTTTGCAATGCATTTTTGAAGCACCCTAGTGTCCATGTCATAATTATCTGAAAGAAAATTTCACCCATCTTTTTTAGTATTGAAGATATTTTGCTTTTTTTGGCTATTCTATTGAAGAATGGGTACGAAATATATGGAGAAAAGGAAATGCTAATGTCAAATTAGGCAATTCCGGCCGAAACGATGTATAATTACGCCCAACCTGATCTAGTGACTAAAGTTGTGGTGAAATCCCACAATGTAGCAACAGTGCTGGAAACATATTGTCGATAATCTTTAATATATTTAAGAATCTCTAATTGTCATAATGAGTACACATTCTGTTGCGTACGCCTTTCTAGTAAATTAAAATTGTAAATTTAAATTTTGCATGACGTTATTTCTAAAAAGCAGGTTATACCAACCTCAAGATTATTTAAAAGATACCTAATAACTGGTTTGAACCTAATGACTTTTTTTATCAGAGAGCTGACATAATGTAGATCACTAGTTCATACTGAGCGACCACATGTAAACAAACAGGGTATAAAAGATGTGTTAACATTTAACATTTTCTTGCCTGGTATTTTACACAGATATTTACAAAAAATTGCCTGGCATTTGCCATGATATAGTTTCAAGTGGCGAACCATTGAGTTTTTGCAGCACCGACAGATACTTAATAGCAACTTAAACCTAATGTTTCCCTTTTTCTGTTGTTAAAATAAGCTGCCTAAGCACCTGTATGCAAACACCCATTACATTTCTTCTTTTTTCCTTCGTAGGATCGTCGGTATCTATTTATAACTGCATAACTCAAAATAAAATCTACTTATACACCAATATAAAAACCAATCTCTAATTAAACCGTAATTATAACCTCTACCATGCGTATACTATGTATGCTTGAAGATGTTGATCTCCTTGATGAAACACTGTCATGTGTACAAAACATGTAAAATGCGAGGCACCTGATTAACAAGGTGCGTCTGTATCATCAAAATAGCAAACCGGAGACACTCCTGCATGAAAAAAAGCCATGGACTCAATTATATCGTTACACAGATTTAACCTGGACATGCTGCCGATAAAATCGCATAAAATAAAACGAAAGTGAAGAATCCAGACGAGGAACAAGATGAAAAAAGAATTAGCCGCGGTGAAATTAATTTGCGAGACAGAGGTTTGCGGTTCAAGTTCGGATTTTTTAATGCGGTTTAGTGCTGCTGTTATACATGTATCTGCATGCTTAGGATATTGTAGCGGCGAAAATTATAGCGGTATTTCAGAAATTGGTGGAAGGAATATGAATGAAGTTTCTTAAGTGTTTGGATCTTTTCTTGTGAATAAGAATGCAGACTTAATACTGGAGGTATGTTTGGTTTCGTTATTTTTATTAGTCTCAATGTGGCCATTTGACATTTATGGCTTGGAATTAATGTACCGTATAATGATATCGAATGACACGCAATGAAAAGATTACGTTTTTCCAAGTTGTCAAGAACAAGTTGTTAACTTAACGATATAAGTAGATATTTAAGGTAATTTTATCTTAATAAGTACAATTTTCTTGTTCTCTAGTATCTTTGATATTTTGCAAAAAATAACTCAATTTGTTTTTTCTTCCTTCTAAAAACTCTTTTATCATGTGCTTATTGTGATACAGCGGTATCTATCTTTCCTCAAACGATAGGTTTTTCTTTTGTGACAAACACTTTCAAAACTATGACAATTGGACTATATTCGGTTCGGCAAAAATTTATAAATCTACCAAATTTCAGTTTGATATCCTTATTCAGTGGTGAGAGATTCTACTGTGACAGACACCATATAGACGTCGGACAAACGTATGGCCACATAAGAGTTCCATTTTGACTTTATCATACGCAGTATGTAAAGTATTGTAATCGTGCCAAAAAATTTTTTTGAGATTTTAGCGCAAATATGTCTTTTTGGGTGCCTTGAACATTTTTGACTAAGGTACAAAAAATGTCTCTGTGTGTGTGTGTGTGTGTGTGTGTGTGTGTGTGTGTGTGTGTGTGTGTGTGTGTGTGTGTGTGTATGTGTGTGTGTGTGTGTACCCGTCTTTTGTGGCGACGATTCCGGAGAAACAACTAAAGGTATCGAGACGAAACTTCATATTTAGAAGTTTCATAACCAAACTTAGAGCTGAAAAGCTTTCTGTTGAAAAGGGTCCAAAGGAACTGGTGGTTTACTCTTAGCATTTTTCGAAGATTTTGTATATGAGCCGCTATTTGTGTAATGTCGTCAAAATAGTTAAATAATAAATTAAAGGAGAGGAAATTTTCTATAATTTATGTATATGACATTTTTTGATAAAATTTATAGTTTAGCTGCATGAGCAAATTCTATTTCATCGAGATCGGTCGTACTGCTTTAAAACTAGTAGCGAGGATGTCAGATTTTTTGATTCTAATGACAGTAGCTAGTGTCAAACGCTAATGTTTTGAAAATACTACTGTCAATATAGGCTGCGTTCGGATATTGAACACCGTTACACCACGTTACACTTTGTACACCCACTAACACGTAAGTGTCATTTGGACGGTGTACCCGGTGTCAACGGAGTACAACATCCGAACGCAGCTTTAATCGAGATATCTGTCTAGTTCTACTAGTTTTATTTTAATGCAGACATAGCCGATCTCGATCAAATAGAATCTCATGCAGCTAAACTATTAATTTTATATATAGTATGATAAAGTCATGTGCCTGGCCACATCAGATTTTTACTTTATCATACGCAGTATGTAAAGTATTGTAATCGTGCCAAAAAAAATTTTTGAGATTTTAGCGGAAATATGTCTTTTTGGGTCCCCTGAACATTTTTGACCAAGGTACAAAAAAATGTCTGTGTGTGTGTATGTGTGTGTGTGTGTGTATGTGTGTGTGTGTGTACCCGTCTTTTGTCGCGACGATTCCAGAGAAACTACTAAAGGTATCGGGACGAAACTTCATATTTAGAAGTTTTATATCCAAACTTAGAGCTGAAAAGCGTTCTTTTGAAAAGGGTCAAATAGAATCTCATGCAGCTAAACTACTAATTTTATATATAGTATGATAAAGTCATGTGCCTGGCCACATCAGATTTTTACTTTTGAAATACGGTATCCTAAAAGGACAAACTTATTTAGAAACATCACCATCTTGATACAACAAGATAAATCTGGATCTAACGTCAAAATTTCAAACACATGCCCAACGTTTTTCTACTAACTAAAAAGTGTGTAGTAGAGACGATGTTTATAAAAAAATATCGTACAATCAACGATTTTACTTTTGTTTGGGATTATTTCTAAATCAATCGTGTTTTGTAAAACATTTTTTTTTATATGACAATGCCAATTTCTTTATTACTGATTTTGATCTTTTAATTGTCTATTCTAGAACAAAAATCCTTGACTGCCTTAAATAGGAGAAATTAGAAATTTTGAAATATTGAGTACGAATTCAGACAACTGTGGTGTGCGGGTACATAAAACGCATAAAACTTACTTGATATGCCTCTTTCAGGATAGATTAGTTTTGATTTTAGTTTTGATATCAAATGCCATATGTATGTCAAATGTAAATACACATAACCACAAACTGCCTTCTTAGAATAGCTTGCAATCGCATAAACTGCGAAATATACAATACATATTTAAACACGCGTGTAGCGCGTATTGCCAAAGGGTTGAGCTCTCTTAGTTTCTCTCTGTTAATAAATATACGCCAGCATGACGTTTTCGGTGGTCAACTCTGGTAAATGATCGTGCATCATTCTAGTCAACTAAACATCAAATTCCGTTTTCAGATCCAATACAAGGACCACATTTACCTGAATAAGGAGTTATGCGAAGATCAAACCTACATCATAGATATGATCGGGTTCAAATACTGCCGCGGGATTGTAAGGTGTACCGAAAAAACGTTTTTTCCAAATTCAAAATTTCAAGTTGATAAAAAGTTCTCCCTGTGGACAAAAAAAATTAATGACAAATAAACTTTTATCAACATTCAAGCACATTTTTTAAATTATACGAAAATGGCCCTTTTGCTTCATTAGAGTAAAATATTTTTGTATACGGTAATTTCACACATATTGTTAAACTTTTTGTATTTAAAAAGAAAAATCACTTAATCTTTTATTGAAAAAAATTCGAATTCTTAAAATTATAGATTTTAGGCCTTCTGCCGGAGGCCTAAATATTTTTCAATTGCGCCATTTTTTTTGGTGGTATATGTGGTTCCATAGGGACAACTTTTGAACTTGAAATTTTGAATTTCGAAAAAAAAAAAACGATACACCGTATTGTATACATCCTTTGATACACCCTATTGTATATGCGAAATAAATAGTTTATTGAATATCAGCATGCACGTAGCAAGCTATAGTACATCTAAAGTGTTGAGGATTTCCTAGTTTATGTAACGTATATGTTTTCCGTAACATTTTGGACAGAATTCTGGTCGTGCCAATACCGTATTCTTTTTTGTACGTCGCTTCCAACTTCGTCTTAGTTCTCGTTGTGTGCAACTATTCAATTGCAACTAACCTCCATCGCATGTAATTTTACTAAGTATAATTTATTCTAATAAACTACTCCACTTAAATTAGAATTTAGTTTCAATTATAAGTGCGTGTAAATGTATAAGCCTCAACGGCTACCTAGCGGAATTAGGTAGACACTGCTATTAAACATTAGGCGTTATAACAATTCTTTAGTAAGTTCTTGTTCTTTGAAGTAACTAATCAATCACCGCCAAACACTTCTAATCTGACTATTATAATTATTAGACAATATTTTAACATATGTTTTTACATCTACATCCTTTATTCACTGGTTGTCATGTAAGTTTTTATCACAGTAGCCGTTGCGGGTTAATAGTGTTGTCTCAAGCTCTATTGTGATCATAGCTGCGCCCCGTTAATTATTTATTAAAATTTGTAGGCTTAAGTAGAGTAAAATTATTCAGAATAAGATTTTGTCATGATTTTATCCCAACCTTACGAAGTTGACAGTTTACTACAGTACCAACAGTACTACAACACGGTAGCCGCAAAATACCCTAGATTCTAAATATACACACAGAAAAGTAAATACTTCACTCAAAGCAAAACCGCAAGAAAACTATACCGCAAGTAGATATTTTCTCAAGTTGAGAATAAAGGGATATGACTCAAGTATAAGACTCTTAAATGAAAGAAAAATGTTTCAAGCCAAGTAAATATTAACTTTCATTTAAAGCAATAGCCGCAAGCATATAATTTTCTCATGTTTTGAGAATATACTTCGCTGTGTGTAGTAACCACAATTTCTAAATTTATATAAAATTAATGACGCAAAGTAGAAAAAATATATTATACCACACTTCCATGGTTATAACCCGCACTTTTCCGAACCTTCTGTTTGCTTAATGTCGTCAGTTCCTTCCCATTTTCTTTAGACAGAGAATTGTTTTATTATCTACAAGCAGCTCTTCCGCTATCGTTCTCATTGAAAGTCCATCTCGCAATAACTTTGATAAACTTGACAAATAAAAAAGGTCTGAATTACATGGTCTAAAAATTTTCTGAAGAACATTCTTTGACGCGCGTAGTTCGTAATTATGGATGCTGACTGTGATGATGACGTAGAAATACACCGTTGCCATATCGGGTTACTATGACAGCTTTGACTTTTGTAAACCATTGCGAACTATTAACTATGAATAAACCTAAACATTCAATTTAATGCGACTACTGTATATGCAGCCAATGATACAATATACAGATAACACCAAAAGGCTGTTTAGATTTTGTGTCAGTACACTCATTACTCATTAGTTAGGAATACGGAAGTTTTGTTCGTTTTCAAACGACGCACAGTATAATAATAATAATACCGTTTTTATTAAAACATTTAATTTTCGATTTTAATGCAACTTCCAGTATGTGTTCCTAATCGTATTCTCAATCGAGTAAAAAATGCAATGGTACTGAGGTAATAGTAATATTTTCCTTCATTGGTGTTCTTCCAGTTTGTCAACAGCTTACAATTTGGGTGGCGTCATATTCAACCAGTTACTCTTCTTATGAAACTTATTGAAGCTTAAAGCTTTAGCAATTCTTTAGTTACCTACACAATAATTTTTGTTTAAACCAGTGCGCAAATTACGCTCTATTTATTTCACCATGCTAGTTAGATTCATCTGATTTAAACATTTTTGTAGTCGAGAAAAATATTCTCGTTGGGAATATGATTCACATACTCAACGTGTACAATAATACACCTAGAAGAACCAGGAAAAGTGTCTTATACGTAAGGACATTCAGGAGTAGGTACATATTTTATAATTTGTAATTCCCTTTTACATCAGTTGTCAGACTTTTCACAGATTTTCAACTATTTTCTTAGGATTAATAGAAATTTCACTTTCAAGATAGAAAATAATATCACTATATATTTGAGAGAGTTGTGAACAATTTTAAATAAATTTGGGAGTCAAATTACATTGGTCAAAATATGTTATGCAAAATTATCTTTAAAGATTTTATTGTTAGTTTTTTACGAAATAGTTCTAAGAACACGAATATGCTCTTGAAAATAAAGCTTGGCTCCTTTTGAGAAATGCTGTACCCATTAAAAGTGCCAAAATGCATGCATAGAACTTCTTTATAGGGCCAAGTTTATCTTGTTTCTTTCCTGCCTTTTAAAAGGTAGCATTCTCGAGCCAATTAACTAGAGCCAATCTAATAAAACTCATAGCAAAAACTACTGCAACAACATAAAATCTCCAACAAGTTGAACTAATTCCTGCTAAACAAACAGTAATCATTAATTTGTCCGGCATTTATGTCTTTTTGTGACGACAGTAAATGTTACGAAATTTACTGACACATGTTTTACTTGTATATAAATTAGTTAATTATTCATTATTATTATTATTCATATTTCATAAATGCAATAATAATAACATAAACTTTTATGTGCATGTTGAACCACTTCTTATCTACACTATAAGTAGACCCGATCTAGAAGTTAAAACGCAGACAGCAAACCAGTGCAACCATAAATTAAAATGGCAAATATTTCGACCGTACTGATTTATCCGGTCTTGATTACAGTCCTATCCTGCAATTCCCTAAAGGAATAATTACGGCACGTGTAATAATCATAGTTAGCTCGTCGATTCCAGCAATAAATTCTACAAAACGACACCGCCCAAGAACAGCGCAAACGATTAACGCGAAACTTTAGAATCCATGGCGTTGATTGATTCGCAAAGTGCCGATGTGAGCTGCTTTTGAGGATACAATTACAAGTTAAATGCTACACTGTGGACCCATTAGCTTTAAATTACTATGGTCGATGTATATGTTCGCAAAATGTATACAATTAGGCGTTAGTTTTTTGCGTAAATATGTGGTTGCCTTTTGCCTTTGTTGTTCTCTTTGTAACTTTGATACTTATAACTGTTGAAGAAAAAGCTACATAGGTGTTTTGCACGACAGTAAATTGTTTAACAAAAGTAGCCATTTGTGCCTCTTGAAATAAACGAGGTGATCTCGCATTATCTGCGTTTAAATGAAAAAGAGACAGTCGGCATAACTATAGTACTTCATTTGAAATACTTGAAAAAGTGGAATTTTCTTAATCTTTAATGGATTACCCATTACAGTTTTAAAAATATTCGCTTTTAACATTTTTATTATCTATTATGTTTTATTATCTTTAATGTTACATCAATTGCTTATATAATAAGTATTGTTTAATGACTTTTGGTCACTCTATTCCGACTCCTAACCTATAATTCTTAGGAACAACCTGTGTAACCAGTAAAGTGCAATACATAAATGATAAAAGCATGCATATTCATATTGCACAATTAGAAACTGAAAATATAAATAATTATCTATAAATATTTTTTCTTTGTATATTTACAAAAAGAAATCTATATAAATGCTGGTACCCTGTTACTGTTTATCTTTTAGCGCTACAGATAATGATAACTTTGAATTCAAAGGAAATTTCATTTTTATAATCTACATTACTAGTAGCGCTTCTCAATAGCTTTCTAATTTTAAACACCCAATAAAAATATAATGACCATAAAGAATTTTTTTTTGTTTCTATTTCAGCTAAATAATTGTTATCACACAGTGACTTTTTCCATGAAACGCGGAATAACAAAGCTGTCAAAATAGCCCAGTTGTTTTAGACCAAATTTAACCGAAACCAGGATAAAATAATATAAATCTGCTAATGTAAATCTGGACCTCCTATTTATGTCTAGGCATGTCAAGTCATGCTTTTTGGAGGGTGGCAAATATGTTAGAGTGGCATAACCGCCAAACTAACATATTTGGTGATAATATCATTTTGGTTAGAAATAGCTCCATTTTTCATATATGGGTATATTAAGTAAGAATGCTGGGTTCGATGAATTTCATTAGTTTATTCGGGCAATATCCAGATTTCGAGCACTTCGTGCAACTGAAGACGAGCCGTGCTCGAAATCTGGATATTGCCCGATAATAGCATTGTTTATGCTCATAACTCCTTCAAATATCCTATTTAGGGGTACTAAAGGATAGTGATGCAACGGAACTGTCATAACAGAAGCAGAAGCGGAAACAGATGTCCAAAATATGTTTTAACGGAAGCGGAAACGGAAGCGGATGCGGAAACGGATGTGTAAATACTATAAAAAAATAATAGTTTTTCATGATGTGACATTTTATTTATTAATCTAATATTAAAAATCAGTGATGTTAAATACCCGGGTATTTATTATCAAGGGTAAGTACCCGGATATTTACCCAAAGTGGGCATTTATAGGGGTATTTATAAACATAATATTGTTATTAAAAATAGCAGTAACATGAAATATTTAAGTACTAAATAAAGGTTTTTCTTTCATCACAAAATCAAAAAGTATTCTCTTATCACAAAATAAAAGTTAATCTTATACAAATAAAAACATTTTTAAAACAAAGAATAAATATATCAGTCTCATCTGGCGATATATCAAGAGCTGATATTTCCTTGTCATCATCGTCCATTCAATCGTGTGAATCTTCCATATTTTCTGATTCTATTATCGAAGAAGATTTAGCAGAAAGTTATGATTATATGGAAAGTATAGTTGACGTAACGGCTTTTGTCGTTGTTAATCAATTTCTTATTTTGCTATGAATCCAACTAAATATACTGAATGTTTTTATATAACTGAAATATTTTACATTATTTGTAATCAAGAGTACACATCTACAGAGTGTCCCATTTTTTCCCGCATAAATTTTTTTCCAGATAGTAAATGCCACACTGAGTAAAAAGTTTCACGTAGACCTATTTGTTTTCTTTATTCCTTAAAAAATTATAACCGTTTGATATAGTTTTAAAATAATTGCAAAACTGTATATTAAATGACTTAACTCCTTTAGAAATTGATAAACCCAATAAGTCGGCATGAAAGAACCTTTATACTCAGAATGACAATTACTTGTAGAGAAACAAATGTCTAGAAAGTTTCATATGTATTTTGTTTTCGTTCATTTGTTAATTTAGATTATTTTTAACATTTTGAATTTTTTACTTAAATTTATTTACTTTTATGTTTGTTATTGGTATTGATTGTGCTGTTTCTTAGTTTTAGCATTGTTTGATATGTAGTTTATTGTTTATTTTTCTTTATTTAGTTAATATTTCAAGTGGATGTAACGTGGCGTTGAGACAACAATTAGGTCCATATGAAAAGTTATACTCAGAATGAAATTTACTATCTAAAAATAATTCTTGCGGGAAAAATGTGTTACACTTTGTATAAATAACTCTGAAATGTTGTTAAATGGTGCTTTAAGGATAGAAAGGATAAATACCCAAAATTTGGGTATTTATCCTAAGTAGGGGTAAATATCCGGGTAAATACCCATTTTATAAGTTCTCACCCGCCGGGTATTTACCCGGCCCATATCACTGTTCAAAACCTAACAAAGGCATGTTGTACTTTGACACCATATCTGGAAACTTTCGATATACCTACTTCTGTTATAAAATTGCGGAAACGGATGCAGAAACAGAGGTGAAAAAGTTTGCAGAACTTCCGCAGTTGCGGAAGCAGAAGCAGAGGTCTGTTGCATCACTACTAAAGGACGCTGCATCTAAATACTTACATAGCAAAATTTACAATGGCTGAACCAAAATGATGGATCACAAAATGCTCAAGACAGAAAATGTTTGAAAACATTCTTTAAAGGAACCTTTGATGGGAGTTGAACCAGAAACTGGTATTAATATTTCAAAACATGTAATAGCAAATATTATAAAATGATAACTAAAAGATAGTTTTGTAAAATTTTGGTATTTCAAGGGGTTTAAGGGACGCTGCGCCAAATACAAATTGTAAAATTCGAAGCCAAAGTGTTAAACAATTATTATACATAATTTATACTCCCCAGTTGTAATAAGCTTCAAAAACTATATCTCCAGGGTAAATCTGTCTCATTGGCTAGCGTCAATAGGGTATTCCGGTCATGTCAAAATTTAAGCAGATATTCGGTTTAACCTATTGTACAATTTATGAGGATTCATAAATTTAAGCTATGAGCTTTTTGATTTAGTTTTTCTATGAGATAATTGCAATTAAAAGTGCATTTCGTTTGAATTCACCGACCACCCTCGGAAATACACGATGACTACCGATTCCTAGTAGCGCTGGCAACAGCGGACAGCTCTCGAACAGCTGATCGGCCAAGTTGACGGTTGGCGACCCTGTTGTTTGACAACGAATAAAGGTAACTTTTTTGAGAGATGATTTGGTCATTGCCAAAGCTTGAAATATCTCCCATCTCGCTAGTCAGCAATGTAAAGAAAATCTTATCAGGAGTTACTGTTCTACTTCTGTTACAGCCCGGCACAGAACAATGTCGGCGTTGGAGTTTATACATTTTGAACAAGTGTTTGATATAACCTCAATAACCAAAGCAGGTGTCAACAAACGAGCGATTCTAAACGTTGACACAACAGAAGACAAAAATTTACTACGTGCACCCTAGATATAGCAACGTTGTCAAGTCGCTCACTTTGAGCGGTCTTTGTGACGTCACAAAGACCAATCCTAATTCAAACTTTAAACAACGATTTCTCTTAATTTAAAACAATGTTTGATATTTTACTTGTGAAGTAGCAAACAGTAGCACCCATAGTTTGTAAAAAATGACAATTTCAAAAACCCCGGAATACCCTATTGAAGGTAGTAGGAACTCATCTCTGTCAATTCTCATCAGTTTCTAAGGCGAATTCTAAGGCATGGTGTGTCATTCATCACAATTCCGGTGACGTCATGCAATACCTGCAGTACGAATTAGCGCAAAAACCACCAGCGCTCTTCGACGATATCGTAGGGTTAAAGGTAAAAGTCACTAACTAACATCTAAAATAATTACGAAAATTTGACTTTAAGATGTATTACCAACAAATATAATGATATTTTCTGGATAATTAATGCATTTTCGAGTACTTAGAACACTTATTGATCGCCTCCTTGTACAAGATGCGCATTTAGAAGCATTTGACTACAATTAATTCGTGTTTCAAGAAAATGTAACAAAATGTTAGTTAGTGACTTTTACCTTTAAGCCCACGAATTATATCCTTTAGGAAGACGACAATATCTTCACTCTTTGATGTTTTCAATTCGTCATCGACAGTTACCTGAATGTTATTAACCATTCCTGTCATCAACAGTAATTGTTATGGATGGAGACTACCTTCGCCGGGCTTTGATTTGGCGGTACAACTCGCATAATATATTCTCGAAAGTCGTCTGCAGATATGGATTTTGACTGCAATACTATCGTACTACTGTCACAGTGGCAGTGACACGAAGAAGAAGTTCAGAAATGCATCCAGGCTTAAAATTTCGGTTATCGTCACCTAATCCACAGCTGATCCACCGGTAACTTACCGGTGTCTCATCGGCGAGTTTGTTGGACAAGGCCAATATAACAAAACTGACACACTAAAATGTAGGTTCTACAAACTATTTAAAGAAACATAACCTATGTTATGTTTTGGTTCTAAACAGCTGCAATGAAAGTGTTAATATTGAAAGATTTATTCCGCTCAGAATAACATTGCACAAACGTCAACTTGAATTGTTGATTGTTTCAGGTTTATTCAAATAAATGTTCGCTTTGTCAACTGTTGTTGTACGACTTGTAATGTACGTGCTTTGATGATACCGAGTGCGTAGCTTAAGAAAGACCAAAAACAGAAAAAGGATAGAAAAAATCCGACACACCGGTATAAAGTTGTTAGCAGTAAAATAAACGACGTCCACATTATACGAATACGGCCACATCGGGCAAAATCGAGTCGCGGCGGTGTCACCTGCTCCTACGATCCTCGCTGCCGCCTCATTATTATTAATATTACCGTAATACCTCGTCCCCATGCGAGGAGTAGTAGAGGAGACCGGTCTGCTTGCGTCGTGTGTCACGGGGGCAACGGCAGAAGCCACAAGATCCAGATACGCTCACGGCGAAAGGGCACGCACCTCTCTCTTCTCTCTCACACACTCAACTTCCCAGCCAATGGACCATCAAAATTACGAAGTTATGTCCATAAGTTACCAACTTGAGTCACTCCCTTTTATTTGGTTTGGACCATTCCTCACCTTTTTGTTTTCATGCTGATGGTAGCACATTGTAGAGACGCAATCATGCAGCGACGGAGACTTTGTCTAAAAAATGTTTCATTAAAAGTTTTCGGCATTGGCAGGATTTGAACTCCCGGTAACCCCAGGAAGAAATTTGGAGATCCCGCCTCCACCCTGCTGTCGGGGACCGAAGCATTCAGCCGAGAGCAACATCTTCTGTAATCTTTTTTGTTGAAAAGCAAGTTTTCCCTTTCGGTCTTTTTGGTTGGGTAAAAACCTTTAATTGTACCTACCAAAAACCAAATTAAAAACAGCTTACTGACACCACATGCCTTACAAGTACCCACTAACTGCTAAACATGCATTTGGTTTGTTAATCACTACTATACAGGGTGTTCCTAAATATCATGTAAATACGAAAAGGGGTAGTTCTTTGGCTTTTTTAATGACTAAAAATTCATATAAACATAGGTCCGCAAACGCTTCGTTGCCGATCTACAGGGTGTTAAAATTTCAAGATTTTTTAGTTTCTTCTTTATAGCTCTTGTAGTTTTTGAGATATTTAGCTCTAATTTGCAATATGGGTTACGCTGTAGGACTTACATCATTGGGCATACCAAATGGTTTTAAGAATCTACAGGGAGATATTTTTTCAGGGGTCATGCCCCCTTTTCTCCCCATGAACTTTTTTTCGGTGCGCCGCGGGTGGATTCTAAAATACAAAATGCATTTTTTGTTTTGTTCTAAAGCATTTTAATCTTTTGTAGTTTTTTCGTATTTACCACCGTTATCGAGAAAAAAAAATAAACGCTCTGTGTTTCGCTAGATGAAATTAATTTCTTTTAAAATAATTGGTCTAGTATGCCTTGGCTTGATTTAGATAACCTTTTGTTTGTATTTATTTTGACATTTTATTCGCCACCAACTGTTAAAAATTAAAACTAGAGTACAAGAGCTATAAAGAGAAAACTAAAAAAATCTTGAAATTTCAACACCCTGTAGATCTGCAACGAAGCGTTTGCTGACCTATGTTTATATGAATTTTTAGTCATTAAATAACCCAAAGAATTACCCCTTTTCGTATTTACATGATATTTAGGAACAGCCTGTATACTAAACGTGACTCACTCCGCGAAAGAGTTTTGCGAAAATCGCCGAGTCGGGGGAAGGGTCTGCTCTTCAGAGAAACGAAAGTAGGGGCCGCAGGCGCCGATTTTCCCCCTGAAATTTCATTCTATAGTGCTTAGGCTTTCGATTTCGTCCATTTTCGGCCCTGTTTTCCTTATTTTTTGCCTCTATTCGGCTAAATTTATGGATTATCGATTGGGACTGTAACTCCTCAGCGCGTCGCCATGGCAACCGATCGAGACAAATCATCATGTCGCTGTTGATGTTACGCTAAGAAGCTTCGCGAAGCGGTCAATAGATGGCGCCTCGTAACCGCGCCGAACGTACGACCATAATCACGTCGCGCGTGAAGAGCATAGAACCTTAGCGCATCCGGGCTTTTTGTCTCTCTCTTAACGCTTCGGCGATCTACCTAGGTCGGCCAGCAGGCCTATTAGGCCTGCACATTTTACTAGTTATCTAACTAACATGCTCTCAAGTTCTAAACTACCAAAATAAACATTCAGCGTGCACATTTCTATGTCTCCTCTTCTTTGCGTCCACGCGCACACCCCCCGCCACCAGCCCTTCAATCGCGAAACAGTCGTGAAAACAAACCCTCACAGAGCCCACGGGGACCGCTTTCATGACGACGCTTGTTCTGCACCCCACGCCACACGAGCACAGTTCTCACCACCAGGAGTTGGCTGACGATTGCGTCCAGTTTTTTCGAGGACACTCACTCGGTTCTTTATTCCGTTTGGTCCTCCAGCTGTTCCTCCCTGACTTCGGACTTTTAAAAAGTTTCTATGGTCCGGTTTTCCTGAACCCTTATCCTTCTCTCGCTCTGGTCTCTCCTGGAGCTCTTCTGCGCCGGCTTTCCGGGCGCTGTTTTAATTGTCTGTCTATCCTATCCCTTCTGACCTATGAAACTAGGATGCACTAGGAGGCGGGAGGTCCTGTTGGACCTGTTGCCTTCCAACGTCTATCATCCTTGCCCATCTCTCTGATGATTCTTCTTATGGCTTCGAAGAAGTGTTTCTATAGATCTGGTCCTTTCAGTATCTCTTACACTATCTGTTCTCCGCTCAGTATTTCTTCTCCGGGCACGCAGAAGATAGTTAGTCTTAGTTAACCAGATCGGTTGCACTCCAAGAGCATGTGAGATGGTATGTCGACTCCTCAGCAATTGTTTTAAAGGCTTAGTTTTCCCTAAAAGCTAGGTTCATACATAATATTTCTTGTATCCCTGCAATGTTTGATATGAGCAGAGAAGGGCTCACTCAACGTTTGGTTCCACGTTATTTTGCTAAATGCGCTTCTTCGTTACTCCTGTGATGTATCTGTATTCCACTCCTGAATACGTATGCTGTCTTTCATATAAGAAAGCAGTAAAATAAACCTTCAAGCTTCAAAACTAGCAACTTCAAAACTTATCGACGCTACCACGTACCAAGAAGTCTCAACAGCAGTGGACCACTAGGACTAAGCAATCCAATGTTGCGGTAGGCCGAGACCCAATCGGAGACCGCTATGATCACAGTATAAGAAGGTGAGTGAGTCCAGGTGAACAGCTAACTTCGATGCGGTCAGTCGGTTTGCAGGGTAAGAGTATTAGCACGAGCTATAGATGGCGCGCGCGAGGGCTCGCTCGAGCGTCCGTCTGTATAGGTAGGTAAGCATGCCTGAAGAGTGGTTACTGTTGTTACGGGGCCCGTGAGGCAGCCCGTATCGTCTGGCGTGCACGTGCCAAATTACCAGATAACGCTTGGATCGGTCGGCCACGGCCAGCGCGGTGGACTATGGATGGGTTGTAGATGTATGGTACGATAGATACGCTTGCCATACTCGATGCGGAACGGTTTTTATGAAAAAAGGAGGAAGGATGTCGAAGTGGATAATTGTGGGTGGTAGTTGGATGGTATCGAGCGATTTTGTTGGGAATGAATTGATTGGGCTTGATGATTGGTTGATAGATTGCTTTTATTAGGTTTACAGCTAAGGATAGGTTTACGAAAGAGCAACACTAGGCACTAACTCCAGGTTTTTCTTTATTTCGATGTATGAATGTAAGTAACTGAATGTAAATACAGGTAATGTAAGAATATAGGTACTGTCCTTTATTCTTAATTAGGTTCACCATAAGTCCTGGTTTTACCGGGACAGTTCCGATTTGAGACAACGGTCCTGATGTCCCGGCCGATCTATTGCAGTAACACTCACATCAAAAGATCGATTGGAACCTGTCGCCATCTAGGAACAATTATGGGCAAACTTGTAGACAACGCGTAAATCAAACATTATTTTTGAAAAATGCTGCCTGTTGGTAAAGCACAGATTTATACATTTGGTGCTAACAATTGATAGAATGTTGTGTTGGTTTAATGGCGTCAGGGAGCATTCGAATCAAATAAGAACTATTTCATCCTTGCTGACGTTTCGATTTGTTTAAAGTCATATTCATAACTACAAAATACAACAAGTTAGCACTAATTACACCAAACAAACAAACAACATACCTCAGATGGAAGGTATTAAAACTAAATTAAAACTAATCAAAATGCGCATTTGCTTAGGTCGACAAACATCACAGAATGACAAAATACGAGCAGGAGACGAATCAGTCAGGTTATATGTTATAAATCTACTTATTCTAGTTTAAAACAATGTCATATGGGTTGCCTCTCATAGAGTACAAAATTAAGTCGATAAAAGCGAGATCATATCTGAGTATATATTGCTCAAATTATCCTTGTCAGTTCTTAGATTACAGGAATTATCAGGTTTTTTTTAATATAAATCATTGCTATTATACCTACCTCTCTTTCTGTAATTTGCCTCTCTATCCAAAATTTTAACTGTCTGGAAGTCAAATGTGTGACTGTTGGAAAATGCATGAAGTGCAAGGGCGGTTTTTTCCATTTTATCCTTATTGGCATCTTTACAATCATTTTCATGCTGCTTCATGCGATTCTTTTGATAGAATTTTAGAAATGAAGAAAGGCCTCAAGTCATATTTTCGTTGTCAAGAAAACTACCGTCATGTAACTTGTATCGACTACTTATGTATCTATTGCGGTTCTAATTGCATATGTTTGCTACCGGGAAATGTTTATAACTTTAGACCAGCTGATATATCTCTCTCTCTTATACCAAATTGTAGGTCAACCAACATCACATAAATGATGCTCGGTAAACCGAGGATCATTTAAGAGTAAAATCCTAATTGGTTTACCTACCTCTTAAATGATGCTCGGTAGCGAAAAGCCCGCAGATGACGATATTTTGTAAAGACCCCGTGGAGGGAACTGATATTTTGGTTAGCTGCGTTAACACGATGTTTATAACTTTTTCCAACATTTTTGTATAACTTTCAATCATACACCAAATTGGGCACCAAATTGTACACCGATTCATCAATGCAAAAAGTTTTGCTGCGCTGCAAACAATCCTTAAATAACGATATTGTACTATACGGATAGTGTCATATTATGTGGCTTCAACTGAACAATGTTTTCCAAAACTTTTCTAAAAGTTATTATTTTCTATCATACGTCAAATTGAAGGTGATTTAAAGTCAATTCGCACTATACGGAACATCACGTCACATCAGAGAACGGTAACGTCACGTCAAAATATTGTTAACGATGTAGTCTACCGGAAGTGTCCCGTAGGTTCGGAATCCTAGCGTTAGTACGCATTGTAGAGATATGAAATTTTGACAGTGGTTTTCTGACACTATACGGAACGTCATGGACCGTCAACGTCACCGACCGTTAAGAAAAAAATATTCTGAAAGTGTGAATGTGTCGACGTCAACGTGTTAACACAAAAATATACAAAAATGGATATAAATTCGAATGATGAGATGATTCAATGAGCAAGTGACACTACCAGAGTCAGCATATAGTGCATTATATGTGCAGTATGGCAAACCGAAAATATACCATTAATATTTGCAAATATAAGCTATAACATTAAAAAGAAAGCGTCAAGTAATTAAATAGGTAAGGTTATATCATTAAAGAATACTACAAAAAGTATCATAATTCATACGCAAAATACAAGTGATTATAGTTTGTTAGTTTGTCCACAGTTAATTCTTTTTGCAAATTTGCCTTAGTAAGAAATTGATTAATACCTAATGTGTAGGATAAACATCTTTCATGCTCTTTTTTTCATATATCACAAACCTGGTATGATGGTACTTGGTAAGGTAATCTTCATCACGTCTCATATTTGGGTGATGAAGACTGGTTTAGGATCTACGAAAACAAAATTGAAAAGGTATGTCTCATGTCTTGTACAAAATAAGTGTTATCAAGTCTGTTGTTTTGGATTGAAATCACCAACCGAATCGGTGAGTGGAAGAAGTGAAGAAGAAACTGCAAAAACCATAAAAAAAAAAAAATAAAATAAAAACAATTAAAAAAGCCATCACAGGGAGCGGGCAGTGGGGTTGTTGGTTAGCGCACGTGCATGCTGTGGTGGCATTTTCTGTTTTTTCAATTTTAAATTGTTTTTTTTTTAATTTATTTTTTGACTCGCAGGTTTTACATATATATTATTCTATATTTATCTTACACAAGGAATACCAACATTTTGAACAACTGGAAAGTTCCCATGAATTATTTACATATTTTTTTTTATTTTCCAAATTACTTTTTGTCCCGGTTTGGAATTTCATAATTATATATTCATAAATCTAAAATCAGCATTTACTTAACGATGTACGTTAAGTGAGATTAAAATCCATAGTCCATTAACGTGCTTAAATGATTAAATGAAAATACTCTTCCTTGATTAAACAGACTATTTGGCGGCTGAGGATGGACCTGCGGTCCGAAACGCGTTCCCAAGTACATATATTATAAATAAACGCTGTGCGTCAAGGAAGAGTATTTACATTAAATCATTTATTAGTTAAGTACCTTAGCTATAATGGCCTTATGACAGGCCCATAAACAACTGAAAATTTACTACCAAAGCTATAAGCTTAATTAAAACTACCAGAAAAATCTTTTTTACACCACCTTGAAATCCTGCAAAAGAATTTAATAATGAAATCGTCAACCGGCTAGCTTGATCCGTAGGGGTTGAGGGACCCATGCTTTGTCAACAGTCTCGGAGATTAGCGACTCCCTGAATTACCTCGGTAAAGCGACACTACAAATACCAGCCAACCCTTTTCGATCCAGAACGGTCATGCACTTTAAGAGGATTAAACGCGTTATTTGATGACTTAATCATACCGGTTTTGCACTACGCAGAATTCAGCCAACTCACCCAACTATATTAAACAATCAATGGCACGGAAAAGAAACGCAAGAAACATAAATAAAGTAGAAATTATCACGATTTATTTTTATAACATGTAATTGTCTACTATTCTTAATTAGCAAAAAAAGAACACGCTTTTAACGATACGTTTTAAGATTGTGTTAATTTTGTAGTTATTTCGCACACGATAATGTAACGGATTTCAACATAATGAAATTGGATTATCGGATAGTAAATACAAGTGGGAAAGGGGAGAACAAAGGATTATATGGTCGTGGAAGGATCTTGTGATCCTTTGTAGCGGACGGGGATTCGACCCCATGAAAGCTGAAGGAGTAAACGGCTCTTCCCTCGCTCCCGTTGCTGCGAGACGGGGGATATTCTTCAAATGTTCTCGACAAATAGTGCGTTCTATTTTCTCTTTAATTAACTCAAAATATTTGCCGAGTCTGGCGGGACGTAGTCGCGTTAAACCAGGGGTTCCCAATATATATAAATAAAATAAGGACAAGCGAAAGAATAGTTGAGGAAGGGAATTAAATTAATGATAATAAAGTACAGGCTTGCATTTGAACCAAGAAATTGTAGGCATCGTGTATTCCTGTTGCAGTTTTATTTATTTATATACCATACTTTCAATCTACAACTCTTAGTACATAGATTTTTTATTCATTTTTTACATCAGATAACTATACCCACCCGAAGTTTTCCAATAGGTGTACCGGATCCTGTACTATCTCTCGATCACGTACTTTAAATGGGCCAGAGAAATACATGAACAGATAGCGGGTGCAACCATGACATTACCTCTTTCAGCAGTAATTGCCTATTTTTTTCCTGGAATTGTTTGAAGAAGAAGTAATTTGGCCAAGTCCGTGTAAACCGAAGCATTGGGTTGGATATGTTGATGGTAACTTTGTGTTTTTTTTTTTTTCAAATTCTTAAAATGTTAGTACCGTTTGAAATATAAACAAAACAAAGAGAAATAAAATAGTTCAGAAACAACGCAAAACCGTGTACCATTACCACAACAATAAAACATAAATAAATGTAACTAAAACAATTAAGGGCCGGTATATTCGCCTATCCATAAAGTGTTGCATAGGTATGTATCAGATAAGTCAATTGGTCGCCCTATTACTTATGAGACACTTAACGGGAGGTGATTAAATCGACCCTAACAGTAATTGTTTTTCCTAGAAAAAGTTGGATTAAACGTTTAATTTTTGATAAACTAGTTTATTCTAGTTTACGCGATAGCGAGTAAATCTGCGAATACAATGCCGCAAGAATTTTTTAAATCGGCCCGTTAGTTTTTGCGAAATCGTGTCAACCACCCAACAAAACAAGGTTCCGAGAAAACTGCGTTTAAATTGTAGACGTGTAACGACATACCCGAACTTTTAAACTTGTTCACTCATACATTTATCGATATCTCCAAAACTATTACGCTTATGACAATAAATGCGTCATTTCAAAGAGGATAAATGAGGGTATACTACAGAAAAGACTTTCTGAAAAATATTGAAAGATTTACGTATTGGAGGTGGTAAAAAAAGGTTTCGATAATCGACATATAACACAGTGTTACAGTAAAAAAAATATACTCTTCACGAGACATAGTCTAAGTTGTTTAAATGCAATTGAAAGAGAGAACACAGACCACTAGAAGGATGTACTGTTCGGTCAGATCCAATAAAAAGTCGAAAAGTTATGGACGGTCATATTCAGAAGTTTCCCATTATTTTCAGATTTTCTGAAGTTTAACGACAGTTTGATGACCTGTTTCAATCCGTAATATTTTATTTCTATTTAATTATTGAAAGCCCATTTAAATGTGCGTTTAACACGAGTTTGTTTATTAAAATCGGTTGAAATTTGACCGAGTTATCGGTCAAATTTCAACGGCCCGACCGTAATAACCGTAGTAGTGATTCGCATTAACTAGACATTGTTTTATTTGTTTATTACCCTGTTTCATTGTATTTTAGTCTATCTAAAACATCGGTTCAAATTGGCAAAAAAATGTTTAGACATTCCACTGCTGGGGCCCGAAAATATTATCTTACCGCCATTGCATTTGAAGCATAAATATTTGTTGGGCCACAAATTCGGAAAATTATGCAAGACAACGATTTTGCAACTAAACTGAATGATGTGGAAAGAAGAGCCAGGAATAGTTTTATTTCATTCTGCGATAACTTTCTTGGAAATGATAAAAGTGCCGACTACGCAAATGTTGTACAAGAGTTTTTGAGTGCCTACGGTGAAATGGGCTGCAACATGTCTATCAAAATTCACTTTTTGCATTCTCATTTAAATTTCTTTCCGGACAGTCTTGCCCAACTCAATGACGAACAAGGTGATCGATTTCATCAGGAAATGGAAGCTATTGAAAAACGTTTTCAAGGAAAAAACACCATCAACATGATCGCAGACTACTGCTGGTCACTTAAACCCGAAACCGATGATGCTTTGTATAAACGACGGAACATTAAACATTAAACATTTTTAATTTTGTTGTATTTCTTGTTTTCTTTTCTATTTTTCATAAATCACGATAGTAACTCAGTATTTCAATAAACTTGAAAAAAAGAACATTTCAAATATACTTGGAAATGTAATGAACGTAAACTCTAATGTAGTAACATATTGTGATAGTCTGGCAGGTAACAAAAAAAAAGGAAAAGAAAAAGAAACAGTGTCATAATTTTAGAATAACATATAAATCTAAGTGCTAGTAATGTCTAATTAATGTGTATAAAGACTGCGGCTTTATTACAATCTGCCTGTATATTTCTTCTCCGTAGTGTGATGTGTCTAGCCGGTCAATAAAATTTGATAATTCTGTTAAATTTCAACCGATTCTAATAAACAAACGCGTATTAGACGCAAATTTAAATGGTATAAATATTACGGACTCAAACAGGTCATCAAATTGTTGTTAAGGTTGAAAAAATCTGAAAATAATTGGAAACTTCTGAACTTGAACGTCCATAACTTTGCGATTTGTTATTGGATCTGATGGAACAGTACATCTTTATAATGGTCTAGGCTTCCTCTTTCATTTATTTTTGAAATCGAATAGAAAATGGGGGAGGTATGAATTTTTATACACGTGCAAGTACCTAAAAACGGTTTTTTTTGAAAAAAATCGAGAATTTGAAGGTGTTTGCCATTATGTTCAGCTCTACCAGCTCAACAACTTCCGCTATGTCTCGTGAAAAGTATATTTCGTTTTTTTTTTGTAAAACAGTAATAATTGACTTCGGAGGGCCGCTCGAATTTTGGCTGTGGAATCGTTAATTTTTCGAATTTCTTTCTGAAATTTTTACAGGGTATTCTTTAAATGTTGTGCAATCAAAACATGCAATCAATAAACAAAATCACTAATTTTTGAAAATGTTACACTAGAATGTACCCTTAAATTTACAGGACATTTCTGGTATTTTACTATTATATTTCCGAATTTTAGTACCTTGTACCTAGGTATATTTTTACTTTATCGTACGCAGTATGTAAAGTATTGTAATCGTGCTAAAAAAAAAATTTGAGATTTTAGCGGAAATATGTCTTTTTGGGTCCCCTGAACATTTTTGACCAAGGTACAAAAAATGTCTGTGTGTGTGTGTGTGTGTGTGTGTGTGTGTGTGTGTGTGTGTGTGTGTGTGTGTGTGTGTGTGTGTGTGTGGATGTGTGTACCCGTTTTCTGTGGCGACGATTCCGGAGAAACTACTAAAGGTATCGGGACGAAACTTCATATTTAGAAGTTTCATAACCAAACTTAGAGCTGAAAAGCATTCTGTTGAAAATGGTCCAAAGGAACTGCAGGTTTAATCTTAGCATTTTTGAAACATTTTGTAAATAAGCCGCCATTTCTGGAATTTCGTCGAAATAGTTAAATAATAAATTAAAGAAGATGAAATTCTGAATAATTTATGTCTATGACATTTTTTGGTACAAGCAATAGTTTCGCTGCATGAGCAAATTCTATTTCATCGAGATCGGTCGTACTCCTTTAAAACTAGTAGCCAGGATATGTCAAATTATATGTCAGATATGATTCTAATGACAGTACGTAGTGCCAAACGCAAATGTTTTGACAACCTACTGTCAATATAAGCTGCGTTCGGATATAGTATACCGTACACTTTTTACACCCAATAACACGTAAGTGTCATTTGGACAGTGTACCCTGTGTCAGCGGAGTACAATATCTGACCGCAGCTTTATTCGACATATCTGTCTAGTTCTACTAGTTTTATTTTAATGCAGACATAGCCGATCTCGATCAAATAGAATCTCATGCAGCTAAACTATTAATTTTATATATAGTATGATAAAGTCATGTGCCTGGCCACATCAGATTTTTTTGTGTGGCGAGGTATATAATAATTATTTTGCCAGCGAAAAATCAAAAACCGGTTTTACCGGGTTTTTGGAAATAGGAATTCGTAAACCGGTTGCTTCAAAAGGTGGTATTTGTATTTTTATAAATTAAAATTATATTTTCTAAAATGTAGAAATGTAGAAAATATGTGTAATGTAGTAAGACCTTCGTTCAGGCATGCAAAATTGTTTTGGAACCTCTGATCCTTCGCGATGGTGGCACACATACCCTCGCTCACACACACAACCAAATAAAGGATCTCAAAAGGAGCCGAACAAGCTCGGCTCGTTTCCTTCGAGCTCCGCTGATTTCCCAACTGTTTTCTCCCATCAGAACACAGGCACAGCCTCCGCAATTCCTTTCGGGGAAGGGTTGCCACCCCTTCTCTCTCCGTCGCGCCACCCCTCAAATTAACGCGACATTAATCAATCGTGCGCGCCGACTCGGCCCACACAATTCGCAAAGCCCACCCCACGCCCTCAATCGGTAGAACATCACGAGTAAAAAAAGATCATCGGTCGGCCTGCCGGCTCGTGTCACATTTAACAGATGAACCCTCATTAGCTTTTTTTCTTGTCGGAGCGTGTGAACGCTTTGCTATATGGAGTGAGTGGGCCCTGATAAACGTATTTATGACCGGTGACAATTAAAATATTGAACTGTCGCGATTGTGATTTAAATTAAGCGCGTGAAAGCGATTGTTGGTCGGGCCGAGTGCTTTGGGGGTGGGAATTATGATTGTCCGTTTTGATACGGTGCTTGTTTTGCGTCGGTTTAATAGGGGTAGTTTTTGATTTTTTGTTCTTGATTAGTGGAGTCAATGGATGTTTGTAGTGCAATTGTATTGTTCCACGGATCATAAAGAGTATGTTAGAGTAAAAGCATCAACTCCGTAAATATAAACACTTACTAGCCAATGTATTTTCTGATTTGCATAGTATTAGTATAAAGCTCGAATTAAATTGTACCATTTTCAACCAAGTTTCTGTCCAAGTTTCAAAACTAGACGCGCTTGTATGAACTTGGATAATTGTGAAAGACACTAGGTCCGGTCTCAGTTTGTTAACTAGCTTCTAACATGAAAACTTTGATGGATTTTGTTCTGAATTACATTATTCTAGTTCATACAAGCGCGTCTAGTTTTGAAACTTTTCAAACAAGCTTTAGTATAAGTTTGCACAAAAGAATACGCGATAATCTAAATGTACACTTTTACTAGTAGAAGTGCGCACAACGAAATTACTTGAATTCTATTGGCTCCAAATGAACTCAACATAACATAATTCTTAACAAAACAAAATATTCATGATCAAGAAGTTTTAGAATACGAAGACAAACATTGGAATAATATTGTTGAACAGCATATTTCAAAAGTATATTCGAGTTCTCATGCAGTGCAGGTATGTCCTGAGCAATTAAACTCAATACAAACATTCCAGCAAGAGTTGTTCCCCAGAACAATCAGTGACCATAATATTTTGCAAAATACCAGAGCAAATTAATTATTCATAATCAAATGTTTATGTAATTCAAAGTACCTACCATGTATTGTTTATCTTGTATTGTAATAAATAAACTCATGGACAAGACAATCTGGACATGACTGGTTTTTAATGTTTAGTTTCTTTTCTGCAGAACTTGAATAAATTGTCACAATCTATTATAATTTTGAAGAAACAATGAATATACAGGGAAATCCATATGTACACATCCACAAATGATTGTATAATAGGCTTTTTAGAAAATTATTTAAAATAATTTTTTTGTTTCTACAGGACCAATTCTTGATGATAGAAGACTAATGATAATTGTACGTATATGTTTAAACCAGGGCTGCGGAGTCGGTAAAAAAATTGTCGACTCCGACTCCGACTCCAGATATTTTTCGTGGTCCGACTCCAACTCCGACTCCAGAAAAATTGCATACAAAATCATTTTCAAATAATTCTGTGTAATAAAATTCTTACATGTAAATAATCACAAATTCGACATGGAATAATACAACCGAGCAATATAAAATTTAAGTAAGTACGTAGGCTTTCACGGCCAGAATCATTTAGAAAATAAACTGCTTCCGGGTTATGCCGTGTGTCAAGATTTGTTAATGCTGACGTTTCGCGAGCCATGTTGCTCGCTTCTTCAAAGCTAATTGAATACTGAAGACCTACCAAGACCTAATAATTTCTTGGTAGGTCTTCAGTATTCAATTAGCTTTGAAGAAGCGAGCAACATGGCTCGCGAAACGTCAGCATTAACAAATCTTGACACACGGCATAACCCGGAAGCAGTTTATTTTCTAAATATAAAATTTGCTATGAAAACAAAAATACTACTAGAAAAAAAAAAGAAACGAATAAATTAAATTTCTATTCGAGTATTGTGATTGTATTAAACATATGACTTGTGCATATCAAATTACTTACAAACAAATGCTGAACCCATAAGAAAAACAGAAGTTCTATTTGTGTGCAGCAAATTTGTTGGCAAAAATATTTAAACTGACAATCTAAATGTAAATAAAAACGACCTATAAAATATCAAAAAAAAGAGTGTTGATAGGACCACAAATAGTTATGTAAAAACACAAATAAACAGACCAGAAATAAAGAAGTTATTTATAAAATGTAATTTCTTTGTTGATTCAAAATATCCGTATTAAACTGTTTTCTCATTAGAGAACATACAAATCGTCACGACCCTCCGACGGTGTATAATATGAAATAAAATTCATTGTAATAAAAACAAAATTAAGTGCAAAATACGTTTATAAAATTGTTACAAAGAACAGAATAGCTCTAACTATCCTACAACGATGCCCTTAAATTATTTTTAATTATTTCCATAGCTGAAAATAATCATAATTATGAACAAATTCGAGGTCCATTTAACCGACTCTTTACCTCTAATAATAACAAAAGCACACATAAGACACGGTGTATAATATGAAATAAAATTCATTCTAATAAAAACAAAACTAAGTGCAATATATGTTTATAAAAATTTTGTGAGGGACAACTAATTCTCCTGCAAAGATGCTCTTAAATTGTTTTTAATTATTTTGAAAGCTGAAAATAATCATAATTATGGCCACAGGTATAACTTCTGAATAAATGATACTACATTGAACTACGGGCCTACTTTTCAATCTCAATTTAAATATTTTGTTCAAATTTCCTTTTTCAAATTTCTGACAGATTACTTTTGTTAATCGTTTTCACTTTTGGTTGGAAGTTTTGTAATTTGATTATTTACATATGTATGTAGGTAGGTACTTTGTAAAAGACCTAATAGAATATTTGGTTTTATTTGTTTACTGCCTACTGAGGCAACGTCCATCTCGAATGTTTTTTTTTCTACAGTAATTAAACTTGGACTCGGAGTCGGAGTCGGTACATTTTTTCCGACTTCGACTCCGACTCCGACTCCTCTGAAATTTGTCTGAACTCCGACTCCGACTCCACGACTCCGACTCCGACTCCACAGCCCTGGTTTAAACACGTGATAAGGGAGGTAATTAGTAAACATTTTAACCCCAACTCCTTTTTTGTAACTCGATAGTGTTTGTGGATATTTTCACTTTTAGTTTATTACAAAAATATACCTACCAACATACTTTTTAACATTTTATCTTATGCTTTTGTCAACTAACTAAAACGTTGCCAATTCATCCAATGTGCAACATATCCAAAACTAGCAAAACTACCGAATCTACCAAAAATCAATGTTAAGCCGTACTGAATTATAATATTTCTTTCATTCGGCTTTTATCAGTTCTTACATTAAGTAGTTTTCTAAGGCACAGCTTCGCCGAACCCCTTCACTAACCATATACATACTGATTACACATTTCAGTTGGCAATAAATATGTACAAATATTTATTTCACATAACCACGAAGTTTTAAGACTCATTACAGAGAATCAATCTTTCCGCAGTATTGCAAGAATAACGTCATAGGAAAAATTACGTTTTTTTGTGTTTTAAATTTAATTTAATGTTCAGATATCAAGTTTGAATATTTTATCTCAATTTCAATAATTCACCTCCTTACTGAGGCTTTTTGTTCTGTGTTGTGCTATTTTCACAAATACAAATTTTTCATATTATTTAAGTTCTGGAATATCGTTAAAAAAAGTTGATCAAGTTGTAGGTAAATCAAATAAAATAGTTTTTAGGACAAAACATTTGTAGACTATATATAGACTTTGTGGTTTAGTAAAGTTTACATTATTTCTTGATTATCACTTTATCAGAAAAAGTTCTTCTTCACAAAAGTTAGCGGCTGGTCAAAACAAAAAAAAATATATCATCAGATCTTAAAATTTATGTGTGCCTTTATAATGCCAGTGTTATTTGGAAAGATTGTTTAGAAATTAAAATTAAACTAAAATTTTATATCACAGCCAAATATCTCGATTTTTAAACTTCTACCAATAATTATCGGTAGCTACGATTATTTTTAGTCTAAAACTAGTCTCTAAAACATTTTTTTATGTTTTTCCCGATTTTTTTTTGTGATTGCTTAGCTTATCTTAATTAGAAACTATTACAAAATTGTTACTTTTTTACAATTACTATTGATGTTGATGATTTTATTCGGACACTTTAATATTTCTTTCTTTCTTTTCCTTTATAAAGAATGTGATTAGTATGGGTACGATTTCTTCTGTCCGAAAATACTTCCAACTTAAACATTGGGAAATGGTTCCTTTGCATATCAAGGACAGATATAAAATTTAAAAACAAACAATTATTATAAATAAGTAAATTTTACCAATATTATACATATTGCGTTTTGCAGTTAATTAGAATCGTCTTTTAAGAGAAACTCATCAGCTATTAACATTAAACTAAATACTACATTCATATAATGATTATTTTCACTTTTCGCGTTATAAAGAATGACCAGAGTAGTGGTAACAAATAAATGACCAGTCCATGTATACCACGATGAAAAACTGCGGACTTAATTGAAATTCAGACGTTGATCAGCTAAACCTGGTATTTTAATTGGGGCTGCGATATTTATAAATTGTAGTACATGTAGCGATATGTCAATTTTTATATAAAAGTATCACATTTGCTGACTGGTCTAGTTCTTGTAGCTTCGATTCTATCACGTGAGATACAACACCTGCCTCATAAATTACCGAACTAATCTCGTACCATATATAGTATGAAAGCTTGCACAAAAACTGGTATCCGGTGACAAGATTGAAATAAGTGAATATCTACAGCGTGCTACAGCATTTTCGTGCAACCTTAAGTATAACTTAGTTCAATTACAGAAAGAATTTAATATAATTACATCAGCTACAAAAGATTTGTAGGTTTTTAAATAAAAAGTAGAAACGAAACATATATTTTCAACCTTTCATGCATTCTGTCTCCTTGAATTATGGACGTTATTAGTTATGGTAGGCAGTACCACAATAGGAATTCATACCAACCCTAATATGTGGCCAATTTGTTCACGTTAAAGTGGTTGAACTGTTCCTTTACACAGTTTAAAATTTATTGCTAAAAGCTTGTGCAATTTCAGGATTGTCCAAATCGAGTTTCACTCCATTGTGTGGCTTTGTATGTTGTAAAACATAAATCTACCTCGGTAATTTGTTAGGTATGGTACCATGTATCGTACTTACGTCGATGACAATCGGTCAATTTTATTTCAAAGCGTAGTTTTCTTCTTTGAATTTGTTATGGTGAAAAAATTTGTTATGAAATATCTTATGTGATTAAAGGTCGCCATTGGGTATCATAATATTGTGTATATCATATTCAAAATCAAAACTGTATTTTATGTATTTTTAAATTCTGTTAAAAATTTATAAGAGCGTTTTTTTGTTTTAATTAGGCCGTGAGAAGGTTTTGCCACACCTTGTCCAAACAATGATGGTTACACAAAAAAAATAAACTCTGTGCTATAATCAAAGATCCAAGTGAATAAAAACTAGTAATGGAGTGTTTACTTTTCTATTCATTCCGTAGTAAAAGTAGTGAATTATGTGAAAATGTCAAAACTGTAAAGTTTATAATTTAGTAGTAAGTATTTCTTAGTGTTCCGCCTCGCCAATGTGTGGTGATTTTGCCATTTGTATTTCTACGTTTCCTTAGGTCAAGTGGCATAATATAATATCGATGGCATTAAACAGTAAAAATTGAACAAACCCGAAAAAGGCAGGAGATTTTATAAGAAGAGAGTACGAAGAAACGTACCTACCACTATAAAGCCACAAAAATGCTTCAATAATTGTTCATAGTATGATATTAATTGATACTGATGTTCCAGTAAAGTGATATTTGGTGTCCTTTTTCTTAAAAAATGTTACTTGATTTAGATTTTTAATCTAGAGAAGACAGCTCAACCCATAATTTTTTGTTGTATGAAATAAGGATGTATCCAATGTATCCATAAATCCGCAACATTTGCACTTAAGATAAAACATGGATTTCTGTATCAAAATAATGAAATATTTATTGATTTAAAATGTCGGCACACGAGAATGATGTATGGAGCAACAGATCCAGTAAATGGTCGATACGGCTTTGGTAAAAATGAACTTGGTTGCTGAAGATTATTTTGTCCACAAAATCACCATTCACTCTTTGTTGTCCAATGGACCAATCCATCATTTCCACGTTTGACAGAAGCAGAGACGGCGTGACATCTTTCATCTCTCTCTAATTTCATTGGGGGGCAAACAAAGCAAAAGCTCCATAAGAGATCATGTATTTCTGGCTTTTCTAAATCAGCTTAAAATAAACCATTTGGTGCGAAAGTGATTCAGCTTGGATTTTTTTTCTGGTTGTGTGGACCTTATTAAATAAGTTTTGAAGCTAATTTTGGAATATTGCACGGTGAATATTATACAAAACGGTGTTAAAAAGTAACTTCAGAAAGTGAGGCTTCAAACGCATGCTTTTGCTTTAGTTTTAGGTTTAAAACGGGCAAAATTTGTTGCGTCGTTAACTGCAGGTCGGAAAGCCATCGAGATAAGGAGATTTCCTTTCATAAATTACCAAAAGTGCTCAAGCCAAATTATCCCAACAGTTTGTTGTCGCATTTTAGAAGGTATGATGGCTCAAGGCCATTAAGACTGATCCTAACTTTTCTGAAAGCAAACTAAAAAATTGGAGGGTTTGCAGTATGCATTTTAAGAGTTATATGGAATATAGATGTGAAATACTTGTTTATAATGTGTCATTTTAAGGTAAACCAGCTCGAAGATGATGACCATTCCGATTGGGTGCCATGTAGGGCTGTTCGAGTTATCTAAAACTTCAAGTCTTTAATTTCGAGCTGCGTAAATCTCGGTTCTTTTCGAACCGAACACTTTGAGTTGGGTCACATTTGTTCGGTTCAACTTCGAATCTCAATATCAAAAGCGAGCGCTTGCTTATAATCGAGCTTATTGGCTTGAATAAATGTCAAAGCATTGGTTGTACCATGGTTGTATCCAAACAGTGGTATAGAAACAAAATTTTAGTGTGGTAAAATGACAGTTAATCAAAACGACCTGTGTTCGGTACGAAAAAAGCGAGCGCTCGAACAATCCTAGTGCCCTTCATGAAGTTGGTGCAAAAACTGTCAACAAAATCAGGAAATAAAGTGTAATATTGTAGTTACCGCATTATTCTACTCATATTCTACATACATTTCAGATTTTTTAAATAATAAATCTATTAATTTACAATCATTGTTTTATTGACTTATTCATCTATCTAGACTACTTTGCCTTCAGGTTTAGTAAAATCTTTACACAAAATTTCAGGTAAGACAATTTTATTGTTTTGTGATACTGCAAACAAATTTGCATATTAAAATTCCAAAATGGATTGTCTCTAAAAGATCGATGCAGAAAAAATTCGTTTTTGGACCATACAACAATGTTGGCTATGTGTAATCTGCATTTGAATTTGATAACAATAAGCATGTCCTAGTTGTTTAAAATACTCACTGAATTGAATATTTTCCATCATAAACCTGCAAAACACAGGCGTTTGAAACATAACCTCACTTTCTGAAGTCACTTTTTAACATCGTTTTGTGTAATACTTAAATATTAGCTTCAAAGCTTATTCAGTAAGCTCAACTAAAGAAGCGAAATGATAATTATCCTCGCCGGATTAATTATCTTTAGTTGAGTCTACATTACTGACGAGTTTACGTAATAACCATTTTCCCTTGAATTTATTCAGTAAGGTTCCAAACCAAAAAAAAAATCCAAGATGAAGCATTTTCGTACCAAATTTTTCATTTTAAGCTGATTTAGAAAGCCAGAAATATGATCTCATATGGCGTTTTGCTTTGTTTGCCCCCCAAGGAAATTAAAGAGATGAAAGATGTCACGCCGTCTCTGTTTCTGTCAAACGTGGAAATAATGGATTAGTGAACTCTCCCGGCAGTGCATGCTCTGGTGGGAGAAGTTCTTGACTCCATTGTTTGGGAACGACCACTGTGCGCTCTCATATAGCTTCTAACATTGGTACGTTGTGCACAAGCATAGTCACATTTGCTTGATGATAATAAATTCTCGTATGTGTGCGTTACGAGCGCATGTTGTGTGTTTTATTGAACCAGCAATTTTCTTGTAGCAACCAAACCTTCACTATTCTGATAATAATATTTAACACGAGACATGTTGTTGTCTCGTGCAGCGCTCGATGTTTACTAACTACAATCTGTCTCCTATCTCACTCGTTGACTTATCGAATCATAACCAAAAATAGCGCGCAATTCAAATCTTGCGATCTTATTGAAACACTATTTAGTAGAGTATCCGTGGTACATTCTTGTAAGATTTTTGTCATAGCCAGTACAGCCCGGCGACTCAGAAGTCATTCGGAGAAATGTAAACATTAAGATGCGCAGTGGACACGGGATAGTTGTACAGTGCCTCTCGATTCCGCCGAATGTCGTCCTTGTTCTCGTTTTGCGCACACGTCGAGTAAACTTTAAGTTGGCGGAGCTGTACAACAAAATATAAAATACTAAAAATAGTCAACAACTGAATCATATTACGAAAATAATACGATACGCAGGACTCTTTAGAGGACATCTGCGCACACCAAAACGTACGTTGGATCCTGTGGTAAAATAGGTATCACCACCGGTTATTTGAATATTGCGATTTGACGCGATCGGCTTTATCGGATCTTTTTCGCATTGTGAATTGTGGGCGAGTTATATGGCAAAAGCAGGCTTGTTAGTGGTCATTGTTGTGGGTATCCTTTCAAAAAGTTTAGTACGTCCGTCCGACGGTCGTCGTGCGACCCGTGGGGGACACTCAATGGATGTTTGTCTATTTTATGTTCATCTACAGCCAATCGATCTTCTACCGTTGACATTTGACATGTGCCAAACGTCCCTCCGACAATGCTTTCGCAGTAAATAAAATATTTTACGTCTGCCACCGTTATGACATGTAGAAGAGCTTAGAGGAGTATAGTTATGGCGCCTGTATTTAAGATGAGAAAGTAGATTTATGTGGGAAATAAAGCACTTCAGAATTATTAGAAGGGCACATTTAAAAGATATGGTGGCACGTTGAAAACATGTTGACAAATTTAATTCTGATGTAACTAACAGGATTATTTCATAAAAGAGTCCATGACTATTATAATAGGTACAATTGAAGCACAAAGATGTCGACACAGATTCAGAAACGCTTTCGTTTGTTTGTTAGCTACTGTTGAAATTATATAGGGATGCAACAACTACATCTAGAATTTTCAAAAAACATAAATATTAGAAGTATCCGGAAACATTACAAGAACACTATTTCGATGCTTCCAATGCCTATAGTTTTCGGGAAATCTATAATAATAATTGATTTGACTAAACAAGATAAACCGGTAATAATTCTGCTCATCAATTATGATATTATTTATACAAGTATGTAATGTTCTCTAAATTATTTTTCCGTCGATCGTTTATTTATGAGTCAGTTTAGTGAATAGGAAATCGTTTATTAAACAACTCTATTAATGCACGATTTCTATTAATGCACGATTTCTATTAATGCATGATTTGTTATAGCCAATCACACGACGTAAAGACATCGTTTGATTGGCCAATCGAACATATGTGAAATGAAACCTTCCAATCCAAACATACTACCCTCTAGAACTGTCAGTGTCAAATTACATAAATTGTCATATAACCTAAAAATACATTGGCGAAGAAAAATCTATGTAGACGACGCTAGAAGAATACGATCGACGAAAAAATGTTGTAACCAACTCGAATAAAAAAAAAAAAAAAAAAAAATAAATATAAATATTAAGCGGCGATTAATGATCTCGATCATTAACGCTCTCGCTACGCTCGAGCGTTAAACAGTCTCGATCATTAATCGCTCTTTTTAATATACTTGTTGGTTAAATAACTAAAAACGTTGTGATGTGACATCGTTGGTTGATTTAATACCATGACAGCCACACTAACTGTGGCGTATTGTCGTTAGACCAACAACAGCAAAATGTCGAAGCAGCATTTCTATGGAAAGGAACTCTTTGAAGGCGAGTCTATTCCAACTTTTTACTTTATCATACGTAGTATATATAACAAAGTATTGTATCCCTGCAAAAAAAGTTATGAGATTTTAGTGAAAATATGAAGGATCCTCCCTTCAAGTATACTGAGATTAGGTGCGCATTTGTATGTTTCTATTTAATTTTAAAGAATACGTTACAATTCGTAAACCGAGTGATGATGGTTTCTGTTTGATGTGTCTCATTGTTGTATTTGTTATGTTTTGGATTCCAATAGTGACTTGTACACATCTTGTACACATAACGTTCATAACCTTATCATATTGTATTACACATTGTATTATCGGCTTGGATTTGTTTTACCTTTGTGTTATGCTTGGAGGAAGGGTGTTATCTATTTAATTACTGGATTGTGAGGAGACATAGTCTTATTGTATTTATTTGTTTATAGTGTGGCCTGAAGACATGGACGCCCGCAGAAATATTTTCAGGGGGGTGCAACACAAAAACCGGCCATGGGTTGGGTTAAGAGTTGCCAACTCCACAAAATAGGGTTAACGGAAACCGGTGCTACCGTTCCGCTTTTGGTATAAAAAGCCAACCGTTTATAACTTTTGCAAAAATTGTTGCATTAATTTCTATCATACCCCAAATTCTAGGTAATTAAAGGATGTAGACCGGAGTTTTTCCCCATGGACAACTAGCCCTAAATGGTGATAATGTCCGTTCGAATAGCAATCAGCCGCTACAGAAATTCTTTTTAACTTTTGCAAAAATTGGTGTTCCTTGCTATCATACCCCAAAGTGTAGGTAATTAAAAGACCTAGTAGCCCTTCGACGATCGGAGTTTAGCCCCATGGATAACTAGCCCTAAATGACGATAATGTCCTTCGAATAATAAACGTATTCCAAACATTTGCTGCAGAAAAATGTTTATAACATATGGAGAAATTACTGCATAAATTTCTATCATACTGCAAATTGTAGGAAATGAAAAGACCTAGTAGCCCTTCGACGTTAGGAGTTTTGCCCCATGGACAACAACACTTAAATGGCGATTGTCTCCGTTCGAATAGCAAACGTATTTCAATCAGCTGCTACAGAAAAATGTTTATCTTTTGCAAACATTGCTGCATAAATTTTTATCATACCCCAAGTTATAGGTAATTATAAGACCTAGTAGCCCTTCGACGATCGGATTGCCCCATGGACTACTGGCCCGAAATGGCGATAATATCTGATCGAATAGCAAACGTATTTCAAACAGTTGCTAAAGAAAAATGCCTATAAATTTTGCAAAAATTGTTGCCTAAATTTCTATCATATCTCACATTGTAGGTAATTAAAAGACCTAGTAGCCCTTCGACGGTCGGAGTTCTGCCACTTGCACAACAACCTTGAATGACGATAATTTCCGATCGAATAGCAAACGTATTTCAAGCACTTGCTAAAGAAAAATTTTGATAGCTTTTGCAAAAATTGTTGCATAACTTTCTATCATAGGTAAAATTGTAGGTAATTAAAAGATCTAGTAGCCCTTCGACGCTTGGAGTTTTGCCCCATGGACAACAACCCTTAAATGGCGATAATGTCCATGCGAATAGCAAACGTATTTCAATCACTTGCGACAGAAAAATGTTTATACCTTTTGCAAAAATTGTTGCATAAATTTCTATCGTACCCAAAATTGTAGGTAATTAGAAGACCTAATAGCACGTCAACTTTCAGAGTTTTGCTACATGGCGATAATCTTCGTTCGAATAGCAAACGTATCACAATCAACTTTTGCAAAATTTGATAACATAATCAATTGTCACTTGTTTGTCTATGTTTTTTTTTGTAATTGAACATCTGTGAATTTTTATGTGTAAATTCAGAAGTTTATTAATTATTTTAGTATTCAGTTCTATTATTTTATTATTTTTTTTTCAATTAAACGTTAAATGTTTTTAACACTTATTTATTATTTATAGTTTATTATTTTCTTGTTGATCTTTCCCCTGTTATATCGAAAGCCAGGGGGGGGGGTGCAAGCGCACTCATTGCCCCTCTCTGCGGGCGCCCATGCCTGAAGATGGACGTTTATACTTCCGAAACATGTAGCCCCAAGATTCGTAATAAAATAAAATTACATACATCGTAAGTTACCTGTTTTGACTGTATACTATGCGTTCCGTTTCCACTCCATATCCAATTTTGTCTATTGTAATTTAAGTATTGTATCAAAGTACCAGTGAAATGTTTTGTCTATTGTAATTTAAGTATTGGATCAAAAAACCAGTGAAATGTAACTACATACGTATAACTGGAAAGGACGCGACATGGTGAATAAGTGAGGCAAATGCATTTCGTATGCAACCCGCAGTGATGTGGGCTAGCCATATCTTTCTATCTCATACGGTACCATGGCCGTATGCGGTTTGACGACTTGACAATCTTATTCGAGATATCATTTTCAATTAAAAAACACTGCTGCGTTCTGCTATCGACCTACGGTGTCAGACAGTGACACATAACCCACATTATCGCTCTGTCCACGCTCTGCCTCTTTTGCTTGCGCCTGTCTCAATTCTCGCCAGCTAAAGTAAAGCCTCGTTCTCACCAGGCTATGTTTTTGATCAACTACGATCGATTACAGTTGATCAACATAACACGTCCTTATGTTGTCGTCGTGAATCTCAGTGATCCTACGTACGGTCAACTGTAATCGAACGGAGTTGATCAACAAAAGTTGAAACGTCATAACCCGGCTTAAACCGCGCGTCCCTCCCAGTTTAGAATAGAGTTCACTGCAAAAAACGCATCATTTTGTGAAACCGGAACGTAAGTAATATGTTAGTCATTTAGTTAGTACATTTCGCAGATCTTATGTATATGGACGCCTGGCAAATGACGCCTGGGTGTCGAAACAATAAATGAGACGAAAATGTCAAAAACAATCAAGGTTTAAAATTAAATTAGATTGTCATTAAAAATAAAAGGCGGATTAAATTTTAACTTTGCTCCATACTTTAGAGTTTAGACAAATATTGTAGATTAATATCATTGGCTCAATTATCGATACTAATAATATACTTGTTGGAATATATTAATGGAATTAAAAGTCCAATATTTACATAAAACGGAGGAATTATTCTGTTGAGAATGGGCTTATTATGTATTGGCAGAGTAGTCATGTATTTTTCCTTGTCCAGACCTGAAAGAAAAATGGAGCTGTTTAGAGTTTCCTTGTTGTTTCTTCATTGATCGTCAGCTATGGTAGCCATCCACAAAGGTTGCACACAGTATTGTCGTCTAATCCTGGGATCTCGCTAGTGTAGTGTAGGGAAATGACCTCTAATAGAATACCTTGCGATACTTCTACTTTTATTTGCTTGAGATCAGAAGTATGCATCATCTTCTCTGACTCTAAAGCAGGTCTTAGGTCTATAGACCCAATTTTATGTGGAAGTTTCCCTGGCTTCAGTACCATGATCATGATGTTACATTAAAGAGATATAGTGAAACATTGGCAGATTCCGTATTTTCCTGAAAGTACTGCAAGAATGTAAAGATATCGTTTCTCTAATTTGAAACAAAATTATTTGAATATAAATGGAATATAAAATAAGATTGCTAATTGACCGGGGGGGGGGGGGGGGAATTACCCAGAAAAGTTATCCATAACATCTTTTTTCAACCGATTTTATTAAATGATTCCTTTTTTTTGAAAGCCTTCTATTGCTGAGGATAAAAATGATCGTCACACTTGAACGTCACACTTGTTTAAATCTCTAACTTCGGTATGTTCAGCTACAATAAGTATGGGGTATTATATTTGTACTTTCTAGTGCAGTAAAAGATTTTATAGTTCGTAAAGGGTTAACGGAGATATGATATTACAAAAATGTGCCAATTTAAGCTAATAATGACTTTCTTTTTTATTTTTGGTAGAATTATGATTTGATTCCGCTGCAATAACTACTGTAGACTAACTACCCCACGGTAGCTAGTGGGTTTCTTCATCCCTTTTGATAATGAACTACGAGATCAATTTATTCATTAGTCTAATCAATTTTTCATTTTATATTAGGCATACATATTTTGGTATTAAAATATTGTCATCCCAGTCAACCCCCGTTGTTTACATATTTATTAAAACATATTTCCCCTAATTAGTTGGACATCCAAACTGCTCTAAATAAAACCATTTGCATTGCAAAAGACCGATTGTCCCCTAGCGGAAAAGTAAAATATGGGGGCGAGCACGCGACTGCTGTCGGTCGGCACTTAAATTTCAATTGTTTCATGCGTCATCCCCAAGGCTATCTAGACGCGGATCTAAACTAGTTGCGTTTTAGATCGCACCGTGATAATCCGTGAAGCATAATTATTCGCTTCTGCTTCGAAATTTGACACCATACGGTCTGGCAACTGGTGCAATATGGGTAGGTGTAATTAATATTCATCGTGTCTTGTGTTTTCTATTATAATTTATGAATGATTATTCATCGTTCCAGTTGTCCCTGCTGTCATTAGTATACGACTGATTCTTTATTTATGTTCAAAGATATTGTGGATTTTAAATAGATTTTGTTTATGTTTAGACGTAGTTAAAATACAGTTAATACTTATTTTTTAATTTTGTCAGCAAACCTCAAACTTATTGAAATATGCTGATAATCGTGAAGATTTACAGGACGAGGATTTATTTTAAAACTAATTTAAGTTTCCACAGTGTCACACCGTGGTCCCAATTGCACATTTAACACGAATAAATTCATAATTTGGAAAATCCTTGACCGATTGTTCCCAAATTGGACACAGTATGCCTTTTTAGGAGTGAATTACTTATGGCTATAATTAATTTTGATATCCCAACCACTTCCGGAGATATAACCCAAAATATGGTTCCGGAAGTCCAAAAAGTTTCAATTACCGTCAAAATATTAAATATATAATAAAATCGGTATCAAATGAAAGCTGTTTGCGAAGGTTTTCATCGGATCATATTATATGGCTGCCACCTGTCCAAAATTTTATTAAGAGAATACATTCGAATGTGAAATAAACAGTTATTCAAAATATCATCACACACTTTTATTTAATTGAATATCTGACGCTTTGAGCAAATTAATCGAATCCGCCTCCAGTTTTTTTGCTACATTTTCTTTGCAAACTTAATTCCGATATGATCGGATCTGATCGGCCGAACCATGTTAGGCATTAACTGCTTTATCCTAGGCCAAACTAGTTTAATCTGTTATGTAAACGCACACTTCAGGCCAAACAACTGATTTCGATTAACACTTTAGAAATGTACTATAATATGCGCGCTTTTTCCAGAGAATGTTTTCTGACACGCGTGTTTTTGAAGGGCGTGTCTTATATCGCGCGAGTTTTCTGAAGCGCGTTTTCTAAAGCGTGTATGTTTTTGACAAGTGAGTTTTCTTAACAAGAATAAAAACACTTAAAAAACCCGCATCAGAAAACGCGCTTGAAAAAGCACGCACCAAGCGTTTCATAAAACACTATTGTCAGAAAGCACGCGATACAGAAAACGCGCGTAAAAAACACGTGCGCTATTATACTTCCGAAAAACATGCGCGTCAGAATTCACGCTCTTCAGTTAACTCGCGAGGTATTACTCGCAGACACGGGCGTCATAAAACACGAGTTTCAAAAAACACGACCCTTAGAAAACACGCGCGTCAGAAAACACACTCTGCAGAAAACGCGCGTAAAAATTATGGTACACTACAAAACCGTTAATTAAAATCAGTTTGGCCTAAGCCATACCAGTTTGAACTGAAGTATGCCTTTACATACCAGGTTAAACTAGTTTGGCTTAGGATAAACTAGTTGTGCTTATCGCTCTTCGGCCGAACCTAGTTTGGCCTTAGGTAAAACTGGTGCTGCCTGAAAACGGGTGTTACTGGTAACATTTGAACCGGTAACTCCATGATTTAGGAAATAATAATAATATCAGATGCAAGAGAGTCAAGAGAGGGTTTTTGGTCTATCCGGGGACTAATTTTTTTTTGACCATGAAACACCAATATTAGGATTATGAACTAATGTACTTTTTAAAGCATGCACTGGCCTGCAATTTTTAAGATGGTAACAAAAAAATCACAAGTGAATATAACCCATTATTTTACTATAAAATGAGCGGCGAGCAGTTTTCTAAGTTTGTTGCTGTCATATTCAGGAAATACTAACTTTTGACAGATAATTTTCTCGTTTTATTATAGTTCAGATATTTAACTGTTAACCTGTATGATCTGTTTTTGCTTTTGCAGATTTCAGAAATTTTAATTAATTCGCGTTAAATGTGCACTTGGGACCATCGTATGCCGGGTTCATCCGCTATATACTTGAGATAAATGGTAAAAATGAGCTTTTAAGCAGGTATTTGCATACAGTGCGCAAAATGCATCAAAATACGAGCTCGATTGCAGATTCAAGTTCAAAATGAAAGTTTTTTAAATCTGATATAAGCAAAAAGCAATTTCTGGGACACTTAGACACTACACGTATAATGGTATATTTGCTTGAATTACTACTACATGAGAAGGGATCACGACCCCACAAATGTTGGTCTTTAGCATTACAAGCGTGGGGTGGAATCGCGCAAAGTCGCTATACGGTCGCATCGCTACGGTAGTCATTATGATATTGTGAGCGCGATTCAACTCACGGTTTATAAAAAAAAAATGTTTTTGAAAAGCCCGTTTTTATCATTTTAAAAGTTTAAAACCCCGGGTTTTGATTTTGTGAATAAAATAAATAATTAGGCAGTGAAAGACATCGTCTAAAATATCGTTACATTTTATTGAAAAGAACGAGTTATTATTAGCTAGATGGTCATAAATGAAAAATGTAAGAAAAAACGTCCTGCAAATGATTACTGTATACTGTTGTAATTTTAGATTAAAAATTAAATTGATCATTAGAAAAGCAATCTCCAACTAGCACCTGGACTTCTCATCAGTAGCGATCAGTTTTATTCAAATTTCAGTTTTGATCATTTCCAGGGTACAACAATGGGGATAAGTATCTTGGTCGAAGTTTTTAACAAGGTTACTTAATTATATCTATTTCAAGTCAAAATGGAAATGTTTTTAATACTATAACTTTTTACTATCATGTAAAATCGGTTGTTAAAATTTAAAAACAATTTCCAAACGCAAAACCGGTTTTAATTACAAGGTTCTATTACTATGCGATATTGTTCTGCGTGTGTCAATACCAGTCAAAATTATCTTTTTTGCATTAACATTTTTCTTTCGTTTGATTGATATTTCTTATTGACGGGCAGTGCAATTGGGCATATGGCCCAAATATGATAAAGCTTTGCAGTAACACATGACAACAAATAAGAATAAAAGGAAATATATATCCAAATGACTATCTAAAATGACTATAAATACCTACATGATCGAACTACAACGAAACCAAGTGACTCTCTCTGAAAAATGAAAAATGAAATCAATCAGAAAATTTTAGCGCAATTTGGGAAATCTGAGAATAAAGCTTATTATCCTTATTAATGTTGCTTTTAGATTACGCTACTGTAGCCGAAACATTGACACATGAAACGACGTCTTATTGACCTATGGATATCCAGAAAGGTTTATGTTTGTCATGATGGACTGCACGTCTATCATGACCACGGTTGCCAGACGTCCCTATTTGAGCTTGGCAGTCCTAAAGTCACCAGATGCCCTGAAATTCCGATTCCCGCATTGCCATTAAAAATCCCGATTTGAATAACTATAAAATCATTTTGTAGATGATATTTTCGCATAGTAAGAGGAGCGATGAAAAGCTCCAGGAAATTGGAAGTAATTAGAACGAAGAACAGACGTATAGTCAATGTCCAATATTTATTCAAAAAAGGGATCCTATGGATACAGTGTTTCGGGGGAAACCAGTCTTCAGGCCAAGCTTAGAAAGACATTTAAAATATACGGAAAAAACATGTGACACAAATAAGTTACTGCTCGGGAACAAAAATTGTAAAGATTTATTCGGGAGAGTACTTCTTATTTAGTCAAAACTCGTAATTTTAAGTGGTACTTTTAAAAAATGTTACGTGTAGACGGAAACAATTGCAAAATAATTTTTTTTACTTAAAATATATATTTTGGGATTCCTACTGGCTGCCACAAATTTTCTTTGTGCACCACAATACGTAAAAGAATAAAATATCTTTATTTATTTTTAATTTATATATTATTTATATATTTTGTGTGTATTTTTTGTTATTTTATTGGCTCTGTATTCGTTGATTTAATTAAATTTAATAATAACTAAACCTTTCCGCAAAAGGCAACGTGAGTAAAACAAATGAGACTTATTACTTAACCTCCTGAAGGACATACTCGGAAACGGTCAAGTTTTAACTGCATGCTATTGTTTTTCTTGCTATAAAACATGATGCTTAATCAGTTCTCAAATACATTGGACGCAGATGGGATCACCCACCACAAAAATCGCGTATTACTCTTGCGTGCTTACGAGGTTTTTTAAGACTTGATAACCTGAAAACGTTGACTCGTGCACTAACAAAAGATTTCCTAATAACACTCACAGGAAATGAGGTAATTAGTTATTATTAAACAATATTTCTTAATCATTATATACCAAGATATTATTTACTCGTCTAAACTGAAAAAAAAACGCATTAACAGTTAAATTTTGAAAATTGTGGCAGAATTTACAAAAATTTTTAATTTTTTTTATTCCTTTATGCATTGTTACCGGCAATCTGTCCACGTGCAAAATTTCAACTGAATTGGGTATTGGGAAGTAGGTACAATATCGATTACATGAATTAAATATAGCAAACAAACAAATGAAGTTAAGATTAACGTAGTAAAAATTATAGTATTTTATAATACAAGTTTTATAAGATAAAAATTGGCGTACGAGTTGTTTTGGGCACGACGAGCGTAGCGAGGAGTGCCCAAATGGAACGAGTGCGCCAATGCGTCTTATAAAACGAGTGTTAGATACTATTTTTTCTACTTTGCGACATTAATTTTACATAAATTTCGAAAATTGTGGTTGGCATCTTACAATCTAGCGTAGTTTTATATTCAACAGTTGGTATTTGTGCTAAAATTCATAAATACGATTGACGCGGGCCAATAGCGATTGAGATGTCAGCCTTGTTTGGCACTTGACGTCAATGTCATCAATCTGGGAAAACTTAAAGTTGCTAAAAGTTTGTGATCTAGTGTTTTTATAACGACACCGAAAGCAGTTTCGTTATGAGTTTATAACGAACGCAAAGTAGACAAAATCCATTCTACTGGTTTTAATTTGCGCGAAAATATCAATAATTTTATGCTTGGTCTCTGGATGAAAACTGAGGATTCTTTTCTCCATTGAAAGCACTGCAATTTTTGTAAATACGTATTGACTTTTGATATGCCATCTGCAGTTTGTAAAACTACCTTCCACCAGCACGACAAGGTCGGCACTCGGCACTGCGGGAACAACAGTGCTCTCTGTATCCATAACAGGCCGCTGCCCCGCGTGCAGCTTCCTACGTGCGCATGCGCAGAACAGCCAAACACCTTGCCTACTGGAACTGCGAAGATCACAGTTCCATACAACGATTCTTAAACTGCGGGATGGCTACTGACATTAAGGATTAGGGATTATACTTTGTACAAGTATAAAGACAGAATTATAGGAAAAAGGACTGAATATATTAAATGTTATCCATAATATTAAGTGGAAATAATAGGGGGTGCTGCAGTTCCACGGTGCCTATACGCGAGCCGCCACTGGTAGGTGTGCAGTTTAAGGTTAAATGTTAATCATCGAAATGCTTTTTGTCCAATGGGAAATTAGAAATATTTTACTCTTCTATTTTACTAATCTTACCTTACTAATAGTAGATAAAGTCAAGCATGAAGATGCTTCATCTACAGGAATACTGCAGGTTCGTGTTGTAGGACTGGCCCTTTACATACCCTATACGAAACCTCCCATAATTTGAAAAGAAACGGCAACCTTTGTCGATGGTATGGCTTTTTTTACCAGTAGGTAGCAGCAGTGAACAAACTGCAAAGAAATTTCAAGCAGACCTTGGGCATTATTTATTTAACGTGATTATACGGTTCAATATTGAACACAATCCGTAACTTATTCTTAAGGCATCTCTGGTCAAATAATTAAATCAAATATATCCTATTCAATGTTGAATACTCTCAACCTAACCAACTAACAAGTTGTTCAATTTTTTTCATACAGGGTTTGCACATGGTCATGACGCGACGCTGTGATTAATAGTCTGGTATTTCGCGCACTACATTTACACCTTATATGGGGTACGTGCTGCACGTGTATAACATATTTATATGGAAGTGGCTGTCCTGACGCCGCGTAAAACTGTCGTCCGGACGCCTGGGCGTTGGCACACGCATACCAACCGAAGAAATAGAAGAAAAGGCGCAATACGCTGCACTGCAGAAAAGTGTAAAGTAACATATTTCGAATTGTCCTTTATTTGTATGTCGTAAGAATTTGTTAAGATTTATCGAAATTTCTGTAGAGATAGACTAACAAAACATGTACAAAATAATAATAATGCTTTGATTATAGTCGTGCTTATTGTGGGTATTTTTTTGACAAATTTTATGCAACATAAATCAACCAAAAGGAAATAATACTATATTGTGTACCAAGCCAAGAAAGTGGTTCTTTTCCGGGCCGAGAGAAGAGGGCACGTCTTGTGGCCCGGAAAACCACTTTCCGGGCGTGGTGCACACATAATTGTTTATCCTACACAACAATATCGTAGTAAAATCACCCATTTCTAAAGACTAATCACTGACATATTGGTTTTTGACAAATAAAACAACGTTGACGTTTTAATCGCAAACGTCAAACCGAATCGAAAGCTGTGTTTTGATTGGACAGACCATTCGGTCTCGTCACCTATAGGGACAATTATTTTCGCGGCTAGCGCTGAAAAATGTTCATTACAGGCATGTTACAGGCCTGGTTGGGCCTGGCGGGCAAATAGCATCTTTCGTGTCTTCATAGAGACGCGAAAATAACATTTTCGCATCGTGTAGGATAAAATGTATTTTGCTAGTGGATCGACCATGAGGCTGTAGCGAATATTTGACGTAAAACGGCGTTACATGGATTACTTCTGTTGAGTTAATAACACTTTCTACATTAATTAAAATCAGTTACATTCCGGCTATCAGACTTCAGTAACCTTTTTTTTACAATATATTTTTTAAACAATAACATCAGAAAAAAGAGAATTCTCAAAGAGACCTTTCTACGCCAACGTCACCAACCAAATAAGAAGTGCAGATGGACAAAAAAATGTTGATGACAATGAAAAATCTACAACAGACTCCTTTATTTTTTTAATTACAATGTTTAAAATAATATCTGGGCGATCTATGATACAGGGGAGGGTGCTTTTCTGCATTTGTAAAGAAGCTCAACATTTTTGATTTTTCCTTCTTTCAATATCTGAATTTAGTAGAAGATACGCAATTTCAATTAAATATTTGTAGTTTGCAATTCGGTTAAACCTTGCATCAATTTTTACTTGATTAGACTAGAAATTAACAGATAAACAAATGGTTAGAAAATTAATATAGTTTTATAACATAGTTCTTGAAAACCTGCACAAATTGGTTAGTTACCCCACAGGGTGTATCGAACTCGACAAAAAGCATCATTTTTGTTTTCACATATAATCAGCTGTAACATTTTCTTTTTATTTTCAAAGGTATGTAATGATCTTTATGAATCTCTTTACAATGTTCCGAAAAATAATGAAAATCGATCTTGAAACGTTATTGGACATCAAACAGTTTAGCAAAATTAGTTTAAGCGTTCCTTTCATTGTGCCAGTTAGTGCATATAAAATTGGTTAAATAGAAAAAAGAAAATAGGAGAAAAAAGAAAAATGTTGAATAAATCATAATAAATTTACTTTATTAATGTTCGGTTCTAATTCTTAACTTAATATGAAATGGAACTAGATATTTGTAAATAAAATATTTGATTGCGGAATCAAATTAACATAACCTTCAAAATTCAAGTTTTTTGTTGATATGTTTAAAATCAGAATAAGATGGATGAAATTTCGTTTCAGATAAGTTAATAAACATCGAAATATCTTGAAATACACGAGATATCAACAGATTAACACTAAAAACGGACATTCTGTATACCGGGTTTACTTTCGCGCCGATATAAACGATATCTTTGATAAGGCCAATTATCTTAAATTTATTTTCTACCGCCCTGTATTGAAAAATCAATTAATTTCTGCGATAATTGGTATTCGCGCATAGATTTTTTGTTAGATTTTTGTTACATAAATAAAATAGCCTTATAGATATGGGTATACTTACTACGCCATTTGAAGCTTGTAGGTACACAAATAAACACAAATAAATACACACAATTTGATGAGTAATGTTTGAAGTCACTTTGAAGAACTGATTTTGTGGACGTACAGTTTATGCCCTCATATTTTCCTCAATGTTTATCAAATAAGGGTTTCTCTTTTTTTTTTAATATTTGCCCCTTACGATCTAGATAATACGAAATAGTAATAGGAAAAAAATCCCATCGTATTTTCCCAGATCGCAATTAAATGTTAAAAAAATTGACTTGCACTGACCTAACACTGTACTTGAAACACACGCTGGAAAATGAAAAACTTGATTAATCAAACGCTTGATCCCCGATATGACGAGAAAGAAAACATTTTACAACGAATGGGATTTATACTCATTACTCATACCAATAGTAGTCACCCAGTTGAACAACTATCTACAACTAGTATACTATTTCTTGAAGATTTCAATAACCTAATAGTTTTGAGCAAGAAAGTTATTTATAACTGTCAGATAGCAATCTACAAATCAAACTAGATGAGGGACAACTGCGCAACCGGAGTGTTCGATGTACGATATAGGAAACTATGACAGGGTGGACTTGCTAATCTTCGAGATGTGGATTGCAGCCACTAGACTTTTAGATTTGTCACCGAACATTTTCGAATCATACTTGATGAACCCAATACAACTTATTTCTATTGCGTATGTATTTAGCCAGATTAAAATAAGAAAATCAGGAGCTATGGAGCTTACATAAAGGGTTCCTCCCAGAACCTGAAAGGAAAGCAGTTTAAAAAACGTACGTACATAAAAATATCCACGAGTAAAATATCATACAAAATTACAGTACTAATCCTGCAAAACTATCCTCTAAAATTACAGTCATATTGCTGTAATTTCATAGATTATCGCAGAGACGTATTGTAAAAACGGAATTGATGTTATTACTTATTAACAATACTGACTTTATGTTCATATTCAGGATTACAAGTAAGTATTTTTCCGATATTCACAGCTACTGTAACGGTATTGTAATCAACGCGGGTAAAATCGAACGGTTTATGTACAATTACGTTATTGATCCATTAGAAAACAACGATAAAAGAATAACGTATCACAACTACCCGTATCCTTTGCACACTCGCATATTATGCATATTAGAAATTACAGTTCGTAACAATTGCGACAGTTTCACCGGCACGTGTCTCAACCGGAAACGGCATTCAACCCTTTACACTGGGTAAGTTCAGTTTAAATCATTCAAGAGTTATCTACATTATATAATACATATACAGTGTATCCCCCGATGGACCTAACTATACCTAAAATGGACGTAATGTTTAATTTCTCGAGAAAAAGGCATTCTTTATAAAGAGTTTTGGATGTCCTAAAAAGTCGAAAACCATTGTTAATATTTTGATTTAAGATACAGAATGGTTAGAAAACACTAAAATGTTAAATTGGCCGAAGAGTGAACTATCGGTTTTTCGGAATTAGATCAAAAATGTTATAGGTAAAAGTTAGTTTGAATTAATTTTATGCTCAAATATCATACTTCAATGTTCTATTTCAAATTTTACATCTCGGACCAGTGAAAAGACATTACATACTCAAAGGCACTTAAAGGAGAACAAAAAATTTAGAGACCACAATGGGGTATTCCGGTGTTTTTGAAATTGTCATTTTTTATAAAGTATGGGTGCTACTGTTTGCTACTTCACAAATAAAATATCAAACATTGTTTTAAATTAAGAGAAATCGTTGTTTGAAGTTTGAATTAGGATTGGTCTTTGTGACGTCACAAAGACCGCTCAAAGTGAGCGACTTGACAACGTTGCTATATCTAGGGTGCACGTAGTAAATTTTTGTCTTCTGTTGTGTCAACGTTTAGAATCGCTCGTTTGTTGACACCTGCTTTGGTTATTGAGGTTATATCAAACACTTGTTCAAAATGTATAAACTCCAACGCCGACATTGTTCTGTGCCGGGCTATAACAGCACTAGAACAGTAACTCCTGATAAGATTTTCTTTACATTGCCGACTAGCGAGATGAGAGATGTTTGGCTTCAAGTTTCAATGATCAAATCATCTCTCAAAAAAGGTACCTTTATTCGTTGTCAAACAACAAGGTCGCCAACCGTCAACTTGGCCGATCAGCTGTTCGAGAGCTGTCCGCTGTTGCCACCGCTACTAGGGATCGGTAATCATCGTGTATTTCCGAGGGTGGTCGGTGAATTCAAACGAAATGCACTTTTAATTGCAATTACCTTATAGAAAAACTAAATCAAAAAGCTCATAGCTTAACTATATGAATCCTCATAAATTATACAATAGGTTAAACCGAATATCTGCTTAAATTTTGACATGACCGGAATACCCTATTATGATTGATCAGTTGACAGTAGTAACAGCGTATCCAAGCAATTTGTTGATAGAAGCTGATTGAAAGTATGTTGACTTTAGAGCAAAGGGTTTATTTAGTTCTTTGTTACGGCATAGGTGAGGTATCGTACCGCCGTGCTATTGAAGTTTTTAACAGAAAATACCCTGAGGTATACGTTTCTGTCAATTGTGTTCGTGAATTGATTAAAAAATTTCATGCAACAGGAGATGTGAAAAATATCAAGAAAAAAAAGCGAAATGGCGAAGATGATGTAGGAGCTATGTTAGCTATTGATTCCGTGAACACTTGACCAAAAAAATCGTTGAGGCAAAGACCTCGAGACTTGAACATCAGTAAAAGCCACCTGCAAAGGATCTTTTCAAATCAAACATTTCATCCTTATAAACCAGTACTGATACACACTTTAGTAGAAGGAGATGATGCTCGTCGATTAGAATTTTGTCTATTAATGGGAGAACGAATTATGGTCGATAGATTTTCTACAGAATAATTATTTATTCTGACGAAGCGCCGTTTACCACAAATGGAGTTATTAGTTCACAGAATTGCAGATATTGGTCTCAAGAAAATCCTAATTTCCGTATTACAACTAATTCTCAAAAATATAAAAAAGTGAATGTTTGGTGTGGGATTTATTACAAGAAAATAACTGAACCATACTTTTTTGACGGTACTGTGAACCAAAACACTTACTTTGATATGTTGGAAAGTTTTTTGCTACCTTTGGACGAAATCAACTTACAGCTCAGGTGTTCACTACACTATCAACACTACGGTTGTCCTGCTCATAGAGCATATCAAGTCAGGAATTGGTTGAACAGACATTTTCCAAATAAGTGGAATGGACGATTCGGCCCTATAGGATGGCCACCACGTTCACCTGATTTAACGCCGCTTGATTTTTTTTCTGTGGGGTTATTTAAAAAGGTGTATGCGAATAATTTTCATGATAATGAAGATATTCTAAAATTAAAAATTAGGGAAGCAGTAGACGAAATAAATGAAGAAACAATTAATTTGGTATATCGGGAGTTTAGAAGAATCGAAAAATGGTGTAGCTGTAGGAGGGGAATATGTGAAGTAATGTTTTGTTAAATTACATTGTTAAAAATAAATAAAATATAAAACTTAGAATGCAACATAGAAATTTTATATCTGGGCATAAATTTAAATATAAAACAACTTTTACCTATAATATTTTTGTTCTAATTCCGAAAAAACGATAGTTTACTCTTCGGCCAATTTAACATTTTCGTGTTTTCTAACCATCCAGTATGTTAAATCAAAATGTTAGCAATGACGTTCGACTTTTTAGGACATCCAGAACTGTTTATAAAGAATGACTGTTTCTAGAGAAATTAAAAATTACGTCCGTTATAGGTATAGTTAGGTCCATCGGGGGACACACTGTATACTTATCTACAATGGATAATAAAAATAAATATTTTGATATAACAGCTATTTCAAATTGCACATAACAGGATCTTCTTTTCATGAATATACTTATGAACAAGATAAATAATACTTGAATATTAGATACGGCTGGGTCATTTTATTGAGAAAAGTATGGTACACTTTAATATACTAACAAAATCATTACTTTGAAGTCTGGTGTCAGGGAAATTCTGGACATTAGAATAACATTTTTAAAAATCGGGACAAAATTCGGGGCGCTTCTTCAGGCGCGACAAGTGCTCAGAATTCGGGACTGTCCCGCCCAAATCGGGACGGTTGGTCAGCCTATAGTGTATATATGTTCCGCGACAGCACATAGAAAACACATTTGCTTCACAACAACCGTTTTATGGACCGTCCGTGATTTAATTTCCCCTGTCTAGCCGATTTATTTCCCTAACTTTATAATGAATTTTAGTACAATAATACGCATAATTTATCCGATATTTTTCTAAATTAGCTATTGTAAATTATCCTATATAATATTATATAAATCTGAAAATGAATCTCAGATTGAAACACGAAAAACAAGAGTTTTGTATTTAATTAAGATAGTGTTAGTAGAGATGTTTCAACATAAGAAGAGGGCACCCCCATCACTACCTCTGCACCTCTTCTTATTTTGAAACAAATCTACTCGTTTTCATTTTAATAAATAAAGGTGTTACATTAAAATTTGGTTTAAAAGCATACGTTTGTAGATACGTTTGTATAACCATGGATTTTTTAAAATCTGGGATGAGTTTTTGGTAAAGTTGCAAAAACTGTTACTAAAACTACTAAAATTTGTTAATTTGTTAGTAACTTTTATAACTATGCCAAGTTTCAGCATCACATCTTTGGACATTGCACACAGATAAGTGATCTCTCGAACGAAGAGAGAATTACTTGGCTGAAGTAGTTGGTAGGTTCGTATATACGCGAGAGATTATTGACTTCAACCGAGAAATTTTATTTCTTGGAATAATTACTAGATTTAAGAAAGTAGTTACTCTGGTGAACTAAGTAAACAGTCTTCAATGAAGTGTATATTTTTATTCCCGGTAAATATTTTTAGCTACTTAATGTAAGAATTTTAAAGATTTGGCACAAATACGTTTTCTATTGCTAATTAACAAGATAGGTGTGTTATATTTACTTATTCGTTCTAAATTGTTGCGTGCGTTACATCAAACTATTCCGTGTTGAAACGTTTATTATACACTATAAATCACAATACACATCCCCAATAAATCACAAGGCACATCCCCTACGGGTATTTCGTTGTTGTTTTGCGTACTAGGTTAGGCTCCTTTGCCTCCTTTACGCGCCGTACTGGCGCCCAGTACCACGCGCGGGCGCGCGAGTCTTGACAAAATCACGGTGCGCATATTTATTCCAGAGAAAGGGATTACTTGAAAGAAGTGAGAATCACTTCAGTTAAATAAATTGGTGGGTTTTTATTCAGTAAACAATACTTACTTATATTAAATGTCTTATATTTACTTGGATCTTGATCCAAGTAAATATAAGACATTTAATATACTACGCACTTGGATGGATTTACTATTACTTCCTTTGAGAAATTAACATTCTTGGGACGAAAAATTCAATTACTTCTTTCAATACAATATTGGTTCTTATAAAGAAAGAATTTATTTGTTGGCAGCATTTATCTGAGAAATTATTTTACTGATATTGAGTATGTGGCATTTCTTGTATATACCTAACTTTCTACATCCAAGTAAATATGCATTTGAATCTAGTAAATAAATTCAAGGAATTATGTTTTCTCGTTCCAAATAATCACTTTTCTGTGTGTGGACTTTTACAGACATCAGATAGACAGACAGAAAATGAACAAACAAATAATCCCAAAGTTTTCCATTTTTTACTTTTGAAGTATGGAACCGCAAAAAATAATCAAACGAAAGTTATTTGATTGTAAAAAGAATATTCCATGATATGATATTCGGTCATACTAATTAATATGGCAAAAACTGTCAGTGACAAAGGTAATTTGAAAAGGCACTAGTGTAGCTGGTTAGCCTCTTTTAAAAATAAACATGCAAAAAGTCAACCAAGACACTAGTAAAATATGGGAGACAGTTGCATTCTTGATTTCAAACTGAACAGTTGGCTTAAATCTCAAAATGGTCAAAAATATCAGTTAGCTTCTTTTAATAATATGAGATTCAATTAATAGGTACTGACAATGCCCCAAATACAATTCACCCTTTTATTTCCTCTGTTTGTTTTGCATTCACTTTTTTTTCAGTGGTGGAGATTTATTTTGCCGGTCGCCTATTATCCCATTGGATTAGAAGGTGGGTCTTGTGCGGGGCTCGTGGACGCGTGCAGCCACAACGTGGTGCATACCGGTTTGTGTAGTCGGAGAGCATCTCTCACCACAACTGACTGGTTGGTTCGATCCATTCAAGTTGTCTGACGGAACCTAAGCCGTAGCCCTCTGTATCGAATTACCTATTATGCCATAATTCAAGCGTCAGTTCATGCATTGCCGTACAATGGGCACTCTGCTCAAGCATTACGTACGCAATGTCGTATGTAGGTACCTATGTATAGCGTAATCGTGCACCTTGTATATTGCTTTTCATAATCGTTTTTATCTCTTTTAGAATCGTATTACATCATATTTACTGAAGACTATTAACGTAATAAGTTTATAATGATAAGAACTTAATGATAAAAAACTAGTAATATGAATATCTTCAGCCGGGCTGACATTAAAATACCTCTCTCTGGTAGCTCTCGTAAACAATTTTCGGTGTGGAATTTGGAAGAAAAATAAAAAGAGTTATATTTGATTTTGCCTATTCACGAACTTGTCATTACTTTTTAACAGAGCTTGAGTACCAAATTTCAGATCAATTTCTCAATTTCTCTTACGGCAGTTATCGTGTACACAGACAGATATATATCAAAATGAAACATTAGAGAAAGTAAGAACTATTTTACAAAAAAACAACTACCCGAAAGATCTGATAGAACAAAGATGCAACACCAGCCACAACAAAGAATCGCACACGGAAAAAAACGAAATATATATCTCTTTGCTACATTAGACAAATATATGAAAAAATAGGACACATACTAAAACCATTCAACATAACAGTTGCTCACAAAAACACTAATAACTTATCTAAAATGTACACAAAACTGAAAGCGCCTACACCAATATTGTGTCTACCAGATTCCTTGCAGCCAGTGGCGGCTCGCGTATAGGCACTGTGGAACTGCAGCACCCCCTATTATTTACACTTAATATTATGGATAACATTTAATATAATGAGTCTTTTTTCCTTTAATTATTTCTTTATACTTGTACAAAGTATAATCCTTAATCCTTAATGTCAGTAGCCATCCCCCAGTTTTAGAAAAAAAAATCAAAAATCGTTGGAATTGTGATCTTCACAGTTCCAGTAGGCGAGGTGTTTGGCTGTTCTGCGCATGCGCACATAGGAAGCTGCACGCTAGGCAGCGGCCTGTTATGGCACTGTTGTTCCCGCAGTGCCGACCGTGCCGACCCTGTCGTACTGGTGGACGGTGGACGTATTTTACAAGAATTGCAGTGTTTTCAATGGAGAAAAAATTCCCCAGTTTTCATCCAGAGACCAAGGATAAAATTATTGATATCTTCGCGCAAATTAAAACAAGAAGAATGGAATTAATTTTTACTGCGCTTATCCTAACTTCCCTTGTTTGTTTGCTACATTTAAAACTTGTAATCGATATTTTACCTACTTACCAATATCCAATCGAGTCGAAATTTTGCACGTGGACTGATTGCCGATGACAATGCATAAAGGAATAAAAAAATGACTAATTTTTGGAAATTTTGCCACAATTTTCAAAATTTAACTGTTAATGCGTTTTTTTTTCATTAGGCGTAGTTTTAAAAAAATGTATTTTTTACATAAATTTATTGCTATGCTTATCTTAACATCACTTGCTTGTTTGTTATGTTCAAATATTGTAATCGGTATTTTACCATTGTCCAATCGAGTTCAAGTTTTGAATGAAAAAAATATGGAAATTTTTTAATTTTTAGTACGTTTTGTTAAAGCGTAGTTTTTAGAAAATGTATTTTTTTCATAAATTTATTAATGAATTGTAACTGTAACAATTTAAGTTAAAGTAAATAGGAATCCTTTTTTATTCCCTAAATTCTTTTACGATTTCATCAAGTTTCTGAATAAATTTTCTTTTTGTACGATTTTTTTTCCTTTTACACACTATTTTTTAAAACAAAGACAAAAAAAAATTTCTGGAACAGCACCCTCACTAATATTAGCTACGAGCCGCCACTGCTTGCAGCTGTAAAAAAGTGTATGTTTATCAGACGGAACAACTTATGGAGGAGCGTTTGAAAGGTCACAAATACGCGAAAAACATCACAGCGTTAAAGAAACACCAACAAGATACCGGACATCAATTTAACTTTAGTGATGTGAAAGTGCTCAAAAAAGAGAATAACTTAAAAATTCGCTGTGTGTTGGAGACCATAGAATTTTTAAAACAAAAAGATGCGGTCAACGACAGATCTGATTTAAATTTTCTAAATTGTTATACACTAATTTTACCAACAAACATGTTACAAAAGAAGAAAAAAAGTATTTTAAAGAATTCGTAAAATTTGTGAGAAATTGTTGATAAACCAGTTCCTGTTATGGGAACAAGTTTTATACGTGATTTGTCTTGAATGTACGTATTGAAATGTATAAACCTATTCAGGAATATTTCAATCTATCTGTGATCAAGACACAAATAGTGTCGAAACATCAGATCAAATAATTTGTAATGTGTTGTATCTTGTGACTTTTAGTTATAAGTTTTAATGTGTTAAATGCCATCTTCGAGTTCATTCCTAATCCCTTAAAATTAATCATTTGTCAGAGTTTCTTGTTCCATTGTATTGTTTGATGTTTTTGCATGTTTTGTTCCACTTATCATAGTATTCTGCATATATTTAACTGGATGATGCATAATGCACCTGATTGTAATTAAATGATCGTCATATTTGGCCATTTGGTGGTCTAACTATAAAGTCATCATTTGGTGATGAATGGAAGTTGTTAACCAAATATTTCATCCTGTTGATTTATTCTGTTGCCCTGATTAACTCCCTCGAATTTTTATTTAAATGAATTTTACGACTAAACCATATCTTAAAAACCATTACAGATACGTGAACATTTAGATTCTGCTTTAAAAATTTAATATATTTTTTTCAATTTATTTAACAATTTTCCTAAAATGAAGGTAGGGGGGGTGACGAAAAACATTTGAAGAATCTGCAGCAACAAGGAGGTATCTGAGCATTAGTATCATTTGTGGGTATCCGTGTGTACAGCCGAGAATACACGCAAGCAATGCCGAAGGCAATTGCTATCAATTACACAAAAATAAAATAAGAAAGAATATAAAACTTAATACAATAAGATTGAATAAAACATACATCCATTAAGAAATAATACACTTAAAATTTTACATCCGTATATCCGATATTGAATATTGGTATTGACAAAAGGCAACCGAGTCAATGAGACTAATTGAGTAAAAGAGGGTAAACGTCGGAAATTATCAACCCGTAACAGAGTGACGAGCCGACCTCCCCTATTTCGAGAGCTGCTAAGCGCAGTTCCCACCAACATGAGGGGCTGGTAATCGTACCACCACCCCTAATCATACATCAATCATTGCCCCCACAATAAAGTGGCATCATTCATAAACAGCGAATATTAAAAGCCAAAAATTGTCTATAATTTTTGTTTTATTTTTATTTTGAGTGGTGTGCAAATATGGTGCAATTTATAATATTGCAGAATTATTGGTTATTATTGAATTATTTATTATTATCCCTATTATTTGCTTTGCAACGTTGCAATGATTTAAATATGTCTAATATATGAGCTTAACTAGACGTTTTATTAGATTTTATATGCAATTTATTTCAACAAAATTAGCAGACGCAGAAAAAGAGAGACCAAAGTATATTAGATATGATGATATCGCTTATTTATATCAATCAATCGTGACGTATGACAAGCGATGCGGCTTGATGGCCTTGTCATTGTTGATTGAGGGGGCAAGCCAATGATGACTTGCCTTATTTACGTGGGAATTTGAATAATATATACATTTATTATATCATAACGAGTGTTGGTTTGGTATACTTACTTACGTTTGTGCGGTAAACCTAAGGTTTACACACAGAAAAATAATAAACAACGCACCAATTTTATTAGTGGTCAGTGGTCACCATCTGGAAGTTCATTTTCTCTCAGCCGTTAATCCAATTTCAATGATTTTTATTTAATTAATATGTACGTTGATTCAGCAGCAGGATTGGTATAAAAAACTTTTTTTTATTTTAAACAAAGCAAACTTTTTTTATATAATGTTTTTTTTAACTAAACAATGTTTTAAACATGAAATAAAACATGTTTTAAATCATACACAAAGAAAGTTTTAAACAGAGAATAAAACTTGTTTTAAACATGTTTTAAATCACGCAATTATTTTATTTGTAAGCATTTTAATCGGCGGCTTTTCATTTCTTATTTTACTTGTTACCACTGATATTGTATTACTATATTTTACAAAAAAACAACAAAAGTTGATCAAATTTATGTAGTTAAAACACGCTTAAAACACATTTAAAACAAACTGTTTAAAACATGTTTAAAACAAAATAGTTTAGAACAAAGTATTTGTTTTAAAACATGTTTGAAACACTGTTTGAAAACCAACTAAACAAACTTTAAACATAACCCTGTTCAGCAGTGATACTGTGGTAGAAACTATTCTTTTTTTTAATTTCACGTCATTACTGAACTGTGAGCAATACGAAAACGGCACTAATTTTCAATTACTCGTATTTCCAATATTTTTTTCTTTCTAAATGTAATAATCTAAACCTATAATATTCAACTGAAGGGTAGCAAGCAATATTAGCAATATTTCAACGCTTACCAAGGTATATTAGAAATAGAAAGGTACACGGAATCTTGAGAGTTGAGATGGAGTTGTTTGCCAACAAAATTGGAAAGTTCGCAAAGAAACATCAAAATAGACCCCTGAAACAAACTAACATCGTCGTTTGGTGGACAGAGCTTCAGACAGCCTGTGGAGTCAAGAAATTGGTCAATTTCCCAACTACTTTGTTCATTTGATTTACACCAATACCTGATTTCCATTGTACTACAGTCTCAAGTAAAGCTTTGTTCCACTAGAAATTCTAGTGACAATAATGTGTTTTATACAGCAGACTGTTGATATCAAATTTTAAGTATTAACGAGTATTAAGTATTTTGAAAATCTAAAATGATGATAAAAGAAGAGATATCATAAAACAGCAGATTTTTGGTAACCTGACCAAGTTATCGAATTAATCCCCAAGCGTGCCACGAACTTAAATATCATACAAGATTAGAGCCACACTTATTTTGCTTACATTTGGATTCAATTTAGTTGCTATTGTCGGTAATTAAAAAATTACTGAAAAAATGCGCTAGCCGTAATTCTAGAAATGTCATAAATTGGTCCACGATACATACTTTGTGCCAAAAAAAATGGTAGCAATTTTATTACCCGTATGTCCAATAAAACTTAACCTGTTCAAATATTTATTATTTTCTTATATTGTAAAGATTAAAAACATACCATATTCGTAATGCGGAACATTTCAATCGGGTTAAATTAACGCAAAATGAAAGATGTGTTATAATTAGTAGGTTTGGTTAGTTTTGGTCAGAAAGCACAGTACAGGTATCTTAACAACAGACAGAATGATTTTTCTCCGTGTGTTGGACGTTTGTAATGAAAATATGGTACATGAACGAGAAATTAAATTACGGTATGTTTAAAGATGGCGGAAACGCGCCAACTTTTGGATTTCTTATGGGGTCCATGTTTGAGTTTGACATTTTTAGAGGGCCTTTGCTTCAGTTTCAATTATGATGTTTGTTCTCTCTTTGTGTTTCTTCACTATTTTTGTTTTGTTTTTGCAAAGAGTGATTTTGAGCCGGAATCAACGTTTTTTGAGTTCACATCACTTCAAATCATCTTTTCTCATTTTTCATGTCAAGTTGGCACTTCTAACACAACACTTTAGGCAAAAGAAATTTGTTCCACCAATTGCGTAGACGTTGCGTTGCGATTGCTCATATTAAAGATATCGTCTATTCGCCTTTTTCACCGCAATTATGAATACCAACAGCCATGTTATGTAATAGACATTAATACCTCAGTCGATGATTTACAGAAACACAATATGTTATCCAGTCTACATCAACATAGGAACCGTATTGAATTTTAACGAACGTACCCAGAGACTTTAGACATTTTATGGCGTTTACTTACAATGGACTTTATCGTTGCTAAGAGAACTCAGAGGAGACATCTCTCTTTATCAATCTAGAGGTAGTAAATTACCCAACTAAATATGCGTATTGCCGGGTTAATCAGATTCAGTAGACAATGTGAAATGTGTGCGCTGAGCGAATCGACTTTACGACTGAACCTAATCGCTCAGCGCAGCAGCATAAAATGTACATTTTTCTCGCAAGTATCAATGGCACAATGTAATAGCTGGCATTTTCTTTCATCGATACGTGCGCTTTTTCTGCATAACCGGACCATCCCTGTGCTCCCTGTGCATTATATTTATTCTCGATACTTGCGCGAGGTTCTTTTATTCATTATTTCGCCCGCGGTACACTCGTTTCTTCGCTACGTACCATTCCTTCGACATTGTCGCAATAAAATAATCATAACGATACCGATTATAATTTATAATTCTAAATCGATTTATTTTATTGTTGAACTAAGGAATTCGCGCTTTTTGTTCGAATAATTTCGGTGTAGATGCATAGGAGATATACAGTATGTAACTACTAAAATACGACACAAGGGTTTTGTTTTTTCATGCAACCTATAACAATCGAATTCAAGTTTCTACTTTTTTCCAAATTATATATAATATTTAGTATAATAATAACGCAATCTGACAGAATTCTCTAAATAATTGAAAACTTGAGCCATATTTATAACGACACGAGGATGAGAGAAGCCATGTGACTCTGTAAAGTGGTGTTGCACATACTATTTTTTTACCGGGCGCGTCACGCATTCTGTGAGTGCCCTGTTATTTTGTCGACTAGAGAAGCCATACTGGGTGAACGATGGCCTACATTCGCCAGCAGAAGGGAAATATCTTATTTAACTTAGATCTGATTCCGAAATGTGGAGGAAGCACAAGGAACCCACTTGAGGTCTAAGTACAGTGACATGATTACCATGCAATTACATAATACAAAAAATACCTTGCTCATACCTTAGACCATCTATAACTAGACGGAGTACGGCCTATCCCAATGCATTGGCTTGTTGTGGCCCAACATACCTTGTCAATAAGGTCGAATTTCGTGTAGATTCTCGTGCACATTGTTCGCGCATGCGCACAGATGCTAGATACCGCCATTATTTTGAACATATGTTTACATCTAGGTTATGAGTTTGTTTACCTATGTAGATGCATGACTGCATGTAGATGGTACCTTGGATGGTTAAGAGGTAACAATGGGGCGAAACTGCTGCTTTTGTAAAAAGGCAGCATCAAAAAATATAACGTGTCACAGGTATGACCTTTATTACCGCAATACAGTAATATTAAATTATAACATATACCTTCTCGTAGATTTCCAACAGTTCAAGACTCAAAACAAGCTCGGATTGAAGCTATACCTATAAAAAGTCGGGGTTTTAAAACAACTGTGTTGTGTTCAAGACACTTTTCTAATAGCGATTATAAACTGGGAAAAGACGGAAGACCATAACTCTCCCGTAGTGCGGTGCCAAGTATTTTTGTTATGAGTGATCTACCAAATGAAAATACGGACACAGATAGTATGAGCGATGCAGTTGTAGCAAACACTAGTGGACACACAGAGTCAACAATCACTGCCACGGCTATGAGCTTTGAAAGTGCCACACAGCGCAACACCAACGGAACATCCTTCAGCACTGCCAAGAAAAAGGAGAAAATTTATGTAATATGTAACTTTGTTTTAGGCATATTTTAACGTTATTTTATTGTAGCTACAATCCTCGATATATGGGTGACGTACATACTTCAGACTTATCTTCGTCTCCTCAAGCACGGGCAGTTTTAGCATTAGCAAGAACTACCATAAGCAAGAAAATTGCTCGAATCCGCCAATTGTCTCGTTACAACATGCGATTAAGACAAAAAGTGTGTAATTTATCAACATTAATGGAGCATATTATTTGTGTAAAACCATGTTATTAGAATCAGAAAAAAGAGTTCGTAGTTCTTACACCAAGACCATTTTGTTTAAAAACCAGTGGTTAAATTATGTTCAAATAAAATATTTTCCTATTATAAGTTGTATTTTGCTTGTAGTTTATTACCCATATTCCTATTAAAGAAAATAAACAAATCATGTATAGTACAACCAACTTAAACTTGATTCGACAGCGGTGCCGCAGAGCGTAAATATAATGAGTACGTGACGTGAGTACTGCGCAACGCTCTCGATGCAACTACTCGCTGGTCAAGCTATACAGAAACAAATAAAATCTTACACGCAAGAATACATTTTGTCCAAACCTATAAAAAAATGGATTCTGTTGTTACTATATAAAAGTTGAACAAACGTCACTCAAAAAGATTTTTGCAGAGAACTGGAATAGCGAATTAATTGCTCTTGGATGGTTTAATTGCTTTTTTAACAAATGTCACAATTATAACAGGTACTACAAATGTATGTACATTCAAAAAACAGAAAAGGATTTTTATTTTGTGAGGTTACCTATCACGCCATACGCGACTGCCTAATTCAAATTTGACATATAGCCGCCAGTTTAATCTGTCCGCTCATTGGTGCGTTACATTGGGAACGAGAAAATATACGACTTTCGACCTTATTATCTTTGGCCACAAACAAAGCCCGTCACGCTCCCTCTAGTCATATAAGCTCGATGGCTCATACCAGGTTTATGCCCGCCTTTGACAGATTTTAATCGGCTTTGACAGCACCATTAAATGCTTGTCATTTGGTTTCTTGCAATTATAGCTTTAATACTCGGGGTTCAAGGTGTTGTGAAGCTACTTAAAAAATCTATTACATATTTTACTTCACATCAAAAATGGCACTGGTTGATACCATCCAACAAAATAACGGCATAACGGTAATTAGCAATACGTAATCAACAATATTTCACATTTGTACCGACGTTTACTAACCGCAAAGTGTTTACTAACGTCAAAATATGCTCTTGCCACTAGATTGTTTTTCAACGCCACGTACGATATTTATTACCTAAAATTGCCGTTGGAAACGTTGAAAAATGAGTTTTTGTCCAATAACTTTTAAAATATTGGGAATTGTGATGGGGTTGTATTTAGAAACAATTTTTTTTATTTTTGTTTGTTTATTTGTTTATTTTTTAATTCTGCATCTTTTCACTTAAAAAATATATGGGTTTCAATTTAAAATAAGAACAATAACACACTTTGAAATTTGACAAGTTTGACACTAGATTTTGGTCACCCTGTATAATTTGGATCAATGATACTTGGTTAACGAGACTACTAGATCTAACTTAATAAACACGTCGCAAAACTTTATTAACGAGGTGCAATTTGTGGTTTTTATTGGTTTTTAAAGCCAACGATGCAAATTAATTTTTTTGGTTTTTATTTTTTTTTGCACTGCAGTCACTCAACCGATTTCAATAAAATTTTCGTGCTAGGTATGTAGGCAACCATAAAAGGTTTCCAAATGTGTAAAAAAATATATAGCATGCAATTAAAAAAATATATTACCATGGCGTTGCACATTTTTTGGACACCCTGTACATTTAAAAATAATTTCTTGAAATGTACCTTGATGTACAGGGTAAGCCTGCAAAATATCAAACTCTCAGCTTAATTAGTAACTGAGCTATAGAAGACGGGGGCTGAGTTGCAGGACACTGTATATGGATTTGATCAGAATTGAAAACTGAATCGATTTAGCTATGTCCGTCCGTCTGTCCGTCTATCCGTTTGTGTACACGATAACTGCTGTAATTATGCAGTAATTGACCTGAAGCCTTTTTTTAAAAATATTTTACGGTGGGGATATTTTAACTTCAGCACGGCTGAAGATAATTTTCTTACTAGTTTTATTTTAATTTTACAATCCAAAACCAATTGAGTTACATGTTTGTAACAAAAAAAAATGTAGCAGCACTTTCCAACGAGAAATCCATTAGAGATTGAAATATCTTTCAAGATGGCGGTGAAATCCTGGTCAACTTTTGTAGTTTGTCTGGGCGCCATACCGAATTTTGAAATTTTCAATGGAAGTTAACTCTTCCGTTTTCAATGATTCACACTTCATTGGTACCGGCACATATTATTTCTTGTTTCTGCAAAGAGTGAAACTCGAAACAAAACTACAAAAGCTTGTTTTTAATTGTTTGGCGGATAAAATCACCAGTGAAATAAACAATCGGTTGCAGTTACGATAAGTTTACTTGTTTTGTCTGATATTTGCGATTTCTGATTACAAACATTTAATAGTAGTAGGTGGAATAAGACAGTATGTTCTTTCTTGTAATTTCTGTTTATTTTCTGCTACAACATGTTTCGGCTAAAAGCCATCATCAGGTAGCTGTAATAATTAGTAATATGTAGTGAAAAGTCGAAAAACAAAACAAATAGAGAAACTTACGCAACGTCTAAACTTAAAATTGTATACATGTATAAAACTGGATAAAATTCTTCGTGTGGGTCATTATCTGGGTGGGCGTCAAAGTCAGGTCAGTCTTCTTTCTTTTCTTGCTTGATTCAGTCTAAGATATATAATCAAAATCAGAAACTAAATACGGAAAATTTCAGCGATCGAGTTTAGGTTATGTCTATAAGGTCGAAAATCGAGAATTACCTCAGTGTCTAATTTGCGCTGTAAATTTGCTGGCAATCGAGCGTTCGGCGGTCTGTGGTGAGGAATATTCTTGCCAGGAGCACCAACGGACATTTGTTTATCGAAAATACTTAGTAAACTCGTCAATAACTGCACAGAACGTATAAACACCACGTCGAAAATACATAAAGATGGTGAACATGAGGACAGTCTAATGCGCACTCGCGACGGGTCGGTAATACAGGTCATGTCAATGGTTGTACATATACAGGGAAAATCAAATTTTGGGGGTCAAACTTTAAATTAGAAACCGAAGGCGGCTGACTAAACGCTAAGTTACATAATACAATTATATCTTTCGTAGATACTTGAAAATTGGTTCCGGTTGGAGGTTTAGTTGGTCGTTTAACAGTAGTTTGCCGTCTCTCTGATGTCTCTCGATTTCGAGCGCTTCTAGCAGATTGAGTCGAAAACCCTTATTTTGGCTGTGTATGAGTTTGATGTTTTTATTATCTGTGCTACTGTGTCCACTCTCATGGAGATGTCTGCCGAAATTGGATTTGACTTTGTTGGTTCTGTGTTCGTGGATTCTTGCCTTGAGCGATCGGCCCGTTTCTCCGATGTACATTGCGTTGCAGCCGTCACATTGTATTCGGTAGACTCCGCTCTTTGTCATGAGATCGGTTTTTTGTTTAACTTGTGGGAGACTTGAGAGTATCTTGTTTTCGGTTTTGAATGCACATCTGATATGGAACTGCTTGAGAGTGTTGCCAAGCTTTTCCGATAGTCCTTTGGTATATTTGAAAGGTCTGTAGGTCCATGTAGAGTCATCATTGGTGCTTCCTGTGAATAGGGGTTCTCTTCTGCGTCTTTCCCTTCGTATCATCTTGTCAATTGTCTTTGCGTCATATCCGTTGGTTATAGCCATTTGTTTGATTATGTTTATCTCTCTATTGAAATGCGTTACTTTCATGGGGATGGTGAGGGCACGATGTATGAGGCTGCGGAATGCTGCCATCTTCTGGCCATGGTGGTGACAAGAATCGGCCGGAATCAGTGCGCTGCACGTAGTCGGCTTGCGGTATATTTGGAAATCAAATGAATCGTCTGTCCTCGTCACCGTTAGATCAAGGAAGTTGAGGGCCCCATCCACTTCGTCCTCTCTAGTGAACTTTAGTTTGGGATGTAAGGTGTTAATGTATTTTTCAAACAGTTGGAGCTCATCATGTGTGCCAGACCATAAGCAAAAAATGTCACCCACGTACCGGGCCCACCAACCCACTTTGTTGCGAAGTTGCATTTAATAGTAGGTATATTATTTGAGATAATGTGATGAAATTCTCCATAACTTTGGATGAAGATGAATTAAAATAAAAATCAGAGTGATTTCCAACGTTTTATTTTAGGGGCTAATGGCTACCGGTTTCGGATGACCACGCATCCGTCGTCAGGAAAGGCGTCAAGTTGTGCGGGCGAGGTCAACGATGGGTGGTTCTTAAAATATCTATCGTTATAATCGAGTTCACAGACGAACAGCGGCAGAAAACACTAAATAACATTGATACAATTAATCAATAATTCTTCCGTTATTCTGCGTGTCAGGTAGCTTTGTCAGATAGCAAGATAATTTTAAACGTACGATTTTCGTAATTGATGTATTTTATGTCTAATGATGTATTTCCTATCCCAAATAGAAATTTTGGAAGACTGCAATGAAGAAGAACACCATATAAAGAAGGCTTCCAAATTATAATTTAATTGTTCCATTGTCGCAGCAGTTATGGCAGTTTTATTCTGTTAATTTCCTGCCATAGATTTTCATCCGAAAAGAGATAACACACACAGAATATCCAATTAACTTTTCGGCATTGTACCCACAAGCAAGGCGAATGATTAATTTCATTTGATATCGGGCTTATGGTGTGTGTATGTATAATATAATACCCCTTCTATCCCTTGCACAACGTTGCTAATACAGAGGAGTTCCATCGTCACATCAGACAAGGACGGACGGAGTACCAGAAGAGAAAGAGCCGTTTTTACCCTACCGTACATATATGGTTTTAACATAATTGTATGCGTCAGACGCAGGATCAGATAGTTAGCGTTCCTAAACACTAGGCGGTCGCTTTTTGCGTGTTTCGGCCCTGTTATCTGCCCTCTCTCACGTGACTCGGTCATCAGTATATCGCAGTGTAAATGACAACGCAAGCACTCGTCCTCAACGTTGTAGGGACTTGGCTATAATGAGATATGTGAGAATGTTACAGAGGATGTGCTAATGGCAGAACCGTTTATTATCTTGTTTTGTGTGCTTTACTCGTTTATGATGTATTATTACAATAAGTACTTACATTTTGTTCAGTAAAATCTAGAACAAAATTATTTACCGTGTGCGTGTTACTATGCTTTCCATTCTCATTTAAAATGATCTGATTTTTGTTCTTCTAGAATTTTATTTGCACATAAGATAGGATGAGGCAGTTGAGCTATTAGCCCAACTGTATATTTATAACCCATAGAAAGATATGCATCTTCTTTGCGAAATTAAAAGAGGCCCACTAGGACTACAATTCAGTAACATTTGTAAAATTATGTACAGTAGGCAAATTTAGCCCAATAGATACTTTTGAAAAGAACATGTGATCCCAATGCAATAACTTGTATTGTAACTATACCCATTAGTTCTGTCACAAAAAGGACGAAAATGACATTATTGTCATTTGGCCAAGACAAAATAGATAAATATAATGAAAATTAACAGAATGAATGGGAAAAGGAGACGAATGGACATAAAGGACACAAAGTCCGTAATCAACGATAATTACGAAATGGACAAATTGGATAAAAAAGGCGAAAAGGTCAAAAAGAACGGAAACGTAAACTAAAAAAATTGCGAATAGAATCAAGAAAGATAAAACTTACAAAAGGACATAAATAACAAAAGCCAAGATAATTAGCAATGCAAAAAAATATGACAAGACAAAGACAACGATGAAAATAATCGGAAAAACTATGCAAACATGTCAAAAAGGACACCTGAAAACACAATAGCTAAAAATTACTAATTGCCAAACAAGAGCGAAAAGGATAAAAGTAGCGTAAAGGATCAAGTGGCCATTAAGGATAAAATAAATAAAAAAAAATAAAAAACAATATTAAAAATAAATTAAATAGGATGTAAGGAGAAAACAATGTTTTCTTTAGGTTCGCCCTTTTTTCGCCTTTTTACTCGCTTTGTTGTTGTCGTCTTTAAACGATGTTTTCATCATGTGCGTTCTTTTTTCGATACGCAACTCGTTAGAAAGTTTAAAAACCCAGTACTACTTAGATATTGGTCCTTTTATATTGGTTGGCTTGGTATTTATAAGTATACAACCGGTATGTTATGTAACGTATGTTGTATATTAGGGTGGTCCAAATTTGTACCATGCAATTTTTTTTCGCTAGTGGGTAACAATTTCCTATCTAATCATTTTCCTGAAAAAAAATCCCCCAAATTTGAGAAAACTTTGTTTAAACAAATGGTATTTGTTTAAACAATTTCAGATTAGTTAATATTAATGACAAAAAAATACATGGCAATAAACTAATGATATAATTTCTAGGGGAGTTTTGAACAATTTCTGGTAATCTCCCGCATTTTTTTATTTTCCTCCCTACACTAAAAAAAAATAAACGGCAATATTGCCAGTTATTTCATACCGGCAATATTGCCGTAAAGAAACACACTTGTATTGTAAAAAGAAATCTTCAACCGTAAAATTACATCATGATCTGTAATGGCTCTAAATATAGCAAAACTGTGTAATATTGCAGTTATGAACTAGACAAATTTACATATGTGATGTTATTCTTACAGTATTGTCATGTAGGTCAGTTTACTTATGCTGTACATACTTACATTATTATACATTTTTACAGTGCTGTTGGACTGGACATATTTTGATAAAATAATGTGATTTCACACTACTTCAGTAAAAATTCTCATATATGTAATAAAATAAAACATTTATTTAACAGTAGCGTTACACAAAATACAAGTATTATGATATCATAAAAAAGTATATTCTTTTGAATTGTTCAGTTATCGTAAAGGAAACACATTCCCTGCAAAACTATAAAACCATATAAATATTTGCATTAAAAATATTGTACAGGGGACACAAATAAAATAAAGAAAGTTTACCCAAACCTACACAAATCCTGTAAATTATTATTAAAATTAATAATTCTCTGTGAGGAGTTCAGTATTGTACTTTTCCTTCCGGTATCTGGATATATTTTTGCAAAATAAGCTTGGATAAACTCTAACGTATGGGGTACTGTACATTTAGGATATAGTATAGTCCAAATGCTGCAGAAAGGGCCTCGCAGAAGCCGTTGGTCGTTGTCGTTACCGTGGTCGTAGTTGTTGGACTTCTCAAAGTATATATGATATATGTAGATAGATCCTTGCGTTTTCATAATCTGAAACACAATAATTTGCAAATTAAAAATAGTGCTGATTTTTCGATGTATTTAAAATTTAATTTGTAAGGCTACATTCATACCCAACTACTGGCTTTTTTAATTGATTTTTTATATGGACGCGGAATAAGTGAGTCGATATCGCCTGAACGATGTAAATTGCAAAAGAACATTTGGTAGACATACATGTACCAGGGGTTGCCACCTTTTTGTAATTGTTCACGAGGACAGTAAGCGGGCGAAAATATTATGTCATATCCAATATGTTCACATCATACTGCCACATAAAACACAATCAAATAAAAAAGCAAACTATTCTTGGAATATAACAAAAACAAATATTACATTACTTGATTAAATATGCAAAAATAATACTTTGCTGTGGTAATATCATATAAAAATAAAATTTAGGTATTGTCAAAAACTACCATGTAAACCAAAATTTCGCTACCGAACTTGCAACCTAGCATAATGTGCTTTAAACTCGTCGACTTTTTGGAGCCAAGTTTTGGTGGTTCGCCAGGAATAGTTGAATTTTGTATCACGTTCATTTCTTTTAGGTGGCACAATTCATCATTGCTGTAATTAAGGTAAGACGTAGTTGGTCGGAAAAAAAGTAAAATATTAAATCTTCGAAAAACCGAAATGTTCAAATCATTTGTAGGTTAGGTTAGGTAGCACAATTTCATCCTACAGAGATAGAGTACTTTGTTTAAGGGGAGGTTCCCGTTCAAAGGCCCCAAAAATGCCTTAATTTTAGGATTTTTTTTGGATACAAAATAAATTATTTTGAGAATTTCTTTTTGTGGGTTTTATTTGTATACAAAAGAAGTATTATCCTGAATATTTACAAAAAAAAATAATTCAAAATGGCGGCTCCAGCTCTCCGCCACCAAAGCCGCGCCCGGCGCAAACTGATGTGCGCGGTACCTTGTACAGCCTCGCCAAGTGATCTGAAACCAAAAACACAAAAAGATTCTTAAAATAGATAAAATTTGTGGGGCCCTATCGTTTTCCGATTTTTAAATAACCCCTTTGGCACAAAATGGCGGCCGTTTAAAAAAAAGAAACCCATTTTTTCATGCTTTTTTTACTTTAACGTAAAAAAACACATATTAACAATACTTTTTTCGGAAAAAGCATCCGTCAGGGCCCCCTAAATTAAATTAGCTTCAATTTGAGGAGTGAAACTTTGAATTCGGTGCTTTCCTCGAAGCTCTAGAGTCTAGAGCGTACCGCGCGTCCAAAAATGTTGTTTCTAGAAAAACGCGTTTGAAGTTATACGTAATAAAAAATCGTATTCAACGTTAGTTTCTGACAACTTACATTTAATCAGCTATTCCAGTACCATATATGGTCCCTTCTTCTTCTTCGAGGAGTATGTTTTTTTTTTGATTGGCATGAGCATCTTCTCTATCCTGGCCTGTTTTTCGTGCTCCGACAATACTTTAGCCCGTGCGGTGATGCGCTTTTTTCAGTGCTCTCGGCGAAAATTCTGCTGTTGTTCCCAATGACGATTCTTAGCGTATCACAGTTCTCAAAATATATGAATAGCCTTCATTGAAAATACCAGCAGCTATATGCTGCTATTTGTATCGTTGTACACCACAATGAATGTGTTTGGGAGAAAGTTTCCAAATGCATGAGTTGAAACTTTCGTTATCATTTTGCTTTTCCTCCGGTGCATCATTGCAATAAATCATCACTGGAAAGAGCCTCATACACTGGTCGAATGTCTTTTTGGACAGATTCTTGAAGGGCAGGTTTATGGTGGAAATCGGCAAGTTGACCCGTAGCTTCTGCGACACGCCACTTGCACCAAGAGCGCGTTCGGATAATCGGATAGGGTACGGTGAGAGTGACGCGCTGCATAATAGGCGGACTAATGTCATACGGCGTTTATCTGCATATAAGAGAGAGACAGCCGACCCAGGTTATCTGAGCATTGCTCTCCCCATACCCTACCCTGACAAACCGAACGCGCTCCAACTGTTCTGTCCTGGCGGGCAGTTCTCGTGATTCGGTTCGTCTGTGGAACATTTATGAAGGAAAGTAACCCGCAATCTTCAATTTCTTGGCGGATGTGCTGACAAAGTCTTTCTCATTTTCCATTTTTTCTGGATTATAACCGACCCGTTCGGCGAGTCCGGAGCGCTGACGCACTGTTCCGCCCGACCCCGTATATCTCGAGAACTACATCATATATCGAAAAATCCTTTCTCTCACGTATTCTCGACAAAATCGTCATTTTTTCATCATCTTGAACGGGAACCTCCCATTAATTCAAATAAATATACATTGACTCAAAGAAATCTGGTGTTTTAATAGATAGAGGCAAAGAAATATTTATTTGCGGATTAAAGCGCATTTATTTGAAATATTTGCTTGGTAGGAAGAGCGTTTATTTGTGTCAAACAACTTATGTTTTTAGTTAAAATTTACAATTTGTATATTATAACGAACGAGATTTATTTAGTTCAAATTATTATGATTGTGTTGAGTGAAAGAATTATAACTTTTTAAATTGACAAAGTTGTTGGCTGAGTTATAATGCGATATTTTAAGCTTGCGATAAATGGTTATTTGATTAACTAAATTATTGACCTTATTATTGACTAGAACTTTTCGAAGGGTACAGTAGAGCAAAACTTCCACGTGTCACCGCCTTTTGGGATGTCGCACATCCTCGAAAAGTGGTTGGATTCCCCCAGACCTAAATATTGTCATGGTTAGGGTAGCAAAGTGTACGCTGATTCGGAATCGGAACTTGAACCTGCATGTACTGTGCTCTATACTACCGATCACACGGCATTTTTAACAATTTAGCCAGACGCATGACACCAACTGAGCGGTAGGCTTTCACCAGACTACGATTTATACTCAAGATGGCCACACTGGAGGAGAGTGTTTACAGCGACATCTAACTGTACAGTTGGATGAGGCATTCACACTAAAAATATATTCATTTGAATCAAAATATGATTTCTTTAGCGGAAGCAAACTTATTTCTAAGCCAAAGCAAAAATATTTCTTTGAAAGAAATAAATACAAACTTTTTGAATCAAACTTAGATTTCTTTGGTGTAAACAAAAGTCTTTTTAAATCAAAACAAAAATATTACTTTAAAGGAAACTAATTTTTCTTTGAATCCAAATGTCTTTATTTGACTTAAATAAATATTGCAAATAAACTAATCTCTACAAGCAAATAAACTAGAGTATTCAACGAAGTAAATATTGTTGGCGTGAAAGAAATATGTTTTGATCCAATAGAATAAATTCAAAAGAATATATTTCTTAAAAACAAGAAATCTTGTCTATCTGTGTATACGAGGACAAATGGTATCACGCCGAGGACACGAGGACAAATGATTCGTACGAAGACAATCCTCCTGAAACGAGGGCAGGTGGAAACCCTGACATGTACCTATATATCTTGTCATCATTTTGGCAAATCGTCTTGCCATTGTGGAAACAAACATACTTGGAAGATTTACAATTCTTCCTCAAACGTTTTCTTGTCCTTGTTCCTTGTAATTGCTTTAATAAATATAGTTTGTTACTTTTCTTATGTTTTCCGTAGTTTACCAACACCTAACGGTACATGGACTTTTAGATTAAATAGATAAAAAAGAAACATCAGGGATCTCTTATGAACATCGATTATGAAACAGATACGGTGTAATTCTTCCTCATCTCTTACGTGACAAACCTGTAGACCGCGGCTATATTACGCATCATAATTTTTACATATGTTTTAGTTTGAAGATTCTTATCATATAACTAATACATAACCATAAAATGTTCACTGGATGTACAGCAAAAAAAGTTTCGCGCCCTTCCAGTTACGCATTAAAATAAAACACAGCACGCATTTATTCAATTAATTGCCTACTTATTTGTAACCCAAAACCGTTTAAGAAACTGCGTATGTGCGTCGCACGTTTCGCGAAGATACCATCTCGAATGTTGTATGTTTCGTGTCACTACTAATTCATGCAAGCCACCGCATTTGTGTCGTTGTCCACCGACGCCAGTGCAAACATTAAGTACTATTTACTTCTGGGCGATGTTTCAGACGCGCACGGGTGGAAAAGTGTTTAAATTTCATTGCCTGGTTGCGGAGGACAGTAAACAACACTAGAAGCACTCGGCCGTGTGATAATTACCGCATTAAATGGTGTGTACTGTACTTAAACGTTGGCAGTAAAAACCTTGTTGCGGTGGCTTTGCGTTGGGTTGAACTGTGAATTTTGTTGGAGGCGTTCTTGGTCTAGTTAGAGACAAGATGGGTTTTATTTACGTGCGGTGGTCGTAAGTGATAAAAGTGCGGATATTGTATTGTTTAACTGGCCGCAAATATGCTGACGTACATATGAATGTACACCGTTGAAGTAATAAACTATAAAATCTCTCCTAACCAGTGGCGTACCTAGAGCTTTTGCCGCCTGGGGCGGTCACCAATTTGCCGCCCTTTCTAATAGCGTTTTCGATTTATACAATTTTATGCACTCACTCGGTGCAATTCTTTAAAATCAACTTCACGGTGAACAGAAGTTTCCAGTTTTCCTGATGGTTAATACCTCAAAATACCCAACATTGCCAATGGTATTTACCATCAGGAAAACTGGAAACCTCTTTTATTCTTCTACTTCTGTTCACCGTGAAGTTGATTTTAAAGAATTGCACCGAGTGAGTGCATAAAATTGTATAAATCGAAAACGCTATAAGTCAATCAAAATTATGTGATGGTGGTTATTAACATTACTGGACATCAACAGAAATTAATAAACACAAATTTTACGTCTTTTGGTTAAACAGATTGTACCCATGGATTGTACAAATACAATATACATATAATAATGTACATAACATGTAAGCGTGTTTATAAATTTATCCTTCTTGCTTTTTTATTCGAAAATTCTTGAATTCTCTCTATAGAAAGTATCGCTAGATTTTGCCATCATAAATACCTCATTGTTGAACGAAAATAGTTATCTTTATCAATTTTAGTTTGGAAAAGCTGCTGTCACAACTGACGACACTTACGGCTATTGTAAAAAGAAATTTAGCAATATTACTATGTTTGGAACAAGAGGCCTTTGTCCGCTTTTCCAACTCCTCGTCGTCAATGACAAGAAAGTTATTCACTTGGTATTCAAAATTTGTGTTGACAAGATTACATGGTATTACTGGTATTAGGAAATCATACTTTTCTGCGAGGAGATGTAGCTCAAAACAAACTGTTATTTCTTGGAGAACTATCCAGTGACAAAAGCATTTCCTGTTGTATCTCCGCTTCTAAAATATATCCCCACGTCTCGCGAATGTTCACCACTCCTAATCTTTTTCCTTCTAACTCGACGGTCAGTAGAAATCTCCAACTCTTTACACATTTTTTTTGGCTGCTGTAACTGCGTTTTGCAGTAGCGTGCCCCTTTGTCCACTGAAATACGTTTGTAAAAAGTTTGTTTTAAGTCACACTGATGGATATTTAACCCCTTTGTTTGGAGATATTGTTAGGGGTCGTTAACTTCCAAAAGGACGGATATGCATTAAATTGAGCTAGCACAAAAAAGAAAAAGATTCCAATGAGTGGAGTAATATTCTAGCGTCTGATCGTGTTTTAATATTTTTTTCCTCAGATATTAGTTTGTCCAACGCACTTAAAATGTTTAAGAAATGTTTTTCTACAATTATTATTACTTATTATTACTATGCATTAAATTGAGCTAGCACAAAAAAGAAAAAGATTCCAATGAGTGGAGTAATATTCTAGCGTCTGATCGTGTTTTAATATTTTTTTCCTCAGATATTAGTTTGTCCAACGCACTTAAAATGTTTAAGAAATGTTTTTTACAATTATTATTACTACTTCTCTTGCGTTCCAACGAGTTTCTACACTGTGCTTAACACCTTGACCAGTGACAAAGTAAATATCTCATCAATGAGTGGAAGGCGAAAAATTGAAAACGTGAAAAATATGTTCGATAATCCCAAAAAATGTTATAAAATTTACTGTAGCAGAAGCTGCATGTACACATACCAAGTTTAAAGAATACAGTACATGCTTATCCACATGCAGAATTTTCTTTTATTGCAATGTCCTTGACCGATAGAGTCGCTATTTGCAATAACAACAAAGTCGCTAAAGACATTATTAGCAGAGTTGTTTATAATCCTTGATTGTGTTGATAACAACATTATTATAGTATTTTTATTTTTAAATAAATTGGGAATTTAAAAAAATGCCGCCCCAAAACACGTGCCGCACGGGGCGGACCGCCCCTATCGGTACGCCACTGCTCCTAACCAACCTACATACGATATTGGTCTTTCAAAGTTTTCTGCTCCTAGGTTTGAACATGGCCGCGATAAGAAATGTAAAAATGTATCCAATTTTAGCTCTTTTCCAATTTCCAATTTCCTTCTAAACCACTTGCTCAAAAAAGTATACGAAAATTATAAATAAATATCGCGTTTACGGATTAGCATTCGTGTTCTTACTGTAAAGTATTGTAATCGTGACAAGAAAAAAATTGAGATTTTAGCGGAAATATGTCTTTTTGGGTCCCCTTAACATTGACCAAGGTATACAAAATATCTGTGTGTGTGTGTGTATGTGTGTATGTGTGTGTGTAACCGTTTATTTGTCATTTCTTACAGCAATAAAAAGTACAAGTATAGCCCATACTTCCATAGTTATTGCAGCCCAACTTTCCGCTAATGAGTGGTGTAAAAAAATTCCTGAACTTTGAATATTTTTACTTTCGGACATGCGAGTATAGAAAAATACATCGTTTCAGAAAAGCCCTATGCATAACTTGTTTTTATCATCAGGTTGTAACAAGCAATACACCAAACGAAAGGGGAAGCTTGTCTCCACTTATGATAGTTATTGCAGTCCAACTTTCCGGTAATTAGTGGTCTTAACAAGTTGATGAACTTTGAATATTTTTACTTTCGGACATGCGAGTATAGAAAAATACATAGTTTCAGAAAAGCCCTTTGCATAACTTGTATTAATCATCCGATTGTAACAAATAATACACCAAATATTTATTTCTGCGTGATAAATTGGCGCTAGCTCTAATGTTGGCTGGCGGTTCTTCGGGAATTGCAGGAACCGTTCAAAGTATAAACAATAATATATAGACAAATATTTGGCGCAATTCAAATATTTGCGGCGAACACCGGACGGTTGGGTTTGGTCCCATAACCCACAGGAACAAAACATGATTGTAAAATAATAATAAATCACAAAACACAATATGTATACATAATTTCACAATTAACGAGACGAGAACGTTGCGCACACGATCGATCACAACGCTCTTAAAAATTATTACATGACTTTTATATGTTATTATTTATCAATGGAACGTGAACTCCAGTGTGTAGACGAGATTCTAGGTGTTACCTGATAAACAAGTTTGTGGCAAATGAGATAGGTGAAAAGAAAACCGGAAAGACGAGGTTTGTGTTAAAACTGAAAAATTGACAGGATTTTTATACTTCTCTTGCGCTCATGTTTAAACCGATGCACTGTAATTGAAAACAGCAATCTAGCACGCAACAATTCAAAAAATTAACATCTCAGATTTTAACGCAAATTATGTACAAACGAAAGCTAGGTAACACATTTGTCGATAACCACTTAAAAAACCACGACCAACCATTTCTTAGTACTGAGTGCACCAACTTGATGTTTCTTCGGGACGTAAAATTCTATGCAAGTGCCATATGTCCAACTAAAAAAGCTAGCAGATTGTGCCGGTTTGCGTATCACCATTGTTTTAAGTGAATCTTAAACTTCAAGGTATGTTCTTTCTTTTAAGATTCATTTCTACTTTAGATCTTGATTTGTTCGGTATGAAATTAATTCGCAAATATCTATGTTGGAATTTTTAGTATTCATAAATTTTAAGTAAACGTAAAGTTTAGACTTTATCAGACTTTAGCGCACATCTTTCTACATCAACAATTCATAAAGTTTAACTTAGATGCAAAATAAAGTGCAAATAAGCGCTAACGAATTTTGTTTGTCATTTTTGTAGATATGATTCAGAATATCTTTTTTTAAATTTTCTACTTTATCATACGTAGTATGTAAAGTATTGTAATCGGTCCAAAAAAAAATTGAGATTTTAGCGGAAATATGTCTTTTTGGGTCCCCTGAACATTTTTGACTAAGGTAAAAAAAATTTCTCTGCGTGTGTGTATGTGTGTGTACCCTTTTTTGTGGCGACGATTCCGGAGAAGCTAATAAAGGTATCGGGGCAAAACTTCAGATTTAGAAATTTCATGACCAAACTTAGAGCTGAAAAGCTTTGTGTTGAAAAGGGTCCAAAGGAACTGGAGGTATAGTCTTAACATTTTTGAAAGATTTTGCAAAAAAGCCGCCGTTTCTGGCATTTCGTCGAAATAGTTAAATAATAAATGAAAGTAGAAGAAATTCTGAATAATTTATGACTATGACATTTCTTGGTAAAATTAATAGCTTAGGTGCATGAGCAAATTCTATTTCATCGAGATCGGTCGTACTGCATTAAAACTAGTTAGCCAGGATTTTTCAGATATTCTGATTATAATGACATGAGGTAGTGTCAAACGCTAATGTTTTGACAATACCTACTGTCAATATAATCAACATATCTGTCTAGTTCTACTAGTTTTATTTTAATGCAGACATAGCCGACCTCGATCAAATAGAATCTCATGCAGCTAAACTATTAATTTTATATATAGTATGATAAAGTCATGTGCCTGACCACATCAGATTTTTGCTAATTTTGGCTGTTTTATTTCATCATGACTGAACATGAAGTCCAGTAACACATATTCATTTTTTTGTCATTAGGGTAATTATTTGAGCAAATCAAATATGTATAGTCAAATTGGTTAATGTATGAAAAACATAATCTAATGTAAAGGACAATACTAAAAACGTGAACGCCCATCCACAACGCATAACATGATTCTAAATGATATCCAATAAAAATAAATAGATAAAACACGGCTTGACAGTTATGACAAATTACGACCTCAAACCTTTGGAGGGTTTGGAAACTTTGCAGGGAACATCTGCTCTCACAGATCGCAAGGCAATGTTTTCTTTATGTTGTTGTTATTGCAATTTTTGATTCCGACCAAACCCACCCCTAAAAAGGGGTTCAATAATATCGCGTTACCCGACCTCAATCCAAACAAAATCCAATCGCTACCGAATGCCTATTACGATTATGCAACGGCCGGCGCAGAAGGAACGTGTGCGACATTTCACCCTTATTTGGGGGCGAAAACCGCTATTATACCCCATAAACACCGGTATTGTGTCCGGCGTATTCAACGAACCCACCGATACACATGTTAAGCCCTAAATGCAATCAGTATATTATTTTGTCGTTTGTGGAATCCGTTGCTATTTTGACTGGCACAGGGGTGGCTCATTTCCAAACCATTCGCACCGTCTTAAGCCCCTATCATTTTCCTATTTGTGAAGGATGCAAAATTCATTGGATTTATATGGAGAGGTTTTGAATAGGTTTCGTTTTTGTGCAAGACGAGGATTTGAGGGGTGTGTTTAGTTGATGGTGTTGATAGATAGATTTTCAATAAACTTTACTGCTTTCAATAAACTGGACTTACTAATTATGGTTAGTATGACAATGTTCAGAATGCCAGTCAATGCTTGATTTCATGTATATGTATCTAATAATTACCAAATCGTTGAAAATTTCAATGACCTGGTAGAATGGAACCCCTTCCAGAAAATTGAGTTGATGCCATTTCAAAGTTTTGGGAATGCTTTGAAACCACACAACAGTCTAAAATCCCTGCAAACAGTCAATATAGCTAATAATGATGTTAGGTTTGGCATCTTGTTGAAAAGATATTTACTAATTTTGCAACATACTTCTATCAGGAAGAAATATCAACATCTTGCATCAATAATCTACATTAGATTATTGCATATTGTCTGATTTCAAACACCCAACTGATGATAGTCTTATAGTCTGACTGGCCGCCAGGTAGCGTAGGCATGAGGTATGTTTGGTATGTTTTTGCGATTTTGAGAATCAGTACAACGAGCTATCCGATCCCATCAAAATCAAAAATTTTTGACCAAAGAACAAAAGTATCATGCAAAGCATGCAAAGCATGCAAAGCAATCGGTTCGAGAACATATAAAATAATGCAGAATGTGTGAAAACAGTTTTGTGGTGCGGTAATTTTGACAGTGCCGTAACAAGTGATTTTTCATCTGCGTTTGTCGCACAACATACTACATAGTAGGATAAACGTGATCTTTAAAAACAGCGTGTAGAGGTAGAGCCAAGAGGTAGAGCAGGGTGACCAGATGTATATCAATGTGCTGAGCGATTTGTCTTATTGTAGTATTGTCCCGCATTACATTAAGTAACAGTCAAATGGCGCAAATCAACAATCTAAAATCATATTCGCCCTATCATTTTTTGCTTTGATGATAACAACAAGAAACTGAAGATTTTGTATTTTCGTTTTTAATATCAGATATTTGTAGCAGTAACATTGTTATTAATATATTGGTATAATAGGGTATTTGACTGTATTAAAAATATGGCTTGTATTATAGTCATCCTAATAGATTACAGTTTAAGAAAACTATTTGTTATTACTTAAAAAAAATGCTTTATTTCTATTAAAAACCAAAAATACAATTGAATTTTATTCACGTCCTATCACGTGAATGAAAACGCTCTGTAATTGGCTCAGTCTTCAGTGGCGTCATTCGTTAGTACGCTTAGAGCGCGTTCGGTTTGTCAGGGTAGGGAATGGGGAGAGCAATGCTTAGATAACCTGGGTCGGCTGTCTCTCTCTTATATGCAGATAAACGCCGTATGACGTTAGTTCGCCTATTATGCAGCGCGTCACTCTCACCGTACCCTACCCGATTATCCGAACGCGCTCTTATGCTTCTCCTGCTTGAATTTAATAGCACTAAAGTGCCATGTAAGCATAACTTTGTAGGTTAACTTATTCTAGTCAGTTTTACTTATGTCGAAGTAATCTTCACAACAAAAAACACTTGTATTGGTCGCTATTTATTTCATTTGGATTTCTACAAGCCAACCACTTTCTTCGCAGTTACAAATCTTGCGGAATAGCTACAAATAGTTTATCCGGAGTTTTGATTGATGTATTTCTGCATTGTGGATTTATACACCATTTATAACCCATTTTTCTGTAGAAATTGTGAAGACAACACATCATAAAACACAATTACCAAACGGCGACGATGCCGATGCTGACAGACCATATGGGCCGATTTGACTTCTACTATCGTGTGACGTCGCACAACAGAAAGTATCGTTTTGGCGGGCCTTTTAGTGATTCAATTTTTAACGCTGATTTTTATGAAATATGTAGGAAATAATTACGAAAAATAATGCATTTACAATGTAGAGTGAAGAAATAAACACACTGAGATGGTTTTCCTATAATAGTCAAATACCCTATTCATGTGCAAGTTTTGGCATTTTAAATTTCCTTATAACTTTTTCAGTCTGATTACTATGATAACCAACATTGAATAGATATGCATTTTTTTGAATTCCACAATTTTAAAATTTTAGAGTATGTATAAGCCGCCGGCTAAGAAAGTTGATTATCACGTAAGCGTTTCGAAAAAGTTGAGGTGAAAATGTAAAAACCAAGTGATTTTGACTTTGTTTCGAAATTATAGCGGCTGAACTAAATTCAATAGATTCTTCCAAATGGATGCAAAGTATGCTTTATAAATGAAGTCCTGGAACTTTTCCAATCTTTGTCTTTGATCCACTGACAGAAATTCTTGAAGTTGTATGCACTAGTGTCCTAAAAGACAAAAACGGAAACTCCTTAAATGCTATAAATCTTTAAAGTTCAGTTTCGTATTCAGCTCAAGAAAATCTATCAAAACGTCTATTCAATTTCCATTCACAAGACCCTTGTTAATTTTGTTCTCATTTTCTCGAAAATTTGTTGTGGTCAAATTTGACATTGTTGAAAAATACACCGGTACTACTGTATTTCGTTAAAAAAATGAAACCACGTTATTTTAAAAATAGAGTTGGTTGTGGTAGCAACAAAACCAGACAAAAATCCCAAACTGTGCTCCATGTTTCCGGCAAAAATTACGAAATTAGAAAAGAAAATTGAGTAAAACGACAAATGAAACATTTTACTCGCAAAAGTACCATTAATCTATTTATAATGTCTTAATGTCTATACACACTGAATCGTTAATAAATAAATTTGCAAATCTTATTTTTATGTGCTTCTTATCTCCTCAGTAATATCTCCAACAATCTGCAAAGAGAAATAAAATACAGTGTAATACAGTGTAATAGTTGTAGGTGTGACAAAGATACAATATACCAGCTAATAATACCAAAGATTTTTTAAGAACAACATAATTTATTGTGTGGAGAAAACGGCAAAGGTTTGATTTTCCTAACAATTGTTGCACCTAGAAATAAGAGAGATAAAAGAAATATATAAATAGTTTCAGTAATTTGGTTCATTTATCAGTGGCTTATGTACTTCATTGATTATTTTTTTGATTAATGATAATTATATTGAATTATGAAGATAGTGAACATTTCTTGATATGTATCAATGATTATTTTAATTAATTTTGTAAACAGGTAGAAAATATCAACTATTGTACCAAAAAGGGGTGTTATTTACCAAAGTAGATAGAAATGTAAGCGTATTATGAGGATATATATGTAGGTCTTATTTCTTTGTTATTTATTTATTCACTCACAATATACAAGTTCTATACAGGACAGTGATAGAACGCCCTTCTTTCTGCGACTAGAAAACTAATTTCTAACCAAAACGCTGTTAGAACGGTTGTTTTATTATTATTACGTAATTTTTTTATTTAGACTTGCGTGGTTGACTTAATTTAGGCAGTAAAATATTTTAATTTTGACATTTAAATGGTTGTTACATCTTCTATTAGTTCCATCGTTTCAGTCTAACGAGGTAGTATTAGAAGTTACATACATGCAATTCCTTGCACGTGTGCCTAAAACAGCTGCGCGTATGATAGTTCCACTCTGTACTCCACACACCTGTACGAAATTACTTCACGGCGGACAGCATAGAAAACCAATAGCGCCACAAAAATAGAAAAATATAAACAGCCACGTGCCCCATGCGTGTAATCACAACTCACCAGCAAACACAACCATCGAACAAAACAAAAACCTCACTGCAATTACCTGAATGCAGCACGAAAACACAAAACGAGTTGATGAAGTTTCACTTTTATTTCGCTTCTTAGCGTTACTCGAAGAATAGCTCGATGTCATGTAGCGTAATCGAAGTTATTATAATAAACCATAGTGCGCTGCGTTCGGATTGCCGGTTAATAAATACTTGTGACAAGTCGATGTATGGGAACATGATGATCACCCATTATATTCTGGATAGAATAAGACAAAACGACTCATACGACTTATACAAGATCTGGCGCGCCGACTTTTAAGTACAGGGTATTCAAAATAAAGGAGCTTAATAGTTTAAATTTGTATTTGATGCACCCAAACAATTACTCTGTTGTTTCAATAGTGGCATAGAAATATTTCTTTATGGATAAAAATGCATTTCTTTGGAATAGTGTTTGGTAGCAAGAACGTCTACTTGTGTCATACAAATTTATATTTTTAGTAAAAAAGCTACAATTTGTATTAGAAAGAACGCGACTTATTTAGTTCAAATAATTATTATTGTACAATCGACCATATGTATACTAACCATTTTTTTGGGGAATATAATAGTTTCCATCACAATCCCAAAAAGCTCTTCCCTCTTTCAACCCCTGTACTTTCTTCCATAAAGAAATCCCTTGTTTGATCTACGTTTCATTTATCTACTGAGCGTTAACTATCATTACAAAATCGTAACGTTCCGAAACTCGATAATGTTTTTTCGTGTCGCCGCCTAGCGGTCTAAATAAAAAAACATACAACATGCACCTCTCCTATGAAATTTTACACACAAAAAACATCAAGCCGTATCTTTGTTTTTATGCTTTTGTTTTCCAGTCTGTGCATAAGTAGTAGCTTGTTTAGTCTTATTCTCTGAACCAGCGAGAGTTCATTTGTTTGCTTATGCACCTCAGTTGTTGGAGTGTTTCTATCGATGCCGTATAAAACTTTTTATATCTTGTTCTGTTGTCGCTGTAGTTTATCCAGGTTACCGTTCGTCGTGTTGCCCCATATGTTTATTAAATAATTTATGTTAGACGTATATAGGCTATTGTATAGTGATATCTTGAGGTAGTCAGGTATTATGGCTCTTATTTTGTGGAATGCAGCTATCGTTCTTGCGTTCTTCTTTATCAAGTTGTTGACGTGTGTGTTCCAGGATAGATTGTCTTGTATAGTTATTCCGAGATACTTAACTTCTTGTTTTTGTTGTATTCTGGTGCCGTTTATTTTTATTTCTATGTGTGTTTTCTCCTTTTTGTTTGAAAAAAGTGCGAATTCTGTCTTTTTTTCATTTAGTGTTAGTAAGCTGCTCCTGAACCATTCCTCTAATTTTGGTAGATCTTCGTCGATGCTTTCCTGTAGTCGTTGCTCTGTTTTCGCCGAATATAATATACAAGTATCGCCGGCATACATACATACTGATCCATTCAATGGTAAGCTCAGGATGTCGTTTGTGTATAAGACAAACATAGTAGGAGGTAGTATTCCTCCTTGGGGGATGCCGTAGTTGGAGAATTTTATGTCGCTGTATTGTTGTTCTACTCTTGTTATTTGTGGCCGATCGTTTACATAAGTTTTGAGAATATTATGGAATTTATGTGTAATGCCTAATGTATGTAGTTTATCCATGAGTTTGGTTTTAGAAATTGTATCGAAAGCCTTTTTTAGGTCGATAAACAGACATAATACAAGATCTCTGTTATCTATTCTCCCCTTAATGTCGTTTGTTAGGTCAATTACTGCAGATGTTGTGCCGGATTTTTTTTGGAAAGCTGTTTATGTATTATGTTGTTGGATTTTATGTGTTCATGTAGTCTTTTGTGAATTATTTTTTCTAGTATTTTGCTGAAGCTTGTTGTCAGTGCTATCGGTCTGTAATTTTCAACGTTGTCTCTTTCTCCCCCCCCCCCCCCCCCTTATGTATTGGTCTAATAATAGTTTTTTTCAAGTAACTTGGAAATGTCCCTTCTAGTAGTGCCGCATTCGATAGTTTAGTAAGAACAGGTGTTAGTAATGTTTTATTCTCTTTGATAAGGTTTGTTGTTATGTTATCCAATCCGGGTGATATGTTGTTCTTCAAATCTTCAATTATTTCGGTCATTTCTCTTTCGTTTATTTCATACAAGTCTGCGTCTGGGTACATCAAGTTTTCGTGCGTTATCTGTTGTTGTTTTGGGCTTTGTGTGGATATATGTTTTTCTGCCAGTTCCCTTCCTATGTTGGCGAAGTAGTTGTTAATTTCATTGGTAATGTCTTCCTTGCTTTGTAACTTTATTCCACATTTCTTTATTTTGTCGATTGATGTGGTGTTGATTTTAGTTTTTCCGCCGGTTAGTGAATTTATTATTTCCCATAGCTTGGATTGGTTGTGTTTGTTCTTGTTGAATAATTTATTGTAATATAGTGCTTTAGTGCTTTTTATCAGTTTGTTGGTCGATTGCTTTTTTTGAAGGTAGTTTTGTCTTAAATATTCATTTTGAGGGTTTCTTTTAAGTCGCTTATGAAGCTTGTTTCTCTCCTTTATCTCTTGTATGACGTTCTCCGTTATCCAATCGTTGGTATCTCTCTTTTTTAATTTTACTTTGGATTGATTCTTCCTTATTGTTTCTTCTATTATTTTAGAAAGTTGTTCAAAGTCTTTAATCTGTTTAAGGTTGAGTTGTTTCAAGCCGTTGTGAATTTTTTTCCTGTTTGTTTTTGTATGTTCGTGGGTCTGATAAGTCAATTTTGGGGTAGTTGCGTTTATTGTTGTCACTATGGCGTTGTGGTCTGATAAGTCGGTACTAACAATTTTTATTTCCTTGATCTGTTGTGCTATATTTGCCAACACATGGTCAATTATTGTGTGATTTCCATTCGGATTTCTTCGTGTGTAGTGTCTCTTCGATATTTTGTTCATTATTTGGTAATTATGTTCTGTTAGGGTTTTCTTATAGTCGTTTGTTATTTCATTTCTTTCTCTAATATTTATGTTAATGTCCCCTAATATCACGTGTGGTTTTCTTCTATTAATGACATTGTTTTTAAATATATCCTTCAGTGTGTTATAGTGGATATTCGGTGGTTTATATATTAGGGTGATGGCAGTCTTGGAGTTTTGCAGTTTTATTTTTAATAATTCTATGCCTTGTATACATCTCTTTGTGCAAGTTTTATATTCAATGGTTTTGTTTATATATAATGCCAATCCTCCACCGCGGGTGCTTCTGGATACGTACTCTGCGTTGTAGTTTTCTAGGACGTACAATTGTTCATCATCAGGTGACAGCCATGTTTCTGTTAGTGCGATTATTTCTGGTTTGTATATTTTCGCCATTATTTCTACTTCATTGTATTTGTTTCTTAGACTCCTGATGTTATGAAGATATATTTTATAGTTATCCATACTGATGGTCGTTTCCGTTAGTGTTCTTGCTTGTGTTTATTCCAGTGATTCTATAACAGTTGTTCAATGTCGTCAATGCTCGAAATTTTAATTTTCTTAGCACCGTCCTCCTTTCTTACATATATCTTTCCGTCTCTTGTCCAAGCGGCTTTGTATGTTTTTTCCTTCTGTACTTGTCTGCATCTATAGAATATGTTGGCGGCTTGCATAGTTAATTGCTCATTTATGTATATGTTTCTGTTTCTCTTTAAGTTGCAGTCATTAGCTTTTATTGCTCCTATCTTCCTTCTGGTTTCCAGTATCTTATCTCGATGTGCTTTGTTCGACAATTCTACGATGATTGGGCCGCCTTCTTGTCCTCCCTCCTTTCTTTTGCAGGATATAATGTGTGTACTCTCCACTCCGGTACCCAGACTTTTTACAATTTTTACCACTATTTCCTCTACACTCTCGCTTCCTTCTGCCTGTTGTTCGACTCCTGATATTACTATGTTGTTCTTGATTTTGTCCTGTTCGCTGCGTTCTACTATGTCTTCCAATTTCCTTATTCTTTCTATCATGACATCTCTCTCTTCCCTATCTTCTTTGATCGCCTTTCTCAGTTCTTTATTTTCTTTTTCAATCCTTATCAGTGTGTCGGACATATATTTCAATGAATTAAAAAGTAAAATCACCGGAATGCTAGCTTTCAATGTGCATTTTTAAATGATCGGATTAGTGGTTGACCCACGAAAAGCTATATTATGCAATGCCAGCAATTCCGTTATTAGAAGCGCTAGAATAATGAAATATAGACAATAGGCTACCCAATAATTCATGTGTTTAAAGTTTATTACATAATCATTGTTTATCTTGCATTTTCCATACAAAAGATCGTGCCGATGCGGTACGTGAATTCCGACGCTCTTCGGTCTTCGCTCTTTGGTGTGGTACGGGGAAGGAAGTCGTGAGCGGTGCTGTCGATACTGAGAGAACCGCGGTCAGCTGATTACCAATCCATAAAAAGAACGATAACTTGTCAAAGTAGTAATTTTAACTAACAGAATCATATTCTTAATTTTTGCAGAACTTTGATTATAATATGTGACCAGGTACGAGAGAAATGCCCTAACTGCCATTTCTCGTTTCGATAGTATTGACTCCTGTTTGACAGCACATAACTCTAAAACTACTGAACAGAAAAAAATTGAAATAAAGTGTGTCATACTCATTTCTACATAAGTTGTATGACTATCAAAATTTTTTGCCTCTCGGTGTATGAGCGTGAGAGAACTAAAAAAATTTACCAGATTTTTGCCTGTCTAAATTAACGGTCATCTTTCCGATTTTTTCTCCTAAACCGCTTACCACAAAAATTTCATTTTTTGTGCAGGGTGCACTTAGAGTCTCGTCTATCGATTGGAGTTTTTGATTTCTTCAGTTTTTTTGTGATAAGGTTGTAAACAAGATTTTGATGGAAGCGGATATATCAGTAACGAACGTTAACAGGACAACGCAGTTAGCATGCATATAATCCTTATTTACTGCGATACATATCCCTTGAATTTAATAGCATTCCAACTCTTTCTTAATTTTTAAGACTGAAATACACGAACAATATTTTGTGCAGATCTGTCTGAGCGGTCAGTGAATCCGTCTCTATGGAGTCCGTTTCTATGGACTTGAAAAATAACGAGTTACCAGATTTTCCGATTAGTGGTGAATACAAAATTTAAGTTTGCTTTATAGACTGAAAAAATATTTAAAAAGTATGCCCGGTTTTTTATATAAATGTTGAAACTATTATAACAATTTCGTTATATTGCGTCCGTAAACGCTGTCCTCCTAGCCACTAATCGTGCGATTCCCCACTACCGGCAGCGTCGCTGTCGATCCCTTCCCCAGCACAACATCAAAGACCATAGACCGCAGCATGAATTGCGGCGAGATGCTTCATATGTATCGTCTTATTTGATTAGGTGATTACCTAAAATTTAGTTTTTTTAAAAATAATTATTATATTATTTTTCTGTGTCTTGATCATATCATTGATATCGTAATGTATAATTCGATCGCTTGTACAGACATTAACCGTGAACTTCAGTATCGATTTATAAATTAGGTCATATGCTAAATTATGTATCGGCTTACGGCAGGTAAGATAGTCAATAATATAGAAATTTCAAACTAGAGCGTCACAATGAAAGTTCTTCGAGATTGCTGCTTATGCTTAGCTAAGCCGGTAGTGATACTGTTTCAGCTGTCTGTATTAGTGCCATTCTGGATCTCATGTGACCACAGTAACGGCTATGTCAGTTATGTCATAAAAGTTTCAGAATACCACATTTGTTGGGGTATCTTTTATATAATCACCATACTTCTAAACATGTTATGGATAATCATTAAATTGATTCAAATTGGCTCAAATAAAGCTTGGACTTCCTTCCAAGATCTCTTCGATTTGAGTCTTTGTATGAATGCTACCGTTCTTCTTTTGAGGGCCATCAGCAAGTTACAACACTTTGGAATATTCTATGAAAGATTTCTGGAAATGCAGAAATATAAATTCTGTCAATTGCTGCATAGTACCAAAAGGATTGTCCACATCGTTTCAGTGATCACTGTGTGCTGTGCGACATCTTACGTAATAGGAAACTTATTGTTCGCATATTTTTGCGATATGGGAATTTCTAGTGTTATAACTATGTTGGCTGGAACTGTAAATGGTATCATGCATTCCTATCTGATAGGAATTATTTGCATGCACAGAATGATGCTGGCAAACTCTTATAATCATCTCATAAAAATATTGCGCCGGAGATTGATCACCAAGGAAGATATTTCAGAAGATTTAGAACAGTTGGCGACATTCAAGAGCGAACTATATTCAAACTTCGTTCACTTCAATAAGCATTTCTTCCCAACCATTATCTGTCACGTATTTATTATCTCCATGTGTTGCTTCACATTCCTAGCAGCAATGCTTTCCAAAGTTACCTCAGAGGAACCATGGGCTTCATCTGATATTCAGTTGGTTTGCCAATCTGTAGTTGGACTTGGCATTGCAGCTATGACATGCGTAGCATCAGATAGATTGTTGAATGTGGTGGGTAAATCCAATTTGCGACAATACATCCTTTTACTAAACTGAATAGTGTTTTCAGGACGAGATTGTGACATCCTTTCTTCACAAATATCCCACAACTAATTTAAATCAGGAGGAATTGGGCATGGTAAGTAGTAATTGTGAAAAAACAATCGTTCGATCTAAATCTGACTGCGAGGTTTAGGAAAATGATAAAAGAAACACTAAATATTGTTTTTAATTAAATTGAATCAATAGGTTGAGAATTTTCTTCGTCACTTCCCAGACCAACAACTAAAATTAGGATACGATGAAGTTTTCGTGACATCGTTCAAATTATTCTCTACTGTAATGTATTTTCTATCTTACTTTATTCTTTGTTGTACTCATAATTCTTCTTACAGGTGGTCAACTATGTTGTGGGATACATAATTGTAATCGTACAGTTCAAATGGGGATAGTCTGATAAAATTATTCCAACCGCAACATTCGTGTTATAATAATCTACTATCCACTTAATACCACAAATCAACATTTTAATTATTACTAGATATAATTTATTAAAGTTTACATCCCGCCTGTATATCACCATCTTCTATACATTGATTATTTTAATTATTGCATAATGTACTATCGTGGCCATATATTATGTCCGCTCTTTTGACGCCGATTTTCTCGCAAATCTAGGGCCAAAAAAAATTGAAAAACTTCTGATGCTGTTCTTGATTAATATGCTACAACTCATAAAAATTAGAAAGCTGTATATGTTGGCGTTTACCCGATTTTTCCAAATTAACGCTGTTTTTGCCCCGTAAATTTCATTCGTTTTACTTTAGCAATTAATTACTTCGGAAATAATCCAGATTTCAACGACTTAAAAAGCAAAATCACCCGCGGTATGCTAGCTTTCAATGTGCATTTTTCTAAAATGATCGGATTAGTGGTTGACCCACAAAAAGCTATATTATGCAATAACAGCAATTCTATTATTAGAAGAGCTACAATAATGAAATATAGACTGTAGGCTACCCAATAATCCATATGTTTAAAGTTTATTACATAATGAGTGTGTATCTTGCATTTAATGTTCAATCTCGAGTAGCAGGGGCGCCAAGCGCCTCTTGCCCCTTCTGTCAATAACCGCAAGCTCAGCTTCATGAATCATGTGCTCTTTCGGTTTGTTTACTACTTTTGGTTTGTTTTGTATATTTATTGCGTTATGTAAAAATTGTTTTGTGATGGCTAACATATCAATGCAATAAATAATGTATGTGATAAACGACTTCAATCTTTTCATAGATAAGTAAATGTCAAAAACATAAGTTACAACTAGGTACCTGATGACCTGTATTTTTCTCAGATTTCCATTCAAGCCACCGAATATTTAATTTCTATCACATTTGCAATAAAAACTCAAAAGACATCCCAAAAGTCTCTTGCGTTATGTCCAAGCCTTTCGTAAGTAATTATTTTCTTAATCTCTATTGTTTCAAAGTTAGATTTCAGGAACCAATTACTACATTGTTTCATTTTCAGAAAATTCAAAACTACAAACCTCATGAATAAAATTTGTAACGGACCCTGGTAGAGACTGAGACTGTCCGAACTAAAGGGAAAAATACAACGCTCCGATGAAAAGTTTGCCGCAGAAGATATCAACGTTAAAGGTTGAAGGTTAAAGGTTGATTACTCGTTAAGTTGAAGAAAAATAATTGTGTGCTGAATGAAAAGGTACTGTTACAATCAGGGCCACCCTAACCACAGGGCAAAATGGGCTATAGCCCTGGGGCGCCAACCTTTTGGGGGCGGCAATTTTTATTGGTGTTATATTTTGTGTTATTATTAGTTATTTTGATATTAGTTGATTTGATTATAAATCTTTTCATTACAAAATCAACCAAATAACCTCTTCTAAGTGAAATAGAAAATTGTAAGTCTGCTCTTAGAATTTCCCAAGTTATATATGGAGTATCAATTAAAAACATTCGGGTTTGGTTCGGTTAGCGCAAGCTTTCTATGATGTGCAAGCCTTGGTTTGCCATATTTTACTTATCAAAATATATGAGAAACATGTATGAGATCATGACAAAATATATGAGATACTGCTCTACGTGGTCATGGTTTCATTGTTGTTCATTGTTAATAATGATAACTGCATCTTTTACTTTGGTGTTCCAAATTTACTGTGTTTTTATTTTATATGGGCTTGTTATGAAGTGTTATTTTTTTAGAAATGCTAATTAAAGTTATTACTCAGTTATGAACTGTTCTTACTTATTGATTTTTTAAGTTATTTTTTAAGAAATATTCAGTGAGAGCGCAAAGTAGGAAGCATGACCAAATCTCGGAAACTGTTTGTTAACTACAAAAATTCTTGAGCACGTCGATTGTAAATTATACACATATTTGTAACAAATTCAATTTCCCGTTTGGTACTTATGACGTCATCGACAAATGGCAAACTCCATATTTTTCTTGTTGATTATGATAGATCTGTTAATTGTCTTCATGGTACCATACAAATTGTATGACCTTACATCAGAAAATTTACGAGAAAAAGTTTAAAAATTAAGGATTTCGTTTGTGAATGAAAAGCGAATAGCAGTTTTAGGTAGATATGTTTGCAATAGGAATTGAACCATCAGCACACTACTTAGAATGGTTATAAATGATTGAAATATATTGTGAACAAACTTTCAGGATTTCAGGTATACGTACAAAGTTTAAGGTTTACTATGAGACCCTTTTGAGGTTTCCAGAACATTGGGTTCAGGTTTTTGACATTTTTATCTCACTTATTTCAACAATCTTACGGGAGAGTCCGTGTTCTTACACAGTGCAACTAATTTTACCCAAAACGCCTTTTCATATTCTATTAGGAATATCCATGTTCCCAAGAGTTAAAAATCAACGTGTTCGAGAATTTTGTACAATAACTAACCTTCATTTAGATTTTCTCATATTTTCATATTTTACGCACTCACTGTATACATACAATAAATATGAAAATAACAACTTCCACTAAAATGTTGAACAGTGTCGGCGTTATACTGAAATGGCTTAAATCCAAAATAATAATATTTGCAGTAGTGAAAAAAGCGGTTCAGATTTGTATAGAACCAGACGGAGACCAGCTGCTTTACTTATTAGGGATGTAAAGACGTACTATATATACTATAAATTATTATGATACTTATTGCATCTTTTAATCGATGTGAAATTTGCTTATCTAATTATGTAACACAAAAGCTATGTTGGCAAAATTTGAGTATTTGGACTATTTTCGTACAAACTAAGCCGAAGATTTATTATATGGAAGAATGGTTTAAAAGACAATTTATTCCCAATTTATTCTTTATAAAGGGAATTTGTAGGAATTCCCGCAGTACAGGAACTGCTGATTTATGTTTTTCTAAGATTATTTTATATTTGATGGCATATCTAATCAAATGTTTGAACATAAAGCTTTTGGTAATTTTTCAAGGATAATAAATAATTAACTCAAAAATTGCGTCTACATTTCCTAACGTGGCCACAGCACTACGCACTGCGCATTTTTAGTAATGCTTCCACAAATTCCTTAGGGCAGAGCAAATTAAATTATTTGAGTAGTTTATTTATATAGAGTGACCTATTTAATAACTTAAATACGTGTGATATCAATTTGTAAAAGAAAAAGCACGGACAACAAATATAGAAGTTACTTTTGTTTTTGTTTACTATAAACGTTGGTTTTTTCATTTCGTCCATTTTTTCAAATTTTGTATAAATATTATGTTTTTGTTTAGTATAATGATAATGAATTGGCTTTTTCTAGTTCTGACACTTTTGAATAAGTTTGTCGGTCACCCCGCATCCGTTAGCTATCTCGTGTATTTTCTTATGAAGAGGGGCGCATTAATTTTACTAGCTCATGGGCGTCGAATATCTTAGGACGGCCCTGGTTGCAATAGTCTTTCACTGGTGGGAGGTGTCTAGGCAGATAAGAATTTACATACTTTTTTTCATTAATGAAAGTTTATTTTTGTTATAGTTAATAATGGTTGTTATTATTTATATATGTAGGTACGGGTAAATTTACCAATATCACTTTATTCTCAACAAAGCAATAATTAAATATACATATGTATTTCATTTTTAATTGTTCTTTTACTTTATCATACGTAGTGTGACAAAGTATTGTAATCGAAAAAAAGTTTCGTGATTTTAGCGGAAATATCCCTTGAACATTTTTGACATTTTTGTACTAGATACATAAGTAGTGTACTTAACATCTTTTATAAACTGATCATTATTATAATGCAAAAGTCTACAAAAATATAAAAGCATGCCAGCGTAACCAATAAGCACTGTAGCTATATGATATGTCCATGTCGATATGCAGTAACTTATTTGTAGCATTAATGCGACGAAATCTGCAATATCGTTTACAATTCTTACCAATTTTTTTATTGTTTGCGGATTTAACGGGGATGAAAATAGATTGCTCCATGGCAAATTCTATAATATGTGCATAAAACTAATCGAAAACCCTACTCCATAAATTACCATTTAGGAAATTATTCATTCCGACACGGAGCTAGAAATCAATATCGTACAGGGAGTTAATATTTACTTTTACGAGATTTATCACTCCGATAAATCAGTCATATTAACACCAAAAAAAATGTATTTTCTCTAATTTTGTCAGCTATTGCCAGCCTGTAAAAACTTTCACAGTTTAGGACAGCGTTTCCCAACCTTTTTACTCTTGCGGAGCCCTTTAAATAAGGTTGGAACCTGGCGGAACCCCAACAAAAAAAGTATACAATGTCGTTTCCAAGGCATTTTCGAGATTTTTTTTGCGTACAGAAAAACGTGTAACGTATTTCAAGTAACCAGATACATGTCTGTAAAGAAACGCAGTTCAATGATTGAATATTACTACTGTGAAATTCAGGGCTGCGGAGTCGGTAAAAAATTTCTCGACTCCGACTCCGACTCCGACTCCAGATATTTTTCGTGGTCCGACTCCGACTCCGACTCCAGAAAAATTGCGTACAAAAATATGTTCAAATAATTATGTGTATTAAAAATCTTACATACGAAAATAATCACAAATTTTACCAGAATAATACAACCGAGCAACATTAAATTTACTATGAGCACAAAAGCACTACCAGGAGAAAAGAAACAAATTTAAGAAATTAAATTTCTAATCTAGTATTGTATCTGATTTTATTAAACATATGGCTTGTGCAAAGATATCAAATTACTCACAAACAAACGGTGAAACCATAAGCAAAACAGAAGTTTTATTTGTGTCCAGCGAATTTGTTAGCAAACATATTTAAACTGACAATGTAATTGTAAATAATAAACGGCCTATAAGATATCAAAAAGGCCTATAGATCGGACCACAAACAAAAAAGTTATGACCACATTTATTATAAAATGTAATTTCTTTGTTTATTCCAAATATCTCTGACAACATTAACTATTAAACTGGTTTCTCCAGAGAACATACAAATCGGCACTACTTTATCCAATACTTTCTAAAATTCAACCAAATTCTCCTACAAAGATGCCCTTACATAATTTTAATTATTTTCGAAGCTGAAAATAATCATAATTATGGATGCAACAGGTAATTTGGATAAATGATTACTACTACATTAAACTACGGCCCTACTACTCAATCTTATTTAAAATCTCTTGTTCAAATTTCCTTTTTTTAAATTTCTGGCGGATTACTTTTGTTAATCGTCTTCACTTACGTTTGAAAAGTGTGTTTTGTACTTAAGTTATTTGCATATGTATGTCGGTAGATACTTTGTCAAAGATCTAATCGAATATTTAGTTTTATTTGTTTACTGTCTACTGAGGCAACGTCCATCTCGCATCTTTATTTTTCTTTTTCTACAATAATTAAACCTGGACTCGGAGTCGGAGTCGGTACATTTTTTTCCGACTCCGACTCCACGACTCCGACTCCACAGCTCTCGTGAAATTAGTATTTTTCCTTAAAATTAAGGTGGTACTGTTCTAATTTCACAAGAATATGTTTGTGGAATATATGAATTCTGTAAAAGCAATACAGAAATTTAGCTGGTATCCAATAAGCAGCGATGGGATGGTTAATTCTTCCTTTACAGCTTTTTGGTAGTTTATTACATTCATTTTCTGTAACATTGCAGATATTTCTCTCTAGGTATAAACTTATTTGTTCTTTTTAGTTCTTTCAAGTATTACCAAAGAAAGGAAGAAGAAAATACAAATCAAACAATGCGAAAACGAAGAATATAAAAAGTACCTTTTACAAATAAAATAATTATATAATTAATATTATTAATAATTAATATATTAATATTATATAATTATTAAATGAATAAATTCATTAAAAAATTAAAAAAAAAATTATTGGTCAAAACACAAAAATTAAAAAACATTTGTTTCTGAGTAAAAAGTTTCATATGGACCTATTAATAACAAGTTAAGTCCTTATGAAGTTAGAGGAATTTAAAATACTGTTTTATTAATATTTTGTTATTTTTTATTAGGAATTGAAAAAATAAATAAGTCCTTGTGAAACATTTAGAAGATATTTGTACAAACTAATTTTTATAATTTTTATAGTTTGTTAAATAAGAAAAAGCTTGCTCATACATACACAATGTTAAAAACTGAACTGATATCAGGTAATTTATAACTCGAGGTGAAAATTAAATGCAAAAACATACCAAATTATAAATAAAAATATGTGAATGACTTTTAATTTTGTTTCCTTGTCAAAATTAGTACTTACTTCAATTTAATTTAATTATTTTTTTGTTTAATTAAATGCATTCACGAAACTTGAAATTACACTTTAGTTTCCTGTCCGCATAAATTATCGTCTATAATTGCAAATCACTCTGTATATTTATTGTTTTTCTATGAATGGGGCCGACATAATTTTCGTCATAGAAGCTCAGAACTTGTCTGGTGATAGGTTAGTTATCTTATCTGGAATGTAAGATCATATTGAACTCCCCACCTACAACTCTGTTCTTCTCCTAAATTACCATGAGCAGCAGATTCAAATTATAGGTTTATTTTGTCACACATTTGGAAAGGCAAAAATATTGAAAACAAATAATGTTAGAGCTTGACTAATAACTCTGCCAGATTGCTGTTTTCCAGACGTTATTTTGTTTTTATGTAACAGATAATTGTAAGTAATATTGTCAATTGAAATTAATGAATTGTCTAGAATGTTGTCGCTGGATGTTATATCGAAATAACAGTGGTTTATTGGGTTACAAGGGCTCCAAATCAAAATTATTCATGGATTGACCTTGTTTATTAATCCAATATTTCAAATAATTATCACATGCTAAAATAATACATAAAAATAACACTGAATAATGTGCCCATGAACCGGCGCGGCGACCGCCACCGCTACTTGTTACTATTTTTCCGCGGAACCCCTGACGACATCTGGGGTTCCGCGGAACCCCGGTTGGGAAACGCTGGTTTAGGATATCAACTATTTTCAACTACCTGGCATGTAGTTAAACTAAGTCCGATATTATGGATAAAAACTATTTTTAGCATACTATCAATTGTTTTTCGGACAGAAATTCACTCCTTTTTGTATATGACTACACAGCGTCGATAATCCGAACTAATTGACACGGAAGGTGATTCGGATTATCAAATATTGCAGCTGATTTAGTACAAAATGCGAGTATTGGATAAAAGATTTATAACAAAAGCAATTTTTTCTGTAAACAAGAATCGATAAAAATGGCTTTTCCTTCGGTTACTCAGTGATTTATGTCAATATTGTTTCTTTTTGGGCGTTCGGATTAGCGAACGTTCGGATTACCGAGATTCGGATTATTGACGTGTCTACTGTACGTGTAAATTCTCTCCGTTAAATTATTATGTGTGTATGTTTGTCCAAAATGAAGTCTTTTGGTACACTTTGATTTAGACAAACTAGAGAAAACATCATCTTTTCAGGTAATAGTTCAGAAACTGATTAATAGAGATAGCTTGCTTTTACTGAAACATTACTAGGTATAAGGCTTATATTTTAAAGAAGAAAGATAACGGTACTAAGTGTTTCTATGAAAAATGATTTACACAAAATCTCATATATCTCTATGTTTACAGTTTCGTGAATGAGTTTCAAATAACGGTCTTGTGGCTATAAACTCCATCTACAAAAACGTTTTAAAACCAGTCTTTGTCATTACTTTGATGAAGTTCTCTATTTATTAGTTTACCATACTTTAATTGTAGGTGTGAAAAAAAAACAAACTTGTTTTATTGTAGACTAAAATGTTTAGTTGTATATTTAATTGCGTTTTCGGCTTGACTAAGCCATCTTTAGGAGTAAAACGTCAAAAAAGTATAAATTAATAGCACATATTAGAATTGATCAAGCTGGGATAACACATATATAAAAACACCTAAATGTATGTTTTGTTCAGCTAAATGTCGCATTTTGATGTCTGTACAACACCTCATCTACATTCACAAGATGAGAAAAATAATATGCTACTTATTTTGTTGGGTCTGGCGTTGCTGGGGGTTGTTTCCGTCACGATGAGACCGCGTAGAAAGTTTCGCTCGCAAGAATGGTTCCGTAATTAAGTATGGGATAAAGGTAAAAAAAAAAGGCTTCTTTTAGTGAGTACTAAGAACGTACAAACTGGACCAAACCAAGCGCAACTTAAAAATGATAATTAAACCTCTATACGTATATCGAGATATTTGCTTTCAATAGGATCATTACAGCACAATGATCAACCATATAATTAAACGTTAATCCAACTTAGAAACCATTCATTTTATTTAATCTATATCCAATCTTCCGATAGCAAGTCCATGAAAGCAAACGTAGGAGATAATACGTTCCTATACGTTCGACCAATTCTTCCGTAATAAAACTACAAACATTAATTTAGGTATTATCACACAATCAGGGGGAGCCATGCCACCGCGCCGTCATTTAAGTTTTAATTGAATGACTCATAGAAGTTGCGAAGGGTTCCACTGCTACGGACAATGCGCTACACCCCTCAATATGCCTACGCATAACATCACAGGCGAAGTAACACGTGGCCAATTTCGGTGTTCGGGTTAATAACAACAATTAAAATCCATCTTCTGTTGCTCTGGTATAGTCAGTAACACGCCAGTGTTGAGCCTTCAATTTAACCTAATGAATTTTACAGAGCACCAGACGTATGAAATGATGTCGTTTCTGTTGTTTTGTGATGTGGATAGGGAGGGTGTTTTATGGTAATTTCTGTACGCGTCGATAAGTGCTCCCCTTTATTAAAATTAAGCGTTTTTTGGGAGAGACATATGTGGCTGTTCTGCTCAGTATAATTCCACTGGTGTAATTTGGATGATAATTTCAATTGATTTTAATTTGCAGGGTAATTAATTTCATCGCTGTAGATGTGGATGGAATTACAAATTTATGGCACCTAATTGTGTTTTTAATATTTTTGCTGGCATTATTTTGTGACACATGGACACCGATTACTTCATAATTTCAACCACAACACACACACACTCACTACACAAGTACACACTACACAGGTCTACCTATGAATAGGTACTCAGGTGGAACACGTTGATCTAAAATGTAGAAGCAATAACTGAATTGATGAAAACTCATTAATGATATGGCTAAGGTGAAACTATATCCAGATAGGTATTAGTGCAGTTTTGAAGAATAATTTTGTTGTATAGTTCTTGAACACACCTGTCGTTTGATATGAATTCCATTTATAACAGCTATCATAAACAGTTATGGCTGTCTGTTTTGCTACTGTCTCTGAACCCGCATAACAACGTCGATTTTTGTTGTGCGTTTATATACATGAAACAATTTATTTTTTTTTAGCTGAACGTGTATGTTAGATTTAGCACAATTAGTCCTTGAGACATTGGAATAAAAGCACCTTAGCATTCTAAGTGACTGCGCATTGCGTAACCGTGCAGTGGATCGCCTTGTTCTCCTAACAAAAACTCAGAGAAGTTAATAGCATCAGTCGAGTACATATTCATTTCAATCTGACAGTCACCTAGAAAGAATCTCACAATGAAAATTCAAAATTTGCCTTCATAAAAAAAGGAAATAACCAACAAACACACACAGAAAGAACTATCAATGGGCCCGTTAAGCGAACGCAACCGTTGCCACAGTTGATACATAGATTAAAGATATAAATGTATAAATAGATAGGCGACTCTGAAACGTGTAGTTTAGTTTGTCAAACTATCGCCGGAGGCGCTGCTCTCCCAATTGAATCTTTCCCGCCATTATTTAAAATTGATATTAAATCAAAATTAAGCACAAGGACCCTTTGTCCAATTTTGCACTAACTTGCACATTTCTGTAGTTTTGCTAGGCGAAACAAATAATTTGAACCTATTAGAGCAAAGTATAGAAATGTGTAAGTTATGGCAAATATCGAACAAAAAGACCTGAATTCAGGTATAAGAATGAAAACCAAACTTTAAATTAAATACGTTTATTACAAGAATAACTATAATAATCGATAATATTTTAAACACTAACAATAAAAATCAAAAAATAAGAAATAATACAGAAATATTATGGCAAAATATAGAAGAAAAAAGAACTCAAAAGTTATCCCACAACACCACTGAAATAACTATGTAACTAACTATCTACTATAATGACTTTTAGAAATAAAATTTAAAACAAATATAATTTACAAATAGTATATAACAATTTTATTAAGGGAGGAACACTTATGTGTATGAGTACGTGAAAAACACACACTGACGGTATCTGAAATACGTAGGTATATGGCTCATTTGTTCACTTTCAAGATGCATATTATCATATGATCGAATTAATATACTATGTACAGCGAATATAGGGGCTTGGATAGAAACTAAATAAAGAATTTTAAAACTAATTAAAAATGAATCTTTAATTACTTTTAATGTGATTTTCCATAGTTTCTATCCAAAGCCCTACTTTTGCTGTGCACGGTACATTAATATGATTGGTTTTTAAAAGTAAAGAAATGAATCCTTATACTTATTTCGGACACAGTCGGTGCGAGTGTTTTTACAAACACATACCCATCCCATATGCAATCCACCCTTAAATTAGCTGTTCATTTAACCTAATTGTATCTTGCTTTTTTATATTTTTGCACTTCCATCATGGCAGCTTTCTTTACCTTATCAGTTATATTTCTAGTATCTAACCCTTTGAAAATATTAACTACATTTGTACGTCCTCTACTTCGGAGCTTCTGGTGCTTCAGCTGGCTCAACACAGAATTGTATGTAACTTTGTTCAATTTCGCATGTAAATAGTTTGCAGTTGTTGCATATGCCATCGCTCCAGTTATGCATTCGGTGTTACAAGAATGTTCGAAAAGCTTGGTCCTCACATGCAAGTCCTTGGCAATATGATGCCCCATCTTGCTAATTCTTCTCCAACCTCCACAACGGCGTTCAAAGCTTTTGGACCCCGCAGTTATTTGTTCAACGCTTTCGGACCCGGTAGCTATCTGTTCAACGCTCTCAGACCCCACAGTTATCTGCTAAGCACTTTTGGATCCTACAGTTATCTGTTCGGGTGTGTTAGTTACATCACCAGTATATATTTTTTACCAAGATCGGACCCTGCTGCAGATATTCAAAACATTTTACATCGAACATTGATTTTATTGAACTTACCATTCACATACAAGTCAGGAATCGCAAATTTCTTTAAATTGAACCTGTTCTTATTAAAAGGAAACATCTGTTTGTCCGAAAAATGTCTCCAACATACAAGGTAACTCTTCCTGATCTTCACAATGTCCTTTTTCAACAAATCTTGTCTGCCTACCACTTCAATCCACTTCTCAAGCAACTGAAAATTTTAAAAATACTATAGACTTCAAACAGTTGTATATTAGTTGTACTATTTAACTTAGGTACAATTTAAGGTTAATATTTAAGAAACAACTTACCTGTCGACCAGCAGGAAATCTGAACATACTATGCGTTTTGCTAGTAGTCGGACAAGTCCGCACACATCAATACACAACCATTGTCTTTAAAATAATTAGAAACCCGCTCGTACAATAAAGAAAATCGGCACACGTTGACGACGCGTGACACTTGTCTATGCGTGACACTGATGACTGCTGATGACACTGGCACTTTCTTTTTAGGGTTATCAGCGCAGGCGCGAACCTGCGTGAACCGCATTTAAATTTTTCTAGCAGCGCCGACGGCGACAGTTTGACAAATCGTGAGTGCTGGTGAGTGCGCTCCCCGTATGCTCCCCGTGAGTTGACAGCAGCGGTTCGCTGAACGGTTACGCTGATAATCAACCGTTGCTCAACCCATACCTCAACCTTCTCAGCGGAAAATTATCGTGTTGAGTAGTCAGCGGCTTGGTCAGCGGCCCATTCTAACCCCATTCCCAAAACTTGTAATATTAAGTGACGTTAGGGCACAAAGGTCGCATATGTCATTTTGCCAAGTGTCAAATTATTCCAGTTTTTCGACGTATTTCAGATTGGCGTTTCTGTCTGTTAAGACTCAGTTCCACCTCTCCTAAAACGCGTTTTCAAATAAAAATGTTATTTATTGTTCAAAGTTAATGAAATTTTCAGTGTAACTTCTTAGATAAATAATGAGTTGGGCTGAATGAAAAATAATTTTATGGAAAGATAAAAATTCATTTTATTCTATCTTCTTTGGTTTTTTTTTTCAAATATAACAAAAGCATTTAGCCCAACTCATGATACAAAAATAGATTTTTTATTTAAGTACAATTTTAACCCAAACGTTATAATTGCGATGATAAAGCGCCTTTGCCAGAAATGTATTTATTTTTCCATATTACTGCTACCCGGTGTAGACAGCAGACGCCAGGAGCTTTAAACAAGGCCTATAACTGGTGACTGCGGATTGTCGTTGGTGGAGGACAGGCTGACCACTCCCGGAACGGAGCCTTAAACCTTTTTACTTCCAAGCCCCTCAATTGATTCTTACTCGTGCATTGCGTTGACAATAATAGTTTTTAATTTTTTTTGGTACTCGTGCGATTAAAAGTCTCGATAATTTGAATCTATAATAAATAGCTCATTATTTTGACAATAGCTTTTAGTTTTAAAATATTGAATCTTTTTGTAAGTTTTCTCATATAAGTGGAAAAGGAAAATCTGGCCATCGTCATCGGCCATCGGCTACGTCCCATCTACAATTGACAATTGACCGTCTGTCCGTCTGTCCGTCTGTCCGTCTGTCCGTGTGTCCGTCTGTCCGTCTGTCCGTCTGTCCGCCTGTCCGTCTGTCCGTCTGTCCGTCTGTCCGTCTGTCCGTCTGTCCGTCTGTCCGTCTGCCCGTCTGTCCGTCTGTCCGTCTGCCCGTCAGTCCGTCTGTCCGTCTGTCCGTCTGTCTCTCCGTCTCCCTGTGTACACGATAACTGCCGTAATTTTAGAGCAATTGATCTGAAATTTGGTGTACAACCTTATCTCTTTAAAAGACAGGACATTTTGCGAATGGGCAAAATCGGTTAACACCATTTTTTTTCAAATTCCACACCAAAAATATTTTATGGTGGTGGGTAGTTTTCGTTTTAGTTACGAACCACAAAGTGCCACGTGAGTTTCACAACAACAAAAAATAGAAATACGTATCACAACCGAAAAATTGTAAGAACATTTTAATTTTTCACGCACCATACTTGAAATTTTTTATTTTTGTTTAAAAAACAAGTGACTCAATCTATTGAAACTGATATTGGTGATAATAGCTAATAGAAATCGGAATATTTATGATTTGTCTAGCCGTCTTTATGATAGTGACTTGAAGTTTTCACTTCTTTTTTTTAAGTTTTCTTTTACGTTAAATAAAAGAGAAACCCCTATTTTAAAAGAGCTATTCTGTGATATCCCACACGATCTACTTTTCCTATAACGTTACTAATTAAGCTAACCATCTTTTGATAATATTTATCTTTGCTGCTTCCAATGTTGTAATTCCGGAATTTGTTTCTCCTCGAAAAGTTCGCTTACTAATAACAAAATAACTTCGAGTCCGGGGAATACATCTGGGTCTGGATGATTGTTTATTTAGGACATTTATATCGTATATCTTAAATTGAAAAATATTTTAGACATTATAGTTCGTTATTTGTTCGAAACATTTTTCAAATGAGTACTCATTATATAGCCGAGTACGCACAAATGGATTCAATTCGTGCTTTTTTCCGGTAGAGGTTTTTAAATGATGATCTCCAACCCCTCGGTGTAAGTACTAGTACAAGTACTACAACTACCGCTAACCCTCGACGGTGTCGATAGATTTTAAATGGTAAAAACCGAAAAGTTACCCGCAGCGATGTGCAATTCGTTCACAAAAGAAATTGTTATAAGTTCCGGGTTGACAATAGGGCGCCGTTGTTCAGACTACGTCGCATAGGCTGCCACTGGAAGGGGATGTGTGTTTCGAAAGGTTTTCAAGTGCCTAGTTACATTGCTATTCTTTCGTATTCATGCGCCCATGGACACGAACGTTTGGTATAATGGCAAATAAATATGTAAATTTATCGTCTGCAGTCGATACATTCAATTGATACACGGATTTATTTATTTGAGCAAGGGGGCATCTGCGACACTTATTACTAATTTTTATCGAGGGGGTTAGGAGTGATTGTCGTGAGTGTTATAATAATAATAAAGATAATACATATTGTAGACAGGTTGTCTCTGAAACAACTGCTAACCTAGAAGGAATGTCGGCCTGGGCTAAGGTTGCCAGATTTTATATATTTGATATGAGTCTCACATATTTTAAGGATACCTTTTTAAGCTCATCTGGAAATGATCACAAAAGGCCTATGTTGTATATGTTGCTCTTCAAAATTTGGTCAAGTTTGGTTATCGAAAAACATAAATCTGCAGTTCGTGAAGTTTGGGAATTCCCTTGTTAGGGAATAATTCATATGATGAATTGTCAGCCTAGGACGAAAATAATGTAACTCCGTGTTTTGTTAAAATAACTTTTGTGTGCAAAATAGTAATAATAATTATAATAATAATTAATTTATTGTATAAATTATCTGGTTCTATACAAGCCCAACTCACAACTCACGGTTTTAAGTTATAGGTCAAGAAAAACGTTAAAAGCACCTGAGAGAAACAACGTATTGATGTGCTGGGTAAACCTTTACGATAACTAGATCATTGAAAACATGATAGAGCATCATATTTTATAAAATAATGGCAATAGCATTCAGATACAACTTGACCAATTCCAAGATGTCCATTAGACGGTTAAGAAGTGTCTCATGAAATATCCACCTTGTTTTTTTTGCGACAATGCAACACAACTTCTGTAGCTATATCTTAGGTATGTCTTAGTAAAGGATACTAGTTTCGGAAAAATCCCATAAAACAACACAAGATGTGCTTATATAAAACAGTTTTTTTCTGAAGGACATATCGAAAGCAGCCAATTTGTGATTACATGGTTACTGGAGCTTTTAAAAATAAAATCTGGTGGTTCTTTAAATTTCTCTGTAAATTTTCGGGACTCGGAAGGTACCTGTAGATGATGCTGTTCAGCCGTATTCGGTAAGAACGGTATGAAAAATTCATGACAGAGATCGGTCGTGTCTGTATTAAATTAAAACTACTGATTCTATTGACAGTAGGTATTGTCAAAACATCAGCTTTTGGCACTACCTAGTGTCATTAGAATGAAAATAGCTGCAAATCCTGACTAACTAGTTTTTTATTTATGCAGACAAGACCTATCTCGATCAAATAGAATTTGCTCATGCAGCTAAACTATTAATTTTACCAAAAAAAATCATAGACATAAATTCTACAAAATTTCCTCTACTTTAATTTATTATTTAACTATTTTGACGAAATTAGAGAAATGGTGACTAATTTTCAATATTGAATTCTAAGAGTAAACATCCAGTTCCTTTGGGCCCTTTGGAAAAAAAGCCTTTCAGCTCTAAGTTTGGTCATGAAACTTCTAAATATAAAGTTTTGTCCCTCCACACACACACACACACATACACACACACACATACACACGCACACACACGCGCACGCGCACACACACGTGCACGCACACGCACACGCACACACACACACACATTTTTTTTCTACCTTGGTCAAAATTGTTCAGGCGACCCAAAAGGACATATCTCCGGTAAAACCTCATTTTTTTGCAGGATTACAATACATGATTTTTTAGACAAATGTGTTCGAAATATGTTCTTCAGATATAAAAGGGTTTTAAATAAATGCCTCCCTTGTTTTTCTTTGGAATTTTTCGAAAACTAGTTGTTAGCTTCTTTCTTAGCGTATATTGATACATTGCATACATAGTTATAAGAGCATTTCGACTAGAAAACGATTTTACCCATTCATGAACTTTTCCTTACTTTTTAATAGATAAGCTTGTATACTAAATTTCACATCAATTACTTCAAAATGACGTGTATACAGACGGACAGATGGACAGACAGACGGAGATAGCTAAAACGATTCAGTTTTCAATGCTGATAAAAAAACATATATACAAGTCTATACTTGCCACGCTTCCTTAAGGGGTGTTACAAATGTTGTGACAAAGTCAATATACCGTACCTCGTAAATGTGGGGGGTATAAGAAGGTGGTTATTACCGAAGACACTTCCTTACCTTCTAATGGACTTATCTCGGAAATGGTCAAGTTTTAATTGCATGCTATTGGTTTTCTTATTATAAAATATGATGTTATGTCATGTTTTCAATGAATTAGGCAGCGGAAACGTTTACCCAGTACATAAATACGTTATTTCTCTTACTTGCTTTTGACGTTTTCCTAGATCTATAACTTGAAAAAGCCAACATTTTTTGTAGAGTACTAAAAGATTTAAGAATTTCCTAATAGCGATGACATTCCGTCTGATCAATAGAAACGAAGACTTAGTTAAAAACTCAATTCTGTCATCTTTGAACGTGAATAATTTGCAACGCAGACACAATATCGATTGGAGACTTTTAACACGCTATTTGTAATGCTCAACGAAAGGTATATACAAAAAGCTGGGTTAGAACTTTACCCCCAAGTATTGACTCTCGTGCCTCACGAGTGGGGTACATGTACGCGATGTACCCCACTTTGGTGACCACTGGTCTACACAATGCAAATGAGACACGTTAAACAGAATTATCGCACTGACAAATTCAACAATCAGCGCTCGACAATCGCAATTTAATTACCGTTTATATTAGCATTATTTTCTGGTCTCCTGCAGCAGCAGTGGCACCAACCCTATAGCGATGACAGAGTTGCGCGCAGCTCTGCTGTATTTGTCTAGCCCAAGCGATCCGTGTAATCCTCCGGTCTATGTATCGCAATCGCACAGTAATTGCGTAGATTCGGCACATAATGGCAATCAGATAGAAGCTGGGCGCGCGCTTGTAGTAGTGGTGGCGCACCGTCGATCTCCGCTAATTAACAGATAGAGGGCGCTTCGGTAAGTGCCCGTGAACGCATAGAGGGCGCGCTCTCGTGTCGTTGTTCGTAGCGTTGCTTTCGCTTTGTGTGCCCGCCAATTACCGGGACCGGCTCTGTTCTCTTTTGGCGATAAACAGTGCGGATAATCTATCAAATTAGTGTTTATCTGTTTGCCACCCTGCAGTTCGCCCTCTGCCCCGTACACCCTGTGGAGGCATCCTGCGCGTTTCTGGTACGCTTGTCACTGGCTAGAAATTGCCTGGGATCAATGAGATGCATAATGAATTGTATTGCACTAATTATAATGAAATGTAATCTGTACCGTAACTTAAGTCTAAAAATGGATAACCGTCGACAAAATTATTAAAAAACTTTACTAACAATAACTAGATTTTTTAGCAGTACCTATATCAAAAGTCTTCATCGATGCGACTACTGAAGAGAATGTTATAGGGGACCAAAAGGGGCAAAATTGAGTTTATTACAATTATTACGCAAACTATGAGTTTTTCGGACAAGATTTTTTCATACAAAAGCATCCTCCTTTATACAACTAACCGCTTCAGAAATAGATATAGGTGGGTGAAACCACGCTTCACCAACTTCAAACAAATTAGAAACAAGCTGTAGCAATTCTTGTATACAGCTTTCTTCTCATATTTCAAACATTGAAAAGTTTTAATTTTATATAATAGTAGACGCAAATTAACTGATTTAGAAGCCAAAATTAGTATTTATTGTAGACAGAACTTTTATCATTGAAGATGGTAGTTCTATAGTGAACGTAAAATAACAAATGCAGGGCAGGGGGTGGTATAGTGTTTGTTTGTGGGGGGGTGGGTTAAAAGTAGGTGCAACATATATTATTGCATTTTCCGGCGAAACATGACGTTTTATCAAAAATTTCCTATACAAAGTTGTAGATCATAAAAAAATCTACAACGTTCATAAGGGTCATTTTTACTATGACCTCAAATTTTCCGACAAAATGCAAACGCCAATGCAAAAACGATATTAATGTTTATTTATTTTTTATTATTGCAAAAATAATTCAATAATTTTTTTAAATTTTGTGAAAGCATGCCTTTTTATGTTTTAAATGAGCATAGATTTTTTTTATATACAAATACCAAGAAGTTTTTACAATAATAAAAAAATAATAATCCCTTTTTATAGCCAATTCAGTACAACCAGTAATTGTTCATAATTTCTTTAAAATTTTAAAGAAGAAAATTGAAACGCTGATAACTAAAAACATTTAATTAGAATAATAAAGCTTCACATAAGTGAGTTATTTTTGTATTTTTCCTTTTAATTTTCGCATAAATCATTACTTATAATTGTGGAACAAGTTCTGAATGAAAGTAATCGATGCGGATGTCAGAAACACAGACTGCACTGTACAGATTATGAGCAAAATGTCAGGAAAATTGTTCCAACATGGAAAAATAGTGCAAGATTTAAGTGATTTACAAGACAGTTCCACTGAAATGGAGGAGCCTAGTGAATTGCCAGCTGAAGGATTCAGTGATTTTGAAGAAACATTTCAAGAAGATTAAGAAGAAACATATTCCAACCAAGCATCGGATGACGATGAATAGCAAGACATTTTGCGAAAAAGACAAGTTTGGCATAGTACATATTATTTATTTTTTATATTTTTTGTAACTATTTTTTCAATGTTGGAAAAGTTTCCCTGAGATTTTATTATAGTAATTTCATGTTTATAGCATTACTGTAAAAATAAGTTTTGAGTCAAACATGTTTTTTTTCAGTACTGTTGAAAATTCAACAAGTTATGAACAAGTCATTGTTGCAAAAGTAATATTTGAGTTTTTTCAATTTTTAAGGATGTTGTCAGATAGGTACTATTACTTTTTTTTTATTATTGTATCAAATTTACATGTAAAAACAACAAATAATGAGCACCAGAAAAACTCTGTACTATGATTTTTCATCACAGAATTTAAGTTGAAAAACTAATAAAAAATACTAATAAAACTGAATATCTTAAAAATTTCTTGGTTTATGTTTATAAAAAAATGTATGCTTGCTTAAGAAATAAAAAGGCATGCTTTGCATAGGATATGTTTGGATAAAGGTTTATCCGAAAAACGTAATTACACCTACTTTCAACCACCCAAATAAACACTATACCACCCCCTATCCTGCATTGTTTTTTTTTTTACGTTCATTATAAACCCCTTGTTATACACATACATATTATTGCTTAATTTCTACATTTAGACGTGCTAATTTGTCAAAACTGATATAAACTGATAACATTCAATATTTGCCAAAATATGAAGACCCGCTAACATATCAGGAGAATTTACTTACAGATGTATCAAAAACTACTGAAACAAGTTACAGATATCTCAAAACCTACTGATGATAGGTATAGGAAACCTAGAATTTATTGATAAAGTAGAAGATTTCCTTTCGAATGGTGTATTGATAAACAGGGTGTTCCATTTGAAAATAATGACTTTTTGGTATATGTACAGTCATGGAAATAAGTAAGTCCGTATCGCTATCGCAGGATTTGAAAATAGTATGTCGGTTATATATTCGTGTACTGTTCTACCTCGACCCAGCCGCATCGCAAAAAGTTGTCCGTCACGAGGTGGTTTTCCGATGGATGTAATGTAGCGGGATTTAGTTTATTTTTAGCGTGTCCGACCTTTTCCTTAATGTGATATCTTCATTGCAATGTAATAAATGAAATATGATCACTACAGTTAAGTTTACGAGTAGGTAATGCATTTAATTAAATATAGAATTACTTTTATAATAATATTAATAAACATGTTTGATAATATGATACGAAAAGCTCATTTTAAGATATTGCGTAATATCATGACACATTATATAAATTTATGTTAACTAATACACATATTAATTACGCAAGTAAATGCCTTTGCCCAGCAGTAGGATGACGGGCTTCAGTAAGTAAGTAAGTAAATGCGCAAATCAACTTGATGCCAAGGATTATCACTAAATATAGACTATTTCAGAATTGTAATATTAAAATATATTCACTAAATGTAAATAAATTCTCTAAATTTAATTTAAATTTACATTTACGACGAGCATGTATTTTGTATGAAGGACAATGGAAATTTTATATCTGTATTTACTTTACAGCAGTTAATGTTCAATTATCTTTCATGACATCTAATACATGCTTGACAACCAAAATAATTTAAATTATAGCAATATATACAGGTGTCCCAGGTTTCTTCCGCAAAACAATTTTTTTCAGAAAGTAAATTACTTTTTCAATTCATTAAAAAGTTACAGCCGTTTGAATTATTAACAATATCTTATTTTAAATGGCTCCAACTTCAGAAGGAACAGAGAAAACCAATAAGACCTTATGAAACATATTACTTTCTACTTTCTAGAAAAAAAAACAAAACTTTTTGCTATTTTCTTTTGTTCATTTGCTAAGACAAATTATTAAAATTTTACTTATAATTAATAATTTTTTATTGTTGTAATATGTATTTATTGTGTTTCATTTTTGGTTTTGCATTGTTTGATAACTAATTAATTTTTTATTTTTCTTTTTTTGTTAATATTTCAATGAGCTCTACAGAAAAGTTTTATTGTAATATAGTTCCAGTTCAATAAGCACACATTTTTCATTTACCATATATTAGCTGGAACATTATTGGAAATTTTATTTCTTAATTTGTTTTCTAAATAAATTAAGAGGCGTGCATTAACAACGATAATAAGTTAAAAGTAACATTTTGACTTATGAATTGTTTACTGTGAGGTTAGCTAAAATGCATATACATTAAAAATGAAGGTCTTTTTAATTTCCAAACAATATAAACTATAACTGAAAATGTTTAACGACATACTTTGTCTAAGTAATATTATAAGTTAATAATATGGTAACATACAGGCGGGATATAAATTTTAAATATATCAAAAATTACAGCCACAATCTGGATTTGAACCAAGGCCCTTTGCGTCGCTAGCACAATGTCAATAGCTCAGATGGGAGAGCATTGTGCTAGCGACGCAAAGGTCCCTGGTTCAAATCGTCAAGTTGTTGGTTTCTCTTACGTATACCTTTTATTGCATATGATTGGGAGTAATTAATATGCAATAAAAGTTATACGTAAGAGAAACCAACAACATTTCTTTCTGAAGCGCCTCCTTTTGGGAAATTATATACCCGTTACCAACACAATTTATACTCATCCCAGGTCAAATTTGATGAAATATTTTAATGTTGTATAAATGTTCTTTTAGATGGTCGTATATTTTAGTTTATTTTTTTTAATAATAATTATAACATATTTACATTCCATCAAAATTCGTCGAAAATTTAGAGCTTGCTTCCAAACATTTTTATAAATTAGTGATATACATAATTGTCATTATTTTCAGTTGTCAGATATTTGAAACATATTGCTGTAAAGTAAATACAAAATAATAATATAAAAAAATAGTAATGATACATTCATGCTATACAAAATACATACTCCTTCCTGTTTATTAAGTTAAACACTGCAAAATATCGTTGAAGCTAAATATCTCGAAAGCACCAGTAAATCACAATTAACAAATTACCATAAAGACAAATTTAAAGCAATTTAATTTTAATTTATTTCTATTTTGTGAATAAATGTTAATACATATGTCAGTTCTGAAATAACCTGTAAAGTAAAAATATTGACATCAACAAATTGATTTTTGTATTTATTAACACAAAAAAAGCTATTAGATGCAATAAGGTTGTAAGTATAATTTGTTGTGTTGTATGCAATATCTTGAAATGAGATTTTCATTTCATGTAATCGAAAACTTTTATGTTTATTAATATAAAATTAACGTCATATTTAATAAAAACACAATTACATTGCAATGTATGAATTACATTAATTAATTACACATTAAGCTAATAAATAGAAACATATAAATCATTATAAGCCAATTCAAAGCATTCGAACAAGGTTTCGCAAATAATAAATTTCCGATATACGAGTTGAAGCGTAAACGGACAATTTTTTGCACTTAGCGGCCAAGCGGTCGACCAGAATAACAAAAAACTTGTACTTGGATGTATCATCGACACACTGCTAAAATATTTATAGAACTTACTTAATTCCATGAGTGTACCTAAATCTAATTACTGGTGTTGTCAAGATTATTATTTAAATTATTAACCTTGTTTTTAAATTATTCTTTAATTTGTTGCTTACATCACAATTATTGTTATTTGAATTGTATTTGAAAGACCCCTTTCGTAAAAACAACACTATTTATCATCAAGACGGTGACGCGCAATACAGAGCACCGTCAAATTCGAATATTAGCATTCATCCACAGTTCAGTATGCTAACTTTAGTGATTTATTTTTCCTATTTCCCTGCTTTAAACGACATTTTCACGCTACGATTTTCATCATAATATCAAGTATTTGGTGTCATTGTAATAGGAAAAATGTTTTCTACCTAATAATCAGGGTGTACCCACGAAGTACACGAGAAAAATGACTGGCTAAAAACCAATCAAATCACGCTGGAAGGTACCAGTAATACAATATCGGACAAAATCGATTTGGCTAGTATTCATTTGACAATTTTAGACTATTTTCACCAGTGCATAGCCATCTAGATTAATATACAAAAAAGTTATTTTTTTGTTGCCTTGGTGAGAACTATTGACCATCAATATATTTTTGAATTTAGAATTCAATTTAGCCACGCTCATAAGTATCCAAAAAATTACATTTTTGTATTGGTATTGGTAACAGTTTATCTCCAACAATTTTTTACGGCCATAAAATCGACATGTACTTGCAGAGAAATTGATTCGTTTAGTATGTAGGTACATACATATGTACATACGTTTCAGCATTTGTCCAGAAAATTTTACACTTGCACAACACCTTGTAATTTGGTGTCAAAGAAATAATGTGTAACATTTGTTCACCTCTCATCCTTTACTTATCGTAAGTATAAGGACATAGTTCCTAGAATATGTAGTTACATTTCATTACACCAACCTTAAGCTGTTTGTATTCCCTTCCTCGATATTTTAGCGTACTATTCTTTGAAGTATTATACGCACTGTTGTGATAATGGTTGAACAAAAATCATTTTTGCCTAATTTCGGAAGAGCGCAATTATTCACTGGAACACAATGTGCTGAAGGGGACAAATATTACCATTTCAAAATTTTCATCAAGGCAATTGTATTTGCATATTATCTAGTTGGTGTAATTCTGTTTGCTGTCTCAATGCTGTTGGGTAAGTTTTAAATATTCTTGCCGACCGCAAATCGCAATACATTACTAATGTATTGTATTCGGTCTGCTGTCGAATGGTTGTGTCCGAAGGTGGAGCCGTGCACAAATTTTTGAAAAAAATTTCGTTAGAATTTCCGCGTAGTTTGAGATTTTGAATGCCCAGTTTGTAAAATTCCGGGATTTCCCGGGAACTCGAAAATTTGATTATATTTGATAGTATATAGCGATATAATCATTAAAAAAATATTAGAAAACAGTAACATATTAAATTATTTCATTATGAAAAGAGTAAAAACCACAATTTTTTAAAGAAAATATTAAGCAGGACTAAACTCAGTTGTTAAATTATTAAAAAATCAGGAAATACTTAATAATGATCGTGTCGTTATCGGATTTATAGTTAATATGAAATCGTATACTATTATCGTTTAACAAAGTAAAGAACAATTTGAGAATTTAATTGTTACTTTTTAACAGAAAGCAACTCTGTTTATCCAAAAAGAACCGTATATTGTGTTTTAAATTTCGCTTTCTTTTTCTTAATGTTCAAATTACATGGTAGGCCGTTTATACAAAAAGAAAGAAGATCCAAGAAAATCGTAAAAAGAATGATAAGGCCCATGAATATGGATTATGTGAATGGAAAGTGTTTTCAATAGAGTTATTTATGCTTATTTATTTATTAATTTATGCTATAATAAATAATAAATAATTTATTTATGCTAATAATAATCAAAAGTTTACCCCCTTTCTACACAAATGGTGAAATTGTGGGAACTTGACTTTAGATGAAGAGAAGAGCTGTGGGTTGTGAGTCTTACATTCTGAAGTCACTGGCCAAATTATTAGATGCACGTAGCACGCTAAAACTGTGTTGCCAGATTGGGGGATTTCTCTCCAAAAGTGGGGGAATTTTAGGATTTTGGGGCAAGTTCTTGGTACTTACACAATATCTGGGGATTTTCTGGGGGCAAATATTCATATTGGGGGAGTCTTAGGAAATTTTATTGTCAAAAATTTTCTGTTTTTGGGTAACTAACTCCCAGCGTCGTGTTCTATGCTGAGGCGGGAATTTGGGGGATTTTTTTTCCTTAACCGTTACTTTTTGGGGAGTTTTCTTTTTTTACCATTATTTCCAAAATTGAATATGTCCCTCCCACACCGAACAAGTTTTCTACGTTTTTTTTTACCGAAACGGTCGCCTTTGAGTCAATTTTACTGTTAATTGGGGGAAACCATCGAGATAGTATAGAAGGGAGACGCTATGCCTTTTCTTATACTGAAAACGGCGTCAGTAGGTGTGGCTTATGGGACTATACGACGGTCGGTCTGCACACGCCCGGACTAATTCTTTTTCAGTAATATTGCAGCCAGTGCAACATAGCACATAACTATATTAGTTTAACTAAAGAAAGTAAAAATATATAATAAACACAAAAATACTCTGGATTTAGGTTATAACAAATAATGTAAAATAAATGTTATATCTGTTTAACTTAATGTAAAATAAATCTTAGAAGTGTAACATAAATATGAATATAAATATGAACAAAATAAGTATTATACATTGTGTAACCTACTGGCGATTAAACAAAACCATATTTTGATGTCGAATGCCGGCGAATTTGTTTATTTTTACTTTTCTGATGTAACACATTCGAATATGTGTGTATCTCTATAATAATACTTTTAATTAATAATATTCTGTGACTATCCAACACATCTTGATCGAAATTATGTTTTACTAAACTAGAAAATATATTTGATGCGATTTGGCGATGTTCTGTCTATACATATGTCCGTAAAATGCTTCGAACAAACAACACTGGACTTTGTCGGCTTCCAGTTACATCGGTCTACAAACTGTATCCATAATTCCTGCTGGGCAGGAATCTTTCGAAACCTACATTTAATTGTTAAATAAACCAAAAATTATATAATATAATAAATATAATAAACACAAAAATACTCTGGATTTAGGTTATAACAAATAATGTAAAATAAATGTTATATCTGTTTAACTTAAAGTAAAATAAATCTTAGAAGTGTAACATAAATATGAATATAAATATGAACAAAATAAGTATTATACATTGTGTAACCTACTGGCGATTAAACAAAACCATATTTTGATGTCGAATGCCGGCGGATTTGTTTATTTTTACTTTTCTGATGTAACACATTCGAATATGTGTGTATCTCTATAATAATACTTTTAATTAATAATATTCTGTGACTATCCAACACATCTTGATCGAAATTATGTTTTACTAAACTAGAAAATATATTTGATGCGATTTGGCGATGTTCTGTCTATACATATGTCCGTAAAATGCTTCGAACAAACAACACTGGACTTTGTCGGCTTCCAGTTACATCGGTCTACAAACTGTATCCATAATTCCTGCTGGGCAGGAATCTTTCGAAACCTACATTTAATTGTTAAATAAACCAAAAATTATATAATATAATAAATATAATAAACACAAAAATACTCTGGATTTAGGTTATAACAAATAATGTAAAATAAATGTTATATCTGTTTAACTTAATGTAAAATAAATCTTAGAAGTGTAATATAAATATGAATATAAATATGAACAAAATAAGTATTATACATTGTGTAACCTACTGGCGATTAAACAAAACCATATTTTGATGTCGAATGCCGGCGGATTTGTTTATTTTTACTTTTCTGATGTAACACATTCGAATATGTGTGTATCTCTATAATAATACTTTTAATTAATAATATTCTGTGACTATCCAACACATCTTGATCGAAATTATGTTTTACTAAACTAGAAAATATATTTGATGCGATTTGGCGATGTTCTGTCTATACATATGTCCGTAAAATGCTTCGAACAAACAACACTGGACTTTGTCGGCTTCCAGTTACATCGGTCTACAAACTGTATCCATAATTCCTGCTGGGCAGGAATCTTTCGAAACCTACATTTAATTGTTAAATAAACCAAAAATTAAGTCAAATTTTCCTGAATACTGGCCTGTTCATTGTCATTTGACTGACATCTGACGTCACTTACCGATGAAACGTAATTCCCGCTGATTTATTGCAGCCAGGACCATTTCTGCTTACATCACATACTGTTATGCTAATTAGTTATAAAAAATACTTATAAAGCACTAGAAACCACTTAAAGCTATATAATGTATCGGTTTGTCAATTTGACGTTATGGGACTAACCGTCGCGACGGTATGATTTGACATAATTCCCAATTTTAAGCTCATATGACTCCTTTATGAGAGTAAATGTAGGACATCAGTGGATAGCCTATTAGACAAGTACCTAGTTTTAAGAATTCAGATTTAAATTGATGGTTAATCTTTTCGATTAGTCTCAATATGTTAAGCATCTTATGCTTATTAAAAAAAATGAATCCTCCTCTTTTATACTATTTCGATGGGGGAAACCGTAAAATCTATCTGGCAACACTGCGTTAGAACGCATCTGAAGTGCGTCTAAAAATTTAATTGCAACCTATCGCCAGCCACGTTCTGAGCTTCGGTGAAAGAACTTCTACCGTTTATAGGAAATTAGTCATTTACATTTATTGATTTATAATTCAAGTCGAAAGTTGATATGGGTAACCATCATTAAATCCCCATACAAAACTGCTTTGTTTCAAAAAAAAAAGTGGACAGGAGACTTTGACGTAAAATTCAAAATTTCTTGACATTTTATTAAAAGGTAATAATTAATTTAAATAAACAAAAAGAAATTATAAGAATTATTTATATGCGTCCGAAAGCTTTCACGACCTGATTAATTTAGTATAGTTATTTAATCAAATCAAATCAAATAAAATCAAATCATTTATTGGTGTCAATACATATACAATGTTTACACAAGTCACAGGTACAATAATCTAACAATATACAAGTCATATCACAGATAACAAATCTCAAAAGTTGAGTAGTAAATAAATCTATAACACATACACACTACAAAACATAAAAAAATCCACAACTACAGATTCACAGTCACAATGTCATAATATAATATAATATAAACGGCCACGACGTCCGTGCTACGAGATGCAGAGAACATCCCAGTCAGACGTCTAAAACTGATCATGCTTGTACTATTTAACGAAGAAGTGTGTTAAAAAGAGCGATTAATGATTGCGACTCGCTGTCGCACGTGCGTTAATTGTCGGGATCATTAATCGCTGTTTAATATCCGAGTTGGTTAGATGTTTTTTGTGGGTAGTATTCTTCTGGCGGTGTCAACATAGATTTATGAGTCTGTTTAGTGAATAGGAAATCGTTTATTAAACAGCTCTATAAATGCACGATTTCTATTAATGCAATTGTTTTAACAATTTGTTTTTATCTAAATTTTTTAAAAACGTTACTCCATAGGAAGCTTTTAGCATCGGATTCTGATTCAACGTAAACAAATCGAAAATGTAGCTATAGGTGGGTAAGTGTAGGGCTTATTGAACCTAAGTATATCACAATAACCGCTAATGGTACGAACGAACACATTAGTAATTGGATTTTGCTTTAAAATAAATGATAGCCACGACGGTGCAAAATATGGTCTGATTTAACTTCGCACATACTTTTTTTTTTAATAGAAATCAGCATTAAGATTTTTCTTTTACAATTAAAAAGATACACTTTTAAAATTAAAATCCAACGTCTTTTCAATTTGCTAATAACCAGTTAATGGTAGCTGCAATGTCTGTAGCGCGAAAATTATAGGTTCAATTAGAGTTTTATCAAAAACGCTGTTTTGCCAACATTTATACCATATCCAAAAGTGCATGCCAGCGAAACCGGTGGAACAGCTGGTTATTGAAATAAAATCACAATTACTGGGTGAACAGTACACCTTTCAGTGTCACTCAGTATATTTATGAATTGCTGCAATGTTATCACTCTGCTTGCTTTTTAAAAAAATGTTTGTTAAACATAACTTTCGCGATATAATTGATAGAAAAGTATTACGTATTGCCATTTATTTGCCAGTTAGAATAAAAGCAGTTTCAAAATAATATTGTTTCACTAGTTTTCTTTTTCTGTAGGTCCGGTATAAACACATTATCTAAGCAATTATTCGAGAGAAGTTATATTTTACTTTGCTAATATATCAAAAATATATTGAAGAATATTAAATGTTAAGTACCTATATATATATATATATATATATATATATATATATATAATGACTGTCACGACAAAAAAATATAATAAATATGACATTTTTTTGTGTAAAAAAATTGCGTAGCTGGTGCTGGGCAAAAGATGTTAATTGCTAATACATTTTTCAACATAAACTACTGGGCAGACAGAATTGAATCTGCAGAATTTGCAGAAAACTATGTTTTTCCTGTAAGAAGGGCAAAATGGTTTAAAGCATCGTAAAAAACGTAATTAAATGACAACAGTATGTTACCCAGACTACTGGGCAAGAATTGGATGCAGTGGAAAACTCATCGAGGACCCAAAAGCTGACGTAGTAGGACTACGTGATTCCATTGGACCATAATGAATATCCTATCGGTGAGTATCCATCTCTTGTTGGTGAAATCGGGAATATCGTTTAATTTATTTGTTTATTTAACTTTACTTTATTATAATATTTATGAATAAATAATAATAACCTAAATGTTTATTGCGGACCAAAATTGGTATTTTTTTAGTTTTGGTGTTGTTTAATTATTTTTGGCCAGAATGTCTGAAAGCAGTTTTTGTGTTACGAGTGGACATCAGAGTGTGCAATAATATCTGAGCGTGGACACACGCATAACCTCTCTCTCTCGCGCGCATAATAGTTTTAGATTATTACGCTCCACCAAACTGTATCCAAGGCACATTAGTTTAGCCAACCCCTGGATCCCGTCTCTGCATAAAAAAAACTAGCGACGAAGCAGCAACCTAAGGACGTAATCGGTCAATTTCCCAGATTTTTCCGTGGCGCCTATTTTGGCTTCTGTTATACCATAAAAACTGCTCAAACATTCTGGTCCGTCGAAAAGCCGGATGGTTAGTCACCTGATGAGAAAACTAAAAGTGTTTAGGAAATTTGCGGATCCTCCTGGATTTTTATCAACATGAATTCACAAAATTCGACTTGCCTTCCATAATCCTTTAGGTAGAGAGATTATAAAATATTGTACGCATGGTACAGTATGTGATTTGCAAGGACTCTATGGATGGATGCATCAATACAAGCAGCTCTCGTGAGTTATTGCGGAAGTCAATGAAATAAGCCAAAATATTGATTTATTGTTTTCTTCATTGTAGGTAACGAAATTTTCAAATTTTTATTTGTTTTTCTAGTGTTCTAAAGTGCGAAAATGTAGATTTAATTTTTCTAAATATGTGTCTTGTCATTGGCGGTAGGTCAGGATTCTGGATAGCTATAATCAAATGTATGACATATATTTTCCAAAATTTGGCTACATACTCCAGGAATGAAAAATATTTTAGCAAACAACGTTGGCCAAAATATGAGGGTCTTGTAATTCACTTACTAGGATAGTGCATAATTTCGACATTTAGAAGTGCTAATTGGTTAAAACTGATATAAAATGGTATCGATAATAACATACAATATTTCCCAATATATGAAGGTACCCTAATGCAGTATCTGGAGAATTCTAATGGTTTCACCAAAAATGTACAAATATATCAAAAACAACTACTGATAGGTATAGGGAAGCTTAGTATTGATTTATTCGTTCTATAATCTGCTATACTACTGGCGTTGAAAAATTTTGAACACTATAAGAGATAATGATTACCTAAACATCAACGTATTTGGAAATTGTTAGCGTAAGTTTTCATAACATAAGGAACTGCTAACAACTCAGATTGTGATTACTACACGTTGCCCCGAAAATCAAGAAAAAAGTTGTGAATCAACATAACTCAAATATTGCGGTGTAGGTATATGAACACCTGAAAAATGTCGATGTATTTTGATACGTGGAAAGCGAAAATCAAAAATAAAACTATATAATATTGCTTAATATAACAAAGTCACTATCGACTTTGGTTAAACAGGAAGTCAATTTGGCAGTATTTTAATTCAAAAGTTTGGACTCAGTAGATTCTGATTACAAACTTTCAAATATAGTGGAAAATCAAAAACTTCTAATGGAACTGTTCTGTGAGACACTCTGTAATCTGTATGTACAACATATGAATTAAGAAATTGAACATGAATAAAACCACGGAAACACGCTTTTAACACGCTTTTAATCCAGTTCTTCCATTGTAGAGTCGTCAGATGCCGAACACCAAACAGGTTTAAAACCGAACTCGTCACGTGTGAACCACGTAAATAAAAATTAAAATTGGTAAATTACGTTGGCTTAAATTACCCAGTAATTAAAAATTCAAAATGGTAAATTACGCTGGTTTAAATTACCGGTTAATTAAAAATTCAAAATGTTAAATTAAACCGGCGTTAATACTGATCACTGTAGGTTATGTATGCTACTTATATTAATAAAAGTGCTTGTTAAATAAAACTCATTATTTTGTAGATAACTAGCAATCTGACTAAGGATGTTAAATTTCCGTAATTAATTTCTTTAGTAAATTACCACTGAAATTACAATTATTACTTTCAAATTTAAATTACCACGTAATTACAAATTGCCATTGGTAAATTATATTTTCTTAAATTACCGGGTAATTCAAAATGATAATTTACCGATGTCAGAAAGTTATGTAAAAAAAAATAGTACAGCCTTATAAGTCATTATATTGCAGATAACCACCAATCGCTGGTGCTTTTCCTGATTTAATAGTAGTAATGCATTATTAAAATGAAAGCCGGGACTACAATAAAATTACTTTCTATACCAGCAATTTATAAAATGGACGGTCTAACAGCATAATTATAGTATAAAACACTGTAATTTATTACCTACTCACAAAACGACAACGCAAACACAAACAACGCAAACATAAACAATGATCACATTTTATCCGGATCACCAGAACATTTCTTTAATCATGAATTTGATAGTAGGTCAATGGCTTCTGATTTAAAATGCGCATTATTGGCTCCGCTAAATTAAGTAATTAAAAATCCGGAAATTACCATTAATTACGGTAATTTATTTAGTAATTTACCCTGTGCTTTGCCTGTACCTCCCAGGCAAAGCACAAACAACAGTGCAATTGTCGACTGCTTAGAAGTGGTGGGGTGCATTCACGCAAGTACTGATGGAAGGTTTTTGAAATTAATTTTTAAATTCCGGTGAATTACCAACTGTAATTAAAATATTCGGTAAATTACTGGTAAACCAACAGTAATTTAAATTGACGATAAATTAACATCGGTAATTTAAGCCGTAAAGTACGGTAATTAAAAATCGGTAAATTACCATTAATTACGGTAATTAATTTGGTAATTTACGCGGTAAATTACGCTTTTACATCCCTGGTTTATAGCGCTACACTGAATACCCCGTGAGTAAATAGTGACGCAGACACGATATCGATGGGGACTATTTTCACGTTATTTGTAGTTCTCGAGCAAATAATTATTAATTTGTCTTGATAACAGTTTTTCTCTGCCTATTTTACGCCCATAACATCGACTACACTTGCAGATAAACTGGCCGGTTTGCATGAGATTCATAATTCATTGACTATTCACATGAAAGCATTTTTTCATAAAATATTAAACAACACCTTGTAATCTATTATCAAAGAAAAAGGTATGGTGTAACATTTGCATACCTCTCATCGTTTACTTATCGTAAGTTGATGGAAATAATTCAAAAGAAAATGTAGTTACAATTCTTCACCAACCTCAAGCAGTTTATATTCCAGTCCTCGATATTTTAATGTGCTAGTCTTAACTATCCTGCAAAGTATTATACGCACTGTTGTGATAATGGTTGAACAAACATCATTCCTGCCTAGTTTTGAAAGAGCGCAAATTTTCACTGGAACAACTGCTGAAGGGGACAAATATTACAATTACAAAATGTTCATCAAGGCAATCGTGTTAACGTACTATCTAGTTGGTTTAATTCTGTTTGCAGTCTCAATTTTGTTGGGTAAGTTTTAAATATGTTTACCGACCGCAATACATTACTAATGTACTGTATTCGGTTAATAAATTTTGCAAACCACAATTTGAAAAAAATGATCAATAAGCATAAGATGAAAATCAAAAGCTAATGACGACACTGGCCAACAACAAAAATATCGAACAAATGATAACTGATTGTGGCATACTTTCTTGTGTGTAAAATCTGAATCTGTTAGAAGTTGTGAATTATCTCTAGTTTTGAGTTATCTCAGTGACAAGCAAGTGGAAAAACTGGTCAGTTCATTACTGAAATCAACAAGCTTAAAACATTCTTGTTTGATTTACAAAATATAAATTTTATTCATCTTGGCAAAATAGACAGAGAAAAACTGTTATCAAGACAAATTAATAATTATTGGCTCGAGAATTGCCATTTACAAAATATAAATTTTATTCATCTTAATTAAGGTTGCCAGCTGGTAGCAACTACTAAATATAAATTTTAAAATTATGTAAAAAATCAATTAGTTCAATTAGTTTCAGATCATAGAATCTTTTGAAAAGGTGCCACTTGCAAAAGATAAATGTTTGAAGAGACCCTAATGATAAAGTTGTATGTGTTTTAAGTAAAAAATATAGCACAAGAACGTGAGATTCTTGTTAATATTTTCAAAACTAAGAAATAGTATAAATCTAATTTCTGATCAAATTTTTCAGCGCAACTTTGCCTCAACTCACTATACCTACAAAACAAACGATTAAAATAGAAAATCAAGTAAACGATTATGAAATGTTGCAAGAAAGTACTTTCTACGAGGACAATAGTGTCACGCCGAGGACGGCCAGCTACTTATCTGACTTTGATGATTCTTTGGGCATGTTGTAAGGAAGATCATCAGGATTATTATATAGTCACCATGTTTGAAAATTTTTGTAATTATTTATGCAGGTTTTAAAAGAAAAATACAGCTTACTATATAGGAGAACTAAAATAGTGGTTAAAGTTTCATACACCCCGTAAAGAAACCAACAACCCAATACTTGGTCGGGGTTTCAAATTCTCTATGATAACGGGTCACCTATTTTCATAATTTAGATTTTTGATTTATTCCAATATCAGATTTTTTCTTGTGGAAAACTCAGTTTCCAGTATAGGTACCTTTGGGATTTTAAATTCCAATTAAAGTGAAATGTGAAGTTAGAGCCATGGCTAGGAAAATAAAACACAGCATATGGCGTTTGTTCGGTTCTACCAATTCTGCACCAAGCACCCTGCTCTAACTTTACTCTAACCTGCTCGTGGCGTCTCACGTCCTAATCTTAGCAATGTATAGTGAACCCAATGAACAAGTTTTCTATTTCGTTCAAAATGTGTGTTATAATTTGTTTTGTGCAGAACCTCCACTCAATGCTTCAAAGTTCAAACAGTTTGGTTCAATTTGATTACTTTTATCATTAGGTACCCTAAAACGTGTTCCCAGTAAAGTAAAACTTGTGATTTAGTGGTTGCTGTTCCAGGAGATTCTAAAATATATAAGTTTGAGATTTTGAATACCCAGAGATTGTAAAATTTCGGGTTTTCCCGTAAGTTGAAAAATTTAAGTATGTGTTGTCTTAAAACATACAAATTATGTTAAGAATGTTATTTTCTTAACATTAGACAACCCTATCTCTGTCTGCATATTGAAATGATAGTTGCCAAATAATTGCCAAGAATGACCATAATAATTGCAATACAATAAGAAGTATAACGATATAAAAATTAACAAAAATGAGCAAACCTATAAGCAAACCTTACAGCACAAAACTCAGTGCTTCAATACAATGGCTTGAATGACATTTTTACGTAAAGCACTACTAACAACCGAGCTTGAATCGTCAACTAATTTCAAACTTAAATCTAACAATAACAAGTGTGATGTATCATTCAGGTATTAGATTTCCGTCATGGAAAGTATTTTCAAAATTTCAAAATTTTTTTAGTTACTTGTGCAACAGAAATAAATGTCAAATAAAAGGGGGCAACCCTAATACATAAGCTTAAGGTTAAATTTAATAATCATTTTTTTCTCTGTTGACGATGAAATAGTTGCAATTAAGTTCCCAAATTGCTATCACCGATTTTGTTTTGAATATTTCGCTTCAATGTTTACATGTTCGTTCACAAAGTGTGTGCGAGTTTGGCACTTGGCTTTGACTGACAGTCATTCTGGTGTCACTTGATGCACAGAACAAAACAATTTACGTATGCTGATTCTATCATTGATGCTGCAGTTTCATCACCTCCTCCAGTGACAGCTGCTCTACGCTTTTCTTTCGGTTGCACACTTTCTTCGATTGTAAACTCGGAAAAAAGAAGCAGTCAGATTCACCATAAATCAAAATCCTTTTTTCTACGGATAAATAATCCATATTTTCAAGTTGTTGATGATATGTCCAAATATGAGAGATGCTCTTGATAATTAAGGAAAAATGAAGGAAGAAGATTGCCAACAGATGGTCGCAGGAGTCTTCAATCACAGTCTTCAACAACATGATCTACAGTAAAGTATTTTGGAAAATATATGAAGTCATAATAAATACTGGACATATTGTTATATTGTCGCACAAGGCTTTGTTACATTTGTTACTTTAATTATAATTATAGTTTATATTATACTATGTACTAGTTGTCCAAAAGCTGTTATTTTTGTTATTTTATGTCACATAAAGATTGAAGTAAATTACCACTACATCCGTCGGCACATTTTAGGTTTCTAGGTCATTATTACACAGTAAATGTTGTCTCTTCTTCTCTTCTGCTTATACTATTAGTACTACAAATAAGAGCTAATAGTAAAATAATAGCGCTAAAACAAATTTAGACTCATATCAAGTCTAGATAGCGGCGTCGTCAAAAGAGAGTTAGCCGCAAATTTACTTTAAATTGGAGGCGATTCCTTGAAAAGTCCTTGAAGTCTGACGTACAGAAAAATAAATAATTAATCACTGAATGCATCAATGGGCTTAATTTTCTCTAAGATTAAAACCATGCGTTTGATGATAAGGTTTAATGGGGATGGGCTTTCGTGACTTGTACCAATAAGGCACTGACGCGCCTTTATAGGTAACGTATCCTCCCCATATTCGCACGTTCTATTCCACGCTATAAAATGCAGCGGATTCTCCTGTAGCACGTGTCCAGCAGACACTTTAAAAACCTATTAATGAGTTCACACGGTCCAGTGAGCATTGGTAATCGTGGCGTTTTCGTTTAATGATCTGACGCTGGAGGTTATTAATTAATGCTTGTCTGCAGGTGATATTCTTTGTGGGAAAGAGATACGCCCTCAATACTCAACTCACTACTGTGTTGGGGTTAATTTGATTTCAAACTGAACTCCTGAAACGTAAAATTTGGTAAGATTGTACAGCACAAAAAAACATCACTATGCGGAAGAGAGAAATATGAGATATATCATTTGTCATTTAAAATATTCTGCAATCAGTATAGAAAAACATTTTTCAGTTGCACTCTTTACTCTTTGTCCAGCTTTGATTATACTATAGCCTATTGACTGGACTATTTGTAAAATATAAAATTTTTTTAAGCGTTTTATGTATCTCAGACCAACATAAACATGCCTATTTCTCACAGGTGCCATAATGGCGGCCATGTAGGTACTATCGTGACAATAAAAATCTGATGTAGCCAGGCACATGACTTTATCATACTATACAGTGTGTCCACGAAAGTCCGCACCATATGGAAAACTTCTTTATTGTGTATTTCTCAGAAAATTTTATTCTTTATAAAAGTTGGCGGCTCGTATGAAACTAAAACTGCAACCGTCAAATATGTAAATTTCGCTGCCATATACCGAGCGATTCAGAATATATGGATTTGTGATAAGAGTAAAGTACCTTTATTTTCATTATTATCGATAAACTTTATCTAGAAATGTTGTTTAGAAGTAAAAATTATATTCAAATATGGAATTACAGCCACCTACCGTGAAAAAAATATTTTCAATTTTTTTCTTAATTCTTACTCTTGTGACAAATATTAGTAAATGCCAGTGTTACTAAAAGGTTCTTTTTAATCTATTTTTTAGAAATTTGAATACATTTTTTATGTTTTTTGTTATTTTGGTATGGTAACTAATGTTTATTTAGAACTAGCGCAAAATTACTCATTTTCTTGGTGCGAAGTTGATATATCACCCTGTAGATATTAATATAGCATAGAATAACTAATTCAGGAGCGTGACTTACCTTTTATTCAGTTAATATTAATGACTGTGGATAGGTTTATAATAGTAGTTATCCATCTACAGCGAGCGATTCTTAAGTGGTCGTACGGGCGGTACTACCACTTTATTTTCACTGATAATATTTTAATAAAAATAACTAAAACATCAAACATCTATTGTTTCTTGAATTAATTATGACTGACTTACCCGTTATTAAGTTAATAACTATTATGAATATGTTAATAATGCTAATTTATTATCTATGAACTTATTTTATTTCTACTACTAACAATTACAAAAATACATACATTATTACAAATTAGAAAAACACTTAACATTGAAAGAATATTGTTAAATATCTATTCATCATGTTTCTGTGTGGTGTCCGTCCCGTTCTATGCATAAACACATTCTTCTAGAAACATCTTTGGCCGCATTACTAACAAAATTCGGTGGAATGTTCTGGATACAATGTTCTATAGTTTCCTCTAAATGATTTATATCTCTAAATGGTCGGTGTTTGTATACTTTATTTTTTAAGTAACCCCACAAAAAGAAATCTAACGGGGTAAAGTCGGGGGATCTAGGTGGCCAGGATCTTGATTCCGAATTTCTGCCTATCCAGCGAAGGCCAAATTTATGATTTAAAAAGTTCTTGACAGAGTTTATATTGTGTATGGGCGCACCATGACGCTGGAGCCAAATTGACGCCCGTTGAATTAACGGAAAATTGTCCAAAAAAGGTGACAACTCTCTGTTCAGGAACTAAGGATATAATTCCCCATTTAAATTTCGACGAAAGAAAATGCCCAAATATTTGATTATTCAAAATACCACGCAGCACATTTGTCTTAAAATGGTACTGATCTCGGCATTCTATTGTAAAGTTCGGGTTTTCATGTGCCCACCACCGGCAATTTGGGAAGAAACAGTCCCATTTGACGTAAATGTTGCCTCGTCTGACCAACGAAAATTTTTAAAAAAAGATCTGTTTTCTTCCATTTTCCCCTCAAACCAGATGGCAAAGTTATACCTGATGTCGAAGTCTCTTAGTGTCTCTCTCTTAGTGTACTTATAAATTTTGGTTTATAAGGGTGATACTTTATGATTAATGATATGTACTTAATTAACATGATGGAGATCAGGTAAAATAATTAAAAAAAAAACAAAAGACTAGAGTTGTAGGTGTGATTTTAATTTTAATCAAATTGTAACAGCAAGAACATTCTCATTTGCCTATACAAGAATCTTAGGTGGTTATTGGTGCGTTTTGTGCTGCTGTACATAAGAAGATGCATTTTTGCATAAAATAAATAATTCAAGACACAATTCTTTGAAGTTTCAGTTATGTTTATTAAGATATTATCAGTGAAAATAAAATTTCATAAGTGGTAGTACCGCGCGTACCACTACTTGAGAACCGCTCGCTGTAGATGGATGACTACTATTATAAACCTATCCACAGTCATTAATATTAACTGAATAAAAGCTAAGTCACACTCCTGAATTAGTTATTGTATGATATATTAATATCTACAGGGTGAAATATCAACTTCGCACCAAGAAAATGAGTAATTTTGCGCTAGTTCTAAATAAACAGTAGTTATCATACCAAGATAACAAAAAATATAAGAAATGTACTCAAATTTCTAAAAAACATATTAAAAAGAACCTTTTAGTATTACTGGCATTTACTAATATTTGTCACAAGAGTACTAATTAAGAAAAAACTGAAAAAATTTCTTTTCAAGGGAGCTGGCTGTGACTTCATATTTGAACATAATTTTTACTTCTAAACAACATTTCCCAATCAAGTTTATCGATAATAATGAAAATAAAGGTACTTTACTCTTATCACAAATTCATATATTGTGAATCGCTCGGTATATGGCACCGAAATTTACATATTTGACGGTTGCAGTTTTAATTTCATACGAGCCGCCAACTTTTATAAAGAATAACATTTTCTGAGAAATTCACAATAAAATCTTTTTCCATATGGTGCGGACTTTCGTGGACACACTGTATATAAAATTAATAGTTTAGCTACATGAGATGCTATTTGATCGCGGTCGGCTATGTCTGCATCAAAATAAAACTATACAGGGCGTCTCACAGAACTGGTACATTAGAAGATTCTCATGTTCTACTATTTCTGGAAACTTGAAATTTTGGAATTAGAATTTATTCGATCTGAGCTCTTCAGCTAAAATATTCTCAAGTTCGTTCGGTCACCGGAAGTCGGTATCAACTTTGTTATTTTAAATGGAATGATATAATTTTAATTTTATTTTTGGTTTCATTTTTAATAAGGTTTCCCTATACCTAAATACCACCATTTTTGAGTTTTTTTGATTTTACTAATTTTTTTGGTGATTTTCGCGGTTACGTATAAAATTTAATATCTCGGTTATTATTGAAACTAGAAGTTTCATGATGGGTGGTCCAAAACTAGAAACATAACCAAATAAGACGATGTTTAGCTCATCATGATATCTTATACAGATTGTTCAAAATTTACAACACAATAATTGAATTTTCAAACGTAAAAAACTCATTTTTTTCTAATGGAACTATCTTTAACAATTTTTTTGAGATATTTTCAGTATAAAAGAATGCAAACTAAATACAAAACGAGTTATTCTTCATTTATACGAATGTAACAGCTGCAAAAGCTCCCAAAAATATCAGAAAATTTTGAAGAAAAAGATAGTAACTATTTGTTTTTTGTACTACTCTATATTTGATTTTGCGAATGGGACGTGTTCTAGTTACAAATATCTTCAATTATTTTTTCTCCAAAAGATAATATTGGTTCGCATTTTTCTAAATTCAAAAATTTTCAAAATATTACAACCGTTCTTAATTTACGTGGAAATATTTCAGATTTTACCTTCTTTTAACGTCCACCAGATGCCTATAGTATTTCGCAACAGACGCCGTCACTTTAGTTTGGTTTTCCTAAATAATCCTAGATTATCCGCATTCGTTATAATTTGTTTCCCAATCGAATATTGGCAAGTTCAGCCAAAACACCAGAAGATTTCGACAAAGACTTTTATGTATCTCTCCGCAATATAGACAGTAAGTGATAAGACTGTTTAACGAGATTTTTAGGTTAAGTTGGCACATTTTTGTATATTTATATTCTGATTGTGTTTTGCTTATAAATTTAGGACCGAAGAACGCTATGTTTAGCCGAAACGTCTCCCATATAAAATAAACAAACTATCAAAGCACGAATTAAGAGGTTTCTTTTCACCCTTTGACACTGAACAATTTCTTAATTACGGTAGTTTAAGTTTTATTTTGAATTAATTAGCAGCACCTTACAGGTACTCGTGTATGACACCTAAGTCTGATGACTATCTAGCTTTATGAATCTAACAAAAGTTTCTACTTAAGAAGGTATTAACGATATTAAGTGTTCCCCGTTGGTTCAACTTAAATTATTTACATTAGTTAAATTAGTTTGAATGCTGACGCTTTAAGTTTCACACAGTCCACGTTGCTGTGCTTAGTCACACTTAACACTGTGCTCTGCTTTTGTAACTTCTCTTTGCCAACTCACCAGGTTTAGTTCTTCTAAGTCTTCACACTTTGTTCTATTGACAATGAGCTTGATTGCCTCGACATTCGTATACTAACTATTCTTTTGTTTCTGAATCCAAACTGACATTTGTTTGTTTCTAAATCCAAACTAATGAGCGGGTATAATATTTATCTAAAATTTTCTTCAGACTGTTTACTAGTACTACGATCATCAAATAGTTTTGACAATATGGCTAATAAAGAAAGTGGCCTTTAGGAAGATGCTTCATTTGGTGGTTATCCTGGCTTGGGAATCATCACTATTTTGGCAATTTTCTAAACGGTTGGCACATTTTTCAGTCTAAATGCTGCATTCCATGGGTTAGTAACTATTGCTTTTTTAGGTACATATCTAAAATCTTACCGGTTATCAGATCAAAACTATTTTTTTTGTTTACTGCTTCTTTAGGAGTAACGTTGTGGGATATTCGATTTCAATGGATTATTGTACAATAGTAATAAGTTGTGTCATTTGGAGTGAAGGATTGTTCGAAGTACTTACTCTGCAAAACCTTTATGAAAGCAAAAATTTAATTTTTTATTAAATTCAACAGATACATATTTTAAAATTTGATAATATGCACATTATTGCATTATTGCATGCTTTATTTTGTTTTAAGCGCATTGCCAACATATGTGAATAAACGATAGCACAGAAATAGACGATCAGCAAGTTTTTCTTATATTCCACAAAAAAATCTAAATAATAAAAATCAATTAATAAAATCTATAAAAATCATTTCATTTCCAATTTTTATTGTAGACACATGTAGTATTTTTTTTAATTCAATGTTATAATGTTAATGAATATTGGTGGACGATAACATATACAAAAAAAAACGATGAATTATTAGCATAGATGAGACAAGGAGGTATTGATATTCGATGTTACCTTGAGGCTAATATAAAAACTCCGAATAAAAGACAAACTCGTAGATAAGAAAACTATAATGAGGGGGCTGAAGTACCTGTAGACTGAAATAAGCAGCACAAAAGTAGGAGCAAAATTGTTATTTATTACACGGTCTTCTGAAAGTCCGATATGGAACGTCCTGCCTGTAAATATTCACCTTCCTTTAATTCAATAGTCGATGCGCGGATATAAAAGTGCTACAGCAGGGATATTGGAGTTGAACGCTAGGCAAGCGGTAAATCACCGTGTCAACTGTAATACGTGCAATTACGTTTCAATGTGCCCGGCGACCTGGCCGATGTAAATCAAACGATGTCCGTGAAACCGGTATAAAATATAAATTCATCCGGCTCTAAACTAGCTCTAATATGCTATGTGAAATATGGATATATTATATGTGTGATCATTTCGGTTCAAGGACACATTATATTCCTGAGCAGATGATAAATCCTACGATAAATTAAAAGTTAAAAAATGTGTTTTTAAGAAATGTCAAAATAACTCTACGAAGTAGTTATTTATATACCAAGGGCATTAGAAGGATGTTTATGCCCCGATGGTGACAGTAAATACGCCCGAGGGTATAATACATCAAGTAATGCCCGAGGTACATACAAAATTTTATGTCCTACAATGGTTTTGTTCCTCCGTTTGAATCACAGTTTGAATAATATTAATAAATATTTTGACCTTATCAAGTGACGGCGTATCTACGGAGTTGAATAACCATACAAACAATTCGGAGTTGAGTGACAATACAGACAATTAATTGTCAAACTTATAACCTTAATCGCCAATAATTGACATTGATGAATGACAATACAGACAATTAATTGTCAAACTTAGAACCTTAATCGCCAATAATAGACATTGACGATTTAAAATTTACAATTTGAATGACAAATATTTGATGTATTTGACATATAACAATGGCAATCCTTTATGCCCTAGGGCGCATAAAGAATCTTTATCGCCCTAGGGCGCAAAAAGTAGCTGCTTTCGTCCCGGTAACTAAGATGTAAAATGTCACTTTATGATCATGTAGGACTTAAAATAACTAATAAGTTGTGATATTTACGTGTTGGAAACCCTGATGACAGTTGATGTATTTTGATCTACAGGCTCCAGAATAACAGCATTTTTTTAATGGAAAGCAGATAATATTCTGAGTGAAAAGTACAAATGGACTTATTTGCCTTTTTCAAATCTTCAAAAACGTACAGCAGTTTAAGGTATTAAAAAAGAAACATTGAGAACCTATAAGGAAAATACGTCAAACAATGCAAAAACGGAGGACACAAGCAATGCCCATTATAAATACTAAAAGAAGTAAATTCAGTATAATATTATTATATTGTAACCATATCACAAATAATTGAAATAAATTTAATAAAAAAATAAGAAGCTAATAAATTGATTAAAATTTGTTGCTGTTTTTTTATAAAGTCTTCCTTTAAAGGTTGAGTAGTTTAAAATAAAGTTTTGTTGATATTTTACTCTTCCGTAACGTTTACAAGAATTGAAAAGAGAAATGAGCGCAAGTATGAGACTTCTTACTCATAATGGCAAAATGACTATTTTCAAAGAAAAGTTTCATATAAACTTATTTGTTGTTTCATTTCTTTATAACTTTTTACTTTATCATACGCAGTATGTAAAGTATTGTAATCATGCCAAAAAAAAATTTTTAGATTTTAGCGGAAATATGTCTTTTTGGGTCCCCTGAACATTTTTGACCAAGGTACAAAAAAATGTCTGTGTGTGTGTGTGTGTATGTGTGTGTGTGTGTGTGTGTGTGTGTACCCGTTTTTTGTGGCGACGATTCCGGAGAAACTACTAAAGGTATCGGGACGAAAATTCATATATAGAAGTTTCATAAAAGCTTTCTGTTGAAGAGGGTCCAAAGGAACTGGAGGTTTAGTCTTCGCATTTCTGAAAGATTTTGCAAATAAGCCGCCATTTCTGGAATTTCGTCGAAATACTTAAATAATAAATTAAAGATGAGGAAATTCTGAATAATTTATCGCTATGACATTTTTTGGAACAATCAATAGTTTGGCTGGATGAGCAAATTCTATTTCTACGAGATCGGTCGTACTGCATAAAAACTAGTAGCCAGGATTTGTCAGATTTTTTGATTCTAATGACAGTAGGTAGTCTCGGTGTCAAACGCTAATGTTTTGACAATAACTTCTGTCAACATAAGCTGCGTTCGCATATTGCATTACACTTTTTACACCCAATAACACGTAAGTGTCATTTGGACGGTGTACCCGGTGTCAACGGAGTACAATATCCGAACGCAGCTTTAATCGAGATATCTGTCTAGTTCTACTAGTTTTATTTTAATGCAGACATAGCCGATCTCGATCAAATAGAATCTCATGCAGCTAAACTATTAATTTTATATATAGTATGATAAAGTCATGTGCCTGGCCACATCAGATTTTTTTTATTTGTCATTAATTGGAACTGTTTTGCCCTTATTAATTAACGAGTTTTTTGTGTCAAGTAGTTTTAAAAAGAAAATGATATGAACTATATTTGTACATTATAATCAGATAATGTTCTTTTTTTTTAATTTATTCGAGTTTGCAAGCGGATGTCCTCCTTAGAAATAAAAATAATTATTACCTTATATTAAGGATTGTCTAGAATCTAGATAGAACAAGAAGGCTAAGTATGAAACCACGTAATAGTTTTCCCGTCAAGTTAACGTATATTATCATCACTATGTTTTTCAAAATTCTTTTTAGCTCTAGTAATTTCGGAAATAGACGGTGAAGTGGGATTTTCAGACGTATTTTTGGGAAAATATATTATGTATATCTTTGATTTTTTTTAAAATGCCCTTTTTAAATGATACTCCTCATGACAAAGACATTATGTTTTTGGGGGTGTCAAACTGTTCGAAACTGATCTGAATTTTGAGGGAACTGTAGATTTTAGCAGACGTTATGAGAGACATTTTGAAGGGCTTGGTCTAATGAGGCGCAATGTGATGTACAATACACTTCCAAATCCTCCATAAATGTCTCCAGTATTGGAATTTTTACATTGCATTCCCTCTACAAAAACTGCATTCCACCTTTGTTGAGACCATTACAATTTCTAGTACTTACATCAGGTTCGTTAAATTGGTCAAAATAATTTTTTTGTAAAAAAATCATGGTAATATGTAAGTTTTAAACCCGGATTAGTATTCACCTCAAAAGTCTATCAGCCACGGTTCACCATTTGCAACAATGTACACCAAAACAGTTTTTCATTATCAAAATTTTTTTGTCCACTGTTATCAGTAGTATCCCAATGTCCAATGTTCAATGTTCATGTTCAATCTTTGATGGATGAACTATCATAATCTTTTATGGTTGTATACCATTAGAATACCTACAAAAAGCAGACGTTTTTCAGAACATTTGAACCACAATATCACGATGTCCTAAAAAAATACACAAAAAGAAATATATTGCCAGCGCTCCAGCATAAACCTCAAACCACAAAATACAAAACACTAATTCATTTTACAGCAAATTTTCCTCCCCCTAGCTGTCAAACCCGGGCAGATAATCTATCGTTTTTTTGGTCGATTATCTGGACCACCGTTGTCGGTGAAATCTATTGTCGGGCGGTAATTTAAAACGTTTACAGGCTAAATTAGGAATAATGAAACTGATTGCGCGTCGCGCGGCGGGGCAAGGGGAAGGAGCGACCGGCAGGCCGGGCGTCCGATTTCGGAGAGGGTTGCTGGCTGCTGCCACCCCAAATGACTGTGGGAACCTGTTGGGTTCAATGAAGATACTGACTTCCGTCCGATCGCATAATAGATAAGAGGATGTTGCGTCACCGCCAGACAACAACGTATCGGGTGAACGTATCTATAAACCTAACCTATACGCCACACAGCATCACCGTTGCTTGAAAAGCAAAGATTAACCTTTCCATTTTTGGAAGAAATGATGAATTAAGATTGCGAACTATAGGTCAAACATCAGCGTCAGAGAAATCGTCTCGTAATTTGTTTTTATTTTTGCAGAAAAATGATACCTATGCAATTTCGCTATAGGTGGGATAATTAGTGTTGTCACCCGTTTTCGTTTCGCGAAGATTGTTCTCGTGATCATGCAAGTGTCATTGCGTCCTCGGCGTGACACTCTTGTCCTAGTAGAGCGTTCTTGTAAAATGTTATAATCGTTTAATTAGTTAATAAATCGTTTGAGAAAGAAAAAATATTTTATACATAAGTTGTTTGACTCCCCATTTTCTATAACGTAGAATTATTGTCATTTATATAGAGTGTTGCATTTAGGTGTGACGGAAAGTACATATGTACATTTTTTTAAATGGAACGTCCTGTATATTTTAATGTATTAAGAATACTACTAAATTTGTTTATCCAACCGTGTATGTTGCTAAGTCACAGTGTTAATAGTTCGAGAGATATTCAACTATTTTTCCAAAATATGCCCGTTGCAAGATCTTTTTAAAAACTATGTAAAAACGACATTTTTGGCGATTTTGCCTTTAAACTATGTGAGACAATAGTCAAAGCCAGTAGGTAGGTGATAGTATCCAAAGATATTAGATACACTATACAGGGTGTTCCTTGAACTTATAAATTTTGATGTTTTTCAAAAGGCGATTTTTCGATTTTTTTAAATGGAACACCCTGCATAATATGTGTTGGCTGTAATTACCCTTTATTTCGCTCCAATTTCCATCTAGTATGTCATACACCAAATGTTACTATTTTATGTGATATTTGCAATTTAACGAAAATGTAATGCATTTGTAAATTTTAATATTGCTGTGAATAAGGTATTTGGTAGTTTGATGTAAAGTCTTCAAGTGGCGATAGAAGATGTAATTTAGAAACGATTTAACCAGCTTGATCCTTATACAAAGTATTGCCGTTATTAACATATTAACAATATTATATGAAATTTTGTAAGTATATTTTGCCGTCTATCGTATGGCAACCGAACACGCGACTTAAATTTAAAATTACTGCTAAAGTAAACCCTAAAGCCTCTACTTTTAGGTTAGCTATGTTGAAAATTTGTTGACTTCTGAGTGTTGAAAATCAGATTTTCTTTGCTGTGATTTATGTGCACACACACAAAAACCAAATATGCAACAGAAACAAACGGATAGGCATCTTTAGATTCAGATTTTCATTCATAGCAAATAAATCTATTAAAAACACTTCCAAATAACCTAATTTCCATTCACATTATCAATATTACTCATACTATCAGTCGTATTATCCCAATTTTGAATTGTCTCTCCAGGAAACAACCTATTTTAAACCAATTAACAATAGTAAGTAGATATTGTTGGTTGTTCTTTCTTTGTACTGAATACAAATCCGTTCTCAAACGTGGCTTATCAAGACAGGTTTTAGCGTTTCCGTTTGTTTTTGGTTATGAGTGCACATACTATTACAATTAAACGTCTGCTCTCAATTTTCACACAAGCTAGAACTATTTTTCATGATAGTCCTCCTAAAATTACAGTTTCTGGTTTACTTCGGACCTCAACTGAAGTTACTAGGTCTTCAGGTTTGCTCGTTGTACGTTTGTAAAAATTGCAACAATATAACCGTAATACTTTTTATATGAATAAATCTAGTTAAATAGGTTCTAAATAACTTCTTCTATATAACCCTTAAAATATTTTACATCATGCTACCTAGCACACTGTATACAGAGCAATATTAAGGAACTAAATAGCATACTACCCTTTAAATTGCAAATATCACAAAAACTAGTAAAAATAGATTTACGATATAGTGAATATAAATTACACAGAACTTCAGAGACATTTCAATTAGCAAATAATATACAGGGTGTTTCATTTAAAAATCTCAAGAAAAAGCCATTTAAAAATGCTACGATCAGCCTGTATAGCGCGTCTAATTTTTCATGACATCAGCATCTAGCTATGGGTATAGTTATTATGTGACAAAATTTTTCGACAATATCTGCAAAAATGTAGTATTAACGTAGCTTTTAAGAAAGGCCTGCAATTGCCAATTTTTTGCCAAACAAAAATTATAAAATATAAAAAATATAAAATTATATCTCAGAAACTATTTACTTTGCACAGGTACAACTTACACAGTTGGAAAGACAACTTCCTTAGTATTCATAATATGGTATGATATACAGGGCGTTCCATTTAAAAAATGTACTGACTTTCCGTCACGCCTAAATGCAACACCCTGTATAAATGAAAATAATTTTACGTTATAGAAACTAATAAGTCAAACAACTCTTGTATAATAAATTTTTTTCTTTCTCAAACGATTTGATGACTATAAACCGTCGGGATACTAATAACTCACCCTGTATGTGTACGGAATAGGGGAAAGTTGCGCCACTAATTTAATCAGAAATCAAAATGAAATCTTAGTTTTGAAGATATTACCAAGAACCTCATGTTTTTGTGCTACTTTTTCACTCAAAATCGGGCATCAATGTATCGGTGTTTAGCTGTAGTTTCTACTCGCTTTTTTATACTATGTTATATGATATTATGATGATACTTTTTGGTTGAAGAAAACTTTGGCATTGGCTTACAATTGTTTGAATCGGGTTTGAATCATTGTGGTTTGCAAATTTATTAAAAAGAATAACCTATTAAAAATATATATTTGTTGTTAAATACAAATTTAATTATTTTTAATTAAGTTTGACAGTTGGTGGCAATTACTTAGTTGTTTTAAATTGTAACGTAAACATTTTAATTACAACATTACAACATGACAATGAAAAAGATAGCGATAGAGAAAAAACTAACGAACCTCTTCAGTCAAGTTTTTCAGTTTTGCTTGTCTGGATGTTTCTTAATTTAAAAGTAATATTTTTACGTGAAAAACTAAAAAACAACCGAGATCGGAGAATTTCTGTCATCATTTTGCTACAAATATAAATCCCAACATCAAATCCAAACAAGCGTGATGTATCATTATAATAAGAAACACAAGATTATATGCAATAAAATGTACATGTAAATGTACATGGATGATGATGGTACGAGAACAGTAAGGCAGAGCTTGGGCCTCATTATTGTTTACTTCATGTGGTTTTCTTCAGTTTTCCTTCACCGAACAAATGTTAGCCTGCTACTTCTTAAAATTTCAGTTAACGCTGCAGCATGGACCCGTCAAGAGAGTTTTGACCAGATTCTCCACATTACTTTTCAAAATGTATTTTAGTTTAATATAAGTGCTGTACCTATCAGTAAATCAATCAACAAATAACTTTATTTCCATTGGTTCAATACAGTTTAGTATCATCAGCATAAGTCTGAGGTGGGCAAGTAATTGACATTAAATTGCTGATGAACAAATGGTAAGTTTACTGGTTCAAAATGTTTCTTTCCGTGAGCGGAGTTTTCCATGAGTGAAGGTTTGGTGGGAGACTTACACCATTATGGTATAGAAACATAGTAAATTGTTTAAAAATATCAACATTATCCGGTTTATTTTATGAGAAATAGCGTTTTATTCTGCAGTCGTTAAGTGCTTTCACTAAATACATCAGATAAGTCTATTAGTCATCCTATTACCTATCTGTTGGTTAAGCTATCCATCCCTTAACAGGCGTTGAACAACGGTCCTAAAAATAATATCCATCAAGAAGTTCTACTTTAAAATTTATGTAATTATCGATCTTATCCTCGTATTATCTTTTTTTTTCTTAATTCCACTTGTACCCATTTTCTTCAAGTAAATTGGTAAGGCAACCCATAAAGTACAGCGTTCGATATATTGGTAACAGTAATTGTTATCCTATACGAGTGCCTTCCCTGGCCACTGTAATCCAGATTCTATCAGCATACGCGCGTTACTGAGTTTTATAACACGTCATATATCAGATGATGCAAGTAGCAATTATGATTTTAGCAGTGTACCTCAGATAATTATTCTGCGCTACCGCTATGTAATAAATATATTAGTCTGGAGATAGCGGTAGTTATTAAGTGGCTTATGGAAGTTATTGTTAAAAAAATGAATCAAGATTCAACTTGTCTTCATCTTTCTCTCACCGTTCTTTCCCACAAATATTCTTCAACCTCGTCCATCCACCACCGCCTTGGTCTGGCTCTCGTCCTGTCGTCCTGTGGTTTCATATCATGCTCTCGCTTTCTTTGTAACTTTATGGATATTAATATGCACCAATTGTATGTCACCTCTATACATGTAGGTAGTACCTCTTTAAGCGTTTGTTTTCTGTTTCTACAAACAGCGACCTCCAACACTCTTCTGCTGAGCATGCGTCTTAAGGCATTATGTACAAGTAATAAACTCTATTCTCTCTTTAAAATCATCCGTATGTTGAAATTAGCTTGTTTATCAAGATTATCGAAACCTTTGCTCAGACCATGGCTCAGACATACGAATTTATAATCAAAGGTGGGAGGAGTATAGGTACGCAGAGAAGAAGTTCGGGAGACCAACCTGGAAAGTGAAGGATGGAAGCCTTTACCCGCAGTAGGATGTATGGCATAATGGGTCCTATTGATTAGATGTTGCATTACTTGTTTGTCTCTTTATGCCCGTCTTGAGTGTGGATACTTAACAATGGATACCGGTTATTCATGCCTACCACCAATCGTCAAATGTCTTGTCTTCATTCATTTATTCGCAAGCAGGTTTATTCTTCTACACTGAAATGACAAGAATGACAAGCATTTGCAAAGTTAAATATTTGACCACCTTTATGCCATATTGTTTTAATTTGTGTAATGGTATAGGTACATATATAGAAACCTCCCGATAGTAAAACACTCTGTCGAAGTTCTTTGTTAACCAGAAAATGATATGTCCCCCTTCTATTGTTTTCTATGGGTTTATGTGTTAATAAAGTGTACACTGCGCTTACAATTAGTGTGATGCCCATATAGTCTGGCGGCATACTGACTGGTCTGCTTTCATGTGTTGTTCTATAATCATTTCTTTTGACAGTTCCTTGGCATTTCTTCACCAACCCAGGCTTTATTTGTTGAAAATTGAATTTTGGAAAATTGTCCGTCGACTTTCCGATCTCTTTTCCTTTGTTATACAGTTTTGTTGATGGATCAATTTCCCCTTCTCATGCATTAGTTCTTCAATATATAGGAGTTAATAATGGATATACACAAATATTAGTATTTTTAACAATAAGTTTTATCTTAGGCAGTCTTAGATAAAAGTCTTTTGCGGAGATTAGCAGTCAATTTAAATTTGAATTCTTAAAACTATGTACCTACTTGATTGTCATAGGCTATCCACTGGTTTTAAAATAGAAGTACTTCCATCAACGTGATCTGATTTTTACATATTTAAATGAACACAAATTTAGTTTGTCTTCAAGTGACTATATTCTGGTTGTCTACGCCAGCAAGTGGAAGATTTCAGTCATGCCTCCTTCAGTTTCTGTTGATGGGCATTACGGTTCAGTATGGTTTAGTCAGCTGGGTCTCGTGACGGCAGCCGTCTTCTTCTAGATCGTTTTTTTTTTGTTTAGCATTTTCTCTAATCTGCATAGGTTAATTATTTCCGATACCTTTGCGGGTAATTTATTTGGCGTTGTACCAGGATTTCTGGAGGATGTTCTCGGTTTGTATTTCTCTTGTTTTACTCTGAACATCATGCTGTATAATGTTGGCAAGTTGTATTGTAAAGCTTTCCCAGTCTGTAGTTTTCTTTGCAAAGGTTTGGGTTATGTTCCTTCTTGATTATTCTTGTGCTTAGGGTCACTATTGGTCTGTGTCTTGGTAAAAGTTCTCGTTAATGCCATTTACCTTTGGTGAAACTTCTTGTTCTGAAGAAGTAAGAAGTCCAAAACACTTCCTTTTGACAGTTTTAACTTGGTGACTATGTCAGTAGGTGCCTTTTGTAGTTATCAATATACTGAACAGTGAACATAAATATTGAACGAGAAAAGTTTCTGGTTTTTAGATCATATTTTTCGACTCCCTTTTAGCATATTCTCTGATTTTTAAAACATATTTTTTATATTTCCCCCAGGATGTTCTAAATATAATTTCAAATTAAAACACAATTTCAAATTCACTACTTCCTCATAAAAGGCAACTTTCAAGTATACATTATTATATATGATTTTGCAAGCATTCAGAGAAACTAACAATAAAGATATTTTCAGAACCGTTTACCACCCGTATAATATACGGGTTATCACGACTATAAATTTAAAAGAGTTGCCATCGGTATACTGATAACTGTAAAAGTCCCCTGAATATGTATACGCAATGACGCATCTACCTATAAAACGTACAACATTGAGAACGATCGATACATTAATGGGCTATTTTAAAACAACCAGTTTTATGCAACACTTTGCAGTTAAATAGACAAAAAAGACAAATACTAGCGAGCGGTTCTAGGCAGCTGCCTTCAACTGTTCTAGCGCCAACAGCTTGCGAGATGATTAACGAGCCAAAGGAGACATCCAGCCGAGTTAATTCGATGATTACGTGAACATTTTCTTGGTAATTGCTAATTAGATGCTCGTAATCGCATATTACATCCGAATCCGTTTGGTTTTCCGTTTAGGAATTGTTTTTTGATTGTTTGGAATACATATCAAGTCTCATCCGATTTGGATTTGGATACTGCCTATCTAGTTGGCAACAACTTATCTACCTATTTTTTCGAATACGTAAGCACTTATTACAACTGTTTATAGGCGTGGTAAAAATATTCTTAAGCATGTAATAGTCGAAAGTCAAGTGTGATCAAGCAATGAAAAACATCCACTAGATAATTGAGAGATAATGAAAGCTTACATTGCAACAGTTTCTGACAGCTACAGCCAACTTCATACTTTGTATGTACATATGACACTTAGCATCTACATGTAGCTATTTGTGTTTTCATACTCTGTTTTACCACAACTACCAACTGTTGAAGTTAAAACTATTCTAGATTGGAAGATAACAACAGCAATTTTCGAAATTTTTGTAAAATTAATGTCGCAGAGTAGAAAAAATAGTATACACTCGTTTTATAAGACGTACCTATTGGCGCACTCGTTCCATTTGGGCACTCCTCGCAACGCCCGTCTAATTTCAATTATATAATTTCTTTAAATTTAAAACTTTCTTACCTTTCTATTTTAAAAATTTTCTTGCCAAAATAAAAAATTCTTTTTATTTTAAATTATAAGAAATTAAACTAAATAATATATATACTTAGAAAATAAACTGCTTCCGGGTTATGCCGTGTGTCAAGATTTGTAAATGCTGACGATTCGCGAACCATGTTGCTCGCTTCTTCAGAGCTAACTGTATACTGGACATACAGTCTACCGTAAGAAGACACATACCAATCGGTACTTGAACGCCAAATTACACCACCATCCCCAACAGAAGAGAAGTGTTATTAACACTGTTCAAGAGATCCGAGAAATACCTGGAGTGGGTCCTACGTCAGAATGGATACACCTAGTCTTACCTACGGGGTGTCACACAAAGAAAACAGCAGGTCTCAGACGAGCTGCAAGAGTCAAAGGTGTTCGCTTGCTTACCATACGTAAGTGGGGTATCAGAAAGAAGAGGAAGATTACTGAAGAAATCGGGTATCACGGTAAGGTACAGAGCACCAGCTAATGTAAAATATCTTTTGCCTAATCCAAAGGATATCACACCACTCCTGAAGAACGAAAGGGTATACAAGATAACATGTGAGTATGGACAGACAGGACGAAGCATCGAATGCACACCCGGCTAGCAAGAATCAACAGTCCGCTGTTGCTCAAAGCTGCCACGAGTCCGAACACAAAATGGATTTCAATGACGTGAAGATGTTGGCAAGGGTGGGTAATTATCATCGAAGGCTTATTAGAAAAGCCATCGAAATTTACAAACATCCTGACAACATCAACCGCGAGGACGGCACTGACATTACTAGGGTATGGAAATCGATCCTAACGCGGTCAGGTGGAAAAACAGAGTGGCAGCTTCAGATGTGCGCAGTGAGGTGTAAATTTAGGTATATAAGGGAGATTTATTTTGTAGGTCTACAGTATTCAGTTAGCTCTGCAGAAGCGAGCAACATGGTTCGCGAAACATCAGTATTTACAAATCTTGACACACGGAATAACCCGGAAGTACTTTTTTCTAAATGATTCTGGCCGTGAAAGCCTACGTCCTTACTATAACATAGTTTCTTTTATTTATTTTTAGTGTACTCTTAATTTTTACCTACTTTTTAAAATTAGCATTAAAAGTGAATTTTGAGAACATTGAAAGGGAAAACTCTTGAAAAAGGATTGGCAACACTGTTGCGTCCCCGCTGCAAAGTCCAGGCCGTATAGCCGACTTGCGCTTGGAATTCGGGCGAAAATGTTTTGATAAAGTGGTTGTTATAGATTATTGCTTATTGACTATTATACTAAAATAATTATATACAATGAAAGTATTTTCGTTTCGTTGTCATTTTTTGGGGTTGCGCAAATCTGCAAACCACTGTACGAGCCGACAGTGGGTTAGATGCCGAATTATAAAGCGTACATATTTTGAATCGTTTAAAACTTTTGTGAATGAACGAAAATGCAGAATTTATCAGGAAATCTAAAGCAATTTAACAATGCCAATTCCGTTTCAAAATTTGAGTTCTCAAAACCAACGATATTAGTCACACAATATTTAACAAAATTATCAAATACAGTTTGGAAGTTAAAACTATCGATAAAGAGCATACTAATGCAGAGCATGGTCCTATTGACGAATGAGAAAGAAAAAGCAGTTACATCTAACCCTAATCTAAACCCTAACCACAATGTTTGCTATTCTCAACTTTCTAAAATGCATCCATATTGTCTTTTTATAAATTAGTCTTTTTATGAAAGAAGTTACATTGGCGTCCCTCTTGATAATATGAAATTAGCGCCATTTTGTCAGCTGGTTTTTTTTAATAACCGCGTACTTTTCAGTTACAATTTGCATTTTTTGTCTTCAACACGTTTGTATGATAGATATTATTAAAATTTAAATTTTGCTCTCTGCGATATTTCGTGGGGCATAGGATCACAACAGTGGCTAGTGTATGTCCAATGTGTTGATTTGAGCTCAATGTATTATATGTACCTATACTTACTCTATTTTCACATTAGTAAGTTATTTTAACAATATTTCTGACATTTAACTAAAGTTATAAGATAAGCAAATGTAGAAAACGAGTTCAAATAAAAAAAAATGCTCAAAAATAATATTTCTTTTTGACGACTGTTATTAGTAGCTCTTTTAGAGTCTTAAACATTTCTCGTCTCAATATTGACTTTTTTCCAAACATAGTAATATATTTTACAAATATCGATTGTTATTTCGATTGGTTGTCAAGTGTCATTTTTTTTTCCTCTTTAAATCTTCCACAGTGAATAAGTAAAGAAGAATTTATCTTGTTGCAATAACGATTAGAATCTTGCTTTTCAAAATTAACAACATAACTTATCTACAAGTGCTTTTAACCAGATGTGTGGTAATTACAATGCCATCACTATAAAGCAGTCCTGACTTGAAACGATCCATTGCTGCGATCAATTGTCAATGCACCGTCTAAGCTACCAACAAGTCCTCTGACAATCAATCACACCCGGTTTGTACAACATTCCATTTATTATGTTTCATTGTTTTCTAATTTCAAACTGTTTTATTTTTACTGGACTCACGAAGTTAAAGTGAGGTATTAATTAGCTACAATAACTTTATAAAGCTTAGATAACTACATAATATTAATCGTCTTAAGGGCCGATCTTACAAACCACGTTATACCATGGTATAACTAAATATTGGCATAAATACCTGTATAAGTTGTTATTACTATGACAACACAAATATTTTAGCCAATGGCAGGCGGCATAGCACTATTTATACTGGGAATAACTATTCTACTACTTATACGTACACTTGTAAGATCGACCCTAAGTCAAATATAAACACACACAGCAGTATGTATACATAATATGGAATATGTAAGCTTGACTCGGGTTGTCAGTGTTGGCGAAACACCTGGCTTCCAATGTACGGTATGGGAGGGTATGACAACCGCTATCTGGTGGATAGCTGGAGGACACGTGACCCCTACATGGGGCACGTGGCCACCCCTAATGGACTATTCAGTGGCGAGAGTCACTTTTTTCACTGGGTGACTTCACATAACCACCGGTGGTTAAAATACGCTTCTGGTTTTATAATCATATAGAATTTAGATGATATCCGTTTACAGAAAATAGCTCATCAAGTTAGACAGTATAGAATAATAACTTCAATACTAAAAGCACTCCTGGAGAATTCCATTTGCTGGCCACGTTGTTGTCTGCTCTAACAAAATTGCTAGATTATGAACAAAAGCTAAACAACACCAAAAAATGATTTTCCCGATTAAAGGTGCTAAAATACATACAAAAAAATAAACACATGCCTATTTTTTTGGTGGCGTATGCTCAAGATCAATGGTGGCAAATGAAGAATTATTGCAGTTCATTTGAATAAACCTCCCTATTTTTTCTTTTTATCTGTTTTTTTTTTCTGTGTTGAATGTCAATATTGACTGGTCAGAGGTACAAATAAGGTTGAGGTCATCACACAATAGTCTATTGAACGTATGGCGAGGGGCGTTTACTAAGGATTTACATAATTCCCAATAAACCAAACTCGCAAGGGTGATTCTTATCTGTTTCCGAAGCTCACCGCGTGACCATTGCTATTCATGGCCAATTAGATGTTTGTTGTAGTACTTTTACCGAACATTGTTGACAATGTTACCCATATATATATTCCTAGTTTTTTGCAATATTTGCCGGTTTCTTTTGAATTAGTGAGTGAGTGTTGAGTGAGTACATTATTCGCTTTTTTTAAGACTTTGTAGTTTGTAATACCTTGTTTAATACATAATCTATATTGTACATAAGATATCGGAAATATTTAAAACATGTTTTGTACAGGTTAAGAGGTTTAGAGACTACCGTAAACATATTTTTCTTTAATTCTCATGTTACTTATCTTATTACGTTGTCATACGTAGAGTATGACAAAGTATTGTAATCGAGCCGTAAAAAATTTGGCGATTTTAGCGAAAAAATGTCCTATTGGGTCCCCTGAACATTTTTGACTAAGGTACAGAAAAATTTTTGTGTATATGTATGTATATGTGTGTGTGTATACCCGTTTTTGTCGCGACGATTCCGGAGAAACTACTAAAGGTATTCGGACGAAATTTCATATTTAGAAGTTTTATGGCCAAGCTTAGGGCTGAAAAGGTTTTTGTTCAAAAGGGTTCAAAGGAACTGATTGTTCACTCTAAGAATCTTTCAAGGATTTTGCAAATGAGCCGCCATTTCTGTAATTTCGTCAAAATAGTTAAATAATAAATTAAAGTAGAGGAAATTTTGTATAATTTATGTCTATGACATTTTTTGGTAAAATTAATAGTTATCTACATGAGCAAATTCTATTTGTTCGAGATCGGTTGTGTCTGCACTAATATAAAACTAGTTAGCCAGGATTTGACAGATATTTTCAGTCTAATGACAGTAGGTCGTGTGAAACGCTGATGTTTTGACAATACCTACTGTCAATAGTATCATAATATCTGTCAAATTCTGGATAATTAGTTTTATTTTAATGCAGATACGACAGATCTCGATCAAATAGAATAACTCGGTTCTGTTTATTCAAAAGAATTTGTGTTGTTTCGGTTAGGAAAAGCTGAATATTAACGGTAATCGGTAAGTAATCTATATTATAATAAGTATATTAAGCGACTTTACAGTAAACGTATTTCTAGTTTATTAATCCCAAGCCTATTATTCCCTCAACATGGGTGACGAACAAAAAGAATTAAATCGGTCAAATAAATGTAGTGAATGCGGTACAAATTTTAGCAGTAGGAGCAATTTAAGAAGACACGTAAAAAATTCCATGAACGTAAACTAAAACGTGTTGGCTCCGCGAATTTATAAAGACTGTGCCGAATTTGGGTTTTCTTGTAACAATAGCGACAAAAACTTTAATGATGAACGTAAACTGCGTTACCACATCATAAAGGCACACAACGGAGAAAGATCGAGAATTACCCAAACTTCAAAAAAATGTCCGATATGCATTTATAAATATCATTCTAAGAAACCAATCATAACCAGCGGCGCGTTATGCCATCATGGGGCCCTGGATAATTTTGAATTTGGGGGCCCCCATATACCGTGTTGAATTAAGAATTACTTTTTTTACAAAAATAAAAATGTACTAAGACTAAAAAAATCATAAATGATAAGGTATTTGACTTTTTTGCGACAACATTTAATATAAGTACCTACATCGTTATTTAAAGCAACAAATGAATGTTCTTAAGAAATACAAAATAACAAATAAATAGCTTAATAATTTTAAAATCAAAATTCGTAACAAATAAAATATATTATCTTAATTCATAAATCGATATTCTTAACAAATAGAAATAAATAATTTTTCACATTAGGGAATCTAGTTGTATTCCTGCTTGAACAGCTTTTTTAATATTTGCATATTGTAAACCTGCGATAGTTCATCCTTAAGTACGCCATCGCCACTATCTATGTCCTCAGGATATTTACCTACTTATTAAATTTGTAATGCAGTTTTCATAGTCTTTTGGAGCTGTTTCTTTTAATAAACTGTATTTTCCTCTTTCTTTTGCTATCATTGTTGGTTTCATAAACTTTATTGTTATTTAACGCATTAGATTCCAATTCCATATCATCAAAAAGTTAACAAGAAGAAACGTCAATATCTGGTCCTTGTGTTCTGGTCCTTAAAGTGTAGAAGAAACAAACCAAATGAGAATTTTTGGAAATGACTTGTGCTACAAACTTAAATGACTTTTGAATATACAGGGTTATGCATTTCTATCATGTCAATACCTCGACCTATGAGAAGTTTACAAGAAAAAAAATAAATGTTTTTGAAAATGATTTAAGCTATAAAATACAAAATACTTTTGAATATCTAGTATTATTCATTTCTAAGCATTTCAAATTTGTAGCTTAAGCAATTTCCTAAAACTTTTATTGGAATCTTTTCCTTGTCAACATTTTAGAAAGAAAAATATTGACTAGTTACATTACTTCTTATACAAACTGTGTAATGATAAAGATTTTTTTAACGTCAGCATATTGAAGATCGAATTTTTATTTTACAGACTTTTTTGGAGAATTCATTTTTACACAATAGGTTTCCATAACAAAAGAAAAAGGGTCGATTGAAAATCATCAATGTATTCATACAGTATTTTCTCTTCTTCAACTTTGTCAAGGGTTTCTCAAAATTAGATGTTTCTTTTATGGAAAAAAATGAGTTTAACTGCTAAAACTGCCTCTAGGACTATGCCAAAGTTCAAGTTCGATATTCGCACTACGTTAATTTATTATTTTTTTTATACATTAATTTATAGTTTATACAAGATTCCAGTCTTTTGAATAAACAGAACCGAGATATTACTGGCTAGGTCCACAACGCGCGCGCGCCAATAGTGTATGGTGGGTGGCATAGCTGCAGCCATTCATCGGCAAGATCGTTTGTTGCACCTGCTGGCTAGACGCCAGTATATATAGTTTAATTTTATAAATGGTATAATAAAGTCATGTGCCTGTCCACATCAGTTTTTTTGCAAAAGCAGTTATTATTGCATTAATAGTACCGTTGGGTTTGAACTGAAAACCAGTACATTACCGAAATGAAGAGCGGGCAATAGAATGAAAATAATTCAAAAATATATGTACGCTGGGCAATTTGATATAAATACAGCTTTTCAGTTATTTGTATGTAATTTAAAAAAAAAACAAAAACTTCTTTAGCGTTAAACCAAGTACTGTATCGTATCTAGAATTAACAGTCTCGCCCTGTATATTCTAGATTTATTCTTTGACCACCTCAAAAACAACCGCCTAATGCTTAGATTGTTTGTACAATTTTTACTGCTACCAACTATTTTAGGTCCGTATAGAAGAAATAGCAATTTTAGTACCTTAAAGCCAATATCGCTGTCATCAGAATACATATCTGACTTTGAAATCATGAAAACTATCTGACATATGTTACAAATAAAAGTAGGATATAAAAAAATATCCGCGTGTATCTGCGTAATAAACAAAAGTGGGCCCAAGATGTTCCCGTGTGGGGCACTCCAATCCACAGCTCGCTGTAAGGTACAAATTTTCTTTTCTGACAAAAGCACTTGGGTATTATATTTTTAACTTTTTGAAGCAATCTAAAAAAATGTTTTTCACTACAGTGGTAATGTCAAAAAGCAGACCAATGAAGCCACTGCATAAATCTCCTCAAATTCATCCTTAAACTGAACATATTCCATTACTTTTACCACTGGCGTTTATACATGGACCATTATCGATAAATAATAATATCAGACTACCCACCAATATAAATATTTATAGGACGAAATAGTTTTCCAACTATTACAGCAACAGCATGAATAATGGAGATGGGCCGGTTTCGCCGTTTAGCCGAGCATGCGAGGAGGAAGACCTGGCTGGAATTTTCGCTTTGAGACCAGCGTTGGAACCGCCAGCCGCGCTGGCCGCCGCCCAGTAATTGAACAGGCGGGGGAATTTACTGTCTCATAAAGCAAATTAGCTACATGCGGAGGGTGAGTCCAACGGAGTAGTCCCCTTAACTATCCACGAAGGTCAAATTAATTTCAAGTCTTCCAGACTTATCAATAGATGGATTTATTTCATAATTTAAGGCCGAGCCCGGCAGGCCCTTCGTGTGACTGATTGTTATTGATTTGATGTTTGGAAACGAAGTCTAATGGAGTTCGTTTTGCTTTTGCTTTGACGGTTCATGATGTTCAATTTAGATGTGAGATTTAGATGGTTTAAATGGTATTTGCAGGGCAGATGCAAGATGGGAATGGACGATTAAGCATGAAATGGTTTTGATTGTATGGGGATTTGAGGGAACAAGTAAAATGTTACAATTGTGTTTTTAAAACGATGTTTTATAGAAAGGATTGTGAACAATTTTAGAGGAGTTACAAATGATAACACATGAAGAAGAAATTAGAAGAGAAGTCAATAAAACTGCAACACAGCTAGAGTTTCCAACCGTTGGTTTTCCGATTGCCCGGCTGATAGTGGAAACCGGACGGCAAATGTCCGGTTTTCAGATACCTAGTTGAAATTTCTATAATTATAAAAAAAACTAGTAAGAAAATTATCTTCAGCCGGGCCGAAGTTAAAAAACCCCCACCGTCAAATATTTTTGGTGTGGAATTTCAATAAAATGGAGTTAACCGATTTTGCCCAGTGACGAACATTTCCTTACTTTTTAAGAGATAAGCCTGTATACCAAATTTCAGATCAATAACTTACTAAAGTTATCATGTACACGTACAGACGGCCAGATGGACAGACGGACAGACAGATGGACATAGCTAAATCGATTCAGTTTTCAATGAGGGTGGTACAAATGTTGTGACAAAGTCAATATACCCTACCACAGTAAATGTGGGGGTATTATAATGTAAGTGGTGGCAATCTTTTCTAATGTACACACATAAAAATAAGGAGTTGGATTTAACATAGAGTTAAAGCCGCTATACATATACAGTGTGTCTCACGGGACGTTGGATTGTATGGGTACTTTTGTTATTATTAGAGATAGAAAGTCGGTTAAATGGACAAAGTAGTGCATACTTAATTGCTCTTTCATAATCGGTTCAGAAAACAGTTGAATTCCAAACGGTTCCCAAGCTATTTTGAAAAAACAAAAAATGTCATTTTTTATTTATGGTCAGAAATTAACTTTGATCCAATCAAAAAAGCGTTTTGACATTATAAAGGCACTTTTTTGTCTACAGTTCAAAATTTATAAAGGCACTTTTTTGTCAGTTCAAAATTTTTTCGCCAATGAATTCGTCAGAAACAAACGAAACTTTTGTTTTTCTTATGGACAAATATATGGCGCGGTATAGTGGCCAACCGATTAATCGGACCAATTTTTTATAATAAAAATTTAACTTTTGGAGAGATTTTGGCAATATTGCTCTCTGAGGACGTGGAAGAAAGAATGGACGATATACCGTTGGCCTTACGCTAAGGTATGTGGTTCCAACAAGACGGAGCACCTGCACATAATGCCCGAATTGTGAGGAACTATTTAGATATAAGACATAAACGGAGAGTAATTGCCACCTATTTAGAAATATTGTGACCACCAAGATTGCCGGATCATACCCCTTGTGACTTTTATCTATGGAGTGACTTAAAAAATAAGATGTATGTGTTTATAATTTTGGAAACGTTGGGGAGTTACGTGACACCGTCATCGCTGATTTCAATTCGATTGACAGAAGAACCCTCGGTAAAGTCACCGTATTACGGAATGCTGTGAAAAATGCCTTCACGAAAATGGCGAGATTTTGGAAAACATTATTTAGTTTGTTAAAATGTTGTTACTTTTTATGTTGTGTAGTTAGTATAAATAAATACATTCCAAAATTTTACTATAACTTGACTATGGGCACATAAATACTGTATCAGTCAAATGTGCTTTTCATGGCACCATGTGATTTTCAGATATTAAAAAAAATTTAAATTTTGTCAACTTATTGTATTCTAAATATGGCATGTGGCATACCAAATTACTCAGAAAAAAATTGTGAATCCAAGCATGTATAAAACCAATATGGCGTCCATAAGAAAAGCAAAAGTTTCGTTTGTTTCTGACGAATTCATTGGCGAAAAAAATTATCAACTGACATAATGAAATTGTAGACAAAAAAGTGCCTTTATAATGTCAAAACGCTTTTTTGATGGGATCACAAATAAAGAAGTTGTGACCATAATTAAAAAAATACATTTTTGGGTTTTTTTCAAATAGCTTAGAAACCATTCGGAATTCAACTGTTTTCTGAACGGATTATGAAAGAGCACATAAATATGCACTACTTTGCCCATTTAACCAACTTTCTATCTTTAATAATAACAAAAGTACCCATACAATCCAACGTCCCGTGAGACACACTGTGTATCCCTCGCAAACATTTCCGCATGTAGTCAAATCAGGCGGAGTTAAATTATTACAGAGTACATTCACTCCTTTTGTAGTTATTATTTTGTGACAAGGAGTTGAAAATATATCTTTACGGAGTTGAATATTTTCACCGTGCGGATGTTAAAATTATCTGATACGGAGTTACATGTATACCAAACGGTTTAACATATGGGGTCAGCAAAAATTAAAAGTAAAATTAAAAGTAAAATTAAAAGGTAATATTAAAATTTATATTTTAACTTACAAGTGCGCGAATCTTCTATTCTAATACCTAATAAATAAAAATCAGTTATATTCGTAATAAATAAAACGCGAAATATACCTTTAACAATCTTTAATTAAACCTCGACCTCTGGCACATGGTGCGGTCAATACGTCCCAATCTACAATTACACAAACTATGGTTATAATGCGACCAAATGGACAAACATATAAAACCATGTGAGCACAACCACAAAGTAATGTACACAAACTAATCAAAAACCAACCTCACTCCATTGAAGTCCGAAAAGGTGCATAAGTGACCACAACACAAAAACCGACAGAGCTGTGATCCGAACCGTCTTGGTGGCGACATTATGGCGTGCTGTTGTTGCCAAGTTGTTTACTTAACAGAATAAATCATTATTATTCACTCCAACACGGAGTTCGTATCAAAACCAAAATATGTATTTTCTCTCATTTTATCACTTACGTCAACACTCTGCATTGTGTTAATTTTCATTTCACACCGCCTTTGAAATTTTTGTCAGTTTCGGATATCACTCCCTTTTCAACTCCCGATATGTGGTTATCTTTACTCCGTTATTATGTATATCAAATTTTCATACAATCGTCAGATTTTCAGAGAAAAATTCTTTTTGTGTGTCATACAGAAACTTCTTTGAAAAGTCTCTGTATAAAATTTTTGTAATTGCAAAAATTGAGTACCAGATTTTCTCTGATGATTACTGCACAAACTACCACTACACTACAACTAAACCCTTCTTAATATATTTTCAAACAAACTGTAAAACGAAAATTTCAAAATAAAACTGTAAAACCGGTACCAACTTTGATGTTTAATAAATTTTGATAACGGGTTTACATAATTTGTAAATGCATTCTAAACAAATTCATCAAGATTATCACCCATCTTTCACTCAAATCGTGGAATTAGTTATACCCGGAATCAACATGATGATCCTATAAGTTTGACACACTTGGTTAGGGTCACAAGTGGTCTGCGGACAAAGCCGTATAACTTCCCAATATATAAGTTTTTGATTCATCAAGTACGCTGACAAAAACGAAATTCCGGAACTTGATACGACTTTGCAACAGGGTACTTACGTTACGAAAAAACCAAGCACCTTAATTTATCCAGAGGGTGTCTTGAAAATTTGGATTATTATATAACGAAAGATAGCAGATATTGAGATTAAACATTGCAAAAATAAGCCTTACAAAATCTGAACGCAATGTGTGTATGAAATGTATATTTATTTCCAATAATTACACTATGAACCAAAAAGTCATGTAAAAACTCTCACGATGGACAGTAACGAGATACCAATTCCAATAGTTGTCACTGGTGTTTCGCCCCAATTCTGTTAAGAGGAATCACTAGAGGTAGTAGCGTACTACAAAACAACACTACATAAAACCAAACATCCTGAGCTTAATTGTGTGTTAATAATCACGTGTAATACACTAAATTATAGACAAAGGTGTATTACACCGGGTTCGAATGCCACTTTTTTTCATTTGCGTTGTTGTTTTGCTTTTTACCTTTGCTAAAGAAGCCAATAATTGAAAATTTTTGTTATTTTTTTTTCCAAATCCGAACCAAACATCAAAAAAGCAAAATTACAACATTTTGTATTGAGCCTTCATGAGCTTGTGTAAAAAAAATGACAACAAAATATGAATGTTGTAATGATTCAACCGTTGGCTTTTTGAACATGTGAATGAGACGAGAATAACATATTTTATAGTCGTACGGTGCAGCCATCTGTTGGATAAACACCACATCATTTTCTTCGACCAATCAAATTCAAATGGTACAGTCTGAAGCAGCAGCATGAATACGTAGCCAGGGGAATCACAAATATTGAGCAATTTCGGCCTAACAAAAATATTGATCGCATGTTGACACGGGAGGTGTAGCGGCGCCGCGCCCGGCAAACGAAAGCCATACGAAAAATAAATTTTACCGTGCTGGTGCTACGTAGATAGCAACGACTCGCTTATAGGTTAGGACAGCATGTTCTTGCGGAAGTGTATGTGATCAACATGAATTGTTGAATTTCGACCAAAATAGGCTAGAAACCGAATACGAGAAATAATTTTTTGCCGTCCTGATGGTCTCTACGCATACAGCAAAGAGCGAGTTATAAATTAGGAGCGCATGTTCCCGCGAGGGTTTATAGTGCAGTCCCCGTACGACACACGGAACGAAGAATAATCAACAACCGCAATACCTACTTACAATGTTACGACTACTAAATAATTAATAGGAGTTAAATAAATTATTACTAAGGAAATACAAGTAATTTAATTTTTAATCAGTCATTTATTTTTCGTCATAGAATTTCAAATATATTGGTATTTAGATTTAGAAAATAATATTAATACCAAACACTTGTCGCTTGGCAATGCATTCAGGGCAATCGCAATCTATGTAGGATGGTTGGCTTTAGTTCTACTTGTTGTACAACAGACGTAGAACAGACGCTAGAAATATGGGCAAATTAAAAAATCAGCTGCCTTTATGTGGCCCGCATTCTAAGAAAACTAATAACTTGCGAGAGTACCTGCGGTAAGTGTATATGTAGATATTATACGAGTAGTGTAATTCTTCGCTAATTAACTTCGCTAGTTAATTTGGGCAATACTCTCTTATAGGCGTAAGCGTGCCGGATTACCATATATGGCAAAAAAAACTTTTATAAAGGTGTAAAATATTTGAACATGTATCTATATAATATATAATAAATGACTTATACATATACATAAAGCTGCCTGTTTTATCGAAATCGCTATTTTTTCTCATACCTACAATTGAAATTGAAGTACGTATACTGCCAAGTCTGTACATAGCAATAATAATTTTGAGTAAAATTTCAAAATGCAGTATCCAACTATATCTAGAATTAAAATGGGAATATTATATTTACTAACACCTACCTGCGTCAGCCGATAAAAATTTGCATTTTTATATGATGTGTGTTTTACCTGAAAGTACCGATCTCTGCTAAGTACGAACGAGACATTCGAGATTATTGATGCACAAAGAAAACGTTAAATGGATTTAAATAAGTATCTGAGTACGAATGCTTTCACGGCCAGAGTCATTTAAATTTAGATGATAAATAGTTACCGGTTTATGCCGTGAGTAAAAATTCATAATTACTGTCTTCGCGAACCATGCTGTTCGCTTCTTCGGAGCTAACTGATAATTAGTTACTAATTCTAATAATAAATGTAAAGCAATAAATAATTTATGTAAGAAAAGCTGTCTGTTTTACCAAAACTACAATTTTTTTCAACATACAAAAGGTAAAATGTTCAACCATAGTTAGTAGTCAAATAGGAATGTTATAATAAAGCAATTAATTAATTTGTATCACTGTATTGTTTTGTGGAATTGTATTTGTATTTAAAATATACAAGAAAAGCATTTCAGAACATGCGATAGTCACATACACAAAACTATTAGGAAACGGTTCGGCGCCAGTCGACACCGCACGGCCCCTTTGATCTTCGCCGCCAAAGACCGATACCACCGTTCGTTCCCCTCATCTAATCAGTGCGTTGCTTGCATTTTCTGCGGAGTGTACAGTGGGCGCGGCTTGTTCCCTCCTCTCGCGCCTCAGTTTCGTCGAACTTTTGAGGCCGGTGACTAACATTTACTCTTAAGTTCAATGTTTAAGCGTCCATTTCAGCGCACTAACAGTTATGTCTTTTAGCATTATACCTTTTTAGCCAACTGCTAAATGCGGCATTTAGCAGTTTGAAGCAATTTATAATGGAATATGTCGATATTCCAGACAGGAAGCTTTAAAGCGTTATCCTTCCAGACGCCAGATATTTTCAGATCTACCTCAGCTACTATAAATAACAGAGAAACCTTCGTATTTTATATGTAATCGGTAATAATTCTCGTTGTAAAACGCCGTAGTGAGTAGCAATTTAATCGTGATACCATGTAGTACTCAAAGTAAAAAACTCCTGTAGTACTCGAAGATTGGTTACTATAAATTTTCAGTTGAATACGCTGAATTTTATGCTTCGCTATGTGGGAGCAGAGTTTACGGTGTGTTAGCTGTCTCACGTGACACGGTGTATTACACTTCTTACGATTGTATGTAGGTACTACTCGCACCTTTTGCACAGCGAACTCGTATAAATGTTGAACGCATAAAACAACTCCACAGCAGGTGAAGTAGTAGGTGAAGTCTAGTATAGGCGATTTGTTTTATTTGGTTTATATTTGAGAATGAGGCATGATGATGCAAAATTTATTACATACATCGGTGTGTGGATGAAATTGTTTTTCTTTATATTTCAATAACACGAATAGAATATTATTATTACCCGTCATCCCACTTCTGAAATCTGGTTCTTGTGATTGTGAATTGCACTTTAAGTAGCCTTTTTACAAAAATAGGTAATTACAAATTCTTCTGGACGTACTGAAATTAGCGAAGAACAAAGTGGTTTCAGCTGGACAACAATAATTAGACAAGCGCAATTCACATGAAGGAGAAACGCACTTTTATGAATCACAGTTATGAATCTACGGAAGGCTTATAGAGTAACTAGGCAAGAAATGTCAGAAATGAAGTCGATCAGGAAATCCATAGTGCAGAGGATTGATGTCAGCTGTATTAAGTGGTTGATGTATTTTCCAGGGATGCAAAAGCAAAATTTATCTGGTAAATTCCAAATAAATTACCGTAATTAATGGTAATTTACGGATTCTTAATTAGCGAAATTTACGGCTTAAATTACCAATGGTAATTTACCGTCAGCATATATGTATTGCCATTGGTAATTATTATCGATATTTTTCATTATTTCAAAAGCCTGAAATATGAAATTATTTTAACACCGGTATATTTTTTTATTCGTCATTATATTTTTAAATTTATCATTTAAGAAAATATAATTCACGGTATTTTTAATTACGAGTTAATTTAGTATTTAAAAGTAGGTAATAACGTGAATTTTAGCGGTAATTTACCGAAAGAAAGTAATTATATCCCTAGAGATAGCAAAATAATGACTTTTATTTACCATACATTTTTCTTAACTAAGTAGCAATCATAACTTACAGTGATAGGCTTAACGCCGGTTTAATTAACCATTTTGAATGTTTAATTACCTGGTAATTTAAACCAGCGTAATTTACCGTTTTGAATTTTTAATTACGCGCCAAATTAATATTTAAAATTAACAATTTTAATTTCAACGGTAATTTACGAAAAAGCTAATTACCATCTCTGGTATTCAGTGATCTCAAATATCACATGAACTATGAAATGCAAAGGAACAAATTGAGAGAGTCCTGCAGAAAAAAAAAATAATAGATAAAAACTTTTTGTAAAATATATACCTAAGGCTGATTCCGCGGTAATAATGAACAGATGGCGTAAAATTTAGATGAGTTTTACTAGATACCAATGAAGTTTCTACTTACATACATAGTTAAATAATACAAGTATTTATGCCTGTTTCCACCATATGCATTAAGCATTAGTTAACTATCGGAATGTGTTTATGTCATCGATTTCATTTGCACCGTTACGACTAAAGTTAATCCCAGGAGAACGAAACGGATTGCGTACATGTGATTGGCTGAAGGTGATGATTAATTTTGAGGTCTGTCAAAATTATATATGACAGCCAGTCAATCAATATGACAGCCTGATCAATCAATTTTGGTAGTTTATACGATTACCTCTTGGCTGAGTTTTAGTAATTTTTAACGTTATCTGGCTTAGCAAATATAGTGCCAATGGGCATTCCTGGCACTAACACTTTTACTCCGGTTTCATTTCTGTTGTTTTGGGATCATATTAGCTTTGTTCGCTGAGCGCGTTCGGAACGTGTTCGGGACGTAATTTATATTGGACCAGATGTGTGATGTGTGATAATGGTAGGGAAATCATAGCGAGACATCGGATTGGTCCAATATAAAAGAGTACCTGAACTAGTTCGGAATTCGCTCAGCGAACAAAGCTATTAAGTTGTGATAGAAACGATAGAAACAACGAGTCATCAACACTTACAAGCAGCTATCCACAGCTATCATTGGCTATCATAGTCAGTGATGTGTCAAAATTACAAGTTAACGAAAGAGAGATTATCAGACTTCAAATGCGTATTTTTATTGCATTTTGATCAAGTTGAACTTTAGCTTATAAATGTCACACTCGTCATAGAAAAAGTAAAGAAAGTATTGATATAGTTCGATCAACGGATCTTTGCCTCCCTGTCAATAATGACAGCAGTCTGGTGCAATCAACACTTGTCATCCAGTCAGTGGCGTAGTCAAATAAATTTTGTCTAAAAACATAACCGGCCACCCTGCACTAAAGTATAGGTTAAGTTAATTCGGCTTTGTAGTAATTGTAGTAGAGTATAATGTTTTGAGTTATGGGAATTACTAAGTATATTCATACATTGTACAACGAGATTTCGTGCCTGGGAATTTAATCGGTTTCCTGTCATTTTGAAGTTCACAATGACAGGACCCCTGAAAGCGACGCCGCTGGAATTACGAACTACACAACGACTTTTAACGATAGTTCCGTCTTTGTTATACACATTAGTACCTAACATTAGTATCCAAGACCGTGTGTCTTAGCCATGGAAAACGTACGTCCGACGTTAGTGTCGATAATTTCACATGTCGAAGAAAGAGTGATCGCATGACAACCTTATCGTAACTAGATTCGGCAAACTTTGTCAGGGAGGCAAAGATCCATTGATCGAACTATATACATAACCTTATTCAACAATAAAACATCAAAATTTATGTATAGCAACGTTACTTAAGTTACTTAAGTAATGTCACATTAGCTTCAACATAAACGTTTGCGTTTGTCTACGAATCACATACACAAAACATTCAAATGCTGACGATTCTGTACAATCTTATGGTTGTGGATATAGAGGATGATCGAGAACGAAAAAGACGAGAAAATTCAAAGAAAAACTGCCTACGTTTCCAGAAAAAGAAAAAAAATAGATATACGAAAAATGCTCACCATGAAAATATCGAAAAAAAGATGTAGGTAGATGTATTGAACATACAAACAGTAAAAGTTGAACGATTCAAAGAAAGGAAGAAATTGATGAATCCGGCGTTCGGCAATTGACATTTTATCCAAGCTTGCACAAAGCTGCAAACATGTTTTATAAAATGTGGAAACCAGTCGAACAAAGCAAAAAGTTTGTCTCTTTTTTTATTCAATAAGTGCGTTACAATCTAGTCTTCATTGACTAATGAGTAACTTCTTCTTTTAGTAGTGTAACTTAACCTAACAGGCACCCATTGATGCCTCTCAGTTAATTCTGGTATTCTGGTCAGGTTTTTTTGTTTAGAATTTGCTGGTAAAAGAGAAGCTTATTATGTCTGACAACATGGAATTTCTTTCCAGCAGCAAATACATCTCTCTGTAACGGATTCCTAGTTCCTCTGTTTTGTTTTTGACATGAGCTTTTTTTCTCTGTAACGCTTTTCCGATAATGTTGGTTATTCGGTGTACCTATTCAATAGTCAAGTGCTTGTTCGGAAATGAGAACTGATGGCCCGGAACAAGCCCTTTGCTCTCAATTATTGGCTTTAATCTATCGAGTATGTACCTAATAATTTACAATGATTTTTGAGATGATGGGCGACAAGGAGATAGGTCTATAACACGTTGTTTCGTGTGGAGGTTTACCAGGCTTCAGTATCATGATCACCTCTGCCAGCTTCCACATTTTGGGCACATACCTTAGTCTGAAAGCAGCATCGATAAGATTCGTAAGCTTCCTCGGAAGTTGCTTAAGTACCTTTCCAGTTATCAACCAAAAGTTTATTAGCAACATGTTACAGAACTACACTCATGCATTATGTACGTGTCTATGGAGACATTATAGTTATTTATGTAGCAAGGGCATTAAACGGATGTTTATGCCCGAGGGTATAAACATCAAATAATGCCCGTTGTACATACAAAATTTGTATGTACAAAATTTGTACATACAAAATGTCCTACCACCTGGTGTTATTCCCCCAATTTGAATAATATTAATAAATATTTTGACGTAATCAAATGACATGCGTCTCTACGGAGTTGAGTAACAGACAAACAATACGGAGTTTAGTAGTGGTATGAACATTAAAGGTATGATCAATTTTCGGACGAATTTACGACCGCTACTGCGCAGGTGATATATAGACAACGAACATTGCATATGTCCTACATAGGGGTTGTCACTTACAATTAAAGGAATATAACAGACAAATGTACTTGTATAAAAAGAAAACTTTCAAGCATTTGCATTATGTACGCAGAAATAAGCAAAAATTTGTTTAGTCCTAGTTATGTTTACGTTATTTTTCTTCAACCATGCAGCGCCGCCCAGCGGATATTAACGTAACGAAGATTTTCGCAGATTTTCATCCCCACTCCACATGAGTATGGACATACCTCTAATAATAATACCACGAGTTTAGTGATATGACATACGGATACAGCAATGAATTGTCAAACTGAATAACGTTTGTCTTCAAAAGTGGGTTTTAAACACATTGTTCGTTTATCGTTTATTGGGGTAAAGAGCTAATGCTTTGATATTGAACATATTATGTCCCACTATGGGACATAGTATTTTAATCACAGTTTGCCAGATTTTTACTTTAGATACATTCAACAAATTTCAATTTGATTGCTTTTGAAATAAAAGTGCGGTAATATCTTATAGTAAATAAATTCATTTGGTCGAAATCTTTTGATCAATGTTATTGTTTAAAAAAAATACATAGGGACAAGTTCCGCGTAGAAGGTTCATAAATGAAACGCGCCTGTCTTCAACACACGTGTCAGGAAACAATTTTAAAGCATACTTAAAATGCAAGAGTTTCGAAGATGCAGAAATCGGCATGAATGATTTATAATCCTCTAAACGTGGCGATACCACACTAAGCGCGCTTATATTTTCATTTAGCTGTCCATCGAGCGCGCGCTCCTTATCTCAACGAAGACGAATTTACTAAGTATCCATCATCGTGCGCTAGCCAGCGAAGACAAATCCTCCAGATGGCGTACCAGTCGACGTGTCTCTGATAAACGATTGGAATTAGTTACACTTAACGTCAAACTTTTGCGTTTTAAAATGGCCTCAGGTTAATTATTGCTTACCATATTCGCGATATGTACAATAGCCGTCGGCTATGTTGTTGTAAAACAATAACGCATTAAAAGTATAAACGCATTTGATTGTAATCTCGCAATGTTAGTACGAGTGGGCGGTGTGGGGTCAATTACAAGGTGGATTATGTCCAAGCGAGATTTAGGAGGGATGATATTAAAATTATACGGTCTGGTGGTATACTGATGCCATCTGTGGGTATTGAAGAATTGTTTAGCATTTGTTCTGACAGGACTGTAAAGTAAAGGATTTTTAAATAAGAAGTGACAGTGCTTTTTTTAACTAGAAATTGGCCAATAACCTCCCACCAGTTATTGAGAAGAATCTCTGTATATTCACAGCTTTGACGGCAAGATGCAAGCTACTACTTCAGGCTACTTAGCGAATTCTGTCATGTTATTTTATCTTTCAGAATTTGTGAAATGGTAGAAAATGCCATTCGTAAAACGTACTATGGTTTTTCGCTTTATTTAATCACATCACAATTTTCAAAAGAAAAAGTGGCACAGAATGGCATTTTTTATATAAAAACAAAGTAACGGCTTAACTGAAGGATGAAATTAATGAAGACAGAAACTAGTGAAAACTATCTGAAATGGTATTTTATGACTATAAAATATGGAAAATAGACGAAATTCTTGAAAAGCGAATCCTAAAGCACTTCTCAGAGGTGATAATGGATTTTTATTTTAAGGCTCAAAGTTCGAGGTTCTAGCTTTTATTTGGCCCTATTTAAAGAATTCTATTACGTCGTATTATTTTCTGAATAGCTTAAAAATTTGCAAAAGAGGAGAGATCTTGTCATTTTGAGCCCATTTTTTTAAAAAAATTGTGGTGGAACTTGTGGGCGACTGTTCGTAATTTACAGCAAAAAAGCTATATACATCATCTGTCACACTTCTGTTGGGATATTTCGAAAAAAAAAATTAATAATTACATTTTTGGAATATGGTACAACCTTTGTTATTTGTGTTCCGATCAATATAGTGTTTTGGCATCTTACAACCATATTTTATTTACAATTTACAAATTATGTTAGTTTATATTTTTTCTTTCGCCAATAAATTCGCGGAAACAAATGAAACTTTTACTCTTCTTACAGGCATTTTCAGCATTGTTCTCTGAGTGATTTTATACACAAAGACTTAAATATTTTTTGATAATCTCTGAAAATCGCATGGTACCATGGAAGATGCAAATTGTGAAACAATGTACTATAAACCCTTATGTCAAGTTAAGTTAAAAGTCTGATGGGGCCAGGCACATGACCTTATCATACTATACAGCAGTGTCAAACGCTGAAGATCTGACAATACTGTCCATAGGATCAAAATATCCGTCAAATCCTGGCAAACTAGTTGTAATGCAGATAAGTGGGATCACGATCAAATAGAATGTTTACATGTGGTAGTCGAGTTAGCATCAGGAATTAATGCAAATTAAAATGGCGACAAAAATTAATCGTTCTATTCTTTTATCAAGATATAACGCATGTGGCATATCTAATTATTCAGAAAATTACGCTGCGTTCAGATATGTACCGATAATTCTAAAAAGGCTATAAAAGAAAGGTACGTTTAATTTTCCAGTAAATTGAATCAAAACGTATTTTTTATACCTATTCCACATCAAAAAGTGTTAAGACGCTTTCTTAACACAACTGCACATAATGAAGTTCTGAAAAATTTCTGTCACTTGACATATGGGTAAAAAGTTATGACAACATTTAAAAAATAATTTGTTTTTCAATTTACTCGGATTATTAGAGAGCACACTAATTTGCACCACTTTTTCCATTTAAAAATCGGCTTTCTCTCTCTAAGTACCTGTAGTATCCAACGTCCCGTGACACACGGTGTATATCGGGTGATTTAATTTCGAGGCTCACCATGGGGATATCGCTTATTAGTGGAAATAGAGTCCATGTTTAAATTTGGCAAAGTTTTGTATTTTTGTGCTGATCCATTATCTGAAAAGAAATTTTAGTTATCATATTTCATTTTAAAGATATCCGCAAAAAACTGAAATGTTAAGATATCATTTTTAAATTTTTATTCAAAACCAAACGTAGCTTACTAAACGATACATGGTCCACTAAATTTCTGTCCAATGTTAGGAATTTTGTACGATTGGGCATTTCTATGAGACAATAATAAACCATTATCATCCTTATCGTTATTGGTAAAGGGCATTTTAGATCCACAATCAACCACAATTAAGGTTTATTTGGTTAAATTGCAAACTCAACGCGGAGCGCGCCGCTTGATCCAAGTGCATTTTGTTGACGTTGCTTGCCAACGGGTCCGGCGGTCTGTAACCAAGCTCCAGTTAGCTACCTGAAGGTTTTTGATTATTACACAATTATTTTTAAAAATAATGCTGACAAGTCATAAATTGCGGAAATGAGAAAAAATACGACTATCGGAAAATGCCAAAATTCAACATGGCGCCCATAAGAAAAACAAAAGTTGGCCATGGTTACGCCGCCATCTTTGATGTTATTTCAAATTAAAAGATAACACTGCATTCCTTGTTAAAAAGTCGCTGTAGAATATTTTTGTTTCAAATATCCAGCTACGTTTGGTTTTGAATAAAAAATTAAAAACGATATCTTAACATTTTAGTTTTTTGCGGATATCTTTAAAATGAAAAATGATAGATAAAATTTCTTTTCAGATAATTGATCAGCACAAAAACACGAAACTTTGCCAAATTTAAACATAGGCTCTATCTCCACTAATAAGCGGGATCCCCATGGTGAGCCTCGAAATTGAATCACCCGGTATAGTCCAGCCATCAGGGACCCCGACAAATGGGTTATCTGGAAGCAAAAATTATGGTAGTTTTTAAACCTATATACTTTTATATTTATTTACGTATGTAGGCAATGTTTGACATCCTGAATAATATATTAAATTTGCGACCTCGACCGGCAGTTGCGCGTCCGTCATTTACAAGACGGTTTCCTAAAATGGTTTTCTAAAACGGTATATTTTGCCAGAGTTAGCATGTTTACTGTCTACTAAACATATCCGAAATAAAGGGAAACGTCAGAAACAGAGCGAAGTCAATTTGAAGTACATTGAAAAATGTTTCCCGTTGTGACACCAAAACAACACACGCCGTGTATCGGTGAAAGGGGTGTATAAATTACAGGAAATTAAAGTTTGCACAAATTTTAGTAAACATATTTTTACTTTATCATACGCAGTATGTAAAGTATTGTAATCATGCCAAAAAAATTTTTTGAAATTTAAGGGAAATATGTCTTTTTGGGTCCCCTGAACATTTTTGACCAAGGTACAAAAAAATGTCTCTGTGTGTGTGTGTGTATGTGTGTGTGTGTGTGTGTGTGTGTGTGTGTACCCGTTTTTGTAGCGACGATTCCGGAGAAACTACTAAAGGTATCGGGACAAAACTTATTTAGAAGTTTCATAACCAAACTTAGAGCTGAAAAGCTTTCTGTTGAAAAGGGTCCAAAGGAACTGGTGGTTTACTCTTAGCATTTTTCGAAGATTTTGTAAATGAGCCGCTATTTGTGTAATGTCGTCAAAATAGTTAAATAATAAATTAAAGGAGAGGAAATTTTCTATAATTTATGTATATGACATTTTTTGGTAGAATTTATAGTTTAGCTGCATGAGCAAATTCTATTTCATCGAGATCGGTCGTACTGCTTTAAAACTAGTAGCCAGGATATGTCAGATTTTTTGATTCTAATGACAGTAGCTAGTGTCAAACGCTAATGTTTTGAAAATACTACTGTCAATATAGCGTTCGGATATTGAACAGCGTTACAATTTTTACACCCACTAACACGTAAGTGTCATTTGGACGGTGTACCCGGTGTCAACGGAGTACAATATCCGAACGCAGCTATAATCGAGACATCTGTCTAGTTCTACTAGTTTTATTTTAATGCAGACATAGCCGATCTCGATCAAATAGAATCTCATGCAGCTAAACTATTAATTTTATATATAGTATGATAAAGTCATGTGCCTGGCCATATCAGATTTTTTTAAAATATATCTCTGAGTAATTTTTATTTGAATTCGATGTTATTACAGTAAATACCTTAAATAGACCTTACCTTTATAGACCCTACCTTTTTAACATAAAGTTTTACTCATTGTTTTGTTGAAACCTACAATATGTCGCGTAACCAGTATATCAAGCATTTTTCAGCTTGTACCACAGTGCAATTAATATTTAATTGATAACTTGGTAAATTTTATGTCAGAACATCAAAAATGAGTTCAGTTGAAAAGAAATAAAACAATTTTACCCGACGGAAAATGTTTAGGCAGAACTGTATCAGATACTCCACATAAGGTATTACCATAAAGCTGAGTTTGGGCGCCATCATTAAAAGCTGGCGGAAAATAAACATCACCAGGCAATCAATTATCCATTCTCATTATTCTCAATATAGAAAGAAGACAGCGACGCAGGTGTTGATAACTCTTCTATACCTGGCATTCAACTCTAAAAGAAGAGTGACGATAGACCACCAACGCATCATTGTAAAACGAGATATTTTATTATTATTTATTTCGGTTCACGTTGCAAGAGGTCTAAAGGTCTCCAAGAAGCATCTCCATTCAATCGTGGAGCATCTCTCAATAGGGTTAGTTTACCTTTTCATGCGTGCGTCTTGTTTTAGCAGCGCTTCGAGTAAGGACAAAGGGGAACGGATAAAGATATGAAGGTGACGCATGACGTGTGTTTTCTTTATACTGCGAGGGCGTGATTATAAATTTATCGGTGATAAATTATGGGGCTGTTAAGTAGTTTATGTTATCATGCTCGACGGTTAAGTGAAGATGTAATTGAGTAATGGGAAGGCATAAATTCTTAGAAGTTATGAGATAATCATTTCCAAGCATATATTCAAAGGTTACAATTAACAGATAATAGACAAATATTTGATTGAAATCGAGCAGTGGTGTCAAACTCACGCCTGTTAGTCGCACAAAAAAAATTTGCAGGTAAAAACGGTATTTTTTAATGATATTATAAACAAAACAAAAAGCTTCATTATACCGAGTGATTCAATTTCCAGGCTCACCATGGGGATCTCTCTTATTAGTGGAGATAGAGCCTATGTTTAAATTTCGCAAAGTTTTGTACTTTTGTGCTGATCAATTATCTGAAAATAAACTTTAGGTATCATTTTTAATTTTAAAGATAAGTATCCGCAAAAAAACTGAACTGTTAAGATATCGTTTTTAATTTTTTATTAAATTAGCTAGACATTTGAAACAAAAATATTCTCACAGCGACTTTTGAACAAGGAATGCAGTGTAATTTTTTAATTTGAAATAACATCAAAGATGGCGGCGTAACCATGGCCAACTTTTGTTTTTCTTATGGGCGCCATATTGAATTTTGGTGTGTTTTTCTCATTTCCGCAATGTATAACATGTTGGCATTATTTTTTAAAACAATCTTTCAATAATAAATACTATCTTCTTTTTCTCGTTCTTTGTCGTGCTTATCAGGTACCCAACTGGTGCTTGGTTACAGACCGCCGGCGCCGAACTGACCTTTGGATTAAAAACATTCAAATTGTAAAACAAGCAAGTTTATACAACAAAGAGCTTATTTTTTAAGTAAATCTTCAAATTGGTCGCCATATTCTTGAAGGCATAAAACCGAGCCAGTTTTTCGACATGTTGTTATGCTCTTCTAACTGTTCTTGCCGGAATAGCATAGACCGCATTTGTTATTCGATCCCGCAGATCCACTCCACCATTCCAGCGATTTGGAAATTGTTCATTCAAATAATTTCGTACAACTGCAAAGTTTGGCTTGTGTGGGGTTTGTACGATTTCAATTTCTTTGTTCGTAATGCTCTCCAAGCACGTGTTTGCGGCAATTCCAAATTAGAGGCTACTTCCCGCGTAGAAATCCTAGGATCGTCATTTATCTAACAACCAGTAGTTGAAGCATTGCAAATTATGGTAATCTAGCGTTTACCATTTCCAAAATATCTCTTTAATCGTTTTCAACATTTCCATGAGGATTATAAGAATTGAGGGGTTTAATAAACGATCCATGGTTCGCAAAATTACTGTCCAATGTTAGGAATATTGTACGATTGGGCATTTCTATGAGAACAATAATAAACCCTTATCATATCACGCTTTTCGTTATTGGTAAACGGCATTTTACATCCACAATCAACCACAATTAAGGTTTATTTGGTTAAATGGCAAACCAAACGCTGAGCGCGCCGCTTGATCCAAGTGTATTTTGTTGACGTTGCTTGGTAATGAGTCCAACGGTCTGTAACCAAGGTCCAGTTAGGTACCTGAGGTTTTTTGATTATTACACCATTATTTTAAAAAAATAATGCTAACATGTTATACATTGCGGAAATGAGAAAAGACACGACTATCGGAAAATTAAAAAATTCAACATGACGCCCATATGAAAAATAAAAGTTGGCCATGGGTACGCCGCCATCTTTGATGTTATTTCAAATTAAACAATTACACTGGATTCCTTGTTAAAAAGCTGCAGAATGTTTTTGTTTCAAATGTCTAGCTACATTTAGTTTTGAATAAAAAATTAAAAACGATACCTTAACATTTCAGGTTTCTGCGGATATCTTCAAAATGAAAAAGATAGCCTAAAATTTCTTTTCAGATAATTGACCAACTCAAAAATACGAAACTTTGCCAAATTTGAACATAGGCTCTATCTCCACTAATAAGCGAGATGTCCATGGTAAGCCTCGAAATTGAATCACCCGGTATAGGTCAGTAAAACATAATTTTTAATTTGAATGAAAAAAAAAACATTAATTGTCGGATCGAAGCGCAGGGGGTGGCATAATTTCAGTCGGACAATAATTTCTGTACTTAAACTTGAAAATGATCTGACGTGATAGAAAATTGTTGAGACCGAATTCGTATTAAGAGGAACGGATAAACATATGAAGGTGGCGCATGACGTGTTTTCTTTATACTGCGAGGGCGTGATTATAAATTTATCGGCGATAAATTATGAGGCGGTAGTTATTCAACTATTCACTTACAAAATACATGTTCCCCAAAATTATCAATATTATCCTAACATTTAGTTGATTTTTACTTGAAATAACAGAAGAGAAACCGCAAGGTGGAGGCACATTTATAGAAACAGAGGGAGATGATATTCATCTTCATAATCCTTGTCTAGGCTTCTGAAATTTTCCACCTAGGTTAATTTTAGGTGTCGTGATGTAGAGAAAACCACGTCCAATTGTATTTTTAGGAAGCTGCAAAAACCAAATGCCAGAAAGCTTTCATGTTCATTATTTACCGTCAACAATAAATGGCACTGCCATTCATAACATCCATGTTGCCTACAGTTCAATCAATATTTTACAATTTGCAGGTCTTTTCTCAAAAGTTTGCTTAATAATTGAAAATCCACTAGATTGAGGAGTTTTTTGAAATAACAAACCGTCTAAGAGGTTATTTTTCAGAATTTTTCATAGTATATGTATTTGAAAGTTTGATCCGATGTGAAAGGGTCTATATACGTAAAAAATATTGTTTAGCGAATTTACACACTGATTTTCATTCATTTTTGTAGAATGGCTATTTAAAACAAATTAATTGTTGAAAATACATCCCCAGTAACTGGTGGGCTCAAATTTACTTAAAAATTTCCTCCAGCATCATAACTAGCGTCACTAGTCTCCAATTGCAATAAAATAGATTATGTGATCTAATTTCCGGAATTTCTCAGAAATCAGTAGTCAGTAAAGTTACCAACACCTTGTCGACCTGTGTTATATATATTTAAGAGTTCTTACAAACAATTTTTTCTGAAATTCCCTGTAATTCTTATCGTTTTTCTGGTTTGTCATTTCGAATGTTGCAATCCAAATGCCATGTTTGAAGAAGTTATGAGCACAGCCATTTTTTGTTTCTTCCACTAGACCTGTAGATTTCACACAAGATAAGCAACACAATAAGCGAATTAACAATGAAAGATAAAAAAACTTCTTCAAAAGCTTTCAGTAGTAACAAAAGCATAGTGCTGGTTATTAATCATTAAAGATATAGACCATGTACCCAGCTTTCCCATCTGGCAAAGTTTAGAGGTCTTCGAAGAAAAATAATGATTAATATAATAGTAATTGGCTCTGAATGGCGTTTTCTTCCCTGTATTTACTCAACCATATTTGTATCATGTTCCATATTAGGAGTCTTGAAAAAATTAACTAGTTTTCTAAATGCCGATAATGATTACTATTTTAGCACAAAATTGTTTGGAATTAGGCCTTCTTTAAAAACTAGTTAGATACCTATACCACATCTGGAATTCTTTAGATAAATTTCCTGTGAATGTGAATGCCACCGTTTAATTAATATGAAGATATGTACGCAGATGGTGGATGGTGAACTCCATTTGGAGCTACATTTATCCACGAAGATATTGCGATTTGTAACTCGTTTACCGGGAAGATGTGTGACCGTTTTAACGCGGTACGATCTATTTTGCGCTTCGATACAACAGTTTGGTGTGGAAGCAGTTTACCTTAACGTGTAGCTCCAGTATAAATAACGGGCGATGTCATTTTTTAAAGTATACCTACATAAAAGGGGTAAAAATATGGGCGGGACATCCGATTAGAGTTAATTGCGTTCGGATGTTTTTACATATTTATATTGATTTTACGATTTCGCATGTTCATCTAGGTACCTATATACGTGGTTTGTATGCATAATAATAAACACCGTAAAGGGAAACGGATAAATAGTAATAGATGCCTGATTTTTTTGAAAAATGTTATATAAATTTAAATAAATCTACATACATACATACATACAGTAATAGTTTCCGATCCTACCAAATCAAGTATAAAATATGTAAAAAAAAATATGTGGAAACAAGAAATGAAATAAATGTTAGGTATATGTTTCCAGTCCGGTAGAAGGGAAGTGCACACAGAAAGGTGATTATTTGGAACGAGAAAACATAATTACTTGAATTTATTTATTAGATTCAAATGCATATTTACTTGGATGTAGAAAATTAGGTATATACAAGAAATGCCACATACTCAATATAAGTAAAATAATTTCTCAGATAAATGCTGTCAACAAATAAATTCTTTCTTTATGAGAACCAATATTGTATTGAAAGAAGTAGTTGAATTTTTCGTCCCAAAAATGTTAATTTCTCCAACGAAGTAATAGTAAATACATCCAAGTACGTAGTTACGTTTCTATATTTTCTGTCCAAGAAAATATAAGACATTTAATATAAGTAATTATTGTTTACTGAATAAAAACCCACCAATTATTTAACTGAAGTGGTTCTCACTTCTTTCAAGTAATCCCTTTCTCTGGAATAAATATGCGCACCGTGATTTTGTCTAGGCTCGCGCGCCCGCGCGTGGTGCTGGCGCCGTAAAGGAGCCTAACCTAGTACGAAAACAACAACGAAGCACCCATAGGGGATATGCCTTGTGATTAGTGTACAATAAACGTTTCAACACGGAATAGTTTGCACGCAACAGTTTAGAACGAGTAAGTAAATATAACATACCTATCTTGTTAATTAGCAATAGAAAACGTATTTGTGCCAAATCTTAAAAATTCTTACATTAAGTAGCTAAAAATATTTACCAGGAATAAAAATATACACTTCATTGAAGACTGTTTACTTACTTCACCAGAGTAACCACTTTCTTAAATCTAGTAATTATTCCAAGAAATAAAATTTCTTGGTTGATGTCAATAATCTCTCGCGTATATACGAACCTACCAACTACCTCAGCCAACTAATTCTCTCTTCGTTCGAGAGATCACTTTTCTGTGTGTGGCATTCAGCTTGAAAGTATTTTAAAACTTCGAATCGAACAGATCCTGATTCAAAACTTTCAAATATGTATATATTGAAGTAGTACAACATCAATGGAACAGTTCCGTGACAGCGTAGCAGTTATCTTGACTCAACCTACTTCGTCGCCGCTTGTTACGTGGCCCTAGCATAAAACTTTGCAATTTTGGATTTTATGTTAACTAATTTTTGTAATAAAGACAAATTTGTCAATATTATCACACAATTTTGAATGTTTTAATGGCTATCGGGAGCTGCCTCAATAAAACAACTTTACTTTTTTGCTGACGTTTCGGTCTATTCTTCAAACCTTATTCATAGCTACAAAAATACACAATCATTACAATATTAACACAACTCGTACTCACATTTACTTCAAAAGTATGACAAACAATTAAGATATACATCAAAAACAAATTACACCTATTACGTAGCACACGCGTGTATCGGTACGGCGGACATCTTCAAATACGAAATTTCGAACAGAAACAAGCTAAAAGTTCCAAAACGGTTCTTCTTATCCACACATGTCATAACAGTTGCCTATATTTCAGGTGTTAATTAGGTCGGGAATTTCGCGAGTACATTGGAGTAAATATCACTTAAATTATCAGTGTCGGTTCTTTAAGTTTACTGTATAGCTAATTCTAGTATAGCTAGTTCTTTTTATAAAAATCATTTCCATAATGCGTCTCTTACTGTAATGTGGTTCCAGTTTCAGAATCTCTGCCGTCTCCAAGTCGAATGAGTGGCCGCTGGCGCTGGAGAAAGCGTGGAGTGCAAAGGCGGTTTTATCTTTTTTATCCGTATTTTTAACATCACAATCATACTTATGTTGTTTTACTCTGTTCTTCATATGTGTGCCTGGATATGAAAAGGGACCAGTTGACCGAAATTGAGTTATGAGTGTTTTTAGATAGAATAAGTTATGGCAAAGGTACTCCAACATTATAAGCCGATTACCATAAAAACAAATTGAAAAAAAAAAATATTTATGTTGCTGGTGCAAAAATTAAACTTTTGCGCTATAACGCTTCAAACTTTTGCAAAGTTTAAGAGTTAATAACTTCCCGCATATTTGGAAGTTACGCTGACTCCAACATTTTTGGAACAATTTCGATATTAGTTTCAAGATTTTTAGTAGAATTTATTATTTCATTATTCCGTTTGGGTTTTATAGGTTTTTTAATCTATAGCGTCATTGGCCTGGGCCTACAATATGTATAGTGTTAGCTAGGTATCTTCATCTCTCGAGTCTTAAGAAGACTTAAGCATTATCGTAAGGGGTTTATGGGGTCCTCTGATTCCAAATCTTATTTATTTTTAGATTTTTAGAATTCAAAATGGCGGATCTAATATGGCGACCAAACATGTAATTAAGTGTCAGATTTATACAAAATTAAATTATGTGATATATGAACGTTACGGATTCCTAATCTGTTGTCAGATGTATAAAAATCAAAATGGCGGATCCAATATGGCGACTAAACCTGTAATTAACTGTCGGATTCAGAAGAAAACAAATATCTGATGTTTATAATTCAAAATGGCACCGAGTGTAATCTGGCAACCATAATAAATTACCGTGAATTTGTAACTTTTGTCATCCTATTTCCTGTTACATAATTATGCAGCTGTCTGATTTCAACACTTATGTCAGTTAAAAATCCAAATTGGGAGTTCAAATAAATCAGATAGTATCAAATTATTTTAAACGTTTAATAATAGGAAATGAACATACCTAGGGACACAAACATGGAAATACAATCATAATAAATTTATATAAAAAGTGCATTTTTTAAAAACTATGCTTTATAAACAAAATTACAATTTTTTAAAATTTTCTTCAAATTTTCCATTTTTTTAGTCATTTTATTTATTTCGAGCATTGTCGCCGGCAATCTGTCCACATACAAAATTTTAACTCGATTGGACATATTTTCCAAATTCAAATTTTGTTTCAAAATTTTAGAAAATTTTCCAAATTTTTTTATTGCTCCATGTCATTGTCACCGGAAATCCGTCCACAGGCAAAATTTCAACTCAATTGGTCTAATTTTCCAAATTTTGAAATTTTTTTTCAATTTTGGAAATGTTTCCATATTTTTCTTATTGCTTCTTGTATTGTCACCGGAAATCTGTCCACATGCAAAATTTTAACTTGATTGGACACTGAGAAGTAGAAATAATATCGATTACAAGATTTGTACATAGCAAACAGACAAACAATCAAATAGACAAACAAGAAAACAAAAAGTGAAGTTAATATAAGCGTAGTAATTGTCCCGGAATATTATATAACTTTGTAATTATATTTTATATAAACAAGTTTATAAACTGCTATCATACGGATATTTGTTTCTGCCACTGTATGCGGCAACACCGTAATGCGCTAGAGCGTAGCGTGATATCGACAACCGGTCCCTTTTTCGTTCGGAATAAAAACGCATTTTTTCATGCTTTTCCAACCGCAGACGGGTTTCAGACGAACACATCTGATAAAAAACACAATAATGAGAGTAACTAGCCAATAAAACAAAAATGTGTATTTTGCACAAGTTTAACTTTATTTGCGATTATCTGCGTAACTAGAAACGGACAACTGGTCCCTTTTCACATCCACGCACACATATATTGATTGGTTTGTCGCACATGTGCCACCGTTTTGGAACTTTTGGTTTGTTTCTGTTCGAAATTTCGTATTTGAAGATGTCCGTCGTACCGATACGTGATACGTATATTTTAATATATTCAATTCAATTCAATTCAATAGCCTTTTAATATATACGTATATTTTAATAGTTTGTCATACTTTGAGGTAAATGTGAGTATGGGTTGCGTTAATATTGTAATGATTGTATATATTTTGTAGCTATGAATAAGGTTTGAAGAATAGACCGAAATGTCAGCAAAAAAGTAAAGTTGTTTTATTGAGGCAGCTCCCGATAGCCATTAAAACATTCAAAATTCATTGACTGCTTGGAGCGATAGAGGAAGGAAATAAATTATCACACAATATTGCTGAAGTGGTCGTCAAAATAGGTAAAAGATTAGTTACAAAATATATGGAGATAAATTGTAGATGACACGCTTTTTGCGGGTGAGTATATGATGGTATAGCTCAAAGTCCTCTCTGCTGGCCCATTCTATGCTGGTGAGAGAACTCAAGGTATTGTCCGATGGCCCCTTGCATGCTGTTGTAAATACATCGAACCGCTTACCACTGCTGACCGTAGTTGGCGAGGTAGTGGTTTCCAGATATATGTTAATTCTTCCAGATATATGTTATTAAGTATTATCGAATTCCGCCGTCCCCGATCGGGAATATTGTCCCGTCCCGTTAGCCGCTCACCTGTACCGGTTAGTTTAACTAATACCCGAACCCCGCCGCCGAAAAACAGATATCCTAAACCCGTTATTTCCTGTTTATGGTATTTTTCTTGATGTATGTAAATGATTAATGGTGAACATTACATTGATTACTTTATTAAATCATCGTACTTTATTCCGACGAACCCAGGACCTACAAGCTACCTACAACAGGGTTATATATTGATACATTTATTGTGTAACGCTTCTTCACCGCACCAGAGAAGAAAGGTGCGTTACAATATATATTGGCCCTGTGCACAGTCCGGACTGCGGGATTGAGAAACTATTTGGATGCCCATGGCGGAATATGAATCCCGCCAGAAGTTTTCTCCGGTACCATTGCACGCAAAAGCGCTGTGATCGACTTTGTTTGACTACTAAAGAGGAAACTGCATAATACAGCACCACTTCGTGTCGATATTAGACATGTTCCGTCGTATGACAGATGGCGTGTTGTATGCGCACCCGGCCAATAGGTCTATTTTATATAAAGTGTGATCTGAAATCCGCTGTATAAGTAGCGAGATTTCGATGCATTACCATGAAAAACGTACACCCTGCATATCGTATGAATTAGTCGATCATTTATGGACCTATTAAAACATACTAAAAATGTTAATACACAAAATAATACAAAAAATTAGCCGATCGGCCGACAGTAATATAAACTAACTGCCTCAGTAAAAACGTTGTGAACTTCAGGATTATGAAATTTTATATTATGTAAGCAACATATTTATGTGATACAAAACATGAGTTGCAAAACACACAAAACGTTTTTAAAAACACATTGCCAACAAACGCCCAAATAGATTATGTATGCACCCTTCCTCCTAAAATTTAAATAAATTGCCGCATTAGTACGCAACGCGTACTCCAGTGACCAGCAAAGCGTGAAGAGGCGCTCAACACATTTAAATACTATTAACTTGAATTACCTACCATTTTTACAACTCCCTCTTCTGTCAATTCCCAATCGAGACATGGACATCAAACAGCCGAAATTATCATTATTAAATGGAACCAAATAAATTTCGTTCGACATACATATGCTTTGCGACTAATCGGGCGTAAGTGATAAATTGGTAGTATTAACCCTCCTAACTTCTAAAACGCACCCCATCTCATACGAAGGACGTACAAAAAACATATTTAACATTGCATTATTTGAATGGGGTATTGTGTAAGGGAGTAGTTGTCGCAATTAGGGACGTTTTAGGGTTTAGATGATGTGCTTGTGTATATGCGTTGGTAGGGTTGGTACCCGTGTGAGAATAAATACAGTGGGAGGAGATTTTTGGTTAAAGTTTTAAGTTACACGTCTAATCTGGCCGAAAAGGGTTAAGGGTTAATGTAAACATGTAAACACGCGTGCCGAAAGGATGACATGTTTGCGCTGGTGTCGGGTGACGTATTCTAATGCGATTTGTAAAAGGGTTTGAGTTAATATTGAGATACATAATCATAAATATGCTTTGTATAGAATCCGATCTAAATAGATGAAAAAATTAGTACAAAACTTTCAAATCTGAAAACCTTTGTATACTATAACAAACTGTATTAAGTTTTATACTCTGTTCAGTGAAACCTTTTTTTAGCAATAGTACAACAAATTTTTCTAATTACATTATTGTCATCGATTTAAAGGTGAAAGAACGTTTGGTATGGTAAAAAAAGTACTGTAACTCTAGCAATTTTGGGAAAATCCGCTTTGCTTGTCATTCATATAAATAGTCATTGCCATAATAAAAGAATTACGGTAAACAAATAAACATAATTTAGTTACAATAACTTGTAACACGGAGAAAAATGTATGTTAAAAACACAATAAATCAACCATTCCAGTTAACAACATTTCGATTCGGAATCTGACATGATGTCAATCTCCTCATCAGAGGAGCCTGCCTGTTTACTGTAAATTTCATCTCAAATTCCTCTATGATGTCGTCTAAACCCTAAGGCCTAACCGATACATGTTTCCTTCCTCTCTGACCATTTAGCTGCTGCTCATTTAGCTGGAGTGACTTGTTGGAGTGCCTCATGTAAAAGATTCTTCACGTCAGCCAATTTAAATGTCCTATTGTGTGACGCGAAATACGTTTTTACTTGAGATCATACCAGCTCAATGGTATTGAGCAGCTTTTTGCCAATTTCAACAGCTGTACTTTCAAACAGGACTCATCAGACGGCACTCCTTTCTCGCGAAGCCAATTTGCTATCAGCACGCTGTTGTGGGTGTTTTTCACGCTTAGAAATCATCTTATAGATGAAATTTGGTTGTACACATATTTACTTTTTTATTCACAAACTTTATTTTCAGAACGTAAATGTCATTCTGAGTACAATGTTTTTATTATTTATTTTTTCTATGCCTTAAAAGAATATAGTCGTTTGGAATATTAACAAAACCGTATTTTAAATGGCGCTAACTTCTAATATTATCTTCTTATCCATAGGTCCATAGAAAACTTTTTACTCAGAATAAATGTTAATTTTTGTAATCATTGTATTTTTACTTCTGATATTTTTTTAACTTAATGTATTTGTTTAATTATTGTAAACATTACTGTTTGTATTCTTTGTTTTCGTATTTTTTTATACGAATTTTCCTTTTTCTTCTTTTGGTAATAAAAAAAGTGCTGTAACTTTTGATGGAAATAAAACGAACAAATAAGTTGATACACAGGGACAAATCAACTATAGTGCTGTATTTTTTACAGAAGTCCTATAAACTAATTATACATATCCCTATGAAAATACAGGATTGTCACCGTAATTCAACATTGAAGAGCGTTTCATTACACGTTGCTAATTATTAATACAGCAATATTGCTTACACATTTTTCTCGTTTTTTCATTTTTTCCTCGGAATGATATTGGGAAGGAGTGAAACACACACACAGCGAAGTATATTCTCAAAACGTGAGAAAATTATTTACTTGCGGTTATTGCTTTAGATGAAAGTTAATATTTACTTCGTTTGAAACAATTTCTTTCATTTAAGAATTCCTTGTTCTCACAATTCAAGAATATCCCAATCTCAGAGTTATTAGTTTCGGTTAGGTATATAATTTTCTAACCAAGTAGTTTAAATTCTCAATTCAAGTAGTTGATCAATATCTGAATCAAGTAAGCCATTGCTTGCAACGCGCTTGCGCATTTACACTCAAACGTGCACGAACGTTGCCGAGATTTAAGATTTTTTGCATCGGCCTTTGCCTTCAGTTAGTTGGGGTCTGCTATGGCATCGTGTTCGCTGACTACCGAGTATTGTCCGGGAAGACTTCAAGATGTAAGTATATCTTTACTAATTTTGTAGGTACTGTACGCAATAACTACGCGATCTATAATATTATGAAAGTATTTAAGTATATAGTTTTAATTTTGCGTGAATATCCTACAGTACTTATGTTCAACGTATTTGCGACGCAGTTCGTAGTTGTGACTTGTGACGCACACGGTACGTAAATTTTGCCTGGCCATATAGTGGTCACCAAATCAACATACATGTCACAGAAAACTTACTTGTGTAATATAATGGAAACAATTTGATGTCTAATAGAATATGGTGTTTTTTTTCCATGCCTTAGATATTGTAGGTAGTGATAATTTATAAATAGGTAAGTATATCTGTAATTAAGCAAAGAAATTTCATACAATAAAACAAATATCATTCGCTAAGTTATTGTCTACTTATTTCACACAATTCCCTACCTTTAAAAAAAAACGAAAACAGTAATTTCTATTCAATACATTATGATCATGTTCTTGAACTAATAATATCTATACTCATTTCAAGAAAATATTTTCTCATTGTCAAGCATATATATTCACTTTAAGAAAATTCCATTATTCTCAACGTGAGAATAGTTTTCTTGAATGAATAATATCTATACTCATTGCAAAAAAATATTTTCTCAGATATACAAGCATATGATCATTTCAATTCAACAATATCTCTTTATTCTTAACGAGAAAATATCTACTTGCGGCTATAGCAAACAAATCATTTACTTGGATGAAAGCATATTGCTTTGAGTGAAGTATTTACTTTTCTGTGTGCACTGTTTAATATTTTTATTGTTGGGGTTCCCCCGGCTTCCAAACCAATTTCAAGGGTCCCCAAGAGTAAAAAGGTTGAGAAACGCTGGTTTAGATAACATTCGTAAGTATCCATACAAAATAAATTATTTATATGCAGGGTCTACCACTTTTTAACAGATAGGAAATGTCATGCTGAGCAAAAAGATCCAAATGGACTGATTGGTTTTCTTTATTCCTTAAAAAGTTAGCATTTTGAAATAATAGCAAAACTGTATTTTAAACGGCTCTAACTTCTTTAGGAATTGAAAAACCCCATAAGTCGACACGAAACTTCTTACTCAGACTGACATTTACTCTAAAAAGTTGTGTCTGATGTTTCTTTCTTCATTTGATATTTAATTTATTTTTAATTTACTTTCTAAAGTTTTTGCGGGGATAAAAGTGGGACAAGCTGTATGACAAGCTACTTAGACCTGTCTAGATTTATAGTGCTTAGTTTTGGCGGTGTGCCAAACATAGATACATTCAAATATTTCAAAATAAATTGTTGAGAAAAAATGTGGCCAATAATCCATAGCTCTTTAGGAACGATCATTTCAAAATATCATTCCAAAAACATTCAAAATAGCAATTTACAAACATATATCGACATCAAAAGGTTTACCCAGAACGACTAACTTTCGGGTTTGTTTACGCACGAAGAAAAAATGCGTCGTACGAAAAAAATTTTAGACAAAAGATTGTTCTTATTTAGCGTAAAATCGTAATTTCATAAAAAAAAAGTTGGGTATTCCCATTTAAAAAAATTGAGTTAACCTTATTTTCACCGATTGCAGCGCCATCTGCAATGAAACTGATATCGCCATCTCATTTCCACCTTTGCGTCCTACAAGTTTATTTAAGACACTTTTGTCGTATCATGCATATTTCTAGAGATATTTAGGAGTCTCAAGTTAAAAAGACCACCCGGTATATATTTAAATCTGTCTTTTGTAAAACTTTTCATAGGAACCTATTATTTTCCAAATCCTTAAAAAGTTACAGCAGTTTGAAATATTAATTCACAAAACAAATAAGAATTATAACACGCGAGCCATAAAAACAGCACTAAAACACACAATCAATACCCATGGGCATATATTGTTGTAATGCTTTACAACAATAAACAGTACAGTAGATAAATTTAAATAACACCGTGAATAAAAATAAATTGAATATACAAAATATAATGAAAAGAATTATTCCTACGGACATTATTAGTTTTTTTAAGTAATGCTGGACACAACATTTTTTATCGTACACAACATTATCCGTTATAAATTCACCACCGGTTTCTAAAGACATATCACTGACAGATTGGTTTTTGACAAATAACCAACATTGACGTTTTAATTGCAAACGTAAAACCGAATAGAAAGGTGTGTTTTGATTGGACAGACGGTTGGTCGGAGTTGGGTCGGCTTGGCTTCCCCATTTGGCTGGAAGTACTTGGCAAACCGTGTTGAACGTTTCAATTGCAAGAAATATGACAGTACATCCAACATCGCGGTAATATTTTACAAAGTAAGTTTGAGTTTTCTAAAAACCAAAAATATTGGTATGACAAACCAGGAATGGTCGGATTTTACTGATAAACAATTTATGTCTTTAAAAGACGAATCTTTCAGTACTTGATCAAAACATCTACATGATTTTATGTAATTACAGATGAATATAATATATTATGCTTTCGTAATAACTTGGTGTGCCTAACTCCAATTGGTCGGAATACTTGGTAGGTGGCCATAAATATATTACCTCTTCAAGTTGTTATTCAGATATGTTGTAATAAAGTATTAAACATCGTTTCGGACAGAATTGCTTAATTGGAAATTCGTGATTTTATAATAGTTTTTGGCTCCGTTTTTAATTTTGATGTACAGACCCTAAAATGTAATAACTGCTGCTGGGATCACTAATAACTTGGCGGGTTAAACATAATCGTTATAATCGTTTTACACCAAGATAAATTGGTTAAATATTACATAGAAGTACATCTAAACAATAACTTCTTCCCATGTACTAAGTTTCAAAGAGACGCAGACGGTTCTAGTGGCTTTGGTGTTGCGATTTGACTTCATGGCGGATTACACGCACCAAGAATGAACGACTGTCTTCAGTTTTTCGCATAGAAATTCGAGTTAAGTTAAACGATACAGTCCGTCACGGTTGTCCCGTCAATGAACTTGATAAATTGCTTCTCAAAGCTCGATACCGTCTCAAGCTATCCTTAGAGCACACCTATAAATCCATCCAGTACTTCAGTATTATTTACTTACTCCAACTGTACCACATTTCGCCAGAGGTCTTGTGGTTGTAAATAAAGCACCAAAGAACCATAGGCTCACCCTCCAGCTCTTCTAATCCAATAAAGATGTCTGATATAAATACTAACGTAGTTATTACCTATTTTATTAGCCCGCTCGAATGAGAGCAGAACGCAAAAATCCATTGATTAATTGGACCACAGCGCAATCAATTTTAATGCAGCATTAAGATATCTCCTACGAAAACTCGTAAAGCGATCTTGGTTAATTTTATTACCTCGTCTGTTTAAGAGCGCGGACAAAATTCAAAGCGCTTAAGTAATTTTCTTCCGACATGTGTAATCTTCTTGCTACATTTGGGGTGCTTGTTTTTTCAGTTGCAGACTGCTCGCTCAGAGTGAAGTGGAGTCATTTGGTAGATCGTTTATATGCTTGGAACCACCTGGTCAAATAGGTATAATCGATAGTAATTATAATATAATTTTAATCCAAGTATTTTAATAATCTTACGCATCTTGGACTGAAAATTAAAGTTTAGTACCTATAATGTTGTCAATCCTGTTTTTTAAGATGCTAAGTTAAATGAATGCATAAAACTTAATTAAATCGAATCTACAGGATGTCCGTTGATGATGAGAATCCAGGGTATTTTTCTTATTTGAAAATATACGAATATACGATAAAATTTACAAATTGTTCCGAAAAATAATAACTTTCTCTTATAATCTACAAACATCAAGTGTTGAAAGCAGAAACATGCATAGAAAAGTATCCAAGATGGAAATCATAAAGAATATTAATGTTAACTACTGGTTGATAAGTATGCTGATCACACCTAGCCCACATGGAGATTGAAAGTGTCTAAAACTGTCTTGTCTCTAAAATCCTTGAAATTTTACCGGCTTGTATTGCTAGTGAACGTCTTTCAATTCCCGAAAAAGCATACCCTAGTACAGGGTGACCAGAGTTGCAAAATATGCTGGATAGTTTGTCATGTTGAGGTATTGTCCAGTATTCAAAACCGACCGGCAAAATATTAGCATTATATTAGGGGAAAGTTGAAGATAAAAATCTTACTCTAATAAGAAATCTGAAAATAAATTTTTGCTTTCGAAAAACCTGGAGTAAACTGTAAAATGAACGAGACTTTCCGATAATCCTGAAGCTTTTACCTGTCCTTGAAGCTATGATAGCATTCCTTTAATACATTAATACGTGTTACATATTGGAATCAGAAAAGATTCCAGCATATCAAACGAAAAGATGGTACCAATAACGTAACTAGAGTTGCCCACAATGACCGCCAACCACCATCTTTAAAGTTGTTAGGGACGATAAAAATAATAGACTATAATAAAAAAAGTGGATAGTGGACGTGTTTTTTTTGTCTATCTACTATCTACTATCTATCTACTATCTACTACTATATACTAAAAGTCTAACACAGTCCCCAGAAGAGTTTCGCGAAAATCGGTGAATCGGGGGAAGGGTCTGCTCCTCGGAAAAGCGAAAATCGGCGCCGCAGGCGCCGGTTTTCTGCTTGAAATTTGATTCTACAGTGCTTAGGCTTTCGATTTCGTCCATTTTCGACCCAGTTCCCGTTATTTTTTGCCTCGATTCGGCTAAATTTATGGATTATCGATTGGGACTGTACCTCGTCAGCCCGTCGTCATGGCAACCGATCGAGGTTACTACGCACCAGACGGCGACACATCATCATGTCAGTTCTCGTTATTTTTTGCCTCGATTCGGCTAAATTTATGGATTATCGATTGGGACTGTACCTCGTCAGCCCGTCGTCATGGCAACCGATCGAGGTTACTAGGCACCAGACGGCGACACATCATCATGTCGCTGTTGAGGTTACGGTACGAAGCTTTGCGAGGCGGTCAATAGATGGCGCCCCGTAACCTCGCCGAACGTAAGAGCATAATCACGTCACGCGTGTAACTGCATAGAACCTTTGCGCATCCGGGCTTTTTGTCTGTCTCTTAACGCTTCGGCGATCTACCAAGGTCGACCAGCAGGCCTATTAGGTCTGCACATTTTACTAGTCTACTACTATATACTAAAAGTCTAACCCAGTCCGCGGAAGAAGTTGATGAAAATTGGCGAGTCGGGGGAAGAGTCTGCTCCTCGGAGAAGCGAAAATTGGCGCCGCAGGCGCCGATTTGATTTGAAATTTGATTCTACAGTGCTTAGGCTTTCGATTTCGTCCATTTTCGGCCCAGTTCATTTATTTTTTACCTCGATTCGGCTAAATTTATGGATTATCGATTGGGACTGTACTCGTCAGCGCGTCGCCATGGCAACCGGTGGAGGTTGCTAGGGGACGGCCACGCGCTTCGCGACATGGTCACCAGACGGTGACACATCATCATGTCGCTGTTGAGGTTACGCTACGAAGCAATAGATGGCGCCCCGTAACCGCGCCGAACGTACGAGCATAATCACGTCGCGCGTGTAAGAACATCCGGACTTTTTGTCTCTCTCTTAACGCTTCGGCGATCTACCTAGGTCGACCAGCAGGCCTATTAGGCCTGCACATTCTCCTAGTGTTATCTACTAATTAGCCATATAATAAACAGTTGATAAACCGGCACATATGCCCTAGGGTTGCCACTCGACCTCGTTTCGCAAACATTGTACTCGTGATCACTGATCATCAGTGTCCTCCGGACCTCTTTCTAAAAAAATATATTATGTATACGGAAATGGGGTAAAGTTAGGAGAACACTAAAAAATTTATAAAAAATTAAATTATTATTGTTACTATTATTTTTTGACAAGACTGCCTTGGATGATACTTTTTTGTTTGAATGAAGAAAATGTCTGACAACCTGCTTACAATTGTTCAGATCACAGGTTCGAGAAAGTCGACAACTCAGTCAGAGTTAGTTTACACCTTTTCATTGGGGTGTACTTTTGTTTTTCAAGCGGCAATTTCCAAAAAGTTCTATGATCTGAAAAAAAATCCAGTAGCGTTTTTAATATAATTTTAAAATAGTAATTAGAGAATGCTGACTTAATTAAATTAAAATAAATAAAAATAGAAAATACTGTAATAGCTTCAGATCATTCAGAACTTTTTTAAATTAGGATCACCCATTTTACGTGAAACACTAACACCCGAGGTCGATCGTCAAACAATGTCAAGCAAACTGTTATCATTTTGCTTCTATTCTAAGGTCATTCGTATAAGCTAATCCAAAGAAATAGCAAAACAGAATAACATTCGGGAATATTCATATAAAATTTGGTATCAGGTTTTTTTCAAAATGCTTTCCAAAATTTCAAATTTTTAAAGCCTTTTTTGGTTGTGGATCAACAACAAAAATATGCCTCCCTGTATGTGCCTCCGCAAGCTGTCCTCGTGACGATTTTTCAAAAGTGGCAACCCTAACATGTACATATATCCCAAACTTTTGTTTTTTATGAGCCAAAATTAAAGACCTATGACCTAGATAAAATATACATTACCAACTACCTTAGATTTTGTTTTCCTGTTAAAAATTATCAATCTAGAATACAACCTGTGTTGAACGGGTTACTATATGCTATCAATACACAAGGGTTTCAAAATTCTATATTGTGCTACACGCGCTGGTGTTAAATTAAACATAACTTTTACTAGAAGTGTTCGCTTAAACTTATTTAATAGGGAAAAAGCTTGGTAACTTCTCTACAATATTATCTTTGTTCGAAAGTGGGTTTACAATTTGTAGTCAGTAATAGAAGGGTTCAAAATGCGGCATCAAAATTGTTGTTCTTTTTCCAAGTCCCACATCAATTCATCCATTTCAAAAGATAAAACCTACCTAAGGTCTCTTCTAGCAAACGAGGATATTAGACTGGACTTTTTTTGCCAAAACCATATTAGTGCATTTCCCTTCGTCTTCGCACTTCATGGTCTGATGAAGACACTCTGTCAACACTCCCACAAGCTGAGAATACCCCGTTGTCTTATATTTATTTATTTCCAGAAAGTAGTTATGAGGAAAAAGACAACAAGAAATAAAAACAAAGGTATTCCACAAACAAATTCTCAACAAACTACATGTAGGAGCGGTACCATATTAGTATAATCCCCAATTACGAAAAACACACTTCTTCCATCATGTCGAAAGTCCTATCATAAAGGCACCGACCCCTTTATAGCGTGCCGATACTGTTCCAAACGAAGTTCCCAATTAAAATAACTTGCCCGCGCAAGTCGCCATCGATGATCCATCCTGGAAGATCGTCTGGCAAAAGAGATGGAGATAGAGGCAGTGTGCGGAGTACACCTTTTGCACAGGCCGCTTCACAATTGCATCGGCAGGATAATTTAATGATATAATTATGGTCGTGTGCCTAGAGTATGTGGGTACAGGTGATAATGTCGCTCGTTTTGTACTATTTGCGGCTAGGTGCACACATATACACACGACTTGCAAACGTCTACCATCGGCTACCACAACCTGTTGTTGGCAACGCGAGCCTGTTGCTACACGAACACGTAACGGTCGCTTTTGCTATTCCGCCAATTGCTTAGACAGGATGCACAGCACGAGCGACCGTTTGCTAGTCGCCAATTTCATTCATCCACTACTTTTTATACTATTCTGTTAGGTTAGGTTATATGTAATGGTAGATGGCTTGGTGTTTTAGATTCAATTGCGGGCTGCAAAAAGCATAAGTGGAATGAGATTAACATACCTAATTTCCGTTTTACAGGTGATATTGTTTTAATCGCAAAAACAGTATAACAACTTCAGCGTCAATTAACCACACCCTTAAAAGCAACCTAGGAAAATGTTCCCCATGATCGTGAGTACGGGGGATTGCTTATGGCCACGCACCTGGACCACAAACCTAGAATTTGTTTTTAGTAGTTGTTATGGCAGTGGCAAAAGCAATAAATTTAACATGAATATGTCGTATTTTACTATCAACTTAAAACTTCTGGACAGTTTTTAATTCTATACAAACCTAGCTTTAGTGATTTAATTCCTTTGATCACTTTCCGATATTTTTAGCTAGTTATTTTGGTGATCATCATGTTGCGGTCTATCTCCGAAGACGTTGTCCTGACGTTGTCCTATGTGATCCATACAAAATAGATGACTGGTGGCAAATATGACTATCTGGGTGGATTACATTACTGTCAGTGTCAGCAACATCATTCTTGTTGTGTTACCCACCTTTTTTTATGTAGCATCGCTGAGCTTAAAAGAACGAAGGTTGGTGATATTGGTACCAATAGAGTTACCGCATTTGATATATTCTAATTAGGACCAACGGCAACGTCCAAGGGTGCTGAAAACCTTGCCCACAGGGATGAAATAAAAATTGTAAAATAAGTAAAAGAATATTATTTATCGCCTCAAAAAATCCGAAAATAAATTATTTAGAATTACACTGTAAAACTATACGGGAAGAATACCGTAATTTGGCTCTTTGTCTCATAAGGGAGCCAATGCAAAATTTTCCCCACCCGTAACACAACAATGAAAAAAAAATTAAAAAGTTAGTTTTTATCAACTGCAATATCTTAAATGATTAAAACGGGTGAGTTAAATGATTACTATAAAGACTCGAAAGATTTTAATGAAATCTACCCTACCTTGCTGATACTGTGCTTACCATATTTGGTTGGTTAGGTAACTTACAGTTTTATTTTTTTCATCACAGAAATAAATTTATCAAGAGTATTACAGGCTTTTGCTATAATGAAGAAAAATAAATAGAACCTTTCGGTAGAAACTTTGAGGCACTGTGTGGAGAAATTAAGGACTGTGAGTTTCTCAAGAAATCTGTGCAAGGCCATATAAATTGTTTTAATTTAGAAAATGTTTTAAAATGTTTTAATTTGTCCTAATATCCAAACAGTAAAGTTGCTGAATTAAAGAACCTTTACAGCCGTATAATACATTCCTCCACATTCATAATAAATCAAATGTAAATTAATAAAAAACGCAAAAAGATCAATAATTTAATTTATTATTAGAAAAGAGAAAGGAAACAGGTTGCTTACTTAAATTAAGTAAAGCGAACTTAAATTTAAATAATGAAACTAACGCAAAGGTTCGAGCTGAGCACCATTTACTTCTTGACAATAATAAAGTCTGTCAATAAAACCCTGTAGTGAGTTAGACAAGGCCTGTGCTGGAGTGCGTATTAACTCACGTCGGATTTGTTCCTTGAAGTTTTCTAAACTATCCGGTCTATCTTTATAAACCCTATTTTTTAAATCACCTCATAAATAAAAATCCAATGGGCTTAAGTCCGGTGAACGTGGGGGCCACTCTATTGTCCCCCTTCTACCAATCCAACGATTTTGAAAATAATTAATCAAAAATTCACGGACTTATGCGGAATAATGAGGAGGTGCTCCATCCTGTTGAAACCAATCCGTGTTGATGTCTTCAATTCTTTGGATATCAGGACAAATGTTTTGTTGCAGCAAGTCTAAATATTTCTGCCCAGTCTATAAAATTTGGACCAATAACGTGGGTATTAAAAATACCAACCCAGACATTAACTTTTTGGGGATGCTGGGTATGCGCCTCCTGTATCCAATGTGGATTTTCTGCCGCCCAGTAACGACAATTGTGACGATTAACAGTGCCATTTAAGCAAAATGTTGCCTCGTCGGAAAATAGAATCTTCTTAACAAATTCATTGTTGTTACACAGCTCGGTCATCTGTTCACAAAACTGTAACCTTCTATCGTGGTCATCTTCTGATAGCTCGTGCACTAAATGAATTTTATGTGGACGGTACTGCTTGTTTAAGAATTCTTCCAACAGATCGACGACTTATTCCAACATTTAAAGCTAGTTGATTGGTAGATGTTTGAGGGCAATCTTGGACAGACAACAAAACATCCAAGCTCTTTGCTTCGTTTGTTGCTGATTTGGTTCGAATTCTAGAATCGCCACGTACGCTTCCCGTAGCATTAAAGCATGCTAAAATTTTGCTGACGGAGTAATGGGATTTCTGTCGGGATGGACATCATTGAATAAATCGCAAACCTCTTGTTGCTTTCGTTTATGGTCTCCATAACCTACCATCATTAAAATTTCAATTTTTTCACATTCCGTTAATCTAGATATTTTATAAACTAACAACAAATTGTACTATTAACCGTGGTATTATTATTAGAGGTATGCTCATACTCATGTGGAGTGGGGATGAGAATCTGCGAAAATCTTCGTTACGTTAATATCCGCTGGGCGGCGCTGCATGGTTGAAGAATAATAACGTAAACATAACTAGTACCAATCCAATGTTTGTTTATTTATGCTTATTTCTACGTACCTAATGCAAATGCTTCAAAGTTTTCTTTTTATACAAGTACATTTGTCGGTTATATTTTATAATTTGTTAGTGGCATAACCCCTAATAACGTAAACATAACTAGTACCAAACCAATTTTTGTTTATTTATGCTTATTTCTGCGCACATAATGCAAATGCTTGAAAGTTTTCTTTTTATACAAGTACATTTGTCTGTTATATTCTATAAATTGTTAGTGGCATAACCCCTAAGTTTGACATATGCAATGTTGGTTGTCTATATATCACCTGCGCAGTAGCGGTCGTAAATTCGTCCAAAAATTGATCATACCTTTAATCTTAATACCACGCTATTAACCACCACGTGTATACCATGAAAATTGACAGTTGACAGTTGATTTATTATGAGTATGGGGGAATGTGTTATACGGTTGTAAAGGTAAGAAATAGAGCTATCCAACGATGTATCACCAGTCATACGTCGCCATTTAAAAAAAATGACGTCATAGTCGCCATACTTTCAGTTTACTCTTTAGACATAATTAGATTTTGTGAAAATTTGGGAAAAAAATAGTCAAAGAACTTTTATGTTTAAAATGTTTGATAAAACTAATAATTTACGCTGTGCAGGCAATATTCCATTTAGTTGCCCAACCCTGTATTGAGACTAATACAAATGCTGGAGCCTGATTTGACTTTGCAATAAAAAGTACTTGAGAATCTACCCAAGCACTTTAATTTTTTCACGGTGGGTCTCAAATGTAAACCAAATAATTTTGGGATTTCCCTGTATAACAAACTCCATTATTTCTTTAATTTTCTTAATAAGTTTTAATCCAAATTGTTTTAAGTTTACAAAAGTTATTGAATATTACAGCAAAAACTGCAATTTTACTCGAAAAGCTGTATCTTTTAGAATTATTGGGACGAATCAATTATACGAAACAAACTTTTGATTTCATTCAACTCTCTTGAGTAATTACAAGTGTTAATTACTTATTGCGTTTTTATTCCGATATATCTATTCATTATCCATTACGTTACTTTCAGCATGTATTTTGCAAGTATCGTCAATCTGAAAACAATAAATGACCAGTTACTACTAGCTTAGGTGCTAGTTAGACAATTTAGGTAACCAAATTTTTAGGTTTTAGTTTTGTTTTAATAGTATAGGGAGGTAATTTGTTGAAAAGAGGGAAATATTCAACATTACTATAATAACAACATTATTATTGCAACACTGTATGTTACCATCATTTATTTGTTCATTCTATATTCACTCACCACAAAATGTTTAACAAAAGTCAGGAATTCCCCATGAAAGCTAACAAAACAAAACGTATTGCTGCTTAAAGTACCTACATATCCATTGCATATACGATACGAGTACAACATTGGTTACGAAAAAAAAGTATTGATTTGTTACATTATGCACACAACTAAACAATGTGGGCAGGTGTTTCCAGAGGTGTATAAATTGCGTACCAAAGGAAAAAAAATCGATATATTGTAGTATAAATACAATACATACGACATGTTTAACGCTCTAGGTACTCAATAAACCCATCACCGACTAGAATAAAATGGAAACTAGTTCACGTTTCGCTGATATTTACACACATTATATGCAGATGAACACATATAACTAAAATAAGTTTTAGCATAACAGCATCTATTTATCTGTAAATATAAAACGAGTTTGCTACATACGCTTGTGAATCGTGTCAGTTTTGCAGAATAACTTGGATTGTTTCTGATATACAAATAACTAACGAAGGAAAAACAATGGAATCTTATTGAATGGTAATGTTCTGTCGAATGCTGGAAAATTGTTTGCGAGTTAGATATAGACCACACACTTAGGGTACTGTCAGAACAGATGAAGACCCGATATCATCTGATAGGTGGACAATCGAAAAGGACCACGTGGTTGCATTTTTATTCATAAAATAGGACGACACGCTGGTAATACCTGCTGAGCGAAGAACTAGTGAAGACATTAGCGTCTCTGTCCACACAAGATATGTCAGAACTCATAAATCTAGTGTTATCTCCATCTCATATTAGGATGACACAAAATATGTTATTTTTTATAGAATGCCATCCCGGTATTCCTGGTGTTACATACATTTTCTTGAACGTTTCTGCAATATTATATGAGCCTTAGATAAAACGTCGTATTTGACTCGCACATAACAGATATCAATCGCGAGCAAGAAGATTATACGCGAACCGTAGGCAAGCGTGTAAACATGCGAGTTAATTATGGTGCTCGTCAAATAATATAGGTATTATTAATACCTGGTTTAAAACTACCATAAAAAAATTTACTGTGTAACAAATATTTGTATTAGTGAAAAGTATGTTATGATTCCAACTTATCAAAATCAATCACTTATTCATACCTTGCAATTTTCTATGGATACATACCAAATACCTTAACTACAAATATTAACCTTAACTACTGGCTTGTACGACTACCTATGCATATAGCCTTATGGTCGTGAATGGTGCCACACAGGTTTTAATCTTGATAAGTATCCCTGAAATTAGTTCATCCTTGTGGTAGTTTATTATTGATTATTAAAACCAGAAATCAATGTGACTTGTGATTCTACTTTTTCATCTAATGAACAAGAACAAAGCATCCATTGTCTTTGCACTTTGCAGCACGTACGAAACAAAAGTAAACAAACAGAAGGCAATAATACCGCCTGAAGAAAAGTACGATGAGTTTGAAACAGTTGCAGCATCCATTTGTTGTGTATACTGGTAGGTTCCTACCACTTCTGTACTAACCCACACTTTCGGTAGACAATGATTTAGACGATGCTCATTTTGAACCATTAATTATTGCTACGTGCCGATACCGGTTCGACTTGTGCAAGTGCTCTCATTCTTACAATTTTTAAGATCTGGATCTTGTCATTCGACTGCACCATTTGTATCTAGAGCTGGAGAATAAAACTAAAAAGATAAAATCACAGCAATCTGATAAAGGGGCCAATTGCGTATTATTAACTATTGGCTCTATGTATAGACTCTATGAGTCCAGAAACGTTGGCATTCGCATTTATTAGGTACTATGTATATACAGGAATTGCATTCTTCATAAATGTTGGTCCTTCGTGGAAACACAAAGCTATCAAAAACTGCTAAACAGACGATGAATATGAATACCAACGCTTTTCATTATGACACTGAAAAGTGTCCTTGTTATATCATTTTGTTATATGATCTCACTTATCAGAAATTTGTTGCGAATGAAATCTTTAATCAAATTAAATAGCAGTTGTTTATTCCAAGCGGGAGTGTTGAATTAAACGAAAAAAATAAGGGGCTATAATTTCATTTATTATTTAAGTTCTTTAGAATGTAAAAACAACCTGGACAAATATATTCTTGTTTTGGAAGAAGCATATGAAGATCTCGCGTTAATTTAAAGACAAAACACGTTCTGCTTTTATGCTTTCATTGTAGATTTTTATTGACGTAAAATATATTTTCTTTGATCTCTGAATGTGCTTCAATAACAAATTTATATTTTTTAGAGTAAAACTAACAGCCGATGTCTGAACAAAGTGCTCTGTCAGTTTGCTTCAAGCTGAAACGTTTTATTACAGTTCCAAAGAATACAAAAGCATAAAAAATAATCAAAAAGGTAAATGCTACCGAAATTTCGTAGGCGGTCCAAAAGCTTATAAAACAATGCAAAGTTCGACACAGTACTAGAACTTTAAGCATATTATTAATATTTCATTAAAAATGTTTTATGAGAAGATCAGCACTTTGAATCCTATATTTTAACTTACATCTCTCGTTCGATAACACTGACCCCTGTGTTTGAAGGCTCATAACTATACAACTACTTAACAAAAAATGAAATGTGTGAAATGAAAAGTGTGTTATTATAGTCCAGACCCATTTTTACATAAGATGTTGCCCGTCAACATTTTCGGCTCAGGTTACATAACACTGTGGGCCAAAAAAAAAACGGTACAAATTTTCACTCGTATTTCCAATAATATTTAGTCGATTCAAATATTTCTTTAAAAAAACGAATTGCTTGTGGTGTGAAGATTGAAACCATACCATATTCGCAACAACAAAATGTTTCAATCCAAAGTTATGTTGCTTTATGTTTAGCTATGCAACATTTCTGATAATATCGGGTCAATTTAATGTGAAATGAAAGGTGTATTAAAATCAATGGTTAATGACATTGTCTTGTTTTGGTAAAAAAAAGGGCACTAGAGATGTCATAGCATCGTATACAGGGTGATTTTTTCGTATACAGGCTGAAATATTTAAACAATGTTTTTTATTGTTTTTAGTAGAAACCAGTGGAATATGACGTTTGTAACGGCAAGAGAAATCTAACTATGTACTTGAGTTTTCTTTAAAGATCGTGGAGAAGCCATTGGTGTTGTTATGGGCGGCATGTTTGAATTTATTATTTTAGGTGGTCTTTTCGTTTCGTCTTTTAGTTTCATTTATGAAGGTATCACACTTGTTGTTTAGATGTAAATTTTATACGTTTGTTACTTGTTCTTTTGTTTGTTTTGCTAAGACTGAATCGGAACTGGAATCAAGGTTTTTTGAGTATGTTACATCACTTCAAACCAAGTCTTCTTTCAATCACTGCAAAAGCAAAATTTTATGTTTTTGTTGCAAAAACATTAAAATTTGCAAAAAATCTACAGCCCAATAATTGTAGTACAATATGGAAAACAGGTAAGAAAAATCCTTCAAAAATTTCAAAATCTATCATGGCGCCATTGAGAAAAATAAACGTTGGCCATGTTTCTCCACCATCTTTAAGGATAACTCCAGTTCGCAATTGGACTTTTCGTGCGTATGCAATAGAATCGTTTTTTATCTATGCAAACGTCCAACTGCTTTTTTGAGTAAAAACATAAAAAAGAACGATATTTCACCCTGTATACTAAAAAAATCACCCTGTATACGATGCTATAAAATCTGTACTGTTCCTTTTGACCAAAAGAAAACAAATGTCATTACCTACTAATTTTATTACACCTTTCATTTCACATTAAATTGAAATGTTGCATAGCCATACATAAAGCAACATTACATTGGATTAAAACGTTCAATTATTGCAAATATGGTATGTTTTCAATCTTCACAATATAAGTAATTAGTTTATCCAAGAAATGCTTGAATTTACTTAATACCTTTGGAAATATGAGCACTTGATAATTTGTACCGCTTTCATTGGCCCACAGTGTAGAATCTGTTCCATATATTGTCGTCTTTATGTACCTAATAGAGGTTATGCAACACATATTCCTTGAATTTAATATCAGTCGGATTGTTTGTTAATTTGTTAAGACCGTGTAAAACACCGATTAAACTTCAACAATAGTATTCGCTGTTCGGGTTCACCTTGCGCGCGGTTTTGGCATAAGGCAGTCGAACAAGGACTTTACCAGTAATTTTTCAATGGGCCGTTCCATGCTAAAATTCGTGGGTTGTGAGCCACGAGCGATTAATAGTGTATTATTATAGGAATTTATTTTTATCATTTACAATTACACTAAATAAAATTCGTACTTTAATCGTGCAGTACTATACAGGCTCTTTCAGAAATAGCGGCTAACGTTGAAGGAGCATATACCCAAGGACGTAATATACATGCTTTGTCAAATAACGTATGGTCTAACTTAACCGCATTCTTGAGAAAATTAATAATGAAAAACGATGACCGACCCTGTTCAGCGGAAGAAAATGGTCATCACCCTACCGCAGTTATGCTGCAACTGGTAGCAAATAGTGTTGGTCCTAGTAGTGATTTTGTGAGTACCAGGTTGGTAGTGGTTGAGTACCAAATTGGAACGTTGTGTACCAAAACCTTTTAGAAAAATGACCGAATTACAAAGATGCAGAAAATGACAGAGGTGGGTGACCGAATTAAAGTGTGTAAAGTGTGCAAAACATCACATTGAGGACCAGTTTGATCAAAGGAGTATCAGGCTACCAAATGAGATTTTAAAGGACCAGGCCCTTTAAGGTGATTTAAATGTAATCTGCTCAGATATTTTTGTGCTATGTGGTTTAGCAGAAGAAAACACGGAAAAACTAGCTTTAATTTAAAAATGCAAAAAGAAACCTTTTTTCGTTTTATTTCGTAGTTTTTTTAAAGTTATGAGCCTTCAAAAAAAGATTAGGGCGATTAGGTCAGTTAGGGCGATTCTTACTATATTTAAAAAAATGTAAGCCCTGAGGTTGTTGTTCATGAAACAAAACACGATTGTCAATGTGACAAAATATACTATTAAATAAGCAATTATGTTTAGTTTTGTACATAGCTTTTTATATAGTCATTTTTTCTCAAACACGGTTTGATTTTGAAACACTCCCTAATTTACAATGTGGCAACAGTGCGCCCAACAGTATGGACAGCATGCAACAGTATGGAATTTAGTGCATACAATTACGCTTATTACTAAAAACAAAAAAAAATACTTCATACTCATCGATTTGAGATTTATTGCAGCATTACTTGACCTGTAGATGTTAACATAATCAGATTCAATAGTAACCTCGACCGAGTAGATCTAATAAACTATATATACAGATAGTATCAATTGATATTCAGATATTACAAACGGTATTCAGACAGTGGCAGTTGATATTGAGATATTACACATGATATTCAGATAGCAATTTATATTCAGATATTACAAATGATATTCAGACAGCAGCAATTAAATTAATTAAAAATTAATTAGTTAAGAAAGTAAATTTGAAAGATTATAACTGTATTATAATATTTTACTTCAACAACTTCTGAAGAAATTATAAATATATTGTTAGGAGCATTAATCTCCTGCTTTGAATTTATTTAATGTACATATTTCAAAGTATAAATTATTAAAAATAAAACATCAACTAAATTTATATAGTTTAACTAAAAAATAAAATGAAAATATATAAAATTACATAGTGGTTAGAAACTCTTTAAAAAGAAGAATTGAAATTTATATCAATGCTATTTTCTTAAAATCAATTGAAATAAATTAATTCCAATTGCCACTTTCTTAAAATCAATAGGAATAGCTGAATTATAATTGCTACTTTCTGAATAGTAACTGGAAGTAGAGTAGTGGGACATCGAAAACTTCTGATGGGTCAGTTTCGTGAGACATCCTGTACAGGCGGCCACGGCGCCGGCGTGCTCAATACTGCCTTTGAGAGTACTATTTTTGGCACATTTGTTAGGCCTTCCATGTATAATGTAAGACCAATTAACTTATTGCCAGGTCATAACTGAATACTTGCTTTGTCCTCATACAATTCATTTGACAGTGCAAAAGAAACTATACAAAAGAACAATGGCGGTAGGCTTAGAGGTAATATAACAATTTGCATGTCAGAAGTGACCACTAAATCATCCTCAACAACCTATTATATGAAGCGCAATCATATCAACTAATTTAGCACCCAACGACTTCGTTGATGAATTTTTCAGAACTTGTCAATGGATCCATCCTAGTTAATGATAAAAGGTGTTGATTACTTTTATTGTTTGTTGTTGTTTAGCACATTTGCAAATTGCGCTTGACTAAATTACGACAACCATTAAAAAACCTTCCTGTACATTTACGATGTCTCGAACGGGACGCTAGGATCAAAAATAGAAGAGCGCCCAATCAAGATGTTATCTTTGCGGTGTCGGGCGATTGCATATTTTTGTTCTTGTTTTTGTTTCTGTATGGACGAGGAGCCTATCTTATTCGATAACCGTTGCGGATCGGACAGGGCCAATACAAGGGCTATGTGCGCGCAAGCAGACAAGTGCTAATTGAATCCTTTTTATCTGATCCTGGCTCTCGTCTATGGTCCTGGTGATAAATGTCCTCTAGTACGTGCGCGCTTTGTTTATGGATATATAATTAATGCAGGATCGATCTGAAATGATTAAGGCAAAATACCACTGCGGCTTTGGAAAAATATTTTGAAATTAAACCCTGGACATTAGCTTATTTTATCCAGCTTACCCACATAATTCATCACGCAGAATTATGTGTATATTTGGAGGGACTGACGTTTTTATTCATTGGCAATTTTTCGAAAATATATATATATATATATATATATATATATATACAGTGTGTCCACGAAAGTCCGCACCATATGGAAAAATATTTTATTGTGTATTTCTCAGAAAATTTTATTCTTTACCAAAACCAAAACTGCAACCATCAAATATGTAAATTTCCGTGCCATATACCGAACGATTCAGAATATATGAATTTGTGATAAGAGTAAAGTACCTTTATTTTCATTATTATCGATAAACTTTATTTAGAAATGTTGTTTAGAAGTAAAAATTATATTCAAATATGAAATCAGAGCCACCTACCTTGAAAAAAAATATTTTCAGTTTTTTCCTTAATTATTACTCTTGTGACCAATATTAGTAAATGCCAATGGTACTAAAAGGTTCTTTTTAATCTACTTTTTGGAAATTTGAATATATTTTTTATATTTTTTGTTATTTTGGTATGATAACTAATCTTTATTTAGAACTAGCACAAAATTACTCATTTTCTTGGTGCGAAGTTGATAATTCACCCTGTAGATATTAATATATCGAACAATAACTAATTCAGCAGCGTGTCTTAGCTTTTATTCAGTTAATATTAATGACTGTGGATAGGTTTATAATAGTAGTTATCCATCTACAGCGAGCGATTCTCAAGTGGTGAGACGCGCGGTACTACCACTTACGAAATTTTATTTTCACTGATAATATTTTAATAAAAATAACTAAAACATTAAACATCTATTGTTTCTTGAATTAATTATGACTGATTTACCCGTTATTAAGTTAATAACTATTATGAATATGTTAATAATGCTAATTTATTGTCTATGAACTTCTTTTATTTCTATTAATTAAAATGTTGGATAGATTCCTCTAAATGATTTATATCTCTAAATGGTCGGTGTTTGTATACGTTTACGTAAACCCACAAAAACAAATTTAACGGGGTAAAGTCGGGGGATCTAGGTGGCCAGGATCTTGATTCCGAATTTCTGCCTATCCAGCGATGGCCAAATTTATGACTTAAAAGTTCTAGACAGAGTTTATATTGTGTATATGGGTGCACCATCAAGCAGGAACCAAATTAACTCCCGTTGAATTAACGGAAAAAAGGTGACAAGTCTCTGTTCAGGAACTGAAGATATGATTCCCCATTTAAATTTTGACGAAAAAAAGGCCCAAATATTTGATTATTCAAAATACCGCACAGCACATTAGTCTTAAAATGGTACTGATCTCGGCATTTTACTGTAAAGTTCGGGTTTTCATGTGCCCACCACCGGCAATTTTCTGAAGAATCAGTCCCATTTGACGTAAATGTTGCCGCATCTGTACAAAGAATATTTTAAAAAACTATGTTCTCTTTCATTTTCAACTCAAACCAGGTGGTATAGTCATACCTGATGTCGAAGGCTCTTTCTTTTAGTGTACTTATAAATTTTGGTTTATAAGGGTGATACTTGTTTAATTTTATTATTTTACGTACTGTTGATTTACTGCATTGACTGTGTGAAGCAATTTGTCGAACAGAAGTCGTTTTATGCTCGATTACTTCTTGCAACACTGACAAACTTGAAGCTATTCACACAAACTAACGTAAACTGCAGTGAGTACGATTAAATGGATAATGTCTGGATAATGCTTTTGTTTTTCATATCCACCTGAGATAACTGGTGTATGCTTATTTTAAAATTTAAACAATGTTGCATAAAGAAAATAAACTGCTTGTTTCATATTCTTTCTTTTTTGTATCATTGGGTTACCTATACAAGAACCTATACTTAGGTGGTTATTGGTGCGTTTTGTGCTGCTGTACATAAGAAGATACATTCTTGCATAAAATAATTGATTCAAGACACAATTGATTGAGGTTTCAGTTATGTTTATTAAGATATTATCAGTGAAAATAAAATTTCATAAGTGGTAGTACCACGTGTACCACCACTTGAGAATCGCTCGCTGTGGATGGATAACTACTATTATAAACCTATCCACAGTCAATAATATTAACTAAATAAAAGGTAAGTCACGTTCCTGAATTAGTTATTGTATGATATATTAATATCTACAGGGTGAAATATCAACTTTGCACCAAGAAAATAAGTAATTTTGCGTTAGTTCTAAATAAACATTAGTTATCATACCAAAATAACAAAAAATATAAAAAATGTATTCAAATTTCCAAAAAATAGATTAAAAAGAACCTTGTAGTATCACTGGCATTTACTAATATTTGTCACAAAAGTAATAATTAAGAAAAAAGCTGATAAAATTTTTTTTCAAGGTAGGTGGCTCTGACTTCATATTTGAATATAATTTTTACTTCTAAACAACATTTCCAAATAAAGTTTATCGATAATAATGAAAATACAGGTACTTTACTCTTATCACAAATTCATATATTCTGAATCGGTTGGTACATGGCACCGAGATTGACATATTTGACGGTTGCAGTTTTGGTTTCATACGAGCCGCCAACTTTTATAAAGAATAAAATTTTCTGAGAAATACACAATAAAAATTTTTTCCATATGGTGCGGACTTTCGTGGACACACTGTATACATAGAATTCTCTATGTAGTCTGAAATAAGAGCTTAAACCTGGAGCTTTACCACTTTTACTTCAACCAAACGATTTTGTTTTAACGTACTGCTGTAGTAGCATGTACGTTAAAACAAACTTTTTTGGTTAAAAAATAGTGCTATTGGAAGTATAGATCACATCAAAGTATTTACCTACTTCACGTTGAACAACGTATGCCTAGCATATGCCCATAACGTTAACTTCTGTCAAAGTCATTATCATTATTCAGTCAATTATCATTATTCAAAGGTATTTGGTGCTTCGTACAAATAATAATAAATTATTCTATAAAATAGGATATTTATTGGTGGAATTGATGTCTCATGTCAAACGTAAAAGCGCATACATCACCACGGCGCGCTGTGGTGTAGGCGCGCAGCAATTAGGGTTGTGCGGTGATTCCGCCTAAACTAACACATTGATGCTAAAAACTATAAAGCATTGTTTGTCCGAAATTTCATGACAAACAAAATGAAATTGATAAACAATAAGAACAAACTTTGATTTGTTTAAATAAAAGATGCCGAGCAAATTCTATAATTATATATTCAGAGTTTCATGTTGATAGCACTGGTCGCAAAAGGCAATACAAAAAGAATTTCGATGATCCGAACCAGTTCCACCGAAAACCCTCTGACGCCTGGGCTAATAGACAACTGTAACAACATCAACAGCGTTGGTCCAGACGTCTCCGAGATTTTTCCCATTTATGTTAGTAGGAGATATCTATATATTTTCTGAAAATTTCAACAAAAAATATAAAAAGATGGCGGAGATACAAGCAATTTGCCCACGTTCTTTTTTGTAAACATTGTTGGCCCACAATTTCTCAATCTCATATCTCCGGCAGGTTTACAAATATGCAAATAAAAATTATATTATCCTTTTAATTACCCAATTTGAACGATTTTGAGCTTGTCATTTTTTGACAAAGTACGGAAAACCTGAAAGAAACAAAATAAATCATATCGTGTTTATTATATTATGAGATCGAATTTGGCTGTTGACGTGAACTTAATTTTGCCATTGAATATATTTATACCTAAGCGCTCACACAACAGCTGCGTTCGGATATTGTACACCGTTACACTTTTTACACCCAATAACACGACTGTCATTTGGACGGTGTACCCGGTGTCAACGGAGTACTATATCCGAACGCAGCTTTAGTAGACCAATGGAAGTGCGAGCGGATGTTACCGATGGTAGGCCTACAGCGCCCTCTGGCAATTTATCCTGTACTACCTAATCCTCTATTACGCATTTTTGCGACTGTTACGCACTTTGTAGGTTGACCGCGGTTGGTATTTTGTGATCTCCATATTTGATACGGTTTATTATCTGATGCAATTACGGTCTAAATATGCTTGCGTAAGGTTCAAGATTAATGATATACCCGTTTGTCCAGTTTTGATAGCAGACTATCTTGCCAATTTAACGAATATGAGAGTACGCATATTTTATAATTTGTTAGGCTGGTTACAAGTTTTCTACATTATTAACCTAACTCAGTGCTCCGCAACCTTTCTCGCTGTCCTTCTCCCGCTCACGGCAGCACTGCCCTGATTCGCTTGATACCCAAATGCAGCATGCATGTAACGATTGATACTCACTTTGGTACTTTTGGCACGGGCTTTCTTATTAAGTAGAGCCAACTCGTTATTTTGTACTAGTAAGAAGTATAAAGCTCAATAACCTACTACAAAATAATTCAAATTAAGTCAATTTTGTTGGTCTGTGTGATTGAGCTCTTCACACAAAACTGTTTTTCTGAACAGTACAACTTTAGACAATATGCTATCTCACAACACACCACCATTTCAATGTCAAAACAAATTTCACGGGAAACAAATATAATGGGCAGGAAATATTATCGTCTCTATCGTCGTCTCATTCTATTTGTTTGCATTAAACTTGTTGTTTTGGGAGCGAACGTTACCCCTTTGTGGATAACAATCGCTTTTAACGCAGTTGGATCTTCATTTGGGACTGTAGCAGATACTGTAGTTTTCCCGAAGGAATCAATACGCTCACAACGGCTTATACCTACAATTCATTTTGCAGAGTCGTTACAATGTTGTCTTGAGACAACCCGAATGTCGTCCAGTGTTCGAGTTCATTGCTTGTTGTGATTAGTTGATCTTCACATTCTTCTTTAGCACTAGGTTTCCAAAACAATATAATTGCATTTCCAATATCGTAAATGCCCGCTGTTCTAATTAGATAAAGTTGCATATTTTTAAGCCTAGGTTAGACCAGGGCAACAGACGACGATAGCAGTATCACAGGTTAACCATATGCGAAACTTTGTGTTGGCATCTTTGAACTGGAGGAACCCATTTTTCTGACTGAATCATTTTCGAAGGTATTGACATCACATAACGTCATCACTTTACGTAGCTGTGCCTCAAAAGTTGCTGTATATCGGGATACTGTATGTGTCGGGATACTGTAGATCTAAATTAAGGGGTATTGTTGTTAATATGATAATAGCGATACCAGTATTTAATTATTTGTGAGTTGTTATGTGACTGAATGACGAAGGCAGGACCTTGGGTGTCTCCTACTATCACTCAGAATATAACGCTGAATGAAGAAATTTAATCGGAACCTGTATTTTCCTTTTCCAGAGGATCGCACCTGGTTAATCTGTGGAAATAGGCAACAACATCGTATTAAATATACTACTGTTGTTGACAATTCAAATAAAAATACTGTCGACCAAATCTGAACAATTTCTGATAATCCCCCGCAACTTTTTTTCTAAATCCGAAAAGTGAAAAAAAAGGAAAAAAGATGCATTTTTCCAATGTATTTTAAATGTGAAATTTGAGGTGCTCGGCACCTCGACACCTCATTGTTACCACAGTATAACTTACTCTAATTTGCGCAGCAGCAGCAATAAAAACTTGCCCTTTCAGTGCGCGGTTTTAGTATTGACAATCAGTCCCAATAGGTTCTGTTCATGTTAGTTTCCTTAATGATGTTAGTAATAAATTTCAATTTTGATATAATGGATACCATGAATTTCAGCAAATTAATATTCTTATTTTAATTAGTAACCCATCAAATATCAGGGTTTCAACAAAACCCATGTAATTAATAATTAGATTTCGGTTTCATTGAATTGGAAATGGTTGAGATAGTGGCACAGTGGTTTTAATGGTCTTAATCACTCTCTCCTTCTCTCGTCCTGTTATGAATCGGCATGCCGGCTGATGTCGTGGTCGTCGGTCGAGTTCATTTCCTTTTCCAGTTTGAGAGTTGCTTCTTAGTGGCAATCGTGGTGGTCGATTTTACACCGTGCCTACCTCAAGCCTCACGCACGTCACCATGGTCAAGGCTGGATGAGAGTCACGAGCCAGCTGTTCACTCGGTCACCTTCTTCTACTACTTCTTTAACTTCTCCTTCTTACGCGATATTGATCTTGAACTGCATTTGGTGATCTCGTGGGGAATTCCGATTCACAAGGACACCTGCAACTTGAGTGTCAACCACAATGTCTTTACTAGGTAGGTATATTGCATACAAATTAATGTATCTGGTATCTACTGAATAAACATTTACTAAGAGAAATTTACCAAAACCATATTTTTTAACAAAAAGAAACGCATTTTCATTTTCAGGAATGCTGATTATTGTCTAGAATTAACAGTCGTGTATATTTGAAAAAAACATTTTAAACTGCTTTTAAAAAGTTCTATGGTTGTCCTACTCACCGAACAACATAAATTGACGTCGTCACAACGCGGACGACTACATCATGTTATCTGCGACATCGCCTGTTGTATTTTATGTACTTTGCAATTTTCACCAACGATCACCTAATTTCATACAAACATTAGTTAATGTAAACATTTCGATAACTCAACTATTCAGCAGCGTTTAAGTATATTGGCAGTAGCCGATGAAAATGTGCCAGTCTAAACTCAAAGCTTTAATAGGGCGCGTTTATGCTAGCGAGATCTACGTCGGCCTTGAGTCTGTAGTACGCCCAGGATGTGGTTCCATCTAACGGTGAACCGTTGCACTCAAGTCTTTGTATATACCTAAACAAACGTACTTACTTAATTTGTTCAGCCGATTTCTGCCCTTTGCCAATAGGCAGCTACTGTAGTTGTTGTCAACTGTTAGTTATTATTGATCTGAGCTGTTAGTACTCTTTTGCTGTGTCTCGGTCTGTGAGCTTTATTACAGAAACCTTCTTTACAGAGCTTCGCGGTGACAGTTCGTAGTAATTCGACACAATTGCATAAACAACAGCTCAACTTGACAACGGCTGGGTCAATTTTAAAGAGCTATGTCTTAAAATGTCACCCATAAATTATCTCCTGTTCCGGGATTAATGCTATTGGTTTAATCACCATGAAAGCATATCAAATCAACCGTATATTGTGTCAATAATTGGCTTCTTTTCTCTAATTAAGTTCATGATTAAAGCAAACGCGGTTTAATTTTATATTTATCCAGTAACAATGCCCTATGCTTACACATACCAACAGTACCTTACTTTTACACATCAGTGCAATAGTTTCGACGCCGACCTGCTTTTTATGCGCCCGTGTTTTGCATGTGAATGGTATATGGATAAACGCCCCTCTTAATAGTCTATATTTTAAAATTATATGCAACACTTCCTATTTGTTATTTTAGAAATAGAAAATATTGTTATGTAGATCTAGTTGGGACACGGCTCTAAGTCAGGATTAGGGCTTCCTATTCCGACTACGATTGTTCACAAAAAAAAAACTAATAAGTATAATGAACTTAAGACTTAGTTCTACCTCGCCTAAAACGCCTTTTTAAATAAAGACGTTATTGGAAAAACAATTTTTTGTCATAAAAAGAATTAATTTTATTTCTACGTCAGTTGTTTTTATGGAATATAGTTCAAATAGCCCAACTTACATTACAAAGTAAGTACGTAGGATATAGTAATTATTGAAGAGCAGTTAAAACAGAAAATTTAAGCTAAGGCCCAACGTATCAGAAGAATTGAAAAAAGAATTCGGACTTACAATGATAATGAAACTTTTGAAGAAAATCCTAAAAAATTTATACAGGTCTAGGCAAGAAGAACATCTGTATCCAGAATTTTACAAACATGCTGATGTTACCAATTTCTGGACAGGCATTTGGGGGCAATCTGGCAAGTACTATTCTGAAACGGACTGGATTAAACGCGAGGAGAGGCGGAATAACCATTATCCAGCAATGGAAGATGTACTTCTCTCCAAACATGACATCCTAAATGTTTGCAAAAGTTTAGCACTTTGAAAGCTCCTGGACCAGATAAAATTCCTAATTTTTGGCTTAAAAGGTAAACCATATTGCATGAACATTTAGTAAAATGTTTTAACAATATGGTTAATAATCTGGAACTGATACCGTCGTGGCTGACGGAAGGTGTAACTGTTTTGATTCCTAAAACGGAGAATACAATGGAAGTATCCCAATATAGACCTATTACTTGTTTAAATTGTTGTTATAAATTATTAACTAAAATTTTAGGTACCAAGATTTATGAACATCTTAAAGGAAATAATGTATTGCCCTCTGAGCAGAAAGGCATTTTAAAGGACAGTTATGGTTCAAAGGAACTGTTAATAATTAACAAGAAGATTGTCGAAAAGATCAAGAAGACTCGAGGAAACCTATCCATGTCCTGGATTGATGGATTGTAAAAGCCTTGGAGATATCTGGGGTAAACCAAAAAATTATTTTTCTGGTAAACTCATGTATGTCTTTATGGTCTACTCAACTATGTTTGCGTGGAGAGGACTCGTATGTTTTCTCAGAGCTGATTAATATTAATTGTGGCATATTTCAAGGTGATAGTTTACCACCTTTGCTCTTTTGCATAGGCCTATTTGCACTGTCTAATGAATTGAATGCGGACAAAGCTGGTGTTCAGTTATTACCTGGCAAAAAGTTAATTGGTCATTCATTATATGTATATGGATGACTTGAAACTTTATGCCAAAAATGATTAGTAGTTGAAGAGGAGCCTCAGTATACTTAAACAATTCTCTGACGATATTGGGATGCAATTTGGTCTAGAGAAGTGTGCCAAAATTAGTATTGTCAAAGGCAGAATTGAGAGAACTGCTGACATATGCCTGAATGATCATACTAGCATTAATGAATTAACATATAATACTAGATATAAGTATCTGGGAATGGATGAAGCATTTGGTATTGATGATGAAGAGATGAAGGCGAAGGTTATAGGCGAATACATTAGGCCAGTCAGAAAAAATTTAAATGGAAAATGTAAAATGCAAGGGATAAACGCATATGGTATTCCAATATTTCGGTATAGTGTTGGAGTTTTACACTGGACTTAGAAGGAAAGGTTAACTCCAAAAATAACAACGCCTTGGACCTCAGGCAGTGCATTAATAATACAAATCGAGAAATAAATGCCACCACAAGGAGTTCGAACAAAGAGTTCAGCAACTATAGTGAATAATTTAAACAGTCGACGCTTCTAAGGTTTGAATACGCTTCATTATTCCACTATTATGGAGGACGTTAAACTAGGTAAACGCATGTCTGATAATATTTAACGCCAACTCCCATAACAACGCGATTAGCACGAGCTTAAGAAGAGAATCTCGCCGTAGGATTCCTCCAAGAAAAAGGAAGCCGACGACACTCCTAAATTTCAAAGGCGGATCAACATGCCGGTTGGCATTCCTCCGGGTCATAGGCGATTCGTTATGAATTACTTCATTCTATCTGGAACACTGCTGGAATCTGACCGGTCGGTGGTAAAACGCGAGCATACTTTCCGGTCCTGCGGAATAATGGTGCCTTCGGGTGGTGGACTCAGAGTCGCCGCATTCTAATTATTCGTTGTTTAGTAGCGCTGCTGAAGGGGTTTCGCAGCGTTCACGAGAGTTGTAAATGTATATAGTTTTACGGTAGGAACTGCCCACTGGACATACTTATGACTCCATTTTACATTATACCGCAATACATTATTAACAAATGTCAACAAATTAGTAATTCGTGATCTTTCCATATGTTCTCTTGAGGGTTTAAAAAAATTGAGTGTTTCTTTGAGGTTAATGTGGTTTTCTTCTTTTAGGATGTAGGTACATATATTGAAAAAGTAAAAGGCGGAACCCTTACGTAGAATGGCCAGATGTCCGGATATAGTCCGCACATTTCAGCTTAAGTACACACTAAAAATAAAAAAAAATATTTTTTCACACATTTATTAATACACATATTAAAATATGGAAACAAGTTTTAAAGCAAATTTGTATTCTAAAATTACAAGAACATAATTTAGCAGCGTTGAGAAACAAATAGATGGCCAAACGGTTGATAAGATATGTGAAGACCACAAGCCTAAAATAAAAAAAAAATATGTTATTTCTTAAAGTTTGTTTATTGATTGAAAAAGATTGAAAATGCGCGAATTTACAAGAGTTTTGGAAAATGTATGCAAAGAAACACTTATTTTTGCCAAAAAGTTGTATAGAACATTTATCTTTTGTGGAACCGAGTTATTGTTGTCTACGCCATAGCAAATCAATCTACGAATACAATGCAGCAAAAAAAATCTGATGTGGCCAGGCACATGACTTTATCATACTATGTATAAAATTAATAGTTTAGCTGCATGAGATTCTATTTTATCGAGATCGGCTATGTCTGCCTTAAAATAAAACTTGTAGAACTAGACAGATATGTCGATTAAAGCTGCGTTCGGATATTGTACGTGTTATTGGGTGTAAAAAGTGTAACGGTGTACACTGTACAATATCCGAACGCAGCTTGTTGACAGTAGGTATTGTCAAAATATTAGCGTTTGACACTACCTACTGTCATTAGAATCAAATTATCTGACATATCCTGGCTACTAGTTTTAATGCAGTACGACAGATCTCGATGAAATAGAATTTGCTCATGCAGCTAAACTATTCATTGTACCAAAAAATTTCATAGTCATAAATTATTCAGAATTTCCTCTGCTTTAACTTATCATTTAACTATTTCGACTAAATTCCAGAAATGGCGGCTTATTTGCAAAATCTTTCAAAAATGCTAAGACTAAACCTCCAGTTCCTTTGGACTCTTTTCAACAGAAAGCTTTTCAGCTCTAAGTTTGGTCATGAAACTTCTAAATATGAAGTTTCGTCCCTATACCTTTAGTAGTTTCTCCCGAATCGTCGCCACAAAAACGGGTACACACACACATACACACACAATATGTTCAGGGTACCCAATAGGACATATTTCTGCTAAAATCTCAAATTTTTTTTTCGGCACGATAACAATACTTTCTCATACTGCGTATGATAAAGTAAAAATTAAATCGGACGGTTAGTTTATCTAAAATTGGTGGGTACATTACAGAAAAGGATTTCTAGAAGATATTGAAACGCATTGGCGGACCGCTCGAATTTTGGCCGTGGAATCAAAACACTTTTTTGACAATTTTGTTTTCTGAAAAACACGTATTTATTTTTTAAAATTACACATTGTAAAATTTCTCTGGACTAAATATTCAAGCTGCCTAAATAAAACACACAGCTGCCGAATTATACAGTTTTTTTTTAGTTTGCCACAAACGCCTGATTTGGACTTATTCTGTTTTTCGACTCACCGATTCATTTGTATTAGTGGTGATTATGGATATCTCAGTAACGAATATTAGCACGATATCGGAATATGCACGTCATCAATCGTCATATTTTATTTAATGCGACTGTAGAAAAAGAATTGCATAATAATTTTCAGTAATTTTTAAATCGACTTAATATGAATGATTTAAATTTCGTGCAACGCGCACTACGTCAAACGTAACGGTAAATGGCAACATAGTTGGGACAGTGGAAGATTATTTACTATTAGTACGATACGATCAGAACAATTTAATTTCGGTATTTTGAATAGTAGTGACAGTTTCCAATATCTGTGATCCAGAGCATATCATTCGCGCTGCTTTGTGATTCTGCGTAAGGCGTGGTGCTCGTACAGGTCAAGCTGAAATTAGTCATACGTATAAATTAAATTTACCCCGCATACTTTCCACTAGTCCAGTAGCTATACAATGTTTTTCTACTAATTTGGAGGAATCAATATTTGACACCCCCAAAAGAATATTTCTTTGAACTGGGTCATGTGAGATTTTTCGAGATGTTTTCAAAAGTCCATCTGAAAACCATCTCGCCTCTGTTTCCCCTCTACAGGCAAACTATTATGATGTTTTCATTACATATAATATTCAATAAATTAGTAATATGAATTGAAAACTATCTATATTCCCTGTTAATGGGATTAACTGGGCTTTGCAATTATGATAATTTAGAAACTATGTATGTATGTAACCTTATGAATGTATTTATCGGTATTTATACAAAGAAATACGAAACTTTCTTGAAATTACGAGAAATAGTATATTATTTGACGAGCACATAACTAAGGATATAAATCGCCAGCATGAAGTTTATACGCGAGCCGTAGGCGAGCGTGTAAACATGCGAGCGAAGAGTCACATAACTGTCATTCACGTAGGTTTTGACAGACTTTGACACTAGCGTTGTATAACGATGACAGTTTGTTCAAAAAATGAAATGATAATTTGAGCGAACTGTCGTCATTATACAACGGTAGTGTCATTGTAATCATTGGCGTGTATCATGATGGGGATTATATAGCCACGTCAACCGATCGTTTGAATTAAGAACGGATATTGTTAAGCGACCGATTGACGTGTAATCGCCAAACATTACTTGAATCAATCCCTATCCCTATCCCTATCACTATCCCTACTCCCTACTATATACTAAAAGTCTAACACAGTCCGCGCAAGAAGTTTACGAAAATCGGCGAATCAGGGGAAAGGTCTGCTCCTCGGAGAAGCGAAAATCGGCGCCGCTGGCGCCGATTTTCCGCCTAAAATTTGATTCTACAGCGCTTAGGCCTTCGATTTCGTCCATTTTCGGCCCAGTTTTCGTTATTTTTTAACTCGATTCGGGTAAATTTATGGATTATGCTTTAGGAGTGTACAGGTCAGCGCGTCGCCATGGCAACCTATCGAGGTTGCTAGGCAACGGCCGCGCGCTTCGCGACGCGGTCACCAGACGGCGGCACATCATCATGTCGCTGTTGGGATTACGCTACGAAGCAATAGATGGCGCCCCGTAACCGCTTCGAACGGTTTTTTTTCCGGGCTTTTTGTTTACCTCTTAACGCTTCGGCGATCTACCTAGGTCGACCAGCAGGCCTATTAGGCCTGCACATTCTCCTAGTCCCTACTATATACTAAAAGTCTAACACAGTCCGCGCAAGAAGTTTACGAAAATCGGCGAATCGGGGGAAGGGTCTGCTCCTCGGAGAAGCGAAAATCGGCGCCGCAGGCGCCGATTTTCCGCCTAAAATTGGATTGTACAGCGCATAGGCTTTCGATTTCGTCCAATTTCCGGCCAGTTCTCGTTATTTATTAACTCGATTAGGCTAAATTTATGGAGTATCGTTTGGGACTGTCCTCGCCAGCGCGTCGTCATGCCAATCGATCGAGGTTGCTAGGCAACGGCCGCGTGCTTCCCGACGCGGTCACCAGACGGCGACACATCATGTCGCTGTTGAGGTTACTCTACGAAGCAATAGATGGCGCGCCCGTAACCGCTCAGAACCTACGAGCATAATCACGTCGCGCGTGTAAGGGCATCCGGGCTTTTTGTCTCTCTCTTAACGCTTCGGCGATCTACCTAGGTCGACCAGCAGGCCTATTAGGCCTGCACATTCTCCTAGTATTATACTAAATTAACCGTTTATTTTTTCATATAGGGTCCCGAATTCTTTTGGTGGCAAATGTTGTCCGCTAGCATCTGGTATTTTTATTTTTGTGAATATTTTCGTGTCAGCTCATTGTAAAGTCTGACTGATAGAAGTGTTGGCTGGAGAAAATGTATGTAAGATATATTTTTTTTGCTAGAAATAACTTTTACTCCTTCTGTAAAAAGATCCTGCAAATGCTATGTGAAATAGTATTTCCTTAATGTCAAAACGCGGACATAAACTTGGCACAAGCACATTTCCTATCATTTCCACAAATTCAGAATCCAAAACGGCGTGAACATTTACGTGTTGTTGAAGCGTATCGTCGTGTCTTCAGCTAAACCGATTTACAGTTTACGGAGGCACCCAGATCTTTAGATCACTACAGTCTGTGGCCATATATAATCAAACCGTTCCTAAGGTCACCAATGTTAATGGTGACATCTAAAAGAGTTGACGACACAGTCACAATTCATCTACTCTCACCTGCTGGACAAATCAACATCAATAGATCTACGCAGAAGAGAACTGTGTTAGATAAAACAACCGAACGAAGAGTGGACGCTATCACGCGACGTACATCTTTTCTTTGCGGGGATTCTACCTACGCGTTTCGATTTTAGCACCGCGCTCATCTCGACGATAAATTTCCAATTGGAATTTATGCACTTTATACTGTACGATACGCTGTAAGAATCGCGCGATGTTTATGATAAACTAATCAGGAATTATGTACTCGCGCGGCCATGTTTATGTCCCTTGACCGTCCGGTCGGTGGAATTATGTTTAGGTTGATGATTTTGTGATATTGGAGATTTGTCTAGAAATGAATATTATTAACGACTATGTAAAGAGGAAGTAATATTTTGGTGGTAGTAGGTATGTAATAAACACTGCTCGTTGTAATGCTGTGCCGTTCGCTTATATGTTACTGTATATATAAGTATTTTTTTATTAAAAGCTTTCGAAGAAGACCGTAATAATAATATGGCAGTATGTTTGTGACTAGACGTCCCGCTTTTTCACATTTTGTCCCGCGTCCCGCGGAGTTTTAAAAAGGTACCAAAAGGTACAAAATTTGTAGCGAATTACTACGAAAAATGAACCATATGCTATTTCGTTCAAACATTCCTTTTCAAATCGTGCGTTAAAAGACAGTAAACTTTTTTTAATTTTTAAATAACATTTTGGAGTCGAAAACCGATGCTTCACAATTGTATTTTTTTACAAATAAAAATATGAATTATGTACTCATTTTATGTAACTTACATACCATACTAAATATAAGTTAATATTCATTTCTCTTAACAACTAGAGTCTAAGCTAAATGACTACAAAGCAGTTCCTTCTGTCATTTACAATCAAAATTACATTATTTTGACAATTTTAACCATTTTTATTATTTTCAAAGTTTTATTGGATACTGACCCTGTCATTTAGTCGCAAAGCAAGAATATACAGAAACTTAATAGAAAACACAGAAACTTAGCAATACACCAAATTACAGGTAAAAAATCTGATGTGGCCAGGCACATGACTTTATCATACTATATATAAAATTAATAGTTTAGCTGCATGAGATTCTATTTGATCGAGATCGGCTATGTCTGCATTAAAATAAAACTAGTAGAACTAGACAGATATCTCGATTAAAGCTGCGTTCGGATATTGTACTCCGTTGACACCGGGTACACCGTCCAAATGACACCTACGTGTTATTGGGTGTAAAAAGTGTAACGGTGTTCAATATCCGAACGCAGTCTATATTGACAGTAGTATTTTCAAAACATTAGCGTTTGACACTAACTACTGTCATTAGAATCAAAAAATCTGACATATCCTGGCTACTAGTTTTAAAGCAGTACGACCGATCTCGATGAAATAGAATTTGCTCATGCAGCTAAACTATAAATTCTACCAAAAAATGTCATATACATAAATTATAGAAAATTTCCTCTCCTTTAATTTATTATTTAACTATTTTGACGACATTACACAAATAGCGGCTCATTTGCAAAATCTTCGAAAAATGCTATGAGTAAACCACCAGTTCCTTTGGACCCTTTTCAACAGAAAGCTTTTCAGCTCTAAGTTTGGTTATGAAACTTCTAAATATGAAGTTTCGTCCCGACACCTTTAGTAGTTTCTCCGGAATCGTCGCCACAAAAACGGGTACACACACACACACACACACACACACATACACACACACATACACACACACACACACACAGACATTTTTTGTACCTTGGTCAAAAATGTTCAGGGGAGCCAAAAAGACATATTTCCGCTAAAATCTCAAAAAATTTTTTTGGCGTGATTACAATACTTTACATACTGCGTATGATAAAGTAAAAATATACAATATTCTATTCTGTCTAATGGTGGATATTTAATATTTTTGTACGTTTTTGAAAAATCGTAATTGTAATCTGTAAAAAGAATTTATTGATTTTTGCATTGTTTTACGAAAATCACACGACAAAATTAAATTGATTTAGAAAACCAACCTACCCTTTGGTATACGTGTATAAAATTTCACTAACACGTAGCAACATTTGATATGTCGCCTGGCCGGCTTAAACGGTAAAAAAAGTTAGCTAAACTGATATTCGATAACTTTTGTAGACCGATTTTCATTATTTTTTCGAGACGTAAAGAAATTTATCAGATTTATTATATTAATATATATTTGATAATTAAAGAAAATAAGATGTGCCAGCTGATTATTTATTCTGGGAGATCAAAAATAGTGTTTTTGGTCTAAGTTTGAGACATCCTGTGGAATAATTAAGGAACTTGTTGTCTCGCAGGTTGGCAACTAGGTACTCTCTTACAAAGCCATATCAATTCTCAACATCTGGCTTTCTAATTCATCTCAATATCTGAGTTTTTGTGGAATATACACAGTTTAAAGCAAGATTTTGAAATAGTGAAAACCGGTCAATATTACAAATGTTTAGCAAAATAAGCGTTCCTTTAATTGTGCCGGTCAGTGTATTTTTCTCTCAAAACTGTACCTTTAAACTTGGCATATCTTGTTGTGCTGTACAGAGTCGTTAGATTTGAATATAAGTTTGTTATTTTTTACCTTAAGATTGATTTATTATATAATTTATCTTTCTTAGTCCTTCTTACTATATTTATTAGTTGATAAGAATGTTTTTAAAAGGTATAAAAATTTATTTAGAATATTCATTTCGTGCAAAGGGCATATATTTGAAGAATTTATGTTAAAGGGAAGAGTTAATATATACAATTTTAATCCCTATAATAAACGATAATAAAATAAACTTTGTCGGGTATCAATATTTTTGTATTTAAAATAAATATGCAAAACAATTAATCACTAATAATGCAAATAATGTCGAATATTCAATGAAGTATATATTGTTCAAACAAATATGTTTTGATCACACGCACAACAATTTAAAGGAGTATGTGTGATGTTGCTTAAAATACAAAAATCTGTGTAACCAACCAAACTAAAAAACCTACTAATAATAATTTTTGTGTTTACAAAAATCCTAGAATTTGTCTATTTTCGAGTACGATCTTTTGAAAAGACGGTTGGTTTTAATTACTACCGCCCACCCCGCCCCGCTACTGTCACGCTTTTCTACAATAAAAATCTGGTCACCTTAAGTATGTTAGTATTTACAATAGGAACACAACCAAGCGATACATAATGATATTTAAAAACCAGTCTTGGGGATATTCAGAACACGCGCCTAACATTTTAAAATGTGTAGCTGCAATTATAATAATATTTCCAGGCTCACGTGTCTACAATTACAGGAACATTAACATTCTGAAGAACAGAAAATAGCGCATGCGAATGCTACATATTTACCGATTCAATAAGACGGTTGTAATGAATAATGCAACGCACAATTTTATCCATCAATTGTATTCATATGAAGATCTAGAATCCTAACAGAAATAAATAAAATAACATGGCAATGATAAAAAAACAGTAGATGGCGTATAGTTTCTTCCAGAAATAGGTCATTATTTACTAATTTTGGAAGGACCGATGGCAAATCTCTACTAAGTAGCGAATATTTTAAGAACTCTACACTTGCGGACTACCTTATAAGTAAAACAAAGCTTTTTTAGATATTTTTAATCAAGATCCGCAGTAGCGGATTACCCATAAGGCAATGAAGCACGTGTCTTGAGGCCCGGGCTTTGCATCTCACATAATATTTCGTTTTTTAAATATGAAATTAAGCCTTGAGGATGACCGTTTTTAAGTCGCCGGAAGGTATAAACATCAAGTAATGCCCATGGTACATAAGAAATTGAATGTTCTACAATAGTTTTGTTCCTCCGTTTGAATAATATTAATAAATATTTTTACGTAATCAAGTGACATGCGTATCTACGGAGTTGAATAACAATACAAACACTTCGGAGTTGAGTGACAATGCAGACAATTAACAGAATAACCTTAATCGCCAATAATTGTATGCATATTTATGTTTGTGCATTAAAAATATACGTTAACGTGAACTTTGAACCAGTACTAATAATTGAAAAAATATCCAGCTCAATTCTTTCGACCGTGGTGACGATTTTTATGAATATCGTCGAATTTTTAGTTGATTGAAGACTACATAAAAAGACTACAACATAGCCACCAATATTCTTAAAATCCGTCGCCGAGACTAGAAATAATTGAGTCGGATATATTTTGTCTAATTATTTGAATGGAAATACCTGAGCATTCCGGTGTAAATCGTGTTAAACGTTATGAAGTAGTTTGACTAATAATACTAATACTAGTGGACCTGTAGACCGCCTATTTAGGTAGATCAGTTAATTGGGTAGATCGCAGGAATCAATTGACAGCATATGTAGAAGGATGTCTCAAAAAAACACAGTTGCCACCGCCAATAAAATTAGGCTTAATAAATGTTGAAAATTGGGTACATAACCTGCCATGAGGTACCAATTTCTCACTATTTGGCGAGTTTGTCGTCAAAATAAATTGTGATAAACATTTGTCCCATGTGTCAGCCTAACAACTACAATCTTTAGTTTACCCTCAAAACTTTCCTTTATCCCTAAGGTAAAGATACTATTTTTGGAGGGAAACCGCCCAAATGTGAGAGAAAATCCCCCAATCTGGCAACAGTGCACTGCTTTTTTATATAAACGCATGTGGTTGGCCAAGCAACTACAGTATACCGTATATAGATAACATTATTGAAAAAATTATTAAAAGATTTGTTATTTTTTTTCTTTCAGTTCATATGAAAGATGCTTGTCATTTGAAGAAAAAATGTTAGATTTATTTTTCCCAATACCGTGAACCTTGACTTAAATGAACTACAAAAATAAGCTAAATTTGTTCAAATTACTCAATTTTATGAAGTGCGGAAGACCTAAACGTTGCAATAGCATAAAATTTTTGATACTTTATAGTTCTGGTTTTTGTTTTGATATTGGACAAAAACTATACAGCCAGATGCTCAATTTTTAAATAAAAATAAAACATAAAATGTTAAATTGGTATACCAGTGTCTACCTTTCCTCCTTCGTAAAAGAAACGGAAAGTATGTTAGAGTACCCTCGTCAAGCAAGAGCACATAATAAAATAATGTGAAAATATTTAATTTAAAATTTATTTATGTCTACTATAAACCAAAAACTCAAGAATAAGTATCAACATTTAAAGTAATCATTGAAGAACCCTAATTAATTATTTTATAACTAAATAGTATTATTTACAACACAATATTCATATTTGAATTTTAGAACAAAGTTGGATTCAATGCATAATTTTCAATTTAGTTAACAAATGAAATTGATAGAAATCTTAATGATAGATCTAGTAATAATACAATAGGTATATAATACCCAAAACTAATACCTAAAATTAATATTATCTAATCTTGAGATGATTTAACCCATTTAATTGTTTAAGATTTATCGCCTGCACCTCACTGACAAAAATGCATTTTCATGCCGTGACCACATGAACTAAATTATTACATATTTACAAAAATTTAACGTCATACCGAAAGATATCAAAATTTGCATACCACTTGATATGCCCATTCAAATTTATTTGAATTCATAGGTATTAGAAGGCTTGCAGCTTAGAGGGCTTTATCACCCATCTCCAATAAATCAATCAGAAAACAATGAACTAAAATTATTAGTATTTTTTTATACGCTCACGTAAACATTAAATTCCATACCAGTTAACTTCATGTGGTAAACTGAGTGACGTATGCTATAAGTTACCAGACAGACCTATCTATTTTTAGTAACCTTGCGTCATAGCCAAATCTAAAGTACAGGTAGGCAAAATATATCCCTTTACTGTCAACAATGATTATTATCGACTGCGGCCCCTTGGTCTCTCCGGTACTCCCTTAGTACGCCCAATATCTTTTGGGTCAAGTTTTTTCTTAAATAAATAATTGTTTGCCACTTTGTTATGGTAGCTTGTCTACGCAAAGCAAGTTGCTGTTATTCGGAAAGACCTTGAACCATTTCCACTGCGTGTGTACTCTTTTCATCATACCACGTTACCTGCAAAAATATTAAATTAACAAAAGCTACGCATTCTAAACTCAAAACTAACCTCAATGTTGCCAACAAATTGATGAATTCCATGTAATTCTCTTACTGTATTTTAGTTTAATCTGGAGAAACCATTAGAAAGAACCACGGGCAGTTCAAAGTAGTTTGAAGTGGGTGATCAGCCTTTGCAACAAAATTTTGCTGGGGACCATATTCCGAGCCATTGGAGGCTTTTTTCAGGCGCCTCTATCAATTCCACACCCTATTGATCTTCTACTACTTCTTGGTCGTGCAGCTAAATTTTGTATAGTGTTCATCCCTTCCTCCATGTGTTCATCCAAACTTATGTATAATTATAGGTTATATAGCGATATTTCACGCCCGCTAGGGGCGCTAGTAGCAGAAATATCTTGTGGTGCCATCTAATATGTAACCTCTCAAGAGTTGTATTCGTATTCGGTTAAAATAGGTTCTGAGCGGTGCTTTCACGTTGGGTTTGAGACGCGAACTTTTCACAAATAACATTCATTGGATCGATACACGTTCTTCGAACAAATATTAACGCAAAGGCAAAAATAATCACGAATTAATAATTATTATTATACGTACAACATTGTTATAGGTTTCTCAAACATTATTTGTGGGTACGGACTACGGAGTTTGTGCTTTAGGCCCCGCAGATAATGAAATCGCTTAGCTTTGTACATACCAATGTGAATAGGTTATGGTTGCGTTTTTGACGTTTCTAGCTCGCAGCCATGACGACGCGGAATAAACAGCTACTGAAATGTTGAGGTCCTTTCACCAAAATCGCTCGCGTTTCGGTAAATTTTGAAGCAAAAACGCCCGAGAGGTCGTTTTTCGTCGATTTCGAAAACTCACGCAACGTAGAATGGTCCATTTAGGGGGACAGTCGCGCTCCGCGCGACTGAAATACCTTCCCCATTTTTTCCATAAGCAATTAAGAATGGATTTTTTGGCAGGTGAAACACCGATTTAAAATCGTTCAACTGCGTTTACTTAATATAGACTAGTGGACCTGTATATCGCCTATTTAGGTAGATCAGTGAACTCGGTAAAGTCAAAAAAACACAGTTGCCACCGCCAATAAAATTAGGCTTAATAAATGTTGAAAATTGGGTACACAACCAGCCATGAGGTACATATTTCTCTGTTACTCAATATTTGGCGAGTCTGCTGTCAAAATAAATTACAATTACAACTACAATCTTTAGTTTACCCTCAAAACTTTCTTTTATCCCTAAGGTAAAGATACTACTTTTGGAGGGAAACCGCCCAAATGTGAGAGAAAATCCCCCAATCTGGTAACAGTGCACTGCTGTTTTATATAATAGCATGTGGTTAGCTAAGCAACTACAGTATACCGTATATAGATAACGTTATTGAAAAAATTAAAATTGATTTGTCATTTTTTTTCTTTCAGTTAATATGAAAGATGTTTGTCACTTGAAAAAAAAATGTTAGATTTATTTTTCCCAATACCGACTTAAATGAACTACAAAAATAAGCTAAATTTGTTCAAATTACTCAATTTTATGCCAAGTGCGGAAGACCTAAACATTGCATTAGCATAATATTTTTAATACTTTATAGTTCTGGTTTTTGTTTTGATATTGGACAAACACTATACAGCCAGATGCTCACTTTTTAAATAAAATAAAACGTAAAATATAAAATAAATTTATAAATTTGTATACCAGTATCTACCTTTCCTCCTTCGTAAAAACAAACGGGAAATATGTTAGAGTACCCTCGTCAAGCAAGATAAAACACACATAATAAAATAATGTGAAAATATTTAATTTAAAATTTATTAATGTCTACTATAAACAAAAAACAATTTAGTTAACAAATGAAATTGATAGAAATCTTAATGATGGATCTAGTAATAATACAATAGGTATATAATACCCAAAACTAATACCTAAAATTAATATTATCTAATCTTGAGATGATTTAACCCATTTAATTGTTTAAGATTTATTGCCTGCACCTCACTGACAAAAAATGCATTTGGTTGCCGTGACCACATGAACTAAATTATTATTTACAAAAATTTAACGTCATACCCAAAGATACCAAAATTTGCATACCACTTGATATGCCCATTCAAATTCATTTGAATTCATAGGTATTAGAAGGCTTGCAGCTTAGAGGGCTTTATCACCCATCTCCAATAAATCATTCAGAAAACAATGAACTAAAATTATTAGTATTTTTTTATACGCTCACGTAAACATTAAATTCCATACCAGTTAACTTCATGTGGTAAACTGAGTGACGTATGCTATAAATTACCAGACAGACCTATCAATTTTTAGTAACCTTGCGTCATAGCCAAATCTAAAGTACAGGTAGGCACTTTAAACTGCAATATAAAAATGTATCCCTTTACTGTCAACAATGATTATTATCGACTGCGGCCCCTTGGTCTCTCCGGTACTCCCTTGGTACGCCCAATATCTTTTGGGTCAAGTTTTTTCTTAAATAAATAATTGTTTGCCACTTTGTTATGGTAGCTTCTCTACGCAAAGCAAGTTGCTGTTATTCGGAAAGACCTGGAACCATTTCCACTGCGTGTGTACTCTTTTCATCATACCACGTTACCTGCAAAAATATTAAATTAACAAAAGCTACGCATTCTAAACTCAAAACTAACCTCAATGTTGCCAACAAATTGATGAATTCCATATAATTCTCTTACTGTATTTTAATTTAATCTGGAGAAACCATTCGAAAGAACCACGGGCAGTTCAAAGTAGTTTGAAGTGGGTGATCAGCCTTTGCAACAAAAGTTTGCTGGGGACCATATTCCGAGCCATTGGAGGCTTTTTTCAGGCGCCTTTATCAATTCCACACCCTATTGATCTTCTACTACTTCTTGCTCTTGCAGCTAAATTTTGTATAGTGTTCATTCAAACTTATGTATAATTATAAGTTATGTGACGATATTTCACGCCCGCTAGGGGCGCTAGTAGCAGAAATATCTTGTGGTGCCATCTAATATGTGACTTCTCAAGAGTTGTATTCGTATTAGGTTAAAATAGGTTCTGAGCGGTGCTTTCACGTTGGGTTTGAGACGCGAACTTTTCACAAATAACATTCATTGGATCGATACACATTCTTCGAACAAATATTAACGCAAAGGCAAATAATCACGAATTAATAATTATTATTATAGGTTCGACATGGTTATAGGTTTGTCAAAGATTATTTGTGGGTACGGACTACGGAGTTTGTGCTTTTAGGCCCCCGCAGATAATGAAATCGCTTAGCTTTGTACATACCAATGTGAATAGGTTATGGTTGTGTTTTTGACGTTTCTAGCTCGCAGCCATGACGACGCGACATAAACAGCTACTGAAATGTTGAGGTCCTTTCACCAAAATCGCTCGCGTTTCGGAAAATTTAGAAGCAAAATCGCCCGAGAGGCCGTTTTTCGTCGATTTCGAAAACTCACGCAACGTAGAATGGTCCGTTTAGGGTGACGGTCGCGTTTCACGCGCCCGGAAAAGGTTCCCCATATTTTCCATAAGCAATTAAGAATGGACATTTTGGCTTGTGAAACACCGATTTAAAATCGTTCAATTGCGTTTACTTAATATAGACTAGTGGACCTGTATATCGCCTATTTAGGTAGATCAGTGAATTCGGTAAAGTCAAAAAAACACAGTTGCCACCGCCAATAAAATTAGGCTTAATAAATGTTGAAAATTGGGTAGACAACCAGCCATGAGGTACATATTTCTCTGTTACTCAATATTTGGCGAGTCTGCTGTCAAAATAAATTACAATTACAACTACAATCTTTAGTTTACCCTCAAAACTTTCTTTTATCCCTAAGGTAAAGATACTACTTTTGGAGGGAAACCGCCCAAATGTGAGAGAAAATCCCCCAATCTGGTAACAGTGCACTGCTTTTTTATATAATAGCATGTGGTTGGCTAAGCAACTACAGTATACCGTATATAGATAACGTTATTGAAAAAATTAAAATTGATTTGTCATTTTTTTTCTTTCAGTTAATATGAAAAATGTTTGTCACTTGAAAAAAAAATGTTAGATTTATTTTTCCCAATACCGACTTAAATGAACTACAAAAATAAGCTAAATTTGTTCAAATTACTCAATTTTATGCCAAGTGCGGAAGACCGAAACATTGCATTAGCATAATATTTGTAATACTTTATAGTTCTGGTTTTTGTTTTGATATTGGACAAACACTATACAGCCAGATGCTCACTTTTTAAATAAAATAAAACGTAAAACATAAAATAAATTTATAAATTTGTATACCAGTATCTACCTTTCCTCCTTCGTAAAAACAAACGGGAAATATGTTAGAGTACCCTCGTCAAGCAAGATAAAACACACATAATAAAATAATGTGAAAATATTTAATTTAAAATTTATTAATGTCTACTATAAACAAAAAACAATTTAGTTAACAAATGAAATTGATAGAAATCTTAATGATAGATCTAGTAATAATACAATAGGTATATAATACCCAAAACTAATACCTAAAATTAATATTATCTAATCTTGAGATGATTTAACCCATTTAATTGTTTAAGATTTATTGCCTGCACCTCACTGACAAAAAATGCATTTGGTTGCCGTGACCACATGAACTAAATTATTATTTACAAAAATTTAACGTCATACCCAAAGATACCAAAATTTGCATACCACTTGATATGCCCATTCAAATTCATTTGAATTCATAGGTATTAGAAGGCTTGCAGCTTAGAGGGCTTTATCACCCATCTCCAATAAATCATTCAGAAAACAATGAACTAAAAATATTAGTATTTTTTTATACGCTCACGTAAACATTAAATTCCATACCAGTTAACTTCATGTGGTAAACTGAGTGACGTATGCTATAAGTTACCAGACAGACCTATCAATTTTTAGTAACCTTGCGTCATAGCCAAATCTAAAGTACAGGTAGGCACTTTAAACTGCAATATAAAAATGTATCCCTTTACTGTCAACAATGATTATTATCGACTGCGGCCCCTTGGTCTCTCCGGTACTCCCTTGGTACGCCCAATATCTTTTGGGTCAAGCTTTTTCTTAAATAAATAATTGTTTGCCACTTTGTTATGGTAGCTTGTCTACGCAAAGCAAGTTGCTGTTATTCGGAAAGACCTGGAACCATTTCCACTGCGTGTGACTCTTTTCATCATACCACGTTACCTGCAAAAATATTAAATTAACAAAAGCTACGCATTCTAAACTCAAAACTAACCTCGATGTTGCCAACAAATTGATGAATTCCATATAATTCTCTTACTGTATTTTAATTTAATCTGGAGAAACCATTCGAAAGAACCACGGGCAGTTCAAAGTAGTTTGAAGTGGGTGATCAGCCTTTGCAACAAAAGTTTGCTGGGGACCATATTCCGAGCCATTGGAGGCTTTTTTCAGGCGCCTTTATCAATTCCACACCCTATTGATCTTCTACTACTTCTTGCTCTTGCAGCTAAATTTTGTATAGTGTTCATCCAAACTTATGTATAATTATAGGTTATGTGACGATATTTCACGCCCGCTAGGGGCGCTAGTAGCAGAAATATCTTGTGGTGCCATCTAATATGTAACCTCTCAAGAGTTGTATTCGTATTAGGTTAAAATAGGTTCTGAGCGGTGCTTTCACGTTGGGTTTGAGACGCGAACTTTTCACAAATAACATTCATTGGATCGATACACATTCTTCGAACAAATATTAACGCAAAGGCAAATAATCACGAATTAATAATTATTATTATAGGTTCGACATGGTTATAGGTTTGTCAAAGATTATTTGTGGGTACGGACTACGGAGTTTGTGCTTTTAGGCCCCCGCAGATAATGAAATCGCTTAGCTTTGTACATACCAATGTGAATAGGTTATGGTTGTGTTTTTGACGTTTCTAGCTCGCAGCCATGACGACGCGACATAAACAGCTACTGAAATGTTGAGGTCCTTTCACCAAAATCGCTCGCGTTTCGGAAAATTTAGAAGCAAAATCGCCCGAGAGGCCGTTTTTCGTCGATTTCGAAAACTCACGCAACGTAGAATGGTCCGTTTAGGGTGACGGTCGCGTTTCGCGCGCCCGGAAAAGGTTCCCCATATTTTCCATAAGCAATTAAGAATGGACATTCTGGCAGGTGAAACACCGATTTAAAATCGTTCAATTGCGTTTACTTAATATAGACTAGTGGACCTGTGACCGTCTAAATAGGTAGATCAGTGAATAGGTTCATCGCAAGAATCGATAGACCGCATATACACTGGCTGTCTTAAAATAAGACTTTTTTGCAAAATCAAACTTTTAAGTTGATATAAAGTTGTTTCTATGGACTCATATATACAACAACAAAAATGGCTCAATTAAAAAAATAATCTCTCCCGCAAGTGAAAAGAAAATATAATTTGTCGCAATAAATTTGATTTTCTTTTTGAAGGTTTCTTTTTCTTTTCAAGTTGTATAATTTTAACAATACGTATGGTGTGAAACAAAAGTATAAAAAATATAGTATTCTAATGCAACGTACTTAAATTGCATAAAATGGCATAAAATTTAGTAATTTTAACAAATTTAGCTGACTTTTATTATCAATACAAATTACAACGACAAATCTAACAATTGTTTTTTTCATGTGGCAAAAATGATTTTAATAAAAATGTAAAAAAGTTTTAGACTCCTTGCGGAAGACCCAGATAGCTTTCAATTGGGCAAAATTTGGTGGTGGTATACGTGGGTCCGTAGAGATAACTTTTTATCAACATATAATGTAAATTGTCAATTTGTCAAATAAAACACTAGGTTATTTTTCATATAATGGCATGTTTTTGCCCCAGCAACTATAATCTACTCTTATATAGAGCTTCATTGCAAAAAAAAATATTTTTCATTTGTTTTTTTATTTTAGATTTAAATAAAGATGTTTGCCACTTGAAAAAAAATAAACAATTGTTAGATTTTGTTCCCAGTTAATTTACATGGAATACAAAAAAAAAGCTTTAATTGTTAAAATTACTCAATTTTAAAACCTAAATCTTGCAGTAAAGTAATATTTTTATACTATTATTTCCCAACCTATAGTTAAAAATTTTCGACTTGATAAACACTTTAAGCTAACTACAAAAAAAAACAATTCAAAAAAATTAAAAACATTAGGCCTCTGGTGGGAGACCTACTTTTTTTCTTAATTGGGTCAATCTTGTTGATGTTATATGTGGGTTCATAGAGACAACTTAAAACTGATTTTCCAAAAAGTTGTTTTTATACACCCTACAGCTTGGTTGGTCACTACTTATGCAGATTGGTATTGTACATTAATAACATTGTAGATATATTGGAGAATCTGTATAATAAGTATTTTTAAATACCTTTTTCTCCTACTATTTAGTTACATTGGTATGATAACTGGTAAAACAAATAAATAAACAAACCTCTATTAAATTATAGACATACTTTATTGTAACTTCATTTGTACAAACAAAAGCAAAAATTACCAGTAAAGTGATAACGAAATAAATATGTAAAACATGATTCAGCCTAAAAATTAAATTAGTTACTTTACAGAGAATGTTCATATAATATATATTTGTACAACAATTACATCAGTGTATAAATATATATATAAGTATATATTACAGAAAACAATAAAATAAGTAATAAATGGAATATTTACAAATTTAAATATTTCTTCGTAACGTGTTGGTATTGTTTCTTTTTCAAGTGACAAACATGATCTTAATAAAAATGTAAAAAAAAAAATTAGGTCCCTTGCTGAAGACCTAGATTGCTTTCAATTGGGCAAAATTTCTTGATAGTATACATGGGTCCATAGAAACAACTTTTTATCAACTTATATAATGTCAATTGTATATTTGTCAAATTTAACATTAAGTTATTTTTTATATACTGGCAGGTTGTTGGTTCAGCAACTACAATCTACAATTATAAGCTTTATTGAAAAAAAATATTTTTGATTTTTTTTTTAAATTAAAGGTGTTTGTTACTTGAAAAAAAAAATATAATTGTTAGATTTCGTTCCCAGTTAATTTAAATGGAATACAAAAAAAAGCTTTAATTGTTAAAATTACTCAATTTTATGCCAAGTGCAGGAGACCTAAATCTTGCAGTAAAGTAATATTTTTATACTATTATTTCAAAATCTATAGTTAAAAATTTTCAACTTGAAAAATACTTTACCCTTACTACAAAAAAAACAATTGAAACAAAATATAAACTTTAGGCTTCTTGTGGGAGACCTATTTTTTTCTTAATTGTGTCAATGTTGATGTTATATGTGGGTTCATAGACAACTTAAATCAACTTTAAACTTTGATTTTCCAAAAAGTTTTTTTTATACACTGTACTGCTTGATTGGTCACTACTCATACAGATTGGTATTGTAGAGTAATAACATTAGTATTTTTAAGATTAGTATTTTTAAATAACAAATAAGCAATGATAAATAAGTATGTAAAACATATGATTGAGGTTAAAAATTAAATTAGTTCCTTTACAGAGACTGTGCATATTAACATATATTTGTAGAACGATTGCACATCATTCTATACATGTGTATACATTTGTATATATTACAGAAATCAATAAAATAAGCAAAAAAATGGAGTATTTACAAATTTAAATATTTCTTCGTAACATGTACCTGTTAATTTGAATAGACTCTTTTTCCATAATCGCCCCTGAGAAAACGTTTTGTCAATTTACACGTACCTACGTAGAATCCCACCTTTTAGTTGTAGAAAATGCCACATTTAGCTGGCCGTGTGCAAAAAGGGGTTGAAGTAAATACATTCCAACTAAATCCAAAGTTTGTCCACATTTATAGTTATAGCAATACAGACCTTGATTGGAAATTGTATTCTTTGTAATATGATTGGTGCGTATGTATATGAAATTGAAAATCACATTACGGGTGACCGAGACTTACGATTAGCCGAATCACAAATGTTGATATAACTTTCTTTAAACCAAAATTAGATTCCTTGTTCCTCCAGGCTATTTTTCACATCGCAGATGTTATCTGCAAAAATCAAATTAAAATAAATTCAACTAAATATACAAAAATTAATCTAACCTCAAAATAATATAAAATAGTTTAATTCCTTCAAATTCTTGTACTAAATGTTTGATTAGAGGAAAAGTTCTTGTTTATTTTCTTTGGAGTCATCCTCATTTCTGGCATAATGAGCTGATGTTCACGTTCTAGGCTTCTTTCTTGCGCTCTGTCAATTCGCACACTATTTTAATTTCTGCGTTCTTGTAGTTTGTAGGGGCTATGGTATGGTAGAACTGAGTTATATGCCATCTGTGTCTTTCGATATACTTTGACCTGGAAGATGTTTTGTATGTGGGGCTAAATACGTACAATTTATTACTGTACGACAGTTTGTTTACATCCTGAAATTATTAATAAATAAGTAAATGTGTTCTACAAATAATCTGTAATAAACTCACCTTATGCTATGCGTTCGGTTGTTTGTGAAATTTCACCATCAAAATATTAGGTTAGGACGTTAGATAATAGGTGGTTGTTCTTCACATTGGCGCTGTCCGCAGACCCGACTGGTGTACATGGGTACCATCTAAGCTATGTCTCAAACTGTAATCAATTAGAGGTAAAGTAGGCGGCCAAATTTAAACGAAAAGCTAATCATCTCTATTAATTTACGTACTGTGTTTTCGTAGCAGATTAACTGCGCGGTGACATTCGCTATTTGTCAAATTTTACCATATCATTCCAATTATGCTTGTATCAAATTGCTTAGCTCTGTATAGATACCCACTGCAATGTGAATAGGTTATGTTGTGATGAGGTTATGGTGGTTGCGTTTTTGACGTTTCTAGCTCGCAGCCATGACGACGCGGAATAAACAGCTACTGAAATGTTGAGGTCCTTTCACCAAAATCGCTCGCGTTTCGGAAAATTTTTAAGCAAAAACGCCCGAGAGGTCGTTTTTCGTCGATTTCGAAAACTCACGCAACGTAGAATGGTCCATGCGGGGGGACAGTCGCGCTCCGCGCGACTGAAATGCCTTCCCCATTTTTTCCATAAGCAATTAAGAATGGACATTCTGGCAGGTGAAACACCGATTTAAAATCGTTCAATTGCGTTTACTTAATATAGACTAGTGGACCTGTATATCGCCTATTTAGGTAGATCAGTGAATTCGGTAAAGTCAAAAAACACAGTTGCCACCGCCAATAAAATTAGGCTTAATAAATGTTGAAAATTGGGTACATAACCAGCCATGAGGTACATATTTCTCTGTTACTCAATATTTGGCGAGTCTGCTGTCAAATTAAATTGTGATAGTCCTATGTCCCATGTATCGGCCTAACAACTACAATCTTTAGTTTACCCTCAAAACTTTCTGTTATCCCTAAGGTAAAGATACTACTTTTGGAGGGAAACCGCCCAAATGTGAGAGAAAATCCCCCAATCTGGTAACACTGCTTTTTTATATAATACCATGTGGTTGGCTAAGCAACTACAGTATACCGTATATAGATAACATTATTGAACAAATTAAAATTGATTTGTCATTTTTTTTCTGTCAGTTAATATGAATGATGTTTGTCACTTGAAAAAAAAAAGTTAGATTTATTTTTCCCAATACCGACTTAAATGAACTACAAAAATAAGCTTAATTTGTTCAAATTACTCAATTTTATGCCAAGTGCGGAAGACCTAAACATTGCATTAGCATAATATTTTTGATACTTTATAGTTCTGGTTTTTGTTTTGATATTGGAGAAAAACTATACAGACAGATGCTCACTTTTTAAATAAAAATAAAACGTAAAATATAAAATAAATTTATAAATTTGTATACCAGTATCTAACATTTAAAGTAATCATTGAAGAACCCTAATTAATTATTTTATAACTAAATGGTATTATTTACAACACAATATTCATATTTGAATTTTAGAACAAAGTTGGATTCAATGCATAATTTTCAATTTAGTTAACAAATGAAATTGATAGAAATCTTAATGATAGATCTAGTAATAATACAATAGGTATATAATAATTAAATGAATAAAACAACTCTTCTTTGGTGCACGTGTTTAATGTTTACTTGGGACGCGTTTCGGACCTCAGGTCCATCATCAGCCGCCAGCATCAGCCGCCAAATATAATACCCAAAACTAATACCTAAAATTAATATTATCTAATCTTGAGATGATTTAACCCATTAATTGTTTAAGATTTATTGCCTGCACCTCACTGACAAAAAATGCATTTGGTTGACGTGACCACATGAACTAAATTATTATTTACAAAAATTAAACGTCATACCGAAAGATACCAAAATTTGCATACCACTTGATATGCCCATTTAAATTTATTGGAATTCATAGGTATTAGAAGGCTTGCAGCTTAGAGGGCTTTATCACCCATCTCCAATAAATCATTCAGAAAACAATGAACTAAAATTATTAGTATTTTTTTATACGCTCACGTAAACATTAAATTCCATACCAGTTAACTTCATGTGGTAAACTGAGTGACGTATGCTATAAGTTACCAGACGTCATAGCCAAATCTACAGTACAGGTAGGCACTTTAAACTGCAATATAAAAATATATCCCTTTACTGTCAACAATGATTATTATCGACTGCGGCCCCTTGGTCTCTCCGGTACTCCCTTGGTACGCCCAATATCTTTTGGGTCAAGTTTTTTCTTAAATAAATAATTAGAAAATAAACTGCTTCCGGGTTATGCCGTGTGTCAAGATTTGTTAATGCCGACGTTTCGCGAACCATGTTGCTCGCTTCTTCAAAGCTAATTGAATACTGTATTCAATTAGTATTTTTATTAATAATTAGTTATTTTCTAAATGATTCTGGCCGTGAAAGCCTACGTATTTACTAAATAAATAATTGTTTGCCACTTTGTTATGGTAGCTTGTCTACGCAAAGCAAGTTGCTGTTATTCGGAAAGACCTGGAACCATTTCCACTGCGTGTGTACTCTTTTCATCATACCACGTTACCTGCAAAAATATTAAATTAACAAAAGCTACGCATTCTAAACTCAAAACTAACCTCAATGTTGCCAACAAATTGATGAATTCCATATAATTCTCTTACTGTATTTTAGTTTTATCTGGAGAAACCATTCGAAAGAACCACGGGCAGTTCAAAGTAGTTTGAAGTGGGTGATCAGCCTTTGCAACAAAATTTTGCTGGGGACCATATTCCGAGCCATTGGAGGCTTTTTTCAGGCGCCTCTATCAATTCCACACCATATTGATCTTCTACTACTTCTTGGTCTTGCAGCTAAATTTTGTATAGTGTTCATTCAAACTTATGTATAATTATAGGTTATGTTTATGTGACGATATTTCACGCCCGCTAGGGGCGCTAGTAGCAGAAATATCTTGTGGTGCCATCTAATATGTAACCTCTCAAGAGTTGTATTCGTATTCGGTTAAAATAGGTTCTGAGCGGTGCTTTCACGTTGGGTTTGAGACGCGAACTTTTCACAAATAACATTCATTGGATCGATACACATTCTTCGAACAAATATTAACGCAAAGGCAAATAATCACGAATTAATAATTATTATTATACGTACAACATTGTTATAGGTTTATTATATTATATAGGTTATTTGTGGGTACGGACTACGGACTTTTGTGCTTTAGGCCCCCGCAGATAATGAAATCGCTTACCTTTGTACATAGCAATGTGAATAGGTTATGGTTGCGTTTTTGACGTTTCTAGCTCGCAGCCGTGACGACGCGGAATAAACAGCTACTGAAATGTTGAGGTCCTTTCACCAAAATCGCTCGTGTTTCGGAAAATTTCGAAGCAAAAACGCCCGAGAGGTCGTTTTTCGTCGATTTCGAAAACTCACGCAACGTAGAATGGTCCACGCGGGGGGACAGTCGCGCTCCGCGCGACTGAAATGCTTTCCTCATTTTTTCCATAAGCAATTAAGAATGGACATTTTGGCAGGTGAAACACCGATTTAAAATCGTTCAATTGCGTTTACTTAATATAGACTAGTGGACCTGTAGACCGCCTATTGGGTAGATCAGTGAATCGGTACATCGCAGAAATCGATAGACCACCTATACACTGGCTGTCTTAAAAATCTAACTTTCAAGTTGATATAGAGTTGTTTCTATGGACTCATATATACAACCAAAAAGAAATTGGCGTATTAAAAAAATAGTCTTCCGCAAGTGACAATAATATAATTTGTCGCAATAAATTTTATTTTTTGTAAGAGACAAACTTTATCACCTCTGAGAAAATGTTTTGTCAATTTATATTATAGCTATGTTTCCCACATTTGGACTATGTTTCAACAATGTTTCCTGAAAATTTCATAATTTCAATTTCATTGTTGTGTGGTCAAGAATGCCAATAATATTTTGACAACAGGTCTCGTTGGTAATAATATCTCCGCCGTTTTTTAATATTTTTAATGTCATCAAAAAGAGCATATTTTATGTATGTTGCCCTATTAGTTTTTGAAATTTTATTCAACTAAAAAAAAAACAAAATCTTATTTTAATAATTTCAAACCATTCAAGACATTTAGTCATAGAATATATCCTTTATAATTTTTATTATACATGCAATAGGATTTTTTATATATCATATTCTGTCATGTGTTGATTGCCATTGATGATACCACTATTGAATGATGAAGCTTTGGATTCTTTAGTACATAGACATAATTAAGTTTAAGGAAAAATATTTTGAAAAACAATTGGGAGAAATCCATTCAACTTCAAAAGTGAATAATGTATAATGTTACTATTAGGTAGTTCTATTATTGTTTTGATATATTGGACAAAAACTATACAGCCAAGCGCTCACTTTTTAAATAGAAATAAATGGTAAAATATTAAATTTATATACCAGTACCTTTCCTCCTTCGTAACACAAATGGAAAATAAAATGTACCCTTGCCTGTCAAGCGAAAGCACAATAAAAGATTGTGAAAATATTTAATTTAAAATTTATTTGTGTCTATAAACCAAAAACTCAAAAAGAAATATCAAAATTTAAACAAAAAATGGTTGAACAATTTATAATTAAATAGTATCATTTAAAACACAATATTCATATTTAAATTTTAAAACAAAGTTGGATGATTCAATGCATGATTTTCACTTCAGTTAACAAATGGATTGGATAGAAATCGGAATGATGTTCCAGTGCTAATACAATAGGTACGTAATACCCAAAACTTTTGAACCGAACTAATAAAATTTTTAATATAATTAATATTACCTAATCTCGAGTTGATTAAAAGCTTTTTAACATAGTAAATTGTTTAAGTTTTTTTGCCTGCACCTCGCTGCCAAAAAAATGCATTTGGTTACTGTGGCCACATGAACTAAATAAATATTTACAGGCAAATATAACATTATGATGTCGGCTATGGCCAACCACATTAAAATTTACATGTTGTCTAGCAACTTCGGGCCAATATAAGAGGCCAGCAAAAAAAGGTAGAGAATACGTCACTTAATATGCCCATTTAAATTTATATGAATTCATAGAAATTAGAAGGCTTGCTGACATGCTACGGGCCGTTTTATGACCCATCTCCAACCTAAAACTATTATTTTTTATACACTCACATAAAACGATGAATTCCATATGAGTTGACTTCATGTTGCAAACTGAGTGACGTATGCTTATAAGTTACCAGACAACCTGTCTATTTTTAGTAACCTTGCGTCATAGCCAAATCTAATCAACCGGTACTCCCTTGGAAACGCTAACTTTTGGGTCGAGTTTTTACTTAAATAAATAATTGTTTAGTTTGTTATGGTACGTTGTCTACGCAAAGCAACTCGGTGTTATTAAGACCGAAAGACCTGCATCCATTTCCACTGCGTGTCTGCATTTCATCATACCACGTTACCTGCAAATATATTAAATTAACAAAAGCTACATGTTCTAAACTCAAAAATTACCTCCATGTTTACAACAAATTGATGAATTCCATAGAATTGTTTTACTGTATTTTTGTTTAATCTGGAGAAACCATTCGAAAGAACCACGGGCAGTTGAAAGTGGGTGATACTGTTCGCAACAAAATCTTGCTGGGGACCATATTCCGAGCCATTGGAGGCTTTTTTCAGGCGCCTCTATCAATTCCACACCCTATTGATCTTCTACTACTTCTTGGTCTTGCACACAGGTCTTGCAGTTATATTTTGTATTGCGTTCATTCTAAATGATGCATAATTATAGGTTATGTGACGATATTTCACGCCCGCTAGGGGCGCTAGTAGCAGAAATACCTTGTGGTGCCATCTAATATATAACCTCTCAAGCTGTAAAAATTAGGGGAAAGCAAACGGACAATTTTAAACTAATTATGCTAATTTATATTAATTTACTTACAGTTCTATTCGTATTAGGTTAAAATAGGTTCTAACTGCGCGGTGCTTTCACGTTTGGTTTGAGACGCGAACATTTCGCAAATAACATTCATTAGATCGATACATATATAATTCTTCGAACAAATATTAACGCAAAGGCAAATAATTACGAATTAATAATTATTATTATACGTACAACATGGTTATAGGTTTATCAAAGATTATTTGTGGGTACGGACTACGGAGTTTGTGCATTTAGGCCCCCGCAGATAATGCAATCGCTTAGCTTTGTACATACCAATGTGAATAGGTTATGGTTGTGTTTTTGACGTTTCTAGCTCGCAGCCATGACGACGGGAAATAAACAGCTACTGAAATGTTGAGGTCCTTTCACCAAAATCGCTCGCGTTTCGGAAAATTTCGAAGCAAAAACGCCCGAGAGGTCGTTTTTCGTCGATTTCGAAAACTCACGCAACGTAGAATGGTCCACGCGGGGGGACAGTCGCGCTCCGCGCGACTGAAATGCTTTCCTCATTTTTTCCATAAGCAATTAAGAATGGACATTTTGGCAGGTGAAACACCGATTTAAAATCGTTCAATTGCGTTTACTTAATATAGACTAGTGGACCTGTAGACCGCCTATTGGGTAGATCAGTGAATCGGTACATCGCAGAAATCGATAGACCACCTATACACTGGCTGTCTTAAAAATCTAACTTTCAAGTTGATATAGAGTTGTTTCTATGGATTCATATATACAACCAAAAAGAAATTGGCGTATTAAAAAAATAGTCTTCCGCAAGTGACAATAATATAATTTGTCGCAATAAATTTTATTTTTTGTATCAGACAAACTTTATCACCTCTGAGAAAATGTTTTGTCAATTTATATTATAGCTATGTTTCCCACATTTGGACTATGTTTCAACAATGTTTCCTGAAAATTTCATAATTTCAATTTCATTGTTGTGTGGTCAAGAATGCCAATAATATTTTGACAACAGGTCTCGTTGGTAATAATATCTCCGCCGTTTTTTAATATTTTTAATGTCATCAAAAAGAGCATATTTTATGTATGTTGCCCTATTAGCTTTTGAAATTTTATTCAACTAAAAAAAAACAAAATCTTATTTTAATAATTTCAAACCATTCAAGACATTTAGTCATAGAATATATCCTTTATAATTTTTATTATACATGCAATAGGATTTTTTATATATCATATTCTGTCATGTGTTGATTGCCATTGATGATACCACTATTGAATGATGAAGCTTTGGATTCTTTAGTACATAGACATAATTAAGTTTAAGGAAAAATATTTTGAAAAACAATTGGGAGAAATCCATTCAACTTCAAAAGTGAATAATGTATAATGTTACCATTAGGTAGTTCTATTATTGCTTTGATATATTGGACAAAAACTATACAGCCAAGCGCTCACTTTTTAAATAGAAATAAATGGTAAAATATTAAATTTATATACCAGTACCTTTCCTCCTTCGTAACAAATGGAAAATAAAATGTACCCTTGCCTGTCAAGCAAAAGCACAATAAAAGATTGTGAAAATATTTAATTTAAAATTTATTTGTGTCTATAAACCAAAAACTCAAAAAGAAATATCAAAATTTAAACAAAAAATGGTTGAACAATTTATAATTAAATAGTATCATTTAAAACACAATATTCATATTTAAATTTTAAAACAAAGTTGGATGATTCAATGCATGATTTTCACTTCAGTTAACAAATGGATTGGATAGAAATCGGAATGATGTTCCAGTGCTAATACAATAGGTACGTAATACCCAAAACTTTTGAACCGAACTAATAAAATTTTTAATATAATTAATATTACCTAATCTCGAGTTGATTAAAAGCTTTTTAACATAGTAAATTGTTTAAGTTTTTTTGCCTGCACCTCGCTGCCAAAAAAATGCATTTGGTTACTGTGTACACATGAACTAAATAAATATTTACAGGCAAATATAACATTATGATGTCGGCTATGGCCAACCACATTAAAATTTACATGTTGTCTGGCAACTTCGGGCCAATATAAGAGGCCAGCAAAAAAATGTAGAGAATACGTCACTTAATATGCCCGTTTAAATTTACATGAATTCATAGAAATTAGAAGGCTTGCTGACATGCTACGGGCCGTTTTATGACCCATCTCCAACCTAAAACTATTATTTTTTATACACTCACATAAAACGATGAATTCCATATCAGTTGACTTCATGTTGCAAACTGAGTGACGTATGCTTATAAGTTACCAGACAACCTGTCTATTTTTAGTAACCTTGCGTCATAGCCAAATCTAATCAACCGGTACTCCCTTGGAAACGCTAACTTTTGGGTCGAGTTTTTACTTAAATAAATAATTGTTTACTTTGTTATGGTACGTTGTCTACGCAAAGCAACTCGGTGTTATTAAGACCGAAAGACCTGCATCCATTTCCACTGCGTGTGTGCATTTCATCATACCACGTTACCTGCAAATATATTAAATTAACAAAAGCTACATGTTCTAAACTCAAAAATTACCTCCATGTTTACAACAAATTGATGAATTCCATAGAATTGTTTTACTGTATTTTTGTTTAATCTGGAGAAACCATTCGAAAGAACCACGGGCAGTTGAAAGTGGGTGATACTGTTCGCAACAAAATCTTGCTGGGGACCATATTCCGAGCCATTGGAGGCTTTTTTCAGGCGCCTCTATCAATTCCACACCCTATTGATCTTGTACTACTTCTTGGTCTTGCACACAGGTCTTGCAGTTATATTTTGTATCGTGTTCATTCTAAATGATGCATAATTATAGGTTATGTGACGATATTTCACGCCCGCTAGGGGCGCTAGTAGCAGAAATATCTAGTGGTGCCATCTAATATATAACCTCTCAAGCTGTAAAAATTAGGGGAAAGCAAACGGACAATTTTAAACTAATTATGCTAATTTATATTAATTTACTTACAGTTGTATTCGTATTAGGTTAAAATAGGTTCTAACTGCGCGGTGCTTTCACGTTTGGTTTGAGACGCGAACATTTCGCAAATAACATTCATTAGATCGATACATATATAATTCTTCGAACAAATATTAACGCAAAGGCAAATAATTACGAATTAATAATTATTATTATACGTACAACATGGTTATAGGTTTATCAAAGATTATTTGTGGGTACGGACTACGGAGTTTGTGCATTTAGGCCCCCGCAGATAATGCAATCGCTTAGCTTTGTACATACCAATGTGAATAGGTTATGGTTGTGTTTTTGACGTTTCTAGCTCGCAGCCATGACGACGGGAAATAAACAGCTACTGAAATGTTGAGGTCCTTTCACCAAAATCGCTCGCGTTTCGGAAAATTTTGAACCAAAAACGCCCGAGAGGTCGTTTTTCGTCGATTTCGAAAACTCACGCAACGTAGAATGGTCCATTTAGGGGGACAGTCGCGCTCCGCGCGACTGAAATGCGTTCCCCATTTTTTCCATAAGCAATTAAGAATCGATTTTTTGGCAGGTGAAACACCGATTTAAAAACGTTCAATTGCGTTTACTTAATATAGACTAGGACTAGTAATAAATTTATTTGCAAATTGAAAAAACTCAAAGCAAATTTTCTTAAAAGGACATTAAAATATCCAACAGATTTTGCATTATTTATAAACCGTTACAAACTAGAAGTTTATTTCACGACAAGTGGCAGTAAGCCGCTGACATAACGCGCAAACTTTCCTACGCATTGACATGTGTTAGAATGAAATAAAGAAGATTGCTATTTCACTCTAAAACACATCAATGCCTATAGGAACGTTTGCGCGTTATGTCAGCGGCTTACTGCCACTTGTCGTGAAAAATACCATATTATAATATGAAAGCATTATTATTATTAAAAAGATATTTATAAACGATTAAAAGAAAAATAAAAAATATTTGTTTGCTACCTACATTTCTTTTTATTTCTTTAATTTTACTTTGTGGGTAGGGTGCCCCCGCCCCGAACATATTTTCCCTAGAGGGCCCGACTATCTTTAATCCGCCAATGAAGATGCCAAATATTCCACATAAATGGTTACTTAAACAATGTTTGTCATAAAATTTATAGGGATCAACGTTTGACACCCTAATAAAACCATCTTATATCGTTTGCAAAAACAAATATGTACTTAGTGATCCCTTCCACGTCCCAAGTATTTGGAAACATGATTCAGCATCATATTTTATAATAAGAAAAACAATATCTAGGAGTTTAAACTTGATCATTTTTTAAATGTGTTTCAAAAGGGTGTTGTTGACAAAGAGGAATAGAGCCTTTATTTATGAAAATTAAAAGATACACACACAGAGAAATGGTTGTCTAATGTTAAGAGAATAACATTCTTAACATAATTTGGTTGTTTTAAGACAACACATACTTATAAGAAGAATACTTCGTTAATATAAAACAACCTAAATATTTGCTTTAAGAAAACGATCGTTTTGATTTAAGAAAGTCGTTTTGAAAATAATGTGAAGGATGCCGATAGATGGCGCTTTAGTTTCTCGTCGTAAGAGAGGTCTGCTAGCGGTTATATAACCGCATACATGTCTATGCAGCATCAGTGATTATGCTATTATTCCGTCCATGTACCTGACGTAGAAATGTCCAACAGCTCTAATATTGATGGAGAGACTAAAAACAGACACCGGGTGTCTTCTCTAGTTGGAAAATAACAATATTCTTTTTGGATGCGTTAATTGCATTCCATGGTAAAATATTATTACATTCATAATAACATGTTCATATTTAAAAGAGGTAGGTTAAAGTTTAATCCAAGAATGTGATCTGATTAATCTAACTACCTAACCTATTGATTTAAACGAACAAATTCTTAAGTCAAATAAGTATAGTATCCATTTAAAATTGTATAATCTCAAACTAAGACAACCGGTGGTTTTCTTCACTGAACGATATATATATATATATATATATATATATATATATATATATATATATATATATATATTCTTGCGTATATATAAAACAACCGTTGTTTTGGATTAACAAAGGTTGCTTTGAATTGAGACAACGTTCCGTTGTGTGCACCTATTTTCATCTAACCTCCACTATCGTCAGATTAATAAGAATTAAGATAATGCCACGACTTTGCCCATCCTTTGATATCGTTATTTCTCAATGTCCTTCAAACTATGGTCTGCCGAGAGTGGAGTTTGGACAAAATTGTTAGATCTAATAAATGTCATTCATATCCGTTACTATTTTCATACAAGCACCGTACTTACCTAATATAGCTGAAAAGCATCACCCATCCATAAGAGTGGGACGACACACATTATCTATACAGGGTGTCACCTTCCGAGTTCTGCAAATTTACAGGAAAGGTTGGACGTTTTAGATCTTGTTTTGTATTATGAAATTTTTTGAAAACTAGGTAGTATCCTTTACTAGCGTAGATTTGCAAACATAGTTCGGTGGCTGTCTTAAGTAAAAAAAATCTGATGTGGCCAGGCACATGACTTTATCATACTATATATAAAATTAATAGTTTAGCTGCATGAGATTCTATTTGATCGAGATCGGCTATGTCTGCATTAAAATAAAACTAGTAGAACTAGACAGATATCTCGATTAAAGCTGCGTTCGGATATTGTACTCCGTTGACACCGGGTACACCGTCCAAATGATACCTACGTGTTATTGGGTGTAAAAAGTGTAACGGTGTTCAATATCCGAACGCAGCCTATATTGACAGTAGTATTTTCAAAACATTAGCGTTTGACACTAGCTACTGTCATTAGAATCAAAAAATCTGACATATCCTGGCTACTAGTTTTAAAGCAGTACGAACGATCTCGATGAAATAGAATTTGCTCATGCAGCTAAACTATAAATTCTAACAAAAAATGTCATATACATAAATTATAGAAAATTTTCTCTCCTTTAATTTATTATTTAACTATTTTGACGACATTACACAAATAGCGGCTCATTTGCAAAATCTTCGAAAAATGCTATGAGTAAACCACCAGTTCCTTTGGACGCTTTTCAACAGAAAGCTTTTCAGCTCTAAGTTTGGTTATGAAACTTCTATATACGAAGTTTCGTCCCGACACCTTTAGTAGTTTCTCCGGAATCGTCGCCACAAAAACGGGTACACACACACACACACATACACACACACATACACACACACACACACACACACACACACACACACACACACACAGACATTTTTTGTACCTTGGTCAAAAATGTTCAGGGGACTCAAAAAGACATATTTCCGCTAAAATCTCAAAAATTTTTTTTGGCATGATTACAATACTTTACATACTGCGTATGATAAAGTAAAAAATCTGATGTGGCCAGGCACATGACTTTATCATATTATATATAAAATTAATAGTTTAGCTGCATGAGATTCTATTTGATCGAGATCGGCTATGTCTGCATTAAAATAAACCTAGTAGAACTAGACAGATATCTCGATTAAAGATGCGTTCGGATATCGTACTCCGTTGACACCGGGTACACCGTCCAAATGACACTTACGTGTTATTGGGTGTCAAAAGTGTAACGTTGTTCAATATCCGAACGCAGCCTATATTGACAGTAGTATTTTCAAAACATTAGCGTTTGACACTAGCTACTGTCATTAGAATCAAAAAATCTGACATATCCTGGCTACTAGTTTTAAATCAGTACGACCGATCTCGATGAAATAGAATTTGCTCATGCAGCTAAACTATAAATTCTACCAAAAAATGTCATATACATAAATTATAGAAAATTTCCTCTCCTTTAATTTATTATTTAACTATTTTGACGACAGTACACAAATAGCGGCTCATTTGCAAAATCTTCGAAAAATGCTATGAGTAAACCATCCGTTCCTTTGGACCCTTTTCAACAGAAAGCTTTTCAGCTCTAAGTTTGGTTATGAAACTTCTAAATATGAAGTTTCGTCCCGATACCTTTAGTAGTTTCTCCAGAATCGTCGCCACAAAAACGGGTACACACACACACACACACACACACACACACATACACACACACACATACACACACACACAATCACACAGACATTTTTTTGTACCTTGGTCAAAAATGTTCAGGGGACCCATAAAGACATATTTCCGCTAAAATCTCAAAAATTTTTTTTGGCATGATTACAATACTTTACATACTGCGTATGATAACGTAAAAAACTATAAATATACAATACCAGGTTCAAAAGCTGCATTTTTATTTTGCATCGCGCCTATTTATCACAATTAAACATGTTCAGTTAACACAGGCTTGAGTCAACAAAAAACAGTATCTTTTGGCAAAAAATTATCAATGTATTTGTAATTTGTGTAGCTCTTTCATCTAGTTTTATCAGTGATAAAAATACTCAGGTTCTACTGCTGAAGCTTTCTGATCCTTACTTTAGTCGCACAATAGACATAAATATCCCTTAAAACTGTGTCCGATCTAATCTGAATTCCAAACCGGTACCCTTACCTTATTTTCTTGCACAACGCACCTTCTCTGGTACGGGGTTAGCAGATGAACCGGGTGTTCCGTCCCTGTTAACTATCCCAACCCTTCCGTTAACAACTATATTCAGTTACCTATGCAGCCGATTGTCACATGAGACTCCCTCGCTTTAAGAATACAAATGAAAAGGTGTTTTTGAGGTTGGCACGCGTTCGCTCAGAAGCAATCTGTTTGGGTTTCGGTAAATATAAGCGAATTAGGCAGTTGTCGACTTATGTAGGAGGGTGTATTGTGGTTGTACGTATTCAGCTTGAAGTGGGCAATGATAACCATAATGACGGGTTTTGTAAAATAGTCAATAGTTATGGGGTATGAAAGGGAATAGAATTGGATTTAATCTAGTGTTTGATTGTGCGAAAATAATTTCTCTGCTTTGCGACTTCAATAGGATTTAATTTTGATGCAATATTGAAGAATCCTATGCTATACCTACTGTAGTACTACTGTAGTGGTCCTCACTTTTTCTTTATATTTTCTGTAGGACAGCCTTAATTTGTTTTATAATATCCATACTTAATTCCTGTGGAATTTGAAATCGATCAATACTAATTAATCTATGGCCCAAGGGGTGAAAATTGAGAATAATTTATTATTATAAGTTACATAAGTTACATACCACTGTTATGAACTTAATGATGAATTTAATCAATTAACCCATTAACTTTCTGAAAACGGAAATTCAGAATTGCAATTGCAAACAACATACCGAAACACTTTTCAATTGTTTGATTTCGTTTATTTTTTGCCAGGATAGTCACTAAGCTTAGATTATTGTACTTTTGACAAATTAAGTACTTCTGAATTTCAGACGACTGTCACTTTTGACAACACGAAAAGATCCCTTGACCCAACTACACTTATTCGTTAACACAACGCACACAACGTCCTCCGGATACTATACATTCAACTCGATGCCGTTCTCGTGCCCGTAGGTCCTGTTTTCTCGGCTTTGTCTAGGGTACTAGGCTCGCTGAACTTCTCACCAACGGTATGACGTCACGGGTCGTTTTGGCGAGTCCGGATTAAACTTTGATGGTTAATAACAATTGAGTGCAACAATATTAAGCGCACAAATTTTACACACGGTTTTCTTACCACCTAAGGATTTTATTTGTTAAGTGAGTAAAAATCATGCAAGACCCCTATTGCGGTCGGGCTAATGGGACAATATCAATATTGGCCCGTGTAATTATATAAACCAGTGAAATGTAAATACATACGTATAACTGGAAAGGACGCGACATGGTGAATGAGTGAGGCAAATCCATTTGGTATGCACCCCGAAGTGATGTGGGGTAGCCATCTCTTTCTACCTCATACGGTGCCATGGCCGTATGCGGTCTGACGGTTTGAAAATCTTATTTGAGATATCATTTTCAATTAAAAAAACACTACAACGTTCTGCTATCTACCTACGGTAGTCAGACAGTGACACAAACCCCACATCATCGCTCTGTCTCTTTTGCTTGCGCCTGCCTCAATTCTCGCCAGCTAATATAAAGCGCGCTTCCAGTTTGATTAGAGTTCACTGATAGGTACAAACAGTACCTACCAAAGTTATTTGGTAGGTACTGTTTGTACCTTACCACCTTACTACCTTACTACCTTACTACCTTACCAAAGTTATTTTTCTCCAGGTAAGCATTGGCGCAAAATTGGCAACCCTAGACACAAGGATTGCACGGAATTTATTAGCTCCAAAGCACTCAATATGTAGCTACGCTAGTGGTACATTACAATGTATACTAATCTCCTAGACACTATCTACCGACACCTACATAATCCTTAATCACTAAGTGCCTCTTACAGCTGGTTAACGATTTTTAACCATTCGCAAATTGCATCTCCGTATAAAAATCGTAGTAGTTGGAATACACGCAGAGAAGGAATTAGCGTCGTCAAATAAAAACGTCAAACTGTCTGCACGCGTTCGTGTAGCCAATTTCCGCCGCCTAGTGTAAGTTCAAATACATGATTCTCTTTTCACAGATTGTTAGCATGCTTTTAGCACTAAAGCACCGACGAACAGCGGGGATATAAATATTCCCCGGTTAGCGTTACGTGACGTACCGCGAAATAGCGGCAGCAATCACCTGTCACGATGGCAACAGATAAATATCGGACTTGTTAGCGGCAACGCCGACTCGATTTCACGCTTTCAACCTCAATGTGCGATTATCGTATTAATTTGATGTTGCAAATTCTTAACGTGATTTAAGAGCAAATGCCCTTGCTACTGTTAGCGGTGAAGAAGTAATCTTTTTCACAAAGGTTTGTATGAAGTCAAACTAAAATTCCAAAGACAATGGGTCGTATGAATAAAAACGAGTATGTATACAGATGCAAGAAGTCTGATAAAATACTGTTCATACTCCTGCTGTGTATGTACTCGTAGATTGTGTAAACGTTTCACTTCGATAGTTTGTAGTATACAAGACAAGGTTCCTTTGTATGGAGGGTTGTTACCTTTTGGGTTAGCCTTTCTGCGCCAACGCATATGACGAAGATGGTTGCAATCCAGCCAAAGCAATTCGCGCCAGTCCTAAATGTGACTTTCTACAAATATATTTATATTAGTGAAATATTAATACTCTTCATGAGCTTACCATCATAAGGGAGAGAACTTGCAACCCAATAACTAAACTATAATTTATCATCAGTGGAGTACTTATTACAGTGTGGCTTTGGTTTATCTCATCCACTATACTGAAACAAACAAAACAAAAACAGAATTCACCAAATTTCCTACATATGTATATATACAGGGTGTACAGGGTGTATATACAGGGTGTCTCACGGAACTGGTACATTAGAAGTTTCTCATGTTCTACTATTTCTGGAAACTTGAATATTTGGAATTAGAATTTACTCGATGTGAGCTCTTCAGCTAAAATATTCTCAAGTTAACTGACATGTCCGGTCACCGGAAGTCGGTATAAACTTTGTTATTTTAAATGCAATGATATAATTTTAATTTTATTTTTAGTTTCTACGTATCAAAATACATCATTTTTAATAAGGCTTCTCTATACCTAAATATCACCATTTTTGAGTTTTTTTGATTTTACCAATTTTTTGGTGATTTTCGCGGTTACGTTTAAAATTGAATATCTCGGTTATTATTGAAACTAGAAGTTTCATGATTAGTGGTCAAAAACTAGCAACATAACCAAATAAGACGATGTTTAGTTCATCATGATATCTTTTACAGGGTGTTCAAAATTTACAACACAATAATTGAATTTTCAAACGTAAGAAACTCATCTTTTTCAAATGGAACATCCTGTATACCGATAAGCCAATCGATAGGAAATCTTATTCCCTATCAATCAATATTAGGGTTCCCTATATCTATCTTTAATACTTTTTGAGATATTGTCATTTTTCTTTAAATCCACTTTGAATACTCCCATTAGTAATGGGGGACGAAATTAGATACGAAATTTACAACGAAAATTTAAATAGTGATAGATATTTAGAAATTTTGCGTGGATGTGTGAACAATTTTTACGAAACTCTTCCCCTCAATATTTTACGCGGCTGCTTTTATCAAATGGACGGTACACAGGCACATTCTTCGCATATGGTATCCATTCAACTTAATCAGATGTTTGACGATAGGTGGTTCGGAAATAGGCGACCCTGGCGGTGGCCACCAAGCTCACCAGATTTAGCACCATTAGACTTCTATTTTTGAGGTCATGTGAAAAGTCAGGTCTATTCCACGCCAGTTAATACTCGAGAAGAAGTGACTAACAGAGTAGTAGTCGCCATTAATGGACTTCAGCGACAAGAAATCCGAAGAACGACGATGATAGAAGTACAGCGAAGAGTTTTAAAATGTTTGGAGCAGAACGGGCAGCATTTTGAACAACATAATTAAGTTTTAATTTAAGTTAGATATCCCAAATATATTATTTTAGTTTTAACAAACCTTTTCAATATTTTTCTGTTTTCCTGCCGTTCCAAAGTGGTTAAATTCCTATAAATGTTGTAAATTGCGTATCTAATGTCGTCCCCTATTATTACATGGGAGTATTCAAAATGGATTTAAAGGAAAAGTGACAATATCTCAAAAACTATTAAAGATAGATATAGGGAACCCTAATATTGGTTGATAGGGAATAAGATTTCCTATCGAATGGCGTATCGATATACAGGCTGTTCCATTTGAAAAAAGTGAGTTTTTTACGTTTGAAAATTCAATTATTTTGTTGTAAATTTTGAACACTCTGTATAAGATATCATGATGAACTAAACATCGTCTTATTTGGTTATGTTTCTAGTTTTGGACCACCAAGCATGAAACTTCTAGTTTCAATAATAACCGAGATATTCAATTTTAAAAGTAACCGCGAAAATTACCAAAAAAATTAGTTAAATCAAAGCAACTTAAAAATGTGAGGTATAGGGAAACCTTCATAGAAATGATGTATTTTCATACGTAGAAAAATACCAAAAATAAAATTAAAATTATATCGTTCCATTTAAAATTACAAAGTTGATTACCGACTTCCGGTGACCGGACGTGACAGTTAACTAGAGAATATTTTAGCTGAAGAGTTCAGATCGACTAATTTTAATTACAAAATTTCAAGTTTCCAGAAATAGTAGGACATGAGAAACTTCTAATGTACCAGTTCCGTGAGACAGCCTGTATACTTCATGCTAAATATTTTGAAGTAAATTCGCAGTCATAAATACAAAAGTCTGGAGCAGATGCTCAGTTTACTTCTAAATATATTATTTTTGAGTACATACTCATATTTCGTATGAATAAAATAAGAGGTTTTACTGATATATTTCAAGTTTGACATAGCTGCCATGGCAGAGGTTATGTTTAATTTGCGTCCGTAAAAAATTATAAACAAAAAACGACCACCGGTTTTTCTTAATTTTGTTTCTGAAATTGCGTAACGTGGTACCAAGCATTTCCGTCAGTGATTCAAGCTCAGTTGGAGCATTTCTGTGAGAATTTTTCAAAGGATTCTATGAAATCCGGTTCATCCGTTATACATTTTATACGTTCTCAAAAAATAGCAGTTTTAAAATCTTGTCCAAAAACCTGTGACGTATATTAGGAGCATCTGCTCAAAGTATTAGGAGTCTCTGCTCCATGTTTTAGGAGCATCTACTTGTCTCAGCTAATTCGCTGTTATTCATATAAACTGGAGCATAATCTCGCACTTTTGTTCCTAAGTACCTACATACTTGCAGCATAAAGTCAGTGTTATAAAGTCGTATAAATGAAAATAAGCATAGGCTCATACTTTGCTTCTTCCTAGCATAGCCTCCAACTGATATGATTAAAAATAAGCAAATCCTTATACTGAAAATCGGAGAATAAACATTGGCTCGCAGAGCATGAGTATTTGCTCTTTTCAGATACGAATAAACAGAAGGATTTGGTCAAAGTTTTAAGCACTTGCTCCAAAAAAGATTAGTATGATTAGTAGGAAACTTATGTTTAAAGCGTTCGTTCTGAACCATTATAAAGACTATAAATAAGGCTATATATCGATTTTCGGAACCAAATGTGGTTTGGATAACCAATCACTTCAATCACCATTCAAAAAGTGGACTTTTGGATCAAGTTCTGTTCTTCCGGTCAAGAAGTGGTTGAAGCTAAGGAATCATGGAAGAGACTATTTAAATTCCTGGAGCGGAGCGTTTGATTGCACTCACGCTAAAATAGAAAAACTCGGTTCACCACACGGACATGAGGATATAAACCGAAAGACTGACAAGTATAAATGTACAGTAGGGTGGTTCAAATTGGCTATTTTTATTTAGAAAGCAACGATCCCCCAAATCGTTTCCAAATCCAAAAAAAGCGGACAAGTATTTTTTTCTTTTTTCGAAATTTTGATTCTTAATAGTGCCTGTCGAGGCCTCAAATTTACATAAGAAAATGCATGGGAAAAGACATTTTTTGGTATTTTTCGAATAATTATTCGGAGTTTGGGAAACCTTAACACTAAAGTTATAGGACTTGTAGAGGACTTTCTAATGAAGAATTTGAGGTATTATACATATGGCTTTGACGCCCCCAACCCACCCCCACAGTGCCCTGAAAACTACCATTAAATGAAAAAATGTAGATTCTTCAGAAAATTGACCCTTCTAATTATTTCATTCTCTTTTTTCTCATAGAAATCATTATTATAAGTCTAGTGGGATGTTTATAAACATTTGTCAGTTAATTTCCATTTGTTTAAACAAATTTTATTTGTTTAAATAATCCGTTTTTCTCGAAAATCCATCTGAATTATGTTTTCTGAGTTCGAAATAGCAGTTTATTATTTTAGAGTGACATTATTCTTAAAAAAACTCCTCCTATTGTTTAAACAATAAATTATTATTCATTTTCAACTTTTTTCTAATTATGGTAGAGAATTCAGCTTTTTTGAGAAATTAACTTATAAATTTTACCATTAATGTATTTGATATTAATATCACCATTATGCATTTGAATAATATTTTATTATTTAAACAATGGAAATTATCCCAAAATATAAATGATGTCACTTGGCAATAACAGTTGACCAGACCGATCTAAAATATGAATGTTAGGAGAATTGCAAAAAAAATGTTTAAACAAATGGAATTTGTTTAAGCAAATTTGGGTTTATTAGCTAATAACATAGGCAAGATACCTCGAACATGAAATTTATAAGTTAATTTCACAAAAAAGCTGACTTTTACGATACTTAGAATAACAGTTGAAAATTAATAATAATTGATTGTTTAAACAATAGGAAGAATTTCTTTAATGAATAATGTCACTCTAAGATAATAAACTGCCATTTCGAACTCAGAAAACAGATGTCCGACGGAGTTTCGAGAAAAGGGAATTGTTTAAACAAATGGAATTTGTTTAAACAAATGGAAATTACCTGACAAATGTTTATAAACATTCAACTAGACTTATAGTAATGATTTCTATGAGAAAAAAGAGAATGAAGTGATTAGAAGGGTAAATTTTCTGAAAAATGTACATTTTTCATTTAATGGTAGTTTTCAGGGCACTGTGGGGGTGGGTTGGGGGCGTCAAACCCATATGTATAATACTTCAAATTCTTCATTGGAAAGTCCTCTACAAGTCCTATAACTTTAATCTAAAGTTTTCCCAAACCCCGAACAATTATTCGAAAAATACCAAAAAATGTCTTTTTCCCATGCATTTTCTTATGTAAAGTTGAGGCCTCGACAGGCACCATAAAGAATCAAAATTTCGAACAAAAAAAAATACGTGTCCGCTTTTTTTGGATTTGGAAACGATTTGGGGGGATCGTTGCTTTCTATCATCACAAAAATGTTTGCAATGCCTTTTTGAACCACCTTAATGTACAGGCTACGTGCAATACGAGAGAAATGTTCACGAGCGTAGATGCGAGCTGGCCGGCTAGCGTACATGAGTCTTAAATATGGAAGATCTCATGCGACTGACAAAAGCTAAGTTCGTTGAGCAACTGTGTTTTATTCGCAGAATCAGGATATGGCATTGAATCCTGGTTGATGACTCCTAACAAAAACTCGCAGGGAAATAAACAGAACATTTAAAATCAACTATTGAAATCAAAAGGAGTCATTATTTAGCGTTGTTTTGGGCAGCTTAAGAGACGATTCCCTATATAATAGTACGTTACATAGCGTCGCTAAGTATGTTCAGGACGAGGACTACTTTGAAGAGAAAGATGAGAAAAAATATTGACAAAGGGCAACATCTAATGGAAGATGAACTTATGAACAGGGGACAACAGATTCGAGAACAGCTTTCTAGTTTAATAGAACAACTCCGTGAGGTCATCAAGATAATCTTTTAGACCGACAGCCAAAAATATCAGTGCATTTTTAGATGCAAGATCATCAGCTTCTTCTTGACCTGAATGAGAACTCATCGCGCTGAGGTTGAATGTAAATGGACGTCAACACAAAACTCCTAGCACTAATATACGTGCACAAAAGATACATGCTTAAAGCAATAGTGAACTGCGCAACTCACCTCAACCTGAGTATAGCATAAGTATTCAGCATAAGCATGGAGAATAAAGTAAATGTTGTTCATACAAATTAGAGTACATGCTTATACTTCAACCTTAGCCTTAGGAGCACGTGCTTATACTGCAGAGTCATGCTTACAAGCATTTGCTTATGCTATATTCATACGGGCCATTCTTATCAGCCAATGTACAATGTCAACTAATGAGTGGTAGAACTATGTTCTACAGGTCTACTAAATTAGATTGTCTGAACTGACCTAAGGTTCAAGACAAGACGAGGTACAGTTTTCCTGATTCTCGGCATACGTACATATTTTCTGGTTTGAAAGGACGTCAAAACGTCAAAATTGTCATGGAATACATTCAGAAAATGATTGAGCTCAAAAATTACAGTGCTATTTATCAATATAAAAAAGTATCCCGAGGTGAAAAATAAATGACTACAAACCATGTTTTATTGATCGTAATAATTAACTGCCTTATTTGTAATGCTTTATTTTGGATTAGTAGGTTTTGAATTTGTTGTTGAAGTCGATTTTGTAATTAAAATACTAACAGGAGACATAACAATTGCGATTTAAATTTGAACATAATAATAAGTAAAACCACTTAAACAAACATTGTTAGCTAAATTTTTTTTTAATTACCATATTAACTTGTAATTTATGCAAACTTGCCTGTTATGTGGCAATAAAAGTATTTCACAAATTATATTCAGGAATTTTTAGACTTTATCCTATTTTCGACCTTTTTCGACCTCAAAATCAATCAAAAATCATTGAAGAATCAGACGAAAAATCACAACACAATTTGTGTATAAATGTGAAATATCCGGTTTTAATCCATTAAGATGACGTATAGTTACAAAGAAACAGTTAAGGGAAGTTCCACTAGTTTACACAGTTTTTATTTTAATATTATACGAATAAAAATATAATATTCCAAATATAGGTTACACTGCAGAATAAAACACAAAACACATCACGTCGATCGAGAGGACGAATTCCAATTGCGATCGCTCAATAAAGTTAACGATGTTCATCAATTCCAGAAGTAAATCTCGCACCAAAAGAGAGCGCTAAAGACAGATAAGCGAGGTGGCAAAAAGAAATTAGAGATAGCGGCTCGTAATTATCGTAACAATGCCCTTCTAACGCCGACTAATGACAATTCGTTCTTATCTCAGGGGGCACCGAAATCCCCACGAATTGATAGGGGTCAATTCGGCAGCAGAGTTACGTTACCCATACCGAGACACTGTTAATCGTGTCATCTTTTCACGCACCAAGGAGCGCGAAGCAATTTTAAACTGCGTAACACAGCCCTTTATTACAGTGGAACGACATGTGTTAGCATAGTGGTAATTATTTTAAGCACCCTGTGGAGTTTAAATTGGATGATTAACACGTTAGCCCTTGTGCTCGCCAAGTTTGAAAAAGTTTAAGATCACGAGTTTAGATAAGTTTCGCTGTTGCGGAGTCATATGGAGGTGATGCTGGTTTTAAAAAATTTAATTGGACTGTAACTGCACTCACTGAAAATATTGTACTGGATCATTTTATTTATTTCTTAAATGGATCTGCGTTTTATTGTTCTTTATACTTATATGGTTATAAAGTAAGTGTTATAATTAACCAGTTTAACTTAACACGGAGGGACATCTGTAAATGTTAATTACTCCTCGTTGTCGATAAAGTAAATATTTTACGGATGTCTCCGCTTCAGTCTCTGTATCGGATGTTTCTTTGACTTTAGACCACCGTTTCTTAACTGGAGTTCCGTCCCAGCCAGCACAAAAAATTGTTAAAGTCACCAATTGAATATGAAACTGATGAAATTGAACACCTGAAATACGTCACAAAAAATCGCCAGGATGTCACATAACCCTCCTATGTTCAAAATTCACATAATGCATGCAACATTACATGGATGTTTATACTGCAACGTTTTTTTGTGATATGAATGGAATTAACATCGACATTTCATACATGTTCAATTTGTAACGTACTTGAAACATTACCAACGGGATCAAGTCTAACTTAAATAGTTGCATCAAACATCCATGCAACATTACACGAATGTTCACACTAAATGGTTACTTTTATACACTAATGGGACTAAAATAAACAATTTTGTCTGCGTTAAACCTGAATGCGCCCTTACATAGACATCAAATATTTAACGTTCATAATACCAAAAAAAAGACAACGTCCTTGCTATGTTAAATGTCTCATTGTGCTGACTGGGGTCGGTACTTCAAATTATCTATTATATGTTTTTAAATAACTACAAATAACCCTCAGGAAAACAACCAGGCAGAATTATTGGTGAAAGAACAGCATTAATTCCAACTTGACTCTATTAGCTGTCATCACTAATGTAATGAATTGAATGTCCGAAGCATGTCAAACAAAATCTTGCGGATTATGCTTTGCAGGTCGCTGGTCATATTCATAACACAAGGCAGAACACGAACCTCAAAATAAATTTTCTTAGGCTTACAAAAAGCAGACATAGCTTACCATAGTAATTTGGACCAAAATTACTATGGTCCCAAATTTTATAATGCCATACCATGTGATGTGATGTGTTGTTGTCGGTTTACTTTGCGTACTTTGATTCGGTGGCGCGATATGGTTTGCTATTCTGGGGGAGCGACGACTCTATGAACCAGGTACTGCTTTTACAGAAGCGGGCCATGAGGAAGGTTCTGGGACTCGGAGTTCGGGACTCGTGTCGGGTCCACTTTCGAAGCCATGGTATACCGACGGTCGTCGATACATATATATACATGACTTCATGTTACATGTTTGACCATCGGGCCGATGCGCGCGCTGGCTCGGACGTGCACGCGTATCGGACGAGGGGTAGGGGGTTGATACGTCCGGACATCCCGATAAATCTGCGACAGAAAAAAGTTTTATACACACCAGCGCATTGGTTTTTTAATAAGTGGCCGGAGGGTTTGCGAGGCGAAATGTCGGCTAGGGCTTTCCGACGTGGCGTGAGGAGCTTCCTGGGCGGTAAAACTTATTATACGCTTGGGGAGTTCCTCAACGAACGCATAACATGACTCGTCCATGCTACGACCATTGTTGTTGATTTTGTTTATGTTGTAGAGTAACGGCTTTCCGGACCTGCAGTTGCAATGAATTTTTTTTTTGTGAGTGCGCGTCTCTTGTGTAATGCTTGTGTAGGTGTGTTATTATTGTTATGATGTTTATAATTAGTGCTTATGTTTGTTTAGTTTGGTTAGGAATTGGCGTTTTAACTGTGTAAATATTATTGTTCATCTTTGTAATGTATTCCACACCTGTAAGGGTATTCAGTGAATAAATATCTATCTATCTATCTCTATCTACCAACTCAGATTCAAGACAATGACACCACGACCGCTCTGTGATCGCCTATACCATCACCTATCGCCTTTTTTTAACACTCACGAATATGTTGTCGATGCATGATCTAGATTTCTTGCAATTCTGGTATATTTCCTAATGGTAGGCACTAGGTCGTAGGAGTCAAGTACGTTTGTTAACATATTGTAGTCATCGTTGTGGATTAGATCAATCTTTGTATCGCCTGCCACTATTATTTTTGCATTGATAGGAAGTTCTCCTTGCAGTTCGTGCAATGTATTATCCAGCCTTTCCAGGAAATGCTGTACGTTCCTGTCTGGGGATCTATATATAGCTAGTATAGCAGCATTTATGTCAGTTATATAGATCGCAGATCCTTCATAGTTCATCTCACTGTTCCATTCGTCCACTACTTCTATTTTTTTGAACTTGTAGTTTTCTTTTAAGTATATGCAGACGCCTCCACGTTGGCGTGTGGTTCGGCAGAAGCTTGTGGCTAGGTTGTATCCTCCTAGATGGTGCAGGCTCACAGTTTCTGATTTAAGCCAGTGTTCAGAAATGCATATCACATCAGCTTTCAGGTCACTTACCAGCCACTACAGTATGAACCGTTTCTGTCAGCTGTAAAAACTTTGCTCTTGTCTAGCGCTTTGTACAAGCATGATCAGTTTTGGACGTCTGACTGGGATGTTCCCTGCATCTCGTGGCATGGACGTCGTGGCCCCTTACTACTATTATGACATTGTGACTGTCAGTGCCGGCCTTAAGGGGAGACGAGGTCGGGCGCCGCCCGAAGGCGTCGGGTAGGTTGGGGCGCCAGTGGCGCCCAACCTTTTGTACAAGTAATGAAGAAATTTTTTGTTACCTGTGGTAAAATTCAATAAATAGCGCCCCATTGCATTTTTTTAAGAGGCAGATCGACAGAGATATTTATTTTAAGAAACACTTTTATGATAACATTGTAAAAAACAAAAATTTACTATAAAATCAAACAATTAATAAAACGCTGGGCGCTTATCACGCTTCGCGCCCACCCTTACACTAATAAAAACATATTTAAGATCTACAATGTGGCACGACTGACTTTCGAGTTTTAGTACAGTTGAATTAGACGAAACCTGGCCTATGAAGAAAAAAAATCCAATACTATTACCCTATTACCCAATACTATTACCCTACATTTTCTAAATGCATTGGATCTTAAATTGCAAGTCCCCCAATATAGGACTTTGCAGTTTAAGAACCAAACTACAGTGAGCACATTAGGTATATAACATGACAAAATCACGTCGATTTTTAATTATCATAATATACATATTTACATCAAATTTAATTTCCGATCTTTAATGGTTTTCGACTTTTGACGTCATCGACACGGCAACCCCATATTTTTTGCACTGGTATTTATAGATCTGTCTTAATTTGTCTTAAAGGTAATTCACAAAATGTATCGTATTGATAACTTCTGTTTGTTTATGGAAAATGAATAGGCGGGCGTTTTCGATTGAATTCTTTTATGGAGCCGTACGTACGGAAAGGATTGCTGTAAACGCATCAAGAACATTTGGGAACAAACATTTGGGATTGCAGGTAAAAGTGCAAAGATTAAGGTTTACTATGAGACCATTTTGAGGTTTCTAGGATAATCGTTTCAGCTGGTATAAATTTGTATAAATTGCCAAAATAGTGTGTTTTGACACTTTGACCCCACTTTTTCGAAAACCTTGCGCGATAGAAAATTTTGGAGTCCAGATTCGTTTTCAGGGCAGAATATTTCCGGTACCATTTAGACAATTAAATGATGTACCAAAATCAGTGAGAAGAAAATGGGAGTACAGAATTTTATAAACAATATCATTGTTCGGGAGCTAAGGTCACGAAATCGTGATCGTTTTGCGGTAAATGCGAAGATCCGCGAACGTGCACTTGAAGGATGAGTTAGGAGTGGATTCCAGGCTCTAATAAAATTTGCGGGCGCCATAGGCATTGAAATCAAACACTTTTTCCTCTTCTTTTTGCTAATTTAAATGTACTATTTAGGAACTCGCTAAAAATCTCGAGTTTTCTGCTCTTACTCATCTTAGTAAAGAATTCACCGATAAAAAGACCTATGTGAAGTTAGCCCCCAGCCCCCTCATATGGGAGTTTACGTGTATAGAAAAATTCTAATTACTCTAGTACCCTTAGAGATACCGCAACGAAACTAACACTGTTCGAACGACTGTTCTTCGGCCAATCTAAAAGTGGAAAAGTCCGATCCGAAATATGTAAATTGGTGGCCGTAATTAATTAATAACTGATTGGGTGACACGGAATATTTGCAAAAATCGGGATATTCCATCGGCTGTATCTCGTTAAGCCTTTGTTCAATCTTAATAAAACCAACACCATTCGATTTCCCTCTCCTTCGACTATAGAAATGTCAAAAAGTCCGATCGCAATTACCTAGGTTTGAGGTAGTATGCGTGGGCGAAGGTCGGCGTGTTTTGCGACCGCTTGCGTTGTTAACCTGGACGGCCCGGCCGGCTTCCAGCCCCCTCATATGGGAATTTACGTGTATAGAAAAACTCTAATTACTCGAGTACCCTTAGAGATACCGCAACGAAGCTAACACTGTTCGAACGAGTATTCTTCGGCGACTCTAAAAGTGGAAAAGTCCGATCCGAAATATGTAAATTAGTGGCCGTAATTAATTAATAACTGATTAGGTGACACGGAATATTTGCAAAAATCGGGATATTCAATGGGCTGTATCTCGTTAAGCCTTTGTTCAATCTTAATAAAACCAACACCATTCGATTCCCCTCTTCCTCGACGATAGAAATGTCAAAAAGTCCGATCGCAATTACCTAGGTTTGAGGTAGTATGCGTGGGCGAAGGTCGGCGTGTTTTGCGACAGCTTGCGTTGTTAACCTGGACGGCCCGGCCGGCTTCCAGCCCCCTCTTATGGGAATTTACGTGTATAGAAAAACTCTAATTACTCGAGTACCCTTAGAGATACCGCAACGAAACTAACACTGTTCGAACGACTGTTCTTCGGCCAATCTAAAAGTGGAAAAGTCCGATCCGAAATATGTAAATTGGTGGCCGAATTAATTAATAATAATAATAATTAGGTGACACGGAATATTTGCAAAAATCGGGATATTCCATGGGCTGTATCTCGTTAAGCCTTTGCTCAATCTTAGTAAAACCAACACCATTCGATTCCCCACTTCTTAAACTATAGTATTGTCAAAAAGTCCGATCACAAATAGTAGATTTTGAGCTAGAATGCGTGGGCAAAGGTCGGCGTGTTATTGCAGTCCAGCTTTCCGCTAATTAGTGGTCTGAAAAAATTCCTGAACTTTGACTATTTTTATCCAGGGATGCGAGTATGGAAGCATACACCGTTTCAGCAGAACAATATGCATAACCCCTTTTTATCATCCGATTGTAACAACAAATACATAAAGGGAAAAAAGCTGGGGGCTGGGGGCTAACTTCACATAGGTGATAAAAAGGCACGAAAAGTTAGTTTCGGACATTAATGAAAGTCGTTTCAAATTATGTTTGCAGTGTTAATATACGTTTTTTCAGTTGACATAATCGCTGATTTATTTTTCTTTGTACTGACAATGAAAAAATTTCAATTTGTAATTTTGAAAGGAGCGCCCGGAAATACTCCGCCCGAGGGCGCCGAGGAAGCTAAGGCCGGCACTGGTGATTTTGATTCTGTAGTTGTGGATTTTTTGATGTTTTGTAGTGTGTATGTGTTATAGATTTATTTACTACTCAAGTTTTGAGATTTGTTATCTGTGATATGACTTGTATATTGTTAGATTATTGTACCTGCGACTTGTGTAAACATTGTATATGTATTGACACCAATAAATGATTTGATTTGATTTGATGATGTAATTATTTTCTAATAGTCTCTATATCTTTTTTCTTTAAACCAGCAATAACAAATTAGCCAGGCAATTCCATACAGCTGTTGACTAAGTTGTTGACAAAAACAATGGGGACATTTTTCATGGCATATTTGGGTCCATAGGGACATCTTTGAATTTTTAAAAAATCCATTTTTCGATACACCTCAGCGCCTAGCGCATACGCAACTGTGACCTGCACAGCATTCTTGATGCTCCGCAAGTCATTCAAGAGATAAAAAACGTACCGATCCAGCCTATTTCCTCAAATAAAATTGGAGAATTCTAAACTCTCCTGCCCAATTTTCTGACAAACGACCATGCATTTGGCCATGTTTGCCTATTTCTTTATTTGGCCTATGTTATATTTTCTTTTTGAAAAAATATCATAAATAGATCTGTCACCCAGCAAATAATTAAAACAGTCGCAAAATGCGGGGTATCCACTTCTCGGTACTCACTACTAGTACCGTAAGCGCGGTGAGGACGTCACGCAGTTACGGCCGTTATCTTTGTGTTGCGTGTGAACGGGGTGGTCTCCGGGTCCTTATCTGTCTCTCATCGGTCACCGCTGGAGGCCCACTTCTGTTACACAATTTAGGGGTAACCATATTCAGCTCGGAACACTCCCGGTAGCCTTGCTTTGTGAGAATCCCAGCTCACGACACACCCATTGAGTCACTTTCTCTGTCTCTCGCTCTCTTTCACATACAAACACAGCGTTTTACCACACACCACTCAATTCTGGATTTCACACAAAACCGAAATCGTTATCTAGAATCTGATCGTGGCCATTTGGGCATGAGAAATTTCGCAATATTATTAACTAATGGAGGAATATTGGTCCTCAGGAGGACACATCTGGAGTCCTCGGGCAAGGAAGTCGTAGATCAGATTAAGTAAGGAGTTATTCCGATTTATGTGATGTTGTAAATCTTGGGGATTGAACTATGTGAAACAAATTTGCTTTGTGCGGTTTTGAATTGGGCTGGGAAACGCCTACTACGAATTTTAATTGTTGGTTGTGGGAAAGATTTGATCTCACGAAGTGGGTGTCCAAATATACCTAACAATACGCAATACGTATTAGGTTTATTGGACGTTTTATTTGGCTAGATGTGGGGTTACTAACAAACAAAAAAGCAATAAAAGTCCCGTTGAATGAGGCTTTGACTTCTAAAACAGTACGAATATAAGCCTATCACAACTTCTACTCACGATACAACAACTTATTTTACATATTTAAAGATTAAATAAACATCTATCTAGATGACGATAATAAAAATGACTTATGTTTATATAAAATAATGAGAGAATAATGAAGCCAATATGACTATTTTTGTACCTCAAAAATTAAAAGATATATACTGTAGGCAAAAAGAAAACGGTACACATTTTCATTACTCGTATTTCCAATAGTATTTAATCAATTCAAACATTTCTTTAAGAAACAAATTTCTTATACTGTGAAGACTGAAAACATACCAAATTCGCAATGATAGAATTAAATAAATAATGAAATTCCAAATAAAATGTAATTGCAAAACAAAACATCAAAATATACTGTGCAAAAATAAGTCACTTTGTCTGGTCACAAACGAATTTTTGTCTTAAGAGATGTGACGTGAGGTGTGATAATTTTCGAAGATGTCAAACCAGAAATCTACATCACACAAGTATGTATTGTGAAGATTAGAAACATATCAAATTCGCAATGACAGAATGGTTGAACCTAATGTTATGTTACTTTACCATAATTATGAAATTCCAAATAAAATGTAATTGCAACAGAAAACATAAAAAAATACTGTGCAAAAATAAGTCACTTTGTCTGGTCACAAACGTATTTTTTTCTTAAGAGATGTGACATGGGGCGTGATAAGTCTAGAAGATGTCAAACCAGAAATCTACATCACACAAGTATGAGACGTGATGGAGACAGTACCAAGCTTGCCAACTACAAAAGTAAACAATCGAAATGATCTGTTCTTTCTGTGACATTCAATTTGACGTATGCTAGAAATTTTTTTATGCTGAACACCGTTGTACTACAATATCTGTATTTAAGAGATGTTCGCCTCGGAGCAACACTGTGTGCATTGTATGACTCCCTGACAGTGTTGCCAGGTTAAAAATTTATTTTTCCCCGAGCTGACCGGCAAAATATCCCCAGATTTAATATTTTCCCCCAGAAACCAACAATTAGAACAAAAGCAAATAAAAATAAATACAACAAAAACATTCTAGCCATCTCCTTTCAAAAACGTTAAAATGTGACACAGTCGGATAGGGTAAGACGCAGGGACTGGTAGTAAATAAAATTTCTATTAAATAGAAAAGTGAAAAAAAAATCCAGAAATGTGTAGCAAATTCCCCAAATCTCCAAATGGTACTGAAATTCGCCAGAATGGGGTAAAATCCCCAGACCTGGCAACACTTCTCCCCGAACTAATTACCTACACAGTGGCGTATGATGGAAAGTAGTGCGTTAATGTTTCAAAAGGTAAAACATTTTGTTAACGCAGCTAACCAAAATATCAATTTCCTCCAGCAGTAAAATCCCTATAGTAAATAATTACAAACATACAACAGTTTTGACTATAATGCCGAGTGCTCCACACCGTTATTTGTGAAACCAAACGAATGAAATATGTATTAGCTATAGCCTATATTAGACAAAAAGAATAGTATATTATTATACAAGTTTTATAAGACGTCAAATTGGCGCACGAGTTGTTTTGGGCACGACGAGCGTAGCGAGGAGTGCCCAAATGGAACGAGTGCACCAATACGTCTTATAAAACGAGTGTAATATACAATTTTTTCTACTTTGCGTCATTAATTTTATATAAGTTTAGAAATTGTGGTTACTATATCGCGCTAAATTAGAATCTAGGGTATTTTGCGGGTACCACGTGGTAGCACTGTAGTAACTGTCAACTTCGTTAAGGATGATATCGATGAGATAAAATCATGACAAAATCAATTGTGAATAATTTTACTCTACTTTAGCCAACAAGTTTGAATAAATATTCAGCGAGGTCGCAACGATGATCATAATGGAGCTTGGGGCAACACTTTTAACCCTACTGTGATAAATACATCAAAACTTAACCTAAAAAGTTAACAATTTTAAAATAGTGGTTAATAAATAATAATCAGAATAGAAGTGTTTGACGGTGACTGATTAGTTACTTCGAAGAACAAGAACTTACTAAAGAATTGTTATAACGCTTAACGTTTAATAGCGGTGTCTACCTAATTCCGCTACGTAGCCGTTGCGGCTTATATATTTACAACCACTTATAATTGAAACCCAATTCTAATTTCGGCAAAGTAGTTTATTAGAATAAATTATACTTAGTAAAATTACATGTGATTACAAATACGTTGCACACAACCAGAACTAAGACGAAGTCGAAAGCGACGGACAAAAACGAATATGAATTGAACCGAGCATCCAAGCGTCCAAAATATTACCGAAAACTTATATGTTACATAAACTAAGAAATCCTCTACACTTTAAATGTACTATAGATTCGTACGTGTATGCTGATAAACCATTTATTGCGCATATATAATCTCGCAGCAGTAATTAAAATCGTTCGTATCTACGATGTAGGCTTGATCTTCGCATAATACCTTATTAAAGTAAATGTGGTCCTTGAATTATATCTGAAAAGAGGATTTGATGTTTAGTTGAAAAGAATGATAACGATCACTTACTAGAGTCGTAAAACATCACCGTAAACGTCATGCTGGCATATTTTGATGAACACAGCAAAACTAAGAAAGCCCCAATCCTTTGGCCATACTATAGCAGGCTACACCCATGTTTAAATATGTATAGAATATTGATATTTTGCAGTTTATGTGATTGCAAGCGCTTAAGAAGTTGCAGTGTGTGGTTATGTTGGGTTATGTATTGTACGTTTGACATATGGCATTTGATATCACTGTGTACCAATCAGACAAAAATGTTACTGTTTTCGGTATTACAATGTGTTAATTGTAACACCGAAAACAGTGTTACAATGTGTGCATTGTGAATGCAAAGTAGAAAAACAATATTGTGGAATATACATGATGTTGGTATGACAGTTTTAAATAACGTTATCCTTAATATTGTAAGCTGTATGCTACAGTTTGTAGGGGATAATCTCAATAGGGACGATATTCTTAACATAAAACTTATCAAATGAAAATTTTTAACGACATAGTTTGTCAAATTAATATTTATAGGTTAATAATATGGTGACATACAGGCAGGATGTAAATTTTAAATAAATCAAAAATTACAGCCACAACCTGGATTTGAACCAGGGACCTTTGCGTTTCTAGCACAATGCTCTCACATCTAAGCTACTGAGGCCCATGTCATTTTTTTCCCTTTCCTGGATTTATGACAAATTATATCTAACAAATGACATAGGCCTCAGTACCTCAGATGGGAGAGCATTGTGCTAGAAACGCAAAGGTCCCTGGTTCAAATCCCGGTTGTGGCTGTAATTTTTGATTTATTTAAAATTTACATCCCGCCTGTATGTCACCATATCATTAACCTAGAAATAAAACCTATCGTTTGTCAATTTTAACTACTTACGGGTTTTCCACTTAACGTCCACTCGTTACAAATTCCACAGATTTTAAAGTAAAAACAATAAAAAAAATAATGGTATAGTAAAAAAATCAGTCTGTATATAATGCTATAAAATCTCTACTATTCGTTTTAACATAAACGAAACAAATATCATTACCTACTATTTTTAATACACCTTTCATTTTAGTTATCAGATTCAATTCCGTCCTTGATTTGGCGCTTTTATGACGAGTAAATTTTTCTGAGAATTAGATAATAAACATATGACGCCAACTTCCTCGGAGACATAGTTTGAATTCAATATAATATACACGTAACTATTTTGGTTAATTACAAATATTAATTAATTAACTAAAACTGTATTTTACCTTATGATTAAAATACTTTTTGCATAAAAATATTGTTTAAATTTATCAGGTAGTAGACCTAGAGCGGAATGGTATGAAAGTGCACTAAATAAAACATTAAATATACTAATAAATATTGATTTTTATATATGGACAAATTAATTATTTATTATTTCATTAATTTCTACCCAGTACAGTACAGCATGTCTCTTCCCTAGCCTCTGAATTTCTTCTATTCTTATTGTTATCGTACCTATGAACCTATGAAAACCTATGAATTTCGTTTAGTTTCAATTATATTTATATGGACAATAAAACTGGGCCAGTCCTATAAGAAATAATGATAATTTAATATAAAAATGCCGTGGAGTCTGCCAACAGATTGACAATCTGTAAACTAGACACACAGTAAAGATAGCAAATATAATGTAAAGATTAGTCTACTATAAATAGCTCAGTTAAACATGCGCAGTGCGAACTCCCGAACCGGGCCACTCAAACGATAACATTGCGGTTTTCTCGACAGACGACTGTGTATTCAATTCTTCAAATAACCGGTTTAGCGAAGGTTGGTACGTAAATTCAAAATATTTTTCAATACTATATTAAACCAACATATTTTACATTTTAAGATAGAAAATAGAAAGACCTTTTTTGCGTTCGCTTTGTTTCAAAACCGACACACACGTTGGAGTTGATTCCTGGCCACTTGGCCAGTAACCAGTCACCACACCTAAAAGTAACGGTTTCTGGTTTGTTTGTGCTGTGACGTGAGACCAGTGTTTCCATGTGCCTTACTACGTGTTTGTAATTGTAACTAAAAAATAAAGGAAGATAAAAATAAAATACAATATCAAATAACATTAAATTATCATAGATAACAAAGATTTTTACTTTCTCGAGTTTTGTTCCAAGTACCTACACATATCTCACTTAACGGGTAAATTAACAAATCTGTTTTCGTTACTGATTTTATTTTTTTAATTATATTGTCCATATACATATCTGTTAATTTTTTAATTGTTTGTAAAATAACAAAGCATACCATCCTTATCCTTTTAGTTGGAGTTATTGTTTTATTTGTAAAAAAAAAAACAGAATTTGAAGAAAAAATATTTAGTGAGTGGTTAAAGTATGTAGATACTTTAACCTCTCGTGAGAAAATCTCTCAAACGGATTGCTATTTTAAAAAATCCTCGAAAATGTCAATTATTTGTTTACAGAGTGCAGATTTCCGTGTAAAATTCAATTTTCTACCTTCAATTTGTTACTGACTTATTACGTCATTGCCGTTATTTTTTAATGACAACCACATATATTTCTCACTGATTTAAGTAGATCTGTAATGTTTTAACGATAGAGAAAATATTTTATGGCCTTACATTAGATATATCTTTAGAAAAGAACAATTGAAATTAGTAAAATATTGATAACTCTGAGGAACATGGATTATCTGAATAGACTATGAAGATGCTTTTTGGATAAAATTGTTGCCGCTGAATACAAATTCGGACTAAAAAATATATATGTTTTCGGATCGAGTGACCAAGAGGAAGATTTAAATAATGCCTCGGATATGTTCAAACTCCTAAATCGTGTGAAATTTAAACTCTAACTATATAAGTTATTACTAATAATCCCCATGTCAAATACCGCGGAGAAGTTAGCCATACAAGATAGCAGCCATAACTTTTGTTTTCGAATTTTGCTATGAAACATATGTAAAATGATGTGGGTTATTTTCCTTAATAGCACTTCTTAGTCGAACGGCGCACCAATTTCTTGTATTAAAGTCGTATGGGGCTATTCAAGTACTATACGCCAGAGTTTTGCTCCAAAAATTAATCAAACGGTGTTGTCGGAAATTTGATTTATTTCGTTACGCGTCACCTTACAAGAGCACTTGTCTCAATAGGCAATTAAATGTACTATTTACCCTTGAACGCTTGGAGTTTTGCTCGACGGCACACAACCCCTAAATGACGATAATGTCCGTACGCAACCGTCCCCGCCGGCAATCATATGTCGGTTGATTGTTGCAGGAAAATGTTTATAACTTCTGCAAATATTGTTGCATAAGTTCCTATCATATATCAAATTGTAGGTAATTAAAAGGGCTTCTCACCCTTCGCTGGTCGGAGTTTTGCTCGACGGCGAACAACCCTTAAATGACGATACTGTCGATTTGGAAAATTTTCGAAAATTCAAAAAAATCGAAGAAAAAAAGAAACTTAAAGTGCGTATTTACGTGACAGTAGCGCGATTTTTACTGACGTGACATTTAATACTACCATGACTTTCAAATGTTGCGATGAGTTTTATTTTTTCTACATGAAAACTGAAAAGTCGCACTAAAAACTTCATCTCATGAAAGTATATGTCGATGAACATCCAAAAACCTTTTCAAATATTGTTCGATTAAACAAAATTTTTTTTTTAATTACTGCATTAAGTTTTACTGCATAAAAAAAGAAAGGATTAAAAAAGGATTAAAAAAATGAAGATTTATTTTTCTTTCACGACTTCATTATATTATGTACCACGAATACTAATATTCTTTCTCTTTTGACGTCAATATTTTCTGTTGTCCATATGAGATCTACTTCACCTTTATTTCTGATTAAACTATTTTGAAAACCAAATTTTTTGCTTACTTTGTCCCAAAGGCATGGATATTCCTAATACTCATTTAAAAATAGATTTATATAAAACTGTGTGGGTTCAGTGCCAAAGAAAATCGCACTTTTCAGTCGTGACATTGAAGTCACAGTTATGATTGTCACGACAGTGGACATTTTAGTTTTCAAAGGCATGAAGATAGCCTTCATTAGGATTAGATGCCATGACGTTAAAAGTTGCGACTTACTGTCACGTGAAAAGGCACCTTTACACCGAACCATTACAAGACGATGCAGAAATATTAAAACTACGTATAATTAATGCGATAGAATTTCTAGCACTGGCGAATTTTCGAAATACTTATAATGAATTTAGAACTCGTCTTCAAATCTCTGCCGAATTAGCAGATGATTTATTTGAATAGTTGATTTGTTCGGTTACAAATAAATAATTATTTAGTACTTACATAGTGTGTTATTACATAAATTTACATTTAACATATTTAACTCGATTGTAATTGTTATATAACAGGACAACTATTTTAGTATGATTTGTACGCAAACTTGTACGCCTCAGTTGTACGTACGCATCAGATTTGTACGTATCCTTTACCTTTTGCGAGAACTAAAAATATTAGTCTATTATAGGTATAGTAAGGTCCATCTGGGGTCAATCTCAGACATTGTATATCTATATATTATATTATTATAGAAAACTACTAAACATACAATTAAAACATAATTTATAGAGGTGATAATCACGACCATTTTCAATTTTTGATCATGTAAATTTACAATCAACACTGAATATAGGTGATTTTGCCAGGTTAGATGTGATTTTTCTACGAGTTTTAGTGGATTGGCACATAGTTTTATTGACAATTACAGAATACAGAAAAACTTAAGTTTACAAGAATATTTTCTGTAATAATAATCTATTTATTATTTTATTTTCCTTTTATTTTCTTTTCTAACAGCGTGGCATACAATACAACCTGTTAAATGTAACTGCATTGCGTCACAAAAGAGGATGACGTGTTATCAAACTAACGGAGGATTATTCTTAAGAGGAGTTTTTTGATACTAATAATAACGTTATTTTTTTTGTTTTAAATATTAAAAATATTTTTGGGATTTTGTTAAAATGTAATAATCTAGGAAAAGCTCAAGTCAAAGGAAATCGCCTGAGATATCACCGGATAGCTCTTCAATATTTTACCTTTGTTTAACATCAATTGTATTTGGGATAATCGGGTCACAAGTAGAATGCAATGAAAGCGAAAACACGATCTTTTTGGTCTACACAACAAAAATTAGGTACCGTAAACTTGGCACAATTTATCTAGTAGCTCTTTCATACTGTACGAGAGGGCAGTAATGTATTAATTAGGGGAAAACTATCTAAAAAACTGATATTGGTGACAATAGTTAATAGTGATCGGAATTAGCAGTGGCGGATTACCCACAGTGGCGCAAGAAGAGAGCGCTTAGGGCCCCGCCCAAATGGGTGGGGTGCAATTCACCACAACGTGGTAAAAGATCAAATATATTGAAATTGGGAGTCCCCTCACCGAGTTTTGATTTTGGGCATACAAACGAAGCAAACAATACGTCATAACAACACATCTTTCAGTGCGAAACAAAATAGCAGCATTCACGTGCATATTGTAGTTTTTGCTATTCTTTATCGCTTAAACTAGAATTGTTGTAATTGTATATATGTTACGGTCATAGTGAGTGATAAATAGGTTATTATTAATAATTACCGGTTATTATTAATAATAGCCAAGTGGCGAGGTTAAAGTAAAGAATTTATCACATGAACCGGCTATTATTAATAATTTCCAGCATGCTGTGGTCAATGTGATATATTTCAATTCGATATTGCATTAAGGTGATGCTACAATATAATAGAGCCTCAGATTTGGAATTCTGCTAGTATCTACATAATCGCCACACAACGAATCTATTCACTGGGTTTTCAGTGTTGGGCCTTTAGTGACGTTAGTCCTGACTAACTTATTTAGTTACTACTCATGACTAAAATAAGGAAGATTATTAAAACGAGACTAAAAAATGCCAATCCATACTAATTGCATGCACGAGTGTGTAACTCTTTGAGTCATGCTTATTTGCGCAATTCTTAAAAGCTAAGTAAGTAGTAAATTAGAAACTCGGTTTGCATTATGCTGCCAGTGCATACGTACATACATAGTGCTTCTGTATTTTGCAATTCGTGGAAAGAAAAATTATTTTTATTTATAACTAAGTTTTCGTGCAAACCTTTGAACGGTACAGACGTATGTTGATCGCTCGCGAATTACCAAACGTATTGCCCAATCAATTGCTTAATAAACAAAAATAGTGTCGCGCGCGTATTATAGTGCTGACTATGAGTGAGTGCACGAGTACTAGCAATAAGTAGGACACCATGTCAACACAAGAAATTGTGATTACATCAGAAAATGAACATCTACTGTACAAGGAATTGCAAAAGGAAATATCCGCAAGAAAGCAGATAGAAGCCAAATTTAAGGACTTAGAGGAACAACTCAAAGCCCTGCAAGAGAAATTTCTGGAGCAATCTAGTAAAACAGAACCGAGTACTCCGAATAATAAGGAGTATTATACAGATGAGGAAGAATTGGCCAGAGAAACAGAATGGGTAGTGAAAAAGGCAAGGAAAAGCAAAAAGCGCAAAATGCATGAATCACTAGTAGTCTCACCCCAGCCCACAAACACAAATCAAAATAAAGAAACAAAAAAAGACAAAACGTTCTTGCCACCACCTGTCATTGTGAGCCAAGTAACAAACTACGAGTCAATGCGAAATTCTTTAAACAATAAAGAATTCAAGTACAAAGCTACGCTAATGAATTCTGGCGATATAAAACTCAACGTAGAGAAAATCGATGAATACAGGAAACTTACCGAACTGCTAAATGAACAAAAAGTAAACTGGTACACTTATGAAAACAAACAAACAAGACCAATTAAGGTCATGGTCAGGCGCCTACATCCAACCTGCAAAAATGAAGACATAGTGAAAGAACTAAAAGAAGGCGGCTATTCTATAATTGACGCCACGAATATACTAAAACGAAGCGATAAAACTCCACTACCGATGTTTATGCTTACGTTTAGTAACGAGGAAGATATTAAGAAAATCTATAATATTAAATCCATCTTAGGAATGAAGGTAGAAATAGAGGCGGTAAGAACGCCTAAACAGGTACCGCAATGCAAAAGATGTCAAGCTTTTGGACACACCCACCGATTCTGCAACAAAGAACCCCGATGCGTTAAATGCGCGGGAAAACATTTTTCGACAGAATGCAAGAAACCAAAAGAGGTACCACCAAAATGCTGGAACTGTGGAGATGCTCACCCTGCAAACTACAGAGGCTGTATGGTGGCAAAAGAAATACAACGAATCAGAGACCAGAAAGGGCTACCCAACTTACCAACCCAACCAAAAGTGGGTCAACAACAGCGTGCAGGTAACATCCCAAAATCAAAACCAATTAAAAAAACAAATACAAGCACAACATATGCTCAAGCGACAGATTCCTCAAAAAAGGACAAGCCATCAACTTCAGGTGACGCTACTATGCAGCTGCTACAAAAAATTCTAGAAAGGATGGACAAAATCGAAGAGAGATTATCTAAGCTAGAACAGTAAAAGACACACACATAAGATGACTAATGATTTACGAATCGCAACTTGGAATGCCAACGGTATACGAAACAGAAAATTGGAAATAGAAGTTTTTCTAAACACACATAAAATCGATATATGTCTTGTTTCAGAAACACACTCAACAAATCAGACATATCTAAAGCTGAAGGGATATCAGGTGTACGAAGTATGTCATCCGGATAACCAAGCTAGAGGAGGAAGTGCCGTAATAATAAAAAATAGCATAAATCACTATGAGGAGTGCCATCTCAAGAGCGCAGAAGTACAACTTACGGTCGTTGGTATAAAATCAACCAAACAGAATTTTACTGTCGGTGCGATATATTGCCCCCCAAGGTTTAATCTCAAGAAAACAGATTATAATAAATTCTTAGAACATCTCGGAGAAAGGTTTATACTGGGTGGTGATTATAACGCCAAACATACAGACTGGGGCTCCAGACTGATAACCACAAAAGGGAGAGAGCTGAGAAACGCAATCCAAGAAAGAGGATGTCGATTCCATTCCACAGGTAACCCAACCTATTGGCCTACTGACCAGGACAAAACCCCGGATCTTTTAGACTTCTTTATAACAAGAAAATTTTCGCCGAACTTCATTGATATTGAGGAGAACTTTGATCTGGACTCTGATCACTCTGCAATACTAATGACTCTAAGCGAAAGCATAATCAAAAAGGAATGTACCCCAACCTTGACCAATAAAACTACAGACTGGGTAAGCTTTAAAATAGAGCTTGAAAACACTATACAGCTAAATATCCAGCTTAAAACCAGAGATCAGCTCGACGTAGAAGCCGAGAAATTCATCAACACCATCCAGAAAGCCGCTTGGAACAACACTAAAGAAATCACCCACAGAACTATTGGAAATAATTATCCTATGGAAATTAGAGAAATGGTCAAGCAAAAAAGACAAGCTAGAAGAAGATGGCAACAGTCACGAGATCCAGCTGACAAAACCATACTTAATAATAAATCCCAACAACTTAAACGCGAAATTCAAAAACTAAAAGAGGCATCATTGGAATCCTTCTTAACCAAATTGACTCCCGATAAAGAAACAGATTACTCGCTGTGGAAAGCAGTGAGGAAATACAAGAGGCCAGTGGCCCATGTCCCACCTATAAGACGAAGAGACGGTACCTGGGCAAGAAACAATAAACAGAAGGCTGAAATTTTTGCAGAACATCTAACAGAAATCTTCCAGCCACACAACATCGAATCAGAGCCAATCACGAATGAAGATATAACCTATGATGAAGAAGCCATACAGCTAGTTACTCCAAAGGAAGTTGCCAGAGAAATCAAGACAAACCTGAATCCAAAGAAGGCACCTGGATATGATCTTATCACAGGAGAAGTTCTTAAGCAATTACCTAAGAAAGGTATTGTTATGCTGACGTACCTAATAAATGCATCGTTCAGATTAAAATACATCCCACATGTCTGGAAAGTAGCAGAAGTCATCATGATACCAAAACTAGGCAAACCACCGACCGAGGCCAAATCATATCGCCCAATATCACTGTTACCAATGATATCGAAACTCTTTGAAAAGTTGCTTCTAAAGAGAATGAAACCTATCATTGAGAGAAAAGAACTAATTCCTAATCACCAATTTGGTTTTAGAGAAAAGCATTCCACTATAGATCAAGTCCATAGAATAACAGATATCATAGAGAAAGCATTAGAAGAAAAGCTTATTTGCTCAACAATCTTTCTTGATGTGACACAAGCGTTCGATAAGGTTTGGCATGAAGGATTGATACACAAACTAAAGAGTATGCTACCTTTACAATACGTCGAGCTGCTAACATCCTATATATCTGATAGACTATTCAGAATAAAACAGATCGATGAATACTCGGAACTAAAAGAAGTCAAAGCTGGGGTACCCCAGGGTAGTGTATTGGGACCAATTCTCTATCTACTATATACAAGTGACCTTCCACAGATGGAAAATGTAACAGTGGCCACATTCGCAGATGACACGGCTCTAATGGCAGTGGGATCAACTATTGGTGAATCTACCAGGAATCTTCAACAAGCTAGTAACAAAATATACAAATGGACCAGAAAATGGAAGACCAAGCTCAACGAACTGAAATCTGTCCACATTAACTTCACAAACAAAAGAATCGAGGACATACCTCATGTCAAGATTAACGACGCCATAGTTCCATATGCGAACACTGCAAAGTATTTGGGTATGACACTGGATACAAAACTAAGGTGGAAAGAACATGTTAAGAAGAAAAGAGTAGAGCTTGGCCTCAAATACAGAGAACTGTACTGGCTTCTGGGAAGAAACTCTCAGTTGTCAGTACAGAACAAACTACAAGTCTACAACCAAGTACTAAAACCGATTTGGTTATACGGCATCCAGCTTTGGGGCTGCGCAAAAAGCTCCAATATACAAGGAATCCAGACCTTCCAAAATAAAGTACTAAGGAATATGGTTAACGCTCCTTGGTACATACGGAATAGTGACCTGCACCGTGATCTTGGTGTCCCACAAGTCATCCAAGAGATAAAAAGACTCGCCACTAAGCATGAATCTCGCCTAAGCCATCACGTCAACGTAGAGGCCCTGCAGCTACTGGACAACCAGAATCTAGTGAGAAGACTAAAAAGAACTAAACCCTTCGAACTAGTGAATCAGTGAAATGTGTAAAAAGCAGAGCACAGTGAGTGACGTGTTAGTGCTTCTTGTTTGGGACAAAGTAAATATAGGGACATCAGTGGATAGCCTATTAGAGACAAGTACCTAGTTTTAAGAATTCAGATTTAAATTGATGGTTAATCTTTTAGATTAGTTTCAATATGTTAAGCATCTTATGCTTATTAATAAAAAAAAAAAAAAAAAAAAATTTATAACTTCTTATTTATTGTCATTTTAACACAAAACTTTAAAACATGTTTAATATTTAATTTTGAATACATAAGTCCTTCTAGACCTTTATTTCTTTTGTGGTAGTACAACAATTACACCATTTATATTGTAAAAATAAAGTAACAATAGGACGTCATCTTCTTTTGTTTTTTGTGTTTTTTTAACCGCCTTATAAAACAGATTATATCCGTCAGATATTAGATATGCTTACGGTAGGTATAGGACAACCTAATGTAGGGAAGATTGGGGCAAGTTGTTACAATGTTTAATCTTTTTTTTATAAAATAGTACTTTATTGTCAAACACCAAAAGTAAAAATACCGTGTTAGGAACAGAACCATACAAAAATGTTTGCATCATTTGTGCGGTGCAATTTATGTAAAAACATCTATAGAAACTAGTCTCGCCTATTCTTGCAATATTGAAAAAAATATTATTAAATGCGCAAAATTTCAAGATAATTGGGATTTGAGAATTTACTTAATAAATTATAATTGTACATTTACAAAAGCTACCCACATGCATTAAATATAAAAATGGGTGTTATTGATAATAAAATGGTTATCTTTTTTGAACACTTTGTATAAAAGGTTCTTTTTATGTTTTCGTCATTGAGCCGTCCTTGGGTGTATACCAAATATCATTACCAATTATATCCAGGTAGTTTATAAAGTACAAGGGAGACAAAAGAAAACATTCTGTATTATCAATGTTTTGTATTATTCGTAATTTTGGTCATTGGGCTAGCCGTACTGATGATTTGCGTCGAGTAAATAAATATAATAGCTTACATAGTAATCAAAATAACTTAGCTAACTTCTTTGAAGTTTGTATACAAAAGATCTTGTGTAAAAAGTAACGTTTTTATCACTTTTACCGTGCCCGTTAGGAAATTATTAATAATAGCCGGTCCATGTGATTATTTAAGTGTTTCTAATCACATTGACCAAATGATGCGGTTATTATTAATAATAGCCGGTAATTATTAATACAAACCACATTTATCACTTTAACCGTAACATATACATACTCAATTAAAAATAAGTAAAATGTAATTAATTGTTTTTAATTTGCAAATTAATTCTTATACAAGATTGAAAATGCTTTCATTACGCTGAAAAATCTGATGTGGCCAGGCACATGACTTAATCATACCATATATAAAATTAATAGTTTAGCTGCATGACATTCTATTTGATCGAGATCGCTCGTTTCTGCATTAAAATAAAACTAGTTAGCCAGGTTTTGCCACATGTTTTGATTCTATTGACAGTAGGTATTGTCAAAACATCAGCGTTTGACACTACCTACTGTCATTAGAATGAAAATATTTGTCAAATCCTGGCTAACTAGTTTTATATTAATGCAGACACGACCGATCTCGATCAAATGGAATTTGCCCATGCAGCTAAACTATTAATTTTATCAAATCATGTCACATACATAAATTATACAAAATTTCCTCTACTTTAATTTATTATTTAAGTATTTTGACGAAATTACAGAATTTGCGACTCATTTGCAAAATGCTTGAAAAATGCTTAGAGGTAACATCCAATTCCCTTAGACTCTTTTGAACAAAAACCTTTTCAGCTCTAAGTTTGGCCATAAAACTTCTCATAACGAAGTTACGTCCCGATACCTTTAGTAGTTTCTCCGGAATCGTCGCCACAAAAACGGCTACACACACAGACATTTTTTTTACCTTGGTCAAAAATGTTCAGGGGACCCAATAGCACGGCACGATTACAATACTTTGTCATACTGCACATGATAAAGTAAAAATTTGTTTGGTATAATTGAGTATAATTGATTTTTCAGGATATTTATATCATTTGCTTTAATGCGAATAATAATTATTGTTGTAATAAACTATTTATTGTGCCCTTTTCTTTTTGTTTACTATTTTATAGATTTATATTTTTACAACACATTTTATTTTTTGTTTTTGAAGAGCTATGGTATAGAGGCCCCCAAATTAGGTTGCGCCTGGGACCCCCTATTTAGTTAATCCGCCACTGGGAATTATCAATTGTATATGCACGTGTACTAATATAAACTTTTGATTTCTTTTGCTTCTTTTGCGCAGATACAATACCAAACTGAGTTACCAAGATACCAAGATGGCTGGGAAAGATGTTATCATTGCAGGCCAGAGAAATCCGCTCAGTGAATCTCAGGTTTTTTATAGTTCATTCCTAATGATCAACATTGTATAACACACAACTATGTTTCAGAACGTAAAAATGGAGTCAGGAACTGTGAACCACGGTTTAGATTACGAATGTAGAGTCATAACATATTTTGCTATGTTGTTGAACAATATGGACTCGATAATAGACTTTGCCATATATACGAGCCCACTAGGGCTAAAACCAATTGACGATATCGTGGCTGAAATAAAATTCAAAGACCAAGGATGTGAAAAATCGGAAATATGGCTCACGCAGATAAAGCACGTTGAGACCAAAGAGCTGCGATATCATTACTCACAAGAAAAGAAAGAAACTAGCCAAGGCAATCAGCAGGATTCAGCACAAAAAGAACCAGTCGAAGAACCAAAAAAACAGCAAAAATACCAAACAAAACAGGTAAAGATAGGAACTAGCCAGGGCAATCAGCATGGTTCGAAACAAAAAGAAACGGTCAAAGAACCGAAAAGACAGCAAAATTACCAAACAAAACAAAGAAAGATAGGAAGTAGCCAGGGCAATCAGCAGGGTTCAAAACAAAAAGAAACAGTCGAAGAACAAAAAAGACAGCAAAAATGCCAAACAAAACAAGTAAAGATAGGAACTAACCAGGGCAATCAGCATGGTTCAACACAAAACGAAACGGCCGAAGAACCAAAAAGACAGGTACAAAATCAAAGAAAGCAAGTGAAGACAAATAAAGATAATAATCAGAAACCCCCAGTTCAGAACGACCAGAATAACGAACAACAAAGTAATCCTTCCTCAAAAGATGAAGAAGAAACAAATGCCAACCGCCAAAAGGAAGAAGTTAATTTATTAAATATCAATCTGGCAAGATATGTAAACGTATTAGAAAACACAGTAACTCCGACGATAGAAAAAAGCGATATTAGGCACTTGGTGAACAAGAGCAACGTAACCAAACTTCTCTTTTTTACGAACGCCAAGCCAATGAGCACCGATTCATCATCCAAAACCTTACCATTGCCATTGACTGCAGCTGAAAGTTGCGAGCTCAGAGGACCATTCAAAGACTTGGTAGATAAATTGGGAAATGATAAATGTATGAAGTGTTCTGACAAAGATCAATTGGTTAGCGAGGAATTTTTGAACAAGTTTTACACTTTTGTGTTACAACCGAATGTTGATGAGATACTGGAAACCATCGAACAAATAGACATGATGAAAGGTTTCTCAATGACTATGGTGAAGCAATTATGCAACCTTGTAGAAAAGCATATGTCATCCCTAGCTAATTTTGGCTTGTGCACCAAATTGACGAAAACAGACCTTAGAGATATATGTTTGACTACAGTGGTGATGACCAGGGTATGTGGATTGCGCACATGCACCCGGATCAAGGCCGAGAAGCAATACGCTGACATTTGGGCGGATATCTTCAATAAATACCAGATCGTTCAACTCAACGCTCAGTACGATTCAAAAGACTCCGAAAGACTACTTCAAAATATTACTGGTTATTACGAGTTGCTAATTCAGAAGAAGTACGACCCAACGTTTGACTGGGAGAACTGCTTTCAGAGTTGCTTCCAACTGAACGAATCACTTAAGAAAAAGGTTAGAAACATATTTACGTTGGCGGACCTGTTGTTACACATGTGGAAGTTTGATAGGTTACCACTTGTAATCGATGAATCAATAAACAATTTGTTCTTTAAATTTCTACATTCTACATCTACAGACAAACAATTTACCGGTTGCTACTTTGTAATCGCAAAACCTGAACAATTTTCACGAGACATAAAACAACTTGGACAAATCAGTAAATTATCTAAAGATGACCAGATCTACAACGAAATCATCAACTTGGAGATATCTCTCCAAGGGCGAAAACCAGTGCCGTTGGGAAAAGTATTCGAAGATATGGGACCTATAACAGCAACTCAGATATTACTTTGGACAGGACAGGAGAAAAAATGCGAACGGCGCTTATATCAAAAGAAACGCAGCGTGACGTTGCCGAACATGGCGAACAGTTATGATAAAATGTCTGCAGAGATATATTTAGATATCGAAGATAGCAGAAAAGGCGATAAGAAACAGGAAGGTACCGAACCAAAGACCCCGGAGCAAATAGAATCGGACTTAAAAAACGAAGAAGCGAAAAAGAAAGAAATGAATGAAAAAGTTTCTGTCCCCTGCAAGAACATACTAAACCAAGCAATCCGCGAGGGCGACTTCCTTATGTGGAAAGGTGATCACGATGGTCGAGGATGCAAGTTGTCCAAAACTCGAACAATATTTGAGCACGAGAACAAAGCAAATCGAAAGAAATTGTCATTAGAACTTGAGCAACAGCTAGTGCCTGAAGCGATTATGCAACTGTGTGAGACAATGAGCAAGACCCTAGATCCACTTCAAATTTTGAACGATGAGACTGGCCACAGCGTTCTCAAATGGAAAGGTAGTCAGCCAGTCAAATCAATGATTTATCGTTTATCATTGAATATATATGTTACACACCATGATGACACGTTACACAAGGATCATAAACGTCCGTTTGATAAATTAGATTTCGAAACCGTGAAAAGATGGATGGACTCTAAGGAAATTGGTATTGATGACTTGGTGCCGAAAGAAATAATAATAGAACAGGCTGTAGACATAGTGCCTGAGCCTGGGTATAGACTCAAAGGCGGTAAACTGGAATTGTCTCTACACAGAAAAAATGATGACATAACACTCCAGGAAATCATACAGCGATGTGTCGATGTTTTTAATGTTGAGAGTGTTAAGGAAGATTTGTATACGAATCCAAGAATTAGCAAGAACATACTAAAACATACACTAAGTGTGGACGGCTGCAAATTGCCTAAAACACGTACCACGTTTGAGCATGAAACAAATCGAAAGAAATGTCCATTACAAGTTAGCATTCCACAGATTGGAAATAATTTACAAGCAGATAAGGCAGATCGCACCATCATAGAGCGATGGTTTAAAACCGACAATTCTCCTAAATGTTCTGAAGATAAAATGGGGTCTCGCGAGAGAAAACAACTGGTTGCTATAAGTAACATACCAGGAATGGGCAAAACGACCGTACTTAAATCTATTGCGTCTAGATGCAACCCAGAAGATTACGTCCTGTTTTATAACTTGGCCAATTATGATCAAAACTTAAAGGATCTTATAAATGACCCCGTCAAGAATATGTTCAAGATGAATAAACAAAATGACGACCTGGAAGAATCAGTATTCAATCAACACGTGGAAAAGAAAAGAATCAAAATTCTGTTAGATTCTTTCGACGAAATATTGCCAGCGCATGAGCGTGATGTTCTAGATCTATTGGGGAACGTGTTGAAGGAAGAAATGTACACAACTGTTACAACCCGGAATCAGGCCGAAGATTTGCTAACGACGGAGTTTGGGAACGTAATTGAAATAGTCAATTTGCTAGAATTTGATGATGAGGATGTGAAGATGTTCTGTGAGAAGGAAGACATACATTTTACATATATAGATAAGTTTGAGAAAAGATTTCTAAACATACCTTTGCACCTTGAAATGCTGCGCGTCATTATAGAAATGAAAAAGGAAGAGAAAAGCAACCATGACAAAACAGAAGAAAAATTTGTATTATGTGACTTCTATGAACTATTTATTGACCTAAAGGTTGATATATTCATAGAGAAGAATAAACTTCGTGGTAATACTTTACAACAACTAGGACTAACTAGGAAAGAGCAGATGTACGATTATCTGTACGATTTATCGCTAGTGTGTATATTTGGAAGAGAAAACACGAAAGATATTATTGATGACGACAAATTGAAAGAAAAAGTGGATAAATTTAACAAGTACGTTTTTCCGCTGGGTATAGCGTCACAAACAGGCAAAGATAACATTAAGTTTACCCACAGGTCGTACGCTGAGTATCTCGTCGCCAAATGGTTCTGCATTGAATTTCAGTTAAAACACCAGGATGCTCGCCATAAAAAGTTATATTTTAAAATACTTGAAAATAATGAGGTGCTATTGCTTAATTTTCTTAACGATAAAGCTACCATGACTGAAGGATGCGAACTTCATAAAGCCATAATGAATAATAATAAACAACTAACCAAAACTATGCTGGAAACCCAGGAATGGGTCCAACAGAAACCAGATTTGCTTGGCCGATATCCTATCGATGTTGCTGCTGGTTTAATATCAGACAATTACACGGAAAGTGATTATTTTGAAATATTAAAAATGCTTTTTAACAGCACCCCAGATGACCAGTTACTGGGTTATGGATATTACTGGCATTGGGATGAATCTGTTATAAGAATGTTAGGAAGATATTATAAACAACACCAACCACTCCTTAATATTGTATATGAGAACAATACCTCCCTTCATTTGGCAGTAACCGTTGGAGATATTGACAGACTGAAGTATTTAGTGGAAAACGCATGCACACATTCGTATTTGCATAGGATGAATTACGATGGTTGGAATATACTCCATCTGGCAACTTACAACGGGCACGAACAAATTGTTCGATATTTGGTTGAAGAAATAAAAATGAACTCAAATCAATCAACTAAAGAGCAAGTACCAAGGTATGCTTTAGAATTGGCCGAACTGAGCAAAACGGATAGGAATACCAAGAACACAATTATCAGCGTTCTTATGGATAATGGATGTCTGGCAAGCAAGGTATGTGTAATTACTTTAAACAATTAATTAATAAATACACTGGGTTACATTAAAAATATCGGACAGGTGCGAGGGTCTCGCACGCTAAGGTTTACGTTCCATAAATTGTGTAATATGCTTCGGCATTTTGCTGTCGTTGGTTCAACACCAAAACGCTGCGCCGCAGTCGGTTTGGTTCTCATCGTTACCAAATCAACACACGTTGTCATATCCATCGAGCTTATATGACTAGAGGGAGCGTGACGGGCTTTGTTTGTGGCCAAAGATAATAAGGTCGAAAGTCGTATATTTTCTCGTTCCCAATATAACGCACCAATGAGCGGTCAGATTAAACTGGCGGCTATATGTCAAATTTGAATTAGGTAGTCGCGTATGGCGTGAAAGGTAACCTCACAAAATAAAAATCCTTTTCTGTTTTTGAATGTACATACATTTGTAGTACCTGTTATAATTGTGACATTTGTTAAAAAAGCAATTAAACCATCCAAGAGCAATTATATATTTATATAGTAACAACAGAATCCATTTTTTTATAGGTTTGGACAAAATGTATTCTTGCGTGTAAGATTTTATTTGTCTGTATAGCTTGACCAGCGAGTAGTTGCATCGAGAGCGTTGCGCAGTACTCACGTCACGTACTCATAATATTTACGCTCTGCGCACCGCTGTCGAATCAAGTTTAAGTTGGTTGTACTATACACGATTTGTTTATTTTCTTTAATAGGAATATGGGTAATAAACTACAAGCAAAATACAACTTATAATAGGAAAATATTTTATTTGAACATAATTTAACCACTGGTTTTTAAACAAAATGGTCTTGGTGTAAGAACTACGTACTCTTTTTTCTGATTCTAATAACATGGTTTTACACAAATAATATGCTCCATTAATGTTGATAAATTACACACTTTTTGTCTTAATCGCATGTTGTAACGAGACAATTGGCGGATTCGAGCAATTTTCTTGCTTATGGTAGTTCTTACTAATGCTAAAACTGCCCGTGCTTGAGGAGACGAAGATAAGTCTGAAGTATGTACGTCACCCATATATCGAGGATTGTAGCTACAATAAAATAACGTTAAAATATACCTAAAAGAAAGTTACATATTACATAAATTTTCTCCTTTTTCTTGGCAGTGCTGAAGGATGTTCCGTTGGTGTTGCGCTGTGTGGCACTTTCAAAGCTCGTAGCCGTGGCAGTGATTGTTGACTCTGTGTGTCCACTAGTGTCTGCTACAACTGCATCGCTCATACTATCTGTGTCCGTATTTTCATTTGGTAGATCACTCATAACAAAAATACTTGGCACCGCACTACGGGAGAGTTATGGTCTTCCGTCTTTTCCCAGTTTATAATCGCTATTAGAAAAGTGTCTTGAACACAACACAGTTGTTTTAAAACCCCGACTTTTTATAGGTATAGCTTCAATCCGAGCTTGTTTTGAGTCTTGAACTGTTGGAAATCTACGAGAAGGTATATGTTATAATTTAATATTACTGTATTGCGGTAATAAAGGTCATACCTGTGACACGTTATATTTTTTGATGCTGCCTTTTTACAAAAGCAGCAGTTTCGCCCCATTGTTACCTCTTAACCATCCAAGGTATCATCTACATGCAGTCATGCATCTACATAGGTAAACAAACTCATAACCTCGATGTAAACATATGTTCAAAATAATGGCGGTATCTAGCATCTGTGCGCATGCGCGAACAATGTGCACGAGAATCTACACGAAATTCGACCTTATTGACAAGGTATGTTGGGCCACAACAAGCCAATGCATTGGGATAGGCTGTACTCCGTCTAGTTATAGATGGTCTAAGGTCATATCAGAACGTTTGAGTGTTACCAAATCGATCATGTTTTAAAACAGAGTGCCCCTAAAACAGAGGGGCAATTTAAAATAACTTTTGATATTTTGTTTTTAAAAATACGTTCAGTGTTATATCGGTTATATTGAATTGACACTTTACCATACCGTAAAAAATCTGATGTGGCCAGGCATATGACTTTATGACTTTATCATACTGTACAGCAGTGACAAAATGCTCATGTTTTGACAATACTTTCAATAGAATCAAAATATCTGTCAAATCGTGGCGAACTAGTTGGATTGGAGGTTGCAACGGGGAGTAGCTTACCACATTAAAAATCTTTTCTCTTCAGTGATTTCTTTGGTTTATTAGAATATTGCAGAATACGATGCCGAACGGGCCAGTGCTATTTGCCCCAGCGCACGCTGGGGTTAATCGTAGTGAGTGCGGAATACCTACGATCTTAAATTACGGTAATTAATCTTTTTCGTAAATTACCGTTGACATTAAAATTATTAATTTCAAATATTAAATTACCACGTAATTAAAAATTAAAAATGGCAAATTACGATGGCATCATTTCCGGGTAATTAATAATTCAAAATGGCAAATTACGCTGGTTTAAATTACCGGGTAATTAAAAATTCAAAATGGTAAATTACGCCTGTTTAAATTACCGGGTAATTAAATATTCAAAATGGTAAATTACGCTGGTTTAAATTACCGGGTAATTAAAAATTAAAAATGGTAAATTACGCCTGTTTAAATTACCGGGTAATTAAAAATTCATAATGGTAAATTACGCTGATTTAAATTACCGGATAATTAAAAATTCAAAACGTTAAATTAAACAGATCACTGCAAGTTATAATTACTACTAATGTTAATAAAAATGTTTGGGAAAACCTTAAATCATTATTTGGTGGATAACTAGCTATCTCTGATATTTTGCCTGATTTGATAGTACTAAAACCAAAGCAAAGACTACATAGAACAACTATTTATAGCACTACTACAAAAACAGGAAAACCAACCAGAATAATAATAGTACAAAATAAACAATTTAATTCTGTCCACATTCACAAAATAACTCTCCGGTTCACAGAGGGTTTTTTGTCATTTGTCATTTTTCTAACACTGGCATATTAAAAAGCGAATTCTGATTATAAATGGCTTCTGATTTCAGAGCTGCATTATCGGATTTGTTGGATTGGTCGCCATTGGCGAAGGGGCTTTCCACTTCTCTGTTCATTAAATACAAAATATTAGTTCTGTATTTTCTCAAGTAATGTCGGATGATTTGGAATAATAAAAATTGAATGTTTACGGGCAATGGGACTGTCATTGAATGTGTTAACTTTACCCATAGATCCAATTCCATTGGCTAAATGATGCCTTAAATAACATTGTCACGCACGAGTCCGACCATGCATCACGCGGATTGTTAGGTACTTCCCAGGTAAACGCAAACAACAGTGCACTTGTCGACTGCTTAGGAGGGGTGGGACGCATTCATGCGTCTACTGATGGAAGATCTTTGAAATTAATTTATAAATACCGGTAAATTACCAACGGTAATTAAAATTGTCGGTAAATTACCAACGGTAATTTAAATTGAAAAATTACGGTAATTAAAAATCGGTAAATTACCATTAATTACAGTAATTAATTCGGTAATTAACGCGGTAAATTACGCTTTTACATCCCTGCCTACATGTAATTGGAAAACAGCCTATGTAAACATGTTAAACAGTAAGCCACGTAAACACTAATTTCAATGCAGACACGACCGATTTCGATCAAATGGAATTTGCTCAAGCAACTATTAATTTTACCAAAAAATGTCATAGAGAAAAATTATACATTTCCTCTACATTTATTTAAAACTATTTTGACGACATTGCAGAAGAGGCGGCTCATTTGCAAAATCATTGAAAAATGCTAACAGTAAACCACCAGTTCCTTTGGACACACACACGCACACTCTCACGCGCACCCACCCGCACGCACGTACGGACCCCCCCCCCATACACACACACACACACACACACACGCCAAAATTTTGTCACCGATTACATCTAACGTCATTTTTTCTTCCTCCTTTACGATAGGGCTGGGCGAAATAATTCGATCAATCGATCTGATCGATCATCTTATTTGAAAGATCGAACGATCGAAAGATCGATCTGATCGATCAGACCGATCAGATCGATCAGATCGGCCAGATCGATCAGATCGAAAAGATCGATCAGATCGATCAGATCGAAAAGATCGATCAGATCGAAAAGATCGATCAGATCGATCAGATCGATGAGATTGATCCGATCGATCTTTTGCTCATACGTACGTGGCCTGACACGTGTCGTGCGTATATGGAAGACTAAAAGATCGATCAGATCGATCTCAAATTGTGATCGAAGATCGATCACAAATTTCCAAGATCGCCCACCCCTACTTTACGATATCCTCCTCAATTTTTCAATTTCTACTGCTCGTTACTTTTTGAATGGCTTGTAACAAAAGTGGTTTGTCGTCTGTCAATTCATATTTGGTATTCTTAGCTGCCCTCTCGTTTATAATTTATTTAAATAAATTAATTTGTTGTATCAGTCTTCATTTTATTTAAAATCTTGTCCGCGGTCGGAATTTCGCGCGGTACACATGGCTTTTCCGCCCATATAAATGAAACGTAATATAATGCTGTTATTGGGATTGATATTTAAACGACACTTGACACCCACTCGGTTCATTATTAGTTCTTCTGATGACAAATGTGCGAACCGCATGATTCCATAGATTATATAAATTAGTAGACCGCATAAATCAGTAGGTCAACAAAATACAAAAAAAAATGATAAGTAACAATCAGTGAAAAACAGAAAATATTATAGTAAAAATCTTTAATTTCTCCACTACCAGCATATTGTACTACAGAAAGATATTTGTTCAATATTTCGCAATTCATCATGACCTAAAAATAAGCAGACAACAATAAGAAAACAAAGCAGCAGAAATATAACCTATAAAGTTTGGATACAGTCAAGTAAAACTTCTTTGTTCTTCACTGTTCAATTTTATAAAGTTACCTTAAGATAATGGTTCAATAATTATAATAATGAGAATAGACATTTTTGGCGGTGAGTGATTAGTTAACTACGAAGAGCGGGATCTTACTAAAGAATTACTATAACTGTTAACGTTTAATAGCGGTATCAGATACCGTTAGGTAGCCGTTAAGGGTTATACAACTTTACACGCACATATAATTGAAACCAAATTCTAATTTCGGTGAAGTAGTTTATTAGAATAAATTATGCTTACTAAAATTACATACGTTTGAGGCAACAAATAAATTGCACACAACCACATCTAAGACAAAGTTGGAATCGACGTACAAAAAAACTACGGTATTTTTATTGACCCCAGAATTGTTATTCGTAAATGCTGACGTTTCGCGAACCATGTTGCTCGCTTGTTCAGAGCTAACTGAATTCACTATTCAGTTAGCTCTGAAGAAGCGAGCAACATGGTTCGCGAAACGTCAGCATTTACTAATCTTGACACACGCCATAACCCGGAAGCAATTTATTTTCTAAATGAATATTTCCTGTTGCAGATTTTACCAACTACCGAGAACAAGCTCCCGGCATTCACACTTGCACTGATGTTGGCGCTCGCTCAGAAATTGTCCAGAGATGCCAACTGCCGGGATTTTGAAATATTTGTTAATCTGCCCAATCTTTCGATGTTCAACAACATCCTTATCATATACACATCACAAGACGAAAAGAAAAGCAAGACAACATACTTTGTGGAACCGAGATCCTACAAAATGAATCTAATTGTCGACAAGAATACGAAAGCCAGTGGCGGGGATAAAATTATACCACTGGAAGAAATTCATACAATCATACAAGAAATTTGCAGTAATAACTTCAAACGAGAATGGAAATCAAAACTGGCAAACATCGAGAATGCTGACTATGTACTTTGCATGTATATAAGAGGAACTTTAAAACCGGAACCATTGACGACTGTCGAATCACCCTTGAGTACTTGTTCTCAACAAAAAGTGTATTGTATCAGCAGTGACAAAAAAATATTCGTATTCACCAAAACGATATCTCATGTTCAGATGCATGAACAATTTGAGAAAGAAATGGGGTTTGAGCCATACACCGGTAAGCATGGTGGTGCCAGAATAACTAATAAGATTATTCATCTCATCAATTCCTGGATGTCATCGACAAAAATGGGTTGCAGACCTCTAACAAAACAAATCTTTGAATTGATTTGTTTTAAGCACAAACTAAAAATCCCGTTCATTCATGAAATACCTTCTCGGACTATACATCCTAATCTGTTTGATAAATGGGTGCGGTTATTTCATCATAACCAACTGACTTATATGAACGACGATGATGACCTAGTGGCCCTTATCGCTGGATATTTTGAGCAATTCATCAATCTGCAATATGACACATCGTTTGAGTGGAATTCTTCTAGAGAAGGGAATCTACCCGCAAATATTGTATCATCCATTTTTAATGCGTATTCTTTCTTAATTAACCCATCAATAGACTGTTTTGAATGTAATGACCTTCTGGACGTTCTATGGATCTTCGATCGACAACCACTCGTCATCAAACATACTGAGAACTTAGATAAAGACCTTAGGACTTACGACCATTTAAAGAAATCTTTTATAGTACTAATTGACAAGGAAAACAGACAATTTATGCCCGCGGAAACAAGCTTTAATGCATCCCACAGAGGCGTATCGGAACTTGTTCACGGTATCGAACGTTTGACAGGTAAAACCTTAACTTCACCTTATACAATATCCGATCTATTGCGGGCTAGCGAATTCAAGAAAAACTCCATTTAAATGATAGACTTATAGACTTTTTGAAGTGAAACTTCTTACGGGACAGTGTGACAACGGTTTCTAACGAAACAGAGAAAGTAAACGTCTGGTTGCTAAGGTAATTTCGGTCAAGTTTCGGCAAGCATTTTTCGCCTATTTAGTGCAGGCAAATTAAGTTGAGAGTGGGTATTAATTGTAGACAGGAGTTTTATCATTTGAAATGGTAAAAGGGCTCATAGTGAACGTAGAAAAAATAAATGCAGGTCGTGGGGTGGTATAATGTTTATTTCGGGGGGTTGAAAGCGGGTGCAAAGTATATTATTGCGCTTTCCGGCGAAACTTGATGTTTTATCAAAAAACGTCCTATACTAAGTTGTAGGTCATGAAATAATCTACAACATTCATATGGGTCACTTTTTAGTATGACCTCTAAATTTCCGAGAAAAATGCGAACGCCAATGCCAAAATGAATTTTCTGTTTTTAATTTTTTGTTGTCGCAACAATAATTCAATTTTAATAAAATTTTGTGAAAGCGTGCCTTTTTATACCTTAAATAAGCATACATTTTTTTATTACACAAAAAACAAGAAGTTTTTGAGATATTTAGTTTTTTCCGTCAAAATCAGAATTTTTTTAAAAAAAAATTCTGTGGTGAAAAATCATCGTACAGAGTTCTTCTGGGACTCATTTTTGTTGTTTTTATATGTACTTATTGATACAATAATAAAAACAATAGTTCCTATTTAACAACATGCTCGAAAATTGAAAAGACGCAAAAGCGACTTTTGCAACACTGAATTTTTCAGTAATTGTTCATTATTTGCTTAAATTTTTAAGAAAATTGCAATACTGGTTACGACATTAAATTGTACGGAAAAAAATACAAAGGAAACTGGCGCTCATTTCTACACTAATGCTAGAACCATTAAATTAGCACAAGAAATCTTCAGATAAGTAAGCAAAATAACAGTTTTTGTCTTTGAATCACAAAGTATTCAATACAAAAGTTGTAGGTCAAGAAAAAATCTACAAATTTTGTAGAGGTTACTATATAACATAACCTCAAAACTTCCGAGAAAAATTGCGAATAAGGCAAAGATTAGCACAGTTAAATAACTATGCCAATCTATAAAAATCAAATAAAAAATGAAAAATAAATATTTTTCATTTTTTATTTGTAAATCTGTAAATATATATTGACTGGGTGGGGTCGTTCGGAAAGAGATATTCGAAAATTCAAGTCGCTGTAGGTGCAGCGTGTCGTATACTGGCGATGCCTGTCTCACCGTCTGGATTCCACGTTGTCACCTAGGGCCTTGGCGACAACGTGAATCCAGACGAGGTGCGCTAAGTTAATAGTTTCCTCCAGCCCGGTGAGCGAACTCATGTGCCAGGGTTGCGTACCGTCCTTTATGCTGCTCGGTCCAGGTCGTGTGTCGACACGTAGTGGAAGGGGGCTCCTACGCCCTCGCTGGTCATGGCGCCATGGTGGCGACCTCGAAAGCGCTATTGCGGAGCGCACTGGTATTAGGGGCGTGTTACAATATTAACTTTTGTAATTTATTATTATCAATTATTAAAGTACTGTTTCTACTGTATTGATGTTGTCACATTTTTAACTAATTTAGTAGATTTTTTCATAAACTGTTTGTGATTTTTTAAGATATAAATAATTTACTTTCAGAAGTTTCGTCAAAACTAAATTAAAATTATAAATTCTAAAAAAAATGAATCTTTCGAATTTTTCTCGGAAGTTCTAAGGTTATGTTATATAGTAACCTCTACAAAAGTTGTATATTTTTTCTTGACCTACAACTTTTGTATTGGATACTTATTGACTCTAAGACAAAAACTGACTATTTTGCTTACTTATCCGAAGATTTATTATTCTAATTTAATGGTTATAGCATTAGTGTAGAAATGAGAGACAGTTTTCTTTGTATTTTTTTCCGTACAATCGAATGTCGTAACCAGTATTGCAATTTTCTTAAAAATTTAAACAAATAATGAACAATTACTGAAAAATTCACTATTGCAAAAGTACCTTTTGAGTTTTTTCAATTTTTGAGCATGTTGTTAAATAGGGACTATTATTTTTATTATTGTGTCATTAAGTACATGTAAAAATAACAAAAATAAGTCCCAGAAGAACTCTGTACGATATTTTTCACCACAGAATTTCTTTTCAAAAAAAGTCTGATTTTGACGGAAAAAACGAAATATCTCAAAAACTTCTTGTTTTTTGTCTAATTAAAAAATGTATGCTAATTTAACGTATAAAAAGGCACTCTTTCACAAAGTTTGATTAAAATTGAATTATTGTTGCCACAACGAAAAATAAAAAACAGAAAATTCGTTTTGGCATTGGCATTCGCATTTTTCTCGAAAATTTTGAGGTCATAGTAAAAAGTGACCCGTATGAATGTTGTAGATTTTTTTATGATCTACAACTTAGTATAGGACGTTTTTGGATAAAACGTCAAGTTTCGCAGGAAAACGCATTAATATACTTTGCACCCGCTTTCAACCCTCCCAAATAAACACTATACCACCCCATGACCTGCATTTACTTTTTTTACGTTCACTATGAGCCCCTTTACCATTTCCAATGATAAAACTCCTGTCTACAATTAATACCGGTTTTGGCTTATAATCAGTTAATTTGCCTGCACTAATTTCGCAACATTTTAACGCAAAATCAGAATAGACGTTTTGTAGCACAATACTTCTACTTGCGAAATACGCTAAAAAAATTAAAATCGGACCACCTCCGACGCATCCAGGCTCGCCGAACCATATTGCATAAAAAAAATTCAAATCGCAATTGTGCAAAAACTAATCTTCGGACAACGCCTTGGTTGTGCACACTTAAAGTACCAATCAATCGCTACTTTTTCGCGAAAAGCCTGCGTTACAACTTTGAAAATGGCGGAGTTATGAATTTTTGAAAGAAACGCAGATTTCTCCGGTTCTATCAAATTTCCTCCGTTAATATTAATCCGATCGGGTCCTTGTGGTTCATTTTTTTTCGTCTTTTCATTCTCTACAATTCGTCTGTTGACAGTATCAAGATTGCTCCATCGGTTCAGCTTTTACAAGCGAACAACGAAAAAAAGGACGATTTTTTTAGGTTTTTTATTTATAACAAATTAAGTAATGATATTTGCTAGTCGAAAACACATCACAATACATCTACGGACTGTTCCACGTGACCTAGGACCGGCGGCTTGCTGATACTATTTTTGTCACGAAAAAGTCTCTATTGCCTGGTCTAATTGGGTAAGACATAGGGTAGAATTCAGAGACACAAATTGATTGACATTCATTCTACACACAATCTACTCTTAAATTCTACTCAACTTAGGAGAGTTGTAGTCTTCCCTACATTAACACTACTTTTTGTATTCATTAACGTCAAAAAGTATGCGCAAAGTAGACATTCAGTAGCGTTTAATGAAATTATATCTACCAACTAGTATTTTTTGTTCTTCCAATCACTTGCTTACATGTCAAAAACATCTGTGCGTATGACTGTATGTGGATCAAATTAAACAATGTTCAAAAATAAACAAAAAAGTGTTTTATTTAGCACCAAATAACTAACGGACGGGACGATTTAATAATAAATTTTTCTACTTTGCGTTCGTTATAAACTCATAACGAAACCGCTTTCAGTGTCGTTATGAAAACACTAGATCACAAACTTTTAGTAACTTTTAGTTTTCGAAGATTGATGATATTGACGTCAAGTGTCAAATAAGGATGACATCTCAATCGCTATTGGCTCGCGTCAATCATATTTGGGATTTTGCCACAACTACAACTGTTGAATATGAAACTACTCTAGATTGTCAGATGGTAACCGCAATTTTCGAAATTTATGTAAATTTAATGTCGCAAAGTAGAAAAATAGTATATAACACTCGTTTTATAAAACGCATTGGCGCACTCGTTCCATTTGGGCACTCCTCGCTACGCTCGTCGTGTCCAAAACAACTCGTGCGTTAATTATTGTCTTATAAAACTTGTATTATAATATACTATAAAGTAGCTTTAGAAAGTTATGTCGACTTTAACTTAAAACTTAAACTAAAATCGTAATCCAATTTTAAACATAAAGTCGCCTTTATCATGAGATAAAGTTAAAGTCAAGATTTTGACATATATCGCCTTTTGCTGCATATGTCACTTGACATATTGAACTTTCACGGACATGTTTTCTACTTTGCGTTCGTTATAAACTCACAACGAAACCGCTGTCGGTGTCGTTATGAAAAGACTAGATCACAAACTTTTAGGAACTTTTAGTTTTCCAATATTGATGATATTGACGTCAACTGTCAAATAAGGCTGACATCTCAATTGCTATTGGCTCGCGTCAATCGTATTTATGAATTTTATTACAACTACCAATTGTTGAATATAAAACTACTCTTGATTGTAAGATGACAACCGCAATTTTTTAAATTTATGTAACATTAGTATCGCAAAGTAGAAATAATAGTATATAACACTCGTTTCATAAGACGTATTGGCGCACTCGTTCCATTTGGGCACTCCTCGGTACGCTCGTCGTGCCCAGAACAACTCTTGCGGCAATTTTTGTCCTATAAAACTTGTATTATAATATACTATTTCCTCATGTACAATAGTCCAAGAGCCAGCAACGGATTCTTTTACACCATAGAGAATAGGGCTAGAACTTTCAGACGTGCAAGTCTGGCAACCTTCCGGGGTGGCTTTTGAGTCGATAGATTTTTAAAGGGTGAAATAAAAACAAAAAAAAATACATTATTATAATCTGTATGTAGCTTTGGGATATCAAAGTTGAGAAGATTTTAAGTGAAAAAAAAAATCACCAGACCGGTGGGGGGTATGGTTTATTTTCCACCCACCCACCGGTCTGGCGATTTTTTTCATCATTTACATTTTCTGGCCAGCTATTTTGGTTCCGCCATTTTCATGTTTGCAATTTAAAAGCCATATTCGGATATAGCGTCATTCGAAACCCTTAAATATCATGTTTGAAGGAAATTGACTGACGTTGTATTTTATAGTAATCTTATATACCGGTTTCAGGATTTCCCCCATCTTCAGTGCAATCTCTCCTAGACGATGAAACTTAATACTTATGTTTTAGGGTAATTCTTAAAATGAAGAATTCAAATATGAAACATAAAATACCTTTTAAAATACCTAATTCAAATATGAAACATAAAATACCATTTTAGCGATTTACCATTGTTGAGCTTTTTGTATGCGGCCCGCTGAAGCTCGGATTAGAATTAATGGCCCGCGTTCATAAATGAGTTTGACACCACTGCTCTACAGCCTTGAGGGTGGTTTGCAATTGTTTAGGATATTCTGTGGTTGCTTTTGCATAGATGTAATACAGTACATTTCTCCCTGTTGAGAGTAAGTACTAATCAGAGCACCATATATGAGTAGAATCCCAGTCACGTTCTATTGCTGCTCCCTCCGTGTAGAATGGGGGTTACCGTAGATTTTGGTATCGTCAGCTAAAGCTGAAGGAGATGAGACATACGTTAACAGGTCAGCAACAACCAAGATAAATAGAAAAAATAGTAGAGGACCAAATACTGATCCTTGCGGTGCACCGCTTTTCACTGGTCTAAATCTTAAGCAGAGTGAACCGACTCTGACAGTGCAACATTTGACTAATTCTAATCGACCGCGGATGCCAAAATGTTGACTCTTGTATAATAATAATAAATAAGGACCTCTTCAGTTTCCACAGATTTTTGTGTAAGAGTTTTTGCACTCACCCGATCAAAGGCTTTCTCGAAATATAGGTATATAACATCGATGGGTGTGCTTTTATCTAAGGCTTGGGTCCAGTCGTTTACACAAGTCAACAAGTTTGTAATAATTGATCGACCAGGTAAGGAACCATGCTGTTCTTTGGGTCGTGTTCAATTCGCGGATATGGTCGAAAATGATTGTTTCCATCAGTTTGGATAGTATGCTCACCAGCAAGATAGGACGATATTTGGTAGAATCCAGTTAGTTGGAATCCCTTTTGAAAATGGGTGTCAGTGATGTTTTTTCCTGGGCCCTGGCACCGTCTCTTGGTCATAGGAGCACTGCATTATGAGAGATAGTGAATACACAACTCAGTAGTTTGGATGTTGCACCATCAAGGCCTGGTGCTGACTGGTTTTAGTTTTTTTTTAATAAAGAGGGGTATGATACCTGTTGAGAAGTCTGGATTACTTATTGTCACTGGAGCAAGTGGCCGTACTAAGGTCGGCATTACAGGCAGGGGCTTTATCAGTAAATACTTCAGATAAATATTCGCTTAACACCTCAGCAACTTCGATATTGGATATAATGGTTTGCTCGTATGCAGCCCAATTTTGTGCAGCCCTAACTGTGTGCTCGAAAACTATTAACATTTAGTTTGGACATGACGTACCGGTTAGTTTGTCGTGCCAAGGCATTCGAAGTAGGTCGGTATTTAAATTGACCTAATCGATCTCTGAGATGTTTAACATTTGGAGCATAGTTTACTATGTTTAAAGTTGGTGCCAAGAAACTGTACTGGATTTTATGTTTTAACATGATATAGGATCAGTACGCGAACTGGGCACAATTTTACCCATCTTTTTTCGTTAATAACATAAAATACCGCAAGAAAAATAATAACGCAAAGCTAGTCATCTAACTTTAAAGATAATCGTCGAAATTAGTAGTAATATGTAAAGTACCAATCTACCAAACGACGAAATTATGCAGCCTTAACGACTTATTGACCCAGTGGTCTCAGTTTTCTCCCATCTTGTGGTATCTTGAGGCGTGTCCATTAACCTCATATGGTCATATTGCGCAATTAACGTCATTGAATGGTTAAGTGAGGGAAGATTTAGGCCTTATCTGCCGTCTTCTGAAGATTATACCGTCCCATAACTCATTATTATTGGGTTCGATATTTTTTCACCGGTATAACACTTGGAAAAAATGTTAAATGTCCAATTAAGACTAATTTGCTCTTATGGTGCTCCTGCTGTGTTGGTGAATGATCAGGGCTTGAAAATGTTCGCCAATTAACAGCATTGGGGATGGTCCGAGATTTTCAGATGGCTACCGTGTTAATTCATTGGTAGTAAAAATCAATCGATATGGTGATTAGTTTCCGAAGGCAGTTGGCCGAGATTTGCGGTTAGGTTAATAAGGCTAGTTACGATAACCATCCAGATTATAAAGTATGCAGATTGTGGTTTAATGTTAGGTAGGATACTGTGATTAGGACCATTGCGAATCTATGCGGCGGTGCATTGCTAATGCTGATTCATGGAGATTGATAACGATTATCATGTAAAAAGTTGGTAAATGGCAATAGTAAGTTTGGTATAAATATAAATAAACCGACAGAATAACAACCATCACAGTGTATTGAAGAGATATCTATTTAAAAGATCAAGCCTTGGTGGAACAAACCATAACCAGCGGTGATTGTTATGTTGAAAATATAAATTTATAAAATATTAACTGGTGATCTTGTTGACCGAAGAAACTGAGACACTGCATAAATTGCTAAGTCAGCAATGTCAGCATTTATGATAAAATAAAATAATATACATGAAGTCATATGTTGGCGGTTTTTCGTATAAGTTCTTTAAGATCAAAAAAGTATAATGCCTACCATGATACACACCGATGATTATGATCAGACTAGCTTTGTATAACAATGACAGTTAGTTTGCATAATGACTTCATTATTCAAACGAACTGTCATCATTTTACGAACGTACTGTCAAGTCTGTCAAAACCTACGAGGATGCCAATTATTTGACAGTTCGCCTCGCCACCATTGACAAATACATTTAAAATATTTGATATAAAATGTAATTTATGAGTCGCAGATAAAACGTCGTGTACAACTCGCACACAACGGATATAAATCGCTGGTAGCCATGATTATGTGCTCGTAAAAAATATACTATTGTATAAATAGCTTCCTTGTTTTGTATGGGATTTTCCAACCCAGTATCCTTTAGTCCGCTATGAAACAAGATGGGTTACAACAAGACACTTCTGACCCGTCTGAAGGACATACCTCGGTCAAGTGTTAACTGCATGCTATTGTTTTTCTTATTAGGAAATATGATGCTCAATCATGTTTTCAAATAATTGGGACGCGGAATGGATCACCCAACTTGCAACGCAGATACGATATCGATGAGGACTTTTTGCACTTTATTGCCTTATTGTGATAACTTGGGTTGGCAATAAAGAAAAAAAAATGTCGATTACATCATGATTCAAGCACAACGAAACGTCACAAATTGAATCTGTTTTTTAATAAAGTATCTTATGCGCAGTCGCTGTATATATGATTTGTAAATCCTTATTCAATGTCAATATTGGCTGCTTCACTCAATTTTGTTGTCTACTTTTTACTCAATCGGTTTTCTCGGACACTTAAAGAAAACTAAAAAAATCACCATATTAGTTTAACAATACTTTTCCAATCAATGTGTAAGATATTACACATTGATTGGAAAAGTATTGTTAAACTTATATGGTGATTTTTACATGACATACTTTTTACACGAACAATGAAGAATAACAAATTAGTGAATTTTAATATGGAATGCTATTGTTCTACAGTGCAAGATAATTTTATTTTTAGCGTTTTATAATGATTTGTTAACACAGATTATAATTAATCTTGCAATTAATTATGAAAAGTACTGCTTGTTACCAGTTATAATAATATGTTAACACAGATTATAATTAATCTTGCAATTAATTATGAAAAGTACTGCTTGTTACCAGTTATAATAAAAATCTCGGATTTTTCAAGATATTGGCTCTACGTTAGAGTAAAAGATAACTCCTGTTTTTTTTTTCGAATTTCTCTATGAAACATATCAAATGAGTTCAAGTGCTATATGCTAGAGTTTTGCTTGATAAAATTATCAATCGTTTTTGGTCGGAAATTTAATTTATTTCCGAACGCGTTACCTCATACGAGCACTTAAAAACCCCGTAGAGAAACAATTGTTGCAAATTCCGAAAGCGCATATAATTCTGCCTCCAATAATGTTATTGGAAAGGTACTGCCCCTAAGATAACCTACCCCCAAACGACTATAAAAATAGAACTTGGTTAGTTTTAAAAGTTTTTTTGTGAGAAAAGCGTAAATGAAAATCTTTGGTTTCGAGTCTTTGGTTGCAGTTGATAATATAGATAATTATCGATATATAGATAATATTGATAACTGCTATTTTACTGCAAACAGAACTCATTTCAAAGTGATTTCAGGTTATTTTTTATTTATATTAAAGTAAATGTTCGATTTGCCGGTACTCAAGCCGGTCCTGCATCTTTTTCTGGGCAATATTCAACTTTTTTATTTCTTATGGACACCATATTGACCTTTTACAGAATTAAATAGACATATTGAAAATGCTTTACAACAATGTACAACACGTTTATGAGATTACCAGAAAATACATTAAAAGTCAATTAGGTGGCCCGCCAGATCACCAGACTTAAACAACATAAACTTATTTTTTCTATGGACTACATAAAAAGTAGCGTTATACAATGTACATACAGGAGCAGGACAGTAGTGGAGTGCGCTATAATTAGGGACACAGCCCTTCAGTAATTGTTAATTCTTGTTTCGAACTAATACTGGTCAACTATGTGAAGCTCCATCGGGTATTTACAGATTTGAATGGAATATCCCGAATACCGTATACACATTACACATGTATACCATGTTTATGAAAGAATAGAATTCTCACAAAATGCGTCAAAATTAACTAACAAATATTATCACTTTAAAGTTTTACAACCTAGAAATGTCAATGCTTTAGTTACTATGAATTACAAATTAACAAGTCTCCAGACAAAGTAATTACGTTTAAAAATCGTTAAAAAACTACCAGCCACAGTATTGTCATAAATTCAAAGCCTAATGTGAACCCAAAACAGCAGCCGCGCCGGTTGCGGTTGCTGCTAGCAGCCAGCAGCATGTGGCGGCCAGTAAAAAAGCTGAAGGTGATAATTTATGTTGATAAATTGTTGATCTTAGTCTGCCAGAAGACATTAAACTGTTTGTTGTGTTGTGTAATCAGCAGTTGGCGGTTTGTATAAAAATAAGGCCGTGGCTGAGTTTCTGTTTATTATGTTCAATCTAGAAGGAATTTGCAGCTCACAGAACAACAAGTTGCCAAGAATTCAACTGAAAACAGATTGCGAGCAAATAAAGGTACGTCTTTTGTATAAACGTATAGTATTATTTATATACTTATAATAACAAAAGTGTATTAATTTTTAGAGATGAACTCTTTGATTATTTTGTTGTTATGTCTACTAGCAATACAATTAACATCTACTCAAAATTGGACACAGGCTGATGATTTATTAATACGAATAATTTTTGGTAATAATCCGAATGGTTCTAATATTGCTGATAGAAATAAGGAACCATGTGAATGCGTTCCATATTATTTATGCAATAATGGTACCATAAATACACATGGAGGTAATGTTTTCGATGTCAGGTTAGTGTTATGAAATATTATTAAACTTAATAAGTATTGGAGTTATTTATTAAGAGTGTAATATCTATTTATTAAGAATATGCTGCATGTTTTTATTTTGTCAACAATTCCTTTTTTCAGAATGTTATATCACCTGAGAAGCAATTTCATATTGTTTTCATAATTTTAAAAATATATTTGGGGGTTGCTACCGGAAATTAAAGTTAATATATAGTGTAGATATCAGCTTATTTCATAGATTTACAGTTACTTAGTTTGTCAAAAATACAATAATGGAAACGGAATGAACACACGTACAACTAAAGAAATCGGAGAAGTGGTAAAAGATTTAAAATGAAAAATATGATAAAGTTTCATAACTAAGTAACTAAATAACAATTATAACATATACCTTATTTATTTTTATCTTGTAAGTAGGTAACGAGTCAATAAATATTGTTTAAAGTTATGAAAAACACTAATTGTATGCTAGGTCATATAGCATTTTATAGGGGTGGCCTTTAAGAAAATAATGTTATCAAAATAAGAATCACCCTACTATAAGCCATAAGGTTCTCTACACATGGGCCAGGTTTCAATGGTGCGACTACTTGCAAGACTGAAAACAGTCCATCCCTTTGTCGTCCCATTGATTTATTTTGTTTTGCTGTTGCACTTTTATTTTTATCTGTCAAAACTAAACTACAGATTACACAGTGTAATACTTGATTGTAGCAAAGTGCATGAGTTTAATAAATCGCAGGCAGATGATGGATTTCCTCTAGGTTAAAGTCGTTCAAAACTACGAATTAACTAAAATTATTTAGCACTGCACACATTTTATTTATTGAAAATATTCAAAGACAATTATTGCCAAAGATTTGTAAGGTGACCAATAAGGTGGTCTATAAGTTAATATTAAACCAAATCAATTATTATTTCATTGATATGTAATTCAACACTAACTGTTCTCTATCCTTTTTATTTATTTATCCGTATACTAATAAAATAACGACCACTAATTGACGTCGCGTCGGGAGCGGTTCGGCCAGATTTTAAACAGCCAAAGGATATTTTTTCTTTAATAAAAATGAGGAGGTTTTTGGTACCAGTAATTTTGCTAATTTTGCTCACCGTCGATTAACCAGTTTTCCATCATATTTCCATGGGCTATGGTGTACCTGGGGCGTACCAGTCACCTCCGGCGCGACGTCACTTCTTGTCTTCGAATCCTGAAGATGTTGGGACTGAAGCACCAAATTAGCAACATTGGTCACCCCCTTTATGGTCTCCATTTGAGTGTTTTTCCATTGAGTGTCCAACTTGCTCCTTGGCTATACCGTACTAATGAGGACTAATAGTCCGAAACACGTGTCTACGATTGCTTCTTCGTATGACGGAATTGCCCGACAAATTACCTTTCTCCTCGAATATCTCAACGTCGATTAACCATATATATATATATATATATATATATATATATATATAAAATTGTTAGAGACTTTTATTATCAATGTTACTTGAGTCGTAAAGTACCTGAAAAGAAAAGCCCGATGGACGATGGACCTAAATATATTTCCTCTTCAAAAACGTTAAATTTAGGACGAAGTTTAAGACCAGCTTCAACCAAATTTTTTCAGATTTAAAAAGTGTATTTCCCAAGCTTACTAATATGCGCCGATAGTGGTATTTAAGTATTTTTTCTGGCGATAGTAGAACATATTGTGGTTGAAAAATTCATTAACATTGGTTGAATGCTCAAAGTTTTTTAATTACGCAGCAACATCTGAACATCCGGTCCAGGCTTGGAGTCCTGGATAAAAAAAGAAGTACGAAAGCATTTCGAAAACCTCTGTAAGTATTTGAAATCGTTACCTACCATGGCTGAATTTCGACAGATTGTTTTCTCTAAGAGCCTTTTTTCGATAAAAGTGAGCAATATTTGAAAAATAACTCGCTGAACGTTTGGTTGCCTAAAATTTAACGTTTTTGTAGAAAATATGCTTTTGTTTCACACTATATTTCTTGAGTAATTGTGAAGCATTGTCAGTAATTTTCAGTGGAAAACTAGGCAAAAGAAGAAAGAAAGAATCCATAGCGGTCTGAACGCCTCGCACAATCTCGCCCTTATATCTAACGGTTTGGGCAACCTTCTTCAAACGACGATTTCACTGCTACTGTTGATTGAATAAGTTTTTGTCTTGCTGAAAAGACATAATAGCACGAAGGTCTATAGGAAAAATTTATTTAAAAGTACTTGAAAAATTAAATTTTTGCGGTCCAATTACAGAGCACCAGCCAATAATTTTGAATCAACACTGATTTTTTCTAACAAGGGGTATGTACCAATATCCGTTTTGATTTTAGACTTGGCGAGGCAACACCTCCAGTAAACCAATGCCCCAGCATCTTGCTCTTCTGTTGCAACAAAGACGACAAAGTCGACAAACCCATCATACCTGATCCGCTACCACGGAGAAAGGGTTGCGGATACAGTCACCCAGATGGCGTTGGCTTCAGGATGACCGGCGATAAATCTGGAGAATCAAAATTTGGAGAATTTCCATGGATGGTAGCAGTACAGACCCGCGAAACCAATGGCACCAAGTACAAATGCGGTGGAACTTTGATACACCCAAGAGCAGTAATCACAGCCGCTCATTGCGTCGGAGGAAGTCGTAATAAGTTCGTAATAAGAGCTGGTGAATGGGATACGCAGAGCAACTTGGAGATTTACGAACATCAGGAGGTCAACGTCGACAAAGTCATCATCCATCAACAATTTTATTCAGGCGGTCTTCACAACGATATAGCATTGCTAGTTTTAGAAGAAGCTTTTGAATATAAAGACCACATTGATGTCTTATGTCTTCCACCGCAAGGTTACATCGTTCCTGATATGACTGAATGTATAGCCACCGGTTGGGGTAGAGAAAACTTTGACAAAAAGGGAAAATACAAAGTGATCTTAAAGAAAATCGGCTTGCCAATAATGGAGAGCAATAGATGCCAAGATACATTAAGGAGGACGCGTTTGGGGAAGCATTTCTTGTTAAATAAGTCGTTTATATGTGCTGGTGGGGAAGCAGGAAAAGATACTTGCGAAGGTGATGGTGGAAGCCCTTTGGTGTGCCCTATCCCTGGGCAAGAAGATCGGTACCTTCACGCTGGAATTGTGGCATGGGGTATTGACTGTGGAATGAATGGAATACCGGGTGTTTATGTTAATGTTCCGCTGTTCAGAGACTGGATTGATGAGCAGATGCGAAACAATGATTTGGATCTAACCGAATACCAATACTAGACGCTATTGTTTTAACGTTTTGCTCTACTTCAAGCAGTTTTTGTATACCTACATGCTAAAAGTAAACATTTCAAAAACAATTTTAGTGTTACTATTTACAGAGTTTAATATAGTTCCGGTTTAAATTTTACAACAAACTATTTAAAATGCTTGGCTCACCAACCTCGCTTCCTAAGACTAAATATTTTCCAATATTTTTATCCAATATTTTTCTTATTGATTATGATAGATCTGTTAATTTTCTTCATGATAGTATATAAATTTATTCACCTTACATCAATAACTTTTCAAGAAAAAAACAGTTGAAAAATTGAGCAATATTGATACCTTTTCTTAATGAATGAAAAGCGTTTTCGGTAGATTTCTTTGCACTGCATGCGAATCCGGGCTTGAAAGTTTCAAACCACTTTACGTGTTCGTTGTTTTATTTGAAGCGCCCGCACATTACTTAAAGCATCGCTGTAAATGACTAAACAATATTTGTGAACAAACTTTTAGGAATTCAGGTAAAAGTACAAAGTTTAAGGTTTACTATGAGACCGTTTTGACGTTTCTAGGAAATTGAGTGCTGCTTTTTGATATTTGTATCTCACTTTTATCGAAAACCTTACGTGAGAGTCCGTATTCGCATTCAGGACATCAATTTTATCTAAAACGTATTTTCATATTTCATTCAGAATACCTACCCATGTTCCTCAGAGATATCGATACTTTGCAATTTGCAGTAGTGATTTCCATTTTTCAGTTCTCAAAAAAAATTCTTTTTTAAGGCTATAAAATGTGTCCGCTGCCATGAACAAAAACTCTATCAAAATCACTAAGAAAAACACGGGGTTGACATTTCAAAAAATGTCGATAATGTCAAGCCAGAAACCAGCAACTGAGAGTTCAACTGGCTTAATTTGCAATACTGGCTTACATTCAAAATTAAAAAATTTAGAGTAAATAAGAAAAAGGTGTGATATACAGGGTGTTAGTAAATAAGTGCGACACACTTCTGGGAGTGATTCTCCATGAACAATAATGACAGTTTGCTATATAAACGTATGTCCGCAAATGCTTTGTTTTCTAAGATACCGGGGTGTTAAAGTTTTTCTTAAAAACTGACGATTGAATCTCGTCTGAGGAGGTCATTTTCAACATTTTTTGTAGCTTTGCGCCTATTTAAAATTTTATTAGTGTTATTTTCTGTTATTGTTTTAGTTTAAAGTTATTGTCTTAAATAGTTCTTTAAAAAAAAAATGAGATCATTAAGATGTTTTATTTTTTTGCATTAAAACGGTGTCCCTACAAAAAAGGCAGAAAGGGATTTTTTGTGAGAAATTGAAAGAGGAATTCCAAAATGATTTTTAATTTGAAATACCCCAGTGGGGTACCATTTTTTCTTTAAAAAAATTGATATCATTACCCGTATGCGCGTCAATGATGAACATAAAATTTTTATTTGCATGTCGAAAAATGCGCAATAACTGCCTCTTAAAACCCACTAAATTTCATTTGCATATCTCGACCGGTTTCAGAGCAATAAATAAATCGTCAGTTTTTAAGAAAAACTTTAACTTTAAAAAAATGCTTACTCGAACTCGGGGTGTTACGGGGTACACCCCGAGTTCGAGTAAGCAGTACTTAATGAAAGAAGAAAACGCTAAAACTAAGAAATTCTTAGTTACTCCAGCGCATATGCACATCTGGGAACCGACCATTAATATAGGCCCAAATGGGCATCAACGACCAGTAATCTTCCTTTCCCGGCATTCTTTTACCATTCTCATTGCCTGATCTCAATCAGCTACTGTAATTCTCAAATCTACAATCCAAGGATATCTAAGGAACTGCGTTTTTTTCCTTTTCCAATCTTCGCATATGTGTGACCATATGTGCCACTACGTCGCGCTAATCGTTTCATTTGCGAGAAGGAAAAGCGACAATAAGCAGGTAATTCGCGACAGGCACGTTAAAGTCTCGAATTTTACCGATGCCCATACAAGGAATTCTAATTGGACGCACAATTGCTTTTGGTGGTAAATTGAAAAGACGTGTAGCCGCGTCCAGCATCCGAAACAAATCCGCTGCGACCCGAGAATAAATAATTTTCAAGGGGATCTTCTGGAACCACTCTGGGGTACCGGTTATATTCAGTAATGGTGCAAAGATTACTTCATAAATTTCGTTGGAGATGCTCGGGCAAAGTGATTCTGATAGTTTATCTAGAATTTTATTGGTAAAAAGAGGCGATGATGGTACGAGTATCGGAGTTTGTGTTCGCTTATTCTTATTTTGTGGGGAACAGTTTAAAAAAAAACATGCAGTAGTTTGTTTTTGTTTAAATTATAATTTGCAATTGGTGTAAAATTGTCGAAAAGGTGGAATCATGAAATAAAAACAAACCAATGTAAATTATAGCTATAGTGATTCAATTTCGAGGCTCACCGTGGGGATCTCGCTTATTAGTGGAGATAGAGGATATGTTTAAATTTGGCAAAGTTTCGTATTTTTGTGCTGATCAATTATCTGAAAAGAAATTTTATTAAAATTTCATTTTTAATTTTAAAGATATCCGCAAGAAACTGTAATGTTAAGATATCGTTTTTAATGTTTTATTCAAAACCAAAAGTAACGAGACATTTGAAACAAAAACATTCTCCAGCGACTTTTTAACAAGGAATTCAGTGTCATTTCTATGAGAACAATAATAAACCCTTATCATATCACGCTTTGCGTTATTGGTAAACGACATTTTACATCCACAATCAACCACAATTAAGGTTTCTTTGGTTAAATGGCAAATCCAACGCTGAGCGCGCCGCTTGATCCAAGTGCATTTTGTTGACGTTGCTTGGCAACGACTTCGGCGGTCTGTAACCAACTCCAGTTAGGTACTTGAAGGTGTTTTGATTATTACACCATTATTTTAAAAAATAATGCTAACATGTTATACATTGCGGAAATGACAAAAGACACGATTATCGGAAAATGCAAAATTATGGCGCACATAAGATAAACAAAAGTTGGCGATGGTTACGCCGCCATCTTTAATGTTATTTCAAATTAAAAAATTACACTGCATTCCTTGTTAAAAAGTCGCTGTAGAATATTTTTGTTTCAAATGTCTAGCTACATTTGGTTTTGAATAAAAAATTAAAAACGATACCTTAACATTTCAGTTTTTTGCGGATACCTTCAAAATAAAAAATGATAGCTTAAATTTCTTTTCAGATAATTGACCAACACAAAAATACGAAACTTTGTCAAATTTAACATAGCCTCTATCTCCACAAATAAGCGAGATCCCCTTGGTGAGCCTCGAATTGAATCACCCGGTATACCTATAACTATACATATCTGAATTGGAAGATAGCTAATGAATAATACATTTTAATTAACTGTACTTATTGATGATTTTTAAGTATAAAATAATTGCATAAAATACATACAACGGAACTAGATATTAACATCCATGCTCTCCAAAACCGAATTGTATATGCAACCACATTAAATTGCAATTTACATTAATAACTTAAATAATTAAGTGTAATCATGCTTGTCGTCACGAGGCACCATCTACGGTGCAAATCATCATTACGAATTAGATTTGTGTTCATAGTTTCGATTGGTTCGGAAATAAATAAATATAATGAACGGTTATATAGAAGATAATCGAAAGATAACCGAGCAAAACTTAGCATAGTTGAAGAAATAGTAGAACAATAATAAAAAACAGACCACACATTTATTAACTAATATTAATCAAATATTTTTCCTGGAAACTACCTACTTTTGACTGTGTTGTGTCAGTATACGTGGCAAACTAGCGATACGATATGACCGATGAAAAACTATTATTATCAAGGCAATCAATGCTCGTGGAAAAATCAATTTGTAGTGGGTTTGAAAACCCGGAACAAATAATAGATGGCTGTATGAGAAAATTTCATTATTTGTGACAACCAATAACAGATCAAAAAACATAGATAGACTAGAATAAGTACGATATGACAGGATTGTAGAAGTAATCGTTTACAGGACATTTTATGCTTTTTAGTATAATATTTCTCAATTTTAGTTTTATTTATTTAAATATTTTCCTTTCTATAGAGTAGGCTGCATCATGTTTTGTTATATTATTCTAGTTCAGTAAATACTGCAGTATTAAATATTTAATTATATTAATTTTGTCTTAAAGATTGTATAAACCATACTCTGCACAAACTATGGCGACCATCTTTTTAATACTCCAAGGTGGGACGTTCAGATCCATGGGGGCTTTAATTTTCTCTTAGGTGAGGAATGGAGTAAGATTAATATAATTTCTTTGGTCTGTGATTTAACACATTTCAAGAAGTTTACAACCGATCTAAAAACACTATTTTGTAGTGCAACATCTAGCACAACTCGCAATATTGACGCATTTGTTTCTGCTCTAACTTTATTTTATTTCGACTGTCTGCCAATACAACACTGTCCGATGTTAGATATGACTGAAATTTGACATAATGATAACCAATAATGAAATTTTTTTCATAAATTGTTGTTGAATAACGATTTTTACTTCTTTATTATTTCGCTAAATTGTAAGGTACTTTTTTTTAAGATATCGTCCAAAGAAGTTAGTTTAAAATTTAAACTGAAAATTTAAATTAGGTATATTTATATTTTCAAAATTAATAGTTTTGTTTAGATTTAATCCATTGTTTTCAGAGACAATAATGTCCACGGTTGTTTTTATTTGAATGCCGATCAACACAAAATCCTATAGCAATATTTTTAATTTGACTTTATACTTGTGCCAATTGTGACATCAATTATTTCTTTTTCTTTGAAGTAGCCCGAAGAAAGATAAATCCTGTTTGGAAACATGGGGAATAGGCCGGGCGATTTAGGTGTTTGAAGTAACTATGTAGGTAACTAAGTATCAATTAAAATTTAATCAATCACAATCAATATGGTTTACTTAAAAACTTAATCCACATTTTTAGCAACATTAAAAAATTGTAACTAATATGTTGACCAATATTTTATGTATAAATACTACATTTATTAGAGTAAATTTAGACAGCATTCTACCCTCAAAATGAAAAGAATAATTTTTTAAATGAATCGTATATTTTTTTCAATTTCACATAAAAATCTAACAGTTGTAATTTATTAACTATTTAGCTAACATGTTAGTACATATTGCACATGTCCCTTTAAAAGGACTTCATTGGGCGGAACAAGTTGTCAAATTTCGGGACGGTTGGTAACACCAACTTTACATCTCCTGTATTATCAGTATTACTAGATTAGTATTATTCTTACGCCGTCCTTAAAATATCAATAAACCCAAAACTACAGAGGAAACACTAAATGAACCATCAAAACCCACCAAATGTCTGATAAGGCAAGATTAGTAGAAACGGCATGACATCAACCCTTAATAAAAATACACCCATACCCTTGACAGTTCACAATGTAAACTAACCACCAAACCAACAAACAAAAGCCGAGCAAAACGACACCACCAAAAATCATAAATCACGATGATCTAAGCGAGGAGAACATCCTCAAAATCCATTTCCCAGTATCTATTCATTGTTTGCAAGCCGGCCGAATGTTATAGGTGTCACTGAGAAAGGACCACACGTTCGATTCTTATCGATAAAACCGTCGCAACACAGACTCTACCAGAAGGCAAGCTCTGTTAGTCAGTAGCGTAGACGACAATGTAACAATAACTACCCCGCAGATCATTAGGTATACAAGAAAAGAGACAAACCGCTGAGGGTCTTAGCAACCCTTTAACGCTTTGCTATCGTCATTTGTTTGTGAGCGTGCGTATGGAGAGATCGTATCGTAGTGATGATCAGATAACGAAGGTCTTATTCTTCATAATTCACCGGTGATCGTGTCAGATAAGAGTTGCCGAGCAAAGGGTTGCCGTTTTTTTATGCTTCCTACCACCGAGAACAATTAGCACATGTGGCCCTAAATGGTCTCAAAAGACTTCCCAGACATTATTTGCGACGTGTTAGGCTGTTATGTTTGCTTTTGTATTATGAATTTGATAAAGACATTTTGAATATAGCGAGGGGCAAAAGTTCCTTTTCACATTTGTTTACCCAACGTTGATTTGTATATTAACTTTTCAAAATTCTTAACGGTCCAGTTGTTGCCACCAAATGGCAAAAAAATGCAACAAAACTTATGCGTATATATTTATATAGTATCGTATTACCATATTATAAAGTAACGTTTTTAAATAAGAAATAGCATTTAAGATAAAAATAATTTTTGCAGCATTTACTTTCCGCTATACCACATAAAGATGGCTGCGTCTGGAGCTTCTCCACTTCTCTTATTTACACACTGTCAATAATTTACCCAAATTTGATCACAAAGATTAAATTAACATTTAATATTTAGGTCTGATTTAATATGCTCCATAATGCAGGTAACAGGTGTGAAATAAGGGGTGTACTTATATCTCTAAAACCGGTATTGGACTCTGGATTTTTAAACTTTTATTTAATTTGAATATTAAAAGCAGATTTTATTACTTTATCATACGCAGTATCTCTGATTTTTTGATAAGATTAATAGTTTAGCTATATGACCAAATTCTATTTGATCGAGATCGTGTCTGCATTAAACTAGTTAGCCAGGATTTGATAGATATTTTCATTCTAATGACAGTAGGTAGTGTCAAACGCTGATTTTTTGACAATACCTACTGTCAATAGTATCAATATATCTGTCAAATCCTGACTAACTTGTTTTATTTTAATGCAGACACGATCGATATCGATCAAATAGAATCACACAGCTAAACTATTAAGTTTTTATATATTATGATAAAGTCATGTGCCTGGCCACATCAGATTTTTTTTTAAAATACTGTCAAGGGGCTTGCAATAGGAAGTGTCTTATGACAAATGAGTTGTTTTATGAGTATGTTCATTTGTAATAATAATCATAGAACCTTTCAAATCAAATAAATGGATGATGCATAGATGGACCATGAATACCGCAATGACTGATTTAAGTCATGTTTTTTTTGACAGATCGTCAAATATACCTAGCGCACACTAGCGCACATAAGTCGATTTCGCGGCAAATTTGATGACTGGCCGTCAGAAAAAAATACATTTAACAAAATTTTGTGTACCGAATAAATGAAATGTGAATACGCGAAGGAGGAAATCATTTTCAAAAATTAATTTAATGATTTTCTTGCAATTTAAATTTGTTAATTTATTATTGATTGAATTAAAATTGAGTGTTTACTATTTACATAGCATTTGCCAAGATAAATGAGTAATATGTGTCATTTTATAATATTAATATTAATTCTACAATAAGTCGAACACCAGTAACAATTGTCAACCTAATTGGGCAAAAAGTTTTGGACTGAGAAAACAGAAATAAACAAGCCTTTAAATTTATTCCCGTACTTTTTGAAACATCTTGTAAGCATGCAAGTACTTACTTTTAATTATTATATATTATAATCTTTAAAAGTATATAAAATCAGATTAACCACTTTTAGAAAATCTAGTTTAGGGAAGTGATGATGCTGTAGTGTTATAGGCGTTAATTATGAACCTGCTGCCAAATCTAATATAGACCCGCACACTTTAAAAAATGTATTATTTCTTAAAATCGGTGGAAAAAGATTTCTTTTCTCACTTCACCCGGTTCTTGAAAATAGAAAATACATAAGAAACGTTCGATCGACAGAAGAATATACCAAGCAATATGATTTATAGTACTCAGCCACAACGATGGCCAGTGCTAAGAGTGCAATAAAACATTTCATAATTGATACTTACCTATATTTGGCGCAAGAAACACTGGGATAAATTTTGAGTGAAAATATTAAAGATTTAAATAAAATAAGGAATGGTATGTGTGCTTCACCTAAATTATGTACTTAACAACTTAATAACGACAAAACTTCTTAAATAATTAAACATGTTGTTGGTGTCCGATTTTTTGGAACTTAAGAATGAAAAAGAACAATTAAATCGGTCAATTTTTACTTTATTATACGCAGTATGTAAAGTATTGTAATTGCGCCAAAAATTTTTTTTGAGATTTTAGCGGAAATATGTCTTTTTGGGTCCCCTGAACATTTTTGACCAAGGTACAAAAAATGTCTGTGTGTGTGTGTGTGTGTGTGTGTGTACCCGTTTTTTTTGTGGCGACGATTCCGGAGAAACTACTAAAGGTATCGGGACGAAACTTCATATTTAGAAGTTTTATAACCAAACTTCTGTAGAAAAGGGTCCAAAAGAACTGGAGGTTTAGTCTTAGCATTTTTGAAAGATTTTGCAAATAAGCCGCCATTTCTTGAATTTCGTCGAAATAGTTTTATAAATTAAAGATGAGGAAATTCTGAATAATTTATCACTATGACATTTTTTGGTACAATCAATAGTTTAGCTGCATGAGCAAATTCTATTTCATCGAGATCGGTCGTACTGCATTTAAACTAGTAGCCAGGATTTGTCAGATTTTTTGATTCTAATGACAGTAGGTAGTGTCAAACGCTAATGTTTTGACAATAACTTCTGTCAATATAAGCTGCGTTCGGATATTGCATTACACCGTTTACACCCAATAACACTTAAGTGTCATTTGGACGGTGTACCCGGTGTCAACGGAGTACAATATCCGAACGCAGCTTTAATCGACAAATCTGTCTAGTTCTACTAGTTTTATTTTAATGCAGACATGGCCGATCTCGATCAAATAGAATCTCATGTAGCTAAACCACGAGCTAAACTATTAATTTTATATATAGTATGATAAAGTCATGTGCCTGGCCACATCAGATTTATTTTATTTGTCTACAGAAATATACAAAAAAAAATACGTTTAAACGACTCGAACGATGCACACGCAAAAGGATGCATGCACGAAGTAAATCGAAACACAGTACTTAAAATACGCAGTACTCTAATGGGCTTGAGTAGATGGTAGGTACTCTGAGTAAAGTGCAATCATTTTGAGTTGATGCGTACACTAAGCAAATCTACTCAAAACAGTTTGAGTAGAGTACTCACCAGTATTACTGTTACTCAGTACTCACGCACTCAATACTCAAATTAATTATATCTTTTCAAGCAGTGCCACTCTCTAGTGGGTAGTACTATGTTCTACTTTTAGCCACCATACGGTGCATCAATTGGTGATCATGGGTTTTACTACCAAGTTATATGATCCATTGCACCATTCCCGGTTTGATGTCTTTCCGAGTACCAAAGTCGTTAAAGTGATACTGAATACCACCAAAGTTATGCTCCGAGTATATTTTGTTTTAAACACTGTTATTTGAACTGTAGAGATCGGGTTGTGGAAATCAATTATCGGGCTTTGCCTTTTGAGTAAAATGATGATTATCAGGTTAATTAAAGTTAACCCAAATATTCTCAAAATACTACCCTGCATCATGGTGATGTAATGTAACAATCTTGGGATATAAATAAGAAATACATAAGAAATTTTAAAAAACATATGTGATTGTTATTTGGTTTATTTTTATACATATTTTAATAGAACACTATTTTAAAACCTTTACTTTTTTATAGACGATTAAGGTTATAAAGTTACAGAATTCGACATAGGTACGAGTGTTACATGAATAATACAAAATTTGCATTAATGTTTTTTGTTCTCGTTCACCCGCAATTTTTGTTTGGCAATAGTATTGCCGTCAAGTATGTATTTAAGCGATTCTAAAGTGTTATTGGTGTTCGTATTTTACTTCTGCGCGTCGTGCGTTTCAAAAACTAATTTTAGTTTAGTAATAACTTTGCATGTCCCGATAGTTTCTTTTGCCGTGCCGGTATTCCTCGCGCTGTGCTCAAACGACCAACCGTGAAATGCATCTCTGACACGCGTTATCTAGTGATATTTTTCGCTGGGCACCGCAAACAGGTATACGCGAACAACTCCTGCGAACGTATACGTAAATATTTGCGATTTTAAACGACCCACTGGAGCGCGTGTTCAAACCACATCTAACCGCGAGATCTACTAATCGTGGAGAACTTTGCTATGCCGCTAGCCTTTTCTTTTTTGCTTCAACCAATTTGAACGAATGATGCAACGGTTGGAACGATGTTGGACGATGGATGATGGAACGATGCAACTCATTTTGATTTCTAGATATGCAGTTTTTTTCCGTATAAAAAACATAATTATTTGTGTATTTGTGTAACGAATATTACTTTACCTACGACTAACTGAGATGCATTTATTTTACATTTATGTACACTGTACAGTCATGGAAAGATGTATCTTCCTACCACTATTTCACCACTACTAATAATCTGTAATAAACTCACCTTATTCTCACCTTGTGTGCGGTTTGTGAAATCTCCCTATATCGTATGTACTACATAGGAATAGTTAGAGAACGTAAAAAAGCTGCAGAATTAATAGGACGTTAACAATTATTTAACAAATTAATTAAACAGAATCGATTATAACACCTTTTTTCGTTGATATTTAAAGCTCACGCGACATAGAATCATGGGGCTCGTCGCGTTCTGCGTCCCTGAAAAGCATATACAAATTTTCCATAAGCAAGTAAAAAAGTAGTCGCTTGCTTGGAAAATGATAATTTATAACGCTTGAATTTATTTTACCCTAACAGACTAGTAGTCCTGTGGACTGCAGAAATTGACATGTCGCATAAGTTGGTAGGCCAACAATGTCAGTCTTTTACGGGACACCATACACCCATAGTGGGGCACTACTTGAGTAGATTTCATAAATTTGAGTATTGAGTACGTGAGTACTGAGTAAAAGTAATACTCTTGAGTACTCTACTCAAAATGATTTAAGTAGATTTACTCAGATTACGCATCTAAGCAAATCGAGTTGAGTAGTTTACTCAGAGTACTACATCTACTCAAAATTAATTGAGTAATTTTACTCAGAGTACGACATCTACTCAAAACGATTTGAGTACTGCGTATTCTAAGTACTGTGTTTCGACTTACTTCGTGAATGCATACATAGCACATACTTTGCCGTGTGCTTAGTTAGAAACCTTTTAAACGCATTTTTTGCATATTTCTCGTAATCGTCCACAAACCATGCAAAACTAACCGATTTACTTGTTCTTTTCATTCGTGCGTTGCAACACACATAAATATGTTTGTCGTATAATTACATATTTTAAAAAGATTTTTAATTATTTAAAAAGTTTTATAATCTAATATTAATTATAAGTTTCTACATTATTTAGGTTCAGCAAACATAACATTCTTTATTTTATTTAAATCCTTAATACGTTCAATCAAAATGTATCTCTGATCTCCTTCGCAGGGAGATTCAGGTCAATTTTTAGTGTTTACTATAATACAGCTATACGGCGACTTGTACAAGGCCACTTCTTTGCGGCTGTGTACATGCTACATAAATTATATGATTAGGGGCTGTATTGTTCCGCAGCGACAAGTATTACAAATATTGCTATGTCGTCGTATGCCAAACAAGTTCAAGGCGGACCCGGTTCGGGCACACTGGAACCCCGTTTCTTCAATTCAATAGTACTCTACTCATTTCAAGTTGAGTACAATACTCAGTACTCATATAAAACAATATGAGTATTGAGTAGAGTACTCAGTACTCACAGAATTTTTTTTAGTATCTACTCAGTACTCATTTTGTCGATGAGTTTATGAGTATCTACTGAATACTCATTTTTTTTTTTAATTTTTAAGTCTTGAAGATTATAAATAGGTACTCATCTTTTTAGTAGTATTGAGTAACTGCTCTGTATTCAAAATTGCCAAAAGTTGAGTATTGAGTAGACAGTATTGAGTGTCACCAAAAAAGTATTGAGTATCTACTTAGTAGTTAAAAATAAAAAGAAATGAGTATTGGGTAATCTACTCAATACTCTACTCATGAGTAGAATTTTTGCCCTCACCTCACAAGAAAAATATTTATTAAAGAATGTTTCCTTTCACTTAAAAATTCGCGCTGGAAATATGAGCATATTGTGTTGCGCAATCAAAAAGGAAAATTGTTTTAAAAAAATCTCTTCGTAGATTGCTCGCATTTCCGCCATTTTTTAAATACTTTTAGTTGAAATTTTAAGAAAATATGCATTAGTTGGATATAAAGACATACTTTCTATAAATATATTATTAGAAAAGAAGAAAGTGTAAATTAATTCAAATTTTGCTTTGTTTGGTGTCGTTTAGTTTAAGATTTTAGACCCGACTGACGCGTCAGTTCGACAATGCCAAAAAAACGAAGCTGGCCACTGATAGGGATTAAATAAGAGAACAGTGAAGAATCAATCAATTGTTTATTATTCAATAATTACTTTATTGTATTGCTATGTAGCTATTTCTATTATTTGTTGTCTCTAATTCATCCATATTGTTAATACTGTGCATTCAGTCACGGTACAAAAGCATGTTTATGAATCCTACAAAATATTCAATATATCTGTACGTTATGCTATTTGTAGTGTCGGCAAATTCAAACCAACATTGATAGTATTATGATCATTTTATGACCATAACTACATGTTATGTTGTGTTATAGGTTATGTTGGCTTAATATAATTCTTTTACGGTTCCACTTGCAGAAGTTGCAGTAGTTGGAAACGAATCTTTGTCAACGATCCTTAACGTCAACGTCAGTTACATGGACCTTTTCAGCTCTCTACGCAGACGATACCACCATCATTAGCTTGCTGGGATTCTAGATCAGGTCAAAGCTCTGTCCAAGTTCATCTTGGCGAGAGCAACAAAATGGTTCAGAGCAGCTGAGCTAAAAATGAATCAAGATAAACCGACCAGGGTGTGCTTCAACGCTTCAAGAAGTTGTGAACCAGAACTCAAAGCTTCAGCCAAGTTTGTTGGAATACACGTAGACTCCTTTCCCATCTGATCCATACCATAGCCAATATTATTATTACCTCCTATCAAAATCGTGAAAACGTCACCAATCTTAATTTGGAAAACAAAGATCTAAATTTCCCTTACAACATACTCCAAACTACCAACTCGATGAATTTGTCTACTACACGGCTCTGTCTACTATAAGAAGTTAACACCAGACAGGAAGGTACCTACTGAACTCATGATACTTCAAGGAGCAACTAAAGGAACACTGTTTAAACAGGACCTACTGCTCGGTGGAAGTCTACATGTCGGAGAAACTAGCTAGTCTTGCCATCTGAATTGATTTCTTCCGTTACACTACCACCTTACATTGTATTATATTACATTTTTTTGTTTGTACTTGAACCTTTTTGGTTTCAATAAAGTTTGATTTGATTTGATTTGAAGCGACAAAAACTCGCTATTCGTAATCAGAACTGTAAATCTTTAAAAACACGGTGAAATTCTTGCAGGAATGCATTTCACGATGTCCACCTCGGTACCTTCTCGGTTCACTCACCACAACTCGGCGAAATTCATAGAGAATATAATATAACACTCGACGAAGTTTTAGGAAAAACTGTTAGTTAAAGATGCACAATACTCACACACATTTTGGAAAATTTGAAAGCAAAAACCTCCGATAAAACGGTGTTTTGCATGGCTTACGAAAACTCACGTGACGTTCAAATAGCGCGACGGTCGTCTTTTGCGTACCCGAAAAGATATTTCCAAACTTTCTATAAGCAATTAAAAAGACACTTTGTTGCACGTGAAATGATGAGTTTAAACTCGCGAAATCAGTTTACTTAATATAGATAAGATACCAGCGTTTAACCAGGAAACCTCTCAATTTGCTTACTGGATATATTGTAGATCGAACAAGAATCTGACCAGAAGTTGCCTTCATGAAATATGTGATGAGGGTGCGAAATGAGATAATGAGAGGGCAGATTACTTGGATACAGTCGAAATCAGATGTAGTCAACGTCATTTCTTTCGTGCATACGCTGGAAGGCTTGACGCGGACCTCATACAAGAATGATGAGACAATAACCCAACAAAATAACACAAAAGTTATAACAAGAGATCTATGAGCTATGGAACATTCTCCCATACTCCAAGAAATACCATATTCCAATGATCTAAAGAATTTCATCAAAATTCTTTAATTATCTGAAAGTTTTATGCGATTTCATACCAACTACATATTAATACTTCTTTCCTTTCTCGTTCTTGTATGAGTCATTCCGCTTCTATTACACAGATGATGGATAATGAAGCCAACCATGTTCATAGAAATAAAACTATTCTGAACACCTGTAGCGTACATGCGATACGAAAATTCTACCTCTGGTAGATGAGAGAAGTACAATTAGCGTTAGCAAAACGGTTCGTCTCTGTCGAGCTAATTGAACTTTCTGTACCTACGCACACCAGCAATACAGCACAAAGTAGAAAAAAAAATGAAGAAACCTCGCGTATGGCAGAGAAGAACATTTCATTTATCAGTCGATCATCGTCTTAATCTAATTTATATTTTATTGTGTTAATTTCTTGTGGCGCGTCGGCTCTTCGGTAGATAAGGAAGAGCCAATTAATAACATTAAGATCGTCGATGCTAGATAATCAATAATGCCGTGGATGAGGCTTAACCGCTGCTTCAGTATGAAGAAGTCTCGCTACTTTTTTGTTTGTGCCGAAGATGTAGTTAGTAAGAGATTAATTGAAAGAGACTCCGCAAATAAATGAATTGGGTTGCGTGTAACTCTAATAGTCTTCTAGGTTGATTTTAAAACTAATAAATATCAAATCTATTTCCATCAAATTCACGATGGAAATAGAAGAGGATAATCAGCTGCCTTCGTCAACGGGTAGGCTTGGACATACAGTCTACCGTAAGAAGACACATATCGATCGGTACTTGAACGCCAAATCACACCACCACCCCCAACAGAAGAGAAGTGTTATTAACACTTTGTTCAACAGAGCCGAGAAGGTATGCGACTCTAGCACCTTGGACGACGAACGGAAACACTTGGAGTGGGCCCTACGTCAGAATGGATACACCAAGTCTGACATACGGGGTGTCACACAAAGAAAACCGCAAGTCTCAGAGGAACCGAAAGAGTCAAAGGGGTTTGCTTGCTTAACATACGTAAGTGGGGTATTAGAGAGAATCGGTAGAGTACTGAAGAAATCGGGTATCACGGTGAGGTACAGAGCACCAGCTAAGGTAACGGATCTTTGCCTAACCCAAAGGATATCACACCACTCCTGAAGAACGAAGGGGTATACAAGATAACATATGAGTGCGGAACATGCTATGTAGGACAGACAGGACGAAGCATCGGATGTCGAATCAAGGAGCACAGTAGGGACACCCGGCTAGGCAAGATTCAACAGTCCGCTGTTGCTCAATACTGCCGCGAGTCGGGACACACAATGGATTTCGATGACGCAAAGATGTTGGCAAGGGTGGGTAATTATCATCGAAGGCTTATTAGAGATATGTGAATAAGTGTCCATTGTGCAAGGAAATAAATCAATGTTGAATTTAAATAAAAGCTTCCTTGATCCTTGATCCAAGTTTATTTAAATTACTGTAGACATGTTTCGGTGGACACCACCATCATCAGTACGTACAAACTACAAAAGAAAAATAGCGAAATAACTAATGAAAATGAAAGTAAAAATCTCTTTAAAAAACTTACGTCAAAAATTATCTAAACGGAACACGAGGAGATTCGGGAACAAACTAACTAGGACGAGCACAGGAATAACGCAGTATGAGTCACATGGTTTGAAGTAAAACACATAATCACAATCAAAGACATCAAAATACGGTGACTCAGTTAAAACTATTTGCAAAATTTTGTTGATTATTACTGTGTCTACATATGTTCGGTATGCTTGTTTTCGCGCGCAATTTTCTTCTGCCTCGAGCTGCCATGCGTTACACACGTACCTGAAACACGCTCTACGTTGCAAATAGTTTTAACTGAGTCTCCGTATTTTGATGTTTTTCATTGTGATTATGTGTTTTACTTCAAACCATGTGACTGATACTGCGTTATTCCTGTGCTCGTCCTAGTTAGTTTGTTCCCGAATCTCCTCGTGTTCCGTTTAAATAACTTTTGACGTAAGTTTTTTAAAGAGATTTTTACTTTCATTCTCATTAGTTATTTCGCTATTTTTGTAGTTTTTGTAGTTTGTACGTACTGATGATGGTGGTGTCCACCGAAACATGTCTACAGTAATTTAAATAAACTTGGATCAAGGATCAAGGAGGCTTTTATTTAAATTCAACTTATTAGGGAAGCCATCAAAATTTACAAATGTTTCTATTGTAATGAAAAATGCTAAAAAAATGTTCTACTCCTATTGATGAATGCACTCATTATCACGGCAATTTATGATAAGTAATTCTAACCATTACCCACACACATGGCAAATATTTCATTACTGGCTCCTCATACCTCGCGAGTCGTGAGAAATATTTCATTTCTCACGGCTCTAGAACCAATCACAGTTCTCGAGTTTTCATTTCGATCGTGTTTTGATACACTGCTTAGCGACATTGTCAAGCCATTGACAACGTCGCTAAGTGACAAGGGCACCAAACAATTTTAATCTGTCAAAATCCTGTAAACCGTCATAGTGACATACAGCCATCCCTATATGGAATAAATTAATTTATAAAATTTCATTGCATGGTCGTAGAAAAAGTATAGTATTCCATTCGCAAGTAGTTGCAATTGCTCACTCGAACGTTTTATAGCACTCGCCTCCGGCTCGTGCTGCAAACTTCGTTCTCGTGAGAAATTGCTTACAATACTTGCTCATAGAATAATATACTATTTCTAACCCGCTTACAAATAGGGATTGGTATAACGATCCTCTGTTTGTTTTAGATTGAGAGACACAGCTTTACACAATCAGTTTTGGAACCTTTCTCAGGCCAATGTTCTGTTTCTTTTATGCTTATCTTCTAAGAGAAAAATCATTACATAGTATCTCGAAGAGCAGGGAAAACCAGCTAAACGACGTCTTTCAACACAGAGCATGAAATTTCTTTAACAGTAATACACACTACACATTATTTGAGTCAAAGAAATATGACTATTAAATTTCAGCAAAAGAAAAAGTATTTCTCCGAACCAACTTTTTTTATTTTTACTTCTTTTTACTTGTTTTCCGCTGCAAAGTATTTGTTTGTTAATAATATAAATATTTTAGGGCGAATAAATATATTTTTAAAATAAAAATATCTTAAAGCTTGACATATGGTTAATTATCAGATTCATACATTTATTTGCTGTAAGCTATTATATGGTTGAATTAAATTAGTGATGTTAGTAAGTTGAATTTAAAGAAATATATGTTATTATCGTTCAAATATTTTTCCTATTTATACACTAAAATAGTGGGTTTATTAGGTTTAAATATGTATAGGCATTTGAATAGGCATTTGAAAGAAAAATCTCCAAATGTGACTTAAATCAATTTATTAAGGACATGACACATGAACAATATTCATAAACCTTCATTAGAAAATAAACAAAACTTCTGTTTTAATTTACAATATACCAACATTAAGAATAACATTTAAATGGACAAACACTCTTACTCAATAAAAACGAATCAGGAGTCACAATTAAACAAAGAAGTGAACTTGAGTTGAAACATTCTTGGCCATCATTAATTTTAATAATTCACTACACATCACAGGAGATCACGTATTATTAACCCAACCATCCGCATAACGTGCAAATTTTCTTCTCATTACTGCATGCCTGCAAAGGATTATTTCTGGTAGGATACCATAACGCGAGACATCTAGAATATAGTAGAAGTACATATACAACCATACCATCATATCGCGTGGTGCACAACGCGTATAAAACGTCTCAATCTGTAAGCAAAACCGTGTGGATGTATGCCACGGACAACATTTCAATGATCCCTGGCCGGAGGATACTTAAGTTCTCATGTCAACTCTGTAACATTATCTTTTATACCCCGGTCGGCCGTTTAGCGAACATGTCCGATAAAAGATCCAACCGCATTAAGCAGTAAACACCGTAAACTCCGTTGATGGACACTAGGGATAGAGATGGTACCTGCTAGAAATGCCTTGAAGCCAAATGTAACAGGATAATTACTTTGAATTGCTAACAATTATTTAGAATTGGCGGATTTAATGCAAATTGTGTCTTAGAGCGTATTATTGGAGTCGGTGATGGTCATAGCGAGAATGCATCAATTTGAAAGTTAAACCACATTGAAGACAACATCTCAGATTTGACCTCAATGGTTACAAATTGAAGTTCCAAGGCCAGAGCGCAGCCATTTCTTAGTACGTCCACAAACATGATGTTTCTTCGTAAACTTGTACAGTGTGTTCTAGCATAAGAGTTAAACTTGAAGAAGCATTAGCCCAAGGACGTGGTAAACATGTTCTGTCAAATAATGTATGGTCTAACTTAACGCATTCTTGATAAAGTGAATTGACAAAAACCGAGTCAGGGTTCCTGTTCAGTGCAAGAAAATCGCCAACCGGCTACCTCAGTTGTTCTGCAAGTGGTAACAACACAACGCCGCTATCAAAATATTGGGTTCCTTCCACTCTGGAATTTCTCGCTTACAGCAACCTTGACCTACATTAGTCTGTTCATGTCATCGTAGTCAGCTGTTTGTTGGTTTATCGGCAATAAGATAATATAGATAAAATAAGATTTTCAACTTTTTTGTTATTATTTTAGCCTTTGGTGAACATATTAAATTTATGACCATTCCTTTTGAAACAGCCAGTATTTAAGATGGTATTACAAAAACATCAACATCCGAGATAGCATCGCTAGTCACCGTGGATTGTAATGTTTTTCTTTTTTCGGTATTGAAAGCATTTCATCGTCGTAAATAGAGTTTATACAAAAACCGATTTAATGGTTTAAACTAGATGATAATGATGACAAGATGAGCCATCCTGACAATCGTCCTGACATTAGTAGGATCTGGAAATCGATCCTAACGCGGTCAGGTGGAAAATGGGGGCAGTAGCTCCAGATGTGCGCAGTGAGGTGTAAATTTAGGTATATAAGGGAAAATTTGGAAATTTTAATTACAAATGTATTATGATTATCGGGTTTCCCAATAAAAAAAGGTTTGAAAGTCGACGAATCCTAGTTGAAATCCCAATGGCATTTGCAATAGGCAAATGGGTGTTGGCATCAATACAGTAAAATTTTGTACTTTATCGAACAATACCTTTTCCTGTTCATCTTGATAGATTAAACGAATTATGAAAGTTTTCAGCAAATTTAGAATGCAAAAGTGTTTTTCCGATGCATTTTACATTTGTAGCGTTTATTACTTGTTTAAAAGGCAAACAAAATACAATGTAAATAGTTCAAAACTTTAGACACCTACAGGGTGTAAAAAAACAGTACCTATAACGTAGTTGTTAATCATCCGATTACTGTAAACTAGAATGTAATGTAATATTTAATAGTATACATTAACAATAGTAAAACTCTTCTGTTACCATATTTTTGACTGGCTTTTCTTTTCAAGTCGTGTGGTATATTTTTCTCCACAATTTGAATTTTTTTTTGTTACATGTTATTTGCTTCGCCTGGAAACGGACATTAACCGGAGTTATTCAGCCGGAACATATATTTACCGTGACATAATTACGTTTGAGTTTAATTTTGGTAGCAATTAATACGATCAATATCTTTTGGTATTTTTAGAATTTTGTTTTCTTATTATTTTTTATTTTATATCTTTTGCTGCGAAATCTTGCTTAATTTTTTACCTTAAAAGTTTTACGTCGGACTGCAACCGTAAGAGTTGTTAAAAAGTGTTTTCGCATCTATAAAGTGACCAGGGCCGTATTCTCGTCATCTTTTTGAAGCGAATACGGGACTTTTCGAATGGTTAGGTGAGAGTGGGGATATCGGCGGTTGCCATGTGTTTACGTTAAGTTAACGTAAAGGCGTGGCGCGTGCCTTATTGTTCTTAGCAACAAGCAAACTTGCCATAGATACGTTCGTATGGGCGTGGCGCGTGAGTTATTGTTGTTAGCGACAAGCAAATTTGCTCATAGATACGTTCCAGAGTGAAACCGCCTATATCCCCACTCCGTCCACCTAACCGTTCGAAAAGACTCGCATTTGCTTCAAAAAGATGACGAGAATAGGGTCCCTGTTCCTCTAGGAGTCAAAACTGAATTATGTTTACCATTTTATGTTAGATTAGGTTAGCGTCAGCTGTCATCTCGTGTTGACACTTTGCAAAACTTTGATGGAAACATTTCGAATATAGAAATGAGACGATATGACGGTGTTTTTCTTATAGATAGATAGATAGATATATATTTATTCGTGTACCATTCAGGTGTAGAATATACATTAATAATAAATGTTCACATTTTACATAAATAAAATTCAAGTACGAGTAACACATCACATTCACTGAAAGTCATCGTCAAAAAATTCGTTCAGCGAATAATAACACCTGTTCGATAACAACCTTCTCACAGCGGAAGAAAATGCACGCGGCGACTGCAAACACCGAACACTTTCCGGCAGCTTATTAAATAGTTTCGGCCCCATAAACATCAGACCACGACCAACCTGATTATTAATAGGTATGGCCGGCCGAATCATGCTCTTGTTTCGAGTGCAGTGCCCGCGATCGACGGGCTCAGCCCCAGTGCTAACCCGCAGAGTGTGTGCATGTGAAACGCTTAGTCTCACATATATAGTGAATATAGTAGGAATCCCTAACGTCAAAAAGAATTCCCTACAAGAGTCACGCAAACCAAGCCCCAGAATTGCACGAATTGCCCTCTTTTGAAGCAACAGTATCCTGTCCATTGTGCTCCTACAACCCCAGACCAAGATGCCGTAACGCGCTATGGAGTCAAAATATGCAAAATAAACCGACAGTAACGTTTTCCGCCTGCAAAAAGGCTTCAGGCGGCGAAGGGCAAAGTTAGCTCTATTAAGTTTTTTTAATGTCTTGTCTAGTTGTGCACCCCATGACAGTTCACTGTCGATCTCAACACCCAAGAGGCAAGCCGCCGAAACCGAGTCAAAACTGACACCAAGCCCCGCAACACCGACTGTTACGTCAGTCAAACCCGGAAATACAACAATATTGGTTTTCTCGACATTAATACGCAGCCTGTTGACCCGAAACCAGTCCACCAACTCCCGCATAGTCATTTGAATATTCTGCTTCAGCCCATGCAAACTGCCCGAAGTAACACACGCACTCGTGTCATCCGCGTACAACACCAATGGAGCCGAGACGTTTGCCTGAACATTAACAAAGAGTGTAAACAGAAGCGGACCAAGAATCCACCCCTGCGGGACTCCAGAAGTCACATTGAGAGCAGAGGAAGTCGACGCCCCATCCGCGGCCCATCCCCGGCGACACCATCCGAACCAACTGTTTTCTGTTTCGCAAATATGACGAGAACAACCCGAGACAGTTCCCCCGGATGCCATAATGGAGCTTGTCGATGAGCAAATCATGGTCCACCATGTCAAAGGCCTTTGACAGGTCGCAGTTTATACTTGCTACAAGTTTTTTATCATTTAAGTTGGAATGAATATTTAACATAATGCTGTTCAACGCGCTCTGTGTAGATCTATCTTGGCGGAAGCCATGTTGTGAATCACATATAATTTTTGTTCTTACAGTGTACTCAGTTAGGCGCCTCTTAATTGCATACTCAAAGACCTTTGACAATGCAGGCAAAATCGATATAGGTCTGTAATTGGGTATATCCTGCTTATCGGATTTTTTATGGACCGGCGCAACTATCGACGTTTTGAAGTGAGATGGATATTCACCGGTTGTAAAACTTAAATTTATTAAATGTGCTATTGGTGCACTCAATATCTTCGCGCAAAATTTGAAAACCTTGACGGGTATCTCGTCATTGCCAACCGCCGATGTTGACTTAAGTGTTCCGATTATGCTCTCGACCTCAACAGCGTCCACCGGAGACAAGTACATTGAATCATTGGCATTCACCCTGTATCTCTTCAGTTTATTCATGCATTCGCCAGTATCCGCGATATTAGACCGTTGATGAATTGTTGCGAAATACTTATTAAACGAATCACAGATATCCACAGGCTCAGTTAAAACGCAGTCACCGTCAACAAACTCCCCGGGAACCGGTTCGCGGTCAGACATATTAAGTTCGCCCTTCACCACTCGCCATACAGTCTTTATTTTGTTGTCAGAGCCCTCAATCAGACCGTCCAGATACACCCTCTTCGCCGTTTCGACAACTCGTTTCAGAATCAGCGTGTATTTGTGGTAGTATTGCCGGAGCACAGGATCAGGATAGAATCTGAGTATGTTAAAAATTGATCGCCGCTGATTTAATAATACCGGCGGTAATCCACCCCCCCCCCCCCCCGGGACCCGCTTCCTAAGAGGAAGCAATTGAAAACATTTGTCAAAAGCAGGTGTCATCAATTGATAAAAACTGCTCATTCCCTCATTCACGGTATCAGCCCACAAGACAGTGTCCCAGGAAACGGATTGCAAGCAACCGAAAAAGTTATTTAAATTTTTTGTGGAGAATATACGACTAAATTGCTGTGAAGGTGGCTTCTTTGGAGAGGCAACTGGCACTGTCAAGATTAGTAAATTATGATCTGAAAAATCAATTAGTATATTCTGTTTCTTGAGTGTCTCATTCATTAGACTTTCGCCAACAAAGAAATTATCGATACATGTAGCCGAATTATGCGTGACTCTCGTCGGCTCAACAATAGCAGGAACAAGACCAAATGAATGGAAGGTGGATAACAATTTTTTCACTCTTGTATCCCGCTTTATTAGATTTAAATTAAAATCCCCACATACTATGGGTATGTCATAGTTTGAAAGCGTTTGTCACTGAAAGCGGCGTCAGTAGGTGTGGCTTATGGGACTATACGACGGTCGGTCTGCACAGGCCCGGACTAATTATAATTCTCTTGCTGTAATATTGCAGACAGTGCAACATAGCACATTTTAACTAGATTTGTTTAACTAAAGAAAGTAAAAATATATAATAACACAAAAATACTCTGGATTAAGGTTATAACAAATAATGTAAAATAAATGTTATATTTGTTTAACTTAATGTAAAATTAATCTTATAAGTGTAACATAAATCTGAATATGACTATGAATGAACAAAATAAGTATTATACATTTTGTAAAGGCTATTTTACACTATACTTCTTTCGTCTTTTTCTAAACTTATTTTAAGTCACTAGAAAAAAGTTCTAAATAATAGTATAGTTGGAAATGGCGTGCTATTATATTTCTAAACTTTTTCTTAGCATAGACGCATGCGCAGTTTAGGCATTTGTAAGGTCTGCCAATAGTGTGAACGTGAATCATTATGTTTTGTTTTGACATACCGCAGAAACGTATACGTTTAACCTCACAGTGACGCGCTACGCTTTCTACAGTTGGTTTAAGTTATGTAAATTAATTTTTACTAACTATTTTACAGCAAAATATTGCAGAAATAAACTGGCATAAAGTAAACAAACAACATAACCTTAAATGCACCAGGTTGGCTATTCTGAAATAGATGAAGAAGAGTGTGTAATATACCCGTCTCTTGTTACTTTAAAACTTTTTTCTAGTTATTAAAAATAAGTTTAGAAAAAGACGAAAGTAGTAGTGCAGTGTAAAATAGCCTTAACCTACTGGCCATTAAACAAAACCATTTTATTATTTTGATGTTGAATGCTGGCGGAATTATTTATTTTTCTTTTTCTAATGTAACACATTCGAATATGTGTGTACCTATTTATAATAATTTTAATTAATAATATTCTATGATTATCCAACACATCTTGATCGGAATTATGTCTTACTTAACTAGAAAATATATTTGATGCGATTTGGTGATGTTCTGTCTATACATATATCCGTAAAATGCTTCGAACAAACAACACTGGACTTTGTCGGCTTTCAGTTACATCGATCTACAAACTGTATCCATAGTTTCTGTTGGGCAGGAATCTTTGGAAACCTACATTTAATTGTTAAATAAACCAAAAATTAAGTCAAACTTTATTGAATACGGGCCTGTTCATTGTCATTTGACTGACATCTGAAACGTAATTCCCGCTGATTTATTGCAGCCAGGACCCTTTCTGCTGCGACAGCTTCTTACATCACATACTGTCGTGCTAATTAGTTATAAAAAATACTTATAGTGCACTAGAAACCACTTAAATCTATATGTAGTACCGGCTTGTCAATTTGACGTTATGGGACTAACGCACGGTATGATTTGACATAAAGTGATCCCAATTTTAACCTCATATAACTCCTCCTGTTTTATACTATCTCGATGTGGAAACATTATGAACTTTCCATCAACAATTTGACAAGAATTTGTCAAAGAAAATTGTGAAAACTTTGATAATGTATCCAGGCGTTATTAGTTTATCTTATTTTAGTTTATTTTTTAATTGCACATTATCTGGAACCCGTACACTAAATCAACGTTTTACCTGTGTGCGTCATCTTCACAGGAGTTTACTGACGCGCTGCATGAGGCACGTGAAGAAGCAGTTTTGTTCGCCCGTGGCTTACGGGCACAATTTATCGTGGTCGCGCGTACTTTATGCTAGTCGCGCGACTTCCACTGACAGTTCACCATGAGCTTGTATCACCTGTTCGAGCCCGGCTATCGGCCCTGTTATCTCTTATACAATTTCTACATAATGCGGGCACGAGTCATAGTTAACCAGGATTCATTTTTATTGGTGCTTCGAACGGCGGCGGCGTTACGTGTAGAGAGTTAAACAATAAAATAAAAACAGAAATGAAAGAACTGAAGAACTGCTAGCCTGCGACTGGTTGCGTCGGATGCTTGGATGGCAGTGGCCAGAGAGCTCTTTCGAGAACTCACCTTCGACTTCTTGGTATTTTGATAGCAAGGAGGGAATGCAGATATTATTATCGTCTAGTAAATTGAATGTGTTGGTCACGTTGGCGATGATTCTTTTTTTGGTTTCGTAACGTTGCATGCATGCATATCTTTATATGTTATATGTAGGTTCTTGTCCTTTTTGTTTTTCTACCGCAAAACAGGCCAGAGATATTACGACTTGGCGTTATGTGCCATTCAACAACGACGTAAGTCATACGTAAGTGGAATTGTTGTGTTAATTAATGACTTTAGGTTAATATGTCGGATCCCAAAGCCACAAAATGTAATTATATAATTTTTTACATCAAATTATCAATAGGGTAGTGTGGAGCGTTTGGAAGATCTGACACCTTGACCTGAATATGATTATAATTTTAAAAATACCTATAGGTATTTCAATTTTCAGGTGAAGACTGAAGTTTCTGCCCCTCAAATAACGTGTGGTCTATTTCAAAGTTGTTGGTACTAACAAAATTGTATTAAAGATATCGTCTAAGCCCTGTCATAATCAATGATCATAGATTGGCGCGAGTATCTTTCACTAATTGTAAGTTCTAATTACTCACCTAAACAATAGTAACCGTTTCTACAAAGCTGTGATTTTGCAGGATCTCACTGAAATTTGCAGCGGCTGCGGCGATAACGTTGGTTAGAATCGTAGAACCGATCAGTTATTTAACGCACGGCCAGAAAAACCTGGCATTTGGGGCATTAATTTTACAACACACATTTGGTACACACATTAAAAACACTATTACTGAATTTTGATCAGAATTTCCAAAGAACAAGTAACAGCTGACAACAACTATGATCTAAGAATCTCATGCAGGTAAACTATTAATTTTATATATAGTATGATAAAGTCATGTGCCTGGCCACATCAGATTTTTTTTTTATGTAGGTATTCAATGTAGTGCTGTCAACAGTAAGACGATTTTGAAAATAGGTACATTTTTGTAGAAGCTTTCGCACAGTTTTGTCGGTACTACCAGACACTCGGGTACCAATGTGAACGTTGACTACATGCTGTTATTTTAACAATGTGAGCATACACAAGATATGATATAATTATTATTATAAGTACGTGGCTAATACATGTTAAGTCTGTTTATTAAAATATTATTTTCTAACCATCGCATAATCTGTGAATTTCCGGTGATTATTTTTTTAATTAGGTAACATTTACTGCGTTTAACGTTTAACTTTTACCCGCATTTCAAATTTCAAAGATTTACTTGACTTGTACCTTCTACACATATTCAGTTAGATGTTGAAATGAATCAAAATGTCGAGAATATATCAATTCAGGAACAGGCAGGACAAATTAGAAAAATAGCATACAAAAAAAATTTGATGTGGCCCGGCGCATGACTTTATCATGCTATTGGCCGGGTGCGTGATGCAAGCGCCTCTACCGGGGTTGACGGGTACTATGTCCACAAGGCGTAAATGGAGCAGTTCGCAACTATATGTTACAGTTATCTGTAATATTTTAGTGGTCCAATGAAATTTGTATTATTATATTGTTTTTTTGGCGAATAGCTGCTAGTAGTGACTTTATGAACCGTTTATATTCGTTATATTGACACTTATTGTGTCCCCCTCATTACGATGATATCGACGATATCGACGAACAATCTGTGAACTTATGACAGATAAGCAACAAAACATAATGCGCCTAAAACTACTGAACATAGGTGTGGGCCGGTATTCTCCGTTTCTCCACTACGGGCGCCTAGATCGATTCTCATCTCCCTTCCAGGGGGTATTGACAGGGCCAATATATAAAATTAATAGTTTTGCTGCATCTTATTTGTTATTTCGTTATTTTTGCTATTCGATCGAGATCGGTCGTGTCTGTCTTTTTCTCATAGAAATCATTACTATAACTAAGTCTAGTGGAATATTTATAAACATTTGTCAGCTAATTTCCATTTGTTTAAACAAATTCTATTTGTTTAATTAATTCGTTTTTCTCGAATATCCGTCTGAATTCTGTTTTCTGAGTTGGCAGTTTGCTATCGTAGACTGACATTATTCATTAAAAAATTTCGCATATTGTTTAAAGAATTAAATATAATTCATTTCAACTTTCTTTCTAATTATGGTAAAATTGAGCTTATTTGTAAAATTAACTTATAAATATCAGGCTCGAGATATCCTGCCTATTATTAGTAATAACAGCCAACTAAAAATCTCGCCAACTGTTATGGTCAAGAGATATCATTTATTTTTTTAAATATTGTTCATTTTCATTAGTTCATCAAATTAGACTACAGGGAACAATTTCCAGACAGCAACAAATCAACATTATCTTGCGACACACAGTGACAGGATATCAGAATAAGACATGGAGAAAGAAATGTGATTAATAAAATTGGTTGACTTTAGGCAATTTAATATTTTTAAAAGGAATGTAACTCCCCAATTTTCCAAAAAAAATAATGTAAATCAATTCAATTTTTTCGAATAAATGATAATGAAAACGAATAAAATTTTATTATTTAAACAATGGAAATCATCCCAAAATATAAATGATGTCAGTTGAGATTAACAGTTGGCCAGACCGATCTAAAAATAAATGCAAAAAAATTGAATTGCAAAAAAATTGTTTGACAAATGGAATTTGTTTAAACAAATGGCATTTGTTTAAAAAATGTTGCAAATCCGTATGTATAATATGTCAAATGCTTCCTTGGAAAGTCCACTACAAATCCTTAAGTAATCTTAAGTTTTCCCAAATCCCGTACAATTATTTTAAAAATACCAAAAAATGTCTTAATTCGATGCATTTTTCCATGGAAGTTTAAGGCCTCGACGACGTGTCCACTCTTTTTGGATTTGGAAACGATTTGGGGGGGGTGGGTCGTTGCTTTCTATCATCACAATAATTTTTGCAATGCATTTATGAACCACCCTAACGGGTGGTGGCCATAATTTCCCTCATATAGCAAGATAAATTTAGAAAACTGCCCCCCCCCTTCCATGGTATATAGTATTTTTACAAAAATCTCAACATTTGATTTACAGTACATACTATTACACAAGCGTAAATTTGCTACGATTGGCCACTTAAAACTTAAAACGCTATTTAGTGTTTGACTAATACTTTTTACGCACTATACACTTTTGATACCAACAAAAACATAGATAACTCAACAGTTAGCATTAAAAATTATCTATCCGATAAAATAATTATTTATTTATTTATTTATTTATTTTTCTTATTGGCGCGATTAGAAAGCTTTTCAGCACCCCAAATATTTTGATCCTACAATTGTAACATTTTCACTCCATCGGTCAAATGGTAAAATATAAAATTAAAATCATTATAAGAAATCCACGTATTGCACATTTCTTACCTTCATACTTTATTTTATTGCCACATATTCATTTCCGACTGTATTTCATTATACGCTACTCATGTATCTAAACGCTTCTCTCTTTTTTGTGTTCCACCATGGACAGCAATTGATTCATGGACGCTGGATTAGCATTTGTTTTGCACTCTTGCCGATGAGTCGAACTCAAACAAAAAAAAGTAACGCGCTCAACATTAATATTTATGATTCCCGGTACTTGATCTTCACGTGCGCGCTAATGTTACGTTTTCAATTATTTATAAAAGTGAGACAAATTTAATTTGCCGGACTGTCGGCGCGGACAGGATTTACTGCGGCACCATGGCGACATCTACCGATGAAAATACTGCCATCTCACGGATTTATAGCGCACGAAGGGGTGAACAGGCCAGTGGTCTGTGAGATAAGAAAAACTGCGAAATATATAGCCTAGTTCATCATTTATATGGTAATTTTCTGATGATTATATCCTACGTATGTAATTAATACTGTAGTTATTAAAAGGAAGAAGTTTTTTGTGTGTTTCACTTATACATATGCTTCTGTAATAAAGTTTTTTGTTTAGTTTGGAACTTATGAGTTCTATACTAAAAATGACAACTACAATTAATGGAGACCCATGTATATCCTAATCGTTATCCTTACACTGCCGTCGTGTCAAACTCATTTATCAGCGCGGGCCATCTACAAAAAATAAAACAAAAAAAATTATTTAATTGGTATAAAGTTCTTTTATGTCTAATATCTGGAAACATGGAATCGTTTTAAAATGCAATTATGATGTGAAGTGAAGTTTTAGTAAAAGTAATTTTTCACGTACCATATTTTCTCCACACACCCGCAACATAAGAATTTTACTAAAATGTTGTTTAAATTACATATATACAAATTTGCAATAGCAACTCTATTATGATTCTTTTTCCTTGTTGCTAATACCGTGTTAAATATTTTATATCAATTTCTTAAGGAAATTATATAATTGATTATTCACATAAATATTTTGCATTTTGTTGTATGTGCGCGAACACAAGTTATCAATATGATATTTTCAGTTATCAAAGTAAATGAAAATGAAAATATGATATTGGAGATTTTTAATGAAACAATTTTGATTTGTCATAGTTCAGTTAAATGTTTTATGAAATTTGAAGAATAATGAAATCCATATGACACAAAGTAGCTTAAAGTTGGCTTGAAACCTTCACATTTCACATTATATAAAACAATTGCTAAAGTACGCTAAATAATCTCAAACACCCATTCAAATGATTTTTACGAAGATTCTTTAAGGAACTTTAAATTTAAAATAATTCTTTAAAAGATATTTAATTTTTAAAAATTTTGGATTTGGCTTCTAGGCAATTCTGGGCAAACACTATTACTGTTTAAACTGTTTTGATAAAAACGAAAAGGGTGTTACCCTGTTCGGTGGGACGCACTATACATCTATAACAAGAGATAAGTTCAAAGTGTAAGGTGAAGTTACCGTGATACGATGGGTAATTTTGTTGCCCGTGATATGACTTAAATTATACATTCGACAAGTAGTTTTCCAGGACCGATAAGTAATTTTGCAGGACCGAAAAGTATTTTTCCACTACACAACAGTACAATTACTCGTAGACCAGTCAAAGACTTTGGGATCGAAATAATTTCACGGATGGAGAAAGTAATATACACTTATATTCAAAAAAAACTACCGCGGAATCCAAAAATGCAATGTTGTTTTTTCCAACGTTACAGGAAATAATTTTAATTAGTCAATAATTATTCATGATTGGAGTGTCATTCCCAAAATTACGCGCATTTTGAATTTGACTCATTCAATTGAAATAAAAAAAAATACCTGTTCGTAGAGGAGCAAATTCTCTATGACGTAAAAATGCGTAATAGAGGATTAGGTAGTACAGGATAAATTGCCAGAGAGCGGTGTAGGCCTGCCATCAGTAACATCCGCTCGCACTTCCATTGGTCTACTAAAGCTGCGTTCGGATATTGTACTCCGTTGACACGGGTGTCGGGTACACCGTCCAAATGACACGTGTTATTGGGTGTAAAAAGTGTAACGGTGTACAATATCCGAACGCACCTTATATTGACAGTAGGTATTGTCACAACATTAGCGTTTAACACTACCTACTGTCATTAGAATCAAAATATCTGACATATATCCTGGCTACTAGTTTTAATGCAGTACGTACGAGTAAACCACCAGTTCCTTTGGACCATTTTGAACAAAAATCTGCATGAGATTTCTATTTGATCGAGATCGGCCATGTCTGCATTAAAATAAAACAACTAGAACTAGACAGATATTTTTATTATAGTAACAGTAGGTGTTGTCAAAACATCAGCGTTTGACACTACCTACTGTCATTACTAATATCTGACAAGTCCTGGCTAACTAGTTTTAATGCAATCTCGATGAAACAGAATTTGTTCCTGCAGCTAAACTATTAATTTAACGAAAAAAATGTCATAGTCAGAATTTCCTTTACTTTAATTTGTTATTTAATTATGTCGACGAAATTCTAGAAATGGCGGCTTATTTGCAAGATCTTTAAAAAATGTTAAGACTAAACCTCCAGTTCCTTTGGATCCTTTTTAACACAAAGCTTTTCAGCTCTAAGTTTGGTTATGAAACTTCTAAATATATAGTTTCGTCCCGATACCTTTTGAAGTATCTCCGGAATCGTCGCCACAAAAGACGTGTACACACACACATACACACACAAACATTTTTTGCACCTTGGTCAAATATGTTCAGGGGACCCAAAAGGACATATTTCCGCTAAAATCTCATTTTTTTTTGCACGATTACAATACTTTATCATACTGCGTATGATAAAGCAGAAAGTTTAGGAAACGCTGGTCAGTGGACTAGATAGCTGATCGTTTGACGTTATTAGCGTTGAAAAAACTTTCATAATTAATTACACAAAAACTATAAACTATAGAGTAAATGATCTGCCTCAAATTTGTACAGGATTTGCTCCTCTACAAGTACGTATTTTCTGGTTTCAATTGGATGAGTCAACTTCAAACTGCGCTGTAATTTTGTAATGTTGGAAGAAACAACATTGCGTTTTTGGATGCTGCGGAATTTTCCAAACCTATCAGTATTCTTTTTGTCCGGTATGAAAATATTTGGAGTTTACATACATAATGCCAGCCAGATTGACTGGCCTACAGTTCCAGTTATATGCTCAGTCCGCGATGCACGTGTGCTAGAACCGCGCAATCACATGGTTACTGTGTGATCATTATAGATGTACCAATTGCTCAACAGAGGTAGTTTTGAGTTTTTATACATTTTTCGATATCGAACTTGAGACAAAAGGTTCATATTCAATGTACAAAAATATTCCAAAACTCCTGTCTCTATTTCCAATCTAACATAATGAAAACATAGCAAGACACTGCAACCCATCAGACTCACACAGGTGACAAATGACGAAGTTACATCCATCATCTCTAAGCTACAGAATAACAAGGCGCCGGGGTTTGATCAAATAACCAACAAAGTACTGAAAGACAATAAAGCAACAATGACAAGTGTAATTACAAAACTGATCAACATGACATTTGAACAACGCATATATCCATCAGACCTGAAAAGGGGGATTATAAAGCCCCTACACAAAAAAGGACACAGAACAAACCCGGAGAATTACAGGCCTATAAAATCCTGGAAACAACGATAAGTACACGACTGTACAACCACATCACAAGAAACAAGATACTCTACAGACAACAGTATGCGTTTCAAACCCAATCTGATACCACGTCGGCTACCAACGACATAATAGATACTATACACCAGAGCGTGGATCAGGAAAACATCACCGTAGAGATCTTCATAGATATGAAGAAGGCCTTTGACACAGTATCCAAAACTAGGCTACAACACAAACTTCAGTCATTTGGAATAAGAGGGAACTGCAACTGTTTGAAACCTTCTTACAGAACAGACCACAGACAACGAAAATATAGAAAATACAGAATGAACCACAAATCCCTGAATTCGGACTAACACAAGGCGGCAATCTTCCCCCGTTAATGTATATCTTATACACCAACGATATACAGGACATCGGCATGAAAGGAAACTTATACATGTACGCGGCCGACATAGCAATAATATACAGTTAAAAAAACATCGCACAAGTACAAAGCGACATCGAACAAGATATGGGAAGACTAGAGCAGTGGTGCCGAGAAAACCTACTAACCATTAACGAACAGAAAACCAATTACATGATTTCAATACAATGTGATAAGTCGAAATTTTGCGCGCGGGTTTGGATGGATGTTTGATTTCAAACCTTGGCGTGCTTTGTGTTAGATTGGTATTGGCGGCAAACGGAAATGGCCATATTCTCAAACAGTGGCTTGGGGACGTTGCGATCGACACGAGGGGTTCGACCAAAGGTTTAAGCGAACGATACTTCCTTCTTATTCTATCCATCATGGGGTAAAGACGTGTTTTCTTAAGAGCAGGGGCTCTATAAGATAACTGTGGTGTCTCGTGTTTCTTGTGCTCAACCGAAATAATAAGGTATTTATTCGTTGTCTGTACTTGCTGATTTGTCCATCTCTGCCAAATTAAGAATATTTTTGTTTAGGATTAGCAATCATATTTCATGTAAGCAGTTCTGCATTGTTGTATATATTTTTGTTAATAGATTTTATTGTGGTTTTCTTCGGCATATTCATTTTAGAACATATAAACCTGTCCCTTTTATAGTAATGTATTTAGCCTTGCACATGGTGATTGATAATTAGAATGAGTTCAAACGTCTCTGACAAAGTCTCAGAGAAAGAACTCAGCCTCCGTAAGAGCCTCCGTAAGAGAGATAATTAATTCACGCTACCGTAAGATTAATTAAGATTAGTTTGTTTAAATCAGTTAGTACCTGTGATTGAAGATGGCGGACCAAGCGCCGCTTGGGGCGAGTTACCACCTTCAACATGTGGGGTTAAAGTTAGGTAGTTGAGCAAAGCCCTAACAGGGCCCCCTTCAGTTTAGAGTTGATTAAAGTACAATAGTAATTATTGAGAAGGGTGTCCGCCCCATCACAACAATAAAACAAGACACCAACATACACATTAGGATTAACAACATACAGATAGGCGAAGTTAAGAGTATAGACTACCTTGGCCTAAGGCTGCAAAGCGACATGAAGTGGAACGGGCATATAAGCAACATACTCAACAAAAACGCAAAGATAATCGCAGCTATTGCTAAAATGAAAAATTACTTAAACCTCCAGACAAGAAAATTAATCTACAATACGTTATTCATACTAAATATAAATTATCTTTCAACAATATGGGGAAACACAACATACAAGAACCTACCAAAATTGCAACGCCAACAAAACAAAATACTCAAAATTGTCACCCTCAAGAAACGTATCGAAACAGGCCAACGAGTTGAGTGTCTGCGAGAGGATCAAACTAAATAGCCTACTGTTGCTATACAAAATGAAACACAAACTTATAAATATTAATATTAGAATAAGAGAAAGCAAAGAAGTACACAACTATAAAACAAGAAGACACTCTCAAATACGAACACATAAATTCCGAACAAAAGCAGCAACTGAACTACTGACAGAAACTATTAACGCGTATAACGATTTATCGGAAGACACGACGAATTTGACCTATGCACAGTTTTAAAAGAAAATAAAACGTGATATGATACTGGGACTATCCAATTAATGGAGAAATGACCCAGAACCCGGAAAACCAGATCCAATAAAACCACAGAATGCCTTCAATACCCTCCATTCTGAGAAGGAAGACATCCATTCTCGAATGAGGCTAGAGGGACGGTCAACATGGACGAGACTGCATGTTTTTTTTTCTCAAAGATATGTATCTTGCCTATATCCATGTAATTGTTTAAAACAAAATTACTTTACTACTACTACTGGTACTGACAGGACCCATCTGAAAGCATGCATAAAACCATTGGATGCAACAATGAATATGTAGTCAGAATTAGATTCTCTCACCTGCTGAACTATCTCATCTGCCTTTTAGAGGCTTTTAACTATCAAATGAGTATATAATCTGTATATAAGTATACCCTTGCAATCGTCAGCATATTGCATGGTAAAATGAGGCGATATATGGGTGAAATTACTCAAGACTAACGTTGCCAATGAGCAGTTATAGCCCCTAAACGTCCCTAGTTTTCGTTCTATATCACGTCTCGGGAAGATTAACGCACCGCAGCAGCAGCGGTTAGTTTAAAGCATATATGTATATTAATGACTTCTTTATGGAGGATGTAATTTCCATTTTTCCCAGACCTATTTCTTCCTAAGTGCAATATGCTACCTTGACATCGCGCAAATAAGAGATATAAAGGTAAGATATAATGTGTGCTATATGCGCGAACTGGTTGCTGGCTATTAAAGTTCAAGGAAAATTGTCGATCTAGCTCTACAAAATTGCTATGCGAAATGCGCTGCTGCTGTTTTAGTTACTAATTAGAACACAGAATAGGTAACAGGCTATAAGTTTGATATATCGATGGCTTAACCGTTTCAAAAAGATTAACGGAGAGAAACACAAGAGGTGAATTTAACTGGCCAGTACGCAACACATTTCTTTAGTGCTAGTATTGGTTAAGTATGTATTAAAGTTCAGTTATTCAGTTACTATCTAGTTTTTATTTTTATTTTTAACGAAACATTTCATCAGGGCCGGCGGGAGGCGTGTGCGAAGTGTGCAGGGCACACAGGCGCTAGAGGGCGCTAAAGGCTAGATTTTTCAATGCCAGTTTAAACCATAAACTGCGTTCGAATATACAACGAAGTCCAAGAGATCTTAAAAATAAGTGAGAAATGTATTTATATTAAAAATCAATGATGATGATTAAACAATAATGATTTTCCCAAATTCAAACTTGCCTGTTTTAGTTGCTAAGCCTAGGCGCCCAGTAAGGATTTTTTATCGCCGCGGATGCAAAATTTGCACCACGTACAGTCGAAGAAAATAAGATCTTTACATAAGCGCAGCTAGGCTACACCAAACGTAGGTCGGAGATTGTCGGTCGTCGGTCGTCGGATACCTACCTGCTAAAGTCATAAACCTAAAGGGTCACTTTTGTTTCGTTTCGTTTTATTTTTCTGTATGTGTGGAATGAAATCGGATTTTGTCTATTTATATATGTTTCCGATATCCGAAACTGACAATAGTGCATTGTAATATTAAATGTATTTTAAAATACACAGTATATAAATTCTTTTTGTAAGTAGGTATACCGACAGCGTCAGTCGGTATACTGCCGTTATAGTTCTAAAGGTCGTATCTGCAAATTTGTTGAATATTGTGTTAAGCACATTTTTAAGTCCTTGATCATCAGGGCGCCGCCGGCCGGCGTATCTCTGAAACACAAAACCGATCGTTATATCCGGCGTAAATAATATTTAAAAGATTTCTACAATAGGGTACTTGACTATTTTTGGAAAACCATCTTAATGTGTTTATTCCTTCACTCTACATTGTAAATGCATTATTTTTTGTAATTATTTCCTCAATATTTCATAAAAATCAGCGTTAAAAATTGAATCACAAAAAGTCCCGCCAAAACGATACTTTCTGTTGTGTGACGTCACCGGTTAGTGATGTCAAGATGTCAAGGTGATGTGATGTGATGTCAAGATGTCAAATCGGCCCATATGGTCTGTCAGCATCGGCATCGTCGCCGTTTGGTAATTGTGTTGTATGATGTGTTGTTTTCACAATTTCTACATAAAAATGGGTTATAAATGGTGTATAAATCCACAATGCAGAGATACGTCAAGAAAAACTCCGGATAAACTATTTGTAGCTGTTCCGCAAGATTTGAAACTGCGAAGAAAGTGGTTGGCTCGTAGAAATCCAAATGAAATAAATAGCTGCCAATACAAGTGTTTTCTGTTGTGAAGATTACTTCGACATAAGTAAAACTGACTAGAATAAGTTATCTATCGTATTTTCGAAAGGTATTATCTGATCTGACAGCTGAAGGTTAGGGCTATCCTAACCTACAAAATTATGCTTACATGACGCTTTCGTGCTATTAAATTCAAACGGGAGAAGCACAAAAGCGCGTTCGGATAACCCGGTATTTTACGGTGAGAGTGACGCGCTGCATAATAGGCGGACTAACGTCATACGGCGTTTATCTGCATATAAGAGAGAGACAGGCGACCCAAGTTATCTGAGCATTGCTCTCCCCAGACCATACCCTGAACTATAAACCGAACGCGCTCTAAGGCGGACTAACGAATGACATCACTGGAGACTGACCCAATTACAGAGCGTTTTCAATCACGTGATAGGACGTGAATAAAATTCAATTTTAATTTTGGTTTTTCATAGAAATAAAGCACTTTTTTTTTTAAAGTAATAGCAAACAGTTTTCTTAAACTGTAATCTACTAGGATGACTATAATACATGCCATATTTTTAATACAGTCAAATACCCTATTTTGCATGTAACAGAAAATCTTATTTGTCCCGGTTTCTACTTTGCTGCAGATATGCCCTTTAGAACTGTTGTTCAGTATTTTAGTTGAATTATAAAAATGTTGTTATTAAAATTATATTTTAACATTCTATAATAGCATCCATACGCATTTTCTTTTATTTGTGATATCTAAGGGGAGGATTTACAATCCAGTATGAATGATATCACATCAGAATAATATGTCGATAACTTTGAAAAAATTGTAAAATAAAATTTATTTAAACTTCAATCTATATTTATGTTAATCAATTTATTATCATTAAATTGTTATTTACCTTAATATTAATTAATCAATTGAATTTTATCTTTTATTATGTAAGGTATGGAAACGACAAAATCTCTGGAACGGATTGCTATTTTAAAAATCCTCCAACTTGTCAATTTGTAATTATCAAAATATACATAAATATACATAGCTATATTAAATTCAATGTCCAACTTTCAATTTTTTTTACTTACGACGTCATCGATAGTTTTTTAATCGCCATTCCCTTTTTTCTTACTGCTTTTGATATATGTATCGCTTAATTGTCTCGATATAATACATTTATAATCTTGTGTAATAAAATTTACGAGATAACGATAACTCAAAATTATAAGAAATTGATAACTAAATAAATGTGCAATACAGTCAAAACCTCTATAAATTATAAAGAGCAGCTAAAAGGTCGTTAAAAAATGCCCATTAGTGTAATTAAAACACCAAGGAAACTCAGGTGCTTCTCACGTATACCATGTCACACAATGTTTTTGACACAGGAATGATTTTGCTGCAGCTATCGAAGTTTTAAATTCCGACTATTTTTGCCGAACCTGGTACCAAAAGTAAACTAATAAATTCTGCAAAGTTGAGAGGCGCTTTAATTACTTCTTTTTCAATAATATTATATATTGTCCAGGTTGTGGCTGTAATTTTTAATTTACTTAAAAAAGTTACATCCCGTCTGTAAGTCATAATATTTTAGTGTTAATGCAATTCAATTTTGAACCAAAATATACCTGGTAACGTAATGAAAGTTAACTATCGTACTTAATAACTGATGGAATTATGATAAACGAGCAGGCAATAATAATAATTAGAAGATCCCGCCTCCCATTTTTGATAGCGGATTCGTATTCAGCACAAACAAAAATCTATCGAAAACGCCTAGTCACTTTCCATTCCAATATAATCATTATTTTCAAAGCTGAGTACCTATCTACTAACATTAAAACAAATAACCTTCTCTTAAATTGCTAGGCCAACTAGTTATATAATACAGAAACATAACCATATTGATAATGGACATGTCTCGCTTTTAAATGTTTGTACTTTATCATACATAGTATGATAAAGTGTGTACGTGTGTAATGTGTGTGTACCCGTTTTTTTGTGGCGACGATTCCGGACAAACTACGAAAGGTATCGGGACGAAACTTCATATTTAAAAGTTTCATGACTAAACTTAGAGCTGAAAAGCTTTTTGTTTAAAAAGGTCCAAAGGAACTGGATGTTTTTTTCATTTTTGTTTATCCTTGCATTTTTTAAGGATTTTGCATTTGAGCGTCCATTTCTGTAATTTCTTCAAAATAGTTAAATAAGAAATTAAAGGAAAGAATATTTTGTATTATTTATGTATATGACATTTTTTTGTAAAATTAATAGTTTAGCTGCATGAGCAAATTCTATTTGATTGAGATCGGTCGTGTTTGCATTAATATAAGACTAGTTAGCCAGGATTTGACAGGTATTTCCATTCTAATGACAGTAGGTAGTGCCAAGCGCTGATGTTTTGACAATACCTACCGTCAATAGAATATAAATATCTGTCAAATCCTGGCTAACTAGTTTTATTTTAATGCAGACGACCGATCTCGTAAAAATAGAATCTCATGCAAGTAAACTATGAATTTTATATATAGTATGATAAAATCATGTGCCTGGCCGTATCAGATTTTTGTTATTGTTTAAAAGTGCGCTGAAGAAACTTGGTCAAATTTATTGAGAAAAGGGCTTATTTCGGAACTTTTTGACGTTGCTACGACAATGGGTTCAGACGCTATAAATTACCAGTAATTACAAGAACCATGTTTTTGGCCGCATTTGTATTAAATCCGTTCAACTTTTCGTTCAAAAAATCAGCAAAGTGATTATTCGTTGACATGAAAACTACATGGTTTTCCTAAAAAGAGTAGAGTAGACCTTATGGTACAAGGTTGGCGATTAGTGGCACAATGAAAAATACTACTAGTTAAAACTTGACGAACGCTGCCTGTACACGTGAATCATCGTTAGACTGAACAGTTGCCACATCCAGCAAATTAACCCGTCTTATAGTTGAATTGAATTAATTACCAATACATCAGCATTATTTTAAGTTACCAACTAGTAGCCACAGTAACTCGTGCTGAAGTGGTTACTTTAGGTAGGTAGCCAATTAATAGAAGCATCAATAACAGCATTGCAAGTGCAACAGCAAGCAGCAGCAATACGGCAGGTGCGGAGCCTATCTTGGGCCTATCCTGAAATGTTTATTTATTTTTCCAACCGTATAGAAGCACCGTAATAACCTGCACTATAAATAATATTGGTGGTCGGGTGCGAATTTGCATGATTATATTATTGGTTTCGATTGGTTAGTGTGCCCACTCTACGTTGTTAAACGTGGTGCGCGATTGTCGCGAATTTATATATCAAGATAGCCAGTGACACGCTTGACACGCAACGTTGTTAAGGCGGTACTCAATACGATGGGCAATAAGAAAAATGAATGGACTATGACAACATCTCGAGATCGAAATTCCCCAAGACCGATGACTTGAGTATGGTACACGAGCAAAAGGGTTTTGTTTGCATCTATATGCAATCGTCCTTGAAAGCTGACGTCCTTGCGCTCATAAATGTTTGAATACATTATGAATCTACAGTATTCATAATGTCTAAAATATAATGCCTAAAAATGGTTTTTATTTGATCCAAATATTTTTTCAGGCGGCACCTTCCAAAGTTATTAAGTTAATTAAAAAAATAATCGGCAAGTTTTTGAGTGTATATGTCTAAAGAATGGTGGATTTTCAATTACATATTTTTTCATAAAGACAAGAATCGGAAACAAACTAGTACTCATCCAATAACAAAAAAATATCGAATAAATGATTCAGAACTGAAAGAGAAACGACTCTAGTTTTTGAAGAAACCAAATGCAATAAACTGCGTTTTGAAAATGTTTGACACTGATTTTCTCAAAAACCTGACACGAATCAGCATTTCAGCTTTCTGATTCAGATTCTACGGAAAGCCACTTACCTTGTATAGTTTATTTTGGTATCTTGTCAATTGGAGTGTTTTAGTAATGCAAGTAATTATCATAAGCATTATATATTATATTTAATGAAAATTTCAATAGTTCTAAGTATGTACCAGAAAGGAACAATACACTAACAAAATACAGGTTTTGATGCAATCGATCCATCAAACCGCCGGTTTGTTTATTTACGTGTAACGTTTTTAAGGAATTTGTTGCGAATATTCTAAAAAAAATACAAAAGTTTGATGATGATAGAGTACTTGACGCAATAGATCTCTAATAAAATGGCAAACTTTACATTAATTTAAGAGAAACCGTCCGTTATTGCGTTGGCAACTCAGGCTGACAGCCGCATTGTTATTGAGGTTAGATAGACTACGTGAGATCGGTACAATGTATAAACAAAATTATAGAGCTTGTTGTGTGCCGTAGTGTGGTAGCAAATCGGCAGAAACTACGAATAAGATATTTTACAGCCAAGAAACGAAGTGAGAGCTGTTTGTCTGCCCTTATACTTCGCGTATTTCCGACGGTGGTTGACAAGTTCTTAAATTTACCTGTTTAAATGCAATTTTATCATAAACAAACCAACGTATCGAGATAAAAACTTCTCAGAATGACATGTTATATGGTGTATAATCATTTGCTTAGTGCCTTTAGTGAAATTTCCACATTACCGTCATACCCTATTGACGGAATAACCCGATTTTCTAACCCACTTGTTAACTTTCTCCCAAACATCATTCAATATTTAAGTATTAAGTATATAATAAGCAAGTGTTTGTTTATATTGTAACCACTTTATTCGATTTTAATGTGGTTTATAACTTGTTTCGCTAGGCATAAAAGTTTTGGAGATTTTGATGAAAAGATACATTTCGTGATGAATTGTGTCGTACAAATACTCTATCCAAAGTTAGGGGATGACGGTACCCACACATTAGAAAATTATTGTAGTGTTAAAAAGTCTTTTCCTCTGTGCAGGTTTCCTAGGCGGTTACGATTAAGAATGTGTGGATTATTGCTCCTTGAATTTTTCTTCTATAATCTATAGAATATTTATTTCTATAATATAAATATTCGCTTGATCAGTCTCTACTATGTCCCCGAAATCGACAGTAGCATTCGACATTTTATCTTGCCAGGCTCAAAAGTTACCAACCACATGGGGTTTTTGCGTTTTTGTTTTTGCTATTTTGAGAACTAATTTGTTCTTAATTTCTCAATTTAACTTATTTTAACACTACACCTACACCAGGCTCTGGACAATGTAACTGTAAATTTGCGGAAGAAAAATTGTCTACATCGAAGAATAGAAATAAGTGAGGCAAAGTAATTGTTTAGGCCGTAAATTCACACTTAGGGGAGAGTGGTACACAATGCTACACAGTACAAAATGAAACACGACGAAAATTGTAAAATAACACGAAAATGTGTAGTTTGCTTCGCAATACAGTCTGAAGATGTAATATGGTCGCTAGTACTGTACCTACATATGAATGTATTATAAAGGACAGGAAATATAAAGCGAAATTTCAACATTTGTCAGCTAAAAAGTTAGGTTTTTAATTAAATGGGACTTAAAAATGGAAAAGTTACATTATCCACTATTCCTACCACTATTACACTATTCACTTTGTTTCTGATACTTAAAACATATTAGCATATTATAATACAAGTTTTATAAGACAAAAATTGGCGCACGAGTTGTTTTTTGTCCAAATGGAATGAGTGCGCCAATACGTCTTATAAAACGAGTGTACTATTTTTTCTACTTTGCGACAATAATTTTACATACATTTCAAAAATTGCAGTTGTCATCTTACAATCTAGAGTAGTTTTATATTCAACAGTTGGTAGTTGTGGTAAAATTCATAAATACGACTGACGCGAACCAATAGCAATTGCGATGTCAGCCTTATTTGACACTTGACGTCAATATCATCAATCTTGGAAAACAAAAAAGAATACTTTGCGCATTGCGTTCGTTATGAACTCATAACGAAACCGCTTTCGGTGTCGTTATGAAAACACTCTCACAAATTTTTAGTAACTTTTAGTTTTTCAAGATTGATGAGATGAGTGTCAAATAAGGCTGACATCTTAAACGCTATTGGCTCGCATCAATCGTATTTGAGAATTTAATGACCTGCTCAAACACCAACTTTACCCCATACCAGGAAAAAGAATAATGTAAAATACAAATTTATGTAAAATTAATGTCGCAAGGTAGAAAAAATACAAACTTGTATCATAATATACTATTAAACAATAATAAAAACTGTTCCATTGTGTACCATTGTCCCATACATCATCCAGGGCCTGGATTTCTATACTAATGATTTTCTACACGATGTTCTCTCAACCGGTGTTACAATTGACTACACCACACACCTGACACAAAGTTTTTATTGAGATGGCTGAGGGGATTATTGATTGATCAAATAAAATGGATGTTCAAGAAAGAGAGTTTTTTCACTTGATACGTCCAAGCTACTAGTCCAGCCCAGTGCACCAATGGCGGCATTTATGCAATGGTTGATACGATCTAAAGATTGAGAGGATGGTTGTTAGACGTGGCGTGAAGAAATTTCAAACACGTGCCGGCGAATGAGACCAAATAAGATCAAGATTCGCATACGCAAATCATAAGATTTTTACCAGAATGGAAGCAACATCGTTGATAGAACCAACGATCATTCACGTGCAGGAGCTTGTCGGAGATCTGCTATTCTTCTTTATTGCCACGGCCAGTTTGCATTTCTGTCCACATTCAATCGCCAATACTATAAAAATACACAATCCGTTACAAAGATAGGATGTGTCACCCTGTATAGATAAATTCCTGTCTTGTTATCACAACTTTATTAACGCTTCCTCCATGTTTTCTGTGCTTTTTTTAAATTACCATTAGGGGTACAACTGGAAATAAATCAATTTAATATTAAATCACACCACTCACCACAAAGAAGTATAAAAAAAGGCTTTTCATCGCCACTGTAATGATACTCATCTCAACACCTACGCTATGTAATTTTTCCTGTGCGAATTAAATCTCTATCGATGCAATCTTGGGCCGCTGGTCACGATCTTGTCGCTTGGTAACAACACACTTGATTCTCGCTAATTGCATCATATATCGAAGTGTAATGTATTCTAAGGTCCGCCGAAACAAATTACAGTTGCCATTATTAGATAAGATTGTAGCCCTTGAAGGGGTCTTTAGTAGCGTAGAGGTCATAATTTTATTAACTTGGATTATAACCTAAGTTTTTGCAGAGTGAGTAGAGCACGGACTGGCGATAAATTGCTGAAGAAACCGTATTTTTGCTGGGAAGTATTGATTATAGGAATTGGGGTTAGTACGTGTCGCAATGTTCTTGTCTTTTGTTTGAAAGATAGTCTAATTGAATAGTAAAAATTCCTAGATTCGGAATCGTAGGCAGTGTATGGATATTTACGGAGGTTTTTTGATTGTCGAAAAAACCACCTCTCCGTCTCACACGACCCTATTGTGTCAACTTGCCTTGTAATGCCCCAGTGTGACAGCCACTGAATTTAAGAAAAAGTATACCTATTTTGTTCAGAATTTTATAAGGACTAGTTTTCACAGGTGTTAACATTTCTAAATCGTGGCCGTTATGCGGTAAAACGCGAAAAACCGCCAACGTACACGTTAGGGGTGGCTTTTAGGGGGTTTATGACAGATACAAGGTGTTTTTTGTCAAATTTGAAGCGGTATAAAGATGCGTGAGTAAATTAGTCACTAGCTCTTAGTCTAATAATGTGTTTATCAAAAGTTCACAAGAAAAACTTCATATTTAGAATTACTCCTGTGTTAATAAGTGCTTGCAAAGGTTTTTATTTTTAGGAAAAACGCCATATTTTGTGTTCTGCCGTTTTTCATAATACAGTAAGTAAAATTATATGTACAATTATCCTGTTAATGTATTAAGTTGTCAGCCTATTGTTGAATGTTTAACATAACACAATCTTGAACAGAAAAAAAACACGCGTCAAAGAGTGTTATGTGACAGAATGGCGTTTTTAAAATGGTGTCATGATTGTTGATGAAGTTGTGTGTGTTTTAGTTGTTGATATCATAGTTTTTTTCTGAGCATAATGGAGAATGGACTAAATTGTTGCTGAGATTGCTGAGACAAATAATTAAACGATAAAAATCATGTCACTCAAGATGAAGCGAATACGCATTGACATCATATACGCATTGACATCACAGTACGTGATTTATTGAAATCTAAGTTTATTCTCTCAAAAAAATAAATTTTAAGTACTTGTTGCGCAATATTACTTTAGTTAGTTAGAAAAAAAGTAAAATTTTAGTCATTAAAACAAAAACCATATTGGTGTGTGAACTTCAACAACACAAACAAGAAAATATCACAAAACAAATAATGGTTTTTGATAGTAGGGGTGTTAGTTCAACTTCATCATAATATTTTCTTATATACAATACCTCTTAGTGTATTGTGAAATTGGCACAAATAAAACTAAATAATTTCATATACCGGGTGGTCTTTTTAACTAGAGACTCCTAAATATCTTGAGAAATATGCATGGTACGACAAAAGTGTCTTAAATAAACTTGTAGAACGCAAAGGGGGAAATGAGATGGCGATATTAGTTTTATTGCAGATGGCGCTGCAATCAGTGAAAATGGGGTTAACTTCATTTTTTTAAATTGGAATATCCAACTTTTATTTTATAAAATTATGATTTTACGCTAAATAAGAACAATCTTTTGTCTGAACATTTTTTTCGTACGATGCATCTATCAAAAGTTATTGACGATGGAAGTTTGTGGCGTCTGCGGTAGTTACGACCGCTGCCACTGCATGGGATGCGCTCCCCGTCTGGCAGTCAAAGCGACGACTGAGTACACACTCATGGTACAACGTAGGAAGGTATGTGCATAACAGGGACACGTTTTGATATCTCACGCGTTGCCCCGTCATGCGCATAGGGTTTGTTAACGAACGAAAAAAATGCATCGTACGAAAAAAAAATTCAGACAAACGATTCTTCTTATTTAGCGTAAAATCATAATTTGATATAAAATTTGGGTATTCCCATTTAAAAATATGAAGTTAGCCTCATTTTCACCGGTTGCAGCGCCATCTGCAATGAAACTGATATCGTCATCTCATTTCCCCCTTTGAGTCCTACAAGTTTATTTTAGACACTTTTGTCGTACCCATGGGCGCCGTTACATATGGGCAGGGGGGGCGTTTGCCCCCCCCCCCTGGATTTCGAACCCAACTACCGCTACGCGAAAAATGAAAAAGACAGGAGTGGGCGAGAAATGTGTCACAATTGAAGACCGATAAATAGATCTGATCGATAAATCAGTTATTATCATATCAGATGGATCTTTTGATCATAGATCAGGTGCATCTGGCATATCAAACCGAATTGAAAGCTATGTATTTATTTAACAGACAGGTCAGTCGCCGCCCGGCCTGTATGTAAAATATTTTCGCGGCTAGGCTTGAAAGTTATTAACTAAACGCCTAGCGGGCAATTAGCATCTTTCGTGTCCCCACAAAGATGCAAAAATGACATTTTCGTATAGAGAAGGATGAAAAAATATTACTAGATAAATGATGACTATTTCGATTATTATCGGCTATTGTCACCAATGTCAGTTTTATTAGATATTGCGATATTGCCCTCTCGTAACAGTCGCGAAAGAGCCACTAGATGACAAGATACGGTATCTAAATTTTGCGCTGCAGTCCAAAATAAGTACCTATTGTTGTATGCACTTTTATTTGATCGTATATTAGTTTCCATTACTTCACAATTTTTGGCACTGCTGAGCAGTTTATCTTAATTACACTGGGTGTTAAACTAATAAGCGTAGAATATATATATAAGGTATAATAGTCAACTTTTGGAAGTAGACAAAATTTTGATAACGAACTCATGTCCAGATAGACGCCGTTTAGGAACTGCAGAGAGCCGGAATATTGTACCAACTTTAGAAACTGCTTTAGTAAAGTAGGCTGTATAAAGTATCATAGAATAACTATTTTAAAATCAAATAATTTAAAAAGATTTATAGATAACCCATTATTGGCCAAAATTGGTACTAAAATTGCAAAACTTCGGTTAATGAAAAGGGAGTTTCAAAGTTAAATAATAAAAAAATTCAGACAAAAGTTATTTGGTATTAAAAGGGCCATCCATGACAATAGATTCTCTATGCTGTTTGTAATATTGGTACCATTTTATGACTGTCTCCAGCGTTGACACAATAGATTTCCGTTCCTGAGTTCGTTCAAAAGTTAGTAGTTGACCTAACATTGTCGCCTTAAAAGTGTTCAAGTATAATAGTAAAATAAAAAAATATTATTTCGTCGTCGATTATCCTTAAGACAGAATTTTCAAATTAATCCATTTTTCTCTACATTTAGTCATTATTTCTTTATTTAACGAGGTAAATTTGAAAATAATATTGTTGCCTTTTTATTGTTTATCAAATTGTTATTAAGATATTGTATCAGATTCTCGATGACCACGAGCTAGAAATTATTATAGGAAATTAACAACGATTTTCTCCTAACGTATTAAAAGGTAATAAAAAGGCTACAATATTGGTTGAAAATTATGCAAAATCTTAAATTCTAGAATAAGAGTTCAATGATTCATACAAAAAATATATATACAAACAATTATTAATTAATAGTATATTATTTGACGAGCACATAACTAAGGATATAAATCGCCAGCATGAAGTTTATACGCGAGCCGTAGGCGAGCGTATAAACATGCGAGCGATTTATATCAGTTGTGTGCGAGTCGAATACAACGTTTTATCTACGACTCATAAATTCCATTTTATATCAAATCTTTTAAATGTATTTGTCAATGGTGGCGAGGCGAAATGTCAAATAAGTGTCATCCACGTGGGTTTAGACTGACTTTGACAGTACGTTCGTATAATGATGACAGCTCCTTCAAATAATGAAGTCATTATTTGAAAGAACTGTCATTATTATGCAACGCTAGTGTCATTATAATCATTGGCGCGTATCATGATGGGGATTATATAGTCATAGATACGTATGCAATGAACTTATTATATGTGAGTCGTTGATAAAAATATTAATCCCGCGTTAATAAACGCTAGAAAGACTTGAAATTCAACGAATATCAATATATAATAAGTTGTCGAGCATACAGGGATCACGACCATGGATGGCTATTAACACACAAAAATGTGAACAAAAACATGTCACTACCTTAAAGCGATAGAGATTTTTCAGAGTGTGTGCAAAATAACACAAAACGAAAATGCTGCAAAACAGTTAATGGCATAGTCTTTAATATTACGTCACCATTTAATAAAAAAAAAAAATTTAGCCCCCCTTGGAACATTTTCAAACGGCGCCCATGGTCGTACCATGCATATTTCTCGAGATATTTAGGAGTCTCAAGTTAAAAAGACTACCCGGTATATTTAGGTTTTTCAAATATACAATAATGGTAAATATTAAAACTGCACTGCAAAATTACGAATTTTGAGATGTCACCTTTCCTGTGTACCAACGATTTGCCAATGGCGTACGTATATTGGTAATAGCGAAGCAGTCTAGCACTTATTGTCGGGTAGATTTAGGTTGGTGCGAAAGTCTAGTAGAAAAATTAATACCAACAATATATTAGACACATTTTCGAGTCAGGCAATGATGAAGAAATTTTGCATTACGTAGAAGAAATGTAGGAATAATGAATGTGCCGCTGACAGTTTAAGAAGTGGGATCTGTAAAGTGTCTGTGAAGAATTGTTAAGCTAGCTAATTGGATTAGAGAGTAGGTATTCAAGTGGTACCTATTAGCGAGAGTATCGGTCGAGCAAGACTTCTACGATTGGTATGAGCAAGATCAATCTTGATTCCAAGCGATAGTACTGTCCAAGATAAACGCAACAATATGGCGCAGGTTAAGAACATGACGAAAGTTTCATATGAAAATCCAGGTGGTCCTACAATTTGAATATGTCTAGCAAGACACAATTTAATTGGCTAATTGCAAAATAAGCAGTAAGAGTTACCTATTGACACTTCAAATTCGGTACTTGTAGTACGACTACGACTAGTACGAGGTTGTTCGGTAGTTGTTTGCCCCAATCCTTTGCAGTCAGCATGCTTAAGGACAGAACTGCCGACATTATGTTCAACCAATTAATACAACAGACATGATTATTAGCGTTAGTTGAAACTAACATATTTCGCATTGGGCGAGTGGATGGTCCAAACCAGCGTAGAGATGTTCAAGCATTCAAACGTGGCAGTACGACATAGTCTAATTTGTGTTCAAAACCTGAATAGGAGATTTATTTGCAATCGGCTTTTCAATATATGGCTTTTATGTCTAGTGTCTAAGTCTAATCACTATCAATCTTGCCAGAACTCTCTCAATCCAAATATCGTTCGATAATGATTTGTTGAACGATATTATTAATAAACGATAACGTACCTTTGAGACCAATCGACAGCGCAATAGACTCCCCAACCTATTTGTTGGCAAAATACTTATCGAAAACCATCCAACCGTTTATAGGACAAACTACATCTTTTGTCAAGAACTCTGAATATTTTATTCAGATTTTGAAGGAAGTTGTCATTGACCCTCAGGATATACTCGTAAGTTTCGACGTAACATCACTCTTTACTCAGGTATGCCTTCCACAATAAATAAAATAAAACATTCATAATATACAAATACACCAGAGATAAATGTTAGTAATCCAAGCATGCGTCATCAACCTTGCAAATGAGTACAAGCCACCTTCGAACGGCGCAAGAAGATGCACGACTTCGATCTACTACTTCTAACTATTCAAAAAACGAAAACAGAAGAAGCGAAGAATTGATTGGTCCAATTTGGTACACGCGGTGATTTCCTTTATACTAATGGCGCCATTCGTCAGACACATCAACTTATTAAGTGTTTCTTGGCCGTGAATGGAACCGGGAGCATTACTTAATCTGTCTCAATTTCTCATTGACATAAGCGGAATCCGGTGCGTAAGTGGATTAGCGGCTCTCGAAGATATTTTCGCGGTATCCGTACAAACGGCAGAGACATTATAGAAGGATTGCATCGATGATAGGGTAATTTCTTGATAAATGCTAGCACGACTCGTGGAGCTGGGTGGATCGAGGAGGCAAGTGCCGCTCGTTCACGATAGGATCTAGTAGACGGTAAGACCCAGAGACCCGTATAATCTATTAATAGTGGAGAAGAGAGGCTAGAGTGAATCGATTACAGTGTACAGTCGATAGACTGGGTACCGAGAATCTTGTTCCATGGCTAGAAAAATCGTAGACAACGGCTAGACAGTTGCAGTAGGTCTTTAGGTGAGACGGAGCACGCTTGTGGACACTGCTTGCCAGCATCACGCGTAATCGTGATTTCATAGTACCCTACACCGCTACTCGCATTTCAGAAAATGTCAACAGTAATGCATATAAGTGAAATGTATTTTTTTTATATATCGTCAACTCGTGACCCCAGAACCATAAGGTTCTAAATAACAGCTTGTAGAAAAATGAGATTTTTCATAAAACGCAACGTAAGTAGGTATATTATGCAAGTAAACGCAAGTATATTATGCTACATCGGTTGTGCGATATACTTTAATTGAAATTTTACTAGATAACCCAATATGTAATACCAATTCCACAGGTTCCAAGTAGGGATGTTCCGATACACCTTGCTCTACCGGTATCCTGTGTCGAATTGTATCGTATCAAATGTACCGGTTATGGCCGGTTATGTACCATACCGGAGCACAAAGTACCGGTACCGGTCGGTACTGGTACAAATTTTCAAGACGTAATTCCGAATAAAGAGAATATTTTGCGTAGCGGCAGATACCTACACACATTGAAATAAATTAATGTACAGTAGAATAAATATGTATTTTTATTTTAAAATACATATATCATATATCATATGTAGGCATAAATAAAGACCCAACTGAACGTAGGTATGCGTTTTTTATTAAATATTTGAAACCTTCTTTACCTGTAGTGTCTTAAGGTAGATTACTTTTGTTCATATGTTTTAAATACTATTGCATTGGTCACATGGGCTACTTTTTTACTCCTACATAAAACGCAAAAAATGGTTTATATAATCGCAATGCAAGTGCAGCGCCGATTATCCGGGGCCTATCATCTAATTTTATTATTAGTTGTTATTGTAGAAAAGAATTACAACTGTTTAACAATGTTGAAAAAGAAGATCATTCATTATACAGTATTTTCAGCCAGAGTTGGCATGTGCATTTACATTCAATAGAATGTACTATCGTGAGCAAAAAAAAAACGGGGACAGCAAAGTGAAATTAGGCACTTATATGCTAAACAATTTTAGTTATGTAACATTTACTTTGACCAAATACGGTATTTGTTAACCTATGAAGTCTAACCTTGGACAGTATCTGTCAACCTACAAACTTGTTCCGGTTTCAACATTCTTCGCGATATTCTTGCCTATTGAGTAGCAACTTCTCGAATGACGATTCCATCATGTAGCCGAATTATTGCCTTATGAAATTGACAATTGAAAATGAAATTGACACTGGACAACTCTCGCCTCAAAAGTATAGGAATATGTAAAGCATCGTACCACCACCATCGTTCCTATACCATGGTATAGGAACTACTTGATTCACCATGGTACCACCAGTGCTTTCCAGAAATTAATGGTCGCTTTAATTATGATTTTGTACAAAATATATAAATGCATTATGAATGTATTTTCCGAAGAAAATATCAAACACGGATATACTTCACACGCGGAACTACTTGTTTCACTTGGTACCACCCACAGAACCACCAGTGTTCTCTTTGTTTCTAAGCTGTATGTTGGATGCCACCGCTGAAGGTGTTTCTGTTTTTTAGTTTGTCGCACTTTCCGCAATTTTAACGTCGCATTTGTAATTACAAACGTATTCTGATGTTTGTCGTTTCTATGGTATACCTACCGCAAATACAATGCTGTAGTCAACTATCAGAACTTTCCCCAAATGATTGCAAGTAATGTGATGGTTTCTAAATCCGTACTTATTGTATCTGTTCATATTTTATTTATATGTAGGTACTAATAAAACATGATCTAGTAATTGTGTATTCTCTAAGTGCGGTTGAAGATTTTTCATTTATCCATTTAAGATTCAAGCTTAATAAATAATGCGTACCAGATTAAATTAATAATCGAAGTAATTTCAATAATCAATGAACCACCAGGGCAGCAAATAAACGCTTATAAGGACGACCCCGTAATCTAGCAATTACCCATACAAAAATAAACGGAAATATGCGATTTAAATGATACCAACCCTACGTCCAATTGACAGCTGTATCGAATTCTTTCGTAATGGCACCTCTCGAAACAAGAAAATATTATACCAAACGATCGAATGCTGAGTAGGCAGTCTTAAGCCAGGTTTACTCTTTAATTGGTAATAAAATTGCCGGACCGAAATGGAAACGGGAATTAAAACAAGTGCTCCGCGGATGACATCTGACGTAGTGCCGTGTAATCACAATTTACTCGTTTATTAAGCAATCCGTGTGCGTTTAGGCGGTAATCTTGTTCTTCGCAATTTGGGTTATTACATGTCGTTATATTATCATATTTTGCGTTGTTGTAAACGCTGATGTTTCTGTTGTACGAACAATTAACTGTGATTATTATTACTCTGTATACCATTATGAATACATACTTTGTTAAGAATTCGTAATAAACGATATGATACATGTGAGAATGTCTGTAGGAGCTTAATATTTTTAATTCAAATCGATTTATTTTAAATGATGTGATTATTGTAATTAAATAGTAATGTACTTAATTTTTAATGAATATAAATGCAGTCTAGTGATCGTTTATTTCCATTTGTTAATATTATCATAATATATAATAAATTTCGATATTCTCACTAACAATTAAAAACTTTAGGCCTGTTAAGGGGGCTAAAGACCAAGTATGGTCTGAATTTGACCTAATTTTAAAACGAAATTACTAAAAAATCAGTCGTGAAGCCACAAAAATATTATCAATATACTGCTGACGACACTACATTGATGTTTCAGGGTGAATCGTGGGATGATGTAAAACGGTGCGCTGAGAGGCATGGCATCATTTAAGTTCTGGCTGGACTCTAATTTGCTAACACTAAACTTTAAGAAAACAAATTTTATAGCGTTCAGTCCCATAAATAGGAATCGTCCTCATTTTGACTCGCTAGCCATTCACGGCAAACATTGTGAGATGAACCAGGATTGTCAGTGTGAGATTAAGATCTATGCCGCACACAAGACTAAATATCTTGGCATAGTGATTGATCAGCATTTGAGATGGTACGACCATTCTGTGTATATGGTAGATAGAATTAGAAAATTGGTCCATAAATTTTATCACTTGAGGAATATACTCTCAGTCAGGCTTCTGAAAATTGTTTACTACGCTCTAGTGGAGCCCATTCTTCGATATGGCATAATTGTGTGGGGTGGCGGTTATAGAGTAAATTTAAGAGCGACAGAGGTAACACAGAAGTGGATCTTGAGATTTATGTTGGGTAGAGGACTTACTTGTCGCTCGAGGGACCTGTATGGTGACGCTAAAGTATTGAATTTTGTACAGCAGCTATACATTAAATGTTGTTTGTTGTTTATCCATAGAAATCAATCAAAATTGAGCGATTCTCTTCAACCGCGTCGCCTTACTAGGGGCAACTTTAGGGACAGCTTCTCTGTTAAGAGAGTTGCATTATCGCTCTCACAGAGGTATATCTAGGGTTGCCAACATGGTCATTTTGACCCGGAGACTTCGGGTTAGGCGACCATTCTCCGGGCTACGGGTTTTAAGTTAAATTCTTCGGGTTAACTAAAGATTTTTAAACTAACTATTTAATAATATATTATAATAATATTTTTATAATATTTTTAAACTAAACTAAATATTTTTTAAAAATTATGATAATACAGTAATTGTTATTCTAATCATACAGTTTGCAGCTATTTCTCTTGAAAAAGGGAATTGTTCTCAAAATAAGAAGCACTCTAACTTTGAAAGTAGCAATTGTAGCATTTTTAGATTTTGTCACATGTCTAGTGAATACAGTAGGAATTCTGTAGCGGTGCGACAAACGGAGAAGATTGTATCTTGCCTCGATGATCATAGACTGAGACAAATCTAATATCAAAAATGGCTTTCAAAAAGACAGGTATTTTTTAAAGGTAGGAATTTTGCTTGTCAGAAATCAACATTCAATAATAATACACTAATTAACAAAGTATGTTTTGAACTTTCGTTGATTATTATAATATGTATGTATGTCGTTCAGATGATAAGAAATGTCCCAACAATATGTTTGAGTTTGTCCAAGGCAGTTCACAGAATATGTAGTATCATACTGGTCTGCCATAAAACAGTATTTTTTAAATCATGGAGCTGACGACAGAAAGACAAAGACTGAGAGATATAGTTATCATTTTTGATTAGAGACATATTTATTATGGGGGTTTATACAAAACGCCAATATTGTCGGAATAAAATAAAAATTTAAACATAGTTAGGGAACGTGTAGATAATTAGTTCAAGCAAAAACACATGATCCCTTAAAAAATGCTCTCAGTACATCAAATTGTGCTTGATTTAGGTGGAATATTACCACATTTTACGGCATTTTGTCTGATGTTGATAGTGTCGTAAAAAAATCGACTATAAGAGGCAGAAACGAAAAGAGGGAATTGAAATAAATGAATTTACTTAGTAATTAGCATCTAGATCTCACACTACCTATATCCAAATTTCACACCAAAGCGTTACTAAAAAGTATGTGTCGAAGTCGCACATTTTTGTGGCGACTGTTATTAATTTAAACTTATGTTCCATAATATAATTATTGTTCTCCGGGTCAGCATAGGCACAATGTTGGCAACCCTAGGTATATCTCTTATATCGGGTTAAAATTATACAACCTTGTGCCCTATCAAATCAAAAGATTTTCCAACATCAAATTGTTTTCTAAGCATATCTCAAGCTTTGTGTTGGATAATACGGCGGTCCTGTCAGGTGTGTTGAGTTAGGTGCTTTTTTTGCGGTAGATTGTTGCTTGATCGTGTGGTATTGGGCGAGACTCAGCTTCTCGCAGTGTAGAGAAAAATAATAATTTTCTTTGTTTTTTCTCTTGCTTTAATGTTGTCTTGAATTGTATTTTCATCTCGCACACATGCATCTCTGCCTAGGCGAGCTTGTATTTGATTATATTACATGTTTTTTTATAAAGGATTGAATAAATTATTATTATTATTATTATATACGTGTTGGACTCACTGATTATAAGTAAATGTAAATTAATAAATTTGTAATGTAAATACATTTTGCATATATTTTCCAAAAGAATATATTTTTACAATAATATATTTGTTATCATAGAATAGACCTTTTAAAATGAAATAAGTTTTCCTTTTTTTATTTGATGTCCTTGAAGAAAGTTAAAGAGAACCGTAATTTCGTGATATTGTTAAAATAAGTTCTCTTTAATGAATTTAGAGTGTTTTAATGGCTATCGGGAGCTGCCTGAATAAAATAACTTTACTATTTTGCTGACGTTTTGGTTTATTTTTCAAACCTTATCCATAGCTACAAAATAGACACAATTATTACAATATTAATACAACCCGTACTCACATTTACCTCAAAAGTATAACAAAGAATTAAAATATACATTAAAAATCAAACTACACTTATTCCGTCGCGTGTATCGGTACGACGGACATCTTCAAATATATACCAACAGAAACAAGCCAAAAGTTCCAAAACGGTTCTTCTTATCCACACATGTCACAACAGTTGCCTATATTTCAGGTGTTAATTAGGTCGGGAATTTCGCGAGTACATTGGAGAAAATATCACTTAAATTATCAGTGTCGGTCCTTAAGTTTACTGTATTTGTTTGTATTGTTCTTTTTAATAAAATCATTTCCATAGTGCGTCTCTTACTGTAATGCCGCTGGAGAAAGCGTGGAGTGCAAGGACGGTTTTATCTTTTTTGTCAGTATTTCTAACATCACAATCATATTTATGTTGTTTTATTCTGTTCTTCAAACATTGATTGGTTTGTGCCACATATGTCATGTTGCACCCCCAGCAATCCACCCTATAAATCAATCCGCTCATAAAATCCTTTTCTACTTTATCTTTCAAATTCGTGTTTACCTATTTTTATTACTGTAAGTGACAATCTTTGAATTATTCTGTTTTATTACAGGGATTAATTTTTTATTAGTTAGACCTGGGAGTCTATTCTCATCATCTTTTTGAAGCGAATGCGGACTTCTCGAATGGTTAGGTGGACGGAGTGGGGATATCAGCGGTTTCCCTCTGGAACGTGTCTATGAGCAAATTTACTTGTCGCTAAGTACAATAACGCACGCGCCACGCCCATACAAACGTATCTATGAGCAAGTTCGCTCGTCGCTAAGAACAATAACGCACGCGCCACGCCCACACGAACGTATCTATGAGCAAGTTCGCTCGTCGCTAAGAACAATAACGCACGCGCCACGCCCATAGGTTCCAAACACAGGGCAACCGCCGATATCCCCACTCTCACCTAACCATTCGAGAAGTCTCGCATTCGCTTCAAAAAGATGACGAGAATAGGTAATTTATAATATTTTAATTCCTACTTTATACGGCTATTATGATTATGACTCTGACTATTATTTACCCGTTGTTCACCAAACAAAACTTTACGGACCCTCTCTTTAATTCTTTTCAGTAATGGTAAATAAAAAAAAAGTGTCTGCTATTAATAGCAGAACATGTCCTATTTTCCCTCTGTTATTTCTAAAATTCTTACCATATGTTTATCATATATTTGTCATTAAAAAAGTTTACTCCTCTGTGTAGTGTATACCTTTAAAATACGGCGATGTGTACAGGGAACACATTGTACATATTTAGAATGGTGAAACAGATCTATAGTGTTGACTGTTGAAATAATATAGAAATCATGAAATTTATATATCAAATAAAACGCTTTCAAATGCTTTTAATATGATTCATCAAGTAGCATAGAGTTATTTGGTAGACCTTTTTTGAAACCTTGTTCTAGCAACAGTGATCCACCTATCCTATAAAAAACAAAATTGATCTGTTAAATTTTCAGGGACCTATAAGGAAAATCTTTCAGAATTAGAAAAAACTAGCCCACCAATGCCCCATAAACAAGTAATATTTTCAAGTAGCCATTTTATGGTATTTTTTATGAATTTCTACAACTGGCTCTTCTCCACTTAGAAATCCGTCGGTATTTTAAAATACATAGGTAGACTATCTATGTATTAATATGTAAATTCACGATGTAAATGCATAATATCATGGATTATTAGCCAAGTTATCTATGCTAACCAAATTATTATTTAGATATTTTGCTTAGATACTAAATCATTACTAATTTCGGACCTTAGTAGAATGTTTAGATATGGTTTAGATGGATTATATATATACGTAATAATAAACAACAAACAAAACACAACATTTTATTTACTTTACGGGCTTTTAACTTAATGTGATTCGTTCATGTTTTACAATGATTATTTAGGTATGTTTTGGTATGTACGTACACAATATGTTAATGAAAGAAGCAATTACAAGGAAAATTAAATATAAAAAGCGACAATATAAGCAGAGGATTTACATGCAACTCGTGCACAAACTGAAAATTACCGCAAAATTACTGCCATTAAAGATAGACTTGCTCTAGTCTCCACCCATGTAATGGTTCCTTCCTCCTGAACTTCTTAATGCAGTATTTCCCATTACCCGATCCAATATTCTAATTAAAATTACCATTCCAGGGCGGATCTGTGGTTTGCCATGCGTCGAATGTTATTAATTGCTTATATCGTCTAAAACGCATCTTAGTACCAAAGGCCCGCACCAAATATAGTAAATTACCGAGCTCAGCTTACTCAGGTTATCCATCAAGCATTTTCGCGTGGTCTTATTGGTTTTTGAGCGCATTTGAAATATCCAGTGTGACGGCGCGGGAATTTGAATAGGGATATGCTAATAACCCATTAGCATGTTAGTGTTTTCATTATGAAAATTACCTTTCGATTACCGCTAATAATTTCATACGAGGTAGCAACGAGCAAAATTTGTAATTATATCTTGGAGATTGGATTGGTCAATTGCAAAGTCCAAAAATTGATATACATATATATTAAGATATTACTTAGAGCTTTTTATAATGTACCAGGGATGTAAAAGACCCGGATATCGGGCGCTCGAAAGTTATGCTTTTAATGGAGTTTTTTCAAATATTGAAACAGCTTCTGACATCTTACGTGAATTAAATCAGATATTTTGAAACCATAGCTTTGTTCTATTTTGATTCCAATTCCTTGTTTAAAATCTCTATTATTTTTAATTACTGAGATGCCGCAGACCTACCCTAAACTGGACCAGTATCAGAAATTTGAGATAATGCATTCCAATTTGACATTGGAGCATGCAATCATATTGAAAACAACTTTTCCCTAAGACATTTTTAATTAATATATGACAGACTGATTTGTTTAGAGTTTACTCTGGCAAAAATGTAGCGTCACTTGTTTTTGGCCATCCTGTATGTGAAATCAAATTTCTGACTATTGCAGTGGACGTTTTAGAATATCCCAAAAATAAAATATTAATACTGACATTTTCTCGAGAAAGTAAAATTTATGTCCATTATACGTACCTATCTATAGTTAGATCAATCTGAATTTATTTATTCCCATTCATTCAAGCAGTTTTGTTGATTTGTACATTGTTTAATTTTTTTTTACAGAAAGATCAACAGAAAAGTTCCCGAAGCTACTGTTTTCGTAATAAAACTTTTATGCGATTGAGCCATTTTGCTATTTTGGTTGTAGTCCCTATTTTTCTTATTGATTTCGATAAATCCTTTAATTGTCTTAAGGTGCTCTTACACGACGCTACTTTTCGTATTGCGCAAGTTAAAAAATGGCGCAATTCTTGTATTGCAATGTGTGAACAACGCTGCAACTATAAATATTGCGACACTTTCAGTACAGGGCGAAATTTTTTAAAGTTGCGTACAGATAAAATGTAGCTGCGTGTAAACAGGTACAAACACGGTACTAGCGCCACACAGAAATGGACCGACGTGTTGGTCCACTTCCACTTTAGTGGCGCAACATTTAGTAGATGTATATACGGTAGTGTTGGTTAAACATCGATAGTTGGCGTGTCCGATAGTTATCGTTAAAACTATCGATAACTATCGAACCAATAAAGTAAAAAAATCTGATGTGGCCAGGCACATGACTTTATCATACTATATATAAAATTAATAGTTTAGCTGCATGAGATTCTATTTGATCGAGATCGGCCATGTCTGCATTAAAATAAAACTAATAGAACTAGACAGATATGTCGATTAAAGCTGCGTTCGGATATTGTACTCCGTTGACACCGGGTACACCGTCAAAATGACACGTGTTATTGGGTGTAAGAAGTGTAATACAATATCCGAACGCAGCTTATATTGACAGACGTTATTGTCAAAACATTAGCGTTGTCATTAGTGTCATTACCGTCATTAGAATCCAAATTTCTGACATATCCTGGCTACTAGTATTAATGTCGTACGACCGATCTCGATGAAATAGAATTTGCACATGCAGCTAAACTATTGATTGTACCAAAAAATGTCATAGTGATAAATTATTCAGAATTTCCTCATCTTTAATTTAATATTTAACTATTTCGACGAAATTCCAGAAATGGCGGCTTTTTTGCAAATTATTTTAAAAATGCTAAGACTAAACCTCCAGTTCCTTTGGACCCTTTTCAACAGAAAGCTTTTCAGCTCTAAGTTTGGTTACGAAACTTCTAAATACGAAGTTTCGTCGCGATACCTTTAGTAGTTTCTCCGGAATCGTCGCCACAAAAAACGGGCACACACACACACAGACATTTTTTTGTACCTTGGTCAATGTTCAGGGGACCAAAAAAGACATATTTCCGCTAAAATCTCAAATTTTTTTTTTGGCACGATTACAATACTTTACATACTGCGGATGATAAAGTAAAACTTATTAAATTGATATTTTGTAAATAAAGGATGCTAACCGATAAATACTAATTCTCTAAACAGAAAAGAACATAAATAAATATTTATTATTTCAACATACAATGTTAACAACAGAAACAAGTTAAAATAAATCCTTCTTCTCTAAAAAGAATTTTTTAAATAAATATGTCATTCTAAAAAAAACAGATAAATAAATATTACAATAAATATTCCAACTAAAGTCCTCGTAAATAAACAACTGATTTTATATTTTCCGCATAATGCACATTTAGCAAAATTTTCTTTCTAGTTGTTAAAGTAATTCCCAACCCAACCCAAGCCGAGACTTTTTGTTCGAATAATTTTTTTACGATCGTAAAAATTGACATTGATGGGAATGTTAGGTTAAACGTAAAATGAAATTCCTCTACATTTAGATCCTCCTATCATTCTTGGGGACCTTCTCCTGTAGGTTCGACAAAATATGCAATAATACGCGGCAAAGTTAAAATTTCAATAAGAGCCTTTTCCTACAAAAGCGGCCTTGAATAGCTCATTAACATTAGCTCATAACACGCAGTTGCTCTAGTCCTCTCATCGGCATCAGAATCTGAATCCATTTTTTATGGAATAAACAACAACACAGTATCACTATCGCCGCTTAAAACATAATGAGGCAGAATATAAACACAACCACTACAAGTACGAGGGTGCGCAGTCGTTCCTTGACCAATTCTTGACATTCGACGTGCCACTTTTACAAGTTGCAGCAATGAAAAGTGGCGTGTACTGTGTGAATAGCATCGCAACTTTAAAATGTGTGGCTGCCACTTGGCGCTGGCGCTAGTCGAAAGTGGCGCAACTTTTGACTGATTTTATCTCACGTGTGAACACAACATGCCATTTCATAGTGTCGCAATAGAATCTCGCGCAACAAAAGTGGCTACGTCTAAGAGCACCTTTAGTGACAGTTATTATAAGACCATTTTAAAGTTTCTAGAGCTCTCGCAAAAAATTGTCAAAATTACGTTTGTTTGACTTTTTACTTACATTTTTTCCGGACTTGTATTTACCGGAAAGATGTCTATTCAAAATATCTATTTAAGTTCCATTCACAAAATCCATCAATGTACAGTCCGGGGCAAAAAGATACGGATACCTAACATTACTAAGTTTCCATGTTTGGTTTGTGACACCATGTGACACTTTCTGCCAGGCCATATAAACTGTTGTTTGATTTGTCCCAGTTGCTGGTACGTCCTATAAAATAAGCATCCATAGTCAGCTTAATGTTGTATCAATTCTCTCATGTTATTCATCAAATTATAGATAAAGGTGTATTACTTGCTGTGGTAATGTATATGTATTACTTGTTGTTGTTGTATCCACATTACGTGATAAAATATATCACGTATTCATGTACTCGAAGAAGTAAAGTTTTGAATAAAAAAAGCATGTAAGATATTGATATTTTCACGTGAAATTTTGTTCACTTATAGAGGAAGGTGTAACTTAGCCCCATTATGTGGTACTTTTTTCAGTTTTAACCTGAGTTGTTCGTACAAAAATTGCAAAATCAGCCAATTTTATGTCATATTCAGAAATAGATTTGTCAAAAACGAACAGAACTATCAAAAATCTACCACTAGACGCAAAATTATTATCTTTTATCTTTAATTTTGTGTATTTCTTTTACGATTATGTGAACTAATTGCTGAGAAAAAGCCTCAGAACTTTTGCGTGTTTTGCAAGCAAAACGTAGGGGTTATGGATTCCCCTTAATAGCTTCAGCACATATTTGATTTCAATTTAATTTGAAATAATAACGTATTAGATAAATCCCTAGATAACTCCAAAAAAGTAACATTGCGACTAAACAAAAGTAAAGTAAAATTGGTTTTTACAGAAATCATACACATGCCAACTTGATACACATAAATCGGAATTACAAACAATAACATGTTGAAACAGCAAAAAAGAAATGGATTTTTTCACAAACATTAAATATTGGGAAACAAGTACTTGAGACGAGTACTTGAGAATCTGACCAAGCACCCTAATTTTTCCACAGGCTGTCTCAAATTTGGACCACCAGAGTATATCAGGCTGAAAGCTATTTCTAAAACGACAAAAGCGTGTGATACTCGATAAATTTGTTGAAATATGCTATAATAATCAAAATCGGTTAAAATTCATAAAAATTATTGAACATTAAAGCTTTAACGTAAGCATTAAAGTTTTACTTATAAAATCTGCATAGTTCACAAACATTCAGATATTGGAACGATTCAAAAACAAAAAAAGTTAGCAAGTTGTCTTTTTCAAATAGTGATAACCTTGATGAATTTATGTCCTGACAAAAATTATTAAAATCGGTCAAAGGTTACGTTGTTATTTAACATCAAACTTTATCAAAATTATAGGCTTCTTCCCCGGAATGTAGTTTCAAAGAATTTTTTAGGGCTAGTTAGACTAGTTAGTTTACGAACTAGGCAACTGTGGAGATAAGTCTCCACATATTTATGGGAATTAAACTCGTTTTAATTCATTGTAGAAATAATCATGTCATTCAAATTACCACAGCCATTCAAATTAGCATAAAAACTACTAACAATGGAAATCCTAACCGAAGATACAAATGTCGAACCATTAAGCTCACAATAACATATTGTCTAGCGTCGACCACAAAGGCAATTATACGGGTGAATTGTATAATAAAGATTTGGACAAATAGCGACGACAATAGCATTTCACCTTTGCCAAATACGGCACGTACTGCTCAAGTGGTTTTCGGCCACAATTGCCCACGGATGGTGAGTCGAAAAAAAAAACTCTTATAAAACTGTTAAAATTTGGGAAACGACTCTTGAATACAATGGCACAGCGTGCCCCCTGACTTATCGATTTGTGCAATCTGCCCCAATTCATCCCTCGAAGAAATGGTGACTTAGTGTATGGTCCGATGAACTGCAGATAGTATTGTTGCCAGTAGAGCAGCGCTTAGGAAAAAAATGCTGTAATAAATTTGTCACAAATTTAACGTGAATGTTATAATAGCCACTTGATGTCACGCCGGTTTTGTGCTGGACCAAGATGGGGTGCCTCAAGTGGTGTAACCGTTGCGCTCTTGTATACAGGGTGTCTAAAATAAAGAACTGGGGAAAATTCAAACTTTCAACGTTATTCTTCATTTTATAGTATAATTGAATGAATATGCCATAAGTTTTGTATTCTTTGCCCGGTCTTTATTATTGTTTCGACACATTGTAAAATTCAAACACATTGTGAACTCAGACTCAAAATTCTCAGATGCCTTTGTAATTTTGAAAGAGAAATTCTTACAGTCTATTATATATAGTATAGACTATACATAACCAAATTTATGCTTTGGTAGTCTAAGTTCGAAATACCCTGTGGAGTAATTAAGAAACTTGGTCAGAGTACCAAGAACTCTGTTACAAAGCTATATCAATTCCCAAAATTGTGTTTTTTATTCATCTCAATATACTGAATATTTGCAAAATATTTTGAATACGTATATTAAAAAATCTGATGTGGCCACGCACATGACTTTATCATACTATATATAAAATTATTAGTTTAGCTGCATGAGATTCTATTTGATCGAGATCGGCTATGTCTGCATTAAAATAAAAATAGTAGAACCAGACAGATATCTCGATTAAAGCTGCGTTCGGATATTGTACTCCGTTGACACCGGGTACACCGTCCAAATGACACCTACGTGTTATTGGGTGAAAAAAGTGTAACGGGGTTCAATATCCGAACGCAGCCTATATTGACAGTAGTATTTTCAAAACATTAGCGTTTGACACTAGCTACTGCCATTAGAATAAAAAAATCTGACATATCCTGGCTACTAGTTTTAAAGCAGTACGACCGATCTCGATGAAATAGAATTTGCTCATGCAGCTAAACTATAAATTCTACCAAAAAATGTCATATAGATAAATTATAGAAAATTTCCTCTCCTTTAATTTATTATTTAACTATTTTGACGACATTGCACAAATAGCGGCTCATTTGCAAAATCTTCGAAAAATGCTATGAGTAAACCACCAGTTCCTTTGGACCCTTTTCAACAGAAAGCTTTTCAGCTCTAAGTTTGGTTATGAAACTTCTAAATATGAAGTTTCGTCCCGACACCTTTAGTAGTTTCTCCGGAATCGTCGCCACAAAAACGGGTACACACACACACACACATACACACACACACACACACACAGACATTTTTTGTACCTTGGTCAAAAATGTTCAGGGGACCCAAAAAGACATATTTCCGCTAAAATCTCAAAATTTTTTTGGCATGATTACAATACTTTACATACTGCGTATGATAAAGTAAAAATATATTTTTGTACTACCAAGAACTATGCAAAACTGTGTTTGCTTTGCACAGCAAAACACACGCAAAACTCAACTTACCTTTCCTTTTATTTTTGTACGATGATGATAAATATCATCATAGGCACATAGTCACACAAAAATAATTTTTTTGTCATATTTGTTCAGAATTACTATTTTGCAAATCTAAAAGTACATTAAAGTAAAAAAGTTCATCAAAACAAAGCTTCTGAAAAGTGGCGGCTCGTGATCTAGAAAAATTGGGGTTGCAAATTTTCAGGTACCTACCAGTTTTATATGACATATCTGTTTTATAGAAAAATATCTTTATTTGTGCACTAAAAAATGACTCACTCTTATTCTTAAATATTCTAATTCTAATTATCTTTGGCTGCTACGTCCCATGGGTCTTAAATCCCTGTTATTGTATAGTACTATACACGGTGTCCCACTTTTTTTCCCGCAGAACATTTTTTCAGATAGTAAATGTTCATACTGAGTAAAAAGTTTCATATGGACATAAGTTTTTTCAATTCATTAAAAAGTTACAGCTGTTTGAAATATTAACAAAATAATATTTTAAACTGCTGTAACTGCTTGATTCGGTCGGTTAAATGATTTAAATCTGTAATACATGTTTTTGTCCACCGGCCATCGGCTCCAAACAGTAAACAAGGAAAACAAAAAAAAAACATTTTTGACACACCCACAAATCCACTCATTTTTGCTGTAAACATCAATCATCTTGTAAATGATCGAGATTTGGTCGACACACATTGTTTGATCACTAAATTAGGGGTAGGCCTCCCAAGCCTTTTTATTTCGCTCTTATCGATGTAATTTAGACTGTTAAATGGTTGAGCTAATAAACTCTGCACTGAATTCATTATTTGTTTTTAATTTCGTGTAATAAGCGCTTCATAGTTAACCAAACTCCACAGCGTACGAGTGTCAAGTGTCAACTGTCTACAACCTGCAATGCAATAATGCACGTCGCCAGTTGTGTAAGCATGACGTCGCTTCGCTTCTAGACACCACTGGGGGCTGGTCCAGTAGTTCTGGTTTACTGGATACTTGCAACCATTTCAGAGTAAACGAACCAATTGACGCGGCGAAATTCGCTCGCTCCCGGGCTAGAATTCAGGCGTCGATACGCAGTGTAGCGATAGCAGACGGTTGCGGCCTTGCTGCGGCCCTAGGCCGTATAGGCGACTTGCGCTTGGAATTCTCGAGAAAATGCTCGATATTTTATTAAATTATATGTTATAGATTGTTGCATATTGACTATTACACTATTATTTACATACAATTAAACTCTTTTTCTTTCCTTGATATTTTTGGGGGTTGCGCAAACCTGCACACCAATGCACGAGCCGCCACTGTTCTGAAACATTTCTCAATGATGACAGGTTCCACTGACTTTGTTTGTCGTTGTAAATGAGCGATTTTCTTCTTAAAAATACGGAGACTGCAGTAAAATGTATACATCACAAGAAGAAATTTGAACTCGCTCGCTTCGTGGTTTAAAGTGGCATTGAAAACCCCGCCTTAAGAAGTACTGAAACACAAGTAAAGTATCTTCATACAACATGGTACCACATGGAAACGAAATAAACTAGTTATTTATTAAACAAAAATTCATGAAGCAAAATATCTGCAAAACGAGAAACAACATTAGGCGAACACAAGGATTTAAAGGATTTGGTCCGGCAGATCAAGTCGGATGATGTCACGTGAACTTCTCGCTTGTGTTGTAATATAGGAGCGTGACGTCATCCGACTTGGTCCGCCGGAGCAAAATCCGTTCATGTGTGGAAGCCTGTTGTAATTTCTCAAAAAAATTATCTCCAATAAAAGCGTCTGGATTACCTTTAACTTAAAATGGAAATATTAGAATGTTGTCTGCTTGTATTTACCGGGTGTTGCTAAAACTATGAAAAACACTAAATAGTAAAGTTCAACGATATGCAAAAATCTTATTTGAAAAAGTATTAGATTTTGTAATGGCGAAATATATTATATTATTTATAAATATTAGAGGTCATTAAATAGGAAATTAATGACCTTCTGCATTGCATATACCGAGTGTTTACAAACCGATAGAAAGAACTAAATTAGGTACCATTCGTTTGAAAAATACGCAGTGTTTATTTGAAAAAGATATTGATATATATATATTAATACAAAGACACCATAAATGCCAGTTTGACTTAAGTCAACCCACAATAAATAGACCAAGGATGCGTCTGGATACACAAGAAAGGATTGAAATTTTTTTTTGACTCATGACGATAATCTGGCTATGGCTTCCTTCACATACTTCACCTAAATTGAAGACGGTGGGCACAAGAAAACACAAAGTTGAGAATTCAAAGTCGAGACCAGAATTCTTATAAAATTAATGTTTGTTGCGAATTGTTGAGTGACCATATTCCAGTACTTTTTCCGCACATCATGATACGTTCAGAGGTATTTCGCAATATGTATGTTTATTAGCGGAATATTAATTAAATAAGTTTTCCAACATGTCAATCGAAAAATGTCATCGAAAATTGCATGCAAGAATTAATTCTTCACATATAAGAAGAGTGCATAGGAAGATGAAAACGCAAACAAAATTAATCATAAAAAATGGAAGTGGTCACGTTGAATGCAATGTTAATGTCTTGTCTTGTGTCTAATAATTAAATTTTGTTTCTGCTATTTTCCTTTTCGAGTTGGTAGATTGTTGGTAATTATCTATTTTTTTTTTGCTGTAATAAAACCATATTCCTGTTACCGTTACTCCTGCTTTTACTTTTTAGTTAGAAAAAAAAAATAAAAATAAAACTAATAAACAGGTTTTGTTCCAATATTTCAGAACAGTCATTTTCACAATTTTGATGACTCCCGGTATATGCAACGACGAAGGTGACTATAATATCGCATTTAATTCATTCTGAAATTTCTAGATACCTTTTTCATTCGACATTTTTTTACATCTCTAAAAATAAAGGTAGGTACTTTACTCTTAAGTCATTTTCAACTTAATTGCAACACCTGGTACATGCAATGACAAAGGAGATTATAATTTCGTATTTAATGCCCTCTACTATTTCTAAACATCTTTTCAATTAACATAGCTTTTAAAATAAAGGTGCTTTACTCTTAAATGTTTTTCATGGTTTTGGCAACACCTGGTACACGGAAGCAAATAATTACATTCTAATATCTGCATGTTAAGTTTAAGAGAATCCCTAAACTATTTTTGACGAAAAAAATTTTCTGAGAAAATTAGAAAATTTTTCATGCGTCCGACTTTCTGCCGGACACGGTATAATTCTTCCGATTACAAGAAGACACTGTTTTTGTGAAAAGGTGGAAGTGTTACATAAATGAGTTGCGAATTCCGTGTAATTATTGGTCGAGAAAGTGGATCATGAGTACCATGAGTCATGACTCTTAGAGTAGTGAAAAATGTTAGAGGAAACTGGATCGGTAAACAAACCAATTATTTATTAAATTATCCTTTTTTAACAGTGAAGAGGGTTTTAAAAGCTGTTATTATTTAGATTTGGATACCATAACCAAATACATTGAATTACCATTACTCATTTTAAACAACACCTTTATTAACACTATAATGTTCGTAAATTATAAATAATAGTAACAGAATTAATCACCGTGTATATGTGACAAACAATAATATAATAATATCCACTTGGAGCTAATGGTTTATAGATACGGTCGCAAAAGTGCTTCTGGACGACATCGGTTCAGCAGCTGTTATTTGTCGTACTATGTACTACTATGTGTTACCATGTATATGTGCAGATAAAAGCAAGTAAGGAGCGTCACGACTTGTTAGCAGGATGATGAATCCGTGTTCAGCTGATTTAAATGCAATTAATATCGTACTCCCCGCTACAATATGTGGAATATAAATTACCTGGATGACAAGCAGGTTTCAGGTGAAGCATGAGAGATTACTGTCGTGAAGTTGATGACCATTTACCAATTAATTTAATATCAGTTGAATGTGATTGGATTATTTGAAAACGCTGCATCACTGTTAAATAGGATTAAATCGAAAACTGGCAGGTAGTATAAATAAACGATTTAAATAAATAAATACTGCTTACAGATACTGATAATTTTATAGGTACACTCGCGGAAAAAGATGTATCCTTTTTTTTTTTTTCGATTTATATCGGAAACTACAATATCGGAATTTTGATCGGACTTTTGCCCAGAAATTATTTGAATATTATTTGGAATATTTATGAACAAGCAGATCAAAATATATAGGATTTTAGGTTTTGAGTTATAGCACCTCAAGAAAATGCAAGATGTATACATCTGTTTTTCCGCGAGTATACATTACACTGACTTCCCTCGATATTCAAGGTACATTCAAGGAACAGAGTAAATCGAATCGAATAGTGCTGAGATTCTGATTATGAGTCAATGAGATCAGATCTCGATAAGCAGGACAGTCAACAACACCAATTTCTGTGCAACTGAATCTGAAAAAGAATGGTCGATTCAATAGTCGATGATACTTGGACGATATTCTTCTACAGTTAGTAACAGCTAGTATGTTTTCTGCAATGTACGACAGTTTTTATTACTTTATCATCTCCATCTTGTTATAGTTTTCAATTTTTATGTGACAATAAAATACATTCCACTCATTCCAGTGATTAAATACAACTATTGTTTTGCAACTAAAGGATGATAAATTGGAAAAACAATAAAAAATAACATAACCTCACCGTTCGTCACAGCAGCCAACATCTATGAATTGAATTACCATATTTTGGGCGGTAATTTACAGTATCTGAAACTAAACTACCGTATTCATCATTTTAATATTTAAATAATAAAAATATTAATCAAATACCATTTTGGTAAATCAAAATTATTACAATTATATCTAAAGTTATTTGTCTTATAAGTAAGTACCGATCAGTAGACTAATTATTTAATAACAATTTTTTTGTAAATATGTGCGTTTAACTTTTTCGGTCACTACCATGTCACTACCATATTTTATATTAAATTAATAACAACTTACTTAATACCAATTTGTACTAAATACTAAATGGTTTAAATTTCGGCCACTGTGCAGCGAAAACAAATGTGCAATATGATTTGTATTTTGGTTGAAAAACATTACAAACGACAAGTTGCTCGAAGGTCAATAATGTTTGATAATCCGGTATACCGAAAGAAAAGCACAGTACTACAAAATGATTCGGATTCCAACTACTATTCAGTTTTGTCTTAAATAAGACTACTTAAAACTACGAGAAAAATAAAAACATAAAGAAGAATGAATATTAAAAAAAAAAAAAAAACGAGACACAATAAGACGGCCTTGCTTTTGCTCATGGTGCCGGCAGCGCCTTGTAGGCATTCATCATGCAGCAGGGGTTGGAGCTGGGAGACGTTGAATTTGGTCAAACAATTTTTCATATTAGAAAATTTCTGGCCTCGCCGGGATTTGAAACAGAGACAATGCGTACGAGGCAACACGCTTCCTCATACGGTAGTACGCCCCCACAACAAGAATTCCAGGATTAAATAAAGGACGATAATTATGCTCTCAATTCCATTGGTCCAGGACTTGCGGCAGCAACACCGCGTTGTAGTCGATTTTGAACTTTAACCCAAACCGAATAATATGTGGCGTGAAAACGTATACATTAAATAATAATAATAATAATCTTTATTTTCAGGACAAAACATAGTACAATTAAAATTATACAAAGTGCCTGAAAATGGTCACAGCTAAATGCAAAGAAAATATGGACGGTTAATTAGTCTTTTATGTAGTCTCCCAAGGTGTACGGTTCAAGGTCCACTAAGTAGTCGTAAACTAGACGTTTGTAGGCGGTGAAATCCTGTACCTCTCTGATGGAAGTTGGTAGGTGGTTGTAAACTTCATAGATGAATAGCTCGTGGCATTGGCGAATTTAGATGTTCTATGCAGAGGTAGTTGGTAGGTTGTAGGATCACGGATGTTATAGGGTCTGGTCTGTGGAAGATGATAGGTGAATTTTTCAGTGTGCTTTCTAACAAAGTTAAGGCATTTGAATATGTATAGGGCAAAGATGGTGAGTAAATTTTCTTTTCTGAATAAGCCACGACAGAACTGAGTATAGTTCAACTTGTAAATTAACCTGAGGGCTCTTTTCTGGAGTACAAAGAGGCGCTGGACGTATGGAGACCCTCCCCAGAAAATTATGCCGTACTGGAGTATGGCGTAGAAGTAGGAAAAGTATATCACTTTTAAGGTTCTTTGGTTCAGTTTTTGCTCAGCAACTCTGATGGCATATATAGCTTAGCAAAACCTAGCCTGAAGGTGTTCGATGTGATTTGACCAGGTTAGAGAGTCCATTATGCGGAGTCCAAGAAAGGTTGCGGTGCTGCATGTGCTGTGTCCTCCGAAAATATATGGGGTATCACGGTTAACATGTGGGTCAAAAAGAAGTATGCTGGTTTTATCGTTATTGAGGATCATTCTGTTGCACTCAAACCAGACATTCAGGTCCTCCATTGTCCCGGCATGGGTTTGCGCGACATTCTCAAGGTTTTCAGCACAAGCAGGGTAGTGTCATCAGCGTAGCTAAGGAGAGTGCCTGTAGCGTGATTAGGTACCGTAGATGGGAGGTCATAGACATAACGATTGAACAGAAAACTCGAAAGCGTGGCTCCCTGAGGAACACCCATAGTGATCGGAAGTCTGCGTGAAATAGTCTCACCAAACTCATGCTGTAGGCGAACAACCTGGTGTCGTTCACTCAGGAAGGAGGCAATCCAGGTCAGGGTGCTTCCACGAACCCCCAAAAGATCAAACTTGTGAAGTAGCAATGTATGGTCGACGGTGTCAAAGGCCTTGCTGAGATCAAGAAAGGCTGCCAACGTGGGTTTGCGATTGTCCAGTCTGGTGTAGATGGTGTGGGTTATGTCAAATATGCCAGTGGTTGTGTCGCGTCCAGGGACAAATCCGTGCTGGCTGGGGGGCCACTAATTGTTCTCCGCAAAGAAGGCGTAGAGTTGTTTGAGGAGGATCTTCTCCAGGAGCTTGGAGAAGGTGGATAGAAGACTAATGGGACGGTAGTTATTGGGAGATAAAGGATCACCTTTCTTGAAAATAGGTTTTATAATTGTATCCTTCAGGACATCTGGAAAGGTTCCAGAATTGAAGGAGGCATTTGCGACATGGAACAGGGGTTCAAGGATTTCTTCCGCAATTTGTTTGAGAGGCCATGGAGAAATGTTGTCGACTCCTGCACTTTTATTATTTTTCAGAGCTCTGATTGTGTTGAGAAGGTTGTCTCTGGTTAGTGTGACGGGTGTAATAGAGATCTTGTTCGGCGAAAAGTTGGACTTCTGATCCCCGGTAGTGGGAGGAAGATGTTGGGAAATTAGGTCTTCAGGAGCTGTGGCAAAATAGGTATTTAGTTCATCTGCCGAAGGGGAGGCAGACTGTTGGTGGGAGGTGACTTTTGTGTTGATGCATTCCTTGACAATGCTCCAGAGGGTCTTGGATTTGTTGTCGGATATATTTACTGTGTTTTCGTAATGTTGTACCATTTGAAGCTTCAAGAGTTGTTGGTGTTGTTTCTTCTGTTCTTTGAAGAGAATATTGGCATGGTGGAAATAGCGCTTAAGTATGTAGAGCGTATTGAGGGTGTTTTTGCATTTTTCAATGTCAGCATTGGTATAAGTTCTTGGAAAGCGTGGATGCTTTTTGATTTTGGTGAGGGGAATCTGCTGGTCAAGATGGAATTTCAGAGAGTTGATAAAGGAGCTAGCTCCATTTGGAATAGGCATCTTTTGCTGCGAAGACATTAATCCAGGTCTCGTTATGGAGGGCTAGTTTGAAGTTGTTGATATTGGTAGTTGAGTAATACCGTGACTGTTTAGCTTCGGATTTATCCAAGGAATCTTTGAAGGTGAAATATTGAGTAGTATGGTCAGATATGTGGTGCTCAGCAATTTGAATTTGGCAAACAGTAATGTTGGAGATAAAGTTATCCAGACAAGTTTGAGTGGTGGCAGTAATTCGGGTACCTTGTTGAATTAGTGGTCTAAGATTGTATGTTTGTAATAACAGACAGAAGTCACGAAAAGACTTAGTTGAAAGTAGGGTGTTAATATTGAGATCACTAGCAATGACAAAAGGGTCACCGTTCCGAGACACAAGATCCAGGGTAGAGGCAAGGGTCGTAAGAAAAATTTCCATGTCTCCAGTGGGAGGTCTGTCGACGGAAACTATTGTTGTGGGCAGACGCAGGTTACAGTTGCAGCGGCAATTTCGATGTGATATGGCTTTGATAGACTGCTGATCTTTTTGCAAGAACTGCCTGTGATGTCGTTACGGGCGTTAAATGAACCCACACACACTACAATCGGCCGAATTCTGGCAACAGCACTCACTTTCAGAACGTTAAATTAAATCATGGGTCATGTGTGGTATCATTGCAAAGATATTTTCAAACGAAACTACTTCTGCTGGAAACACTTCTTTCCCAATCATGCGGTTTACGAATGTATATTATCTCGGGCTATCCTTTATTGGACAGGTGATGTCCTAAGGTGACTTGTTGGTTTTAAGGTTTTGTCATCAGACGCGCTAAATCTTTAGCTATCGATATACTATCACGTCTCTTCACTACTAATAAAATCAACATGAATACGAGGATTGTTCTTCTGATCACAGCTTATACAGACAACATAAGATATTATGGGTTCCTTTGTGAAGCGTATCGTTTAGAAAATGTTTGTTCAAATAAAAGTTGTTTCTATTTAAAATATCTATGCAATGATACCACACACGACCTAGGTTCTCGTTTGAGATTCCAAATCCAAATGCAGTTTTGACTACTTCTGGTATGTTCCGGAAATTATAATTGATGCCATAAAATACGCTTATGTTTTGTCATTTTGTTTCTGAACCTCTATGACGTCATATAGCAAAGAAAAACAGATGTATCTGTATTTGTAGAAGCTCTCCAGATGACAAGGGGCTCTCTTCAACAACATCAAAAAGTTTCCGGCAAAAATGGCTCCTAACTTCAACAAATCCTATAACTATAACATCGAAGCTCAGCAATAGAGCACTTAATCCAGTCGTACTCCGTCGTACTTTTTTTTATAACCTTATGGTGAAAGTTAATTATTAAGCGCTAAAAAACTTAAATTATTACATCAGTACAGCTTCCATAAAGTAGTACGCACCACCACACGTCTCCTCCATTGTAGTTATTCAAAATAATTGACAAAAATTAACGAAAAATGCGCTCACATTGACATAGATGAATTTGCGAATGGTTATGCACTTTTGCCACTGAGCGTAAAGTTCAGTTTGTGATGGTGCCACACCCGTGCATTTGAAATTTTGACGACAAACTTGTTAAGAGACTGATCTGTGACTATTTTTCTTAATATTTAGTGCAGTTTGAATTACAAATGCGCAACTTCATTTTTCATTTTTGTCCAGCTAGCAAAGCAGAATCGACCACCGTGCAGCGGAGCGGCCATTCAGGATCAAGCAGGAGGGACAAAATCACAAAAAAATGGTAAAGCATTGTATCTGTTAAACATAACCCAATCAGCATGCTTATTTAAGCATTAGTAGATTTTATACTAACAGATTTATTTATATTCTACATGTGGGGTAGATTTGGACAGATGAGGTGGGGCAGATTTGGACTATATATTCCAAGTACGTAATTCTTTACGACTACAACCAATGTGGGGATTTTATTGTTCTATTGCATGACATCTGTATCTGCATGACATCTAGGGCCGGGATCGCGACGACACCTCAAGAAAGAAAAAGGGGGCACCCAGAAAATCTTCTTACATCAAATTCCATGGCTCATTTGATTCTATAATACCAGCAGCGGATATGACGCTCCGCGCCCCAGCCCCGAGGTAAATTTTTGTCACAGTTAGTGGGAACAGGTTGTGATTGTTAGCACAGTTCGTCGGAACAGATTGTGATTCTTTATCACAGTTCCTTGGAACGTCTTTGCTAGAAAAACTGAACAGATCGACCACGTTAACGCTTTATTTAAGAGTATAATATTATTTAATAATCTGTTTCCTCCTATGAATAAGTAGGTATCATTCGCAGATACTCACTTTTATAATAGATTTCTACAAAAAAAGTCTTTAATGAATAAGTAGGTATCATTCGCAGATACTCACTTTTATAGTACATTTCTACAAAAAAAGTCTTTGATGAGGTATTTATTCAATTGTCCAAATGTACCCTATGGTGGGACACAATTGGACAAATGCACACCTGTAGAAAAATCTGTAAAAAATATTTCTCAACCTTATATGTAGTCGTATATTGGTCATTTCCTTATAAGTGGTTAGAGACAACATTTATCATTATCGCTAATACAATCATTACTTTTTAATATATAAATAATAGTTGAAAAAATCGCTACTGAAGAAAAGCGGCCAAATCTGCCTCACCCTCCCGTATAATATTGTATTATGAGCCCTAGTCTAGATTTTTCAATTTCATTTCAATATTTAAAATCAATGATATTCATACTCCTCTATAAGGGCAATTTTAGAACATTCAAAAGTGGCCTCCATATACAACTGATTGATTTTCTGGCCAATTTGATTAAGAATTGTTTACTTTGATCTTTTTCCGTCGATCGTGTATTTATGAGTCAGTTTAGTGAATAGGAAATCGTTTATTAAACAACTCTATTAATGCACGATTTCTATTAAGGTATGATTTGTTATAGCCACTCACACGACGTAAAGACGTCGTTCGATTGGCCAATCGAACATATGAGAAATGAAGCCCTCTAGAACTGTCAGTATCAAATTACATAAATTGTCATATAACCTAAAAAGACATCGGCGAAGAAAAATCTATGGAGACGACGCTAGAAGAATACGATCGACGAAAAAATTTTGTAACCAACTCGACTATTAAACGGCGATTAATGATTTCGACAATTAACGCTCTCGCTACGCTCGAGCGTTAAACAGTCTCGATCATTACTCGCTCGTTTTAATATACTTGTTGGTTAAATAACTATTAAATGTTAGTCAAGCTCCTTTAAATGTTATCCATACATTAAATTTGTATATAAAACACGGTATTTAGGATATTTTTTGCAAATATAGAGCGAGTTTTAGAAGCGGAAAAGTATACTATATAAGTTAGTGAAATATTCTTGATTTGTGTATGCAGATGTGTGTTTGGGTTTGTCGAATATCTGAGATATAGAAATTCTTAGCGGGCCGGCCCCGGCCCACAGGCCGTATGTGGCACATGAGGCATGACCGATGTAGATACCATGTTGTAATGTAAATTAAAATAAAGGTAGTATTTGATGTATCCATATTTAAATGTTGTTACAAAGAACACAAAAGTATCAAATAATAACCCCCCTCTTTTATTCCACCCATAATTGCATGCAATTAATAACCATAATGCAGTATATTATGCACAATTCGTATACGTTTGCATTATGTAAGCTAATACATCCAAACAAACATCAAAGAGTTGACCAGACGACCGGTTATCCCACAATAAATAATATCATCCCCTTAATGAATCACTTCCTAGCGTTGGCCAATATACGAGTGGTCACTTGAAAAAAACAACCCCTAAAAACGAACTGAACACCGCAGGACACCAGCTTATTGTGAACGTCACGAGTGCTTCCTACTCCAAACGCCGAAGATACGCAACAATTTGCGCTCGTAGCGCGCCCTAAACAACCCCTACGATAAGGGTTAATATCGTTACGGAATCCAACCCCAAATCGCCCCAACGACGACGCATAATAGACAAAACACTGTAAATGATTCGCTTTTGTTTTGTGGAGTGGCCGTAAACAATGGGTAACACTAAACCACTGTTTGTGCCTTAATGTCCCATAAATAAGGCTGGCGATGGAGTGAGGAGCAAAATGAGACGCATGTGCATGTGTGTGCTCTTTTGCCATCGTGGGAATATTGGAACGGTAACAGTTTTAGCACTTGCAGTTGCCCATTTTATTGAGATGAATTAGGTGGTCTTTAGCGTCTGTATAAAATTGCTGTGCTTGTTGAATGACAATTAGGGTTTTGGAATTGGCTGTCCAGGGAAGTTCCGGGTGTGTAGAAATGTAAGACGTTTAGAATATACCTGAACCAGTTTTCCTTTTTTTCAGATACCGTTGTTTAATTATTTTTTTAGACAAACATTTATCAATTAAGTATTGCTGCCAATACTTAATATAAGCTTCTCTCATTTTATCAAATTTGTATGCTACAATTATTGCCTTTTAAGTGTTTTTTTTTATAAGTGCTTACTTTATAAAAGGCAATAATCGGAGAAAGGCGACTACATTGGCCGATAAAAAAAGTATACTGAACAAATGTAAATAGACTCTGGTATTGTTTTCTTTTCCTAGAATCTGAATCTGAAGTTGCGAATTGTATTTGGCAGACTGACGTTTCTACAGTTCGTACTATATCTCAGAAACGGTTCATTTTAGAACCATTTTTGAATTGATTGTATGACTTATTTTCGTCTCTACCATAGATACCACCAAACATTTTATTAGGTTCTGTGTTAAACTGTTGCCTTCCCACTTTCAGAGTCCATCAACTTTCGAGTTATAGTTTAGATTTAAATTTAGATTTATAGGATACAGCCCCGGATTGAAGGCAGGGCTGACTGAGCTACAGCCCAGGGGCCCCCCATCAAAAAGGGGCCCCCACCAAAATAAAATGATTTAAAATAATAGGTACTTTTCAGGTGGCTACAAATAAAACCATAAAATAAGGAAAATAGTTAATTGAATGTACTGTAATTTTCAATTACTGATATTTCCAATTTGTTTTTATTAATTAACAGCACCTCATAGGTACTTGTGTAGAACATCTAGTCTGATAACTATCTAGCTATATTAATCTAACCTAAATTGCTACGTATAAAAAGTGTTCGATATTAAGTGTTCCCCATTAATGTGACTTAAATTTAGTTTAGAAGCTGACGCTTTAAACTTCACACACTGCACGTGGCTCTGCTTTGTGCACCTATCAGTCACATAACACTGTGCTCTGCTTTTTTAACATCACTTCACCAACTCAAAAGGTTTTGTTCTTTTGAGTCTTCGCACACTGTCACAATTGTGAAGAAGCTGGATTGCCTCAACATTCGTGTGCTGGAGATGTCTGTTCTGATGATTCTCTGCAAACTTTCCAATTTCGTTGGTTACTAATTCCATCTCAAGACCCCTGTGGGATTTCTATTTCTTATACACCAAGGTGCACCCACGATTTTTCTTAGCACGTTATTTTGGAAGCGTTGAATGATGGCGATATTGCTTGGCTTAGTGCAGCCCCACAGTTGGATACCATAGGTCCACACAGGTTTAAGTATCTGCTTGTAAAGTAGGAGTTTATTATATGTGGACAAAGCCGACTTCCTACCAATAAGCCAGTAGATTTTCTTGTATCTTATGCCCAATTCTTCACGTTTCTTTTTAACGTGTGCTTTCCAGCGAAGCTTGGTGTCCAGCGCCATACCGAGGTGTTTTGCGGTGTTCGAGTAGGGTACGGTGGTGTTATTTATTTTGCTGGAACGTGTTGTATTCGCTTATTGGTAAAATTTATGTATTTATTCGGTACACTACCTTGTGGTACTCCAGCTTTAATACTTTTGAGAGTTGAGTACTCATTATCTTGCTTTATACGGAAGTATCTGTTAGAAAGGTATGATTTTAATAGTTGGCTATACCCGAAGGGTAGTATCCGTTCCAGCTTATAGAGTAGGCCTTCGTGCCAAACTTTGTCGAAGGCTTTTGCTACATCCAGGAATATAGAGGAGCATACCTTTTTTTCTTCTAAAGTTCGTTCTATTATCATTGTTATTCTGTGCACCTGATCAATTGCCGAATGTTTGTTTCTGAATCCAAACTGATGAGCGGGTATAATGTTTCTTTCATCTAAGATTGGCTTCAATCGTTTTGCAAGTAGTTTTTCACACAACAGTTTTGACAATGTGGGCAGTAAAGAAATTAGCCTGTAGGAGGATGCTTCATTTGGTGGTTTTCCTGGCTTGGGAATCCTCACTACCTCCGCAGTTTTCCAAACAGTTGGCACATATTTAAGCCTAAATGCTGCGTTGCAGAGGTTTGTTATCTTAACTATGGCTTTTTTAGGTATTTTTTTTTAAATCTCACCTGTTAATAGATCAAACCCAGGTGACTTTTTGGTTTTCATTTTTTTTTAATTTCATTTATTACCTCTTTAAGAGTGACGGGGGGTATTCGATTTCCTTGGATTATTGTAGAATTAGTTGTTTCTTCCATCCTTCTATCGTCATTTGGAGTGAAAGATTGTTCCAAGTAGTCGGCAAAGACTATGGCTTTGTCTTTGTCATTTCTAACCCAGGTTCCATCCGGTTTTTTTATAGGCGGAATTTGTGTGATTGGTTGTTTAAGTCCTTTAGTCGCCTTCCATAGAGATTAATCTGTGCTTACGTCACTTGTCATTTCTTCGAGGCTTTTGTTTATTGACTGTTGCTTAATCTCTTGAATCGTTCTACGTAATTCCTGAGTTAACCAATTTAATTTATAACTGAGCAAACGCAGAAATAACAGGTGTATTTAAATAATAAAAGGATATAATTCTTCCTGTTCAAGATTATTTATTTCACGTAGTTACATGTTTCGCCCTAACGAGGGCATCTTCAGACTACAAGTCAAAACAAACATCAAAAATACTCATCAAAGACAAAAACTAAAAATTTTTGCGTCAGATTTCATGGGGAAAAAACGTGTTCGAGAATAGTTATTAACAATCACTATACAACAGTTTAATCGTGTTCACAACCAATTCTGTTCGAAGAGGCAAATACAGGTAATTAAATACTCGGGCAAACAGTAGGAAACAATATTCGACGGCCGTCCACTTGCTGTCACAATAAAAATTAAAAATAATCTTGAACAGGAAGAACCATATCCTTTTATTATACCATTTAATTTAGTTTTGATTGTTGGCTCCCTGGTTACCTGCCAACGTTTCTCGTTTTTCTTTTTTCCATAACTATCTCTCTATTACCTTTCACTTTTCTTGGAATTACAGGCGTGGCTTCCCAACCGGATTTCTGTATATCTGTCATTAATCCAAGAATTTCTAATAGTTACTAATACAAGCGCGCTGCTGTAATATACGCGCTTCCTCGCGTCGGCTGCCTATCTCCACTACTCGACCTCTTTGGAGCGCGCGGCCGTTTTCGGTCATGTTTGCAAGCATTTTCCACCTATTTCCCAACATTTTAACGCAAAATCAGAATCGAGGTTTTGTAGCTATACTTCTACTTTCGAAATCCGTTAAAAAAATAAAGTTGGACCACCTCCATCGCAACCAGGCTCGCCGAAAGATATCGCATAAAAAAATTCAAATCGCAATTGTGCGAAAACTAATCATCGGACAACGTCTGGGTTTTGCACACTCAAAGTACCCATCAATCGCTACTTTCTCGCAAAAATCCTGCGCTACAACTGAACAACTGAAAATGGCGCAGTTATGAATTTTTGAAAAAGCGCTCATTTTTCCGGTTTTCCGATTTTTCTCCGTTAATATTAATCCAATCGAGTCCGTGTAGGCCTCATTTTTTTCGTCTATAATTCGTCTGTTAAAAGCATCGAGATTGCTCCATCGGTTCAGCTTTTACAAGCGAAAAACAAAAAAAAAGCGATTTTTTGAGGTTTTTAACAAATTTTTAATTTTTTTAAGTAATTTTTCGAGTCGAAAATAACGATACTTTTCCACGTGACCTGGGACCGTCGGCTTCTCTATTGCGTGGTCTATGACAAACATTATTAACAGGATGTAACGGATAGGGATATTAATAATTCTAAACTTACAATTTTTCACTTTAGTCAAACAAATACACCAAATACGGTCCTGCGCACGCTAACGCAATTAAACCTAATCCCATTCAAGTTATCGCGAGCGTAATCCTGTCTCAACGAGCGCCACCTGCCGTCGCATCCTTTCACCCCTAATTGCGCTAATTTTTCTCAGGATAATCTACATCCAAAACCAGAAATCAAACTACCATCTAGTTGGCAGCACTTCTCGATAAAACGCAATAAAACTAAAGTTTCCTTCGCTAAGGCATGCCTACGTAAGCATCGGAAAAAAGACGATCGATGCGGAAAGTGCGCTAGGCGCACGTTCGTCCTTACGATTCCACCTGCCAGGATACAGCGCCGGCTGGTGGCGATCCTTGCAAATCACCTGGCTCCGCCACGGACCCAACTCTATGCTGTATCTATGAGAGGTATAGCAAGTGTTAACGCACTCCATTACGAATTCTAATCGCACACGTCCTTTTGCTGGCTTTGACTTAGCACAAGTAAGCCGATGGGTATGACATAAATAATGCTGGACGTACGGAAATTGTGACGCTTCGGGCGACATCTGCTCTGAGTGTTTTGCGGTAAATGTTGGATGTGACTTGAATGTGTATTTTTATAAACGTTTTGAAAGCATAAATTACCATATACAGACTGCGACAGAAGCTCTGGGTTCATTTAGATCTGGAGTTGTGGTCTAAGCAGTGGAATATAAAGGGGCAAACTATATTTTAGTAGTTATTACCTATATGTGCATTGATTAATTTTGGACAGTCCTATTCATGGTTAGATGCTACTTAGCAGTTTACTTAGTAATCGCTACCTAAGAAATAAAAAATAAAATCTGATTTGCTTAAATTGACACATTTTTGGAATCCCATATCTCCGTTAATACTTTAAAAACTACAACATTTCGTACAGCAATCGGATATACAATTACTTACTTATAATTGCACATTCACTGGTATTTGTATATAGCCCATACGTCTATAGGCAGGGATGTAAAAGCGTAATTTACCGCGTAAATTACCAAATTAATTACCGTAATTAATGGTAATTTACCGATTTCTAATTACCGTAATTTACGGTTTAAATTACCGATGGTAATTTATCGTAAACTTAAATTACCGTTGGTAATTTACCAGTAATTTACCGAAAATTTTATTTAAAGTTGTTAATTTAGCGAATTTATAAATTATTTTCAAAAACCTTCTATCAGTACTTGCGTGAATGTACCCCACCACTTCTAAGCAGTCGACAAGTGCACTGTTGTTTGTGCTTGCCTGGAAGGTACTTAAGGATGTAAATTGTAAGAGCGTAATTTATCGGGTAAATTACTAAATAAATTACCGCAATTAATGGCAATTTCCGGATTTTTATACCCCCCTCATTTAATGTGGTGAGGGTATGTTGGTGAGTTTGATTCAACATTTGTAACACCCTTAAGGAGGCGTGGCAGATATAGACTTATATATATATATATATATATATATATATATATATATATATATATATATATATATATATATGGATTTGATCAGAACTGAAAACTGAATCGATTTAGCTATGTCCGTCTGTCCGTCTGTGTACACGATGACTGCCTTAATTTTAAAGTAATTGATCTGAAATTTGGTATCCAAGCTTATCTCTTAAAAAGTAAGGACAAGTTCGTGAATGGGCAAAATCGGTTCACCCGTTTTTTTTTTCTTTTTTTCTTATATATATATTTTGGGGTGGGGATAATTTTCTTACTAGTGTATTACTTAATTCAGCGGAGTCATCTACCTACTATCAAATTCATGATTTAAAGAAATGTTCTGGCGATCCGGATAAAATGTAATCATTGTTTGTGAAACCAGGCGTTGTCGTTTTGTGAGTTGGTAATAAATTACAGTAGGTATTTTATACTATAATTATGCTGTTAGACTGTCCATTTTATAAATTGCTGGTATAAAAAGTATTTTTATTGTAGTCCCTGCTTTCATTTTAATAATGAATTAGGTATCTACTACCATTAAATCAGGAAAAGCATCAGCGATTGGTGGTTATCTACAATATAATGACTTATACGGCTGTACCCAATTTCTTTTTTACATAACTTACTGTCATCGGTAAATTATCATTTTGAATTACCCGGTAATTTAAGAAAATATAATTTATTAATTGCTATTTTTAATTACGTGGTAATTTAAATATAAAAGGAATAATTTTAATTTCAGCGGTAATTTACAAAAGAAATTAATTACGGAAATTTAACATCCTTAGGGTCGATCTTACAAGTGTACGTATAAGTAGTAGAATAGTTATTCCCAGTATAAATAGTGCTATGCCGCCTGCCATTGGCTAAAATACTTGTGTTGTCATAGTAATAACAACTTATATCGGTATTTATGCCAATATTTAGTTATACCATGGTATAACGTGCTTTGTAAGATCGGCCCTTAGTCAGATTGCTAGTTATCTCCAAAATAATGACTTTTAAGTAAGTACGTAGGCTTTCACGGCCAGAATCATTTATAAAATAAACTGCTTCCGGGTTATGCCGTGTGTCAAGATTTGTAAATGCTGACGTTTCGCGAACCATGTTGCTCGCTTCTTCAAAGCTAATTGAATACTGAGTATGTACATAAAATGTAATATGTGTTCTATTAGAAAACGGAAAGGTTGCCAGTTTCCATAATAAAATAAGCACTCTGTATATTTAAAATATATTTAGACGATAGCTTGTTTAAAATCAAACAACTTATGTTTGATTTTTTTTTGAAAATGTTTACGGTTGGACAATTATTTAGGTGCTCCGGATATTTTGACCAACCCTGTACACTGGTATGTAACAACGATATTATCAATCAATAACTTAGTAATTGCCCTATGTAAATCGCAGTCGTAATTTGCGATTGTCGAGAAAGATAAAACAAGAATGACTATTGAATGTCTGTCGACAGTGAATAAATATTTTTTTTCGCCAATGTACAAGAACCACCTGTGCAACATTCCCCATTAATGAGGGTAAAATTATACCTACTTGCCAGGTAGTTCTCAGCCGGCCCAAGTAATCAAAGAACTGTACCAAAACGATACAATAGATTGAGACATCATAGAAAAATAAGACTGGAATAACTTGCAACTGATAAGATTTATTTGAAAGAGATGAATAATATATTCTTTAGTTTTAATTAATTATTGATTTAATAATGCTATTAGTTTCATTAGTAATCTTATAATACGGATGGTTAATTTATTGGTATGCATTTGTATTTCTTCAATAATACAGAAATAAATATCATTATCTGTTATATTTTCCATTTTAACTTTGCGTGTGTAAATTTTTTCCTGACAAATTATAGTAATGGGGTCGTCACAAATAGAGGAAAAATACTATCGGTAATTAAATTTTATATCAACGCAAACTATTTGTATTTTGCATATAAATTTATTGTGTTCAATATTTTTTAATCTTTTTATTTCAATACTAAATAATTATTCCATTCGTTACCTACTTTTCGGGTTGCATTGATGCTCAAACAGCCCCTTTACCGCACGTGTTTGATGTCTTGCAATTCAAATGTTATCGGATTTGGGTGAATGTGGCATCCACACTCTCCCGATTCACGGTCTCTCGCTATGTCTCGCGAGAGTCTGGAAAACATATAACGATTGACAAGACAATGAGAGATTGTGTACGAAACACCAACATCCATGAAATCAATGCAGTATATGATAGTGACATGGGGGAGGCAGAATCAAAACAGTGGTATGGTCTTGTGATATGAATGACACTCGCTTACCACTGACAGCTTCAGACGGAAAACCAGCTGACACCCGCCCTCCATCGCGCAAGACAACGTCGTCAAATATGGGAGTAACCCATCTCAATAAAGAAAAAGAAATAAGCCCATGGCCTTCCACAAGACGCCACTTTGTACACCTTATACGACCATCTCCCCAATCTTTCCCTGACTCGTCCTATTGAAAATCTTTTGGCTCTAGTCTAAACTATCGCAATACTCCTTGTATCGTAGTTTACCCACCTGCATTTGCATTTTCATTCTTCACATTTCTACAGTCTCATCTTTGCGAATAAAACTCTGATCACCTCGCAATTCGCAACGTGTAACACCGGTTTTATCATGTGTCTTAAATCAACGCCGGCTGCTTTGCCCACTCCTAGAAAAAAAAATGCTAAGTGCTGATTTAATTTAGTCGCAGCTAGTCCCTACTTCTCCAGTCGATACTACCACCAGTACCGCCAGAATACTGCGTGAGTGCGAACACTTCGTCGGAGCGATGGACATGGACCGAGATGCGATGTTCAGCCACAATCCATTAAACAGACTTGCCAACGGAGCACGCGAATCCGTATCAATCGAATTGATGACCGATCCAGGATTAAACGTTCCCGTTTAGCAAATTGCCCCGGCTAATTCAATACAACTACATGCATCTCGTTCACTTTATGGCCATGGTAACCGTACTCAAATTGCTCGGCCGGTCTGGATATAGAGGTTAGATTTGCGATCGTCTCTTCTTTAACGAGCGGTTGTTATCCTGACGTGGAGCCTCTTCGGTTATTGAATTATTGATTCTGCCAGGATTGAACATCCTTGAAGATTTGTGATATTGAAGAGAAGAAGTGGAGTTAGGAACTTTACGAGTTCTTTCCCGCGGCTACTAGATTTTAGAATTTGTTACGTCAATTGTTATTGTTTTTAAAATAAATACTAATCTATGGCAGTTTTGATGTGTTTATCATATTTATTTATGACAGTAGAAATTGATATGATATGATGTGGTTTTTCCAAACGTCCAGCAAAACATCAAGCATTAACATTACATTAGGGAAAATTTGCAAGCCTTAAGGGCCGTTTACACGCTCCGTCTTTTTACTACGTCTAGTTTGCGCAGGCAAAACATAGCAATTTCCATGTGTTTACACGCTACGTCTTTTTGATAATTTTACCTGTGCAAACTACATTTTTTCGTTGTTGCGTTGAAAACCAGTGATAAACTGTGTTTATGAATGATTAGTTACATCCCTGAAGAAATGTTAAAATTATCATTTTTAGCGGCTTGTATTTATAAGAAAAACAAAAAAAAAACATTAAAAGACAGCTAAGGACTGGTCCAAAAAATGGTTATTAAAAAGGCATCATTATTCACATGTCAAATTACTCCGAGAATTACGTACCAATTACGTCATCACTATTTGGTCAGCCAAAACTTATAGCAGGTCAAAATACCACAAGTTAGGATAGGACTACTAGGTCTCTTAATAACCCACAATTTGATATTTATAGAAGTTTAAGCAAACATTTTTGCAGAAGTTATAAACATTTGTCTGTATAAACTGATAGAAATACAAAGCTATACGAAAGGGCATTATTGCCATTTAGGGGTTGTTGCCCATGGGAAAAACTCCGAGCGTAAATAAACATCATCTTTACCTGCTCCATATCGAGTCGAATCTATAACTTTTTTCTTCTATTTTCTGTAGCATGGCCGCATAGAATTTATTTTTGTTACAACCGTATCTCGTGTAGAATTTTTGTCAACCTGTTTGAATTTTGAACCAATTTTTAGTAAGCTTTATTTTTCTTATCCCTATCTAAGTAGCCCATACTCTTCGTTTGTCATAAACAGGGTTTACTCCGACATATTTCAATGACATCATAAATAAATTCCCTTTTGCAATTTCTAATGTCAAATATTGCGATAACACATTGCGTTGTTTCGTCAAAATCAACACAATTCTGAATTCGCACAAGCCGCTCTTAGTTTGCACAAACTACAATCTTTTGCGTCTACACGTTGCGTTTTACCTGTGCAAACCTGGTTTGCGCAGGTAAAACCACGAGCATGACGGAGCATGTAAAAGTTTTAAAAGCAAAGTCAACAGCAAAGTAATGTCCTTAATTTTTTATGTAAAATCATAAATCAATAGAAAATGTAAAATAAAGCGACCACGTTTCAACACAATTGACGTAAAAATGCAATTGTTTCAGTGAACAGTAGATTTTTTCACAATAGTATGTACCTTTTATGTGAAAAAATACATAAATTCCAATAAGATAACCGATATTCCTGGAATGAAAATTATGTGATAGATGTAGTCATGTAGTCCAATAATATGAAAACGCTCTATGCAAACTAGTTGTATATGCCTTGAAATTTATAGAACCATCCATTCTAAATAGAATTTAATCATAAATCACTTCAAACAAGATTCTAGTAGTTGAGAAATAATTTGATTGTTAAGATGCTGTTTTGTATTCACATATAAAGCAAAAACTCAAAAACTGACACAAAGTTGGTATTCCCCTGCACTCTGCAACAGGTGCAGCTATGTGCTTGAAGAACAAAAATTGATGCGTCTAATAAATGCTTAAACATTGATTCCAACTCTAAATCATTTATTTGCAAGAAAGTTTTCAAAAAATAATAACAATTTTCTTCAAATATACAGCCAATGATAGTGTGATGGAATCAGATAAGATTATCCAGCATATTAAAATCCAAGACGGTATCAATAAAGAAAACAAAAGTTGACAACCTTCTTCTCCATTAAAGTTATGAGGGATAAAAAAAAGAGATAAAAACCACCCCTACACTATATGACAAAAAAGGACAATATTACTCAAGCTAGTTTGAACCCAATTACACCTAGATTTTTAGTAAAAAGTGGCATCCTCTTACCGTAGGATTCGCCTTGTATATGTCGTAAGCAAATGGTTATTTCTGGCAAAAGGTTTTTGCCTAGGCAAAAGCTATTTGCCATGGCAAATGGATGTTGAGTCTTCATTTATATGTTTAAAGCTATTTGCCTAGGCAAATGCATTTGCCAAAGCCGTTGTTAGGCAAATAGTATTTTGTTTACAAATCGATTGCCCACCTTCTTCTACGCTAAAAGACATTCCGTACGGGTAGAGAAGTCCGTAGCATCATCAATTAATGGGGGTCTCTCTTCCTTCCTCTCTGTCGGTTATCCTCATTTGTATAACAAAAACTCTTTGATGACAAGCATTGCCATACAAATGGCAGCAATAATTTTTTATTCTTCTGTGCCAATTTTATTCATACGGAGAATAAATAATGTCGTAAGCGACTGCTTTTAGTGAACAGAGTGTAACCCTAATCGCAAGTGACCGTGAAATGTGTGCGTTTAGACGAACTGGAGACGGCAGTGCCCATAGTCAGCATAGTGTTAAGAGTTTCAAATTATGTGAGGTTATGTGACTGTTGACAGTCTGTGGTTGACAATATTAGTTGGAATTCACCCAATTATCGAGAAAGAATATTTAAAATAGACAAGTAAACAACAGAAAGACGACAATACGTCTCTAAATTGGTAATGCAGCCAATTTTTGAGTTACATAACATGAAAGTACCATAATTATGAATTAGGATAATATATGCCATAAGCATTCCCTCTTGGTGTGAAAATAAAACAAAGTCAACATTTTTTATTTCACAATTTATTGCATTTCCCATATCATCACAATAGTAATAATCAACCAGATTTAATTACTTACCGTAACCGTTTACAATAAAAAAAAAATAAGCCGAATGGAGCCGCTTAGCAGAGGTGTTAAAACATAAGCGATAAATTTGCTAAGCAACGCTCATAAAGATCACAGAGGGAGGTCTCAGCAACCATTGTGTCTCTCTCGCAACTCGACAATCGTAGCGAACAAACGGGCTGCTCATCTCCTCTGAGCATTGTGCCACTTTATAGTCCATTGAATTATTTAGAACAGGGGAGCACAGGAGCGCGTCTTTGTCACTCAATACTGCCGGTGAGGAAGCATTTGCATACTTTGGACCGCTTTGCAGTCGGAGACCGCGAACTTAAGCAGAGCGCAATTGAATATAAAAAGGTGGTTGCGCTTTTTATTACCGACCGAGATAACCATAATGGGGTTTATTGCCGGTGCCAATGCAATTTATTGGGCGATTTAAATCCGGAAGATTTGTGGAGATCAAAAGGGTTAGCTTATTATAAGGCTAGAAGAGATAAATTATTTTGAGTTGAAGGTTTGATTGTTTGTTTTTATTGTATTTATGTATGGGTAGCGGTTACATATTAATATTAAGTATTTAGTACGCTTTCTTTGTTTGGGGACCGTCAATGTATTACTGATGATTTCACTCTGTTACAGTGAAAATATACTTTTCTCGAAAGATTCTATTTGATCGAGATCGGTAGTGCCTGCATTAAAATAAAACTAATTAGCCAGGATTTGACAGATGTTTTCATTCTATTGCCAGTAGGTATTCTCAAAACATCAGCGTTTGACATCACGACAGATTATGTAATTTTACTTTTTAAGCTGTTTTGCGTAAAGTGTTGGTTATTTTGATTTTATTTTTGAGTTTTAATTATATAATTTTGGTTTAAAAAAACTTAATTAACAGCTGTAGTGTGGGGTACGCAAAAATTTAAGATAAATACACTTTAAATTTAAAATATTGTATTTAAATAAATAAACAATAATTCCAAGTCCAAGTACAATAAATATATATTCATACATTCTATTAAAAAGTAAACAAATATTTGAATTATTGTGTATTTAAATATTTTTATCTGTTGATTTAGTAGAACATATGTAATATTTAGTACCCACTTCAAGAACTTTTTTGTTTCATTGTAACCATTGATATGCTTCGGTCCAGTCCTTTAATGAAGTTGTTTGTTATGAGTAAAATTATAGTTAGGTGACAATGCATCTCAATATAAAAGCATTTCACATATTTGCAGGTATTTAATCTGTCAAAAATAGTCGAAGCTAAGTGACTATCCTGGCCAACAATGAACAAAATCGAGCAAGTGAAAACTATTTTTGGTAGGGTTTTCTACATAGACTCTTCGATTGTGTTTATTGATGGCACTTAGATTATTGTATTTTTGACAAATTAAGTATCGACTTGGAAATACCTTACAAACTGTGGTATGTAAATTTATTGTAGTAAACAAAACAAAAATGTTTCCTTTTTAATATAATTAAATTAAACATATACTCGATTTTGTGCCCCTTGGGGTATGGTTAATGTACTGTATTGATCGATCTAAAATGTCACAGCAATTAAGTATTGATATAAATAAACAAATTGAGAGGGTCCTGCATAAAAAACTAACAGTACAAAAAATAAGCAACACCCAAATTGACATAATAAGGAATGTTACGAGGTGTTTTAATTAAATATACGGTCGAACTTGAACTGTAAAAAAGTACTATAAGTTGATCTTTTGCAACTGACAAACATTTTAGTTAAAAAGATCATATCAATCAAACAAGCAATTGCGTACAACTGTTAAGTGAAGACTGACTGATCAACAATTATGCACAGAATAAATTTCAATTATTCCCAACGTCCTGCTAACTTTAAAACAAACTACATATAACCGCACTTTTAACCGTACCAGACTATGGGTACTTATGGAAGAAGTTTTGTACATCTGGCCTTTGGGCCTGACCTAGCGGCGCTGCTTGTCATACTGCTGTCATTTATGGTCTTTGAGGTTAAATCACCTAGTTTGCTGATTTTATCGTTGAAATACAAGTATTGTCGTTCATTTACATTTTTTGTCGTTAAAACTTATATTATGTCGTTTGTTTACATTATCTGTCGTTAAAACACATATTTTGTCGCTCACATGCATATTTTGTCGTTGATACCGAAATTTGTCGTGCGAACCCCTAATTTTTCGGGCCGAAAAATGCCACCCTTTACTCTTACCACAAATTCATATAATCTGAATCGCTCTGTATATGAAACAGAAATTTACATATTTGACTGTTGCCGTTTTGGTTTCATACATTCCGCCAACTTTTATAAAGAATATTTTCTGAGAAATGGATAATAAAAGATTTTCCATATGATGCGGACTTTCCTAGACACACTGTATATATATATTACAAATTGAAAAAAGTCATCAATTTGTTGTGAAATTTGAAAAAAAATTAATTTGAAAATAATGGAGAACTTGGTTACTTTCTACTGTAGATACAAATCCTGTGTAAAAACGTTTTTGCCCTTATAGTATACCAGCAAATGTGATTTTTTGAGATGCCTATCTATCTTTTGTGCCCTATGCTAAAAAAGAACAGTGTTCTTAGCATGGGCGGCCGCAGAGAGGGGCAAGGGGATGCACTTGCACCCCCTGGCTTTTGATATAACAGGGGAAAGATCAACAAGAACAAATCATGAAATACATGCTGATTTATAACTAGTGTTAAAAACATTTAACATTTAATTGAAGAAAAAATAATAAAATAATAGAACCTCATAATAAAATAATTGATAAACTTTTTAATTTACGCTTAAAATTCACCGATGTTCAATTACAAAAAAAAAAAACAGAAACGAACAAGTGACACCTGATTATGTTAGCAATTTTTGCAAAAGTCGACTGATTGAAATACGTTTGCTATTCGAACGGACATTATCGCCATTCAAGGGTATGGGGCAAAACACCAAACGTCGAAGGGCTACTATTACTGATAATTATCTACAATTTGAGGATGATAGAAATGTATGCAACAATTTTTGCAAAAATTATAAACATTTTTCGTTAGCAACTGTTTGAAATACGTTTGCTATTCAAACGGACGTTATCGCCATTTTAGGATTGTTGTCCATGGGGCAAAACTCCGAACGTCGAAGGGCTAGTAGGTCTATTAATTACCAACAATTTGGGGTATGATAGAAACTTATGCAAATTAATTTTTCCAAAGTTATAAACATTTTTCTACAGCAAATGTTTGAAATACGTTTGCTAACCGAACGGACATTATCGCCATTTAGGGCTAGTTGTCCATGGGGCAAATCTCCGCTCTACGTCTTTTACTTACCTACAATTTGGGGTATGATAGAAATTTATGCAACAACTTTTGATAAGTTGGCTTTTTATACCAAAAGCGGAACGGTAACTTCGGTTTCCGTTAACCCTATTTTTGGAGTTGGCAACATTTAACCCAACCCATGGCCGGTTTTCGTTTTGCACCATCCTGGAAATATTTCTGCGGGCGCCCATGGTTCTTGGTGAGACCTCTTTTATTAGACAATATTTCTCCAATTATGATTGGCTTCCTCAGGAACTAAATATTTACATTTCATTACCAAATAATAAAACAACCTAAACCGGATTGTACCTACACACCTAATAAATTGTCTTAAAAGACAATTTATTACAAGCATGGACGCCATGGACGTTAATAACATTTCATCAAAGTAAATAGAACGCACACATATCAGTTACGAACGATCAAACTACACTGACAAACAAAACTGAAGAACCCAACCTGCCTCAATAAAATATCGCAAATAAAACTATAGTACGACAGACACGTATAGTTAAACAAAACCCGCACTTTAAGAACTAAAAATAATAATACCTATTACACAACAAAACAATGGACTGGTGCATAATTGTCTTGTTAACAAAAAGCAATAAATTATTCACATTACAAACAACACTTTAAAAACACCACTCGCTCAAATTGCCAGGACCGAAAGTGGAATCATTTAAAACACTCGACTGATTATAAAAGTCTATATAATATGTTGCTCAAGTTTTCGGTGTCCGATCGCAGGTTCATGGCATTACTGGTCTGTTTTATCCCTATATCATCTCGAAAAGGAGCCATTCTTGGAGATTGCGTTTTTTTTTAAATTATTTTATTAACGTTTTCAAAATCAACATTATGATTTTCACTAATGGCATCTTGAGTCAATGCGCTAGTTAGCTTATTGTTTCTTATCAATCTAAGTTTGCTCATCCTGGTCTTCAACGAATTCATCTTCAACCAGTCTGGCCCTCATAAATTGCTTAACATTCAGCACACGGCAACGGTACACAACAAGAAATTTAAGGTAAAGAAATTTCCTACTGTCCCAAGATTATTATAGTAATCTTATCTTAATTTACTTAGCTCTAAGTAAATTCTTCCCTATACAATCAAACAAATCTAAATTAATTAGTTTTACAAATTAGTATTACTGGCATAATATAATTTTAAAAAAATGTGTGTTTTTGATATTAAAACAGTTTTCTGGTTTTATATTTCTCACCGACGCGACCGACCGTGAGAAATTCGTATCTGTGATCCGTATCTGTAGGGCAAACTTCAAGCGTTTCTATATGGTAGCGACCTCTATGGAACGTTGCACAAACTACTCACCGTTGCCCAGCAACTACCTTCCCTACCGACTTAATACTCCCACAACATTCCGAATTACACATTCGTATTACACATTTAGTCCAACCTTACTTTATTTAATAAATACTTATAACAAAGTATTCAAAAAATTAAAACCATACTTAGGTATTTAATTTAATTAATAGCCTATAAACACATTACATTTTTATATTGAATCTCATAGCTGATCGGTAAGTAAAGTTTCTATTATTTTGTTTTAATTTATCATTATTGTATTTAACTATTACCTACATAACTTTTCATAATAAATTATATAATATATTATAAAATAATTGTTAATACATATATTCATATACAAATTATTCAAATAAATATTTGCGAACAACATATCGGCAATTCCGATCTTACCGACTCACCTGTTGCTGTGCAGATATTCAAATGGACCAACGATTGTTCTTGTAATGACTACCGTGGTAGAACAAGCAAGAATCACCCAACCGAGTTTACGTGTTTACACCCTAATATATTTGTGTTAGAATACCGGTTAAATATCTCCCCAATGGAGAACGGGGGATTCACAACTAAAGAAGTAACTCAATCAATTGAATTGCGTGAACGCGATACGGAAACAACAAAATCCACACAGGATCATATAGAAGGTTTGTACAACAGATTATTAGTTAGTACGCCAACGTTTAAGTTTGGTTTCTACATTTTTGCAAAACTTATGTTTCAGAGTTTGAAATGTACTTGAAATCACTGTGCACTATAAAAGATCAATGTAAATCAAGTAATAACCAAACCAACTTGCAACCCGGTTTAGAAAATAATCAAGATGCAATCAAAGGTTGTTGTGAATATATTTAACTGATTATTGATTTAAACTCATACCTACTTTTAGATTTTGAGTCTCAATTACAATCAGCCTGTGTTACTTCTAATGCTGCACCTCAACTGTTGGGAGAAAATCACGGAGATCCAATCAAAGGTTGCTTGTAAAACATAATTATGTATTTAGTTTAACTTGAACAATTTTAGATTTTGAGGTAATGTTGCAATCGTGGCTTATTTCGCCAAGTTCTGGGCCTCAACGTAATGACGAAACTCAGACGATTGAGAATAATTCTTCGTATAATAACAATTATTCCCTGAAAACTCTTAATAATGATACATCGTCTGTGGTAGTTCCGGAGGAAGTTGGAAACAACTCAAGTTTGAAACGGGGTTGCGACGATATGTACCCCACTGAAGTTACTGATAACAGCTATACTGTTCCTAAAAGATGTCGAGAAATGGACAAGATAATTGCTCATACAGAAGACAAAACAGGAATTGATGGTGAGTTTTTTTTTTAAATATAATAAAGATATTGTGGAATATTCCAAAATATTTCGGAAATGTTCTTTCAGAAGTGCTGTTTCCGGGGTAACACTGTCACTATTAAATAAAATGTTTTTGCTTGTAATATGATATACCAAGAGCTTTTGGTGTAACACCGGATAATAATTATTGACATTGTCACCACGGAAACAGCAGTTTGGTCAAAAATTTTGTAATCTGCCACGGCCAAACTGGAGTAGCCAAACCAAGTTATTATATAAGTACATATACACTGATCAGCACAATTAAAGGAATGCCTAAACCCATTTTGCTAAACTTTGATGTTCATTAACTTTTGTAGTCTTTAACCAATTTTCATTATTTTTCCCGGATATTGTAAAAAAATTCATTAAAATTATCACCTACTTTTGTAATTTTGAATAACATTTTGCACCTGATTTTACGGGGTAAACTAAAGTGCTGTCTGGGTGTATTTTCAAGAGACCTGCGGAATAAGTGAGGAACTGGGCAAGTTCTGACGTGTTCTGTTACAAAGCCTCATTAGTTTTCAACATTTTGTTTGTTGGTTCCATTCCAATATCTGAATTTTTCTAGAAGATACGTAAATATTTCATGTAAACCTTTGCAATTTTAAATGCGGTTAAACCTTGCAGCAAATGATACTTGACTTTTTAAACCTGCAATGATTTAACTCAAAGGTAATGACCGGAATACAACGAGATGGTTAAAAAATTACATTATAATAAGTGAAACTTAGTGTGTACCGATACACATTTGACTACAACTTCAGATAATTTTCGTAGACCGACTCTGACTCCGGCAAAATTGAATGTATTGTGGTGTGCGTAAAAAAAACTTATACAGGATGATACAAATGAAAATTCCGTAAAAAGTTAAGCTGTTTGAAATAATAACAAAAGAAAGTAAAATATTTATTTTGCTTGATAACGATAATGAATATATACATGATATGGAAGTTTGAGCCGTTTAAAACAGGGCTTTGTTAATATACCAAAGGGCTGGAATTTTTTAATTAATTTGAATACTATTTAACTTTTTATGCAGTATGAATTTTACTATCCAAAAAAGACGGTTTCGGGAAAGAAGTGGGACACGCTTTATAAGTTAACGATAAAAATTTTGATGCACAATAACACAAACGAGTCAACATTAAAGTTGCTATTAAATCAAAAGCATTACAGAAAAGAAACACAAATTTAATAAATTAAATTGCTAGTCATTTTTTTAAAATAAATAAGTTATAACATTTAGAAATATATATATCAAAAGCACTACAGTAAAAAAGCAACAAATTTAATAAACTAAATTGCTAGTCATTTTTTGTCTAAAATAAATAAATTATAACATTTAGAAATATAAACACTGTGGGTTGTACTATATAAAAAGTGGTGTTGGAATATAATATAGCAGAAAAAATATTTTAAAAAGTTCTTGCAAATTGCAAGCCTAAATGCAAAACTTAAAATATTTTACCATAAATTAAGAAAAGATAAAATTTTGTTATTCTAATAAAAAATATGCCTTGTTGTTAAAATTACATTTTTCTTTGTTACTTAATTTATTTAACTTGTTTGTAAAATGTTTGAAAAAGTAAATATTTTACCAAAGCTTTGTATTTGGGCTTTGTATGTGCGATGTGAAACACCTTTCTTGCTCTATCTCATTCCTTGGCATGACATTATTTGAAAGAGCACTTCTTATTTTAATCATACTTAAACTGATTTTACTTTAAAGATATTCTACTAGTCTATCACAGAAAGATATAGATAGATAGATAGTACATTTATTCATTTATTCATATATCATTATGATAATTACCTTCATAACTGGTAAAAATATGACATGGATTGCTCTATAAATAAAGGAGTTATTAAGGTGGCGTTTAAATCGGAAATGCAGTTATGATTTTCAATCGGCTATTACATATGCATGTTTAAGATTGTACATTAAAAAAATACGTGAACTTTGTACCTTTTCTAATAATAAGAAAAATGCCTGACTCAATTCTGTCAAGTGCAGGTGACGAATTCTGGGAATATCGGTGTTTTTGAGTTGATCGCAAGAAGACCACGACATAGCCACCAATAAGCTTAAAATCCGTCACCTAGACCCGACAGAATTGAGCCGGATATTTTTTGTATTATCGGCAACGATTCCAAGTTCAGTTTAACGTATAATTTGAATAGAAATACCTAATCATTTCGGTGTAATACTGATTACAAATTTATGAAGTATATTTGGGTGCCTACTCATTTTTAAGCCGACCTTAAGGTGTATCAAGTTTTATTTATTTACTACATACGAAACGATTATTTTTGTTATTTGTTTTGATAACCACTATGCTACTTTGCCTATTTATACAAAATATGTAAACTTAATATAAATATACCATTTCTCGGTCAATAAATAAATGAAAAAAATAAAAACAAAGTTATGTTCAAAATACAGGTCATAAAATTATTCCAAGGTGGTAAAGAAATCACGACTCCACAGCCCCAATACAGACATAATTTTTGGGGCTCTACAACAAAATTAATCAAGTTAATTTGTATATTAGTATTACCATATATATCGCAGATTACCTGATACAGTAAAATTGCTGTACGTTTTTCCCTGTGTATGAAACAAATTTTTTCCTGTATGAAAGAAACATTCTATATAGAATAACATTACCTTCTAAAAAGAATGCAGTATAAAGGTATGTCAGACCTTCTGCGCACAGTCAAACTTCTCCAACTCAAATCTCCTAGGGGCACAAATTAAAAATCGAGTTCGGGAAAATTCGAGTTACAGAAAAATACACAAAAATCAGTTTTTTTTCAGACGGGCCAAAACTTTCATAACGATTCTTTTTCTGTAATAGTGCTTCAGATTTTTTATAATTCCTTAATCCATTGGTTACAGGACGGAGGTTAGATTAGGTGGAAAATATTCCAGTCTAATATTTTTTAGTTTTGCTTGTACAGTTTTGGGATGTGCGGGATAATAGTCAACAAACAGTAAAATGATTCTCTTCTGTGCCACAAACTTTTATCAAGCTTTAATGACCACTTTTAATTAATTTGACTGGTCATCCAAGCTTTTTTATTACATTCGTAGTCCATTTAAACTGATTTTATGCCTTTAAAACAATGAGGATTTTTTAAAATCTGTATAAAAATTGTTTAAACCTTTTGTTCGCAAAAAAATATTCCAATTATGGAATAATTCGAGTTAGAGAAGTTTGAGTTTGACTGTATATGTAATTTTTTTGTTGGGGTTGCATCTGGTTCCTACCCCAATTTAAGGGCTCCGCAACTGTACAAAGGTTGGTACATCAAAAAAGATTCAAAATGGTTGTGTATTTGTGTGATGTACCAATGCAAGAAATTAATAAGCTTTATTATTATTGTTAATAAGATATTACCAATAACGTTTTCTAATCATTACTATTTTTTATAGAGTTGATGGTTTTTCTAGCCGATGAGACCAACAAAAGAAACGAGGATAGTTCAAAATTGCCCTCGGATTACCAACTGTCAGCACTGATCGATGAGCTACACACAGAAGAGGTGCTCAACTGCAGCAATTTATCAAGGAAGAATAATATGAGAGACGCAGCCAACGTTGACATCAAACCTACTAATTTTATGACCATGGAACAATTGACACGAGAGATTGAAATCGTAGTAAATCAATCTGAATTTGAGAGCAAAGTGACTAAAATCAATAATAATTATACTGTCACATCACCTAACGACCAAAACCAGAATTTTGTAACTCCGGAACAACTGCAATTTGAACTCGAATTCGCACAGATTTTAAATAATAACATCAAACCTACTAATTTTATGACCATGGAACAATTGACACGAGAGATTGAAATCGTAGTAAATCAATCTGAATTTGAGAGCAAAGTGACTGAAAACAATAATAATTATACTGTCACATCACCTAACGCCCAAACCCAGAATTCTGTAATTCTGGAACAACGGCAATTTGAACTCGAATTCGCACAGAATTTAAATAATAACATCAAACCTACTAATTTTATGACCATGGAACAATTGACACGAGAGCTTGAAATCGTAGTAAATCAATCTGAATTTGAGAGCAAAGTGACTGAAATCAATAATAATTATACTGTCACATCACCTAACGACCAAAGCCAGACGTTTGTAACTGTGGAACAACTGCAATTTGAACTCCAATTTGCACAGAATTTAAATAATCCCATTCAAAGTGAATTAAATGTAAATGAACATTTGTTTGATGACCAAAAAGTTGTTCATAATAAATTTTTAAATGGTGACACTGACCAGAATGAAATGTCCTACAATAGTTTGTTGGGTACGAGTTTGACTCACTTTGACATGGGTGAATATCCAATTCGTTTCGATGATAGAAAATCAACTATGCTATTAGAGAAATTATTTCCAGAAGATCAATTGCGCGCTTGTGAAGAATCTGATGATAGGGAGAAAGTCCGTCAAATGCTTGAATCTATTAATAATTCTTATTCGGATGATGAATCTGATTCAAATGATGACAAGATATTGTCATCAAAACCTAGCACAAGCGTCCTGAAGTGTAATAAGAAAGACAGAAAAGAAGATGTGCCACCAAAAGTTGAAATTCCTATAGAATATGCAAGAAGTTCAAAGGACAGCGACGAAAATAAAGACTCTACGGTATCTAAGACAATAATTACAAGATTAAGTCAAGAAAATATCTATAATGGTTGTAAACAAAGCAAGAAAAGTTTTATCAAATGTAATGTTTCACCAAATTTACAAATTCCTACCGGATATATACAAATGTTACCGCAATCAAATAATCTCGAAACAACTACTAAATCTAATAAAGCTAGCAAAACAAACCCGCTGAAATGTAGGAAGGACCAAATTCCAAAGAAGAATAAAGAAAACATCCCAAAAAAACTTAATATTCCGACAGAATCTACTAAAAACGTATATAACAATATTTACTTTCCGGTTAAAAACTTCTTGAAAACAAGCGACCAGAGAATGTGTACAAAATCGAATAAAGCCAGCAAAACCAACCCGCCAAAGTGTAAGAACAATCATACTCTGGCAGCAAAAAATTCAAAGACTTTTTATACGGAAAGCGATGAATCTAACTTAAAAAATAAAATATTTGAAAAACCAATTCAGAAGAACAAGGTAGCTCTGACAACTATACTACTTCCTGAGGCAGCAGGTGTGTCCATTCAAAACAGAGGTTGTAACATTCTCCCAAATGTAATGTCCCCTAAAAACTTAAGTAACAACAATATTCCCATCAAAAACTCATTGAAGTTAAATGACTTCATAACGTGTTCAAAATCAAATGTAACCAGCCAATGCAATCCACTGAAGTGTAAGAATGATCGTACTCTGACAGCAAAGAACGAAATCATTGCACCACAATTACAAATTCCAATGCAATCTGTGAAAAATTTGAAGGACAAAATCAATTTTTATATGATAAATGACCAATCTAATGTCAGCAATAATACATTCGAAAAACATATTGAGAATGCAGATTCCTCCATACAGAACGGAACTCATGATATTCTCACAAATGTAATGTTTCCTAAAAATTTAAGTAGCAACAACTTTCCAATTGAAAACTTGTCGAAATTCACCGATCACAAAACGCATTCAAAATCAAATAAGTCGAGCAAAACTAATCCACCAAAGTGTAAGAATGATCATGCTCTGGCAGCAAAGAACGAGAATGTAGCATCAAATTTACAAAAGCTGATACAAAAAGCAAAAAATTTGAAGGATGAAGTCAAGTTTCATATGGAACATGAGGAAGGTATCAAAACTGCTATATTTGAGAAGCGTATTGAGAACGACAATGTACCACTACAGAATCTGCAACCGAAAGCACCAGAATTACCTGTGCAAAAAAAAGTTAGGAAATTTGCTGCTCGGAGAAACGTGAAGGGCGACGCCAAGCCAAGGATCGATGTGAATATGCACCCACAACTGATTGACCTGTCAAACTTCATAACCGAGAAATTGCAGGTGATTAAGGAGTTTCAAATTAGAACTGTCAATAAAATGGTATTCGGTAAGTGCTTATGATTTTTTTTATAGTATATCTATGATGCATGGGCAAACAAGAAAAAAAAAACTATAAAAAGCTATCCCCTTATACTCTTTTGCCCACCCGTCATAGATATTATAGATATTATATATTAGATATTATACTAGAAGTTTTATAAGACGAAAATTGGCGCATAAGATGTTTGGAACAAGTGCGCTAATACGTCTTAAAAAACAATAAATGTTCTATTTTTTCTACTTTGCGACATTAATTTTACATAAATTTTTAAAATTGCGATTGTTATCTAACAATCTAGAGCAATTTTACTGGCAACAGTTAGTAGTTCTGGTAAAACTGACAAATACGATTGAGGCAAGCAAATAGCGATTGAGGTGTGACCATTATTTGACGCTGGCATCGATATCACCAATCTTGAAAAACTAAAAGATACTAAAAGCGAGTTCTCTAGGGTTTTCATAACACCGAAAGCGAAAGCGGTTTTGTTATGGGGTTATAACGAACGCAAAGTAGAAAAAATTTATTTTGGATATACCCTGTATATCCAAAATAAATTTTTTCTAAATATGTTCTTAAATATGAAAATACGAAAAGGGGTAATTATTTGGCTTATTTAATGACTAAAATTTTTTTTAGTGTTTTCTTTATATCTCTTGTAGTTTTTGAGATATTTAGCTCTAATTTGGAATATGGGTGACGGTGTAGGACTTACATCTTTGGGCATACCAAATGGTTTTAAGAATCTACAGGGAGATATTTTTTCAGGGGTCATGCCCCCTTTTCTCCCCATGAACTTTTTTTGCTGCGCCGCTGGTGGATTTCTAAAGCATTTTAATCTTTTGTAGTTTTTTCGTATTTACCACCGTTATCGAGAAAGCCTTGGCTTGATTTAGATTACCTTTTGTTTGTATTTATTTTGACATTTTATTCGCCACCAACTGTTAAAAATTAAAACTAGGATACAAGAGCTAAAGAAAAAACTAAAAATAATCTTGAAATTTCAACACCCTGTAGATCGGCAACGAAGCGTTTGCCGACCTATGTTTATATGAATTTTTAATCATTAAATAAGCCAAAGAATTACCCCTTTTCGTATTTACATGATATTTAGGAACAGCCTGTATATTATGTAAAATTGTAATGATCACATGATATGAACTCTGTTATCATGGTGTTGCTAAGGGAGTTAAGGTGGAACTTAGCAATCAATTTCTCTGGGCTAACTTGTGTTTGGCTCATGGTATAACACTTACTATTTGTCAAAGCTTACTTTAAAAGTATGTAATGCAGAACAGGCCTACTTGATAAAACTTTTTTAAAACTTTATTCTACCAACATCGCCAGACAAAGATTTTTAAAAACCAAAATTACTCTGCTGAAGTTCAGAAGTAAGGAAACTTAAAAAATTTCGCACCTGCCAATGTCCTATAAAAATATATTTTGTGGTTATTTTCAAGTAGCCCTGCGATAAGGCTACTTGAAAATGTGCTTTTAAAATGGATACTTTTTATGTAATGCTGGTGTTGAGGCTTGATGAAAGGAAAAAAATTAATATAAAATCTTACTTGCTCTCGGTTTGGTTAAAAGCAACATTAAAATCATTAGAAATTTATTCTGTATGACAAGAATGGTGCAATTTGCTCTAGTTGCTATGTGATTCCTATTTTGAAGTACACTGTTTTTGTGGTGTAGCCATAGAGCATTGCTCTACTGACTAGGATACGTGGGTTCATACTCAGGAACTGCCAGAGTTCTTTGTCAGTCATGCTCTGGTAGGAAGTTAAAGCCGGTAGTTCTGGCATAATAATCCATCCATAGTCCTGGCAACCAGGCAATTTCCTCTGCTTGTCTTATAATATTTTAGCTGCGAGTGATAGTTTAAAGGTTTGTCTATTAACCGCAGCAAAAAGCCATGGTGCCATGGTGGTGCAGGAATACCGCACCATACAATATTTTGACATGTTAATTATATAAATAACAAATAGGATATACAAAACCCTAACAAAATTCAAGGTAAAACCCGACAAACATTTTCTGTGTTCAGTTGTTTTTCTTTGTAACGCGGGATTTTTTGTCAACAGTAAACACTCATGTGGGTGAAAATTTTGACATTTTTTTAACTGGGTAGGGCAAGTGTTGGAGGAGTATGTATAATATTTTGGGGACTGGCTTTGATTGAGTTGGGGTGGTTTTGGATGCCTATTTTTTGTCTGAAACTTATTAAAAAACGAAAAAGTAGATTACCTTGAAAATTTTTTTGAAATTTTTTTCTTTGACAGTATTTCAAGGTCGTAAAAAATCTAATGCTCTAATTTTTTAACGAACGGTAAACTTCACATAAGCTGAAATGAAATTTAATAATAAACAACTAAAGTAAAAACTATGTTTTCCTTTATTCAGAATATTTTAGTTTGGTATAATATAATTAATTGTTTTTTAAACCTACTTATGATATTATTGTGATATAATATAGAAAAAATATAAGAAAACTACTATCGATTGCAAAAGTATTGAGCCCTGTGTTTGATGGGTCATAATTCTGAGACAACTTAACAAAAAAATAACCTAAATTACGAATACTCCTGATTAATTTCATATAGAAATAAACATTTTCTGCCTCTTGGTTTGAACATGATAGCAAGAGAAGTGTATAAATGTACCCGATTTTAGCAGTTTTCAATTAACGCTCATCTCGCTCAATATCTGTTCGATCAATTTCATTCCAATTTTTTTCCCAAAAAAATCAAATTTCTATTTGGTATATCAAAATCTTTCTACAGAAAAACTTTTGTGCTTTCTTAAATGTCTTTGCAATAATGGCTGTAAAAAAGATTCCTATAGAAGCAGATATTTTTTGTAACAGATATTACTGCAACGTGATAGAGACAGAAGCAATCATACTTGTTTATTTAGTGCATCTATTAAAATATAACTAGTACTGAAAATGTATCTAAAAGTGTACATCTCATCCGTTTGTCACCATTTTTCATAACATTTTTATTAAAGTAGATTTAAGTGGTTCAGTACTTTTTTAAAGCAATTTATTTGTGCAATATCATAAATTGTTGGTTTAAGCAGCTTTGGCGTGGAAAGCTAAAAACAGTGGGCTTAAAAACTTTTTATGTTAGCATAGATAGCAAGTGTACAGCAAAAAGCTGTAAACATATTTTTTTAACACACTTTAAATCAATAGCCACCAGTAAATATTATCAGCGCAGCAGCAAAGACATAAAATAACAAAACAAAATATTTGCCTTTATTTGTATCGTGGTGCAATTTTATTCAGCATAACTATATATCTATTGTAGGATACACCTGATTGTTTTCAATATTCACACTTTTACATTTTCCTTACATTGTTAAATAAATTAATATAAATGTTCCTCTAACAGGCAAAGAAGGGAAGGACGCCACTGAAAATCTCCTAGAGAACATAAATTCTTCACAACAAGAGTATGAAGGACTCTTAGAATCGCAAGAATTACTTAGCCAACAGTCGGTTAGTTTCACCCCGGATTTTGTAGATTTCACCGCAGTGAAGTTATCAACGGACGAGAGCAAAAACCAGAATGATCCAAAGTTGAAGCAGAGGTTGTCTACGGCTCTTGATGACATTTTTAAAGATGTGTCGCTCATTAACCAAGAAGGTGCCCAGGATCTAAACATTCCAAAAGAAATTAACGCTCGAATAGTGTTGCGGAAAATTTCCGTTGCGCTTTACAAGGTTTTGGATGATATCAATGGAGGTGTGTTTCCGGAGTTCAGGATGTGGACCCAGGACAATTGGAATAATGTCATGTTCTCCAACAATCGGTAAGTTGACAAATCCAGGTTTGATAAGTTTAACCAGGGCCGTGCCGTGCTATGATACAGAGAGGCGGTCGCATCAGGCGACATCGCAAGGGGGGCAGCATAAGCAGCGAAATCAAAATACATTTTCGTGAAACAACGCAGCATTTGGTTCAGCCTGACAACTACGGAAACAAGGACGTTTTATGTGCCGTGCGCATTCCGTCATTCTTTAAACTACCTGGGATAGGGTTTTTATGTTCTTCTACAAAAACAACTTTTGTTTCTATTGTACAATAAACTTTACACTTTTTATCTGATTCCACAAGGAGTTAGGAAGTGTTAAAAAATGATATCATATCATCATATCATCACAATTAACTTTAAAATCATTAACTGCTACTAGGTGGTCCTGCAGAGTAGGTGCATTAAAACTTTTATGATTCCATCATTTAAAAATCTATGATGCATTATTAAGAAATAATAGAAGACTGAAATGCATAAACTAAAGTTAGCATTGGGAAGGTTAGCAGTTTTCTTTTGCATGCTATTTTATTTGAAATAAATTTAGTCTCGATATTGCAATCTGTAACTGTAAATTTGTTAGATTGTGTAAGGTTCTGAAAGTGAATCCGAATGCATATTTTACGTTCTCTCTGGATATTCTATGTATCTTTTTAGACCAGGCAATAGAGACTTTTTCGTGACAAAAATAGTATCAGCAAGCCGCCGGTCCCAGGTCACGTGGAACAGTCCGTAGATGTATTGTGATGTGTTTTCGACTAGCAAATATCATTACTTAATTTGTTATAAACAAAAAACCTAAAAAAATCGTGCTTTTTTTCGTTGTTCGCTTGTAATTGCTGAACCGATGGACCAATCCTGATACTGTCAACAGACGAATTGTAGAGAATGAAAAGACAAAAAAAATGAACCCTACACGGACCCGATCGGATTAATATTAACGGAGGAAATTCGGAAGAACCGGAGAAATCTGCATTTTTTTCAAAAATCTATAACTCCGCCATTTTAAAAGTTGTAATGCAGGCTTTTCGCGAGAAAGTAGCAAATCGGACCACCTCCGAAGCATCCAGGCTTGCCGAACCATATTGCATAAAAAAGATTCAAATCACAATTGTGCAATAACTAATCATCGGACAACGGCTGGATTGTGCACACTTAAAGTACCCATCAATCGCTACTTTCTCGCGAAAAGCCTGCGTTACAACTTTGAAAATGGCGGAGTTATGAATTTTTGAAAAAAATGCAGATTTCTCCGGTTCTTCCGAATTTCTTCCGTTAATATTAATCCGATCGGGTCTGTGTAGGGTTCATTTTTTTCGTCTTTTCATTCTCTACAATTCGTCTGTTGACAGTATCAAGATTGCTCCATCGGTTCAGCTATTACAAGCGAACAACGGAAAAAAGCACGATTTTTTTAGGTTTTTTGTTTATAACAAATTAAGTAATGATATTTGCTAGTCGAAAACACATCACAATACATCTACGGATTGTTCCACGTGATCTGGGACCGGCGGCTTGCTGATACTATTTTTGTCACGAAAAAGTCTCTATTGCCTGGTCTGTTTGGATGTTTAAAATTATTTATGCCAAATTAACTTAATTACTTTGTATTCGACTACTGTTGTAGCTTTGAGAATTTTATTGACTAATTTGTTGTCTTTGTTGCTAGTAGGGAGAGAAAATGTTCAATAAGCGAACAATCTAGGCAATGGCTGCCACTCTGGACTACATATCCCTAATTAACGAATTTAATAGAATTAAAGTTGATACAATTATTTTGTGTTCTATAGTGCTTTATATTTTCTAAATTAATATAGTATTTTTGTAAAGTTTTTAAATGACAATCGCAAGTAGTTTTAAAGAAAAAGCTTCTAAGGGGCGGCATTTTGAAGACTTGCATCATACTGAGAAAATCTACTGCACGGCCCTCAGTTTAACGTCTTGAATAATGTAAGTTTTATTAAAACTATATGTAAGTGATGTAATGCAACATTACAATAATACTGATTGCTAAACCCGTCCTGCGCTACTACCAACTTAACAATACCCAAAAGCCATCTTCCATTCTAGCTCTATATATACAGGTGTCCCGCTTTTTCCCACAAAACTTTTTTTCAGATAGCAAATGTCATACTGAGTAAACAGCTTTATATGGACTTCATAGTTTCTCAATTCATTAAAAAGTTACAGTCGTTTGAAATATATGCAAGTACGTATTTTAAACGACTTCAATTTTCTAAGGAATTGAGAAAACTCATGGAAGAAGAATGGAGATGCTATACGGATGCGTTTTGCAGTGAGAAAACGACCCCCTTTTTTTTTTTTAAGACCTTCCACCGCCCCTCCAGATTGGCCTTGCCTGATGGGCATCCTCAGTCTGGAGACTTCTTTCCTATATGAATGAATTAATCAACAAAGTAAAAATTATGGTAAACTCCCTTTGCTCTTTTCGGTTTGGGATAGACCTTTATTGTCGTAGACCTTTATTGACAACATATTCTATATCTACCTAGAATCCCACCACTACAATCGCTACCTTATTCGAATACATAGACTTATTTCTACTTAGACTTATTTCCTACGTCCTAATGTCTATGGAATGAAACCTGTCCCATGCGATGTGACCTGGTCACTTTTCCGACCATTTCACTGACAGACCTCAAGGCTTCTTCCTCCACCTCCCTCGGAGACACTTTCTTTTCCGTTCGTCTGTGACCACTGGTGCCCGGTTGGCTGTTCCGGTGGACACTTCCGTTTGCTGCTGGCGCTGTTCCGGCAGCTTTGGTCCGGTTCGTCCTGGACTCTTCTCTTTGTCGTCTCGCTCCCGGTTAGCCGTGAGCTTTCTTGTACCGGTCTCCGGCTACATCTTATGTTCTGTACTTCCAGGTTCTGCAGTCCCTGGACCGCCAGGGCTCCTTACATAATAAGGATCCAGAGGTCTCTGCACGGTCCTTTGCCTCTCCATTCTGTCCTCCTATCTAGACTGCCTAGATTTGGTGCAACCCTGGCGTTTGGTTTGCTTCATTCTCCAGGTCTGAGGAGGTCTGCCATCCGGGCTGTCCTCAGCAACTGTGTCTGAGTGGCCGGAGGCTATTGTTCTACCCTCTTCTTGTCTTCCTCGTTCTTTGTTTTCAGGAACCCGGAAATTGTGCGGGAGATCTCCTCCCATTGCCGAGGTCCTTCTAGCATACGGTAGACCATCCTTTGCTCGACAAGGTCCTCCTCGTACAGGCACACCCTTCTGGCCTTGTGACCGGGGGTGTCTATCTCCAGGCAGAAAGAAAATGACTCCAGGAGAATGAGACTGGCAAGAAATTTAAAGAAATTTCTCCTGTTATATATTGTATTGTGTGTTATATATTGTATTGTGTCAAGAGGTTACATTATAAAAAACGCTATATGGGCACTATATTTAAAATTATCTAACCTAATTTTTTAAACAAATACAGGTAACCCTCCTACAGCACGGTAGATACGTTCCTAGAAAATGCCGTGTTAAGTGAAACCGTGTTGTATGAGACCCAGAGCTAGTACAAAAAGGGGGGTTAGGTTCCAAAAAAATTCAAAACAGCTTTTTTTTATTCAAGTTTTAGTAAAAAATATTATATTTATGTTGCAAACAGTAAAAAAATAACTTAACTTCAAAACTAAAAATAAAGATTTATTATTAAATGTTGATTTATTTATGGTCTTCCTCGTCACTGCTCGATGCAACCAAACGTAAACGTTTTTTCGGATGAATTATACTGTCACCTTCACTCTCTGAATCATTTTTATCATCTGTGCTTTCTGCCCTCTTTAAAAAGTCTGTAATTTTGGTTTGCTTTCTATTCTTTAAAAGATCGTTGTAGACTTGCTGGTATGGAAAAAGGCAATTTTCCAACTCTCTTATGAATTTTCGGATCCTTTCAGCGCATGGGTCTGCATTTAAAAAAATGATTCTAGATTTTTTGCTAAGCTTAGGCCATCTTATAATTTCTTAAAAGTCAAATCATTATTTTCCTCGAAAACCATTGGAATAGATGGAATGTCTGAAGCCAGCTCAAGCAAATCCGGTTCTAATCGTTGCTTTGTTTAAATTTACTGTTTTCGCAATGTATGAAACTTTTTCTACTTTCCCAATGCGATCTAAAATTTGTGTTTTTGCATCGAGAAATAAAATTTCTCTTCAACTTTGGTTTTTTTTATTTTTATCTGACATAATTGGATAAAAGTAAAGTTCCAAAATCAGAAACACTGAAATGTCTTTAATAAAATTTGTTATGATTTACGCAACACAAAAACACTCCGCGAGAAAACACGCACTAATCTCGTAGGTTACAAGAACTGCGCACCAGTGTTGTCATAGAGGAGGAAAAGAACCCTCCGCCTATGCGAAATGCGACCTTATTTAGTATTGCATGTATTGCATACGATTCGGCGTTTGGCCTGACGTCATAGATCCGACAACACTGCTGCGCACCTAACTCTGTCCCAGCAGTGGTAGGCAACCATTTACACAAACGTGTTGTAGGAAGCCGTGTTGTAAGAGGGTTTCCGCAAATTTTCAATCGTGTTAGGTGAAACCGTGTTGTAGGAGGGTTACCTGTACATAAAAAAACATATCACAAAAATGTTTGTATGTGCGGCCAATACAAGCCTGTATGTTGTTATCCCATATACCGGGTGACCCACGGCATAGGTACTGCCGTTTATATTTTTTGTTTATAAAGCTGGACGAATGAAATTTGGGAAAGTGTTAATAGACAAAAAATGCCATTCTTTGGGATACTCTTGAGGCTAATATGACTTCCGGTTTTTCCGGAAATGACGTCATCATTGAAATTTTAAATGGCACCCTATATTCTTTGTGTGATATTTTCAATCAGGATGACATTCTGAACACAAAAACATATCGATCGTCAATTTTTATCACCTAAGCAACGCAAAAATAACTTTTTTGTGTATTAATCTAGGTGGCTATGAATTGGTGAAAATAGTCAAATAAACACTAACTAAATCGACTTTGGCCGACATTGCATTACTGGCGCCCTCTAGCGTGATTTAATTGGTTTTTATGCAGTGAGTCATTTTTTTCACGGGTACACCCTGATTATTCGATAGATAACATCTTTCCGATTACAATTATACCAAATACTTGATATTTTGTTGAAATTCATAGCGTACAAATGTTGTTGTTGTTGTTGTTTGCAAGGAAATCGACAAAAATATTGACCTAATGATCAAAGTCAGCGTACAAATCAGAGTCACTCAATGGACCACTCGAAGGAAGTACCGTTATTATTGGAGGAAATACATTTTTCCAACACAAGGATACCAAAGGCTTGATATTTTTTCGATTTTTTCAATATTTTTATGATTTCCTTGCTTCTAACAACATTTGTACGCTACGAATTTCAACAAAATATCAAGTATTTGGTATCATTGTAATCGGAAAGATGTTTCCTATCGAATAATCAGGGTGTGGCCATTGGGTACCTGTGAAAAAAGTGACACTGCCCAAAAGCCAATTAAATCACGCTAGAGGGCGCCAGTAATGCAATGTCGGCCAAAATCAATTTAGCTAGTGTTTATTTGACAATTTTCGACTATTTTCACCAATTCATAGCCACCTAGATTAATACACAAAAAAGTTAGTTTTACGTTGCCTCGGTGTTAAAAATTGATGATCGATATGTTTTTGTGTTCAGAATGTCATCCTGATTGAAAATATCACACAAAGAATATAGGGTGGCATTTAAAATTTCAATGATGACGTCATTTCCGGAAAAACTGGAAGTCATATTAACCTCAAGAGTATCCCAAATAATGGTATTTTTTTTCGATTAACACTTTCCCAAATTTCATTCGTCCAGCTTCATAAACAAAAAGAATAAACGGGAGTACCTATGGCGTGGGTCACCCGGTATATATAGCAGTTATCCCTTCTCGCAATCTCAACTGCTTCAAGTACCAGACGAACAGATTGAATATTGTCTTTTGCTAATACCTTAGCACTATCAAAATTAATTTTCTGCCTGGTTTCAACTCTATGAGCCGCCAAAGAATTAGTTGCTAATTTATGCTTCACTGCCAATTTGTGTTCTTCCATTCGTGCACTTACACGTCGGTTAGTCTGGCCAACATATGATTTATTGCACTCTCCACAGCTAATTTCGTATACACCCTGACTTTCCAAGTTGATAATGTCCTTAGGACGGGGTAGAAATGAACCTACACTGGTCGCTGTTGTGAAGATCGTCCTGATGTCATGCATTCTCAATTCTCTCGCGATTCTGTCAGTAGTACCTTTGATATAAGGTAAGCATACTCTAGGTGTTACATGATCCTCTCGCAGTTGGTCTGTGTTTTCCTGAAATCTTAAGGCTTTCTTAATGAAGTGTTGTCTCATGGCAGAGATAAACTAGATACTTTTTTTACTTATCACCGAAACATACAGTTCACAATGGAACTCGAACATGAAGGCAAACTACTATCCTGGATGTACTTGTTACGAAGGAATCTAATGGAACGTTTGGACATACAGTTTACAGAAAACCTACACACACTAATAGATACCGGTATTCATGTGATATTACATTTTGACAGTTATGACACTTATGAGAGATTAGTTAAGGACATATTGTTTTTCTTATCATATTGCACACGGATGTTATTATTCCAGTAAGAACGAGTGTTCGGAAGACATGAAATCACATCGGGCACGAAAACTAAAATTCCTATATATTGTTTCAATTCTGCCGATGTAAGATCTAATGGTTTAGAAACACCAGTTTTTTGCAAGGTTACTGCCAATGTATTCTAGCGACCCCCGCGGATGCCTACAAACTCACAAAAAAGTGCCGTCAGTGGTGTCAGAATAGATAAAAAATTTAGTGGGCTAGAAGTTTTGCATGTTACAAGATACAGTTTTGTGACGTCACCGGTAGACCTCATTACCTCCCCGTAAATGCCTCTTTGTGTAACCTCTGTAGAATACGATTTTACCAGCCTTGATGTTTGTTGCACATATAAATTTGATTCGATAACAATTTTATCAAAAAGATGGTCAGTAAATATAGATTTTAAACATTTATAGGGCGTCGACAATTAACTCATTGTAAGTGTTGACTTATTAAGTTATTTCTGTGAAAAGTTACTTCTAAATTATTTTGTTTAGTCTTGGCCTTTTTGCGTTGTCATTTTCTTTGTTCTTTCGATTGGTACTGGTAAAAACTACATTACCATAATTATCCTCACTATCAGTATTTACATCCACTGCATTACCTTGTTCTTAAACTAATGGCGTATAATATTCAGAATCAACTAAGCTATCCGTTCAATTGATCCATGATGCAAACGGATGAGAAATTAGTAGATGAAATGAAAAGCGTCTTGAACCTTTGTAGGTTTATTTAATTGCTGCAAATATGTTTTGACTTATGCCATCATCAGTGTAAGTAAACTGAAAAGCAAAAGAAAACATTCAGAACCAATGTCACAAGTAACAAATATTTAAGGAAACTTAAATCAAAATTCCAGTATGTAAACTTAAATATTAATTACTTCTGACATTGGTTCTCATTGTTTTCTTTAGCTTTTTAGTTTACTTACACTGATGGTGGCATAAGCCAAAACATTGTACCAATTAAGTAAACCTGCAAAGTTCAAGAGGCTTTCAATTTCATCTACTAAGCTATTTCGAAAACATAAAGCAAATTCTGTACTGAGCGCTTAATGTTGTAAAAGTACACCACTCAAATTTGGTAACGCATCATCTATATATCACAACTTCACCTATTATCAAATGTCATAAACTATTCTACTAACATTAAACTAATGCCTACAATTTTATTTCACTATTATATTTTATAAATAATTACAATTATGACAACTTTCATTTTCAGTTTGTAAGAGAGGTTACGATGACGTGTCCTGCTAACTTTGACAACTGAAAGCAAATAACTCTCGATATAAAATTACATAGAGTGTCCCTTCTTGCATGAGCAGAAATAAATTTCACAATTTTTTTTTAGATTGATTCCAAAACCCACAAAAGACTCTAAGTACAGCTTTGTAAAATACTCCCAAGCACGCAGCAGGAACAAGTTTGTGCTTATTGTACATCTGCTCGGAAAAATCATCGACTTAATCGTAGCTAATATGACGTGCTCTAAAAGGTTAATAATTATTAATCTATGACAATATTTGCTACACAGATTTTGTTTGTACTATTTTAGGGAACTATACTACCAACTAAAAAAAATTGCGAAACACCAACGCCAAGTTGACAGTGCAATAACGGCTATTACCAGTCTACTAGGCACACCATCTTGGGAATTTGGTGTCTATGCTGCGAGCAAAGGATTAGTCTATGGAAACTTGTTGTTATATTTTACAAACGGAGAGGTTATCTCTTGTTTGATAGCAGGAGGTGCGTAAGATATAAAACTATTTCGCTCGGGGTTCGCACCTTGAAATTTTGCACCATTAAATTTTGTTATTTTCCAGGTTTACAAATTCCGTTTAACGTGCGCAACATTATCAAGATAGAAACGAATGCTTCGTTTATTGTTATTGTCGAGAAGGACTCTGTGTTCCAGAAGCTGCTTGCCGAGGACCTACCTAATAAATTGGGCTATCCGTTCATACTTGTTACCGTAATTAATTAACTTTTTCTTTGTTGTTATTTTTTTAATTATCTTAAAATGTATAAGTATGTAATTTTTCACAGGGTAAAGGATTTGCCGATATCACCACCAGATTGTTCGTTAGGAAAATTTGGCAAGCGGCCGCCATACCTGTTTTTATTTTGGTAGACTGTGACCCCTTTGGTATTGAAATTATGCTGACTTACAGATTTGGATCACTCGTGAGTATAACAAATATTCTGAACTCTTTAACTAATGGAAGTGACGTAAAATGCAAAGAAAACAACTCTGACGTTGGTCTCGCTGATCACATTTATAGAATACTACAAAGATTTGTAACCGAACTAAATGCAGACTTGCAGCTACAGCAAATACAATTCAAACCGTTTCTCTATCTATTGACCAAAGAGTAGAAAAAATAGTTACTTTTATTATCTATGTATGAATGTATGGTTTGTTTTAAGAGTAGGGTGGAATATCATAAACGACCACGAGCAATTTATAGGTATTAGCACCGTTTTGTAGCAGTACTTCCTCATCGATACAAATCTTTTTATGTTTGAGTTGTTAAGAAGGTTGCTAGTAAGTATTTGTGTTTGCTTATTGAGATATTGTTATTCATTTCGTTTCTTTATATTTCTAGTCCTTGATAAAATGTTTGGATGAGTGGTAGCTTTTCAATTACGTTCATTTTACTGGGCAGTATTAAATTGTATTTTGAATTATTTCCTTTGTTCTAAAAGATTAGGTGTTTGAAGACTTTGAAGTAAACATAAGTACAGCATGTAAAAAGCAAAAGTTATCCATAATTCACAAAGAATTTCTTATGAAACAAGTAACAGAAACTTTTCAATAACGACACAAATACCGTTTAGGTAAGATACAATCAATGTGTTGGACTGGATGTGTTAGCGTTACTTTTTATTATTCAATTTTTTATCGTAACATAACTGTTTCATTACAAAAATAATACCTGAATGGTGTTTTCTTTGTGTTTGAACAAACCTGTAATATTCAGTCATACACATTTTAAAATAAAATCGAACTTGGAAAAAATTATCTCAACATACAAAACCCAATATATGTATTAGAATATGCTGGGAAACATGTTTCATTTCATTTGTAAAAACCAATTCAACGATAATGAATTCTTTCCAATACCAATAGCCATTAGAGTTGTAGAAGATCTCTTGTTAAATTCACTGTTGAATAACTCAAAAAATATTCAACCGCAAAATTTGCAAAAACTTATGTAGGTACCTATAGTAAAATTAATACTGTCATACCATATATATAATGTATAAAATTGGACAAATTCTTATTAATTCATATATATGATTTCCAAGTGAATGTTATTAATATTTGAATAATAAAGCCAAGAGCAAAAGTTTATTGACTTTTTTTTACTCAGAAAACCTTTAGGATTGCCAGATTTTACGGTTTATTGTCATTAAATCCGCTAGTACAATTGAATTTTAATCCTTATTTAACTTTCAAGATAGCGGAGAAATCATGCTGACTATGGTATCTCCATTAACTTTAAAATTTCAAATATATATAATCAAAATAAAGAAAATGACTTAAGACCCAGTTCTACCTCTCCTAAAACGCGTTTGCAAATAAAAGCGTTATTTATTGTTCAAAGTTTATGAAATTTTTTATGTAACTTCTTAGATAAATAACGAGTTGGGCTGGATGAAAACAAAAATTTTTTAAAGATAAAAATCAATTTTACTTCTACATCTTTGGTTTTTTTCAAATATAAAACATTTAGCCCAACTCATGATACAAAAATAGACTTTTTATTTAAGTACAATTTTAATCTAAACATTATAATTGCGATAACAAAGCGTAATTGCCAGAAATGTATATAATTTGCCTATATTACGGGCCCGGTGTAGACAGCAGACGTTAGGAGTTTTAAACACCGCCTATAACTACGCCACGCCTACTGCTATTTTTAGATTAGACTGTTCACAAGTTATGAGTGTTATGACTGTAGCGTATATTGAATCGGGAGAACAGAGTTCTCGCATTTCACATTTATACGCACGGTTTACAAATTTAACACACGATAAAAGTCATATACTGTATGATATTATACTTAGTGTAGTTATACCTGCTAGGTGTTAGGTACATTTAGATAGATAGATAGATGATATATTTAAACTCAAAATAAAATACAGTTTACGTCACTAATAATTCAAAAATAAAGTTAATCAATTCAACAAAAAAAAAACTATTCATTCAAGCATTCCTCCAATGAGTAGAAGGCTTTCTCCACCAAGTAGTCCTTGAGTTTTCTCCGTATTAAACATTTTGGGTGATTGATTATTTCGGCAGGCATCTTGTTGAGTAGCCTCACTCCAAGGGACAACACATCCGTTGTCCGTAGACGATTGAAAGGTGCTATCCATAACTCCTTAGATCTGGTGTCGTGGTCATGCCGTTCACTTTGTCTGTGTATATTATTATTGTTCTGTGCCAAAACACTCTGCAGAATAAACTCTCCCGCTAGTGTGAGTATATGGTATTTCACAAAAAGTGGTTTGCAGTGGGTTTGTGACCTGGCTCCTTCAAGAGCTCTTACTGCTCGTTTCTGTAGTATGAATATTTTTTGCATGTGAGCTGATCCTCCCCACGCCGGAATCCCATATGCCATCCGCGAGTGGAATAAAGCGTGGTAAACCTGCAGCCCCGCAGAGGTGTCAATGCAATTTGTTATTTTGCGAATTGCAAATATAGCGGTAGATAGCTTTTTCCCAGCTCCTGTACATGTGGTTGCCACGTCAAGCGAGGATCGAGTGTCACCCCGAGAAACCTCCCACACGTCCCACTCACTAACTCCCGTCGTGATGAGGTGAAGTGGATTAAAGTGGTTTTGTTTGTGTTCAGTGACAGCTCGTTGGTTGAGAACCATTGTTGTATTGTGTTTGTTGCTTCCTCGATTTTGGTAACTGTGTCTACAGTTTTTGCATGCTGGTGAGAAACGTGGTATCATCAGCATATAAGACCATATGACCATCCACAATGTGAGGTGGAAGGTCGTTAATATATAGAATGAAAAGCAGCGGACCGACGAGAGATCCCTGGGCAACCCCTCTTTCCACTTGGTATTCTGCACTCCTCCGACCATCGCAGTCCACCATCTGTGAACGATCTGTCAAATATGATTTCAGGATCTTTAGTGTAACTCCTCTTAGACCATAGTGATGCAGCTTTCTGAGTAGGAAGTCATGCGAGACACAGTCAAAAGCTCTGCTGAGATCATATAGCGCAGCCCCACACTGTTCTCCTCTCTCAAGCGCCTGAGCAACCCATCGGACCAGATCTAGAATAGCATCACGGGCGCCCCTCCCCTTCTGAAAACCGAACTGGCGACAATCTATGAATTTTTTTTCCGTTATATATTTTGTGATTCTCTCTGTGAGCAGTGACTCTATGATCTTTCCAAAAACTGGTAGAATCGTTATCGGGCGGTAATTTTCTGGGTTAGATGTATCCCCTTTTTTGTGTAGTGGTACTACCCTCCCAATCTTCAGGCATATTGGGAAAATTCCATCACTGAAACAGGCGTTGATTATGTGCGACAATGGCTGACATATCAGTTCATCCACAAGTTTAACAACTTTTATGTTCAGCTCGTAAATGTCTCTACTTGGTTTATTTTTTAGTCTCCTTATATGACATTGGACTTCATCTGGAGTTGTGGGGAACAGGTACATGGACGAGCCGGGACATATTACGCTTCGCATACTATCCATGATGCTCACATCGGTGGGCTGGATTCCATCAAGTATATCCTTGATTGCCTCCGGGAAAGTTCTGGCAAAATCATCAGAAGTTGGTTTTCGGTTATGCACAGTTCGTTCATTTCGTCCAGTCTCACGGTTTATAATGTTCCACGTGGCCTTCTGTCTGTTTTCTGCGGTTATTAACTCTTGGCCATTTCTAATTTTTCTTGCTTTCTCACATTCATTTATATAAGCTTTTTTGTAGTTTTTGTATATTTGAAAAATTTCCGGGTCTCTCTTTCGTTTGAAGCTGGCATGAATTAGGTCAAGCGTTTCTTTCATTTGATGTAGTTCTGCATTAAATGGTTTTGACCTAGTCTTGTGCAGGCCCTTTTTTCTTGGGAAACAGCTGTTGAAATGGCCAAGGAAACAGGAATGGAAAAGGTTCATCTTGGTGTCGGCATTAAGGGTATTTTTTATTTCTGTCCAGTCTTCAGCAGCAAAGATCAGCAGCAAGAGTCTTCAGCAAAGATTTGTTTAATAATGGGTAGAAGTCGTGGCAAAATACCTAAACATCCGCGTCTGTCCTTTAGACGAATTAGTAAAAGACGACTACGTACCACCTAAGTTAAAATATTGCATAGATAATCTAAAAGAACAATATTGTAATTATTTAATTACAAATGAGACAAAGAGACCAGAACAGGACTCAAATGAACATTTTATTTAAAATGTCGGTTTTATGGACAGGAAGAGACAACTAGCAGTGACGAACTTGGGTCGGCTCTAATGAATATTAGTTCAGCGACTGTATTGGGCAGTATTACAGCGGGAATTGGATATAGCCAATGCCAGAATTTGTTTTCATTCATGAATCTTGCATTCATGGCGCCCAGAACGTTTATAAAATATAGCGAACTTGTAGGTGACAAAATATTTGGGATTTATATAAATGGTTTGGGGAACTTTGGACTATGTGCTATGATTTTACTTTATCATACGTAGTATGTAAAGTATTGTAATCGTGCCAAACAAAATTTTTGAGGTTTTAGCGGAAATGTCTTTTTGGATCCCTTGAACATTTTTGACCCAGGTAAAAAAAAAAATCTGTATGTGTGTGTGCCTTTTTTGTGGCGACGATTCCGGAGAAACTACTAAGGTATCGGGACGAAACTTCATATCTAGAAGTTTCATAACCAAACTTAGAGCCGAAAAGCTTTCTGTTGAAAAGGATCCAAACAAACTGGAGGTTTAGTCTTATAGCATTTTTGAAAGATTTTGCAAATAAGCCGCCATTCCTGGAAATTTGTCGAAATAGTTAAATAATAAATGAAAGTACAGGAAATTCTGAACAATTTATGACTTTGGCATTTTTTGGTAAAATGAATAGTTTAGCTGCATGAGCAAATTCTATTTTATCGAGATCGCTGCATTAAAACTAGTTAGCCAGGATTTGTCAGATATTGTGATTCTAATGACAGTAGGTAGTGTCAAACGCTGATGTTTTGACAATACCTACTGTCAATATAATCAAAATATCCGTCTAGTTCCAGTAGTTTTATTTTAATACAGACATGGCCGATCTCGATCAAATAGAATCTCATGCAGCTAAACTATTAATTTTATATATGGTATGATAAAGTAATGTGCCTGAACGCATCAGATTATTTTTTTTATTTTTGTCTTCGTGTGTCACTGCCGTGCGTTCGTTCGATATCCAGCATGTTTATAGATGTATTGGGTCCTCATTGCTCGATTTTAATTAATTTCTTTCTAAATTGAAGTCCATAATTCACCGATGAGTTATCATGAGTTATGTAATACATTTTTGTCAATTTACTATACAGTATGTATGTCACCCTGTTAAAAAGATTAAATATTATAATAGCAAGCGCGCTCTCTCTAACTTAAATCAATATATTTTCTTTTACCGCCTGGCGGCCGCCAGCCAGCTGTATGCAGATCGGTATGCATATGCGACCGTGATGAGTGAGAACACTAATACATTGTAACTTGAGCGAAAGCGAAAGCACCGACGCGCGGCGACAAACTGGCTGAGTACTTCCCCTTCAAATGTACTCGCGTCGACTATGCTCCGCCTTTGCCTGCTTCCTCTAAACCCCCCAACTTCCCCTTATCGTAAAACTGTGGCCTGGTTGACGTTGGTGGGGGCCAGGCAGACCACTCCCAGCAAAAAAAAACATCGCAACGAAATATTTCGTTTGGAAGTTGCGATGTTTTTAAAACGGAGCCTTAAGTATCTCTACTAAATGCATATTATGCAAAAAAAAGCTTTTCCTTCACAATAATATGTTTCTGGCATGCATTATCAATTTGTCATATCCGGAATTTGAGTCAGACTCTTCTAACATGTTTTCTATATTTTAATTATACATAAATGTATAATCAGATTGCAGAAAAGATAAATCTCATTGCAATCTCATCATCAGAATGTTTGTATTACCAACTCAGTTTTGAGTTTTTTTTTTCATTTATTTATTTTCTCAAAAAGACTACAAGTCCATAATAGGATCGCATAATACATAAAACATAATGTAACTACAATAACGTAACTATGTACACTGCCGCTCATGGAAGTTCAGACACATAGTAACATAAGGGAAATAGTGATGAAAGCACTGATAACGTAGCAATAGGCAATTATATTTCTACCAAATAGCAAACACATTCTTAACGTTGATTTCCAGTAACATACGACAACATCGCTAAATGTGCTAATTTAAAATAATTTAATTATTATGCAACATTTATGCTGTTTTGTAACTGGTTGTTGGGAATTTTCTAGTTTCCATTAAAAAGGAATAAATACGAAATAACAAATAGAGTCATAAATACTGCATCTCAGACACACGTTGCGACCCCATTTTTACCAGATTTTTGCATCAAATGCTCGAATTCGTATTCAAACGAGTCTGTGCCTGCAATCTGTAGTTTGCACAAGATAACTCTGTCACGCAGAAGACACCATGCGACGCAGAAAGCCAATAAGCAAGGAACAGCATTCTGTAATTATCGCTTTTCATCAGGAATGATTGTCAGTTTGTGAAAATGCAAGAAATAAGTCAACGATAAGTAATAATTTTATAATTCATCTACATAGTTTTGCTTAAAATGTAAGATTTTTTTTGTTCGCTAAGTGTGAGGTATAAGACTGAAAATATATGAAGTTCATATCAAAAATATTAGATCTCGCAATCCTAATAACCCTACTGATAGTATAAAACTGCTTTGACAAACCAAGTGCACCAATCCCTTGCAGTACTTTCAAGATTATTATAAGTAGATAGCGTTAACTGCGTTCTATTTATAATAATAATAATAATAATAATAACAATAATAATAATAATATTTATTAAACGATATACATCTCTTGTACAAAAATGCAATCTACAAAAAAAAATATATCATCAGACCCAAGGTGCAATAACACTAAATATATATAAACATAGTACATCTTCACTAATACATACCACAAAATATAACAACAATAATCACACAATTAAACAACTAAACAACGTGTAGCCAAAAATACAGCAGGCTCTGGTACAATGACACTACCGTCCGTTTACACAACCACCCTGTTCACAACCACCCTGTTCAGCTCAGACCTAAACTGTCTGAAGGACATGGAGACATCCAGTCCCCGCCTATTACAATTGAGCAGTAACCTGTGCAAAGGCCCATTGCAAGCATAATTTGTTCTTGGTGCTCTGACACAAAAGAGATCAGGACTCCTCGTTCTCCGGCAAACATTGAAGTCGATCGATATTTATGTGATATTCCTGATGCATTGGAAAAAGTGACAATCAGATTTACATTTTTCAGGGTCAAGCTCATCTATCCGATCACCTAGCTATACCGCAGCTGCGTTGGTTGGGACTTCACCCGTCAGAATTAGTACCAATGGGTGTAGAAACATTACCAATGGGGCCTAGGGATAGGGAAAAGCTGAGCCAACTGTTGACTAGGCCTTTTATTAATGCTGTCCCAAAGATACGGGAAGAATTGGAAATACTCAAGAATGGTGATGAAAAAGCGGAAATCGAAGGCGTAATGAAGAGTATGAATTTCCTTTGCAATTTTTACCTTCCGATCAAGCTCTGCGATAAAGATTATATTTAAATTATTGCTAGTTTCTTGTTCCTATATAGACATAATGTGATATTTCCATGTGTTTACCAAAGTTTTTGTGTTCAAAATGTTAACTTATCGTATAAGTCTATATACTGTTATTTTTGTTTTTCTTTAGTGTGTTTAATATTTATTAGTTCATGTGTTCCATTGCTGTGGATGGTGTTATAAGACAAGATTATTTATAAGAATAACTTGTTTGACTGTCGCAATGTTGTAACTAAAAACTAGGTTTTTTTTACTTTTCTGATCTCCAATGATGTTCAAATCTGACATTGTGTTCATTTATGTTTTGTTCTGTTTTGTTTTTTTTTTGGTGACACAATAAAGTGATAAACAAATAACTTGGTTTTTGTTTCATAGAAAGGTAAAGAGTGTTGTAAAGGTTGAATTTTTATTTTTCCCTTATTCTACAAAAAGAGGTAGGTATTATACTAAATTAAGCTAAATCATTTTCAGAATCACTATACAAACAAATTTTAAGTGCACCTTAAGTGTGGACATGTTTTAATACTGCACACTTTGTGCACAATTCTTAATTATGCCTTACTTGTTGATTGTGATTGGTGATTTGATGTACAAAGTGTTATAATTTAAAAATAATGAGTATTTGGTGTGAATTGGAGTTACCAATTTTGGACATTTGTAGAGATGGTGATGGTATGATAAACCACATGTATCTAATTTTGATTGGTCAGGTTTGAAGCACTCATCTCTCAATAATGGTAAAAACAAAATATAAATGTAGTTCCAAAATTGCGGTATTTAGGTATACAGGAAGCTGGTGACTGTGTGTATTCTGATATGTAGAAACCAAAAGGAAATTTAAAATAATATAATAGCTACTTGGTTGATATTGGTAAGTTGATAGTGCAACATTTGCACTCCCTGGATTTTCAAATAAATGACAGAGTATCATTTATAGAAAATTTATACCTTTTAACAAGATGTTGTAATGCAACAAAATAAGTTTTATTATTTTTCAAAAATACATGCTCTGCTTTTGGTGAGAATACATTGTAATCTCGAGTGTTTGTATTTTTTCCCATTTTTTTTTAAAAGATTGATATTATGTTATGCATTTTTAATATTATGAAACAAGTAGGATTGTTTCCACACTATTGTTTTTAGAATATTTCAATATATGTAATATACAGTGTGAAAAAAACGGTACAAACATTCAATTACTCGTATTTTCAGTTATATTTAGTAAATTCAACAAAGCTGGGCAAAGTTAATCAGAAAGTTAACTTAGTTAATCCGTTAACGAAAAAGTTAAGTTTGTTAACTGATTGTTCGTTAATTTGTTATAAATGTAACGGAAGTTAACGTTAACTTTATATAAAAAAAAAGTAGGCCGAGGGCTGATCGGTCTGTGAGTATGCAACCCAAACAACTTAGGACCTTTCGGTGGTTAAGTTAAAATTGCCTTAGCAATTTTTCAAAATATACGAACACACACACAAGTTAACGTAGCTAATGTCGCTTAGAATTCATAATAATTTTCGAGGAAGCTTGAATCCATCATGCAATACAATGAGATTTTGATCCAAAATCAATAATAATTAAACCACTATTAAATTTAGTTGTGGAGTATAAGCAGTGCACGTTGGTACAGTTTACAAGATGGTACGCATAGCGCTCTTCAGAAATGCCGCGGAGAAATGTTACTTTTGCTCTATGCAAATGATGTTCTTGTGCGGCGCGTTTATAGGTATAACCCAATTTTCCATATTATGCGCATGCACAAATCGAAAAGTCGAAGTTAAAATCAACTGGACGTTTGTTTGTTTGGGTGTTGGATTTGCAATAATTTTACTGGTAACAGCTAGCCATGATTCCTATAGACTTATCAGTGAAGAATCTTTCCTGGACATTAAAACGTATATATTATTATGTGGTGTAAGTCCATTTTGCAACAAGTATAATTAGGATGGAACAAAAACCTCTTTTTGCAAAATAAGATCAAATTTACTTCGGACGCGTTTCGGGTTATGAGCCCATCTTCAGCGTGTAGAAATAGTCAAACATCATATCGAAATAATCATTGTCGGTGTATTAAAGCCCTGTGAACAATCACAAACCTGGTAATTCAGAAGAGAACGCAGATAGGAAAAGCATGGAGACACAAGCCGCGAACTTCTTCGCGAAAATCTGACGAGACGTAAACAACACGACGCACAATGGGCAAAAGTGGTCAGACCACTTTTGCCCGTTGTGCTTGCGCTTTCCAAAGAATAAACAAACTTCTTCCGTACTTAACTGATCTTTAATCTTAAAATAGTATTTAAATGGTTCTTTAGTGACAATATCACTTGGCCATCCGGTTTTTACGAATTCTAAAACTTTACTCAATATCTTATCTTTCCCCATTTGACATTTAACATTGTTGACCGTAACTAATGACTGATTTATTATCTCCAAACAGTTTATTGAATCTGATTCTACCTCTGTGTCTTGTGCTATTGGCAGACGTGACAAAGCATCTACATTTTTCATTTTTGAAGCTGTCCGATACTCAAATTTATAATCGTACATAGATAATACAATAGACCATCTTTGGAGGCGTGAACATGCTACCCCTGAGGTATTCTTGTTTGGGTTAAAAATTTCACGTAATGCTTGTGCATCTGAATACAACCTAAATGGTTTGCCATAAATATACTTATGAAATCTTTTTACTGCCACAACTATAGCTAATGCCTCGCGATGTAACTGGGAATAATTTTTCTCGGCAGGGGAGAGGGTTGCTGATGTGTAAAGAACAGGCCTTTCTTGGCAGTCGGCCTTTCTTGGCCGTCGATAACATGCGATAAAATTGCCCCAAATCCGTATGGACTAGCATCTGCGGCTACAATAATAGCCCAAGCAGCACAATCACATGCCAGGCAGATGCCAGGTACATGCCAAAATTACATAGGAATGTGCCTGACATGTAACCGTTACGTTTCAGGCATGTGCCTGGAACGTGCCAATGTCCGGCACATACAGGTGCCTAGCACATACCCTGCACGTGCCTTGGTATATATCAGGCACATGCCAGGCATGTACCCAGAGTTTGATATGCCAATGGTATGTACCTGGCACATGCTGGGAACGTACGTAGCACGTTCCCAGCATATTCAGTGTACATTCCACCAGTATATAGGGCACATTCCAGGAATATGTGCTGAGCACTTGCTCTTATATAGGATGAATGTATATATAGGTAAAACTACGAGAGCTGAAGGTGAGTCATCGATTCCAGCTGGTATTTTGCTGATACGTTACAGACCATTCCCGTGCGTTAGAAAGAAACAGAGTGCTTGTTCATGCGTCTGTTCTTACGTTTTTAGGCGATGACTCAACTTCAGCTCTCGTAGTTTTACCTATATCTATACATACACATATATAGTTAAAGCATTAACTCAAACATTAATAATTGCGTTGACCAACTCACTACGTCTACTTTCACCGACGTCTCGTGGACAACAACACCGGCAGGACCAACAATGTAGATATATCATAGAAGTAGTTGCGTTACGGCATACATTTCGTCAAGATTTCGAGGGCGCATGTCTGGCCCGAGGCCCAAGTTCACAATTTCCCCGTAAGATGGCGCTAGCTTATTTCTGCTTGCATGTTTTGTGCTCAAACACAATATTAGTGAATTTCACACTCATTTATCGAGAGGGAATCTTTAAAACGGTATTACATCGAATTTCACATTTTTTTATGGTATTTATTTCATATCTGAACTGTGCGGGCGTTCTGGTAGTGGCGCCATCCAGTATCATTTTAACGAACCATATGCCATAAGGGCGACACTGAATTATCGAGAGAGAATATTTAAACCCGTATTACATCGTCATTCACAATATTAGAGGCATTTATATCATAACTGAATGAAAAATCACTTTATTCTTAATCAATTCTTATTTAATAGCAGTTCCATTTTGCATGCGCAATCTAGTATCCTTTAACGAACTGGGACCTCACCCACCTCATCCCTTCCACATTTCTGGAAAGTTGGGACGCCGACATCAAAGGAGCCGACAGCTAATGCAGCTACTTTATGATATATATACATTGGTACCAACACGCGGCACTGATCGGCGTCCGGCAGTTTATGCGGCACATGCGTAGGTAGGAGGTAGTCGCGTTGTTTCAAACGAGTTTAGGACGTTAGGTCCATGTTTGATTGATTATTCTTAAATAGTTGGGTATTCGCATGGTATTCATTGCACGAGTTTTTGGGGTTAGGGTTAGAACATGGAATACAGGGTAGAATAGAGAACTGACACCATGCCGCTAACTTAACAAAATTTTCGGCGGGTAAGCACTAAGCACCCTTAAGGATGGCGTTTGCCTGGCAAAAGATGACAGTAAATGTTAAAATTGGCTTTACTTATTTGATATTGCAGTTAGATTGACTACGTGATTTGGGGTATAACTGTCACATGATGGGAATGTATCAGAACTGTAATCGTTCCTCTGGTACGAAACCTTTAATTGCTGATAAGCTCCGGTAAGGTCTAACACGCAAAAATGCTTAAAATTTGATAAACTCGCCAATAAATCATCAATACGTGGTAATGGATAAATTTGCGTACGAATATATACGGATTTATAGTGACTTTACAATCTATACATAGTCTAATAGTTTTATTTACAATTACAACTGGGCTCGCCCATTTACTAAAATGAACTGGTTCCAATACCCCTTGCTCGCATAGGTTTTCAAGTTCTGCATTTACTTTTTCTCTCAGTCTAAATGGTACAGTATATGCTTTATGAAATATTGGAATAACCTCTTCCTTCAAAACTATCTCTGCCTCAAAATGTTTAATTGTTTGATTCGGCAAATCCGAAAGTACATTAGGATACTTGGATTTAATCAATTTTACTACATCAATCACATTTCTATATCGACTCACGCTTTTAACCTCGTGAATTTCTCTCCATTCCGGTATTAGTGCATCCATCCATTGACGCCCCATTAATGGTAACCCTTCTTTACTACTCTTGATAACGAATAACTCCAGCACTCGCTCCTTACAGTGACCAGTCCATCTCACCTTGACCTCCAATTTTCCTAAGATTGTGATAGTTTCTCCTGTAACGGATAAAAATGTACAATTACTAGGCTTTAATTTTAACGATCGAAAATATTCGAGGTACTTAGCTTCGCTAATCACAGATGCGCAAGCGCCGCTATAGCATTCCATTGGAATTTTTCTGTCTTCAACGAAAATCTCTACAACTACGGGATGTCGACTTCTCCCTCGATCCATGATACCATTTATTACTTCTACTTGATCTTCCTCGGACAACTGACGGACTGGACTGCTACGTCTTTCGAAACTTTTTCTTTGCTGGTGGCACTTTCTTGCAATATGACCCATTCTTCCACAATTTCTGCAATTCCAATTCCTTGTTGGACATAAGTTCGCATTGTGCTGGCCTCCGCAACGAAAGCATTCGTAATTTGATGGACTACTTGACCTATTAGCTGATGTTTGGTTGTAGAATTTACGACTGGAACCGCTGGAACTTCCTTTTTTGACCTGGCCAACGACTTCTTCATATAATTCTTCCTTTTTGTTCTGTTTTTCAGCCATTTCCCAACTACTTGCAATTCTACACGCCTTCTCGAATGTCAAATTTTCTTCTTTTAATAATGTTGCTCTCAGTTTGCTATCACAGACCCCAAATACTAACCGATCTCTCAATGCTTCAGACAGAAAAAGTTCAAACTTACAGGTTTGTGCTAACGCCTTCAACTGAACGAGGTACTTGTTCACTGATTGACCTGTTTTCTGGTTCTCTTTATGAAATCTAAAACGCTCCGCAATTTCATTTACTTTTGGTTTAAAATGTTGTTGTAGCGTCGATGCTAACACTTGTAATGTTTTTGTAGATGGTTCGTCTGGTACTATCAACTTTTTTACGATGGAGTACGCTTCCTGTCCAATGAACGTTAATAAAAATGGCACTTTCTTTTCTTCTTTTACCTCGTTTAGCAACAGAAATTTCTCCAACCTTTCCAAATATTCATCAAAATCGAAGCCAAGCACATACGGCTCTAAATTCCCCAACATCTTCGCGTAATTTCTCGATATACTCTGTCATGCACGTGTTTGCAGTCTTGCTCTAGGTCTTCTTTTTCGATTCGATTTCCTTCTCTTCTACTCAACTTCTTCTTAATTTCTCTTGTTACACAACGTTTTTTCCTCGTCGCCACTATTATGTTCCCTTACTCTAGGCATAATACACTTCTATAGTTTGTAACTTAATTTATTCATCTTCTAATCACCATCCACATGTATGGCTTACAAGTATCAAACTCGATCTGATTTTCCCATAATCTGGTTTCCTAAACGGACAACCGAAAACTAACGCATGCGTATACAAATTCCAACAATATAACAATACATTACAGCTACCTTCTATCATTAATGCGTCTATAGTTTTCATCGTCTACATTTTATTTTAATCCAAATATATATTACCAAACTGAAGTGTTGTTACGGCGATGTTATGAGATGTTTAAATCTGGAAAATAACAAATCTAACGTTGTTTTAAGAATAAATACGCTCTATAGGTTACAGAGACTCGTCGATTTTAAGAAGATTGTAGTTAAACATTTCGAATTATTAATGGCTTCTTAGTGGAGCCATGTTCTTATATGTTGTGCTCATCATCTATTAATCTATAGCCGCCTACTCCTTAGTCATCATAGGAGCTCTTCACGACCCAGTCTCATTGACGAGCACAGCTTCGTTAATCGGTGGAACATGCACGATTCTAAATACTTTGTTAACTTTTTGCATTATTGTTAAGATCACGGCTGCTATGTCAGTGTCTCTATGTCTCTGATCTTTATTTCAGGGCAACGACCTGCAAACATTTTTGTTTCGATATCCAGTATCCCGACTAGGGAAGAAAGAAGCACTCGTGGTAATGTTTATAGCTTGCTAAGTGGGTTTGTTGACTGGTAAAACCTTGTATTTCATGTTGAGACGATTCTAGAAATTCTAAATCACAGGATATTCATCATTAGGTCTGCCGGTTCCCTAAATTTAAATGTGAAGGCATTCACTCAGGTAATGTTGGCATTCAGTGGTTCGTTTGGAGCTATCCAAAATGTTTCTAGAAGATATCTGTAAATACCTACATACAAAGCTGTAAAAGTTATTGGTATTAAGAAAACGCATTTTTGTGTTATGACCGTCGCCATATTTCAATGGCTTGATTTTGATGTTACCAAATTAGCGTAACGTAGTTAATTTAATCAACATTTGCCGTGAAAACTAAAATTTACAAAATAAAGATTGAAAATACCTCGTAATGTACTACCTCACCTGTAATCTAACTGTAAACAGTGGTTACGTCAGTAGTTAGATTTTTATGTAATCTTCTGTCAACATAAAACTTCACATCTTATGATGTTTGATCAGCTGCGCCTGCTAGCCCGTTGAATTAAACTTGAATTACATTATACTACTTTCGTCCAAGTTTCAAAACTAGACGCGCTTATATGAACTTGGATAATTGGAGAGAAACTTGGTCTGGTCCAGTTGGTAAACTAGCTTCTAGTATGAAAACTTTGATGTTTTTTTCTGAATAACATCCAAGTTCATGAAAGCGCATCTACTAAGCTTAAAACAATGATTGACAGGGTAGGTTGTCAAATAAGTACGTTTCACATTGCTAAAATATTGAAACTGAGTATATTTTGTTGCAAATCTACTGTGCTTTTCTGTTTTTTCGCGGTTTGGGGGTCGGAGACGGGAGCCTTTAAGATTAGGGTAATATTGGTGGAAACCATGGATGTTGTAAATGCAGTGTTTTAGCGCTTTAATTTCTTTAGCTGAATACAAGAACCAAACTTTTGCATCAAGCTTAATTTTTTCTTCGTTCTACCTTTTTTGTCTAAAAATGTCACCTCGAGTTATGAATCACAAAGATTAATTTCAGTTTAGAGATTGTTAGAGCGATTTTTGAAATGTTGCATTTGCATAATTCCAAAAAGCGATGAATTATCAACATAAAATGGGGTATTTTTACTATATAACAATAGGGTATTTGCCTGTATTAAAAATATGGCTTGTATTATAATGATCCTAATAGATTACAGTTTAAGAAAACTATTTGTTATTACTTTTCAAAAAAAATATGCTTTATTTCTAAGAAAAACCAAAATTAAAATTGAATTTTATTCACGTCCTATCACGTGATTGAAAACGCTCTGTAATTGGCTCAGTCTCCAGTGATGTCATTCGTTAGTCCGCTTAGAGCGCGTTCGGTTTGTCAGGGTAGAGTATGGGGAGAGCAATGCTCAGATAACTTGGGTTGGCTGTCTCTCTCTTATATGCAGATAAACGCCGTATGACGTTAGTCCGCCTATTATGCAGCGCGTCACTCTAACCGTACAATACCCGGTTATCCGAACGCGCTTTTATGCTTTTCCCGTTTGAATTTAATAGCACGAAAGCGTCATGTAAGCATAACTTTGTAGGTTAGGATAGCCCTAACCTTCAGCTGTCAGATCAGATAATACCTTTCGAAAATACGATAGATAACTTATTCTAGTCAGTTTTACTTATGTCGAAGGAATCTTCACAACAAAAAACACTTATATTGGCCGCAATTTATTTCATTTGGATTTCTACGAGCCAACCAATTTCTTCGCAGTTTCAAATCTTGCGGAACAGCTACAAATAGTTTATACGGAGTTTTTATTGACGTATTTCTGCATTGTGGATTTATACACCATTTATAACCCATTTTTATGTAGCAATTGTAAAAACAACACATCATACAACACAATTACCAAACGGCGACGGTGCCGATCCTGACAGACCATATGGGCCGATTTGGCATATACTATCGTGTGACGTCGCATAACAGAAAGTATCGTTTTGGCGGGACTTGTTGTGATTCAATTTTTAACGCTAATTTTTATGAAATATTGATGAAATAATTACGAAAAATAATGCATTTACAATGTAGAGTGAAGGAATAACCACACTAAGATGGTTTTCCAATAATGGTCAAATACCCTATTATACCAAATTGTGTCCAAATCCCATTGGATTTGTGGTGCTATAATGATTGTGGTACTATAATGATTTGTGGTGATGTCAAAAACTATGTTGATTGGACATGGAAAAACTCATCACGAAATAGAGTACATATTTGTAATAACTAGTTTTCGTAATATTAAAAATAGCGCCAAATGATTAATTCAATTCGTATTCTGCATACATAACTGTTAACACAATTATTATTGTAGCGAACAGAAAATGTAAATATATTTCTAACAATTTAACTTTTCTTGCAGCATCTACATAACGTACTGGCATATGTTTTGGTTGCTGTGCAATTCTATCTGGATGCATCAAAAAGTTACCTTTTTCTTGGTCGCATGACTTGGAAGTAGCTATAGATAATAGTATGGAGGTTTCGCAGTTAAATAAATGCAAAGTAACTTTTCACGTTCAGCAGCACGTTTGAAGGTTTTTTTGTGGAATATTAAAAATACGTAATGATCACTCACTTTATAGCACATTGCTGGCGACCAGACAATCCTCTGAAGGATTCCTGGTCATAACACATATGTAGTGGTGTGAAATAAATATACTAGAATATAAGAATTGTTAAGAATTGTTTTATCTAGTTAATGGTGATGCATTCCCTGTTATTTAGACATAATTAAATAAACAGCACGTAGTTTAGCGAACAATTGTGGTGGTGTTTTATTGAAAGCCGATAGATTGTATAATTTTTGCAATTATTTTGTACAATAATCTGTACAAAAAGACATATTGTGTCATCGATAATATTTATATGTAAACTGAAATTATGAATTAACTTCATTACTTAAAACAGAAAATTGACGCGATTTATGGGTTTGAACATTTTCGTTAAATTTTATAAACGGATATATTTAAGAGTGTGCGACTGGCATCCGCATCGTGTCATGAGCGTGGACAGCATGGAGGCGTTGCATTTTATTGTAGTTCGGATGTATATTCTACGAATAACAAGGTAATTCATGGTATGAACTTACTGCTGTAGATCTTAAAATTGGTGATAGCAAATTTATATGTGTTGCCTTATATCGATCACCAGGTCCCGAATTCGCTATTTTCTTGGAAATAATGTATAAATTGTTAATATCTTTGTCTTCTAAAAAATGTGATTTATATATTGTGGGAGATTTCAACATTGATTTTTGTAAAAATTCAACCACTTACCGATTTTAAAAATTTGCTCTCCGAGTTTGATGTATGTCATTTAATTCATGAACCTACGCGCATCACGCACCATTCAAACACATGCATTGATAATATACTATCAAACTCAATAATGCCACCTAAAACCAAGGTATTTCACACCGGATATTCGGATCATACTGCCCACACTATAGCATTCGATATTGATCATTGGACGCCAGTCCATATATCATACAGGGAGTTTTCTATCAACAACGTTGAAAATTTTTGTTCCGCATTGGCAGAGGAATCCTTCGAGCACGTATATAGTGAGCTGGAGGCTGATATGAAATATAAAGCTTTTGTAAATGTCTTTCTGTTGCATTTTAATAGCCATTTCATAAATAAAACTAAGAAATTGTCAAAGGGGGGTAGGAAGGATGTTATTAAGAACGATGCTTTGACTCATTGTAAACAAGAACTTACTTCCCTACAAGAATTATCGTATTTATATCCGGAACTTAGAGAATCGTACAAAATAAAATAAAGGGAATATCATTCTCTTCGCATATACCATAAAAACTTTGAAATTGAAAAAAGTTGAGAACTCAAACAAATCACTCTAAGTACCTATGGAGTGTTATATCTGAAAACATAAACAGGAGCAGAGGCTCTGAAACTGGGTTTAATGATATCTCGATGGAGAAGGCCAATGAGTACCATCAATTTTTTAACTCTATCGCTAACATTATCCTGGGAAAAATTAACCAAACACCTAGTATAACAATTGACCAAATACAAAATAACATCTCTTCCATGTATTTAATACCGGTCACCGAACAGGAGATATGTAATAGTACATTATCTTTAAATTCAACAAATAGTGTAGGATATGATGAAGTGCCGAGGGGGTTTTTTCCGAATTCATTGAAGCACTCTGAAATTACACCAATATTTAAAAAGGGTGATCCCAATCAAAGCAACAACCTTAGACCCATTAGTGTATTATCGTGTTTGGCTAAACTTTTTGAAAAGATGATTTCTTGGCGTATAATAGTTTTTTTGGAAAAACACAAAATTTTGAATTCAAATCAACATGGGATTTTGAAGGGAAAGAGCATTGACACGGCATTGCTTGAGCTTACAGAATCCATATTAAAGGTTCTAGAGAAGGGAGGGGTGGCCACAAGTGTTATGCTGGATCTTGAAAAGGCATTTGATTGTGTTAATGTTGACCTTCTGTTAACAAAGATTGAAAGGTATGTACTTAGAGGACCGGTCAAAAACTTGATTGAATCTTATATGACTGGAAGAACCCATTGTTGCAAAGTACGAAAAAGGAACAGTAAACCTTTTATTTCAGATGTGTTGCCAATAAATGTCGAGGTACCGCAGGGTAGCATTCTTGATCCGCTTTTGTTTGTTATTTGTGTGAATGATATTTTGTTGACACCGATAAATGCTAAAATTATTTGCTATGCAGACGATACCACAATAATTAACAGCTGCAACCATATGCAGGAGCTGGTACAAACAACATGCCAGTGTTTGGGTGCCGTTGGGGAATGGTTTTCCGCAAATTGTCTAAGTTTAAACACCACGAAAACTAAATTCGTAATATTTTCTAATACAAAAACTGACATATCGAGTATGGTCTTTGATGATGTCCAAATCAGTAGAAGTACCTCTGCCAGCCTTTTGGGTTTAATTGTAGACGAAAATCTTTCTTATAGGTCCCACGTTGACCATTTGTGCGCTAAAATCCACAAAAATATATTTGGGCTTCGAATTTTAGTTAAGAATACCAACAAATACATAGCAAAGACCTTCTATTTTTCGAACATCTATTGCCATTTAAGATATGCCATTATTTTTTGGGGCTCCGCATCATACGCTGAGCGGTCTTTTATTGCTCAGAAGCGCGCCCTTCGTACTCTGCGGGGAATGGGTTATAGGGACTATAGACATGGACAGGATTTTAGAATTCCCAGACATAGGTTATCCAAGTATGAGAGCGGTGCGCTCTACTCCTGCATTAAGTTATGGAACAATGTTCCAAATTATATTAAACTAATTGGTAAGCATAGGGCGTTTCGAAAAGCCTTATTTAATTATTTATGTATGTTGGAGCCATACTCCATTAAGGATTTCTACGGATGTGTAATATGATTTATGATTATGTTTTTGTAATTCTGTTTTTCCATTCGCCATTGTATTATTTTAAATTTTCTATGTTTTCGTATTTGTGACGCTATTTCTTGTTTGTAACATTGACGTTTTTTTTTGTATGTGTGCAAACGATAAATAAAGATTATTTCTATTCTATTCTATTCTATTCTATTCTATTCTATTCTATTCTATTCTATTCTATTCTATTCTATTCTATTCTATTCTATTCTATTCTATTCTATTCTATTCTATTCTATTCTATTCTATTCTATTCTATTCTATTCTATTCTATTCTATTCTATTCTATTCTATTCTATTCTATTCTATTCTATTCTATTCTATTCTATTCTATTCTATTCTATTCTATTCTATTCTATTCTATTCTATTCTATTCTATTCTATTCTATTCTATTCTATTCTATTCTATTCTATTCTATTCTATTCTATTCTATTCTATTCTATTCTATTCTATTCTATTCTATTCTATTCTATTCTATTCTATTCTATTCTATTCTATTCTATTCTATTCTATTCTATTCTATTCTATTCTATTCTATTCTATTCTATTCTATTCTATTCTATTCTATTCTATTCTATTCTATTCTATTCTATTCTATTCTATTCTATTCTATTCTATTCTATTCTATTCTATTCTATTCTATTCTATTCTATTCTATTCTATTCTATTCTATTCTATTCTATTCTATTCTATTCTATTCTATTCTATTCTATTCTATTCTATTCTATTCTATTCTATTCTATTCTATTCTATTCTATTCTATTCTATTCTATTCTATTCTATTCTATTCTATTCTATTCTATTCTATTCTATTCTATTCTATTCTATTCTATTCTATTCTATTCTATTCTATTCTATTCTATTCTATTCTATTCTATTCTATTCTATTCTATTTGTGAAAAATCAATACACTATACCAGTGGTATCCAAACTTTTTTGATTATCGTCGACCATGCCACATAATAACCAGCGTAACTTCGAATCGACACCATAGGTCTCGAGGGTACCAATTTTGGTACCAATTTTAACATGTTCATTTGGTAGCGTCGCTGAAAAGAATAAAAATATAGATAGAAACCTACACGTTGTCCAAAATCTTATTACGACTTTAGCCATTACATTGCAATGTTGCAGAGTGAGCGATATCCTTTCAAAATTCAGCACTGAAAAATCAAGGAGTCTGTCGCATGTCTGCCACAACTGCCACACGCGAATTGCTAATGTCACATCACAAATTAGAAGTATAGATTAGAGGTATAGATTGCGGGTAGATTATTCTCGGCAGTACTTAGGTGCTTTTCAGTTAAAATTTCCAATCATGAACCGAATGGTAAGCGATACGGACCGATCGATCAAACCCAATTGAAATATAAAATTAAGTAACATTCCAGAAAGTGAGGACGAGGTGTCATTACACCAGGTGTCAGTCGAACGCGAGAACTGAGTGTGGTGACCAAGCACAAGAGAAGAAGGTAAGTAGGCACCATATTTTCCTATTCATATGTATTATCTGCTCCACAGTACACGGATTGTATAATATCGTTGGTATATACAAAGATAACTAGATTTGTTCGTCATTCAGATAACTAAGAAGGCACAGCAGAAGATCAATAGGATCAGCGACAAGAGCGTCATCGACGTTATTAAATGTTTCTCCGGTGCCAAAGAGGTACAACCAGACGACACTTCTGCCTTACCGACCGGCCACAAGCTCATTGAGAAGTCCTCAGAAAGTTCAGTGGTCTACATTGATACCACATACTTAAATTCAGACATGCCGCGGAATGAATCTATCATCGATCTGACCCATAGCGACACTTCGCTCTTCTCAAGTTGGAACGAGAAGGTCGAGAGCTATGACATTTCAGGTATAAAGCCTCGTTTACATCAACTTAACGTATGAAACTTAAAAATTAGTGAAGTTGACCTCCCATGAGTTATATGTGTTTGTTTACATTCACTTAACGTAGAAAAACTTAACGTAACGTACGGATTTGTTCACTCAACTTCAACTTAACAAAATCCGTGCGATAAGTGCACCAATCACAGGCTCCCGCTTTTGACAATACGGATGATGGTGACAGTAACACAACCTAAACATTAACTCGTGCGGCTTTAACTTTGTTGTCTTTGTGTTGTTTTGCAATATTTTTTGCTTGATTTACGGATTATTAACATGGATGATAGAAGCTTGATCTAACTTGTATATACATAAACATATTTGTATGATAAGAGCGATAGATTTGATATGGTTTTCATATTGTGTCACTGTCAAATGCAAACGTAAGTGAATGTAAATGAAACCGTTCTAAATTGCGTACGTTAAGTATAATTTTTCGTACGTTAAGTTAAGTTAAGTGCATGTAAACGATACTTTAACATTATTGACACTTTGGTGTGATTTAAGCGTGCATTATTCAAATAAATGTGCATTAAAATAAATACTTTGTGCATTAGATTTAATAATTTGAACATTAAAATTATAAATAGTGTTCATTAAATAAATATGACTGTTACATAAAAAATGCTTTAATAAGCAACATTTTATTCATTTTGTGCCCTAGAATGGATAACTTGTGCATTCAAATAATAAATATTGAGCACTAAATCTACCGCGCATCAAAATTATGGCTGATCTGTTTTTGATATTTTATCCGGACCGGATAGGTAAGATGTAGACACATTATTTGATTACACTGGGTGATTTATATACAGGGTGTTCCCATATTCGCGCATACGGACAGTATGGTGACAATATATAACAAAAGCTGAATAAAAAGTTCCTTTATAATTTTTCGATTAGATCAATACTTTTCAATTAATTACGATTTAAAAAAATACAGGTTCAAAAACAAAATCTGTCAACATGGTGAAAAAAATGACAAACATTCAACAAACAAAACATGTTAGTGTCAAATCGTGTGGTAGTCTACCATAACAAGCTATTATTAGTAAAATGGCTGGTAATTATTCTAATAGGGAGTATTACGACATGCTGATGGCATTAGGTGCTAGTAATAATCAAGCGGGACAGGCGGCACGTTTATACGCACAGCGATATCCTCAACGGCGATTGCCAGACGTCAATGTATTTAGGCGGTTGGAAGATCGAATTTTATTTAATGGCAGCGTTGCGGTACCCCGGCGTATAAATGCTGGTCGTGAACGTTTCCACCAGCGCCGCAGTAAGAAAATCTTGCGCCTGGGGCCAAATATCTGACTGACGCCCCTTTGAGCAAATAGGTGATTTTTTCTTTCTGAAAATATCGGCATGGCGCGGCGTCGGGGACGGTTTTACAAAATGTTGCAGGGGGTGTGGGAGGGGAGGTGTGGAAGATTTCTTTTAGTATTTAATGGTGCCGTAGTAGTAATGACTATGCTATTAACTATTTTGTAACATTTACGTCTTGTGTTTCAAGTAATTTTGCCGCATTTCTATCGTTTGTTTAATAATAATGTTTGTTAATAATTGTACCTCTTTAATACCTGTTTTCTTAGAATTTAAGATTTTGTCTAACTTTCGACCAATATTGTAGCCTTTTGATTACTTATTAATTGCTAGGAGTAATTGTTGTTAATTTCCTATAAGAATTTCTAGCTCGTATTAACCACGCAAGCCCCAATGTATAACAAACAATTGTCACCTTTCAATAAACACGATTATAGACTTTCCAATGTTGTCCATTTTCTCTGAATTATCGGTTTTAAACATTAGTTCTCAATAACAACGAGTGAATGCTAAATAATGTTGTCGCCCTTCTACTATTCTCGATGTACACGACCCAACAAATCTTATAGCAAATTAATAAACGATGCGATAGCGAGTCATTCAGACGTCGAGAGATTGTTTTTGAAAATACAGGCACAACATGGACCAAATTCATAATTCTATAATCATATCAATCGAGCATTCGATAAAAAGGCTTAATAACAAATTTATAAACAATAAAAAGGCTACAATATTATTTTAAAATTTACCGCATTAGCGAGAAACAATGACAAAATATAGAAAATAAAACAGCAGTGTCATAACCTGATGCGCTGACAATGTTGTCAATAGAATCAAAATATCTGTCAAATCCTAGATAACTTTAGTTTTAATGCAGTATGCAGGTCTAAGTTTTGTCTACTAAAGTTTCGCTCCGATACCTTTAGTAGTTTGTCCGGAATCGTCGCCACAAAAAAACGGGTACACACACAGACATACACACAAATTTCCGCTAAAATCTCAATTTTTTTTTCGATACAAAAAAAGCATTCACATTTGAATTTCTGTGATAAAGATCTACGACGAAATACAAAATTGTTGTTATTACTATTTACTATTATACTAACATTTAAAAGGCGTCAATATTAGATCAACTACTAAATACTTGTTGCTATACGCATAAGCTGTATAGAAAATCAGGCTAAAGTGTTTAGAGAGTATACAGACAATAGTAGACCAACTTTTGAAGGAACTCTTGTCTGGAAACGTATTGGAAACGCTGAAGATAGTCGGAGTGGTATCAATTTTACAAAGAGCATAGGGAAAATAGTGTCATGTAGCATAAGATGGCGCTCTTAAAACCAAGCAACTTTTGTCTGATTTTTTTAATTAATTAGCTTCTTTGAAATGAGTTAATGAGAACCCAAGTTTTTTTAGAGTACGGTTTTTAAGTACGATTAAATGAAAGTTCAAACATTAATAATCGTCATTTTGGACGTAACCTAGGTGTAAGCGCCACCCCTGTCCATATGAAATGGCGCCCCTACGCTTAAGCGCCTGGGGCCGTCGCCCCCTTCGCCCCCCCCTGACTGCGGCGCTGGTTTCCACGACAATGAAGCTCTGGATGCGATGAGAAACAATCCCTCAAGAAGCACCCGGTGCGTTGGTAGAGAATTGGGAATTTCTCATAAGCGTGTATGGAGTGCCCTAAGACGTGACGATCAGCACCCTTATCACTACACAAAGGTGCAACACTTACTGGACAATGATCATCCAGTTAGACGTGAGTTCTGTGAACGGTATCTGAATCGTCTACAAGACGCAAATTTTGAAAACTCAATTTTTTGGACGGACGAAAGTTTATTTACACGCGAAGGTATTTTCAACGTCCATAACGAACATTTATGGCATACCGAAAATCCCCGAGCAACACGGACTAGAAACTACCAACAACGTTTCAGTCTAAATGTATGGGGTGGATTAATTGGTAATCAACTGGTAAGAAATTGATTCATTTTAGTGTCGAAATCTTACTTCTAATCTTAAACCTACATATTTCTTAATTCTTACTGAATCCATTACTCCCTTTTAGTTTATCCACATTTTGCCTAACCGACTGACCGGAGAAAATTACTTACATTTCCTGCAAGAAGACCTTCCGGAGATGTACCACTGAACGTGCGTCAAAACTTAATTTTTATGCATGACGGAGCAGGCCCTCATTTTGCATTGAATGTTCGGGCATATCTAAATAACACGTTCCCTCAGCGATGGATTGGCCGAGGTGGTCCATTCACCTGGCCACCTCGTTCACCGGACTTGACACCCTGCGATTTTTTTCTGTGGGGTTACCTCAAATCCTTGGTCTACAGAACCCCAGTGGTTGACTTACTTGAGTTGCGGGAGCGCATACTTCAAGCAGCGCAAGAAATAACTCCGGACATGATAAGAAACTCCGTTCGAGAAGTGCAACAACGTGCTGAAGCATGTTTAGCTGCAAACGGTGACCATTTTGAAGAAATGTTATGATTTCATATTTGTATTAGAAAATCCTTTATTAATTTTCCAAACATTAGTTTTAAATACAGTTGATTAAAATTAATAAAACATTTTTTCTTTTTCTGTTTTCAAATTCCTTAGTTTCATGATAACTTGAAAAGTGTTCGTCTAATCGAAAAATCTTAAAAGAACTTTCTGTTCAGTTTTGGCTGCAGAACAACCCGTCACTGTCCGTATGCGCGAATATGGGAACACCCTGTATAACTAATAAATAATAAAATTCTAACCAAATATTCAAAATGACTTTTCTCATAATTTCATTCTTCTGTAAATGTTCTTTCAGGTTCTTAAACACGTATATATTATATAAGTCGTAGGATATAAATGATATACAGTGTGTCTCACGGGACGTTGGATTGCAAGGGTACTTTTGTTATTATTAAAGATAGAAAGTCGGTTAAATGGGCAAAGTAGTGCATATTTATGTGCTCTTTCATAATCTGTTCAGAAAACAGTTCAATTCCAAATGGTTTCCAAGCTATTTTGAAAAAGCGAAAAAATGTATTTTTTTAATTATGGTCACAACTTCTTTATTTGTGGTCACATCAAAAAAGCATTTTGACATTATAAAGGCACTTTGTCTAAAATTTGATTATGACAGTTTAAAATTTTTTTCGCCAAGGAATTCGTCTGAAACAAACGAAACTTTTGTTTTTCTTATGGACGCCATATTGGTTTTATACATGTTTGGATTCAGAATTTTTTTCTGAGTAATTTGGTATGCCACATGCCATATTTAGAACATAATAAGCCAACAAAATTGATGTTTTTTATTAATATCTGAATCATTGCTCAAATATTTTTTGTATTGGTCAAATATTTTTTTGTATTGGGAAAATATTTTGTCAAATGCTTGTAATAAAGGCACGTTTTATCTTCTGGATTCTGGATTTGTCGGGAAGGCAGGCGTAAACCCGCAGCACTTGGGCCATAGTAGGCCCCCTGTACTAACTTCCCCAAGACGGTAGGCTTTGCAGTCAAGCCTACTCACTTTTGTTGCGAAGGCTAAGACTGTGCCGGGCTCCGCCGTCCTCATTCAGCTTGTTTCAGCTTCTACGAGTATATCTCCAAATATGGAGTATTTGAATTCTTGAAGGGTCTCGCAATCGCATAATATATGTCGTGCTAACTCTTCTTCTTCTCCGCATCCTCTGCAGATGTCCGTGTCACTGAAACCTAGGGTGTGCATATGCTTTAGAAGATGGCAGTGTCCAATTAGTAATGGACCACCAGGGATTGGTCGTAGATTCTTCCTATACATCCTCATATATAGGGCAGTCCTCTTAGCGTTCGGGTAGCAAGGCATTTCTTTCGCTTGGCGACTACCTCGTAGATTATTCCAGTGGTCTAGGCTTTTTCTGTGGGTTTCTTTCCTTACTAATTCTGTAAGTGCTGGCATTGTTAGAGCGAGGTAAGGTTCTAGGTAATGTTCAGGTGTATGCCATCTGATTTCTCGCTATATGGTCCTACATATTAATATCTACTACATAACGTTACTGTTTTGCATGTATTCAAAAGTAGCAAAAAACGCGTTTGTCATTTGTCAGGCAATTTGAAGTCGGTCAAATTTGGTTGGCCAGCGTCAACCCGATTCGATCCGATATGAGCCGTGCAAGTTTGCGCAGTGCGCGTTCTGCTCCGTATACGCTTTTTTCCGTGCCGATACGAGCTGATACGAGCCGGCTAGATGTGCTTCAAGTTTAAGGGGAAATGTACAGGAATTTAAAGGAGCAACGAATTTTATAAATCTTTTATACAAAATCTAATAAGCATGTAGTCCAAATTTTCCGTTTTCGATATATGTTCTTCAGAAGAAAAAAGTGTTTTATATAAATACGTCTATTGTTTTCTATGGGATTTTCCCAAAACTTGACTATCATTAATACATAGTTTTAAGAGTTTAATTGCATTGCCGCTAGAAAACAAGGTATTAATCAACAATTCTGACAATTTCAGGGGATAACATTGTCGATGAGTTGCACATCCGCACTCCTACTAGGAATTCATCGATCTACACCATTTTCCCTGCAAAATCATCAAGACTCTTCGCCACTCCTTCGGACGAGTTGTGCATGTACCCTCTTGAAATACCGAAGAAATTCAGCAAGAAGAGAAATCGCAGCACCTCGGATGTTTCCTCTTGCGATTGCTGCTGCAAGGTGAAGCGTTTGGCATGCAGCAGAAGCCGCCTAACTGATGTCGAGAGTACCGATAATGTTTGGAAGTTGAAGAGGACGCATCCTTTGAATAATGTCTCGTGCTGCAGGAGAACCAAGTCTGGTACTAGTCTGAACAGCGTCCCCAAAATCGACGTGGATCTGGACCTGATGAGTGTTTCTCAGTGTTTTGATGGGATTCGTAAGCCCAGATCTCAGCACTCGGCCATAACTGAAGACATGAAGTGTCTCAAAGTTACCAATCCGTTAGATGTGTAACGTAGATAATAAATTGTGGTCTAACATTGAGTGTGTGTGTTATTTCTGATCAATTTACTTTTACATGTAGATTAACATTGAGACAAAAAGTAACATACAAGTTATTATTGAAAACAATTGTATGCGACCCGCTCCGAAGAAAGGGACCTAGTAGTAGTATCTAGCAACGTTTGTTCATAACCTAATTGCGATGTGGTACCCTCCGCTAGAACAACTTCAAATCATCAAGTGGTATTATGGTGCCATTTCGGCGCAACAGTGCGTGGATTTGTTTGCATTTTAAATATTGTGCATCAATTTGAAAAAGATCATTGTCTAAAGAGCTGTAGTACTTGTCATCCAGGGGAGATAAGTCCACAAGAAATTGAGGCAAAGGAACGACGGGATGTACTAATCTGCGGTGCTGTAGTATAGGACGGTAGGAAATCCACTCGAGGGATTGGCGAGGAATTGGGTATTGGTTACAAAACCGTTGCTAAGGCTCTCAAGAAGGGTGAATTCCGGAGTTATAAGTACTCAAAAATTCAGACAGTATTCGTAGAATGGAGTTTTGTGAAACTGCAATGGACGAACGCAGATGAAAATTTTATTTTTATTGATGAATCGACTTTTCCGTTTCATAATCCTTCCATAAACATAATTCTTCCATTCTGCGATATTGGGCCACAGAAAATCAGCACCGAAGTTATGCGTACCATACTCAATATCCCGAAAAACTAAATGTATTGGTATTCTAGGCAATCATTTTTTTGGGCTATTCTTTATCGATGGATCTCTTAACGCCCAGAAGTACCTTACTTTGGTGCAGGAGCATGTACTTACCGCCATTCATAACCTTCCCGGTGTAGATCAGGCTGATGTTTGACAGCAAGACGACTGTCCCGCTCATAACGCGGCTAGGGTGCGAGAGTTTTTAACAACCGCATTTCCTGATCGTCTTATTAGTGGGACAAGCCACATTCGTTGCCCCCCCCCCCAGGATCACCTGATCTGTCACCGAACGGTTTTTTTGTGGGGTTATCTTAAAAATACCATATATGACGGAATTGCCCGACAAATTACCTTTCTGCTCGAATATCTCACCGTCGATTAACCAGCTGTCCTTGATCTTTCCATGGGCTATGGCGTACCTGGGGTGTACCAGTCATCCGGCGCGACGTCACTTCTTCCGGCGCGACGTCACTTCTTGTCTTCGAATCCTGAACATTGGGACTGAAGCACCAAATTGGCGACATTGGTCACGCCCTTTATGGTCTCCATTTAAGTGTTTTTCCATCGCGTTTCCATCTTGCTCCTTGGCTATACCGTACTGATAAGGACTACTAGTCCGAAACACGTGTCTACGGTTGCTTTTTCGTATGACGGAATTGCCCGACAAATTACCTTTCTCCTTGAAGTCAATAGAGCACACAATTTACAGGAGTTGAGAGCAAAAATTACAGAAGCTGCCAACACTGTAACCAGAACAGCCGAAACGCTCTCCAGCGGATCTCCAGCGCGAGGGACAGCTTTTACAACCGACTCGGATTCTCAATAACAAAGTTGCAAGTTTTTAAAGGCGTTCTACCCCCCCCCCCCCCCTCCGTCGACAACTTCTAAGCCAACACAAAATCTGGTAATCCTATGCAAGACCGGTTTTGTGGGAAATCGAAAAGTGGGAAAAATACAAATATTGGTGGGAGTTACGACGTATGAGATCTGACAACACTGCGACTAAACGTGCTGTATATATTATCTATTCAAGGTGGCTTTTTATAAACTTTAGTCTTCCTTTGCCAGTAATTGAAATTTTCTTAACATAATATGTTGGATTTCCTGTGAATTCGTTGGAATTAAGACAAAAAAAGGATGATTAAATTTAATAACGATTTATTGTAAACATAGTGTTTTATCATATTTAATATAATACAAAAACAAATAGTGTTTTATCATATTTAATATAATACAAAAACAATAAGGAAAAACATTTCTCTCAATTCATCTAGGTAACACCATCATTACCGTCTAAAAATCTGTAATAATACAATACGATAATAATTCATAGTCATTTTTTTAAATTCAATTTTACGAAAAAAATAATCACTTAATTAATTAATTAATTATCAATGAGATTGGTGTTCTGTACATTATTCTTAGACCTCGTTATTATTAGTAATTATTTTTGTTTCATTAAAAACACGTGTACAACAATTCACTTATCAGGCAACGTTCTTTTGTTTTTTTATTTACTTTTTATCAATTATTTCAGCGGACACACACATACAGACGAATAAGTTCGTTACTCGTTTGCTTCTTTCTTTCATTTTGAATATTAATCGACAACTGCGCGCTGAGTCGACCGTTTTTTGCGTATTTTTTGTCTTTTGTTCAGTAGATTAAATAACAACGAACTAGCGTTAAAAATAAATATCTATCTATCTAGTAACAATTTGACCTTATAAACTTATATAAATAATTTCTTGTGATTTTAGTTTTTTTTTGTTTTCGTGTTTGCAAACCTGTCGGAATTGTAATATGTTAATTAGCTAAGCTCGTTTATAATCTATAAGTTATATTTTGGGTATATGTTGTTGAAAATTATACATTTCCTACTATAATTCGGTCCTGCCCTTAATAAAAACAGTAACTTAAATTAAATTCATAAAAGCAGATCATTTATAGATTAATAGACCTATGATATTGAGATAACAATGATTTTATCATTTAACAAAAAGCCAAGCATGCATTGCAGTTCTTTTGTTGTCTGATTTCTTAATAGTCTCAGCGATGGGTATGTATTTTTACCTGAAATAAATCGAAAGGCTTTTCATCCTCGGTGTAAACGAGGAGATAAAAGAGATAAATAAGTAATTATCCACTGGATAACCCCTATGCTCCAGTGGAGTTTATGGAAAAGTTGATATATCAAGGAGATGGGGTTATTCACATGATAATTAATTTACTCTTGCTTTTAGGACTACTGCGATTGTTTTGTTGTTTAAAATGGCGGAGCAATCGGAAGTTGATCAAGATGGCAAATTTAGTGTGTTATTTAGGACGTCAAACAATGCGAAAATGTGAACTTTTAAAACTCCTCTATTTTTTTTCTATTGCTTCAACTATAACCCATAAGCAGTTTACGAATTATACTACGAAATGTTTCGACGTTTCTATGATGGTGTGGGAAACCTTATAGATTTTAAACGTAATTTCTTCAAAAAGATTGTCTCTGCTTTTGCCGTTTCAGCACAGCGTTCTACGATTTCTTATTTATTTTAATGAACTAGGCTCTATTACACTATTACCGTTTGAATCATAGTAATATTCGAATGATTTCTGTTTTTTTGTCGTTTCACAACCATTTTTATTGATTTTTAAAAAGTGTTCTGTTTGTATTTCTTTTGTTTTGCCAAAAGTTGTATGTAGTAAAGCTAGTATTTATTACACCGACTAAGCAAGTAACATTGTTTTGAACTAGCCAATAGTTCGAATTTCGCAGAACAACAATAAAAACCTAGTAATATTGTGGTATTATATCAATAATAATCTAATAAAAGAGTTATTTGTTGGTCTGCGAAATCAACTGATTTTTTGACATTTATATAAAACATTTGATTTTAACCGTTTAATAAATTTATGTAATTGACATCACGATTATATTAAATGAATTTGAAAGAGATTTGATTCGTTCAAAGTTGAAAAGGCAAAGTTTTCGTTTTAGTTTGTTTTATACATGAACCTGGGCGGGGTCAAAAGTAGTTTTTCAACAAAATAATCGAAACTTATAGATATAAATTAGACTATATCATAATGAAAATATGGATAATTAAATAACTAATTGATGACCAAATGTGGAATGCATATAATAACTATACGAAATGTATAGCTCAGGACGGATTTTATGTGTTATTCTTATATCAACTTCATGTCGATAAAAATATGCGAAAGTATAAGGTTAACTGGCAATTGATAATATCAAAATAATAATTTTAATCATTTGTTTTAACGATAGACCGAGAGAAGGACATACTTAATATATTGTTTGCTTAATAATTTGTAAATAAACAAGGTTGTTATTAATTTCTAAATTATAAAAAGTTACACAATGGATATAAGTAAGTACGTAGGCTTTCACGGCCAGAATCATTGAGAAAATAAATTGCTAAAATAAAAATACAGTATTCAGTTAGCTCTGAAGAAGCGAGCAACATGGTTCGCGAAACGTCAGCATTTACGTATCGTATTGACACACGGCATAACCCGGAAGCAATTTATTTTCTAAACAATGGATATAGTATACAATGGATTTTAGTTTCTATTAGTGTTGGAGCAGGTGTGTCAGCGCTCCTTTTTATCATTGAGTTGTCGAGCGTACTTTAACTGATCCATCGCAGAATACGATAGCTGAAGGTGTTTTCTTCGTATTGGAACAAACTTATTATGATTTATGCAAGTAACAGTATAGTATTATGCACTAGAAGTAGCAAAGGTTAATCGCTTAATTTTTTTGATTTTCATGTGTTCTATTTAATTCCTTAAATTTATTCCCTAAACCTTATTCTTTTTTGGTATTTATCGGACTTTTTTTTCTATGAACAAATCCACCACTACCTCGCCATTATGATCAACATAAGTGATAAAAATAAGAAATGGTGTCAATACTTTTTTTTTATCGAAAAATGGTCGTAGCATTTGTTCAGAATTCCCCAAACTAATAAATTTTTATTTAACTTTCGATTTATGGGTTTAGCATTTGAAGACAAAATATGATTAAAATCAGATAAAAACTAAAAAGGATATAAGGGTGCCAAGGAGCATATGTAAGTACACTGTGTGTCTCACGGGATGTTGGATTATATGGGTAAGTACATTTGTTATTATTAAAAAGCGTATCTTTTTTCAAAATATGCAAATTTTAATTTATAATTAGAATAGGTCAGGTTGAACTTTTTTTGTCAATGAATTCGCTGAAAACCAATGAAACTATTGTTTTTCTTACGGGGGTCATAGTGGTGTTATATACATATTCTGGTTCAGTGTTATTTTCTGAGTAGTTTGATATGACACAAGCCATATGTTTAGTATACAATAAAATCGGTAAATTTACTGAAAATTAGTATTTTTGGAGAATCTCTGAAAATTCCATAGTGACATGAAAAAAGTACAAATTGTAAAACAATTTGTCAAGTTAGAATAATTTTTCAGAAAATCTTTGTGTAGTCGTTTTAAGGAAACGTCTTAGCATAGTTTAACATAGAATTCAATTAAGTACTTTTGATTCAATTCGCTAGAAAATCTTAGCCTTTTATTATGATAGGTACATATCGGACAGAAGCGTTATCTTCTAAGTAATTTCATATGCCATAACTTAAATAAAATAAAGCGATTAAATTTATTGCAGTTTATGTTTGCATTAATCTCTAGTAATCTTTAGGCTCCATGAAGAAATATCTTTTAAAACAACACAAATGATCAATTTTTACTTGACGTGTTGTTGCGTATTGATGTGACTGCCCGCAAATTCACACAAGTATGTCAGAGCACTAAGGAAACTTGTTTCAATTGCAATATTGTTTCATCGCTTTTTTGTTTTTGTATTGTTAATTTCTATTATGTTAGCCAGTTTGCTGTCTGTATTACGAAAACAAATTCTAACGGAACGTAATTGTAAATAAAAATAGTGTCTATAAGATGTTGAAACAGCATCTTAATCGATTTACAAATAAAAAAATATGACCACAAAAAATTATTATTAACATTACAGTAGGACGTCGATAGTCCACTAGCGTCTAGCCAGCAGGTGCAACAAACGATCTTGGTGATGTATGGCTGCAGGTATGCCACCCACCATACACTATTGGCGCGCGCATTGTGGACCTAGCCCCGGTAATATCTCGGTTCTGTTTATTCAAAAGAATTTGGTGTTGTTTCGATTAGAAAAAGCTGAATATTAACGGTAATCGGTAAGTAATCTATATTATAATAAGTATATTAACGACTTTACAGTAAACGTATTTCTAGTTTATTAATCCCAAGCCTATTATTCCCTCAACATGGGTGACGAACAAAAAGAATTAAATCGGTCAAATAAATGTAATGAATGCGGTACAAAATTTAGCAGTAGGAGCAATTAAGGAAAACACGTAAAAAGATCCATGAACGCAAAATAAACGTGTTGGCTCCGCGAATGTATAAAGTCTGTGCCGAATTTGGGTTTTCTTGTAACAATTGCGACAAAAACTTTTGTAATAAACGTACACTGCGTTACCATATCTTAAAGGCACACAACGGAGAAAGATCGAGAATTTCCCAAACTTCAAAAAAATGCTATAAATATGCATCTATAAATGTCATTTTAAGAAAACAATGATAACCAGCGGCGCGTTATGCCATCATGGGGCTCTGGGCAATTTTAAATTTGGGGGCCCCCATATACCGTGTTGAATTAAGAATTACTTTTTATACAAAAATAATATGTGCTAATACTAAAAAAATCATAAATAATAAGTAAGGTATTTGAATTTTTTGCAACAACATTTAATATCCCTACATTTAATATACCTACATCGTTATTTAAAGCAAGAAATGAATATTCTTAAGAAATACAAAATAACAAATAAATAGCTTAATAATTTAAAAAACAAAATTCGTAAAAAATAAAATATATTATCTTAATTCATAAATCCATATTCTTAACAAATAGAAATAAATAATTTTTCACATTAGGGAATCTAGATATATTGCTGCTTGAACAGCTTTTTTAATATTTGCCTATTGCAAGCACTGCAATAGTTCATCCTTAAATACGCCATAGCCAGCATCTATGTCCTCTGGCTATGTACTTATTAAATTTGTAATGCAGTTTTCATAGTCTTTTAGAGATGTTTCTTTTAATAAACTGTAATTTCCTCTTTCTTTTGCTAACAGTGTCGGTTTCATAAACTTTATTGTTAGTTAACTCATAGGATTCCGATTCCATATCATCAAAAAGTTAACAAGAAGAAACGTACCCAGCCAGCAGAAAAACATCTCAGCGATGTTCCTGAGATGTTGAAGTCACAAATTGAACATCCCGAAATAGATACCAAAACAATCGCCAGGATGTCACATAACATCCATGTAACATTACATCAATGTTCACAATGAAAGGTTACATAACATTAATGGGACCAAAATGAACAATTTCTTCTACACTGAACATCTATGCGACATTACATAAACATCAAAATTTAACGTTCATAATGCAACTAAAGTCAACGTCCTTGCGATGTTAAATGTCCCATTGTGCTGACTGGGTAACGTGTCAATATCTGGTCCTGAAAGTTTAGAAGAAAGAAACCAAATAAAAATTTTAGGAAATGACTTGAGCTACAAACTGAAATGACTTTTGAATATACAGGGTTATGCATTTGTAAGAAGCAGACCAAATTCATTTTTTAAATATAGCACCCTGTATATTTTTCCTGTCCAAAAGTCCCTGAGATCAGTCGTTTAAATGATACAAAATGATTAAATGTTAAAAGAAAGCAACTACAAAATGTTAAAACGATTTCTACCATGTCAATACCTCGACCTCTGAAAATTTTACAAGAAAAAAATAAATAAATGTTCTTGAAAATGATTTAAGCTATAAATACAAAATACTTTTGAATATATAGTATGATTCATTTCTAAGCATTTCAAATTTGTAGCCTAAGCAATTTCCTAAAACTTTTATTGGAATCTTTTCCTTGTCAACTTTTTAGAAAGAAAAATATTGAAGATGAAGAATTTTTATTTTACTGACTTTTTTGGAGAATTAATTTTTGCAGAATACATTTCCGTAACAAAAGAAAAAGTGTCGATTGAAAATCATCAATGTATTCATACAGTATTTTCGCTTCTTCAACTTTATCAAGGGTCTCTTCAAATTAGATGTTTCTTTTATGGAAAAAAATGAGTTTAACTGCTAAAATTGCCTCTAGAACTATCCTAAAGTTAAAATTCGTAATTCTCACTACGTTAATTTATTAATTAATTAATTTATAGTTTATACAAGATTCCACTCTTTTGAATAAACAGAACCGAGATATTACCGGCTAGGTCCACAATGCGCGCGCGCCAACAGTGTATGGTGGGTGGCATACCTGCAGCCATACATCGGCAAGATCGTTTGTTGCACCTGCTGGCTAGACGCTAGTGATAGTCCGAACGTCAGTAGGACGTCGATAGTCCGAACGTAGTTAATAATAAATAACAAAATAAATCACTGGGTAACCGAGGGAAACCCCATTTTGTCGATTTCTGTTTACAGAAAAATATTGCTTTTGTATCTTGTCTCTTGTATCCAATACTCGTATTTCCGACTATTTAGCTGTAATAATGATAATCCGAACCACCTTCGGTCCCAATTAGTTTGGATTATCGACGCTCTACAGTATTGTTTTCTTTTTCAGAGACTTTGAAACCATTAGGATTTTAACAGTCGTCTCAACGGATGTTTTTTTGTTCTCTAAACAAAAGTATTTATATAATCCAACGTTTCGTGAGATACTGTACACAGGCTGAGCCATTTGAATCAATATTGAGCTAATATGAAAAGTTGGGGTGCACTGAGCTAGTCTTATTAAAAGAGAACAGATATCAAGCGGGACAAATATATCTAGGATAGCGCGGATAAGTTTCAAGTTTGGCATGAAACTTTTCTATTTAATGCAGTTGAAAGTATGTTAAGGGAATGGGAAGTTCGTTTTCTTTAACTGTCTTCAGTGACGAGACTAAAACAAGGTTTCATACAAAACTTATTTTTAAGATCGACATTTCCTATGAATTTTCTTACGTTCTTGTCAATATCGCCAATTTTCAGTTCCATAAACGTCTGTTTGGTGATGTTAAATAAAGAGAAATTAATTTGAAATGTATGAAAAATGACTATGTATTTGTATTTTTAACATTATTTAGTTTCAAAACAGCTATCACATCACCACCTAGTTTTCCAATGATGTTTTAAAAGATACAGGCGCAATTTCAATGATTTAAATGCATTCATTTCACCTTGTGTATTGCATACAGGGTGTTCTTGAATATCATCTAAATACAAAAAGGGGTAATTCTTTGGCTTATTTAATGACTAAAAAGTCATATAATTATAGGTACGCAAACACTTCGTTGCCGATTTACAGGGTTTTGAAACTTCAAGATTTTTTTAGTTTTTTCTTTATAGCTCTTGTAGTTTTTGAGATATTTTTAGCTCTAATTTGGAATATGGGTTACGCTGTAGGACTTACATCATTGGGCATACCAAATGGTTTTAAAAATCTATAGGGAGATATTTTTTCAGAGATCATGCCCCCTTTCCTCCTTTTTTTCGGTGCGCCGCTGGTGGATTCTAAAATACAAAATTCATTTTTTGTTTTGTTCTAAAGCATTTTAATCTTTTGTAGGTTTTTCGTATTTACCACCGTTATCGCGAAAAAAAAAATAAAAGCTCTTCTGTGTTTCGCTAGATGAAATTTTTTTAAATAATTGGTATAGTTTGCCTTGGCTTGATTTAGATAACCTTTTGTTTGTATTTATTTTGACATTTTATTCGCCACCAACTGTTAAAAATTAAAACTAGAGCTATAAAGAAAAATCTAAAAAAATCTCGAAATTTCAACACCCTGTAGATCGGCAACGAAGCGTTTGCGGACCTATGTTTATATGAATTTTTAGTCATTAAATAAGCCAAAGAATTACCCCTTTTCGTATTTACATGATATTTAGGAACATTCCTTATATTAATGCATAATGTAATGTACCCTATAACAACTGTATATAACAACCTGTTTCTGTCCCCCATTTAGAATTTACCAATAATATTTAAATTCAGGATTAGTTCTTCTAATAACAAAATCGACAGAAATAAAAAGTTCAGATACAAAATATAATTTAGGACATAGTTTGGGATAAAAAATGTTAGTTCATTATTTCATGATGGAAAAATCACCATAACAAAAATTTCTACTGATGAATTAATTACTGTATAAAATATCATATAAATTATACGCGTTACAACATTAAATTCCCTAGTTATAAGTGTACTTTTTTCTAATTGTATGTCTCTCTAGTTCGTATAAATACAATTCTAATAAAAATCATAAAAGTAACACATTCTGCCTCGCCTTATATATGTAACAGTAAAAACTATAAACGACACTGTTATAATCGATTAGTATCCTGCAAAGAATAACTTAATAATAATATCGATTACTTTGGAAAAACTACTTTCGCCACGCTTGCGATTCTAAAGAGATAGACAACACACAGTTATAGAAAAAGAATCATCGGCACCTTAGGGCGATCGATGAGGAATTTGATTGCTTAAAAAACGCTCCCGAACAGTTAACAACGGGACCGATGGTGATCTGGAGAACATTCCATCCACTACGTTTCTTCCTAGAGCACACTAGATTGTGTCATCATACCCTAACACACGACACACCAATAAAATATACACTCACAAGATGAGACCAATGTTACATGTACGCTGTAAGAGATATGTGTGATGTTAGTATGGTTTTCGACGTAAATAGGTGTACTATTTGGTAAATTAAAGTGTTACTCAACAAGGTAAGTTTATATTATTATATTATTATATATTTATATTATTTGTTTTATTAAAAATGAAAAAGCCAAATTATCAGAAATTTTTCGTTACAGTGATTACGTTAATTTTTCAGCATACGCAAGGTAATACACCCTGTAGGTAAGGATTGAGGCAACTGAGTATGAATCATCAATTTTCAGTGAGCGCGTAGTAAGGAAACATGAGGAAATCACCAAGATGATTTGTTATTTTAAAAACCTCCAACACACCTCAATTGTTAATGATTAAAATACACATTTTTATGAAATAATCTATAACATAATAATTAAAGGTCGGCAATTTAATTATATATAAATATGTGTATTTTTTTATTAAAAATCGACGTCACCGAGATTTCCCCCGTCACAACCCGTTATACTGGCCAAAGTATAGACAGACATCGCTAAACAAATCCATACGTGGATACCCTTATTATGCATGTTTTAAAGAACTGCAAGAAAATTTACAGTATTTTTCTATATTATTTTAAAATATTTAGGGGTCTTTACCGGCTGTCGTTATCAAAATTAAATTAAACTTGGATTTAAACAAATATGATTACAATAATAATAAACTCAATGACTACCCTGACCAACCCCAAAAAATTCGAAAGTAACAAGCGATACTGATTTGCTTTTTTCCCCGTAGAATTTGAAAAATGAAGAAAATGAATGATTTTTGGTTTTTTTTAATACAAAGTAATTTATTATGCTTAACTTTGAGCTGGTAACGACCTCTAAATATACATTATTTTAAATTACGAAAAAAATACAGTAATTGTTTTTCAGCCCATGAAACATTTTGAAGCGGTAAAAAGGGTTTATGACATTTAAGAAGCATTTAAGAATATATTATGTATCTTTGGGTAATTGGGTAATTGCCTTTAGACATGCCTGAGAACCCAATTTCGCACAAAAATGCTCTTAATGATTGCAAAATTCTGTCTTTGTAGGAAAATTATTCTTCTCTTCCTTTTAACAAAAAAGTAAAGTGTCATCTTTTGCCTCATAAGATTTATGTCACGTATAGTTTCAATACTTGAATTGGAAAATTATCTACCATAGATAGGATAAGAAACAGAATTATCTGGATAATAGAAATTAGAAATAAAAATTCCTGCACAGTGTTTGTCTGTATATGAAAAAAGAGAGATTCTGCAATTTTGAATGCCTTGGAACCTGAAAATTTTCATCTTTTTTTACCAGGTGGGGCAGTAGTTTTTTAACTTAAAAAATTAAAAGTTTATAATAAATATTATTCCAATACGTACAATTATTTATTTGGAAGGTATGGTGCTTGTTGTCATTTTGTGGTTATCTTTTTAATATGTAGTCAAAATGTAAGTAGGCAGAAATTAAATTTTAAGCTCAAGGTTCAAACCTTAAAACTTACAATGTAGAGCAACCTCATGGAACGCGCAATATGAAAGAAAACTTGTACTACAGACATCAAGGAGGATGAAGTACATGTTTTCACTTTTTTTGAGTCATGAGTCAACAACTTAAGATACTAACTTTCATTTCAGCATTCATGAAGAATTCTACTGAATTATTTTTCTGAATGTTATTAAAAATTACCATAAACCTAATATTTGTAAGAAAATGGCAATACTTATTACGACATTCAATTGTACGGGAAAAAAATACAATGGAAACTGTCGCTCATTTCTACACTAATGCTATAACAAGTCAGTTTTTGTCTTAGAATCAAAAAGTATCCAATACAAAAGTTGTAGGTTAAGAAAAAATCTAGAACTTTTGTAGAGGTTACTATATAACATAACCTCAAAACGTCCGAGAAAAATTCATTTTTTTAGTATTTATAATTTTAATTTAGTTTTGACGAAACTTCTGAAAGTAAATTATTTATGTCTTAAAAGATCACTAACTGTTTATGAAAAAATCTACTAAAGTAGTTAAAAATGTGATAACATCGATAGATCGATAACATCGATAGAAACAGTACTTTAATAATTAATAATAATAAATTACAAAAGTTAATATTGTGACATGCTCCTAATACCAGTGCGCTCCGTAATAGCGCTTTCGAGGTCGCCACCATCGCACCATGACCAGAGAGGGCGTAGGAGCCCCCTTCCACTACGTGTCGATTTACAAATTTACAAATAAAAAATTAAAAATAAATAACTATGCCAATCTTTGCCTTTTTCGCAATTTTTCTAGAAATTTTTGAGGTTATGTTATATAGTAACCTCTACAAAAGTTGTAGATTTTTTCTTGACCTACAACTTCTCTATTGGATACTTTTTGATTCTAAGACAAAAACTGATTATTTTGCTTACTTATCTGAAGATTTCATATTCTAATTTAATGGTTATAGCATTAGTGTAGAAATGAGGGACAGTTTCCTTTGTATTTTTTCCATACAATCAATGTCGTAACTAGTATTGCAATTTTCGTAAAAATTTAAACAAATAATGAACAATTACTGAAAAATTCACAATTGCATTTCGTTATAGAGTTTTTTCAATTTTTGGGCTACCACAGAATTTCTTTTAAAAAATATCTGATTTTGACGAAAAGAAAAAACTAAATATCTCAAAAACTTCTTGTTCTTTGTGTAATAAAAAAATGTATGCTTATTTAAGGTATAAAAAGGCACGCTTTCACAAAAATTGATTAAATTGAATTATTGTTGCGACAACGAAAAATTACAAAAATTACATATAAACAGAAAATTCGTTATGGCATTGGCAATTTTGAGGTCATAGTAAAAAGTGACCCTTATGAATGTCGTAAATTTTTTTATGATCTACAACTTAGTATAGGACGTTTTTGGATAAAACATCAAGTTTCGCCGGAAAACGCAATAATATACTTTGCACCCGCTTTCAACCCTCCCAAATAAACACTATACCACCCCATGACCTGCATTTATTTTTTTTACGTTCACTATGACCCCCTTTACAATTTTCAATGAGAAAACTCCTGTCTACAATTAATACCCACTCTCAATTTAATTTGCCTGCACTAATATAAAAGACTAAAAGAAACTACATATATAAAAGATTTTTTTCTAGTAGGAATGTTCTTAAAATATTTTGATGAAAATGCATTTTAAATCCTCACTACTTTCAACTCCATAGCTAACTTGGATATTTCTTTATTGTACTGTTTTGTTATTTTGATTATCATAGAAATAATTCCTCCAGGCCATTGATCCACAAGGATTGTAAATAAATATAAGAAAAGAGGTCACAGTAAGCAACGCTACCATAAAAATACCTCCATTTTACATCGAAAACCATTATAAAACCACACCTAATTCCAGAGCGTACCCCATTTACCATAATTCTACACGTTCTCTTCCCCATTGTTCATCTCTTACGGTGTACCGTCCACACACTGTCATCGCATACAACTACATTATACTACTGCGGTCCAAATCTACTGCGGTGGCGTTGCTGATACTTGCTGGATGCTGCTGCGGCTGCTGCTGCTGCTAAGGCTAATTCGGTCGCGGGCCGGTAGGTGTCGCAGCGACGACGGCGACGGCGGCGTCGGCATGATGAAACGTAAGCGTGCACCCAGGCGGCGCAACAACTCTCAGGTGTCCGGCGGTGCCCTAGGATCGTCCGTGTCCAGACTAAGGCACTCCTTGAAAAAGTCTTCCATCGAACGGTAGGCGTGCTCCAGGACACCTTCCAACTCGTGGCCCTCGTTCGCGTAGCTCTGTGTGAAAGAAAAAGGGACAAAATGAATAGAGTTGAGGGGTGATTTGAACAATAAATTAAAAACCGGTGCATCAGCCAAAATTGTTTGATAGTGATAACTTGAAAAGTGATAAGATGAGTAAAATCGGTCCAGGCTGATGAGGATGAACAAGACATTGTATTGAATAACTATCGGGGGCAAGTTAGCCATATTTTTTTTCAACCGATTTCAATACACCATACCTTTTTGGAGCTCACAATGCAATGTGCTGAGTCTACAGTTGTTATGGAAATAGGATCAAATTATAATTACTCCCTCAAAAATTAAAAGAAAGAATTTTTTCATAAATTTAATTTAATTTAATAGATTTTGCTAATCTGTTACAGTAATTAAAGCACAGATGTCGCGTTAATTCCCACAGTTATGTCAAGTTGAAATTATGCTAATTAGTGATGAAAAAAATAATAAACTTTGAATGTTTTTATCATTCTATATGCGTCTAAGCTACGCAAAACAGCGCTTCATAAAACAACTTACACAAGTCATTTTTTCATCCGATCGTAACAATATGGATACCAAACAATAGAAGAAGCCCACCTCTTCCTATGATAGCTATGGCAATGTAAAAGAAAAACATACGAACTTTGGGCATCTCTACTATCCAATTCGCCTCATACAACAAGTTGCATAAGTCATTTCTTTTGAGCACATAAACAAATTCAGATTATCCCACGCCTTTGAATTTGAAATTTGAAAACAAAGACTTGCAGATTATTTTAATCGAGAAAACGATACAAGAAATTAAAATTGTTTTGGTGGTCTTGGACTTTGAGACAGGGAAATAAAGGATTTTGGTCAGATTTTCAAAATTATGTGCAAGGCCATAGTAAAGTTGGTCAGTTGAGGAGAATTGTGGGAAATTAGGTATTAATTTTGTTTTAAATTGTGGTAAACATATTGGATTAAAATTTTGACTTTTAATTTTGAGTTATATCATTGTGTATGTTGTTGACCTGGTAGAACTGAATGGCATATACGAAATTTTCCAAACACCCCCAAAATCTCGATTTAAAAAAGAACTGTTTTTGTGTATAAAAATGCAGAACTCCGTCATTTTCCATTCGATTTCCAAAATAAAAAATGCAATTGAAAGAGGGAACACAGACCATTATAAGGATGACTGTTCGGTCAGATCCAATAAAATGTCTTTACGTCTTTTATTGACCTTGTTTTATTGTAACGGGTGATCTAAAATGATTGAGGACAGGTTGAATTTCCCGCCACAGTTTTAGTGTTACTAAGATGGTATGTATGCATGATACAGGTTATGATCACTGTCAGATACCATAGTAAACTCGTCAGTAAGGGTTACGTTCCTCTGCGACGATATTTCATCTTTTTTCTTAATTAATTTGTTATTGGGTACTTGAAGAGTCTTTCTAAAAATAAAATAATATTTATTTTTTTCAATTAATAGTTTCAATTTAATAAACCTAATTATAATCAGAGAATAAATCCCTTTACAAAAAGGAACACCTACGCCACTAGACCAAAATAACAGCTGTCATTTGCAACCATTGCCAACATTACAATTATTGATGTGATAAGTCGAGGTTTTGCGCGCGGTTTTGGATGGATGTTTGAATACAAACGTTGGCGTGTTTTGTGTTAAGTTGGTATTTAACAGACGCTCGGAGTGGCGCTGCAGTCGCGTCAGGGTTACCGCGCAAGCTTTTGGCGCGAACAAGTTGAGGAACTAGTAAACGGACAAGCAAACAGCCTCTTTGGCATCGGGCTTTGAAGGTAGACGGTCGTGCGTCAAAACGCGCGCCCAAGCGTAGGGCCCCAATGGGGGCCAAGTTATAGAAACTGTGCTGTCTCGTGTTTCTTGTGCTCAACCGAAAATAATAAGGTATTTATTTGTTGTCTGTACTTGCTGATTTGTCCATCTCTGCCAAAGTATATCATCAGTGTTAATAGGGATTAAAAGTCATATTTCATGTAAGCAGTTCTGCATTGTTGTATATATTTTTGTTAATAGATTTTATTGTGGTTTTCTTGGGCATATTCATTTTAGAATAATATAAACCAGTCCCTTTTATAGTAAAGTATTTAGCCCTGCATATGGTGATTAATAATTAGTGAGTTCAAACGTCTCTGACAAAGTCTCAGAGAAAGAACTCTTTGATGCCTCCGTAAGAGAGATAATTAATTCACGCTACCGTAAGATTAGTTTGTTTAAATCAGTTAGTACCTGTGATTGAAGATGGCGGACCAAGCGTCGCTTGAGGCGAGTTACCACCGCGGGCCCCCTTCAGTTAAGAGTTGATTAAAGTATAATAGTAAATATTGAGAAGGGTGTCCGCCCCATCACATTGAAATTGGCGGGAAATTCAACCTGTCCTCAATCATTTTAGATCACTGTGTATTTTAGTCTATCTGATATGTTATTAAGTACTATTCGACTTGTACCCAAATATCGTAAAATCATTAATCGACAATCTTAACCTATTACAATTTTGTATACTATTAGGACGATGTAGGTCTTTAGTATCACCAAATTTCATATAAAATAACAATCGAACTGATCCATAAGCCGTAAGAAATCAGTTTTAGTGCATGCTTCTGTGCAAATATAAAAAAAAGTAAAATGTGTGACAATCGCAATAACTTTTGTTACGTCTGCGGATTGTTTGTGAACAAACGGCATTGGCTACTAGCCGGTCAATAGCATTTGATAATCCTGTTAAATTTTAACCAATTCTAATAAACAATAAACGCAAATTTAATGGGATTTCAATAAAAAAATAGTTAAAAAATATTACGGATTCAAACAGGTCATCAAATTGTTGTTAAAGTTGATATAACCTGAAAATAATTGGAAACTTCTGAACTTGAACGTCCATAACTTTTCGATTTGTTATTGGATCTGACCGAACGGTACATCTTTATAATGGTCTATGCTTCCTCTTTCATTTGCATTGTTTATTTTGGAAATCGAAAATGGCGGTTATGAATGTTTGTACACGTGCAAGTACTCAAAAACGGTTTTTTTGAAAAAAATCGAGATTTTGGGGTATTTGGAAAATTCAGCTATTATAAATTCGCCATTATGTTCAACTCTACCAGCTCAACAACTTTCGCTGTCTCGTGAAAAGTATATTTCGTTTCCTTTTTGTGACACAGTGTAATTCATTAGATAAATTTATGGATAACCCCTTAACAAAAAAATCTGATGTGGCCAGGCACATGACTTTATCATACTATATATAAAATTAATAGTTTAGCTGCATGAGACTCTATTTGATCGAGATCGGCCATGTCTGCATTAAAATAAAACTACTAGAACTAGACAGATATGTCGATTAAAGCTGCGTTCGGATATTGTACTCCGTTGACACCGGGTACACCGTCCAAATGACACTTACGTGTTATTGGGTGTAAAAAGTGTAATGCAATATGCAAACGCACCTTATATTGACAGAAGTTATTGTCAAAACATTAGTGTTTGACTACCTACTGTCATTAGAATCAAAAAATCTGACAAATCCTGGCTACTAGTTTTCATGCAGTACGACCGATCTCGTAGAAATAGAATTTGCTCATGCAGCTAAACTATTGATTGTACCAAAAAATGTCATAGTGATAAATTATTCAGAATTTCCTCATCTTTAATTTAATATTTAACTATTTCGACGAAATTCCAGAAATAGCGGCTTATTTGCAAAATCTTTCAAAAATGCTAAGACTAAACATCCAGTTCCTTTGGACCCTCTTCAACAGAAAGCTTTTCAGCTCTAAGTTTGGTTATGAAACTTCTAAATATGAAGTTTCGTCCCGATACCTTTAGTAGTTTCTCCGGAATCGTCGCCACAAAAAACGGGTACACACACACACACACATACACATACACACACACACACAGACACACACACACACACACACACACACACACACACACACACACACACACACACACACACAGAAATTTTTTTGTCCCTTGGTAAAAAATGTTCAGGGGATCCAAAAAGACATATTTCCGCTAATATCTCAAAAAAATTTTTTGGCACGATTACAATACTTTATATACTGCGTATGTTAAAGTAAAAATAATCTGATGTGGCCAGGCACATGACTTTATCATACTATATATAAAATTAATAGTTTAGCTGCATGAGATTCTATTTGATCGAGATCGGCTATGTCTGCATTAAAATAAAACTAGTAGAACTAGACAGACATGTCGATTAAAGCTGCGTTCGGATATTGTACTCCGTTGACACCGGGTACACCGTCCAAATGACATTTACGTGTTATTGGGTGTAAAAAGTGTAACGGTGTTCAGTATCCGAACACAGCCTATATTGACAGTAGTATTTTCAAAACATTAGCGTTTGACACTAGCTACTGTCATTAGAATCAAAAAATCTGACATATCCTGGCAACTAGTTTTAATGCAGTACGACCATGAGTACGACCGATCTCGATGAAATAGAATTTGCTCATGCAGCTAAACTATTAATTTTACCAAAAAGTGTCGTAGTCATAAATTATTCAGAATTTCCTCTACTATTCTACTATTCTACTATTCTACTATTATTCTACTATTTAACTATTTCGACGAAATTCCAGAAATGGCTAAACCTCCAGTTCTTTGGACCATTGTCAACAGAAAGCTTTTCAGCTCTAAGTTTGGTTACTATAAATTCTACCAAAAAATGTCATATACATAAATTATAGAAAATGTCCTCTCCTTTAATTTATTATTTAACTATTTTGACGACATTACACAAATAGCGGCTCATTTGCAAAATCTTCGAAAAATGCTAAGAGTAAACCACCAGTTCCTTTGGACCCTTTTCAATAGAAAGCTTTTCAGCTCTAAGTTTGGTTATGAAAAACTGCTAAATATGAAGTTTCGTCCCGATATCTTTAGTAGTTTCTCCGGAATCGTCGCCACAAAAACGGGTACACACACATACACACACACACACACACACACAGACATTTTTTTGTACCTTGGTCAAAAATGTTCAGGGGACCCAAAAAGACATATTTCCGCTAAAATCTCAAAATTTTTTTTGGCACGATTACAATACTTTACATACTGCGTATGATAAAGTAAAAATCTGATGTGGCCATGCACATGACTTTATCATACTATATAGCAGTGTCAAACGCTTATGCGATGACAATACTGTCAATGTCGTCAATGTCAATACTGTCAATATAAAAGTTTAAAAGGAATATGTTTTTTAATATCTACATCTTTTTACTTTATCATACGTAGTATGTAAAGTATTGTAATCGGGCCAAAAAAAATTTTTGTGATTTTACCGGAAATATGTCTTTTTGGGTCCCCTGAACATTTTTGACCAAGGTACAAAAAATGTCTGTGTGTGTGTGTGAGTGTGTACCCGTTTTTGTGACGACGATTCCGGCGAACCTACTAAAGGTATCAGGACGAAACTTCATATTGAGAAGTTTCGTAACCAAACTTAGAGCTAAAAAGCTTTCTGTTGACAATGGTCCAAAGAAACTGGAGGTTTAGCCATTTCTGGAATTTCGTCGAAATAGTTAAATAATAAATTAAAGTAGAGGAAATTCTGAATAATTTATGACTACGACACTTTTTGGTAAAATTAATAGTTTAGCTGCATGAGCAAATTCTATTTCATCGAGATCGCACGTACTGAATTAAAACTAGTTGGCCAGGATTTGTCAGATATTTTGATTCTAATGACTGTAGGTAGTGTCAAGCGCTGATGTTTTGACAATACCTATTGTCAATATAATCAAAATATCTGTCTAGTTCTAGTAGTTTTATTTTAATGCAGACATGGCCGATCTCGATCAAATAGAATCTCATGCAGCTAAACTATAAAATTTATATATGGTATGATAAAATCATGTGCCTGGCCACATCAGATTTTTTGTCCGGTCTGTATATTTTATTACCGCATGCACTGCTATCGACTGATTGATCGTAATTTGGATCGTTTTTATTTAGTAGCCAATTAATTCATATTGTTGTATATAAGGTGTGATTTACTTTTGATCACAATAATGTATACAACACCATACCAAAGGCCGATTGCCTTAGAAATCAGCATAAATATTATTAAAAAAATATTATAAATTGTGTTGTGTTATTTTCCAGTAAAAAATATTATTTGATTTCTTCTTGTGGAATGATTAGTGTGAAATAGTCGACCAAATGCCATAAGGCTATTTTACAGTTAACATAAATCATTTGTGGTATAAATTGCACGAACCATATTGGAGAGGGCGGAACATCGACGATATAAGCTTTGTTACAGCTGATTCAGTTATCCGTTCGTAAGCGAATGATACAGCCGATTTGGCGTCCATTGGGTTTCGTAGATCAACGGACAACTTAATCAAATCCGCATTATACCCGATAACGATTGTTGTAGGGGGCGATGGAATCTGTCGCCGACCATTCTCGTCGGGTCGTGGATGTTGTATAGTCGCTGACCGGAAATTAAAATACGTTGTCGGCGGAAGATGCCTGACTGCCAAATCGAATTAGCGAACCCCAGACGCGAGTAGCTTCAATTGACATGTTATATCAAGATCGCGAACTAAACGGTCCCATTTCCCTGTTGTGTTAATTGATTGTAGTATCTGATCGGGTTCTATGCCGTGTCATTGTTTGCATCGCAAATAATGTTATTGTGTTCAATTTTCATTGTGAAATTATCCTAGAATGGTTGGAGTCGATTCAAAAGTAACTTTAATTATTCCGCAAACCCAAAAAGAAGTATTTGACTTTTGTATATAATACAAAACGTGGATGTCGTGTTTTGTTTTCTAGTCTCGTGGTTGGTTTGTTGTAGTAGTTTTGTATTTTAGTATTTGAGATACATTTTGACTGTTCTGATTTAATTTTTATGTGACCGGTAGTGAATAAAAAGTTTTCTTCATTGGACCACAAAAATGTTATAATACCTATATGTTTCCACCAGTGATGTGGGCCGGGTAAATACCCGGCGGGTGGGAACTTATAAAATGGGTATTTACCCGGGTATTTACCCCTACTTAGAGTAAATACTTAAATTTTGGATATTTATTCTTTTTATCCTTAAAACATCATTTAACAACATTTCACAAATATTTATACAGGGTGTAACACTTTTTTCCCGCAATAATTATTTTTAGATAGTGAATGTCATTCTGAGGATAACTGTTCATATGGACCTATTTGTTTTCTCAATGCCAAGTTACAGCCGCTTGAAATATTAACTAAATAAAGGAAAATAAACTATAAACTACATATCAAACAATGCTAAAACAAGAAAGAGCACAATCAATACCCATAAGAAAATTAAAAGTAATAGTCTTTATGTACCAAGGGCATTAGACGGATGTTTATGCCCCGAGGGTGGCAGTTTAAAAAGCGCGAGGTACCGATAGGCCCGAGAGCTTTTTACGTCGCCCGAGGGTATAAACATCAAGTAATGCCCGAGGTACTATGCACGCCAAAAAAAAGTCGTACACCTTGTAGCTTTGTAAATGGTTCCTTTATAACCTATACGCTGTCATTCTGACATTAGTCATAGGGATGAAACATGCACCTGCTGTCAAGTTGACCAGCCATACTTACATGATATCAAACTTAGCTGTACGACTTTTTTTTGGCGTGGATAGTACATACAAAATTTTGTCCTACAATGGTTTTGTTCCTCTGTATGAATAATATTAATAAATATTTTGACGTTATCAAGTGACGGCGTATCTACGGAGTTGAATGTTGAATAACCAAACAAACACTTCGTAGTTGAGTGACAATACAGACAATTAGTTGTCAAACTTATAACCTTAATCGCCAATAATTGACATTGATGAGTGACAATACAGACAATTAGCTGTCAAACTTATAACCTTAATCGCCAATAATTGACATTGACGATTTAAAATTTACAATTTGAATGACAAATATTTGCTATATTTGACATATAACCATGGCAATCCTTTATGCCCTAGGGCGCAAAAAGAATCTTTATCGCCCTAGGGCGCGAAAAGTAGCTGTTTTCGTCCCGGTAACTAGGATGTAAAATGTCACTTTATGATCATGTAGGACATAAATAAATTTAAGTAAAAAATTTAAAATGTTAAATATAAACTAAATAACAAATGAACGAAAACAAAATACATATGAAACTTTTTAGACATTTGTTTCTCTACAAGTAATTGTCATTCTGAGTATAAAGTTTCTTTCATGCCAATTTATTGGGTTTATCAACTCCTAGAGAAGTGAAGTTATTTAATATACAGTTTTGCAATTATTTTAGAAGTATTTCAAACGGTTGTAATTTTTTAAGGAATAAATAAAACAAATAGGTCCATATGAAACTTTTTACTCAGAGTGGTATTTACTATCCGGAAAAAAGTTATGCGGGAAAAAATGGGACACTGTAGATGTGTACTCTTCATTACAAATAAGGTAAACTATTTGAGTTATATAAGAACATTCATTTACATTTAGTTGGATTCATAGTAAAATAAAAAATTCATTAACAACGACAAAAGCCGCTATGTCGACTGTAGTTCATATAATCAAAAGTTTCTGCTAAATCTTCTTCGATAACTGAATCAGAAAATATGGAAGATTCACACGATTGAATGGACGATGATCACAACGAAATGTCTGCTCTTGATATATCGTCGGATGAGACTGATAATTTTACTTTTTGTTTTATAAATGATTCATTTTTATAAGAGTAATGTTCATTTTGTGATAAGAGAATACCTTTTGATTTTGTGATAGAAGAAAAACCTTTATTTAGTAATTAAATATTTCCTTTTAGAGCTATTTTTAATAACAATATTATGTTTATAAATACCCCTATAAATACCCACTTTGGTAAATACCCGGGTATTTACCCGGGGTATTTACCCTTGATAATAATACCCGGGTATTTAACATCACTGGTTTCCACAAATAAATATAATAGTAAAAGTTAACACCTCGTTATCATGAGCTTTAAAGTTCTCAATAGTACTACACAGTGACAGCCAAAAGTGTGGTACTTCATCCAAAATGGTAATAATAATAATAATAACAATTAATAATAATTGACCTTCTCCAGAATAGTATTTGCTTGTTTTCTCGAATTGGGAAATGTCTGGTTTGAACCCACCACACTCGTTATCATGAGCTTTAAAGTTCTCAATAGTACTACACAGTGACCGCCAAAAGTGTGGTACTTCACCCAAAATGGTAATAATAATAATAACAATTAATAATAATTGACCTTCTCCAGAATAGTATTTGCTTGTTTTCTCGAATTGGGAAATGTCGTGGTTTGAACCCACCACACTAGACCCACCACACAAATGTGGCTCCAGCATTTCCTGTAAAAGTATGAAATGTGGGGTTTACTTTGAATCTTTTTTATTGAAATTTTGAAGCTTTTGAGTCCGGATTGGCATACAACGCAAATAAATCTAATAAAAACGCCCATTCGATACTCATTCACAAAATTAATGACCCCCAGAGTTATGAATAATACACTGCCTTTTTCTTGAAAATCAAACATTTCTATGCTGTCATGTAGACAACTAAAGGATCTAGCAGCATCAATAAGAAAAATGAGTGGTTGTCATTAAAATTGTTAAACACAACCAGTTTCCTGTGTACCTACTCAACCTTCACGTACCTCTCTCTTCAGAGACACTCTGCCAGTATCTCGAAGAAAGAGATGACAAAACTAGCGAATGAGTGAAAAATTACGTAAAACTGCAAATTTTAAGTTTAACTTTGAGAAATTTTCAATGTCAAATCCCAGTTATAAAATTCATGTTCCCAAAAGAAAGCCAACAACTCCCAATTAATCCGGCTACCGCATCGAGGGGTTTTAAGGATTAAAACTTCTCTGATGTGGAGTAGATTAGATTCATTGCCCAAGTTTGTCGGATGTACTAATTGCACAATGCACATATCGCACAATCGCACAACTGGGAAATATCAAATTATTACGAACACTCATCTGGCCTCAAATAAAAAATAATCTTGATAAATAATTGATCATAACATGACATAATAATAAACAATCTGAAAATGTTTGTTGAAAATATTCAAAATATTGAATATAGTTATACTTGTTGCAGCCAAATAACAGTTGCGTTGCACAGATGTAACTGTTTTTTTCCTGCATGTCTGCACACTACGTATTCACTTCTATCTCGGTAGAACGTGCACAATTGAAAGAGAATAGAAGATATGCGACTGCTGTAGTTTTGCAGGATCACTCCGCCTTCCTCGCTCTCAAGTTCGAACGCTAGCGTATCTTAATTGTCCATTGATACTATTATGTTGATGATGCTGTAAACGTATCGAGTTTTATTTAATCTTAATAATTTCATCTTTCCATTGTTTTCCATTAATATGTGATTGCGACTTATTATAATCTTTATAAAATTTAGTTTTTTTAACTAAAACTGCTTTTTAGTAACCTTTTAGAATGTCTGCAATTAATAATAACATACAGGGCCCTGCAACTCAGCTCCCGTCTTCTGTAGCTCAGTTACTAATTAAGCTAAGACTTTGACAGTTTGCAGGCTTACCCTGTACTTCAAGGTACATTTAAAGAAATTATTTTTGATTATACACGGTGTCCCAAAAATGAGCAACGCCATGGTAATATATTTTTTTTAATTGCATTCTGTATAATTCTTTACACATTTGGAAGCCTTTTATGGTTGCCTACATACCACCAAAATTTTTTGAAATCGGTTGAGTGTCTGCAGTGCAAAAAAAAAATAAAAACAACAAAAAAATGATTTTGCATCGTTGGCTTTAAAAATCAATAAAAACCACAAATTGCACCTGGTTAATAAAATTTTGGGACGTGCTTATTAAGTTAGATCTAGTAGTCCCGTTAACCGAGTGTCATTGATCCAAATTATACAGTGTTTCTAAATACAACCCCATCCCAATTACCAATATTTTAAAAGTTATTCGCCAAAAACTCATTTCCACCGTTTCCAACGGCAATTTTAGGCAATATATATCGTACGTGGCGTTGAAAAACAATTTATTTCATAAAATACAATGCAGAGAAGTACTTTAGATTTGAGTGTACTTAATTAAGTAGTTGTTCGAAATGTCTTCCGTGCTCTTCGAGTCACAAACGAAGACGAGTATGAAATGACCTCGCCACTGCTCTTAATACGTCGGGCGTAATAGTTTGATGAGCTCCAGCACATTACTCGTTACATGTCAGGGACCAGCTCAACAAAATCTTCCCAAATCGGTGGATTGGAAGAGGAGGACCAGTTGCTTGGCCTCCGCGATCACTGGACTTTACGAAACTGGATTTCTTCCTGTGGGGCTACGTTAAGGACATCGTTTATGCTGAACCTCCAACAACACCAGAAAACATGCAAGAAAGAATCCGGGGCGCATTTCAAACTATTACGCCCGACCTAGTATTAAGAGCAGTGGCGAGGTCATTTCATACTCGTCTTCGTTTGTGTCTCGAAGAGCACGGAAGACATTACCAACCATTACGAAACTGGATTTCTTCCTGTGGGGCTACGGTAGGACATCGTTTATGCTGAACCTCCAACAACACATTTCGAACACTACTTAATTAAGTACACTCAAATCTAAAATACTTCTCTGCGTTATATTTTATGAAATAAATTGTTTTTCAACGCCACATACGATATTTATTACCTAAAATTTTTTGGCGAATAACTTGTAAAATATTGGGAATTGTGATGGGGTTGTATTTAGAAACAATGTTTATTTTTTAATTCTGCATCGTTCCACCTAAAAAAATTTATGGGTTCCAATTTAAAATAAGAACAATAACACGCTTTGAAGTTTGACATGTTTGACACTAGATTTTGGTCATCCTGTATAATTTGGATCAATGACACTTGGTTAACGAGACTACTAGATCTAACTTAATAAGCACGTCGCAAAATTTTATTAACGAGGTGCAATTTGTGGCTTTTATTGATTTTTAAAGCCAACGATGCAAAATCAATTTTTTCTTCTTTTTATTTTTTTGCGCTGCAGTCACTCAACCGTTTTCAATAAAATTTTGGTGGTATGTAGGCAACCATAAAAGGCTTCCAAATGTATAAAAAATATATAGCATGCAATAAAAAAATATATTACCATGGCGTTGCACATTTTTGGGACAGCCTGTATAATAAAAAATAATTTCTTGAAATGCACCTTCAAGTACAGGGTAAGCCTGCAAAATGTCAAACTTTTAGCTTAATTAGTAGCTGAGCTACAGAATACGGGAGCTGAGGACCCTGTATATATATTATTATTAATTGATATATACGTTTTTAGGTTTTAATACTTTAATACCTAACAAAGTATTTTTGGACAATGGTCTACAATGTTTACAAGATTCCAAGATAAATAAATTTAGTTCATTATAAAAAATATTTCAAACCTTACAGAAACAGGCGGATGCGCAATTTTTTGTCAAGTTCCTCTTCGCTTGTTTCTCAAATGCAAAATGTGTATTAGGTGTTTAAAATATTCTTATCATTTCCTAAAAGGTGGTATTCACAAATATTCACAATTTGTTTTTCCAATTCTTAGAAGTATTTTTATTATTTGGATTATTTTTATTATTTATAATTTTTGCCTCTTGCGCTGCACAACTCCGAAAATACAGCTTATTTGAAGATGATAAAAGTCGGTTTATTATAGAAATAAAGCTTCATTCCAATAAAATACTTATCAATACAGTAAAATCTTCGATTGTTGATTCATATCGTACCTGATATCTGTACAGTACATTGTTTTCGGTTAAGGCCCTGGTCAGTGCGATGCCGTGCTGATAGGGGGCGGTGATGTCTGCCAGTCCGTGGATGACAAACAACGACTTATCAGGGATATTTTTCGCCCGCTGCGTCGCATCTGCCTCCACGTACGACTTGTAATTCTCCGATGGAAGTCCCAGTATTCTTTCGGTAAAGGCAGAATCTACAAAAAAAAGTTAACCATCACTTTTTTTAAATTGTTCAGGACAAAGAAAACATAGTTTTGGTGATACGTCGAAAATAAGACATGAGAGACTATTGTAAAATGAATGACCCAAACAGGCTTGTTCATAAAACCTCAGCTCCGTCAATGTTATGTTTGTGATCCAAAGTGTCTTGCAGAAAACATTAGAGAAAACCTATCGTTGGAGCGATTAGCTGACGATAAAAGCATTTACTAATATAATAAGTATTTGTAAACAACTGAAAATTCACTAAAATACTTACTATAGTATAGCCAGTCGGTGATGGGACTGACTGCTACGCCGCATTTGAAGATCTTCTGCTGTGAGCCGAGTATCATGGCGGAGACGTAACCGCCATAACCCCAGCCCCACATGCCCACCCTAGTTTCGTCCAGGAATGAGTAGATCTTCAGCAACTCCTTCAGGACGGAGATCTGGTCCTGTACCTCGACACCACCCAGGTGGCGATACATGGCCCTGTTTCCCTGTCCTCTTGAACCCCTCACGTCCAACCTCACGTAGACGACGTCGCAATGGCTCGACATGTACGTACCCCAGTCCACCTTGAATTCCTCGGTGACAGACTTGCTACCAGGTCTGCCGTTTCTGCAATCAGAAAAAAAGGATAAAAAAAAGTTCATACAATATTGTAAGAGTTCAAATTTGTTTTTTAATTAAAACCACACATTTTCGTTCTATTCTAAATCCCTTACCAATTTTAGTATCAATTCGTAGTAATATGCCACTATGACGCCAATTGCTTTTGACTAGAAATGAATATACGGACATACCGTATCATACGGACTAACCGTAATGAGAATAATCAATGTATAAAGGTGATGTAAATTTACATCCCGCCTGTACATCACCTTTATACATTGATTAATTGTTCTTGAGTTAGTAGTATTACATATTTTGTCTAAATTCGCCAGTTTAGGAGAATAGGTACTTTTAGAACAAGTGATCCAAATGTATGTTCTCCAAACATGAGTTTCGACTCGATTTATATCCTAAGTTATGTGCTCGTCAAATCAAATAATATACTAATATTATGTTATGTAGATTGAATAATACTATTCACGCCACTACTGTAGTCAATCATCAGTATTGAGGACAGCAAACTTAAAGGTGTATCTGACTATATTTTAGGTTAGAAAAAATAAATATACAGACTGTTTCAGGAATAACGGCTAACCTTAAACGAGCAAGGAATTAATAAGCATGTTCTGTCAACTGAAGTATGGTCTGACTTCACTGACGCATTCTTGAGAAAACTAATAGAAAAGAACGAAAGACAACCCTATTCATGGCAAGAAAATCGTCAACAGCCTACCGCAGATGAGCTGAAAGCATGGCTCTGGAGGTGATGAAAAAAATTTCGACTCCGCCTCCGACTCCAGATGATTTCCGACTCTGGCAAAAGTTTATTTGATTCCTGTTATGTTTTGTATATTAATATTTAAAGTTGGACATGAATTGTATTTGTTTTCCACACTGCGCATGTTCGTTTTCCCGGTGCAAGGTGTTCTCAACAGGAAACACCATTAGGCTATCGAATGACATTGCGGTCAGTCGTAGCAACTTCAATGTTTAAATTGCTATATAAGTTTTGAATATAGTTTGAGTTTTACTTCACAAAAGCTCTTTTATTTCTACGAAAATAACCAAGTCCCCAACATAATGATCCGACGAGCGAGAATTTGTATCAATTGACCGAAAACTTGGTAAACCAGTCCACTGCGTAGTAAGAAAAAGCGGAGTGCATGGCGGCATCAACAAGCTTTCCACGAGGGAAGTAATAGCGAAGAAGGCGAAATATTCTATTTTAGCGGTGAAGACATCGACCACACTACGGCGAAAAAGGCGAAATTCAGGCGAAATACCGAAGACACAGGCGCATTTATATATATATTAGTAGCGAAGGCAAGGAAGGCGTGCAAAAGAAATCCATTTACATCCTGGCGTGGCGAAGCCCTATCATTTACACAAACAGCGGAATCCGAAGATCAACAATAGCAGTGTAAGTGGCCATATCCATTTTTCCCTTAGAATACATTTTTCATATTGCTTCAACTTGATTGAAATTGCATTAAACATGGCCGAAGCAAAAGTAAATAAACTTTTGAAAAAACGCGAACGCATTAAGGCACGTGTAATTGATTATGATACTTATGTAACTAATGCCAAAGCAGCTATAAAACCAAATGATGTTTATACGCGCGTTGAGATTCTTCAATTTAAAGAACGTTTAGATCATGTGTTGCCATTATTGAGCGAGTTTAATGCAATAGAAGAACAAGTTGAGGATTTATCATCAGAAGATATGTCTGATGCTACTTTTGACGATTTTTATTATGCGGCTGTTGCAAAAGCAAAAGAGGTATACGAAATTATGACTCATGAACCTTTAGTAAATAAAAAAGAAACCCAAAATGCCACTGAAATTGTAGCTAGCGATATTCAGCTACCAACCATATCACTTCCAAAATTCAATGGTGAAATCACTCGTTGGCTTGAATTTAAAGATTGCTTTGAAACTATGGTTAATAAAAATCTGAAGCTTACTAAAATACAAAAATTATATTATTTGCGATCTGCATTGTCCGATGATGCAGCACAAATTATAAGCGCTCTTGACAGTTCGTCTGAATCCTATGACTTGGCATGGACCCTTGTATGCGATAGATATGAAAACAAGCGTATGCTTATTCAAAGCCATATAAAAGCGTTATTAAATTTTAAATTTATAAGGAGAGAATCGATTCAATTGTTTAGAGAAATGAGTGACAAAATAAGCATACACTTGCGAGCATTAGAAACTTTGGGCGAAAAGGTTGAACACTGGGACTCAATTTTAATAGTTACGCTCACCGCAAAGTTTGATGACATTACTGCAAGAGAATGGGAGGTTCATACAAAAACCTTTAAAGATTTTCCAAAAATTGCCAACTTGCAACAGTTTCTTAAAGAAAAGGCTATTATGTTAGAAAACATACAGTTTAATAAATCCGATGATATTTCTACAGTTAAAATTAATAGTACAAAAACCAGAACTTTATTAGCTTCAAACGCGGTTTGCTATTATTGCAAAAAAAATCATAGCATTTATACGTGGTTTGATTTCAAATCACTCACGCCGGAAAATAGAATAAAATATGCAAGAGAACATTCTCTTTGTTTAAATTGTTTACGATCAGGACATAGCAATTATAATTGTCAACCATTTGGATGCCGAAAATGCAAACATAAACACAATTCACTTTTGCATATTGAAAAATCAAATGCTTCAACTACTAAAGATAATGCTGCTATAGCAAAATCAATTTCATGCTTATTACCTACAGCAGTTGTTTGCATTAGCGATAATCAAAAATCATTTTGCAGTAAGGCCCGAGCTTTATTGGATAGCGGTTCGCAAAGTAGCTTTATTACTGAAGAAATGGCGAAGAAATTAAAATTAAACATAGAAGAAATAAACATGCGTGTTGAGGGTATCAACAGTTCAGTTTCTAATATTAAAGGTAGAAGTTGTATATGCATAAAGTCAGGTTATTCAGGTTTTACTACTCAATTGTCTGTTCTGGTTGTACCTGAAATTACAAGTAATTTGCCTCAGCAAGAATTAGACATATCAAATTTAAATATTCCTTCTGGAATACAGCTAGCAGATCCGGAATTTTTCGTACCATCCAAGATAAATTTACTTTTGGGAGCTGGCGTATTTTTTGAAATTCTATTGCAAAATAAAATAAATAGTTTAAATTTTAATTGCTTTCTTCATGAAACAAAATTTGGATGGATTGTTGCTGGATTTGTACCAAACATTTTTACACATTTTGCAAAAACAGCAAGTTTGCTTAGCAAAAATAATGATATCGAAAGGCAATTAGAAAGATTTTGGCAGATTGAGGAGTGTGAGGCTCAACCTGGCAGCAGCAGCTGTAATTCTTTTGCGGAAACGCATTTTTGTGATAACTACCGGCGTCAATCTGATGGACGATTTGTCGTGTCAATTCCCTTTGATAAAAATTTAAATCTCCTTGGCGATTCAAGGGATTCAGCAAAACGACAATTTTTTAGTCTTGAAAGGCGCTTAAATTCGAATTTGCATTTAAAGAATTTGTATCACAGTTTTATGCGAGAATATGAGAATATGGGTCATATGACTAAGATTGATTTTGATGACACTTGCAAGCATGAATATTTTTTACCTCACCATGGTGTTTTACGAGAATCGAGCGTAACAACAAAATTAAGAGCAGTTTTTAATGGATCAAATCTAACTACCACTGGTTTGGCATTAAATAACGTGCAAGCTGTTGGCCCTGTCATTCAAAAAGATATTTTTTCCATACTTATTAGATTTCGCAGACACTTAATAGCTGTTTGTGCTGACATAGTTAAAATGTATCGCCAAATTCTTGTTAATAAAAATGATCGACCCATGCAACGCATTTTTTGGCGTAAAAGCACTGATAATAAAGTCGATGTTTATGAACTAAATACAGTCACATATGGCACAGCATCAGCTTCCTTCCTAGCAATTAGATGTTTACATCAATTAGCTCTTGACAATGCAGAAAAATATCCTTATGCTGCGAACGTGATTGCTAATGACTTTTATGTTGACGATTTGATCACCGGAGGTGATAATATACTACAAGTTAAAACTCTTATAGGTGAAATCATTAATATACTAAATTCCGGATGCCTTCCCTTAAGTAAATGGTCATCTAATTGCAGCGAGATGATTAACATTTTGGAAAATTCTGAAAACAATATACTAAATTTAGGCGAATATGAAAATACTAAAACGCTAGGTATGTTTTGTGATACCCAAACGGATGAATTTGTATTTAGAGTAGGTGAGGTTTTTGCAGAAAAGATAACTAAGCGTGCAGTTTTATCCATGACTGGTCAAATATACGACCCCCTCGGAATTCTAGGACCAGCAATCGTCATAGCTAAACTATTCTTACAAGCTTTATGGCAAGAAAATCTCGGTTGGGACGATCCTCTCTCGGAGAGCGTCTGCGCGAGTTGGGTCAAGTTCCGAAATGAGTTCAAAAGTTTAGACAATTTGCGAATACCAAGATGTATAAAAGTCACTGCACATAATACTTGCATACAGCTTCACGGTTTTTCTGACGCATCTAGCAAGGCTTATGGCGCTTGTGTGTACTTATTGTTTGAGTCTGTAGAGGGCGTGACTGTGCGTTTATTAGCATCTAAGTCAAAGGTCGCTCCAGTTAAGGTACAGACTATACCGCGCTTAGAATTATGCGGCGCTTACCTATTAGCTTCACTCGTCAACAGTATTAAAAACTCTATAGAAATAGATATTAATGAAACGTATTTATGGACAGATTCTTTGGATGTTATTTATTGGCTAAAAATGTCACCACACTTGTTGAAAATTTTTGTGGGAAACCGCGTTGCACGTATTCAAGAATTCACAAATATCGAAGGTTGGAGGCATATTAGATCTGCTGACAATCCAGCTGATTTGCTTAGCAGGGGGGTACCTCCTGCTCAATTAGCAAACTGCAAAATTTGGTGGTCAGGACCTGAATTTTTAACGCTAGGTCGTAATGTTTGGCCTAAAGTTCCTGAATTATTGAAAAACTATCAGAGTGATCATGTCAATAATGAAATTAAACAAGCTGTTAAAGTTTTTACAAGCTGTGATGCTGAAATTAAAATTATTGATCGATTTTCTTCCTTAACTAGAGCGAAGCGAGTTATTGCTTATTGTATGCGTTTTTTGAAAAACTGTAGACTTCCAAAGGGCGAAAGAATTTGTGGTTCTTTAAATGTTTCTGAATTAAATGAAGCGTTAATTAAATTAATAAGTCTTGAGCAAATGCATTATTACAGCGACGAATTTAACTTATTACTTAAAAACAAAAAACTCATGTCACATTCTAGCCTCATATCTTTAAATCCCTTTATTGACAGTGATCAAGTTTTGCGTGTGGGTGGGCGATTGAAATTTGCTAATTTAAGCTCAGATCAAAAACATCCAATTATTCTACCACCTAAAAGTAAGATAAGTATATTACTTCTGACTTACGAACATTTAAGATTGTTTCATGCTGGACCGCAGCAAACTTTGTCTTCCTTGAGAGATAAATATTGGCCCATACATGGTCTTGTTTTGATAAAGAAAATTATACGGAAATGCGTTGTATGTTTTAAAGCAAAGCCTTATAATCAGATTCCAATTATGTCCGATTTACCTCGCGATAGAGTTGTACAATCTTATCCATTCCAAGTCACTGGAACCGATTATGCAGGACCGTTTAGCATCAAACGTCATGGCGGGCGCGGTGCTAAAATTGTCAAAGGTTATTTATCATTTTTTGTGTGTTTTTCCACCAAAGCTTGTCATATTGAACTTGTTTCTGATTTATCTACTAGCGCTTTTCTGGCAGCTTTGAAGCGATTTATTGCTCGCAGAGGAAAACCATGCAAGATCTGGTCTGATAATGCTACTAATTATTGTGGAGCTAGTAATGAACTTAAAAAGATTGTTAAAAATCTGCATGCCAACAAAAATGTCATTGAGGATGAGCTTGCTCTAGAGTCCATTGAATGGTCATTCATTCCTGCTAACGCACCTCATTTCGGTGGCATATGGGAGGCTGGTATAAAACAAGCTAAATATTATTTAAAACGCATAATTGGCAATGCATTGCTAACATTTGAAGAATTTTATACTCTTACATGTCAGGTTGAAGCAATCATGAATTCCCGACCTTTACATCCCTTATCAAACGATCCTACTGACCTTGAAGCTCTTACCTCAGCCCACTTCCTGATCGGCCGGAAACTTACCTGCTTACCTGAACATGACGTATCTGCTGTACCTGAAAACCGTCTCTCACGCTTTGTATTTGTTCAAAGGATGGTACAACACTTCTGGGCTCGCTGGCGCAACTACTATTTACCGGAGTTACAGAAAAGACAAAAATGGCGATCATCTGGAGCCACGACGCTGAAGGTTGGAGATCTCGTACTAATAGAAGACCGAACTCAGCCTCCTCTATGCTGGCCATTGGGAAGAATTACAAAAATACACCCTGGTCTGGACGGAGAAGTTCGCGTTGCGACAGTAAAGACTCGAAGCTCAACGTTAACACGACCAGCAGCAAAATTATATCCACTTCCGCATTGCAGCTCGTGACTGCTTGTACTGAAGACGAAGACTGAAGACACCGTCACGTTTTTGCTTAATGCATACATTTTTTATTTTAATTTTTCATTTAATTTTTTGAAAGATTAATCTTTCAAGGCGGGCGCTATGTTATGTTTTGTATATTAATATTTAAAGTTGGACATGAATTGTATTTGTTTTCCACACTGCGCATGTTCGTTTTCCCGGTGCAAGGTGTTCTCAACAGGAAACACCATTAGGCTATCGAATGACATTGCTGTCAGTCGTAGCAACTTCAATGTTTAAATTGCTATATAAGTTTTGAATATAGTTTGAGTTTTACTTCACAAAAGCTCTTTTATTTCTACGAAAATAACCAAGTCCCCAACAATTCCAGTGAATCTGTTGGCAAAAAAATTAAACTGACATAATCTAATAGTAAATTAATCAGAAATTACTTTCTTTTGTTCCTCAAACAATCTCTGAAACCATTAGAAATTCAACTGTTTTCTCATTAGAGAACACACAAATCTGAACTACTTTGTCCACTTAACCAATTTTCTGTCTTTAATAATAACAAAAGTAATAACAAAACACTGTATAGAACAAAGTAAAACTCAATTGTTTGTGGTTACCAGAGCACTTGCAAATCAAAAAAGGTGATTCTCTTAGGACGGTTAGTGTAGCTCTGAGGTTTTTCCAATAATAAACTAGATGTTGTTGTTCATATAGTTGTTTATTTATCGAAAACGGCCGAATTTTCGACTTGAGTCCAAGTCATCTTCAAAGGCTATAAGAAAACCAGAAGTGAGGTTAGCGTAGCAGAAGTAAAGTAAAACTCATTCCAATGAAAACAAAATTAAGTGGAAACTACGGTTAATACAATAGTTGTGAGGAACACAATAGCTTTAACAAAATTCCCCTTTAAGGCCCCCATCTCAAATTCAAATAGCGAACTGTAGCAAACTTCTCTCCAAAGCTTCGAAATAAAAAAATCACCAGATGTAGATGGCGCTCCTATAAACATCTCTGTTAAAATTTCATATTTATTACATTTGACGTTTGGTAAAACCTAAAGAAATTAATTAATGTATTGCTTTCTACTTGTACAAATATTCAAACTGGACAGTTTTTAAGTTTTCTAGTCGATGATATAGTATGTACTTTCACAATCGTCGCTATTGTAAACATGGTTGCCAACTTATTACAAACACGCACTACAATACTCCAGAGTGCAAGTCTAGAGAAGTTCAGAAGAAAATAACTTGTGCTCTCATAGTTAACATTTAATTATATTTTTTAATGTATTACTGCAGACAATAATCAGACGCAACTGCCATCGGAAAGCATTTCTATATTTGTAGTCCACACCAAAATTTGCATAAATAATTTTCATAAATATTGCAATTCCTTTCCGATGGCAGTTGCATAAGGGCTTTCAGAATCGAACGGTAGCGAGCATTTCGCGATTGGCGCAATAATTATCACGTGGGTTATTTTTGCGTTTTCAAGGTCGGAGACGGGAGCCTTAAGGATGCCGTTAAATCATTTTTACTTATTTTCAACGCTGAAAATAATCTGTCAACGCTTACTTCTGTTAGTGGCAATGACAGAATTCTGGCTGCACAACACGTATGATCAACACTAGATGCAAAACAGCACAAGTCTAATGCATTAATCATTGTACTTGTGCTGTGTTGCATCTAGTGTCTTCAACTACATTAACCATTTAAAATCTATTTTTCACCTTTCCCTTTTTAAATTTCAGTCGTATCACTTTTTTTAATCGTGTTTAATCGTGCCCTGGCTGCAACAGGTGACAAAATAACGCCGCTGGAAAAGTATTGGTCTCCCTCTACTCCGACGTTTCTCTCTTGGTGACATTCACCGGGCATTGAACTACATTAGTCTGTTCGTATCATCGTAGTTAGCTGTTCGTTGGTTTACCTACAATAAGATTTTTTTGTATAGAGTACCAAAGACGCACGGATGGGAATAGGGGCTTCTACTTCCGACCCAAAACGCTAGACAACATGCGCAGAAGACTTGGCGCCGCTGTCAAATCTGGTAACATAATCAAACATAATATTGCTTAAAATCCCCAGAAAACACGCATTCCATGTAAAACTACCAATTTCGGCTTTAATCATGAAGTATTCTGTATCTACGTATCCCAACTCAAGGAAGCTTGCCGCGGGTGTACCTGTTTTTATGTACTTTGGAAAATTTGCTGAACTGTCCTAACCTAAAAACACAGTAGGTATTTTGGTTTTCATGTTCACTTCCATATAATTATTCAGTTTTCAATGAATGCATGTCATTCTCACACTTATCTTTTATCAATTACATTTCATTTGATACTAATTAGGTTTCTTACAAAGCACAGTTGCCAACTTAATTTAGTCCTGGGTGGTCCTGGGAGAAATGCGCGCGCACATCGTCAGATCAAAAACCAGAACGAGAAACATCTATTGTATGCGACGGATCAGTCGTATGCGAAATAACTTTGACCGACCACGGTGCGGAGTTGCGGTATTAAGTCGCTTTATTTTATCCGGCAAGAATCACTTTACAATTGCAATTTTTGTAAAACCGCATCACATTTATGGATTCAGTACCTACCTACGTACTATGCGCGGCAAAAAAACTCGTACAGCTAATTTTTACATCATGTAATTCTGGTTTATCAATTTGACAGTTGTTGCATGTTTCATACCTATGATTAATAATAATTAACTAATAATTAATTAATCTTAGCATTTATTGTCCTAAGCTTTAGAAAGTAATTAAAAAAAGCACGAAATTGTAGTATAGGGTAGGTATTCAAATTTTGAGTTCTTCGACTCTTTTCTGTTCACAGAGATCTAGATGTAAAGTAAAGTACAGTTCGGTGAAAATGTTAATTAACCAATTTGTGACTTACACTTCGACTAGGACTGGATAGGCGGCGTCCCTGAGCTCCGGCCTCCAGCTCGGAGGCAGCAGTAGTTGTACTTGTGCCCAACTACCTTGGGCCAAAGGCACCTCGAGAGATTTTTGCTTCGGCAAAGCGAATTGTTGGAGCAGCGGCCCCTGCTGGGGCCTTGTGTCGTACAGTAAGCGCAGCAGCTTGTGATTAGTCGCGTTGTGCACCCCTGCTAATGGAAGACCGGGTCCCTCACACTGGAGGACGTAATAGAGGATGCCCGCACTCGTCTGCGGACTTATCTGAAACAAAACACATCAATTAAAAACGAAATTTTCTACCATTGGACAAACTGAAAACTACTGAGTTTACATTTCTTACTAAAGCAGTTTTTCTAGCATTAATATATCCTTACATTTCGACAGAAAATATGCCGGAAAGCTTTCTTTAATTAAGTGAAATTGTAAACGTCAAAATTTAATATACAGCCTGTATATATTTATCGTATTCAACTTAATTCAAACATTAACAGTAAAGCTCGGCAAATCTATGGAGGTATCGTAAAATCCAGCAACACCATAACCATGTGAAATGCTCGGGATGTCACTTAGTGGTTTCACCCACTTGGCCGCATCTAGGTCACAACTAGATATCGGCTTTATTAAACTGTAAAATTGGAATATTCGCACATATAACCATTAATTTTTGTGTTATACGCAGTAAACGACAGTCGTTTGAAATTTTTTAAAGAATTTCTTCTTCAAATTGAACGCCAAATTGTATCTCATCCACGATATTTTTATACAGTATGAAAATAATGTTTGTCATTTCGTTAAATGGCAAAAACCTTCCTAACGTCTGCAACTTTGCTGTATAAAATTAAACGGTTTCTAGCCACGCACCCCAAACCGTAATACCAGGCGCAGACGGCTTACAAAGATCTGGACATACAACATTCTCTATATACAGTAATTACCCATATACACATTTTGGTAAAAAATTCAATTTCCGACCGTCATTTTTTTCGTACTAATTTTGGTGGACCCTCTAGTTGTGTAAATGGTCGTGAAACATTTTATGGCCTTACATAAGAACATTTTAAAGAAAAGGACAATTGAAAATTGTTAAAATTGCTTGAGGGAACATGGATTTTGTGAATTGAATATGAAATTGCGTTTTGTGTAGAACTATTCATCCTGAAAACCAAGCCGACCTTCAAAATTTTTATCGCGTAATGTTTTCGCAAAAAATGAGGTCAAAAGGTAAAAAATACGATTTATTGTCCAGATCTCTCAACATCCGTACAAAAAAAATATTATTCTTACTATTTAACGACAAAGTCATTTCATTCTGTTGACGAGTATCTGAGAAGCACATAGCGCCACTAATAGGCACGCGTTACTATATACATTGTGTTCATTTCAAAAGTATCCACCCTTAATAACTCTTGAGCTGATGCGATTATTGCTTTGATTATTGATTATTACCCCCTACCTTGTGATCATTTGAAAGGGCACAAAATTCTCTACTCAACCATGATAAAAAAAGAAATCGATCGATTGGTTCTGAAGATAGACTACACAGAAGATGGAAGGTGTGAAATAACTCAACCCTTAATAACTCTTGACCTGAGGCGATTATTGCTTTGAGTGGAAACACAAATAAAAAGACCATGATAAAAAAAATGTAATCGATCGATTGTTTTTTAAGATAGACTACGCAGAAGATGGAAAGTATGAAATAAATTATTATTAGCGAAACATTACGGATTGGATACACTGTTATATTTTTCTAACAAATAATGGTGGCCATTTCGAAGATGTCATAAAATAATTTCTTATTCCTTATTTTATTATTTATTTTATTTTTTTATTTCTTATGACTAATTTAATTCAATAGTTATTAAGGGTGGATACTTTTGAAATGAATAGACTGTATGTATGTGTGTTAAATGACATATTTATTTATTTGTATATTGATTTGTGTTTTAGAGATATTTTGTGTATAACTTTGTTGTTGCATTTGATGAGTTAATTTCAGTATGTACGGAAACCTACTATATTATTATATTCTAATGTGTTTTATTCATTTATTTAAGAGTTATGGTTTAGGAAACTATTATTTTAAATTTAACGATGTAAATGACAATTGTCAATATCTGTTCTGTTCAAGATCACACGACAAATAAAGAAATATTCTTATTCTTAAAAATATGGGGTTTCCATTAAAAAAAATGGCTATGACATCGTAATTCGAAAACAAAATTACAATTGATATATAAATATGTCGATTTTGATAATTAATAACCCACGGATTTTTTCAAATAACAAATAATTTCAAAGATTTTGTCATGTTTCCATACTTGCGCGCTGACTGTATAATTAATCTAAGAGGCGATTTTAGAAAAAATCGCTTTACTGTCCTGACAAATATATATCTCTACATCTGGAAATTTGTCTCACATGCTCACATGGGAGGCAAAGAATGCGATATACAAGTAACATGAAACATATTTGTATATTTTGATTTAATCATATAACGTGCTTACAAAAAAGTGCTCTTTTATATTTGTCCCAGATTTATATTTGACCCTTTTATATTTGTCAAATATTGGATTCTAACTTTCATTAACTAAAATTGACAAAAGTGAAAAATTATGTTTGCGTTAACTTTTTCTAATACTTAGTATTTTATTAAATAAGACTTATACGGAATGTTAGGATGTAAAAATCCTATGACAATGTTTACGACAGAACACGCTAATATGTAAGTTGTTTCGTCTGCAGAAATCCAAATACAATATTATCATTCATGTTTGCTTTATTTTATTCATTATACTTCAATGACATTTACGTATTTTTTCTACTTTGCGTTCGTTATAAGCTCATAACGAAACCGCTTTCGGTGTCTTTATGAAAACACTAGATCACAAACTTTTAGTAACTTTTAGTTTTCCAGGATTGATGATATTGACGTCGTGTTAAATAAGGCTGACATCTCAATCGCTATTGGCTCGCTTCAAACGTATTTGTGAATTTTACCACAACCACCAACTGTTGAATATGAAACTACTCTAGATTGTAAGATGACAACCGCAATCTTCGAAATTTATGTAAATTTAATGTCGCAAAGTAGAAAAATAGTATATAACACTCGTTTTATAAGACGTATTGGCGCACTCGTTCCAAAACAACTCGTGCGCCAATTTTTGTCTTATAAAACTTGTATTATAATATACTATTTTGTGCTGTCACACTCGAAAACAGCTGATTTCGTCAGAGGTTAAAGAACCGCTATGGAACTTAGCCGCTCTAGTGCGGCAAAGTACAAAATACAAATTTCAAATAAACTAAGATCACCAATTTGATTGTTTGTTGATAAGGAATATCAACCAGTTGTTATATCTAATTCTAAAAACGATAAATTGAGAAAATTGTAAATAAAGTATAGCGACGAGTGTAGTTTTATTTTAGTATGTTGGTACGCATGTGACAGCTACAGTGAACAAATATAAATCTATCAGAATTTGAATTAGTTTTTTAAACTTGACGTTTCGTCAAAGTGGTACCAACCTAACATTTCCTATACAGAAACATAACCATTTTTTTAATTCATATTTACTGAAAAAGCAGCACAAAAAACGTTGTATGTAACTTCTGCCGAAAACTACATAGCGCCACTCGCTCACATGCGATGCTCCGCCTTCGGCGTCGCGCCGCGTTACCGCTCGTCGCGCTATTCCGTACTTTCGGCACTTGTGACATAAATAACTATTTTCTATCTGTGCATTACTACAGATTAACCAGATGCGTAACATCGTGTGGTCTAGAGGGTCCCGAATTTGCTGACTAAATCCCATTTGATGGTATTGACGTCACAAAATGTCATGATTATACGTGGCTGTACCTCCACTCAAGGAAAGAGGAACGTGCTTTATTTGAGGTTGTATGGCGTTGGGCGAATAAAAGCCCTGCGGACTACGTGCTAGTAACAAATCCATCCCACCCCCTCAGACTTTTGTCGTTCTAACCTCCCATTTGAACGAATACGTGCTATGAAAATAGTATTCTGCCTTTCCAGGTGAGTTTCGTTTCTGATTGTTCTGTGGCATCACCCCAATAAAATGCAAGCGTGCTGTGGAAACGTCCAGCGCGAGCTGTGACGTACCATAGTGGGTGTATATCTCGATAATTTTGCCGAACTCCAATTACTAGTATTAACTACGTGGTATTTTACATCTAATTTCTGATTACCAAATTTCATATCATTCATAATTCCTGAAATATTAGAAGAGAGAGCACTGCTATCACCCTGTACTCATCCACTGTTTTTTGAGTTTATTGTTGAAAGGGTAGAATGTGCAAAGGTTCTCTTTTTAAAAATTGTGTTACTTACCAGTGCATTAAAATGAGTGCAGTTACTGTAATAATATCTACTGCTCCAAAGGAGTGTGCTCAGGTCGCATGTGATACAATAGGGCTCGGTCCTATCGACGACATACAGATGGCGTTGACCTGGCTTGTGTTCTTCGCTAGCTAAATAATAACTGAAAGCAAAAGAAACATAGTTTTTGTCGTGTTACAATTTGGTGCTCACTGTTGATGATTTTACTATAAAGATAAAACTTAATTGTTGAGAGTCGGAGATACCTACCGTCAAATAACTTTCTAAAAACAAACTTCTATTTCTCTTTTAGATTATCATACGCAGTATGACAAAGTATTGTAATCGTGCAGAAATAACAGTTTTGAGATTTGAGCTGAAATATGTCCTTTGGGTTCCCTGTACATTTTTGTGTGCGTATGTGTGTGTTCCCGTTTTTTGTGGTGACGATTCTGGAGAAACTACTAAAGGACGAAACTTCATATTTAGAAGTTTCATGACTAAACTTAAACAGAAAGATGTTTTGTTCAAAAGGGGCCAAAGCAACTGGCGGTTTATTCTTAGCATTTTTCACCGATTTTGCAAATGAGGCGCAATAACTGTAATTTTGTCAAAATAGTTAAATAATAAATTAAAGTAGAGGAAATTTTGTATAATTTATGTCTATGGTCAAATTAAGAGTTTAGGTGTATAAGCAAATGATATTTGATCCAGATCGCTCGTACTGCATACTGCATTTGATACTATTAACAGTATTGTTACAACATCAGCGTTTGCATTGAGAAACACTGTTAAATTGTAAGGCTGTTGGAGTTATTCAAAAATTCGAGTCTCGAATTTCGATCCGATAAGTTAAGCTCGTTTCTTACCAAACCGAACACTCGATTTTTCGAGTTAGCTCGCATTTATCGAACAGCCCTACTAAATAGTTTGATAAAGTGATGTACCTGGCCACAGCAGATTTTCTTAGTTTAATTAAAATGTAATGATCGTTTTGTCTATAATTTTTTCTTACTTAATAAAATACTTTTCCCCTAATTTTTGTACTTAAAAATGAAATACCGGGTGATTCAATTTCGAGGCTCACCATGGGGATCTCGCTTATTAGTGGAGATAGAGGCTATGTTTAAATTTGGCAAAGTTTCGTATTTTTGTGCTGATAAATTATCTGAAAAGAAACTTTAGCTATCATTTTTCATTTTAAAGAAAACTGAATTGTTAAGATATCGTTTTTAATTTTTAATTAAAACCAAACGTAGCTAGACATTTGAAACAAAAACATTCTAAAGCGACTTTTTAACAAGGAATGCAGTGTTATCTTTTAATTTGAAATAACATCAAAGATAGCGGCGTAACCATGGCCAACTTCTGTTTTTCTTATGGGCGCCATGTTGAATTTTGGTATTTTCCGATAGTCGTGTTTATGTCAATTCCGCAATGTATAACATGTTGGCATTATTTTTTAAAACATGATTTAATAATAAAAAAACTCTTCTTTTTCTCGTTGTTTGTCGTGCTTATCAGGTACCCAACTGGTGCTTGGTTACAGACCGCCGGTGCCGGACTGACCAGACTGCTTTGGATTAAAAATATTCAGATTGTAAAAGAAGCAAGTTTATACAACAAAAAGCTTATGTTTTAAGTCTTCAGTCTTCTTTAAGTTTAAATCTTCAAATTGGTCGCCATTTTCTTGAAGGCCTAAAAACGAGCCAGCTTTTCGACATGTTGTTATGCTCTTCTAACTTTTCTGCCCGGAATAGCATTGGCCGCATTTGTTATTCGATCCCGCAAATCGTCGATATCTCTGCGAGTATCATGATAAATTTCGTCGTTCACAGTTCCCCATAGAAAATAGTCCAGAGGACTTAAATCAGGGGATCTAGCAGGACATTCCACCACTCCACCATTACCAACGCAGCGATTTGGAAATTGTTGATTCAAATAATTTCGTAACAACTGCAAAGTTTGACTTGTGCGAGGTTTGTACGGTTTCAATTTCTTTGTTCGTAATGCTCTCCAAACACGAGTTTGCGGCAATTCCAAATTAGAGGCTACTTCCCGCGTAGAAATCCGGGGATCGTCATTTATCTAAAAACCAGTAGTTCAAACTTTGCAAATTATGGTAATATAACGTTTACCATTTCCAAAATATCTCTTTGATTGTTTTCGAAATGTTGAAAACGGATTATAAGAATTGCGGGGTTTACTAAACGTTCCATGGTCCGCTAAATTTCTGTCCAATGTTAGGAATTTTGTACGATTGGGCATTTCTATGAGGACGCTTTTCACGCTTTTCGTTATTGGTAAACGGCATTTTACATCCACAATCAACCACAATTAAGGTTTGTTTGGTTAAATGGCTGAGCGCGCCGCTTGATCCCCGTGCACTTTGTTGCTTGGCAACGAGTTCGGCAGTCTGTAACCAAGCTCCAGTTAGGTACCTGAAGGTTTTTTGATTATTACACCATTATTTTAAAAAATAATGTTAACATGTTATACATTACGGAAATACGAAAAGACACGACTATTGGAAAATGCCAAAATTCAACATGGCGCAAATAAGAAAAACAAACGTTGGCCATGGTTACGCCGCCATCTTTGATGTTATTTCAAATTAAAAAATGATACTGCATTCCTTGTTAAAAAGTAGTTTTTATTTCAAATGTCTAGCTACATTTGGATTTGAATAAAAAATTAAAAACAATACCTTTACATTTCAGTTTTTTGCGGATTTCTGCAAAGTGAAAAATGATAGCTTAAATTTCTTTTCAGATAATTAATTGACCAACACAAAAATACGAAACTTTGCCAAATTTAAACATAGGCTCCATCTCCACTAATAATCGAGATCACCATGGTGAGCCTCGAAATTGAATCACCCGGTATAACAAATACAGACAGTAGAGTAAGTATCCATATACCTAGGTGAAAATTAAAATTTGAGGCAAGAAAGTGGAAAGAATCATTAAAAAGTTGCATTAGGAAACACATGTTATTACGCTTATTATTATACTGTATGGACTCTCCAACCTGTGGTTGTTTAAATTTCTTAGAATTCTCGAGACTATAAATGAATTATGGTGGAGGTGCCGGAGAAACATACAAAAAAATAAACTTTTATATCTGTTAAAAAAATGGAAACTGAAGACGAGTAAAAGCCAGATCAAAGTAACTTAATCTGTTATGTTACACCAAAAAAGACGGAAATCGTTTAGGAGAACTTTGTGTGGAAACTGATATCCACATATCGTTATCGAGCGATCAGATCGATCTTTTCCATCTATTAGTTCTTCCACGGACACGTAGGCATTATTTGCATTGCAACATCTAATCGATCGTTCTGATCGATCATAAAAAATCAATCTGATCGATCACACTCAATTTTAGGTCTCCCACGGAGACGTGACCAATGGCCGGCCAATCATTTTGATCAGATCGATTTCAAACTCTCAATAGATTTTTATTTTAAAAAGTAATTGTACTTTTTTACATTCTTCTGTGTGTAACGATCTAAATATACAGAAGAAACCTACTAAGAAAATATCAAACTATCTTGTATTAACCTTAAAAAACTTATTTTGTTGCCTTAACAAAAGTATGTCGTCACGTTTAAAAATCGACTGGGAAAGCTAAAATAAATAGCGGCAATACACGTTGCCAAGCCGATACGACCAAAGTTACGTTTTCCGGTTTGGTAAAATGTTACTGGCCGGGGTTGGTGCAAATCGCAAAGGTACACCGGCCAAACTGTCTAAATCAACCGAAATTTAAAACTTCCCCGAGAATGATTTACCCAACGTTGGATATTTATTCACAGTGGAAACTTTCCAAATATCCCCGCCTCCAGGGTTTAGTTTGCTTACGTTCGCTACCATAAACTACTGGAACCTGAGGAATAGTAAATATTAGTGATATGAATGTAGTTCAGGAAAGCCAACTTATTGCAGGGCATTCAGTTTTATTCCCGTACGGAAGTTTCTTATCTCAAAACATTGATTCTTAATATATTAGGTACATTCCCGATTTTCGTCGGGAAATACATTTTCGTTGTAGAAATTGATATAGTGGGTGACTTTTTACGAGAAAAGATCATTTTTAGAAAACAAATGTCACTGAGTGAAATGTGTTTCATATGGATGACTGACTTGTTTTTTTCAGTTCCATAAAAGGTTACAGCCGTTTAAAATATTAAACAAAAAAATAGGTTAGTAAAACATGTCATATTACTTATTTGCATTTACAATTCCTTCTAAAGTTACAGCAGTTTGCCATATTCACAAAACAAAGAAAAGTTCAAAATTAACATACCTACCAATAAAACAATGCGAAAACGGAGAAAGAACACAAATGATAAACATTAAAATAATAAAAAGTTAATACATTAAAAAAACATTAACAATCATGAATAAACAAATATATCCATATAATACTTTTTACTGATTTTTAGAAAATTCGTTAATTGTTAGTAAGTAAATGAAAGAACGGCATATGGAATTATTGGTTCTATCAATACATTTAGAAGTTAGAGCCGTTTAAAATACGGGTTTGTTAATATTTCAAGCGTCTGTAAATTTGTAAGAAATGTAAAAACAAATAACTTCTTACAAAACTTTTTACTCAGTATGACATTTACTCTCTAACTACTCTCAACTAGCCAAGAAAATAAATGCTCAAGTAAGGTCGTTCAACTATTATTTGGATATACCTACTACAATATAGTGCGAGTCACTAGGTGTTACAGATACAGTTTTCGAAAACCAGAAGTACTAAATTTTAGTACAATCAATTGTACAGAAGTTACAACAGAAGTTATTTTTCTTGTCTTCTAAAATGGCTAAATGTGTAGAAAATCTTTATCTTTAAATTTAAGTTGAAAGTAATATTTTGATAGCGTTTAAGGTTGGTTTAAAATCAAATTAGACATATTCAATGAAATAATGATCTGTATCTCTGTATATTATACATGTTATACATCTATTGCTAAACATGAAATATTTATTCACCTACACAAGGTGGGTCTCGTTTATTTGAGAAGACAAATATACCAAGTTACCAAGATATCCACCGATATGATTAGTGATGAAAATTACCGGTAATTTCAAAAATGGTAATATTAATGGTAATATTACCGTGACGATAAATTACCCGTAATTTAATAGCTTGCAATATTACCGGTAATATAACCCACAGGTCATATCCATAAAACTTAATGGCGTGGCATGTGATAGATAATAGATTGATAATAATACAAAATCTTGTAACTATTTTATTAATACCGGTAATATTACTTAAATTACCGGTAATATTACTTAAATTACCGGTAATATTACTTAAATTACCGGTAATATTACTGAAATTACCGGTAATATTACTTAAATTCCCGGATATATTACCGCGGTTATATTACCAACACAAAAATCTGTCTTCGGTAACTTTACGTAATATTACCAAAATAGGGTATTTGACTATTATTGGAAAACCATCTTAATGTGTTTATTCCGCCACTCTACATTGTAAATGCATTATTTTTCGTAATTATTTCCTCAATATTTCATAAAAATCAGCGTTAAAAATTGAATCACAAAAAGTCCCGCCAAAACGATACTTTCTGTTGTGTGACGTCACCCGATAGTAGATATCAAATCGGCCCATATGGTCTGTCAGCATCGGCATCGTCGCCGTTTGGTAATTGTGTTGTATGATGTGTTGTTTTCAGTAATAATATAACAAGAGAGTGAGAATAAATTGAAAATAATTTCACAGATTGTTTGAAAACTTATTGCCAGGCAATAGTCACGAGAGCCCGCAGGGACACTCGAGCCCTGCGGGCTCTCGTGACTATTGCCAAATGGCAACAAGTTTGAACAAAATCTGTCAAATTATTTTCTAATTTATGGAACTCTCGAGTTATATTTGACTAGATTATTTTTTGATTCACAAATTTTGACAATAAAAAAGATCAATAAAACTATCATAAAATTATTGAAAAATTTAATTAATTATTACTTACAATATGAAAATATCGTTGACACATTGTGAATATATTAAAAGAATTAACAATTTAAATTAGTACAATGAAAAACGCAATTATTAAAAATATTTCGAGACTCATTATTTATTGAGGATTTGGAATTGCTTGTTATATTAAGTGTTTCCTCCTGCGCATTTTCTCTAAGATTATTTATTATATTTGAATGATGTTCTTGGTTCAATTGTAAGTATGGTTTAATCGAACTTGCAGAATTATGACCAGTGACCTTGATTAGTTCTTGTTCTCCTACACCAGCTTTTGAAAGGTTACTACTGCACTTGCTCTGGCAGAATGGTTAGTTATTTTTTTAGTAACTGTGTCTAGACCTAGTTTTTCTGCGGATTCTTTCATCCATTTTGAAATGGAATTTATTCCCACAGGAACGTTTTTATACCAAAAACCATGAGTTTGCCAAGCCGTATTTGGAGTAAGAAACAAGCGTTCGGTTTTAATATTTTCTTCACGTTTACTCATTAGTTTTTCAAAAAGACGAACAGGGCAAATATCTGGGTTATTTATGTTTGGAGTCAACCATTTACTATTAGCGCACCTTTGTGCTCCACCCTGTGCAGTTTTTGTAAAGATGGGATTATATTCAATGCGGCCAGTATTTAATCTTTTATGTCGGTTTCTTTTTTAAAATAATGAACTAATCATTACGTAGCTTCTCCTCCCCTCCAAGCTAGTTCATACGATGCAACGTGAAAAAACTTTCTTTGCAATCCACAAGGTGTATCTTCGTCCCAATAGTTAAAAATTTGCAACAATTCTGTATTAGAAGAAAGTGCAACAGAACTTTGTTTGTGCTTTTCAGGATGTTTTTGTAAAATTTTTCTGCATTTCTGAATTCTATATCATGGAAAGGATCAAAGGACCTGTTATACTTATTAAAGTAAAGTTCTTGAACTAATTTTGCCGTTTTATTCCACATTGTCTTTATTACTGCTTCTTTATAATCATTTCCGTCTTTTCTTTTCATGTTATAAGCCCAATCTTTTAAAATCAATGCCAGAGTAGCTGTTGTAGTAGATAGATCCAGAATATAATTTCTTTCTTTGGTGAAGGTCTTAAATTGTCTCCATATAGACTGATTACTTATTAGAGTATTTTTCGAAGTAGTTTCTAAAATCTTTTTTGTAATTTCTGCATTAGAAAAGGTACTAAACCGATGACTTTCACCCATTTCGCGTTGACACAATTAAGTAATTATTTTGACAAGTATCTGACAGTTGCTAGGCAAATAAAAGCTACAGTGATTATTCCCGAGAATAATCACAAGAGATTTATTCCCACTATAATAATGACATAATTGGTTGAAACTTACCCTTGTGACAAATAAAGAAGCATTTCATTGGTTTTAAGAAACGTCAAAAAATAATCACAATTTCTACATAAGAATAGGTTATAAATGGGTATAAATCCACAATGCAGAAATACGTCAAGAAAAACTCCCGATAAACTATTTGTAGCTGTTCCGCAAGATTTGAAACTGCGAAGAAAGTGGTTGGCTCGTATAAATCCAAATGAGATAAATAGCGGCCAATACAAGTGTTTTTTGTTGTGAAGATTACTTCGACATAAGTAAAACTGACCAGAATGAGTTATCTATCGTATTTTCGAACCAGGTATTATCTGACAGCTTAAGGTTAGGGCTATGCTAACCTACAAAGTTATGCTTACATGGCACTTTAGTGCTATTAAATTCAAACGGAAGAAGCATAAGAGCGCGTTCGGATAACCGGGTATTGTACGGTGAGAGTGACGCGCTGCATAATAGGCGGACTAACGTCATACGGCGTTTATCTGCATATAAGAGACAAGCAGGTTATATAAGGTTATCTGAGCATTGCTCTCCCCATACCCTACCCTGACAAACCGAACGCGCTCTAAGCGTACTAACGAATGACGCCACTGGAGACTGAGCCAATTACAGAGCGGTTTCAATCACGTGATAGGACGTGAATAAAATTCAATTTTAATTTTGGTTTTTAATAGAAATAAAGCATTTGTTTTTTTGAAAAGTTATAACAAATAAGTTGCTTAAACTGTAATCTATTAGGATGACTATAATACAAGCCATATGTTTAATACAGTCAAATACCCTATTACCGGTAATATTACCATATAATTATTTTATAATTATTTTTATAATTATTTAATATATAATGTAATTTAAAGACAAAATTTTATATTTCTGTAAAATTATTAGATACATAATATCGTGAGATTTTGGAAACGAATCGCGCCACTGGAGAAAGTAGAACAAACTAATTTTTGCCAAGTTAGTAACTGCAAAAGTTAAAAATGAAACTATTGCAGCTTATGAACTTTATTTCTTAAAATAATCCAAGAAGTAACAATCCTTTCGGATTACCATTGTATTTTAAAACCCACAATAGCTAAAATTTCATTGTTAGATTTTAGACAGCATTATTAATAAACATTTTACAACTAAATTTTTATGTAACATCTCACTTACATCTTTTGCCTGACGGAGTCCCAGGCCAGTATCGTCGTGACCTCGTACTTTCCGTGGCTGAGTATGGAGATGCGCTGCTGGGTGAGCGTGATGTGCTTGATGTGGGTGTAGATCTCGGTGGCGCCCTCCTGCACCGGTGCCAGGAAGAGGAAAGTATCGCCATCCGGCGAGAACAACGGGTGCTCCTGGATATCGAGCCAGTTGTCCTCAGTCGCACGTTCCGCATGAGTCTACAGGATAATTGGGGCAATCATTACTACTACACTGAAAGTGTATTGCAGAATTGTCATTTGTTGCTGGAATGGTGCAGCTTATGACGCATTTAGCAAATATTATTGGCGTCCAAACGGTAATGATTCCAGAAGATATATCCAATTAGACTAGAATTAACTTTATTCCAGGAAAAGCAATACATTTACATTTGATAACACGTGTCACAGCTAGTGAGTAGGCCGCTCCCACATGATGTGATATATGTCGCCAATGTTCGTCATCGCGTAGTGTAGGCCAACTAAGTTCTTGTTTTCTTAACATAAGCATACACGTAGCGAGCTTATAGTACAGCCGAAGAAAAAAAGATGTTAACATGCCCGTAGCTAGCGTACACCAAACGTAGGTCGTAGATTGTCGGTCGTCGGTCGTCGGATACCTACCTGCTAAAGTCATAAAACCAAAGGGTCACTTTTGTTTCGCTTCGTTCTTTTTTTCTGTATGTATGGAATGAAATCGAATTTCGTCAATTTATATATGTTTCCGATATCCTAACCTGACAAAAGTGCATTGTAATAATTAATGTATTTTAAAATATACAGTAAATTAATTCCTATTGTAAGTAGGTATACCGACAATTTCAGTCGGTATACTGCCGTTATAGTTCTAAAGGTCGTATCTGCAAATTTGTTGAATATTGTGTAAAGCACATTTTGAAGTCCTTGATCATCAGGGCGCCGCCGCGGCCGGCCTGCGTATGTCTGAAACACAAAACCGATCACTATATTCGGCGTAAATAATGTTTAAAAGATTTCTACAATTTTGAATGTAACTGAAAATCTTATTTGTCCCGGTTTCTACTTTGCTGCAGCTATGACCTTTAGAACTGTTGTTCAGCATTTTAGTTTAATTATAAAAATGTTGTTATTTTTTGTTTATTAAAATTATATTGTGACGTTCTATAATAGTATCCATACGCATTTTCTTATGTGTGATAAGTAAGGGTTAGGATTTACAATCCAATATAAATGATATCACATCAGAATAATATGTCGATAACTTTCAAAAATCTGATGTGGCCAGGCACATGACTTTATCATACTATATATAAAATTAATAGTTTAGCTGCATGAGATTCTATTTGATCGAGATCGGCTATGTCTGCATTAAAATAAACCTAGTAGAACTAGACAGATATCTCGATTAAAGATGCGTTCGGATATTGTACTCCGTTAACACCGGGTACACCGTCCAAATGACACTTACGTGTTATTGGGTGTAAAAAGTGTAACGGTGTTCATTATCCGAACGCAGCCTATATTGACAGTAGTGTTTTCAAAACATTAGCGTTTGACACTAGCTACTGTCATTAGAATCAAAAAATCTGACATCCTGCAGCTCCTGCAGCTAAACTATAAATTCTCCCAAAAAATGTCATATACATAAATTATAGAAAATTTCCTCTCCTTTAAGTTATTATTTAACTATTTCGACGACATTACACAAATAGCGGCTCATTTGCAAAATCTTCGAAAAATGCTATGAGTAAACCATCCGTTCCTTTGGACCCTTTTCAACAGAAAGCTTTTCAGCTCTAAGTTTGGTTATGAAACTTCTAAATATGAAGTTTCGTCCCGATACCTTTAGTAGTTTCTCCAGAATCGTCGCCACAAAAACGGGTACACACACACACACACACATACACACACACACACAGACATTTTTTTGTACCTTGGTAAAAAATGTTCAGGGGACCCAAAAAGACATATTTCCACTAAAATCTCAAAAAAATTTTTTGGCATGATTACAATACTTTACATACTGCGTATGATAAAGTAAAAACTTGTAAAATTAAAATTTATTGAAACTTCAATCTATTATGTTACTCAATTTATTATCATTAAATTGTTATTTACCTTAATATTAATTAATCAATTGAATTTTATTATTTATTATGTAAGGCATGGAAACGACAAAATCTCTGGAACGGATTGCTATTTTAAAAATCCTCCAACTTGCCAATTTGTAATTATCAAAATATATATAAATATACATAGCTATATTAAATTCAATGTCCAACCTTCAATTGTTTTTACTTATGACGTCAACGATAGGTTTTTAATGGCCATTCCCTTTTTTACTTTATCATACGCAGTATGTAAAGTATTGTAATCATGCCAAAAAAATTTTTTGAGATTTTAGCGGAAATATGTCTTTTTGGGTCCCCTGAACATTTTTGACCAAGGTACAAAAAATGTCTGTGTGTGTGTGTGTGTGTATGTGTGTGTGTGTGTGTGTGTGTACCCGTTTTTGTGGCGACGATTCCGGAGAAACTACTAAAGGTGTCGGGACGAAACTTCATATTTAGAAGTTTCATAACCAAACTTAGAGCTGAAAAGCTTTCTGTTGAAAAGGGTCCAAAGGAACTGGTGGTTTACTCATAGCATTTTTCGAAGATTTTGCAAATGAGCCGCTATTTGTGTAATGTCGTCAAAATAGTTAAATAATAAATTAAAGGAGAGGAAATTTTCTATAATTTATGTATATGACATTTTTTGGTAGAATTTATAGTTTAGCTGCATGAGCAAATTCTATTTCATCGAGATCGGTCGTACTGCTTTAAAACTAGTAGCCAGGATATGTCAGATTTGTTGATTCTAATGACAGTAGCTAGTGTCAAACGCTAATGTTTTGAAAATACTACTGTCAATATAGGCTGCGTTCGGATATTGAACCCCGTTACACTTTTTACACCCAATAACACGTAGGTGTCATTTGGACGGTGTACCCGGTGTCAACGGAGTACAATATCCGAACGCAGCTTTAATCGAGATATCTATCTAGTTCTACTATTTTTATTTTAATGCAGACATAGCCGATCTCGATCAAATAGAATCTCATGCAGCTAAACTATTAATTTTACATATAGTATGATAAAGTCATGTGCCTGGTCACATCAGATTTTTTCTCACTGATTTTGATATATGTATCGCTTAATTGTCTCGATGTAATACATTTATAATGTTGTGTAATAAAATTTACTCAAAATTGTAAGAAATTGATAACATATTTTGTGAGTGGCCTGTGAATATGGTAAGGATTATTTGTATGTTTTATATTTTATTTTCCAAGTATTCAATTTTGATTTTTGTGGAAAAGACGAGCAGTCAATTCATCGCTAATTTGATTTTTGTAATGATAAAAAAATGTATACTGGCTAACTCCAATATTCTAGACACCTCAGAAGGGTCCCTTAGAAACCTTGAAACATTGAACCTTCTATCTGAACATCAGAAAATTGACATAAAAAAACATAAAATGGTTGTATTCAAAGTTATCCGTTGCTGCATAACAAGGTAATACAAACTCGGTTAATTACAAAATTAAAGGCCCGGAATTATATTTTATATAAAAATTTATTTTGCTAATATTTCAAGTTTGCTGTAACTTTTTAAGGATTTGGAAAAACAATTAGGTCCATATGAAAAGTTTTACTCTGAAACATTTAGTTTCTAAAAATAATTTATGCGGGAAAAATGTGGGACATATAATAAATGTGAATGTTCCTTTTATCATATATTTTAAACACTTAAGTGAATAAATGTGCAATAGAGTCAAAACCTCTATAAATTATAATGAGCAGCTAAAAGGTCGTTAAAAAATGTCCATTAGTGCAATTAAAACACCAAGGAAACAAACAAAAAGCACTTCAACTATTAATCTAGGCAGCTATTTGATAGAAAATCATAAATTTGTTGGAAAACCATAATTAAATCAATTTTAGCTGATACAACAACAAAGGATTTTGTTTGTTTTCTTAGTGCAACAAATTGACGATACATATGTTCTGTGTTTACTTCTGTGCCATACCAACCTCAACAAATATGAAATAAAGGCACTCCAAATTTATATCACCTCCAACCTAACAGAACACTTTTCTTATTTAATACATGCTTATGTTATTACTATATTACTAAATGTTTGTTTTTATGTTATTACATATATTTATTTTATCTACCTATTATTTTTATCTATACTATTTTCCCATTTTATATTTATATAATTTTTGTTGTATACATAATTATATGCATAAATAAAATATATAATATCCATCTAAGTGATTTTTTTTGTAGTTTACGGTGTTTCCATTTTTCAATTACTTATCATAACTTAAATTAAACAAATATAAAAAATTTGTAGATAAAAGTATATTATCTCGGTCTGCGACGAAGTAGAAACCGAGTTAGATTTTTTTCACTTACATGAAATTCCTATCTGGGATTACCTTCCTTTAAAAATTATTGACAGCGGATATCCGATGTAGAAATCGGTTTGCCTTTAGGCAAGGTAGCCATGATGATGAAGTATTTTAATGTGCTAAGTCAAATTTTTATAATTATAACTAACGTTACTATGTATTTGAGTATAAATGACATAATATTGCAATTGCCAATCGAAACAAAAATATTAACGAATAACAATCTTTAGCTACGAGCGGCAGTTTCGCTCGTTCCAAATATCGAAAATATATTATATTAATACGAAACTCAATTTCATTCCATCTATATACAGAAAACTTAAAATGAAATGAAACACAAGTGACCCTTTGGTTTTATGGCTTTAGCAGGTATATACGACGACCGACAATCTCCGACCTACGCTTGGTGTAGGCTTGCCACGCTCATGTAAAGATCCTTTTTTCTTCGGCTGTACATCAAGTTTTAAAGATTTCTTAGTTTATAAAAAGTATAACGTTATCGGAAATATTGTGGACAGAATTCTGATCGCGCCAAGGAAAATAACGTATTCTTCTTTTTCTACAATGTGTCCGACCTCGTCTTAGTTCTGGTGGTATGCAACTTATTTGTGTTTCCTGCATAGCATGAGATTTTACTAGTATAATTCATTCAAATAAACTACTTAACCAAAATTAGAATTTTGTTTTAATTATATAGTATGTGTTCGCAAAAATTACCCCTATATAAACTAGCGTATCACGAGACAACACTGCCAACGCCGGTTGAGTGGGGAGCCAGTTGTGAACAACTTCAAATCATCAAGTGGCAATATGGTGGCAATTCAGCGCACCAGTGCGTGAATATGTTTGCAGTCACTTTTGAAGGCCGACCAATCCCGACAAACCATTTTCAATATTGTGCATCAATTTGAAAAAGATCTTTGTCTAAAGAGCTGCAGTACTTGTCATCCAAGGGAGATAAGGCCACAAGATATTGAGGCAAAAGAACGACGTGATGTACTAATCTGCGGTGCTGTAGTACAGGACGATAAGAAATCCACTCGAGGGATTGGCAAGGAATTGGGTATTGGTAACAAAACTGTTGCTAAGGCTCTCAAGAAGGTTGAATTAGTATTCGTAGAATGGAGTTTTAACCGGAATACTAAATTCACTATCAACTTATGATAAATTTTTGTGTTTAATTGATATTTACAAAATCATTTTATTTAGTTCACAGTAAATAAATAAAATATGTTGTTAAAGTTAACAATTTTGGTTTTTGGTTAGTGACATCATGGACATATGTATTATCATAATTGTTATTTATGTTCGCAATTTGCTTTTATAATTTATTTTGCACCAAGTTTTGTTTTTAGACGAAGAACTTACGTTCAACGTGAATATGATCAAAAACCTTTAACAATAAACAATGACGTCTATCATGGTCACTATTATTTACAAAATTTATAGTTTCCGAGCTTTGCCGTGCGTCAAACCTTTTGAATTAATTTAAAGCAATAATGATAAAAAGCAGAATTAGTAATTTCTAGCGCAAGAGGTCCCACCCAACACACAAATAAATCAAGCACGACGAATTTATTTATAAAACGAACTACATACCTATGCATTCAATTTAAATCTATTCATCACGACGCTTTACGTCAACGTTATTAATTACATACTCCACTACCAACAGAGGACATTGGATGAAATAGTAGTACCAACCTCAACACATGTCCAGTTCGGCAAAAGGCAGGCTGAAACAATGCTGAGATTCTGGGCCCTGTTCATCCAAACCGCTGACACTTGCGTGTTGTTCTGCCCTATCCAACCAGCTGACGTCAAGTAATAGTCCCTGCAAGCATAAAGTCGACGATTCATTACCTTTATCTGACACCCAGAAGGTACACTCGAAACCCCCCAGGAGATTAAATCTTGGACCCTGCACTGACCTAGGTCGGTAAGTAACAGACGGTTTAACTTGATTTACATATTTAACTAACGGAACGGTAAGCGTTCTCGAAATAAGGTGAAGTTAAAGTACGCAGTTACTTAGTCTCCCGCTAGAGGGACCGGCGCGATAAGCGCTGATCAATCTACTGGGGTGAAATTGATGGACCCACCTTCAGCAACAAAGAGGTTGAAGGTTAAAGTTTACGTATTATTATCGTGGTATATGTAATCTGTTTAAAGTTTTAGAGGCGGCGTCGATCTTTGCACGCGAACTAGGTAGAAATTATGTCAGATTATAAAGGGCGATTTGGTGTTGCGGCCAAATTTGATATGGGACTCAGAAGTTGTTAAGAAAAAATTATGTATCTAATAAAGAGTATATCCTAAGACGTATAACTTTTTATCTGATCTATTCTGCAGTTACTCGTTTTTTTTTTTTAATTTTGGTTTGTGTTTAGACGCTGAAAGAGAAGAAGTTATATTATCATATTTTTGGTATTGCCTCTTCTTTTTCGGTATCATTTTGGCATTTTTGATACTCTAAAAATATAATACAACCTGATACAATTATTCTCTATGTAGGCTGAAATTAAAGCTTGCACCTGTCTGGAACTCCCAAAACTGTGACAGAGAGAAAAACTAGTGGCCAAAGAATAAGTATAAAATTTGACATTATAAAGAAAGATAGTCATTTTGTTAAGAATTTTCGAGATTTTGAAAAATCATAGTTCTATTAATTACCAGTATTGCTGTGGAAGCACCGTGTAATTGGCATCCGGTAACATTCGGTGCATGCAAGCAAATAATTACATTCTAAAATTTGCATTTTAGGTTTAAGACAATCCAGACACTTAGAGAATATAATTCGTGAGAAATTGATAATAAAATGCTAATTATTATTAAAAGCACCTGGTATATGCATTGATAACCTCTAATATTTTTAAATACTTTTTTCTAATAAAATCATTGCACAGTTTTGAACACAAAGGTACTTTAATCTTGAGAGTTTTTCTTAGTTCTTGTTAACACACGGTACAAGCAACCAGACGATTACATTCTAAAATTTGCATTTTAAAGACATTTTACAAGACATTCCAGAAACTTGTATGTAAATAAAACTTCATAAAAGTTGGACACGGTATATATTATTACAGGGAAATGAAAATGATATATTAGACCAGGCAATAGAGATTTTTGCGAGACAAAAATACTAGCAGGAAGCCGACGGTCCCAGGTCACGTGGAACAGTCCGTAGATGTATTGTGATGTGTTTTCGACTCGCAAATGTCATTTCTTAATTTGTTATAAACAAAAAACCAACGGCCGCCTACTCTAACCACTCCCCCGCTTTGGAGCGCGCGGCAGTTTTCGGTCATGTTTGCAAGCATTTTTCACCTACTTCGCAACATTTTATCGCAAAATCAGAATAGACGTTTTGTTTCAAAGTTGTAGCGGAGGGTTTTCGCGTGAAATTAGCGATTGATGGTTACTTTGAGTGTGGACAAACCAAGCGTTGTCCGATGATTATTTTTTGCACAATTGCGATTTGAATATTTCTATGCAATAAGTTTGGGCGAGTCTGGATGCGTCGGAGGTGGTCCGATTTTAATTTTTTTACGTATTTCGAAAGTAGAAGTATTGTGTTACAAAACGTCTATTCTGATTTTACGTTAAAAAATCTGATGTGGCCAGGCACATGACTTTATCATACTATATATAAAATTAATAGTTTAGCTGCATGAGATTCTATTTGATCGAGATCGGCTGTCTGCATTAAAATAAAACTAGTAGAACTAGATAGATATCTCGATTAAAGCTGCGTTCGGATATTGTACTCCGTTGACACCGGGTACACCGTCCAAATGACACCTACGTGTTATTGGGTGTAAAAAGTGTAACGGTGTTCAATATCCCAACGCAGCCTATATTGACAGTAGTATTTTCAAAACATTAGCGTTTGACACTAGCTACTGTCATTAGAATAAAAAAATCTGACATATCCTGGCTACTAGTTTTAAAGCAGTACGACCGAACTCGATGAAATAGAATTTGTTCATGCAGCTAAACTATAAATTCTACCAAAAAATGTCATATACATAAATTATAGAAAATTTCCTCTCCTTTAATTTATTATTTAACTATTTTGACGACATTACACAAATAGCGGCTCATTTGCAAAATATTCGAAAAATGCTATGAGTAAACCACCAGTTCCTTTCGATCCTTTTCAACAGAAAGCTTTTCAGCTCTAAGTTTGGTTATGAAACTTCTAAATATGAAGTTTCGTCCCGACACCTTTAGTAGTTTCTCCGGAATCGTCGCCACAAAAACGGGTACACACACACACACACACATACATATATACACACACATACACACACACACACACACACACAGACATTTTTTGTACCTTGGTCAAAAATGTTCAGGGGACCCAAAAAGACATATTTCCGCTAAAATCTCAAAAAATTTTTTTGGCATGATTACAATACTTTATATACTGCGTATGATAAAGTAAAAATGGCGGAGTTATGCATTTTAAAATAAAACGCAGATTTTTCCGGGTTTTCCGAATTTCCTCCGTTAATCTTCATCCGATCGACTCCATGTAGCGTTCATTTTTTTCGCCTTTTCATTCTCTACAATTCGTTGAAAGCATCAAGATTGCTCCATCGGTTCAGTTTTTTGAAGCGAAAAACAACACGATTTATTGAGGTTTTTTGTTTATAACAAATTAAGAAATGATATTTGCGAGTCGAAAACAGATCACAATACATCTACGGACTGTTCCACGTTACCTGGGACCGTCGGCTTCCTGCTAGTATTTTTGTCACGAACTCAATCATTTTCTGCTCTATTGCCTGGTCTATATATTATCAACAAATTTGTAACGTATGATACGTAACGTATGATATGGTTTAAATGTCAGTCGTGTATGCAACCTATGTGGGCTGTAGTTATAGCGTTAGTGGACTAACTTTGACGATAACAAGTAAAAAGTTTCCGGTGTTGTTTGAGATCTTTTTGACCTTTCTAGGACATTGGGTTCAGCCGCTATAAATTCGTAAACATTGACAAAAACACGTAGTACATGTCGCATTTTGGCCTCATTTTTTAAAAAGCTGACGTGATAGAAATATTTCAACATCGTTTTGATCAGCAGGTCGAGTTTAGTCAAACATAGTTATTTGGAACAATGTTAGAAACAATTTATCTGAATTTGTAACGCGGTGTAATTTAACCTTTCATTGGCATTTATTAGTTTAGTAAGACTATAAAAAATGAATTGATGCTTGTTTATTTTATTTCGGGAATCACGTTGAAGACGGTGGCTACAAGAGCTACAAAAATTCTACCAAAAATTCAAATTTGTACAATGAAGGTATAACGCGTTTCTATTACCGATACAAAATCTGGCTCAGCGTCAGTACGTGTGAATATTTGTACTAGCCCAAGAAATTGTTTGGAGTGTTCCACTTTAATTCTCTTGGCAACTCATATGGACGATAACTAAACATTAGTAGGAGCGGGCCTTGTAATGTAGCGCGCTATCAAATTATGGATTCGCGTAGATAACTATACGGTATCCATAGGACTAATTTATCGTTTGTTGTAATATTAGCTCTGTTCGCGGTAACAAAAAAGGACCGTTTGAAAACCGTTAGTTAGCATGGAGCAGATGTATCAGTGCGAGAAAGCTACAGGAATCATAACGGAACCAAACGGTACAATTTGTTACGGCGAACAGACTTTATATAGGTGCGACCACCACTTATCAACACGCACCCCGATAGTAATCTAATAGCCACATATTAAAATTGAGTTTATGAAACGGAGGTTATATCATAGACTAATTAAAATCAACATTTGATACTTACTGCTCTTGGAGTATTTTCGGCGGTACCACTTCGTACCTATGCAGATCCGTCAAATTGCTGAGATCTAAGATCCATAATTGCACCTGAGGGTTAGGAGTACCAGGCTACCAAGAAACAAAACATTGATAAGATTAAATACATGAAATATAATTGAATCGGCGAGTTCGAAAACAGTACAAGTCCAAAATTGGCCATTTTAATCTGAAATAGCCATATTCTATCGAATAGACCTAAAGAGGATGCTTGTGCGAAATAAACAAGTCCAGAATAGTCATTTTTGCTCCCTCATGCAACGCGTTTCTACTCAGGTTCTACTGATGTATCAGTCGTACACATTCGCCAACTTCGCAATTTGCATTCAAATCGCTGTGAAGGTACCGCGAAGTAATCAATATGAATATCAATATCAAAAAAATATATAATATTAAAAAATTCCTCAAGTATGTAACTGGTGAAAATTTAGAATTTTACTGCCACGCGCCTTTCGGACCGACTACCACCGTAGAAGAGGAAATTTATGTATAGAATCATCAAACTCTATATCATACTATGTCATATCGCCATATACAGGGTTATTCAAAATTACCGGAACACCTAAATAATTTTCCAACAGTAAACAATTTAAAAAAAATTATCAAGTAAAAGTTGTTTTGCTTTAAACAATCTATCGTTTAACTATATTTTTAATATATATGATGTTCATTTTATTCTGGATATCTGGTAACCTTTCTTTTTTCAAATAGAACATCCTGTACAATTTTACACTTTTTAATTCTAAGATTAATTCTGAGAATCTTTTGTATGATTTTTTTTATATAATGCATTATTTTTGAGTTATGAGCAATTAATCCAAAATAGCCGAAATTACCAAAAAAGTTAAATAATTCTCCAACTGAAAAATTTTTTCTCGGTTTAAAGAAACTACTTATTGTTTATTCTGGAAATTTGGTAACCGATCAACTGATAGCACACCCTATATGTTTATACATTTTTTAATTCTAGGATTAATTCTTTTGTAGAAATCATTTTTTTTAATACAATATTATCATTTTTTAGTTATAAGCAATTAATCAAAACTCGCGGACTTGAAATTTAGAATATTTTCGTACACATATACACATTTCTTTTAATTTGGCAGCTTGAATATTTAATTTAATTCTATTTCATAGTTTAGTTTTGTCTTGATCCTTTTATTTTATATCCGTTAATGATCGATTAAGTGCTCATAACTCAAAGATGATGCATTTTATAAAAAGAAATATTACAAAAACTCTTACGAGTTAAAAAATGTAAAATATACAGGCTGATCTATTAGAAAATGTAAAGTTTACCAAATTTCCAGACTAAAATGAACATCCTGCATATTGAAAATATATTTAGACGTTAGCTTGTTTAAAACCAAAAAAACTTTTGTTTGAATTTTTCTTTGAAATTCTTTACGGTTGAAGAATTACTAAGGTGTTCCGGTAATTTTGACTAACCACGTATAATCCGCCATTTTGAATTTATTTTAAAAATCAGACATGACATTTTTAATTATCAATCTTCAAATATTACGGAAAATAAGTTTCATGCAAATCCAAGATTATATTATCGGTGGCCTGATAGATTCCGACTTTTTGAATTATGAAAATTGGACATTAGATTTGGAGTCTAGGATATTCAAATATGACAGCAAATAAGTTACATAAGCGCCCGACATCTTTCTAAATTTTCTAGTCGCCATGTTCCATCAGCCATTTTGAATTTAGAAAATATGACAACGGGTTTGGAATCAGAACGCCAGAAACACTACACACCATAATAAAAATATTATTTAAATGCTTTAAATAAACAAATATTGTTAAAAATGTACGCTGTTTTGCCGTCGAGTTGAAAAACAGTACATGTCCATGATGATTGTTTTAATCATAACTCTGCTTTTAATGCAAATATAAATAAAATATGTAATACATTTAATTCTCTGTGAACTAGTTTATATTTTGTCTGTTGGCACAAAATATCTAACTGCTATACTTTTCAAGATATTGCACAGACAAAATTATTGAGGAGTATATTTAGAGGTAAGATGTCTTGCATTGTAATCGAAACAGACTTGGAGGTGACTTGGAAGATACTTGGCAGAATTATCGGTCAAAGTTTAACATTATTTTTTCAATATTTTCCAGCTTAACACCAATTTATGACCCACGTGTACCTCTAATTAGAAGTCGCTGCCCATCCTGGGAACTTAACTTTAGCCGAAAAGCGACGATGTGGGTTTCAATAAGTAAGTATGCAACATTTCACTCAATGACTGGTTTTCATTTTGTTTGGTTTTATTTTTATTATTGTTAACTTTTTAACATATTATATAATTTATTTACATCTACTTTTGTAAAAAGAAGAACACAAATAATAGTGTTCTTCCTTTGCTATTGCATTGTTTGATGAGCATTTTAATTGTAGTACTTTTGATAACAAATAAAACGGCTGTAACATTTGAAGAAATTGAGAAACAAATAATCTTGCACACTGAGCAAAAGCTAAAAAAAACATTATCATCATTGAAAGTAACGATGATACTGTATGATTTTATTTTTACAATATTTCGCTGTGCTTTCGAGATATTTCTGTAAAATTGCCGAGTTATCACAGTAATTTTAGAGGATAATTTGTCAATTTAACGGGAAATATATCGTCGGGTTAAAGGTAAAAGTCACTAACTAACATCTAAAATAATTACGAAAATCTGACTTTAAGATGTATTACCAACAAATATAATGATATTTTCTGGATAATTAATGCATTTTCGAGTACTTAAAACACTTATTGATCGCCTCCTTGTACAAGATTCGCATTTAGAAGCATTTGACTACAATTAATTCGTGTTTCAAGAAAATGTAACAAAATGTTAGTTAGTGACTTTTACCTTTAAGCCCACGATATGGCAATTTCACAGTAAAAGGATATTTGTTACTTTATAGACATGTGACTGGTTACCTGATGCAGTGAAATAGCTTAGTTTCTATGTATAAAACTGTTATCTGACATTTACGACAAAATGCCGGAAGAAAAGTACCCCATCTTTTAGGTTTTTCGGATTCCAACAACATTTCAAGGAATCCGCAAGGGTAAAATGTTAGAGAAATGCTAGTTTTTTCTGGTATTTGTGTTCAAAGTATGGTGTTAATAATATATAATAAAGCTTTGTCAAAGCAATTTACAGATCTTAGGCAACAGACTGTCTTAGAATTACCTTCCAACAATCGTCTAATTTTCTAGTAGTCGATTAAACGATTATCCCTTACGGAACCACCCCCGCGTATAGAACATCCCCTAATAACCACCCCATCCACCAAACTTTAACAGTGACTCTTAAAACCAATCACCATAATCCACCGAGATTCAATTAGTCGCACATGAATGCATAAATTTCTATCAGGTCTTTTAGGATTATCGGGACTGCCGGTGGTGGTGCAGAATGGGCATTATTAAGTCGGTTGGGTAAATGCCAACCCCCTTCCTTCTTACTTACCCTCGGATATCGAACCGTACGCGACGATGGGAAGTTTGAGACCCGTTCGGCACCGACGCTGTCTCCCAGGCCGGTCGCGGTTGGGAACCAGGGGTAGGTCACGGTACCGACGTTGGTGTCGTTGAAGGCCGCATAAATTAGATGGGTGCTGTCCGGGGAACACCACAGGACCTGCGGGGAACTCAGGACGTCCTCTGCGACAAGGGAGATCGAAATTAATTTACATATTTCTTGGCCGTGGAATTGAGACAAACGTAGAAATAGGTTCAACGTTCTGTAATTTTGTGTTATTCTTCTCTTCAAGGGTTAAAGTACCTTATTTTCGAAGTGTTTGAAACATAGTTGTGTATTATAGTACAGAATTAATTTTTTAGGAAGGAATAGTTGTATTTGCAGGGAAAATAATGCACGAGCCAATGTGGTGGAGGCGCCGGTGAAGAACCAATTTTAGACAATAACCGGAAATTTATAGAAAATTCTGCTTTAAAACTATATCTAGGCAACTAAACACTGAATATAATTAATTGAATTGAACTGAATTATCAAAACCGATCGAAGAATACCTGTATGTATGATTTTTTTCGATGTTAATCATAAATCACTTAATTAATTCTTTGATGACCAATAAGGTGTAAATAAATTTTGATTGATTTTTCCAAAGAACCATTACCGACACCCAATTAAAACTGAAATTTGTGTTATTTATTTTTTTGTGTACTTCTACGTTTTTTGATGGTATTGCCTAAAAAAGCGTCTAGTAAGTTGGAAAACATGTAGCAACAATAAAATGAAGAAATTTAAAAAACTACCACTTGAGTTGTTGATGAATAAAATACAACTATTCTCTGAAACACACCCTAATATAATTACAGACATTTTCCAAGACAATTTCCTTAAATTCTTTCGTTCTTATCCTATTCAAGTAATGAGGGTGTGATGTTGAATGGGACGTTTGTCATATTGTTTAAAACACCAGAATAAAGCATTTTTCATCAAACAAAAGTTCAGCTTATTTCTAAGTTTTTAAAAGTTTATTCTGGAATGTTTGCATATTTTCGAATTCTATGGACTTTTTATCGGGAGCGTGATGATCGGCTATTCTGGAAATCATGATTTTGTTTACTAGTACAATAGCCATTCAGCCCAATTTCATAACAAAGTGGACAACGCCAGCAACCATAAAAGTTGTCAAATGACAACGTTAGTTTTTAAATACGAACTTTCCGGACAATTGCAATTCTGTATGGGGTTTTGAGCAACTGAGGGGTTAAAGTATTTATCAACTGAATTGATAAGTAATCACTACATCCGACAGCAAAAGTTTCTATCCCGTTTACGTTATAGATCCTGCAGGTGTTATGTTTAATTTTAACTTAAAAGGGGAGGTTCTCATGTAGAGACCAAAAAAGTAGCTCAACTTTGGAACAGTTTTTCAAACAAATTGTAAGAGACATCAATAGTTTTTCTTTTGCTATATATTTATTATACTTCAGAGTACAAAAAAAATGTGCCAGAAAAAACTATATGCAAGAAGTGGATACGGTTGTAGGAAGTATCAGGCCCTGCGCGGCGTGCTTTTCTTAACGACGTGCACGATAGTTCCTTTAAAAATCACCAGAAATCGAAATTTCAAAAGGGCTGTGAGTCTAGATGAAATTAGTTGGAGGCTAAACCAACATTTAGTTAACAATGTTAAAACTTGAGAAATGGTTGCTGTTTGAATTTTAAGTTCGATTTTCTACACCATTTTTTCGTTTTCAAATCGCTATAAATAATATAATTATATAAAAGTTTTACTTATTATGAGGTTCAGCCTCCAACAAAAAGTATATTCTTTAAGGGAAAAGAAGAATAACTCGATCCGTTAAACGATTTAAAAGTAATCGCGCATGCCAGTTTGAAAGATCGTGTTTCTAAGAAAACGCGATGGTTGTATCTACACTAGAGGGTAGAAACATTATACTTTTCAACACTCTTTTTCTATATGAATTCATTGAAATATAATAATTTACTCAACATAAGCACTTAGATGTATTCGTTCTCTATATTGTATCCAAATTTCACATTCCTATTTTAAAGCATCACCGAGAATTATCATTTCAATAAAAGCATCGCTTTGCGCTGCCTTAATGCAGGAAATTTCGCCCGGTGAATATCATAGGCTATAAAACCGTAAAAATTGCGAGAATCAAAAAACAGCTTCTGGGGATTATTTTGCAAACTTCAAGGTTTTAAAATATGAAAGACAAAATTTTTGATTTTTTTCAACCGATTACAAGAGAACCGAAGTATTTACACCTTTAAAAATTTTAGAAGAAAGACGATGTTTTCGTTATAAGGCCTTATGGCCGTATATAACACCGTATATATACCCTCGGAAAATAGATTATAGAATACATTCAACATCAAAGACACTGTGGACATGTATGGAATATGTTTCGTTATTTCATTATACGATATTTCGATTTACGAGCAACTTTTCAGAAACGTATCTAGGCCGTATAGCAAAGTGTGTATTGCGGTATGTAAACTTATTGTAGTTCAAAAATGAGAAAAAAAACAGACGGTCACAATTCCTAAATATATTGTTAGATTATAAATATACTGTGATACTGTTCATATTACAATTCTAAAGGCGCAACTGTGCTGTGTTAATGGTGTATGCTGACTTCCAAGTACCACAAAAAAATTGGATCAAGGTAGCCGCAGGGTTGAAAATGCGTTCTTACAGAATTGACAAATGTGAATCAGTTGGACAAAAGTTGTTAAAACTAGTTTTAATTCATTTGCCTATTTACCGAAATCATAACTATGCCACAGAATTGAACAGAATATGTTGATTATGTTCTTATTATTAATATAATTATTATTAATTTTGGAATGGCGATGAGCTGAGATTCTACCTGGTTTCATATATTAATATTTATTTCGGAAGGTCGATGATAGGTTTTTCTGGAAATTTCTTCCACAATACTTGCAGGTGTAGTAAACTCAATCTATGACGAACACTGTTACAGGGTGACAAAAGCGTCCCTAGTTTGAATTGGCGAACCCAACCCAATAAATGCAAATACGCTGTACCATTAAGTTTAAGTATTTACCTTGGTACAAATAGTCTGGAATACCGTTATAGATGACATCTGGCTGCCCAGTGAACGTCAGCCGAGTGTCCTCGACTTCCGTAGGCGATTGCCGCAGATAGATGTCGTTCTCGAAGACAATCAGGATCTGCGTCGTATCGCCTAGGAAGATGGCGTGCTGCAGCATTTGCGACTGAGTTTTTGAGGCAGATGCTAGACGAAGCGGTATTTGATGACTGAAAAAAAAAACAAAAAACAACATTAACAGCACCGCCGTTCCAGCAACGTTGTGTCAAAAAAAGGAAAACCACAAATTTTTCTACAGAAATTTTATATATAACACCTACTGTACCCTACTGTATCCGTTGTGATATTGATCGGTAGCTTTGTTTTCTAAAATCTACCCAACACAAATATTTTGTGTTCTATTACGGGGGAAGCCACCCTACGGATTTCATAAATTCAGATTTATTGTTTTAAATTTGTTATTCTTATTATGTCTAGAATGTTGTGCCAAAAGTGACATTCGAATTCATCACGAAGTTACAGCTAAAATTAGGGGACGCGTCAAAACTATCGGAGCAGAAAAGGTTCTATTCGTTTGCTGTTTTCTCAGTATTGGTAGCACATAAGCAATAATGTTACGAAATCTTTTAACATGAGTATAAAACAGAAACTCGGTTGTTTTATTCATAAAAATGAGTGTTTATAAAACTTATTTCTATGAAAAACAACCGACTTTCAGTTATGTTACAATGTTACATTATCCATTTCGGCGAGACGGACACTTGACGTGTGTCCTTTGGCACCTTTAACCATAAGAAGAGTATCTTTATCATAGGAAGTACATATCATTTAGATGATTTTTGCGTTAAATGCTTTTTTTACCAAATATGTTACTCATCTTTAATGAAGGGCTTTAATAACGTTGTCCACTTGTATACGCTTTCTTGTATATAACAACAGAAAAACTGAAAAAAAACACAAAGTGTACTGGCGAGAAGTGAACACGTTTATGTGACCAGAGAGTGATATTGGGAAAAAGAAGAGGAACAAAAGAGCTTCTAACCACAAGTTTGGCATCAATCTGTAGCCCTTTAATTGCGGAATCCACCTATGCTATTGCCAGGGCCCACTTATGTATCGACAGTACGTAAGATACACAAAAGTGAGTAACTGAGCGTTCAATATTATACCACACTTGTTTTTGCAACCATCGCCTACGGACAGGTTTCCATTGAGTTAAACCAGTGAATCCAAAACATTTTTAAGAACACATATTTGATAGCTCGTGTCTGTGTTGTATTGTATGTAGAAAAGCAACAGAGACTAAATAAAAATGCCGAAACAGAAAAATACACGATCCCAGTCTACGTCAGTAGAAGAGGAAAAGGATAAAGAACCGAATGAGCTACACGAAATAAGATCCATGTTCGAGAAACTGCAGAGGTCGATGGATTACATGTCGGACAAATTTGATGAAATTCAGAAGAGACAAATCGAACTCGAGAAAACACTGAATACACAAAAACATAAGAACGAACAATTAAGAGAAAGAGTACAAACTCTGGAAAATACTCTAGAAACCATTGAAAAAGAAAAAATATCGACAAATATTATTATAACTGGAGTAGACCAGCAGGAAAGAAACAACGAAAACACCGAAAGAATAGTGACTAAAGTAGCAAACGGTCTAAGTGTAAAAATTGAACCTCAAGACATAGTGCGATCTTACCGAAAGAAAGATAAAGACGAAAATGGCCCAATAATTGTCCAACTAAGAACAGAAGTTGTTAAAGCAAAATTCTTGGAAGGAAGAAAGATTGCAGGCTCCCTAACAACTATGGAATGCCAACTGAAGGGAAAGGAAAACACAATATTTATCAATGAACAACTTACATCATACACAAATAATTTGTTCTACAAAGCTAGAGAGCTAAAGAAAAACAAGAGATACGCATTTGTATGGACTCGTGAGGGGATAATCTACTTAAGAAAATCTAAAACAAGCAAAAAAATAAAAATCAAAAATTTTGAGGACTTAGAAAACATTGAATAGATATATATGTATATACATAAACAAAACATACATACACATACACAACATCTTAATGAGTAACAACAAAACTTTCAGCATCTACCTGCATAACATCCGCAGTATAAAGAATGAATTTGACGATATAGACATAATAAAGAAATTATACAATCCAGATATAATTGCTCTAACCGAAACATGGTTGACACCAAATGAAGAATTAGTATACCAACTCAGAAACTATAATGCAGTGTTTTTATCCAGAAATACACGAGGAGGAGGATTAGTGATATATATTAAGAATTACATAGAATATAAAGCTCACATACAAAAATCAATACAAGGAGTTGAGCTGATAAAAATCCATTTGAAGGAAGAAAACATAGCGATAACCCTAATCTACAAACCACCCAACATATCGAACCACACAATCAAAGAAGTCCTAAAAAATAACATTATTAATAGAAGAAAAGCACATATAATAATTGGCGATATCAATATTAATATCCTAGAAAGAAACGAGACAACAAAAGACTACAAAAACACCCTACTGGTAAACAACTACCACATAATGAATAAGATCTCCAAGCAGCATTATACTAGAAGCAATCCCCACGGGAATCACACCATCATAGACCATGTTTTAACTAACGTTACTGAAAATGTGAATAGAATCAAGATCATACCAACTGACCTATCGGACCACAATGCCATCTTGACCACAATAAACCTGAACAAACCGAGACCCAGAATACCCTATATATCCAAAGAATATATCTGTACGGACAAAACACAACTAAATGCGGACATGCAGAGACAAGACTTTGAGCACATTAAGAATTTCGAAGAATTATCCATAGAAATACAAAAAATCATAAATACTAACCAAGTCAAGAAAACGGTAAAGAAAAAAGACGGAAACAACTGGATTACGAATGACGTTATAAGGCAAATAAATGAAAGAAATAAAATGTACAAACGACACAGAAAGAACCCAAACAACGAAATTATAAAGCAAAACTACTACCAAAAGAAAAACACAACAACGAGATCAATCAAGGAAGCCAAAATGCAGTATTACCGCAAGATGTTTAATATACACAAAGACGACAGGAATAAAATATGGAAAATTATAAACAACCAGATTAATACAAAGAATAGGCAGATTGTGAATATTACGGAAATTATGGCTAACGACGGTAATATACTCACGGATGCAGAGGGCATAGCAAGTACAATCAATGACTACTTTGCAAATATAGGAAAAGACTTGGCCGAAAAGCATATCACTAAACACTCACAAAAACAAGCACAAACAAACATTATCAAGATACAAACAGATGCTGAACTACCTGAAACAAATGACACGGAGATGGAAGACGTGATAACTGAGCTAAAAGAGAATAAAGCACCTGGTTTTGACATGATAACAACAAATACAATCAAGGAAAATAAAAACAAGCTAATCCCTACGCTCGTCAAACTAACAAATCAAGTCTTCAGAACGGGAACCTTTCCAGAATATTTAAAAAAAACAATCATAACACCAATATATAAAGGAGGCGACAAGAGCAAGGCTGAGAATTATAGGCCAATATCACTGACATTAAGCCTTAGTAAAATTCTGGAAAAGATCATACATCGAAGACTTGACAAGCACATACAGACAAACAATTTAATACACCCTCGACAGTACGCATTCCAAAAGAATTCAGGTACAACAGCAGTCGCACTTGACTTGATCGACGACATAAAAACAAGAATGGATATTGGGGAAACAGTAGCATGTATATTCATAGACCTAAAGAAAGCTTTCGACACCATTTCAAAGCACAAGCTACTCACCAAAATAGAGACAATGGGTGTACGAGGGAACTTCCATCAACTTATACAGACCTACATAATCAATCGACCACAGATCACCAAAGTACAGCAAAAATTGAGCAGAGCTTCATATGCAGAATATGGAATTCCACAGGGAGGTATTTTACCACCGACACTATTCCTGCTGTACACTAATGACCTACTCAACATGGATCTTACCGGAACGCCATACATGTATGCGGATGATACGTGCATCCTTTACTCAGCGAAAACACAAGACCAACTACAAAGACAGATAAACACAGATCTAACAGTTATCGAAGGATGGTTCAAGGAAAACCTGCTAACTATCAATGAGAAAAAGACCGAATTTATTGTCTTTAGAAATACGAAAAAAGAAATACAAATAAACGTAGTGATAAATGGATCAACGATCAAACAAGTTAAAGAGATCACATACCTGGGCATAACCATCCAGGAAAACCTCAAGTGGAACGTACATATCAAAAAACTTATAAATGACAACATCAGAACAATCGCAGCTATATATAAAATAAGAAGCACAATTCCTGTATATTTAAGATCGTCGATATACAATAGCCTATATACATCACGTATTAACTATATGATAAATATATGGAGTGACACAACAAAATCCCAAATAAACAAATTACAGCGTCAACAAAACAAAATATTAAAGATCCTACATTACATGAACAGACTAACACCAACAGACGATGTGCATAGACAAACAAACGAGCTAACACTTACACAACGAATCATGCTGAACAAAGTCCTTCTTATCTACAAATTGCAGAAGAAGTCGATAAAGACAAATCTCAAGCTCAACAAACCGGAGGAGATACATTCCTATAGGACGAGAGGAGCGTCACATCTAAGACCACAAAAATTTAAAAAACTTAAATATGCACCAACACTAAGAACATCCGAGCTCATTTGGTACAATTCACTACCATTACACATAAAAGACATGAAATATAACACGTTCAAACAAAAGATAAAATCAAAACTGAAAAAAGACATGTAAAAAAAAATTAAAAAAAAAAAAAAAACAAAAAAAAAAATACAAAAAATACAAAAAAAAACGACACTCCACATTAATTAAAAAAAAATAATGTTAATTAATGACAAAAAGTCATGTACTTCGGCCAGATAAAAACAACATCACATACACCCTCATCACCGTTAGCCCGAGATAGGACCACGTCCCAATCCTGAGGCGAGGACAGAGGGAGAAACCTGCCACCAAGATGCTTTCGGGATATATAATATAATGTATTATAATATATACTTTGTATTGTACCTTACATCTCTGTGACCAATTTTTCGAGAATAAACTTTAATTTCATATTAGTCAGACTAATGATAATGACTAATGATTTTCTTGTTTTTTTTTTAATTTTGTGAAATGTGGTTATATTCTTTTCCATTATCTGTTATAAATTCGAATAGTTTCAGAATTTGAAGGAAAAACTATCCTCTAGTTATGGTACTGATTTGCTTGAAGAAAGTATTTGGATGTTCAACATTTTGTTTGTTATTAAAAATAGTATTTTCCGTTATTTACTTTACTTATAAAATACTATAAAATAAGACGAAGATTGTCGGAATTGTATTTGTTATTTTTGTGTATTTAGACACACACAGAGAAATAAAGAATGCAAACCCGTGAATGAGAATGGTTGAGATACGCTGCTATAAATGAAGCCATTACGATTTGAGTCATATCGAATGATAAACAATAGCCAAGTTTTTGTATAGTCTGAATATTTGAAAAAGTTAGTTTGAGGATTACTACAAATTTTAAATATTTTTCCATTTTCTAAAAAAGTGAAGTTATTGAAACCTTTCATAGATGGGAATGAACTAATAACAGTGCAAACAGTTGTCTGATTTTTGTATTAAAAAGCACCCATTCGTACTCTCATCAGAACCACAATTCTATAAGAAAGGCACATTGAATCCACCTTTCTAGATCAACTTGGTGAGCATCAATCACTATTTCAAAACGTGTGATTGAACGATTTCTTTAATTTCGCATTCCCATAAGTACAGTTCTTCAGTTAACTGGTAGATGCGTGGTAAAAATTTAACGATAAATCGTATTTTTACTTTATCATACGCAGTATGTAAAGTATTGTAATCGTGCCAAAAATTTTTTTTGAGGTTTTAGCGGAAATATGTCTTTTTGGGTCCCCTGAACATTTTTGACCAAGGTACAAAAAAATGTCAGTGTGTGTGTGTATGTCAGTGTGTGTGTGTGTGTGTGTGTACCCGTTTTTTGTGGCGACGATTCCGGAGAAACTACTAAAGGTATCGGGACGAAACTTCATATTTAGAAGTTTCATGGCCAAACTTAGAGCTGAAAAGCTTTCTGTTAAAAAGGGTCCACAGGAACTGGAGGTTTAGTCTTAGCATTTTTGAAAGATTTTGTAAATAAGCCGGCATTTCTGGAATTTCGTCGAAATAGTTAAATAATAAATTAAACTAGAGGAAATTCTGAATAATTTATAACAATGACATTTTTTGGTACAATCAATAGTTTAGCTGCATGAGCAAATTCTATTTCATCGAGATCGGTCGTACCGCATTAAAACTAGTAGCCAGGATATGTCAGATTAAATGTCAGATGTGATTTTAATGACGGTGTAGATAGTGTCAAACGCTAATGCTTTGACAATACTACTGTCAATACAAGCTGCGTGCGGATATTGAACACCGTTAAGGTGCGTTTTCATTAGTGCTAATGGCAGTGGTAGTAGACGCAATTATAGTATTTCTAATAGAATTTGCTAGTGATTCAAGTTTATGTACATGCAAACTAATATGTGTCACCATCACGACATGTTAGAAAAACTATAATTTCGTCTTCTACCACCGCCATTACCAACCATTGTCACCAATCGGAACGCACCTTCACACTTTCTACACCCCATAACACGTGTCATTTGGACGGTGTACCCGGTATCAACGGGGTAGAATATCCGAACGCAGCTTTAATCGACATATCTGTCTAGTTCTACTAGTTTTATTTTAATGCAGACATAGCCGATCTCGATCAAATAATATCTCATGCAGCTAAACTATTAATTTTATATATAATATGATAAAGTCATGTGCCTGGCCACATCAGATTTTTGTTTAAATAGTTACATATTTATTATTGCTTTTATAAAATATATACTGTTATTGTTACTATAACTTTTATTTTTAGTAATAAAAAGAAAATTAAACGATAAAACAAATAAATAAAATAAATAAATATGCCTATTTTTCAAAATAAAGGTACTTTACTTGGTCATTTTCATCTTTTTGGTAATACCCGGTACATGCAAGCTTAAGAGAATCTATAAACATTCATGAACAAAAAAAAATACTGAAAATTGATAAAAATAATTTTCCCATTTGTGTCTAACTTTCTGTCGGACACGGTTGACTGATACGGGATAACATACGATTTCGTTCAAAAATAGCACGTAATATTAGCTAAAGTATTGTAATCGAACCATTTTGAAAGTACATTTTGCACAATTTGATTCTCGTAGAGTTGCATTAATTACATACATTTCAAATCATAATGAATATTTAAAATAGCTACACAGACTTTAAAATAGCAACGTATTATTAAGAACCGTATACACTCCTTAATATGCTCACAATATGCACGTACAGCAAATACGCAGCAGGAAAGGGGCAATTTTCATGCTGGCGGAAGCCGGAGTTTCGTAGCGCATTTACGCCAGCTATGTACGTCATGATGGCGGTTTTAATACTTATAATTATATGCAAATCGGTTGTATAATTTTGGTGCGCTTTTAAAGCTACAGAGGGCGTACCGCGTGCAGAGTTCTGCGGACGCAGCTAACTTGATTTTCGAACTCGTTATTAGCCGCGAAATTGGATTATAGCCCCCGTGCTCATGATAGTCGTCGCTATGCATTTTGTAATCGCGTTGTAGGTTTTTGTTTAGCTTAATAGCCACGAAAAAACGCTTTCTTTTTACTGTACCAGCAGTTATTGTTGAATTTTTTGCTTGTGGAAGTTGAAATTGGTAGCCTAGGTAATAACCGGTAGACTTACAATCTTTTACTGTGAAAAGATGCCATGTGTAGCTATCTACAATGAGTCCCACTTGAAGTGGACTCAACTCAACTATTGGTATATAAGAGTATTTTAATTTCAAGTGTTAAGTGTGGGGTTTTATACTACTGACCTAGACACATTATTTGTTGTGATCGCAGGCTATCGAAACATGACAAAATATCGGAAACGGTTTGTTATTTACAATAATCCTTGGACACGTCGATTTTTAATTATCAAAACACATATTTATAACAAACTCAATTTCCTTCATTCAATTGTTTTTGACTTATGACGTCGTCCATACTTTTCTAAATGGTAACCCCATATTTTACTTGTTGATTATGATAGATCTGTTAATTTGCTTCACGGCAGCATACAAATTCTAGTACTTTACACCAGAAAATTTTCGAGAGTCGAAAATTGTGGATTGATAACTATTGATTTTTTATGTGAATGAAAAACGAATAGAGGCGTTTTTTTGTAGCTTTCTTTGCACTGAATATGAATCCGGGCTTGAAAGTTTCATATCACGTCACGGTTTCATTGTTTCTTTTATTAAAGCTCCCGCCGACTACTTCAGGAATCTATGTTATAAAAAAAAAATTGTGACCGTAAAATGTTTCCGCTAACATTAAGACAATAATTAAAGGCTCTGTCAAAATCACTGATAAATGTATGGGGTTGCCACTTAAAAAACATGTTGATGATGTCATAAGCCAGAAACAACTGAAGGCCGAACATTGCATTGGACATAAAACGGTCTATTTTGATGGGTAACGTGTAGGAGAATTTTGTAAAATAGCATAACCTATCCTATCTAATATTTTCTCATGTTTCCATACTTTACGTAGGCAACAACTGCCACTAAAATATTGAACAGCGTCGGCCTAATACTCAAATGACTTAAATTCAAAATAATAAAATATACCAAAAATGGCTTCTATTTGTGAAGAACCAGATGGAGACCATAAGCTTTACTTATTGAGTATAGTATAGAGTTCAAATATTGATACCTGTCATGAATTATTATGATAATTATATTTTTAAGTTTGCGTCTTTTAATGGATGAGAAATTTTCTTGTTTCATTTTGGCAAAAATTGGATATTTTATAGACGCCTTTAAAGTACAGGAACTGTCAATTTATGTTTTTCCAAAATTATTATTATGAGTGATCCTTAACAACACTTGATTTATAAATTCCAAAATAAAGTTTCGTTTATGCCACTTTTTCAATAATGACTCATTCTTATCAAGTGTTCTTTTTGTCATGATAAGCTTGTAGTTTGTATTTTCCATAGTACATTGAATTATAATGTTGTAGTCTCAAAAGCCACAAATTTGGAAGGGATACATATAACCTAGGTTGCGCCCTTTTGTAAATGTTCCTGGAAGAGCGTTAAAAGATGTCCTTAAAATATATAATATTTTGGTATCTGAGACTTTTTTAAAATATATGAGGCTCATATCAAATATATTATATCTGACAACCTTAACAGAACCATACAAAACTCTAAATTAATTTTTTAATTCAATGCCGGCCTTTTTATGACAGTGTTTGTATGTCTGTGCAGTTAAATCGCTACGATTTCTTGGTACAAGTGTAGCTGGCATTTAGGCTAGGCTTCTCAATACCAGTTTAAACCATAAACATAGTTTAGATATATAAAAATTGTCATTGATAAAGCCACCCTCAGATTGAAGGGATTACATTAAAAATTAATAAAAAAAACTGAAATATAATAGTAGTGAAAATTATACTTTTAATAAATTCGAAAAATAATTAGAATTTTCCTAAATCATTTGAGATATAAATCCTACCAATTTTCTTATGGGGAAGTCTAGGTCACAGCAAAGCGGACCTAACAGCGCTAAACAGTTACATTGGTTTCTTTATATCCGGTCACATATATATGTACAGTAGGGTGGTCCTTATTTTGAAAATTTAAAATGTTTGTCTGTAGGACCCTCTCAATTGTTCCTTTATATCCGTACTTAATTGCCCTAAAGGCCTAAAAATCTACGTTAATTTAATCATATTTGAAAATAAATATAAATCGGTTGGTAGACCTAAAGGGAGAAGTGTTGTACGAATGCATTCGACTGCCTCCTTAACCGGAACACACGTAAAGAGTGTTTTTACGTCGAAACTTACGAGTATATATATGTTACGGTTAATGTGATAAATGCGGTTTGTATTAATAATTACCGGTTATTATTAATAATAACCGCATCATTTGGTCAATGTGATTAGAAACACTTAAATAATCACATGGGCCGGCTATTATTAATAATTTCCTAACGGGCACGGTAAAAGTGATAAAAACGTTACTTTTTACAAAAGATCTTTGGTATACAGTCTTCAAAGAAGTTAGCTAAGTTATTTTGATTACTATGTAAGCTATTATATTTATTTACTCGACGCAAATCATCAGTACGGCTAGCCCAATGACCAAAATTACGAATAATACAAAACATTGATAATACAGAATGTTTTCTTTTGTCTCCCTTGTACTTGAAACTACTGGATATAATTGGTAATGATATTTGGTATACACCCAAGGACGGCTCAATGACGAAAACATAAAAAGAACATTTAATAGAGAGTGTTCAAAAAAGTTAACCATTTTATTATCAATAACACCCATTTTATATTTAATGCATGTGGGTAGTTTTTTTGTAAATGTACAATTACAATTTATTAAGTAAATTCTCAAATCCCAATTATCTTGAAATTTTGCGCATTTAATATTAATTTTTTCAATATTGTATTTTCATGCAAATACATGCAAGAATATGCGAGACTAGTTTAGATAGATGTGTTTACATAAATTGCACCGCACAAATGATGCAAACATTTTTATCTGATTCTGTTCCTAACGCGGTATTTTTACTTTTGGTGTTTGACAATAAAGTACTATTTTATAAATAAAAGATTAAACATTGTAACAACTTGCCCCAATCTTGCCTACATTAGGTTGTCCATTACCTATACCTACCGTAAGCATATCTAATGTAAAATGTCAAAAAAAGACTTTCAAATACATTATTTATTTAGATATATGAAAAAATATAACAACAACAAAAACACAATAATTCTCAAGTCCAGGAATCGTTTAAAAATAAAATATATTCTTAATAAATAAAATTAACAGTAGATAACTCAAATAAAATCTGTATCACATTTGTGCACTTACAAATCAAAAATAAACAGTATTCATAGTAAATAATAAAATAAAAATAAAATACAGGTACAGTTCACATTTGTAAACAAAACAAAATAGGATGGCGTCCTATTGTTAGAAACTTTATCTTGCTTTATTTTTACAACATCAATGGTGTAATTGTTGTACTACCACAAAAAAAATAAAGGTCTAGAAGGACTTCTGTATTCAAAATTAAATATAAAACATTTTTTAAAGTTTTGTATTAAAAAGATAATAATAATAAGTTATAAATAAAAATTATTTTTCTTGCCACGAATTGCAAACTACAGAAGCACTATGTACGTATGCACTGGCAGAATAATACAAACCGAGTTTCTAATTTATTACTTACTTAGCTTTTAAGAATTGCGCAAATAAGCATGACCCAAAGAGTTACACACTCGTGCATGCAATTAGTATGGATTGGCATCTTTTAGTCTCGTTTTGATAATCTTCCTTATTTTAGTCATGAGTAGTAACTAAATAAGTTAGTCAGGACTAACGTCAGTAAAGGCCCTACACTGAAAACCCAGTGCATAGATTCGTTGTGTAGCGATTATGTAGATACTAACAGAATTCCAAATCTGAGGGTCTATTATATTGTAGCATCACCTTAATGCAATATCGAATTGAAATATATCACATTGACCACAGCATGCTGGAAATTATTAATAATAGCCGGTTCATGTGATAAATTCTTCACTTTAACCTCGCCACTTGGCTATTATTAATAATAACCGGTAATTATTAATAATAACCTATTTATCACTATGACCGTAACATATATACGAGTATAATTGAAAATTAACTCAATTTGCGATTTCTATTTATATTGTACGGAAATTGTTATTATCATTACGTATTCATTTATTCAATTCTGTTTATTGACATATACCGGCTTTAGTAGCATGAGCAAAGGCCAGCGCCGACGGCTGTATGCGACCATCGACGGCGCCGCAGCTCGATGAATGCGACCATATGCCCCAGCTACGCGCAATCCTATACCTGTTGATATTTCTACCATGCCAAAAACGGTCAATACCAATGTCTACCTACGTCAATTTAATTGGCACATGGCATAGACTACAAACACAACACAAACGAAACCTAATATTTTACTCCATTTTCGGTAGCGTTCGTTATCTCCGGTAAACAAATGCAAATCGATGAGGTCGCAGCGTACGAATCCCAGAACCACTGCAACGTTAAAACTTTATGCTGAATAGATGCAGTTAATTTCCTGTTAACCCGTACTGCTGTTGCTGAAGTTATTGCCTTGCGAAATATATATGTAGCGCTGCCCTGACACAGCACACTTATCTTCGCTAATTAATGTTCTGCGATGCAGGTAGCAATGTGTGCCGCGTTCTGCGGGCCTACTTTGATATCGCGTGATAGTTTAAAGTTCCGGCATGAGTGGTTCGACTTGAAAAATGCCGGACGCACACTAGAGATGGGAAACTTTCTTGTAGGTTATGTCCAAGGAGAAAAGTTGGCAGGTAACGTACTTGCACGCGATAGTTGTGCAATTGTTGGGGTTGTGATACGTTGAGGTTAGAACATGCATGTTGTGTAGTTGGTATTTTGCGGGTGATAAATTTAGAAGACTTGCTAATAAAGATACTGACACCAATCATAGTATAAAAAATATGTGCGCTAGGGTAGTCAAACAAAATCCGCCAAAATTTGAGAAAAATTGGTTAACGTCAACACGTGCCCCGAGCACCTCAAATTTCCCATTTAAAATACATAGGAAAAATGCAGATTTTTTTCCTTTTTTTCAGGCGGGAGATTATCAGAAATTGTTCACAATACTCCAAGGAACAACTCCACAACCACTGCTTTTACCATTACAACCACTCATTACAATATGCGGCAAAGTTCTCTCAAAATTTACAATTTTACAATGGTACACGGTTTTTTTCTATTTTTTTTGCAAGAAATTTTTATTATTGGATTATTAACATCATTTTCTTCATTTGTTTAAGCAATCATATGCAATGATACGAATTTTTGTTTTCTTTGCAAAAATTTTTACTATTATACACTGTTACGGACATATATTTCTTTTTTTTTTCGGAGAAATTATTATTAGACTGTTGGTATTTTGTTTGACATTTGTTGATTTATTTGCTATTGTTTAAAAATATCATTTGTTTTAACAAACATTTTATAATTCTATTTTTTTGCAGAAATTATTATTGTTTTTCGTAGTTTGTAAATTAATGTGCATTTGTTTAAACAACAATATACAATGTCACGTATTTTTTTGGCAAAAGTTATTATTATTGAATTTCTTTAATATTTGTAATTTGTTAATTAATTTGCAATTATAACCTATAATAATAAACACTCTAATAAAGAATTTTTAAATATTATAATATATGAAACACAGATTTACACAGTTTTATAATAATGTATGTATTTGCTTAGCATTGAGTATTGATGTTTAAACAAATGATATTTAGTCAAACAATTGCACATTAATTAACAAACTGTCAAAAACGTACCAATAATCCAACAATAATAATCTATGCAAAAAAAAGACATGAACGAAGCTTTGCATATTTTGTTTAACCAAATGGTATTTGATTAAGCTATTGCAAATTAGTTAATAACTAGTTAATAACATGCCAATAGTTTAATAGTTTCTGCAAAAAAATGAAAGAATATGTCCGCAATATAGAATATTTGTTGCAAATTAACTAATTGCACAGTACTTAATAAAAGACTTTTGCCAGTAATGAAATAATAATTTCTGCAAAAAATGTATTTATATATATATATATATATATATGTATATGTATTTCTTTAAACAATTGCAAATTAGTTAATAAAGACAAAAAATGCCAAGTATCTAATAATAATTTCTGCAAAAAATATTAAAATATGTCCGTAACATTGTATATTTTTGTTTAAACAAATGGTATTTGTTTAAATAATTAAACATTAGTTACTAAATTACAAAAAATGCCAATATCTGTAACTTTGTATATGGTTGTTCAAACAATTGGAAATTGTAGAATTAGTTAATAAATGACAAAGTGCCAATAATCCAATAATAAGAAACTTAACATTGTAAAGTTGTAAATTTTATGAAAATATTGCCTCATACTTAGTGGTTGTGAATTTGTTCCTTGGGAAGTTGTGAACAATTTTTAATAATCTCCCGCAACTTTTTTTCTAAATCCGAAAAGTGAAAAAAAAAGAGTAAGATGTTATTTCCAATGTATTTAATGGGAATTTTGAGGTGTTAATCGTTAACCGCTTTTTCTTAATTTTGGGTGAAGTCTTTTATTGCCTCCAGCAAAAATGACCACCCGGTCTACCAGATCAATGGAACAACATCCGATGTTGAGAAAATCTCAACTGCAAAAATTAACAATTAGCCTTAAAAGTTGAAGTACAGGGCGCAAAAAATTACTACCGTTGCAAAGGTGTTCTACACGCTGTGGTTCTAACGTGGTTGGTAAAAAAATAGTAAAAAGCTAGTGGAAGTAGAAGCCCTGTACTCACCTTATTTTTTGATAGGCATGTGATCTTTTGTTTTTTCAAACTGACCCTAATATGCTTTTCTCAAAAATTCACATGTGAAAAATGATGTCAATAAATATAGAGGCTAGGAGGATTCTACTTACACTACCCAATACTGTAAAATAGCAGATTAACGTTTGCTTTTTGTTTCACATCAATCGGATGATTAATAACCACGTGATGGCCTATGTTATTTTTCTTTTACTTTTGAACGTATAAACTTACTGACATGCAATTTTCACAATTCTATTTTTAATTTAAAGGAGTGTCAAAACAGGAAACATATACATGCTATTCCGTTTAAAACAATGGCCTGCGCTTTGAAAATAAACCACCCAGTATATTCACAAGTACCTATTTCAGATTTGTTGCCGAAGTTATTTCCCAAAGGCTTTATTTGATTTATTTTTGTTTCCTTTTGTTAACACTGTATATTTGAACTTTAACCCCTTTTTTTAAAAGATATCTAAGAAAACTAAGATTATAGTGTTACTTACTCGTTGCTGACTTCGTAAATTGTATAGTAGGCGGTGTACGATTGTCTGAATACCTGAAAAATACACGAAATAATTATACATTTTTTATAGAAAAACATTACCTATTTGCATTTTTTTTTCAAAACTAATCTCGGTATACCTAGATCTAAAAACTAAAGTTACAACTAAACCTAACACAAGTGTGTTGGAATGTTAGGTATGTCTAACTGTTTTCTAATTAATTTCCGTTATCAGATTTATAGTATAAACAATACAACTAAATTTTAAAAAATGCTGAACTATACGTTACATAATGTATATACTGGGTGTTAGTAATTAAGTGCGACAAACTTCAGGGGGTGATTCTGTATGAAAAAATAATGACAGTTTGCTATATAAACGTATGTCCGCAAATGCTTCGTTTTCTGAGATAAGGGGTGTTAAAGTTTTCTTAAAAACTGACGATTGAATCTTGTGTCACGTCTGAACATTTTTTGTAGCTTTGCGCCTATTTAAAATTTTATGAGTGTTATTTTCTGTTATTGTTTTAGTTTAATGTTATTGTATAAAATAGTTCTTTAAAAAAATTGAGATCATTAACATGTTTTATTTTTTTTGCATAAAAACGATGCCCCTACGAAAAAAAGGCAGAGAGAGATTTTTTATCACAAATTGAACGACCAATTCCAAAATAATTTTTAATTTGAAATATCCCAGTGGTTTACCATTTTTTTCTTTAAAAAAATTGATACCATTACTCGTATGCGCGCCAACGATAAACATAAAATTCTTAATTGCATGTCAAAAGATGCGCAATAACTACCTCTTAAAACCCACTAAATTTCATTTTCATATCTCTACTGGTTTCAGAGCAATAAATAAATCGTCAGTTTTGAAGAAAAACTTTTAACACCCCATATCTCAGAAAACAAAACATTTGCGGACATACGTTGATATAGCAAACTGTCATTATTTTTTCCTGCAGAATCACCCCCTGAAGTTTGTCGAACTTATTTACTAACACCCTGTATAGTACTGTATAATAAACCATCAGTTTCATAACAAAACTATCGAAAGTTGTTGAAACTATTATCAACATCTCATTTTTTTTTCTATATAGTATTTCTAACTAATTTTTCTAATGGATATTCCACCAATCTGTAATCTATAAAACTTTGTCATATCATAAGTTTAATTGTTTTGTTGTTATTTTACCATATATTGGCCCCTTCCTCGATCACTAAATCAATACAGAAAAAACAACAATATGTCATATTAATAACTTATCGTATGTATCTTGCTTAACGGTTACAGTGAGTTTTAATTATCGATTTATTTTAAAATATTGTATATTGCATTTACAAACGAGCATAAAGATGTCATACGATATAGCGTGGATTATATAGCGATATAATCCAACCCTCTTTGTCGGATTATTATTATTATATACTGTTCAATCTCGTCTGTACGGTTTACTACTAACCTGTTGCATATAGTGTACTAGGATGAACGTACATATTTTACCATTAGATCATAAAAAGCTAGTAGGTACACTTAAACTGGGCTTCATAATGTCATGTCATTAAGTTTGTCATTTCACATTAATGTTATTATTATTATCATTATTGTCTTTATGCCCGGGCTACACTAACTCCAACGTCTAACGCCTTTATGCGTTAGCTAACGCTAACTTACGCTAACGTTAACTAAATTTGCGTTCAAATTTACATCATTTGCAGTTATCTTTGTTACAGTTAAACATCTTCTACCTCAGCGAATAAGCGCGATACTCAAAAGGAGGTACAACAGAATTTTTAATGCTTAAAATCAACAATAAATATAGTTTTGCTGTATTAACCTGGTATAAATCCTCAGATAGATGCGTTTATCAACTACAAAAATAAGGGCTGTAGCCACCACAGGACGGAACCACGTTTATTGTATATGTTACATGAAAAGCGTCCATCGTATAATGTATACACTTACTAGTCAGTACATGCATTTACTGACAATTTTACTAAAGGATGAACGCATTATAAAAGTGGATACTGTTCCTAGTGGATCTCAGGGTGTCCCAAAACTCAACGACATGCCGTGGAGGGCTGATAGGGCAACTTATGACTGACCAGAATATCTAAATATGACCTTAGTAAAAAGTTTTTAGTTTTCGAGATTTTGATACTAGGAATTTTGTCAAAATCATCATCTTAGATCAGTTTTCCGAGAGCCTCAGCTACGAAATTCCATATTCTAAGAGTCTGATTTTTGGTACGCTAACCTAACGAGCGATGCTATTGACAATAGTCCAAAATAAATCTAATACTGCTATATAATTGAAGAAAGAAAACTATTTTCCGATTCAAGACTTATTTTTCCGTTTAGCTAACTTTGACTCTTCATATCTAAATGAAAAATACCAGGATAACCTGGCAAGTTATATTATGAGATTGCCCAGTTAGTGTAGTTCTTAAAATGTTACATTTGCTATGTTTTACTACAGAAAAATCTGATGTGGCCAGGCACATGACTTTATCATACTATATATAAAGTTTAGCTGCATGAGATTCTATTTGTTCGAGATCGGCCATGTCTACATTAAAATAAAACTAGTAGAACTAGACTGATATGTCTATTAAAGCTGCGTTCGGATATTGTACTCCGTTGACATCGGGTACCCCGTCAAAATGATACGTGTTATTGGGTGTAAAAAGTGTAACGGTGCAACATACGAACGCAGCTTATATTGTGTCAAAACATTAGCGTTTGACACTAACTACTGTCATTAGAATCAAAATTTTTGACATATCATGGCTACTAGGTTTAATGCAGTACGACCGATCTCGATGAAATAGAATTTGCTCATGCAGCTAAACTATTAATTGTACCAAAAAATGTCACAGTCATAAATTATTCGGAATTTCCTCTTCTTTAATTTATTATTTAACTATTTCGACAAATTTCCAGAAATGTCGACTTATTTGCAAAATCTTTGAAAAATGCTAAGACTAAACCTCCAGTTTCTTTGGACCCTTTTCAACAGAAAGCTTCTCAGCCCTAAGTTTGGTCATGAAACTTCTAAATATGAAGTTTCGTCCCGATACCTTTAGTAGTTTCTCCGGAATCGTCGCCACAAAAAACGGGTACACACACACACACACACACACACACACCCACATCCACACACACACACAGACATTTTTTTGTACCTTGGTCAAAAATGTTCAGGGGACCCAAAAAGACATATTTCCGCTAAAATCTCAAAAAAAATTTTTGGCACGATTACAATACTTTACATACCACGTATGATAAAGTAAAAAAATATATTGGTATTTTACTACAAAATGAGCTTATTTTCACGTTATTTCAATGAGTAGAAATTCGATTGAAAGCAATTTTGAAACCACATTTTGAAGCCACCTGCGTGTGTGCAATGGCACATCATGGGACAACCTGTATACACTGTCTACCACACAGTAGTCAAAGTATTAACGGAAAATAGAAAAAAAAGAAAATTTCAATAAACATGATAATAATAACTTATAATTAGAATATTTTGGATGACATTACGATATTAGCAATAATATCCGTTCAGAAAATACATTGCTTCCGGGTTATGCCGTGTGTCAAGATTCGTAAATGATGACGTTTCGCGAACCATGTTGCTCGCTTCTTCAGAGCTAACTAAATACTGAGAAAATATTTTTACGAATCTTGACACATGGCATAACCCCGAAGCAATTTATTTTCTAAACGATTCTGGCCGTGAAAGCCTCCGCAGTTACTTAACATCATTTTAGCTTTTATGATTATCAACTTACATAAGAGAATTAATAAATGCTAGAAAAAAAGATGTTTTTCTAAATTTTCTTTTTTAATCCGAAACGTTTTGTAACGTAATTTTTTTTTATTCTGTATTCTGTATTGTTGCACACATGGTAAATTAGCATAGTCTATCGATACAAATGGTGAAAGAAAAATAGGTATGTATATTTTTTAAAATAAAAATAAGGATGCAAATAAAGGATTATTTTAAATAAATTTAAGAAATTTATTCACTTATGGAAATTTTTGTTATAAAACCATCTTAAAATAAATTAAATTAAATAAAATTATAATACAATACAGTTTTGTTGATTTTCTATTCAATGTTATTAAACATCAAAATGAATACCTGTTGGAAACTGTTTTGTCCATGTGTATATTTATCACAACATAAACTATGGTGGGTACTTTGAATTATATTAAACTTTACTAGTTTGCATAGTCAAATACGCCGTTTATTCATCTTATATCAAATATTTTAAATGTATTTGTCAATGGTAGCAATGCAAACTGTCAAGCAACTGTCAAACAAGTAGGGGTTGATCATTTCATTGTGCACACTTCCACTAGCCAAAGTATGTAGGTATTTATTTAGTATTAAGTATTAATTTGTGCACACTTCTGTTAAAGCCGGTTAGAAAATGTATGCATCTACTAATAAAAGTGTTCCATTTATTGGTTGTGAATACGTTTACTGTACACATCAGTAAATATTCGTACTGACTGGTAAGTGTATACATTTACGGTGTTGGTGCTTTTACTGCAACACATATTATACAATAGGGATTAATGTATAATTCGGCTATCGTAATTCATAGATACTAAAGAAATTAAGAAAAAACAAAGAAAGAAATAAAATATGGGTAAATACCTAATAATAATGTAATACCTACCGGGTGAGTAAATATTGGATTGGAAAATATTCTTGCCCATCACTGACCATGACGTTATGTACACTGGTGGAATTAAATATGTTCTTATCAGTGATTCAGCAGTGTGTCGACGATACATCCATGTACGAGTTTATTGTTATTTTAAATTATATTAAAAATTGTCCGTTTACGCTGCATATTCGTATATCGTATATTTATTATTTGAGTAACCGTGTTCGAATGATTTGGATTGGTTTATAATGATTTATTTGTTTCTATATATTAACTTAATGTCTAGTTAATTAATGTAATTCCTACATTGCAATGTAATTGTGCTTTTTATTTAATATAATGTTAATTTTATATTAATAAAATAAAAGTTTTCGATTACATGAAATGAAAGATATTGCATCATAACATAACAAACTATACAAATTTATTGCATCTAATATCTTTTTTACTTTATCATACGCAGTATGTAAAGTATTGTAATCATGCCAAAAAAAATTTTTGAGATTTTAGCGGAAATATGTCTTTTTGGGTCCCCTGAACATTTTTGACCAAGGTACAAAAAATGTCTGTGTGTGTGTGTGTGTGTGTGTGTATGTGTGTGTGTGTGTGTGTGTACCCGTTTTTGTGGCGACGATTCCGGAGAAACTACTAAAGGTGTCGGGACGAAACTTCATATTTAGAAGTTTCATAACCAAACTAAGAGCTGAAAAGCTTTCTGTTGAAAAGGGTCCAAAGGAACTGGTGGTTTACTCATAGCATTTTTCGAAGATTTTGCAAATGAGCCGCTATTTGTGTAATGTCGTCAAAATAGTTAAATAATAAATTAAAGGAGAGGAAATTTTCTATAATTTATGTATATGACATTTTTTTGTAGAATTTATAGTTTAGCTGCATGAGCAAATTCTATTTCATCGAGATCGGTCGTACTGCTTTAAAACTAGTAGCCAGGATATGTCAGATTTTTTGATTCTAATGACAGTAGCTAGTGTCAAACGCTAAGGTTTTGAAAATGCTACTGTCAATATAGGCTGCGTTCGGATATTTAACCCCGTTACACTTTTTACACCCAATAACACGTAGGTGTCCTTTGGACGGTGTACCCGGTGTCAACGGAGTACAATATCCGAACGCAGCTTTAATCGAGATATCTGTCTAGTTCTACTATTTTTATTTTAATGCAGACATAGCCGATCTCAATCAAATAGAATCTCATGCAGCTAAACTATTAATTTTATATATAGTATGATAAAGTCATGTGCCTGGCCACATCAGATTTTTTGCGTTAGTAAATGTAAATGCAAAAATCACTTTCTTGTTGTCAATATTTTTATACTGAAGGTTATTTCAGAACTAACATATGTATTAACATTTATTCCCAAAATCGAAGTAAACTCAAATTAAATTTGTTTTAAATTTGTATTTATGGTAATTTGTTACTTGTGTGTTACTGGTGTTTTCGAGATATTTAGCTTCAACGATATCTTACATGTTTAACTTGATAAACACATAGGTGTATGAGTTTTGTATTGCATGAATGTATCGTTACAATTTTTTAATATTATTATTTTGTACCTATTTACTTTACAGCAATATGTTTCAAATATCTGACAACTGAAAATAATGACAGTTATATATATTACTAATTTACAAAAGAATATAATAGCTTGTAGAAGCAAGCTCTAAATTTTCGACGTATTTTGGCAGAATATAAATATGTAATAATAATAATTATTATTATTATTATTATTATTTATTGGAATTCTCTGATACATCTCATTAAATACATTAAACCTAGATAATATAATTTAGATACAACATATAAATACTAAAATTACACTAATAGATTTTGACAAGTAATGAGGATCATCAGGGCAAATTGGTAGTACCGAGCTTCGCTGAAGCCTAGGGTACTCCCTTTGCGGGTATCACCACAGCTCAACCCAATTTTGAAAAACAACGCCATTTATGCTTTGCAACACAAGTTTGCAAAGCAAAGGAAAACTGTGGAAACCCCGTACAGCGTTGTGTACAGGTCAGTAAAAACACATGCAGATATTTATTAATAGACATATACAAAGGAAGGTAAAGATGAAAAGTAGTACGATAGCAGTAAATTTAGGATGCTTTATGATAAAACTCTCCTCAAAATATTCGCGCTTCCCAAAACCGCAATTTCCTGAATTTCCCAGGGCGAAATTTTGCACGGTAACTCCTTGACATGTTTACTATAATTTAGAGTAACTGCTCCCAATGAACCTACAATCACCGGAATAATGTTTACTTTCATTCCCCACATACGTCCAACTTCTATTGAGAGATCCTTATATTTAAGTTGTTTTTCAAGCTCCTTCCTTACAACATTCGCATCAGCAGGTACCGAGATTTCTATGAACGTGCATACCTTCCTCTGGAAGTCCTTTACCACGATATCTGGCTTATTAGCATCAAGCATTCTATCAGTGACAATAGGCATGTTCCATAATATGGTAATATGATCATTACTCACAACAGGAGATGGAACGTGGTCATACCACCGAGACACATCCATTGCTAAACCTAATAGTTGGGAACACAAGTTGTAATGTATATATATTCCCACCCTATCATGCCTAGCAATGTAATGCGACTCAGCTAAGACTGGACAAGCCGCTAACAAATGATAGACATGTTCCGGAGCCTGATGACACAGTCTACAACTCCCATCATGAGCAACTTTCATAATCTTCTGTTCATGATATCTGGTACGTATTGCCTGATCTTGCGCCGCTATGATAGAGGATTCCGTTTCAGCCTTAATGTTTCCATGACAAAGCCAAGATAACGATCCTGACTTTGAAATACCATCACCCTCCACAATTCTTAAAAATTGGCCATGCATTGACTTACTAACATAATCCTCTCTCATTTTCTGATTCATTTTTAACTTTATCTGTCGCTTTAAACTCTCCACTGAAATTTTATTTTCATAATTACCGAGTTCTTCCACCTGAAATTTTTCTAAAATTAGTTTATGTTTACTAATTATTGACTTACCAGAAGTATCCCTAATTAATTGTTTAATAATTTTATCCTCCTTGTTGGCCTTTATAAAATTTCCTAAATTTAACATTTCCAAATCATAAAAAATAATTAATTATTATTATTATTATTATTATTATTATTATTATTAAAAAAATAAATAAACCAAAATATACGACCATCTAAAACAACATTATTGTTTATATTTATAAAACAATTCATAAGTCAAAATGTTATTTTTAGCACGTCTCTTACGTTATTTAGAAATTTAGAAACAAAATTTCCTAAAATTTTTCAGCCAATATATTGTAAATGATAAATGTGGGCTATTGAACTGGAACTATATTATAATAAAACTTCTGTAGCGTCCTTAAGAAGTGCGAAGAAGGCTACAGAAGTTTTATGGTAATATATTGTAGTTTTTTTTCACCATTTTGTTATCTTATTTACATTTGACTTTATAATTAACTGCGCAATAAATAAAACACTCTTTTTTAATCACCAGGTAAATTAGACGTGAAATTTCTCTTCAGATCGATATGTGTGTAATATTTAGCCGCCGAAATTAAACAACCCCTCAATCTCCACTAATAAGTGAAATCTCTTGGTGAGGCATTTCACTTGAATTTGAACCAGGTACAGCCTGACTGCTCTTAAATAGAAGCTAAATTGACATTCTAGGTCAGTTAATAACAATTATTTTTTCAGATCTGATCAGATACCTATTTTGGAAATATTTCTGTTCTATATTTTCAGGTTCTTGACCGCTTTTAAATTAATAAACAAAGAAAAGTTATTATTAGCAATAATTATTGCATATTTATATTCCGTAAAATGTTCGAAAATACGTCACGAGCTCTAATTTAAATGTCACCGCAAAATAACTAAAAGTGCAAATTAAAATAATAATTAAGCACTATTTTGTATTTTTTACAAAAATCTAAGTGTGAAATGCAAATGTAGTTATACATTAAATGCATTGTCCCATTTTTTTCTGAAAAATTATTTATAATTAATAGATACAAATTTAAATTAAATTTAGAGTATTTATTCACATTTAGTGCATATATTTTAATATTACAATTCTGAAATAGTCTACTTTCAATGATTATCATTGGCAACAAGTTCATTTTAGCATTTAGTTACGTAATTAATATATGCATTAGGCGAAATAAATTTAAATAATGTGCCGTGATATTACGCAATATCTTAAACTGCTATTTCCGTATCGTATTATCAAAAACTTTCATGTTTATTAATATAAAAATATTTCTTTTTTTTAATTAAATGCGTTACCTACTCGTAAACTTTAGTAGTCATATTATATTTATTACATTGCAATGAAAGTAGTACATTAAGGAAAATATACTAAATCCCGTTACATCCATCGAAAAACCACCTCGTGACGGACAACTTTTTGCGAAGGAGTCGGGTCGAGGGAGACCAGTACACGAATATATAACCGACATACTATTTTCAAATCCTGCAATAGCGATACGAACATACTTAATTCCATGACTGTACAATTGCATTAATTTCATTATATTGCGGTCGGTAAAAACATATTCATGGACTTCTTAAAATCTTCCACTCAAAACGAATGACGTCATTGGCCCGGTCGCATCATCCTCCGAAAAATTCTACGGGATAATCGATTCCCTGTCCGGAGGTTTGGGATGGCGGACGAAATTTGGCAGCCAATATATGCTATTTGAGAAATGGCGGAGGAGCCCGGCTTACCGGACGGTGAAAAGCGCCCGGCGGCACATACACTAGGCATTGCGAACTGGATGAGAAAACTCGAGCGACGAATATTAAAATCTCCCCCGATAAATTCCCATTCCTGATCTTCTCGAGAAGATCAACGAAAGCGGCGGGATCGCGGACGCACCGATTGCAGCGCCACGTCGCGCGAAATGGACCGAAAACGACGCAAATAACTAATGGAAAGTATGGCGGGAAACCAGCGGAAGAAATTGGTTGCTTTTTTAATTTGTTTTAATTTGTAACCATTGTGAAAGAACTGCCTAAATCAGCAAGTAATCAGTTGCGGCCAATGCCAATTATGGCTCCTTGCGTAAACACTGGAAACAAAGCGAGTGAAACCGAAAAAACAAAAACGTAAGAAAAATAATAATTTTCAGATTAATTAATTTTAAGAACAAAGGTTATATACTTCGTATGAAAAAAAATTCAAAAAGTTCTCGAAAGAAAACTCAAAAATCAGGCGGAATCTACAAAAGCCGTCCTGATGACGAAAATTACATGTAATAGTTTTGCATTTAATTAGTAGAGAAGGTAATAGTTTTTTGTCTAAAATAAACTAAACAAAACAAACCATATTTTAGTAAAAATCTTTGAGCACGGTTCAGAGAAAAAAAGGTAATGTTCGATCCAGGACTGTGGAGTCGGAGTCGGAAAAGATGTACCGACTCCGACTTCGAGTCAATGTGTATATAATGTAGAAAAAGACATTTGAGATGGCCGTTGTCTCAATAGATAGTAAAAAATTAACTAAACATATTATTAGGTCTTTTACAAAGTACCTACCCATATGTGTTAATATAATTAAACTACAAAACACACAGGTGAATGATGATTAGGAACTGATTATTGTGAGACGCTTGCCGCGTCGCATGTATAGTTTATTTTCAACTTGCAACAACCAACTTCAATGTGCATGATAGCTCGATCATCGCCAAATAAAAATAAATCGGACTTCGATGGATACTTAGACGAATTAGAACTTTCCAAAGTGAAGCGACAACGTGTGGTTTTCCTTATTCATCTAAATCACGAGGATTTGCTCGTATTCGTTCGGCCACAAACAACAGCTCAACAATTAATTCCCTACATATTGCAAAAAGTACTTGAATGATTTTTTCTTGCAATTTTAAAAAGAAAAAATAATTTCCGACAGCTTTTCTACTAGCCACAGCATATGTAGTCACAGCGTATCAACTCTCAAATGTTTTTTTTATTTTTATACGCCCCAATATCTAAATGTTTGTAAAAGATACAGCTTTACTAGTAAAACTTTGCAATTTCAGCTTTAATGTTTGATAACTTTAAACCTTTAACAGAAATTGATTCTTTTTTCGACACATGAACAAATTTAGAAAAAGTATCATATCCCTTGGTATTTAACAAGAGTTTTTAAACGGTTACTGAGTTTGTGAAGTATGATCCTTTATTAAAGTTGAATATAGGAAAATCCATGTATGCAAGTCATACTCGACGTTGCAGCCAGAATTGCCAATAGCAGAAGTAAGAGTTGAGATTATTTTCAGCTTATTTTGCACTTAATTTTGTATTCATTGGAATTAATTTTAGTTGGGATGAGTTACTTTGTACTATACAGTGTCATTATTTTTTTTATTATTAAATATAGAAAATCGGTTAAATTGACAAACTAGTTCAGAATTATGTGCTATCTAATTTTAAAACAGTTGAATTTCAAACGATTTCAGAGATATTTTGAAGAATAGAAAAGCGACTTTTTTATATATGCTCCATAACTCTGTGGTCCGATCAACACGTCTTTTTGATTTTATTTACAATTCGTTTATGTAAGTTTAATTTTTTTCGCCAACAAATTCGCTGGAAACAATTAAGATTTTCCCGGAGTCGGAGTTCGAGTCGGAGTCGGAGTCGGACTACGAAAATTATCTGGAGGCGGAGTCGGAGTCGGAGTCGGAGTAGAAAGTTTTTGTAGCGACTCCACAGCCCTGGACTTCGATCAAGTTATTTTTTTACCGTTGTTACTAGTGTTAATAAGCACACATTTTACAATCCTCTTCGATACGACAACCTCTGAGTTTTACTTTAGAATAAGAAGAAAAATCTATATATTTTTCTCGAGGATAGTAGGGCATTGAAATACAGTAAGAAAAACTTGCTATTTCTTATAATATTGGTTTTCTAACAATAATGTTTAGGAAGTTGTAGCATTTTTCATGTTGCTTTTCTATACTTCTTCTCCCTTAAATTTAGCGAGGATTTTTTTCTGAATTCAACCATGCTCAAATTTTCAAGAAAACAGTGAAAAATCGTAATTATTTGGAGGAATTTCTGAGGAACATGCATTATGTGAATAGAAATAGTATATGAAAATCATTGATAGCTTTTTGATTTAAATACAAATACTTTTATTATTTGGAGGAAATATATTATATTTTATAATTTGAGTGATTCATAAGGTGAATGAATAAGAATGAAACCTCACTAACTTTTAACTTTATTAGTTTTGTTTTTTTGTTTTCTTTAAAAAGTATGTCTCCAATAATACGTCACCCTGCATAAAGAGGCTCCTAAGTTTTGAAATAATTCTTGTTAAATCGCGAAAATGACAAGTAAAAGTTATAAAATATTCATAACTCTGGGAAACGAGGATAATGTGAATTGTATACACTAACAATTCACATGGGTGTTTGTGATTGATCTGAAATAAAAATTGTCACCTAAAGTATTCGGAATATATGACGTTTAAATGTAAAAAGATGGCTCTATGCTGATTTCTAGTGGCGCAACAGAACTCCCTAGAATCTTCGAAATAGAAGCTTTTTTCGGAAGTGTCCTTAAAGCACTGATAGCGTTTATAGTGATGTTTTTGGGCGTCCAAACAGATAAACAAAAACAAACACATGATACGATTGTGTCTGAATTCGTGTCCACGGTGAAGAAATTTATCATAACCGTCTATATGGAAGATATATTATTATATATAATAAGATAAACAGATTTTCAATTCAGTTCTTCTCAAAAATTTATGGCCATAAAATTAGAATAAAACACCGTTAAATTAAGAACAAAATACCTTTAGGAAATTGCAAAAGTACAACCAAAGGATATACCGGAAGAACAAAAGACGGCTGCGTGGCCTAAGTTTGTAGCACACCGTTGCAAAGCCATGTCTGTTTCTAACATTTTGATATTTATTGGTCCCTATATCTGAATATTTGTGAAAGATGACAGACAAAGAAAGCACAGTTAACGAAAAAGGAAAGACATTTAAGCAAAATATTAGGTTCTCGAATGAATATTTGTAAATGCTATAAATATTCGAAGTATACTAAATTGTCATTTAGTAACTCTACCCAATCCAGGTTTAATTAGTAATTTAATCGCAATTTTGACTTCTGAATAAATAATTATTACGAATCGATAGAAGAAGGCCTTGTTAGAGGTCTATAGGATCACTCGAGAGAGGATTGCTGCTAGACTTTCATCCGCAGGGCAATTACTGATAAACCTACTGCATACATTTCCAGTGGAACGACGCTCCAGGGGATTTAAATGAGTTTTCAGAGAACGGCGCTCAAATGTCATCGGCCCAATGCAAGGGCCGTAACTTTTCTGAAATTGATCCATAAAAAGAACATGACCAACCAAATGAGGCGGAAGGGATATGTGTAGGAAGGATTTGCATTGCTATTTAAACATTCAATTGAACTAAAGCTTATACAGGGTGTCTCAGCAGTGCGATCTCGGAAGATTGTGCCTCTGTTAATGAACATATTTTAAAACTGATTTCTCTCATATATACAGAACGCCGAGGCGCACATTTTAAAATTATTAGCGTATATACACGATGTTCCATAAGGTAATACCAACCCAAACATGTTTTCTTAAATGGAACAACCTATATTTCGGCACAGTTTTGACTTCCTCGCAAAATTTTACTACAATGAAAAAGAACATTACCTACCCTAAACTTTATACCTTTTGATTTATTGGCATTTTTATGGAAAAATAGCATTCTAAGAAAAATTGTATATTTTAATACCTGTTTTTAATTTTATTGCGCACGCTTAGATTGTGATTAAGTAAGAAGCGTTCTATTAGCGTTATTACCTACGATACCCAAATTGTGTACAGGGTGGTCATAATCTACAAAAAAATATAGCAAATACTTTTCCGTAAGAAAGTTAATTTGTTTAATTGGAACACCATGTATCTAATTAATTTTTTAATTCTACACATGATTCTGGACAAAAAAGTACCAGCACACACCAGTGCTAAAATAAACAATTGCAGAGATAGCTAGTCTTCTTCATACAAATATCGATTTTCTGTCAATAAGTGCTTCTACACCTACATTAACCATTAAACCAGCTGAGTATTTCTTAAATTACTGTTTTCTCGCGTGATCTCATTATTTTCTAATGAATCAAAACATTTGAACACATCTGCAATTTAATATTATAATTTGAAATTAAATTTTACTTAGCCTACAGGCTGGCTATGAAAAACTGTGCTAAACAAGTTATTAGTGAAGTAAAACAACACCTGCTCTCTAACAACACCTTTATATCAGCTTTATACCTTAATAACTTGTTTGGTACAGTTTTTCATAGCCTACAGGGTATACGTAAAATTCTATTTCAAATTATAATATTGAATTGTAGATGCGATCAAATGTTTTGATTTATTAAAAAAAAGATTAAATCATGCGAGAAAACAGTAATTTCGGTAAATACTTAGTTAGCTTTGGTTTAATAGTTAATGTAGGTGTAGAAGCACTTATTGATAGAAAATCGATCTTTTCTACTTTGCGTTCGTTATAAACTCATAACGAAACCGCTTTCAGTGACGTTATGAAAACACTAGATCACCAACTTTTAGTAACTTTTAGTAAGTTTTCCAAGATTGATGATACTGACGTCAAGTGTCAAATAAGGCTGACATCTCAATTGCAATTGGCTCGCCTCAATCGGATTTGTGAATTTTACCAGAACAACCATCCGTTGAAGCTAAAACTACTCTAGATTGTAAGATGACAACCGCAATTTTCGAAATTTATGTAAAATTAATGTCCCAAAGTAGAAAAAATAGTATATAACACTCGTTTTATAAGACGTATTGACGCACTCGTCCCATTTGGGCACTCCTCGCTACGCTCGTCGTGCCCAAAACAACGCGCAGGCCAATTTGTGTCTTATAAAACTTGTATTATAATATACTATTTTTTATGAAGAAGGCTAGTTATCTCTGCAATTGTTTATTTTAGCACTGGTGTGTGCTAGTACTTTTTTGTGCAGAACGATGCGTAGAATTCAAAAAAATAATTGGATACATGGTGCTACATTTAAAAAAATTAACTTTCTTACGAAAAACTATTTGCTATATTTTCTTGCAGATTATGACCACCCTGTTATGACCACACCATTTAGATATGGTAATCATGCTAATAGAATGCTTCTTACTTACTCATAATGTAAGCGTGCGCAATAAAATTAAAAACAGGTATTGAGATGTACAATTTTTCTTAGACTGCTGTTTTTCCATAAAAATGCCAATAAATCAAAAAGTATAAAGTTTTAGGTAGGTAATGTTATTTTTCATTGTCATAAAATTTTGCAAGGAATTCAAAATTGTGCCGAAATATAATAATAATAATAATAATAATAATAATAAATTGCCTTTATTGACCCAAAAAAAAATACAAACAAACAAAAGAGAAATTACAAAATGAAGTTAATCTGGTGGCCAAATGATGCGGAGACAGGCGCACTGCCTGGTTTTCACTCCGGACCACAATAATAAAATAACAATACAGATACATACATAATAAATTTAAACTAATAATCATGGTACCCCCTAAACTACAAAAGACAACAACAGAAAAGAAACACACTATAGTTGCCGTTGCTGATCGTACAGTATGCGGAAATAATGCATTCTAAAGGCAGAGACGGATAATCGCTTTATATCCGTTGGCAGGCCGTTGTACAGCTTTGCGACGCCATATGAAAAAGATGCTCTTTCAAACATTGCTGTTCTATGCACTGGCATAGTGATCAATGACCTGCGACGCACGTTGATGTTATGAACGTCCGTCCGAAAGCGAATCTTGTTATGCAGATACGCGGGCTTTTTTGTTAAGATAACTTTGTGGAAGAGGCAGGCGGAGTGCAGCCGTCTCCTACGTGACATATTCAACCATCCCGCCCAGAGCAGTGTGTGCGATACATGGTCAAACTTCCGGATACCATAAATGAGCCGTAAGCAAGAGTTCTGCACTCGCTGAATTCTTTCGGCCGTCTCAACATCAAGACACGGACCGTACAACACATCGCAAAAGTTGAAGTGTGACAGAATGAGGGAGTCACACAACAAAATCCTAATCCCGGTTGGCAGCACGTGTCTATTCTGATAAATGAGTTTAAGATTAATAAATGATTTTCTCGTAACATTAGACACGTGCTGTCTGAATCTCAACAAGTGATCGAGTGTAACCCCGAGGTTCCTTGCGCATCTGCCGACCCCAACCGAGACACCAGCCACAACAACATTCAAACTATCAGCAGCAACATCCCGTCCACTGCCGCCCCCAAACAAGAGTACAGCCGACTTAGAGGGGTTGATCACTAAATCGTGCCTATTTGACAAGTCGACAATACTCTCTATGTCCGTGTTGATTACGCTGTTAGCAGTCAATACTTCGCCCGGCCTAAAAGAGAAATATAGTTGCGTATCATCTGCGTATTGATGCCAACGACTTCTAATGTTCTTGAATAATTGGGAAGGATATATTATGTATAGAAGAGGGCCATTTATACTGCCCTGCGGCACTCCCCGGCGTACACACGCAGGCTCAGAGGTCTTTCCACAAACGGACACGCACTGTCTCCTATCGCTCAGATATGACCCGAAATAAGTCACAGCGTCACGACCGAGCCCTACAAAGTGAAGCATAGAAAGCATGATGTGGTGGTTAATGGTATCGAAAGCGCGACTATAATCTAGCAAAACAAGCGCGGTGCAATTGCCTGCATCCACATCAGTAACAACGTCATCGATAACATACAGCAAAGCAGTTTGACACCCATGCGCAGGTCTAAATCCTGACTGAGTTAAGGGCAAAATATTGTATTGCTCAAGGTGCAAGCGAAGCTGCGCTTCAACAACCTTTTCAATTAGCTTACTCATTACCGGCAATATTGTTATTGGGCGCAAATCTGAGTAGCTCACAGGACTACTGCATTTAGGTATGGGCACAACACGACCAATCCCCCAGTTATCCGGAAAAACACTTTCTAGGAGACAATAATTGACCACATGTAATATGTAGGACAGAAGGAAGGGACAACATAGTTTCAGCATACTAATGTTGACTCCATCAACCCCGCAGGACCCCGACCGTTTAAGTAGATCAGATTCCGCAACTTCATGAAACTGAAAAGTACTATCAAATTCTTGTATAGTATTATTTCTATAAAACTCAACCAAGTCCCAATCTGTGCCGCTGCCGTCATCACCAACGGATGTAAAAAATGAATTTATTTCATTAGGATTTCCTAGGTGCGGGGGTATGTCGCGTCTCTCTGACTTAAGATGTAAACCGTGCCTCCGCAGTTCTTTCCATACGTCTGTGGTGCCATTTAAATTTTTGAATTTAGTCTTAAAAAATATTTCCTTTTCTTTTTTGCATGTATAATTATATTGATTTCGCAATGCCTTATAATAGTCTAAGTGCGCAAGAAGACCAGATTTCTTAAATGATTTCCAAGCTGCCTGTTTTAATGCTCGCATATCCCGGAGACCAGCGGTCATCCATGGTGCATTCTGCCTTGTTATTTTTCGCGTCACCAGGGGAGCATGAACATCAAATAAGCCAATTATATTATTATTCAAGTATGACACCTTATCATTTACATTTTGCATATCGTAAATGGAAAACCATGGCAACCTAACTAAATCCGCGTGAAACTCATCATGAAACTCATAGGTTGTTCCATTTAAAAAACATAAGTTTGAGTTGGTACTACCTAATGGAACAACCTGTATACACGCTAATAATTTTAAAATGTTTGCCTCGACGTTCTGTATGAGCGAAATCAGTTTTAAAATATCTTCATTAACTGAGGCACAATCTTCAGAGATCGCACTGTTGAGACAGCCTGTATAAAAATGTCTAATAGGACATTTAGAGATAAAGCATGCTCCGATGTGTTTATTAAATTAAACATTTCAAGTGTCTTTCAAATCTCAGAAACGTAAGAATAAAACTAAGAAGTAATAAATTATCTTTAATATAAATATAACTCAATTAAAAGACTTTATTTACATTTAGTACATTATATAATAGTACATTATAATTCTGAAATATTCTTTCTTCAATAACAGTTGATTTGTGGATTTACTTACCAAATTGAAATGACTTCACTACGATTTTGACGAGTGGCCATATCAGCTCCCTTAGGTCAATGCCGAATTTCGAAGTCTAACTTCGAAATCTCTGACTCCACAGAAAGAAATTACGGGGGGTTGTCAGGCGATCTACTTTGCCAAAGCGTGGACCACCATCAACAATTTAAGGTCTTTGATAAATATTATTTAAGTCACTGGGCATACGCATATAAATGTCAAATTAGATGCTTAATAACTTTTTAGTTGTTGACGATACCTAGTTAGGTTTTTAGGGTTTATCGATCTTTCAAAATATGTTAAATGTACATTGTGTTTCATCCAAAATTCGTATGCTATTTGCCATTTAGAAAACCTCGATTTGTTTTAAGAGAGTAATATTTTTACACATTACATCTCTTGTTTCTTTATGTGTGTGAAAAATGCATGTTTTTACACAAATTTTGCAATATCTCAGAAACGCTTGATAAATAAAAGTAATCAAGGCGATTACGATACAAATCTTAATGAAAAAATGCGATAATATATAGACAGGGTGTTAGTAAATAAGTGCGACAAACTTCAGGGGGTGATTCTATATGAAAAAGAAAATGACAGTTTGCTTTATAACGTATGTCCGCAAATGCTTCGTTTTCTAAGATACCGGGGTGTTTCTCTTAAAAACTAACGATCATTAAAAACTAATCTCGTCTGAGAGAGGTCATTTTCAACATTTTTTTAACTTTGCGCCTACTTAAAATTTTATTAGTGTCATTTTCTGTTATTGTTTTAGTTTAGTTATTGTATTAAATGGTTCTTTAAAAAAATTGAGATCATTAAGATGTTTTTTGCATAAAAACGGTTCCCCCTACAAAAAAAGGCAGAGAGAGATTTTTTGTCACAAATTGCACGAGGAATTCCAAAATGATTTTTAATTTGAAATATTCCAGTGGCGTACCATTTTTTCTTTAAAAAAATTGATATCATTACCCTTATGCGCGCCAATGATGAACATAAAATTATTAATTGCATGTCAAAAAATGCGCAATAACTACCTCTTAAAACCCACTAAATTTCATTTGCATATCTCGACCGGTTTCAGAGCAATAAATAAATCGTCAGTTTTTAAGAAAAACTTTAACACCCCGTATCTCAGAAAACGAAGCATTTGCGGACATACGTTTATATAGCAAACTTTTATTATTTTTTTCATGCAGAATGACCCCCTGAAGTTTGTCGCACTTATTAACTAATATCCTGTATATAACCGTTAAAAAAACAAGGTTTGTGTTGCGTCTGATGCGAATGATTGTCAATAGAAAATTTGAAAGTGTACAGCGTACTTCATTTAATTTTATTAAAAAAAAACATTAATAAAATTATATTTTAAAAATAGAGCGAACTTAAAATAGAGATCGGTTAAAACGTAAAAAAAAACATTGACATCACAGAGTTTTAACGTATTTTAAATACAACAATTTTAGAAATAATACATGAATCGGTTCCAGAGGTTTTATAGCATTTTTATTACCGGAAGCTTTTTTTTATTACTTTTTTGTTAATTTTTGCAGTGGGGTTTAATTACACTTGTTTTTTAATGTTTAATAACGGAGTAAAAACACAAATAATTGTAAATCTTTAGTTTGTGATTCGTCCCGTGGTCTACCTGAAGCTAATGGTTATGAACATCAAAATAAATGACTGTCCTATTGAAATTTTAATTGTCCGACCTAAGTTAATTCGTAAATAAGTTCGAAACCTAAAAAACGAAAGAATTATCACAAGATACGAACCAATATATTCCTCTCCAAATGCCTATCATCAATTCACATAACAATACATCGGAATCGCCCTAAAAACCCTCGAACGAAAAAAATAACCGCCGAAAGCAAAAAACACTCTTCCGCCAGATTACTGCAAATTAGTGTTCGTAGCGCGGTAAACAACGCCCTCTATTAATACTACCGGTGAAGTTGACGCGATCACCCGCCGATCCATCATAATTTCCAACCCCGTAGGGGGTTGGCGGCGTTTGCTGCGGGGGGTGATCCTTCACTGTGCGGCGCGCGCGTATTAATTTGATTTTTCTTAGAACGTGAGCGGCTCTCGCACGCATATTTTTGACGTGCGTGCACAACACGCGGTGGAATGGAAATTTATTCGCCATCCCGATTTTCAGACGTTCTTAATTCGGTTAAGTTGACACGAATTTATGAGCTTCCATGGACTTTCGGACGCGTAAATCGTTGATGGTGGACAGGGCGGGATTAAGGGGGTTGCTTAAAGAGAATTTTGAGCGAGATGGTGGTCGAAGGTCGACGAGAACTCTTGAAGTACTTAAACCCCTTGGGGGCAAACTTATTTTGCGGAAAGTTCAGTGTTTAATTAGTGCTTAGTTAATACTTCAGTAATAATAAAACTTTTAAACAAATTCTTTGATTATTTTAATATTTCCGGCTACGCGGAAGACGTTAGTAGCGCGAAGGAACAATAAATGAAAAAGGAATATAAAAACAGAGCAATAATCTTGCGGTTAGTTTGACTTCCGGTTATTCCGGAAATTACGTCATTATTGAAATTTTAAACGTCACCTAATATTATTTGTGTGATATTTTCAATTCAAGGATAACATTTTGAACAGAAAAACATATTAAACGTTAACTTTTATCACCAAGAAAACGAAAAAATCACTTCTTTGTTTATTAATCTAGGTGGCTATGAATTGGTGAAAGTAATCGACAATTGCCAACCAAACAACAACTAAATCGATTACGGCAGTTAGTCTAGTACTGGCGCCATCTTGCGTTATTTAATTGATTTTTGGCCAATGAATCATTTTTTTCGCGTGTAGGTACATCATCGGTACACTCTGGTTATTCGACAGGAAACACTATTCTGATAACAGTGGTACCAAATACTTACTTATACCGCTGTATTGTTTAATGTTTTTGCCAGGTCTTTTCGTTTATTGATACAATTATTGTTATTAGTTGTTGATTACTGTTGATGCTTATTTCAGTTGATGTTTATTTCGTGATTATTCTTGTTTAAGTGCAATTTTAAAAATACCTTTCCAATAACACCTGTCACAAAATCTGTAGACGTCAGATTTACAAACTGCTAGATTGGCACGAATGGGCCAATTAAAAATTTACTGGACGAATTAACAGCTGTATCCAACAAAATATTCGCCACTTGGTTTATTTTATTAAAGACGAAATTACTTTCTTTCGTTAGATGACTTGGCATTGAATTAAAACTATGTTTTCCGATAAAATAATCCCAGTAGAATGTGCATGAAGGAACTATTTTTATCAAAAAACAAGGAATAAACAATTGAATAACGTTAGCGGTTGCCAACCTTTATTTGACAATATTAAATTATTTTAAGACAATTTTAAAACAATTCATAACCTTCTAGATTAATAAAAAATCTGATGTGGCCAGGCACATGACTTTATCATACTATATATAAAATTCATAGTTTCGCTGCATGCGATTCTATTTGATCGAGATTGGCCATGTCTGCATTAAAATAAAATTACTAGAACTAGGCAGATATGTCGATTAAAGCTGCGTTCGGATATGGTACTCCGTTGACACCGGGTACACCGTCCAAATGACACTTACGTGTTATTGGGTGTAAAAAGTGTAATGCAATATGCGAACGCAGCTTGTATTGACAGAAGTTATTGTCAAAACATTAGCGTTTGACACCAAGACTACCTACTGTGATTAGAATAAAAAAATCCGACAAATCCTGGCTACTAGTTTGAATGCAGTACGACCCATCTCGTAGAAATAGAATTAGTTCATGCAGCTAAACTATTGATTGTATCAAAAAATGTCATAGTGATAAATTATTCAGAATTTCCTTATATTTAATTTATTATTTAACTATTTCTACAAAATTCCAGAAATGGCGGCTTATTTGCAAAATCTTTCAAAAATGCTAAGATTAAACCTCCAGTTCCTTTGGACCCTTTTCAACAGAAAGCTTTTCAGCTCTAAGTTTGGTTATGAAACTTCTAAATATGAAGTTTCGTCCCGATACCTTTAGTAGTTTCTCCGGAATCGTCGCCACAAAAAACGGGTACACACACACATACACACACACACACACACACACACACACACAGACATTTTTTTGTACCTTGGTCAAAAATGTTCAGGGGACCCAAAAAGACATATTTCCGCTAAAAACTCAATTTTTTTTTTCGGCATGATTACAATACTTTATAATACTGCGTATGATAAAGTAAAAATGATAGTTCTCTTTGCCTTAGTGATGAAAATTGACGATAGATATATTTTTGTGTTTATGTTGTCAAATTATGATATTTTTCCTGCTTTAAACAACATTTCCACACTAAGATTTTCAGCAACATATCAAGTACTTTCGTGTCATGGTAATCGGAAAAATGTTTTCTATCAAATATTCTGCGTGTACACGGGCATTTATTGGCTGTCGAATAATCTGGGCCAAGAACCAGTTAAATCACGCAAGAGGGCGCCAGTAATACAGTCCTTGTGATAAAAATTGACGATCATGATTCAGAATATCACAAAAATAATATCGGATGGCATTTAAAATTTTAATGATGACGTTATTTCCGGAGAGACCTAAGGTCATATTAAAATAAGAATATCCCAAAAAAGGGGCATTTTTGTCTATTAGCTATCGTCCAAATTTTATTCGTCTAGCGTCATTAATAAACAAAATAAACGGGCGTACGTGTGGCGTGGGTCACCCAGAATTATAATAGAGCAAGGAAATACGTCCAAAATATGTGTGAGCTTTGTACATCACATCCTAAATCTCACTAAACAACCAATCTCTGTTACTATATTGTGTTAATATTTCTTTTAAATATTTAAATATGGCAATTTTGGTAGGATCTTTATTGTCATAGCTATACCTACAGTGCAATGGCAATAAACATCGAAAAATAAATTTATAAAAAATAAAACTGTTTAAATAATTAATCAATTAAAACTGTTTTCAGGCTCCCTACAGCGTCAGCGCCTGAATAATCTTTGCTGACTCGGTGTTACAACGTTAAAAACAATGACAATCACACGATGTTGAAATATGGTGATCATAAAAGTATTTAAGTTAGTGACATTTTAAATTTAAAAGTGAAGCTCACTTTGGTTTTCGGACCCCAGTCTTCGGCACTATTACCCCAAATATTTGTTCTCCACTAAAACTACGTGGTTTTCCTAGTCTATATCGTATGTCTATAATTTTTATTTCAACAACGAAATTTTATTTCACAACAATTTATATAAATTGTCATGGATAGTCAGTGAAATGTAAATACATACGTATAACTGGAAAGGACGCGACATGGTGAATAAGTTAGGCAAATCCATTTGGTATGCAACCCGCAGTGATGGCCGTATGCGGTTTGACGGTTTGACATTTTTATTTGAGATATCCTTTTCAATTAAAAAAAAAACACTACTGCATTCCGTTATCTACCCACGGTAGTCAGTGACACATACCCCACATCGGCCATATCATCACTCTGTCTCTTTTGCTTGCGCCTTCCTCAATTCTCGCCAGCTAATGTGAAGACCGCGTCCCTCCCAGTTTGATCAGAGTTCATTGTGGATAGTATACATGCCATTAAGATAGCGCCAAAAAGGGCGATAGGCAACGAAATATATTTTATTACTTTTAATAAGACGTTACAATCAAATTATAAGTTAGAGTGAATTTTAAGCCTTTGGTAAAAACACAAAAAATATCCGGCTCAATTCTGTCGAGTCTAGGCAGCGGATTTTATGACTATTGGCGATTATGTCGTAGTCTTCATGTCATGAATTAAAATCACCGTACCGAGTAATTTTTTTATTATTTGCAAAGGTTTTAAGTTGACTCTCATGTATGTTTTAAATACAAAAGACTTGACATTCAGATGAAACAGCCGATTGACTACTGAGATTGCATTCCTTTTGAAATGGGGAGATCCTCATGTAATTGGTCTATGGTATTTTTTCAATTGATAAGTCTCTGTAACGCCTTAGTGTAGGAATTTGAAATTTGGAAATACTGTAGAAAACTATTGGAGCTAGGTTGACAAAATTACCACTATTAATGAATTCGAATATAGGAAAAGAATTTTAAAAAGAATAATTTTTCGATCTTATCTGGAAGATTTTTACACCCATACTACCGACGTGGTTTTACCCTCAAAGAGAATAGTATTTTTGAAATAATTACATTTTACATGATCACTCCAAAGCGAAAAAAGGTGTACAAAATCGAACTATAAAATTCAACCAGCGGCCATTTGTCTATTTTAAATTTTTTTTTGCAAATCTTTGTTTAACCTCCAACAAATTTCATCTAGTTTCATAATGTTGTTTTCAGGCGCTATACCGCCATACTAAACTATAGTAAACTTATAGCAAAAGAAAGAGAATTGTTATCTCTTACAATTCTTTTTAGTTTATGTTTAGCCTAGATCCGTACCTGTCCTGTGGTTTACCCAAGCACAAAATTTCCACTACGAACGATTGGGCAATTAGATTGCGGACTCCCGTAAAAAACCCACAGGCTTTGAATAATTCGAATTAGTCTACACGTGAACTTTTAACGCCGGTCTTATCTGATTCCACTTTTAGCGATCATTAAGGCGATACTTAAGCGTTATCGAGCGTTTTTGTTTTCTTCGAAGCGAACGTAAAAAAGAGACATTACGCGGTTGTGATTAATTGGTTATTTATACATTTGGCACTTACTGATTTAATATTATGTTTGAAGAGCACGAACTTCAGGTCCTTCGAGCACTGGTATCCTCTAACATCCAGCTGCCTCTGCGAAAGGAAATAGAACAAAATAAGAACTTAATAAGTATCTTGATGAAGATATAAAAAAATGTAACTAGTTGTTTAGTTATTTGTGCAATAAGTTAATTTTACAGCATGTGAATTCTGTAGTGCGTGTAGTAGTACATGGTGATGAACGATAATAATCACAGTAAATTTCAATGAGCCGTTTTCTAGCATATATTGATTTTTCTTCAGTGATCATGTTGTATCTGATTTGTAGCCTCATTAGGCCTCACCAAGCGATTGAACGCGATTGAACAATGATGTAAAATAGAATGTCAGAAGTACACTGGTTACGAATTGGTGATGTAAATAAATAAATATTATAAACATTGTGATGATAATTACAATAAATTACAATATATTATAAAGATCCAAGCGATTTAAATTGTGAGAGTCGCGGTTGAAATAGAATTGTTTTTAAGGAAACATAATGAAATACGTGTTGTCGCGTCAACAGAATTCAAGAGATTTGTTTAAGGGAGAATGCTCTTCACGAATTATTTTGGGAGCTTCAGCCTTAAGATACGTGTGTTTTTTGATGTGCTATTTGTAATTTAAGAGCTTGTTAGAAACATTATGCTTTTAAGAATTAGACGCTTTAAGGATAACTGACCGGATAAATGACAACTGATTCCGTTAGATCTTTTTGCCGTAGAATCCAAATCAAAAGAAAGAAATAGTGATTCGCCTATAGTTTTTTTAAGAAAAAAAAATAGCCTGTTGAAATCATATAGCGAGAAATCAGGTGGCGTGAATTTGGAAAACTTTGTAGTACATTTTTATTGGAGTGCGTATCGATTGAATTGGGTCAGACGATTTTTCTGGTGGTGCACGGTTTGTTCCGTTATTTATCTACAGCAAAACAAAATGCCTGGCAATTGACAACCGATTCGGAGAGGGGGTTTTCTCGTAGAATCCGTATCTACAGGCGGAAATATTGAATTGACCCGACAGTTTTAGAAAAACAGCGATGCAAAAAAACTCAATTTTGGCAATTTTTTAAGCCATGCCAAACAATACCGTGAGCAGTTGCCAGTGGCAAATTGCTACCTCATGTTAATTGGAGCGTGTAGCGTTTGCACCGTTTTTTTGTGCTATAACTACTGATTATATATAACTACTATTGAATCTGGTATTATTACTACTGTAGGGTAATTTTGTGTTCTTAATGCCAATCACTGTCACTGCTATTAAATTTCTTTTAGTTTTACTTCCCTATTAGGAAGCATAAAAAGCAAAAAGAAACGTGAATAAGTGAAATAAGTGAAATAAGAAAAGTGAATACTAAAACAAAAAACGCGAATTAAAATTAATGTTTATTTAACAAAGTAACATAGTGAAACATTATATTATGTCTTTATTATTTTTATTTTCGTTGCTGCAGTTTCCAGCAGGTATTCCGAAGTTGAATTGTTTTTTGTCTTCCTGTTCCTGTAACCTTGTTCCCAATTTTCTACCTATTTGTCCAATATTGGGTTCCTCTACCGCTAAATACCGTTACCGTTTACCGGTAATTTTCTGCAATTCTTACTGTTACTGTTTGCCGGTAAAAGTGAATGAAATTTACCGATAATTTTAAAAATAGATATTTCTTTTGCATATTATTTATATTTTCACTTTATTTGTTCGGAAATGAGGAGACAGTATTGTTTCGATTTGTTTTCAATAAAAAAGTAGGTACGCAATTTAATATATTTGTAAACAGAAAATAACTTTGAAGGTGATTTTCTTGAAACAAGTAGTTATAGCAGTGCAGCACATAGGTAATTATTTTATTTATATAAATACAAATCCGCTGTACGGTAAGTAAAGCAACGTGCGAGTTTTAAATACAGCTTAAAATACATGCAACAACGTTAGTTAAACATTTTAAACATGTTTAAAACAAAATGATTTAAAACAAAATATTTATTTTAAAACATGTTTAAAACAATGTTTTAAAACAAATGTTTTAAAACATAACAACCCTGCTCAAAACACAAGGAAAATGAAAATCCACAGCGCTGATTTGTTCTAGAGGCGTGGGAAATAAAATATTCTCTCCGGTAATAGAAGAACCCTAATCCAATGTATTTGAATGTAGGTACGATATTATATTATAGAACAGTTTTATGATTTAGAAAATGAAGTTTCTATACCCCCCACATTTAATGTGGTGAGGGTATATTGAGTTTGATACAACATTTGTAACACCTTTAAGGAGGCGTGGCAGATATATATGGATTTCATCAGAATTGAAAACTGAATCGGTTTAGCTATGTCCGTCTGACTATCCGTCTGTGTACACGATAACTGCCGTAATTGTGGGGGGTTATTTAACTACAGCACGGCTGAAGATAATTTTCTTACTAGTTTTTGTTGCCAGTGGTGGCTTTTTATTGACAGTTCTCATTGACAGACTACAAGAGGTTTAAATTTCTTTTCTGATATTGATTATGGTTTTAAGTCTTTCTTCTTAGAGTTTCTATCATACCAGTGTTGCTTTGCTTGGGTTTAAAAATGACCAATTTGACTTTAGATTCGGATCTCCCGAAAAATAACCTATTCGCACCAGTTGGCCAGTATAGTTGATAAATAACACAGCAAATAATCGTCTGACCCTTCAATCAGTACGCAATTTTATAACAAGATACGTACTGCAAAGTGTTTAGGCCACCTGATTTCACGCAATATAGTTTTTAGAGTTTTAACCCAGTATACACCAATGCACCACAAACAAGCTGATAGGTATGCGCCGTGAGGTGTAAACGCAGTATAAACAGAGTAGTATCAGAATTCAGTTAGCTTCGAAGAAGTGAATTTTGTGGTTTCCAAAACGTCAGGAATTATAACCCTTTTTTGCACATTTATATAATAAGTGACTCTAACTGTGAAAACCTTCGGATATATTGATTGTTGTTAAAGTTTAATCATTAAATTTTATTACTCTTTGTTCTGTTTATTTGTTTGTTCTGTGTTATCCTCTAAGATGGGAAAACAACTTTTCAGGGAATATACAGGATGTACAGGATGTTACATATACACTACTAGGTTTACAATTTTAAGTTTCTTATTAAAGTTGGTCTACTATGAACATACTGTATATTGTATAAGCCAGAAGTTTGTAATACACGTTCATTGAAACCCTGTGACAATTGGAAACTTTTCATCTTTCAGTCTATTAGCAAATATGGAATCTAAAAATCCATATTGTTTCAACAAAAATTCGAAATATATATATAATAATATTTTAAGCGGTTTTAACTTACCAGGGTGTGGTTAGTAACTAGTAATGATACGGTGAAATTGGTAGTATCTAGGACAGCAAGGCCACCGTTGTCATCTTGAAAAACGAAGTGGGTGTCTGAAATCCAAGACGGGGGTAGTCTACGCGGGCTCAGGTTGCCCTGTAATGAGAAAACGACGCCCTGTAACAACGACCTAGGAGACCCACAACCCCTAATAACACTAACCTATCCTCACTTACAGTATAACATTACCGATAAAAATTGTACAACCAAACTAATTCGTATACTGAGTAGATATTCCAAATGTGTCCCAAATGCTAGTCAACTTTTCAGTAAGGAAACGTGCAATTATTAAAATTATATCAACATATAATCATTTGTTTTAAAAATTTTTGAATAACCCTAAATATTTTATAAAATAAATGTCGTACCTGGAGGTATTCATCTATCTCCATACGTTTCCCATGCCAATAGAGTAGTTCGTCGACGTAGCCTAACAAACAGATTGCTATAACTATTCCAGAGATCACCAGCCCGATAACAAGAAGGGAAAAGATTATCGACCACCAGTTATGTCCTTCCTCGGCTTGGTACGCTAGCTCCTGTAAAACACGCGTCAAAACACAAATTAAAAACAAACAAAGATATTGAGTTAATAGTAAAAATTGTGATAATTATTTGCCTAAAGACGAATAAAGAAGAACCGTCGCTACTTATTGTGTTGACTCTTATTTCATAAAGATAGATTAAATTCAAATTAAGTATTCACTATCTAGAGATGGGCACAAAATTTGACGTAAGAAATTGTTTGTGCTGGACTGTTGTTCTACCCATCTCTACTACGGAAGAATGAATAAAACGAATAAAAGTACTGAATAGAATACAAGCCGGAAAATATAGTGTGTCGCCAGATAGACGTAACAAGACTTTTTTTTGCCAACATTTTTATTTCTCGAAAAAAAGTCACTATGAAGTGGCGAAATCTTTGAATATTATCCCCGCAGCTATTATCGCAGTAATCACATATAATAGAGATGGCAATTTTGGAAACAGGAATTAGAATATATTATAAACTCAATAAAAGTTTACTATTTTATCCAAATTTTGACGCTAAAGTAATTTCTCATGCATTAAATGCATCTTGATTTTTTTTACAGAAGATTATCATATCCGCTGAATTAAAAAAAAACAAATAACAACCCATCAAAACATATTTAAGCCACGAATTTTCTTTTACTTATTATTTTTAATTGAGAGAATAAAAATTAAATTGACAGTTAATGCCAGATGTTTGTTTTTGACGAAATGCATTAAGATTCTGACTAATTCCTGCTGTTAAAATTTCAGATCAACAAGTGAGATACAACACCCCGGTTTGACATCAGAAAAACAACCCTAAGACATTTTTACCTTAATTACCTTAATTACATAAAATCTTTGCTATGGCTTTGGACTATAATAAACTGTTTCGGGTGGTCTAAAAAGACCACCCGAAACGGTTTATAACAAATGACTCTTTTCCGAGAAATTAAAATATAGATCTATCATAATTATATATGTATGTGAGGTCCATCTGTTTACACAGGGGCGTTTTTACAATGCTAGTATAAAGTTAAGAATAACTATTCCACATACAGCTTACACGAAACGTATACCCTAGCGTAGTATAACATCGGGCGCGTTTTACATTGACATTTGTCAATCGAATGTGTACACTAGGTAGTCCAAAAGACGGACTTTTTGCCAGAGGGTAACGATCCCCCCCAATCTGTTCCTTTTCCAGAAAAAGAAATCCCCCCAATTTTGAGAAAAATCGGTTAACGTTAACCCGTGCCACCGAGCACCTCAAATTTCCCATTTAAAATACATTGCAAAAATGCATCATTTTTTCCTTATTTTTTCACGTTTCGGATTTAGAAAAAAAGTTGCGGGAGATTATCAGAAATTGTTCAGAACTCCCCAAGGAACAAATTCACAACCACTATTTTTTTGTTCACCACCCCCGACCCTCCCCATAGTACCCTAAATATGAGACAAAAGTTACGTGTTTTATTATTGTTTTTTGGCAGAAGTGATTATTATTCGATTGCTGACATATTTTTTTGTCATTTATTAATGTATTATTAGATTGTTGGCATTGTCTGTCATTAATTCACTAGTTTGCAATTGTTCAAATAAATACCATTTGTTGAAACAAAAATATACAATGGTACTGACGTATCTGTTTGGCAAAAATTATTATTGTATTGCTTGTCTTTTTTTTTCTTGCCAAATTTCTTAACTAATTTTCAATTATAACCTATGATTATAATTAGTGTTGCAACCACAATACTTGTTTGACCGATATCGTAAACCCTCCAAAATTACAAAAAAAGACCAGAAATCCTATAATAATTTTTGTCAAGAAATTTAGTACGTTGAAAAAGTTTTATAATTTAGCCCATTTCTACTCTATATGTATCTACTTTCAAATGGCAATTGAAAACGCACACAATGTTACACTACGGTATACGTTTCGTTTTTCGTATAAGCTATTCCTGGAATAGTTATTCTTGACATTATACTAGCATTATAAATTGGCCTTTAATAGATTAAATGCCAATCATTAGAAACAAAATAACGAATCCAGAAATAATAAATCAACTAAGTTGCAATTTTGATCCAATCACACGCACTAAATAATTTCAGGGGGGCGAACATATAAAACGCGCTTTAAAATGCACTATGTATGATGGATGAAAAAACGAGCACATAAAATGATGAAAAATATTACAGTGGACGGATGAATGGTGGAATTTCCCGTGCACCGTTATTGTCGTGTTGAAAAATGGTCGAGGAATTGTGCATTGTGCCGAATGGTCATTCTGTGGTAACTTCTGTAATCTATTGGTTTCATAAATTACTGCTGAAAAGTGCTGTGGTTGTTTGTATAACGATTTTTGTTAGTTATATAACTTTCAAACATTGGTTTTTATTATTTTGCATATACAATAAAATTAAAATCAAGAAACGACTAACAGCATAACGTGCAAGTTATGTTCTGAAAGTCAAAGCTTTAATTATTATTAATCTATCTTCGCTTAACTGCAAAATATATCGGCAAAAATTTGATATACAAACAACGCAAGAAGTGTAAATCCCGAAGAAGGGGGATCCCAATACCTAACATAATACTAAATAAAGTTCTATTAAGGATAACTAAAACTAATAGGTCAGTCAGTACTCATTCCTCATTTTAACTCTAGTTTGTACATACCGCAAATCCAAAACCACGATGCACTATTGGATTGGGAAACATTGACCATGTTACTAACTATCTACCAAAAACAATTTGAATTTTCTTTCAAAACAATGACCTCTTAACTGTTTTAAAGCATATATCGTTTTTTGATTTGTTAGTGAAGAGGTGGGTGTAATATGTGTAGCTGTATGCTACCAGCCGCCGAACCGCGTTTCATTTCCGGCCCAAAGCGTCGGGCTTTTAGTCAGGAAACTTAGGCTCAAGGCTTTACACCGCGTTCTAACGATTCAACTATATTTATCAACTTACGCTCATTTGTCGTCTTTTAGCCCAGTCAAATTAAGATTTCAGTTCGGAAAAACTCAAACCCAGCTTGATTTTTGTAAACACCTTTGGTTAGGTATTACAAATAACGTGGAAAAAAGTCACCATCGATATCGTGTCAAAGATGGCCGAATTGGGTTGTTAAACGACATTTTCAAGTTGAACGTCAAAACCACATAAGAGTAATATTTACGTGGTATTTACGCTCATTTGTCGTCTTTTAGCCCAGTCAAATTAATATAATAATTTATTATTTCAGAATAAATTCAATAGAAGGCAAGATATGATTTAAAAACCCAGATTCGATCATATTTGACCGTGAACAACTCGCGACGCAAACGTGATGTTGATAGGGACTTTTTGCACAATATTCGTATTATCACACCAAAGGTAATTTGACTAGGCTAATTACACTGTGTTACAGTGAAAATATACTTTTCACGAGACATAGTCTAAGTTATTGAGCTGGTAGAACTGAACATAATGGCATATACGAAATTTTCCAAACACCTCCAAAATCTCGTTTTTGGGTACTTGCATGTGTATAAAAATACCTTTCTCCGTGTATAAAAACGCACAACTCCGTCATTTTCCATTCGATTTCCAAAATAGAAAATGTAATTGAAATAGAGAACACCAGACCATTATAAAGATGTACTGTTCGGTAAGCTCCAATATAAAGTCGAAAAGTTATGGACGTTGAAATTCTATTTTTTTATTGAAAGCCCATTTAAATGTGCGTTTAACATGAGTTTGTTTATTAGTATATTAGTATATTAGAATATACCTACGGCCCGACCGTAATAACCGTACTCGCGATTCACATTAACTAGACATTATTTTGTTTGTCTATTACCCTGTTTTATTGTATTTTAGTCTATCTAATAAGTTATTAAGTTACTCTTCGGCTTGTACCCAAATATCGTAAAATCATTAATCGGCAATCTTAACTTATTACAATTGCGAATACTATTAGGACGATGTAGGTCTTTGTAACGCACCTTCTTCTCTGGTGCGGTGAAGAAGCGTTACACAATAAATATGATAATATTTAAACCTGTTGTAGGTAGCTCGTAGGTCCTGGGTTCGTCGGAATAAAATACGATGATTTAATAAAATAATAAATATATTATTCAACATTACTCTTTTACATACATAGAGAAAAATACCATAAACAGGAAATATCGGATACGGGTATGTTATTTCTTCGGAGACGGGGTTCGGGTATTAGTTAAACTAATTAGTACATGAAGCGGGCTAACGGGACGGGAAAATATCCCCGATTCGGTAACGGCGGAGTTCGATAATATTTAGTACATAACATATATCCGGTAAAATTAACATATCTGGAAAAAACTACCTCGTCAACTACGGCCAGCAGAGGTAAGCAGTTCGATTCATTATCAACAGCATGCAAGGGGCCATCAGATAAGACCTTAAGTTCTAACACCAGCATGCAAAGGGTCAGTAGGGAAGACTCTGAGGCTATTTTTACCAGCATGCAAGGGGCCAGCCAAAATAGACTGATTTTCCAAAGGGAAATGCTCGGGCTTATATACCGTCTAAACGACCCCCACTATTCACGAAACTGGTCCGTCTGGGCTGCTCAAAAACATTATACGAGAATCACATACCAAACCAGTCTCGGAACTAGTTTACGTATCGGACGTTCAGACGAGTTCAAAAATATACAAAAACTGGATTCTCCAAAATAAATGCACACCAGTAAAAGTTATACACTCAATAAAAACTTATTACTAACAAAGTAAATATGTATTTCTTTATGACGAACGGTGTTTCGTTACATCTTTAGTATCACCAAATTTCATATAAAATAACAATTAAACTGATCCATAAGCAGTAAGAAATCAGCTCTAGTGCAAGCTTCAGTGCAAATATAAAAAATGTAAAATGTGTGACAATTGCCATAAGTTTTGTTACGTCTGCGGGTTGTTTGTGGACAAACAGCATCGGTTACAATTAGTAAAAAATAAATCAGTGGTTGAGGCATACAACAAATTTTTTGACCGTGTTTACACCGCAAGTCGTTGGTATGAACCAGAATACTACACACACGTATTCTGGTTTGCTCGTCAAAATTGAAGTTATAGAAATAAAAAAAATATTGATAACTCAAGAACTGTAATGGCCATTTCTACTCCGATGATATGACATCATAAAACATTTCCTAGATTGAGTGAAGCTAAAATTAAAGAAGGTAGGTTACCTTACATTTCAAATCGTTGATACTAAGAGTTTAGGTATTTCAACTGATCTATTTTCATGAATATTTGTTGGGCCACAAATTCGGAAAATTATGCAGCGATTTTGTAACAAAACTGAATGATGTGGAAAGACGAGCCTGGAATAGTTTTATTTCATTATGCGATAACTTTCTTGGAAATGATAAAAGTGGTGACTACGCAAATGTTGTACAAGAGTTTTTGAGTGCCTACGGTGAAATGGGCTGCAACATGTCTATCAAAATTCCCTTTTTGCATTCTCATTTGAATTTCTTTCCGGACAGTCTTGGCCAACTCAGTGACGAACAAGGTGAGCGATTTCATCAGGACATGGAAGCTATTGAAAAACGTTTTCAAGGAAAAAACTCCGTCAACATGATCGCAGACTACTGCTGGTCACGCGAAACAGATGATGCTTTGTATAAACGACGGAGATTGAGTAAACATTTATAATTTTGTTGTATTTCTTGTTTTCTTTCTATTTTTCATAAATCACGATGGTAACTCAGTACTGTTTCAATAAACGAGTGAAAATTGTACTTGGTGCAAGTTATTTTGAACCCAAATATACCTGGAAATGTAATGAACGTAAACTCTAAGGTACTTAGTAACATATTGTGATAATCTGGCAGGTAACAACAAAAAAAACATAAAAAAATAGTGTCATAATTTTAGAATAACATTGTAGATCTAAGTGCTAGTAATGTCTAATTAATGTGTATAAAGACTACAGATTTATTACTGTCGGCCTGAATATTTCTTCTCCGTAGTGTGATGTGTCTAGCCGGTCAATAGAATTTGATAATTGTGTAAAATTTCAACCGATTCTAATAAACAAACGCAAAAAAATATTACGGATTCAAACAGGTCATCAAATTGTTGTTAAAGTTGAAAAAATTTGAAAATAATTGGAAACTTCTGAACTTGAACGTCTATAACTTTTCGATTTGTTATTGGTTCTCTGTTATTGGTCTATGCTACCTCTTTCATTTACATTTTCTGTTTTTGAAATCGAATAGAAAATGGCGGAGTTATGACGTTTTATATACGTGCAAGTACCTAAAAACTGTTCTTTTGAAAAAATTCAAGATTTTGGAGGCGTTTGGAAAATTTCAGCTATGCCATTATGTTCAGCTCTACCAGCTCAACAACTTCCGCTATGTCTCGTGAAAAGTACATTTCGTTTTTGTTTGTTTTACAGTGTTACCTAACTAATTCACCCTAATCGAACAAAATCGTTGATCAACAGTTCTTTAAGGATCACGATCTTTTGCACAATAAGCATGCTAAGAGTCTGAGGTTTGGCTTATTAAAGGCTCCAAGGAAGCCTAAGAAGCATTTTGAGTATTTTTACAAAAATAAACTACATTTTGACAACTCAGTCAAGGTTTCCCAATCAAATCAGATGATCAATGATCAATAACTCTGATCTAGAGATCACTAGCGGATGCTGGTTGACAGGTCTCGTGCAGTTGTGGCTCGCCCACACAAGAAGTAAGAAGAAAATTGGAGTACTGACCTCTTCCTCACCTACCTCGGCCTTCTTGGCCTTCGGGTCGGCGACTTGTAGTGTCTCATCTGGGGGCAGCCGCCACTCGTTCCGATCGGCGCCATGCGCAGATGCGTGCATTCCGCTATCTGCCCCTGCGAGCTCGCGATGGTGCTGACGCTGCTGCTGCTGCTCGCGTCCTTCCTGCTGCTGTGCCTTCCAGTTTTCCCGGCCACCGTTTTCCTCCTATCTTGGATGATTTTTTGAGCGACCGCTGCGAAGACACCTCGACGTTTCGAGGGAAGTGGAATGGATTGTGGAAGATGTCGTGTGGGAGAGGTTAAGCCGTGAGGAAGTCCTGTTGAGTTTTAGCCTGAAACAAGAAGATGGACGTTAGGAGAAGATCATACTAATAACGTATACGATATTGAGGAATAATATTGACATGGTCTTCACAAATTTGTTCGATTTTTTTTTCAGAAATCAATATCTACAAAACTGCCCTATCCTGCTCAAACCGCAGAACCTAGGAACGCCCAATTTGGAAGATGCATTGTTGTAATTTAGACATAAAGCAAGGAATTTTCGAAATTTCGTCCCTAAAAGGGTAAAAATAGGGGTAGAATTTTTTATGAGAAAAGTTATATCTTAAAACCCGTAGGTAAGATGTTCCTGACGTAAACATTGGTATATAGATTATCTTTTAAAGCCCCCCCCCCCCTTTAAAAGAGAATCTATGTACGGTTTTCTTGTGAAACAAATCGAGTTTCTATTTAGTAAGTAGCTTATTATTTTGTGAAACTCTACCGTGAACATGGAGAAAGAGGGGCCACAATGGTTGACGTTGCGGTGAAGTACGTGAAGTAACACTTCTATGGATAAGTATAAAAAAAAAACAATAAAAAACTCGGAGGCGTAAAAATGTTGACCAATACATTATAAAAAAAATTGCAACTTGCTATGGTTTAGCCATCTCGAAGAAAGAAATGCGTCACCATACGCGCTGTCTAGTCGGACCACAGAGTTGGTTCAAATGGCGTAAGGCCGAAGCCGAGAAAACGCAAGACGTATTTGTTACAAACCGTCACTTGAAAAAATGTAAATGTTGTAAAGTCGACCTACAACGATTTTTCATCAAGACCATTTGCTAGATTGGTGTTTAAAACCCATCAATTTAAATCAATATTGAGGATTATTTAGCAGCAGGCATTTAATGAAGGCTTTTTTCCGTCTTTAAAATGATAACAACGATGGAAATGGCGAAATTGTCGAGATGCACAGACGAGGCATCAAAAGAGCCTAGGGCATGGCGTATATTAAAACGTTTTTTTCCCTTTTTCACGAAGTAGAGGAAAGAATACATGCACGTATGAGCCTGGTATTGCAGATTAGCAGAAAATTTGCAACTGTATGTTCAACAAACATTGCTTTATCGCTTGATGAACCAGAAACTCAATACAAAAGTTACTACAGCCAGTTGGTTAGAACCAGTTGTAATTTGATCGATATTTTTTTTTTTATTAATATTGTATGCAAACCTATTAAAATGAATACACATAAAAATACATACAAATATTGTGTTTACTTAAAAAAAATATTTATAAATAATTTTGACAGGCGCTAGTAACCCCTAAATATTATTTTAGATTATGAAATAAATGCTGTAATTGTTATTCAGGTCATAGAACATCTCAGAAAGGTCAATAACACGTTTGGGCCAAAAGAAGCCCAGCCTTATCTACAGTTTGTTGAACACACAACGGTCAACTTATTAATAAAAGTCCTCTTTAAATGCAACGCAACCTGCAATAACAAAATGAATGGCAAACAATAGGGATTTTTTATCGCTATTCATAGTTGTTCAGAATTGTCAAACCCCTTTAAATATTTTTTGATGAGATTAACACAATGAGATTTACAAGAAAAAAAGTAACCCATAAATACTACTCTAGCGCGGTTTAGATCGTACTGTGGCAATTTCTTACAATAAAACGTAAACCGTACTATTATTTATTTGTTCTGTAGCATTTCTGTCTTGTAAAAATTCAAAACAATTTTTGTTATGAAACTTGTCTCTATGGTTTTATTAAGTAACCGATTTTTAAATCCCCAATTTCCAAAATAGAAATTAAAACCGGTTTTCTGATTCTTGCAGCCAAAATCAATAAAATGAATCTACTACCACTCAAAAATACCCATTAAAAAAATTCCGTAATATAATAAAATAAACGTAAATTGTCTTATGACAAAACTAAATATAATATAATAAATAGAAGAATATCTTCAACTGGCTACTCATCTTGCCTTTATTGTTCTCAGACCAATTCCACCTTTATTTGGTCTTTTATTGCTCGTCTCAAATACTGAAATGTTCGCAGTTAGTGTCTTCTACCTATTATTTCTCCATATGAATTAATCTTTCCCTTTTGATTTTCCCATGAGCATTTCTCTGATAATTATAGCACTTATCTATCATGCTATCGTGCTGTTTTATTTACCTATGTACTGTACATATCAATAGAGAAAAAGGATGTTATAAGATACACCGAAAAACGGCAATAAAGTGGTGTCATATGAACGACACCGTCATTACTAATTGAACATAGACTACTATACCACGAGATCATCATCTACCGTTTGAAATATAAACAAAACCGTGTTTTAAATTCTTAAGGCACTAAAAATCAGTAATTCGGTATAAAGCTATTTACTCAGAATTACATTTACATTCTTCCTTTGTTAGCTAATTTTTATGATTTTTTAGTATTTTACAAAAGTTTTACATTTATTTATTTTTTATTATTGTAATGGTAAACGTTTTTGAATTGCTTTCCATGAATTGTATTTTCCTTTGTTTTGTTTATGTTTCAGGTCACGAATTGATTCACATGAAAAGTATTGCCAGACAAGAAATCAATATTCTACTTTCTACAAAATGGTTAGACAAAATGAATCAGTAAATAGGTATGTATGTACTTAATTTTCTTTTCATATAGCTCCAACTTTAGCAACGACATAAAAGTAACTGGGATGCCTGGTATTTTTTTCTGTAAAAGGTATCTAATATAATGTATCAGTATGCATAGATACAAAGTAAATTTGTCTATATTCTTCATTATCAATGTTATTGATGTCAATAGGGCATTTATCTAATCCTTGCAAAGTGCAAAGATTACCAAATATAGGTATGAAGAACAAAAGCTTTGAGTTTTTCACAAATTGTAAAAGCAGCTTTATGAAATAACCCCGCCCCAGTTTTACAATATACAAAAATATCGCATATATTCCTATTATTTACCGCTTAAAATACATGCCAAACAAGAAACAACATCGGATTTACAGCGCCGGTAAAATAAATAAAACATAATGTACGCAGGATACAAAACCAATAGATACTACAAATTGTCACAACTTAAAAACTTCCATTACTCACGTAAAACTGATATCCCAAACAACTCAACAGGCAGTCGACTCCTTAACAAATCACAAAAAAGCCGACAAAAATACAACCGCTTAATTCTGTATGCGCAATATTTGCATCTTCCGAGTCTGCACTTTGCAGTAGTAGCAAACAGCAGCAGCGTCAATCAGACAACGGCAGCAACGTTTCAGTTCGCAACGGAATCTTATTAACTGAATTACGTATGCTGGCGGAGCTTTATTAGAATCCGGTGAAGCCGGTGAAACATAAAATGCGCTTTAAAGTTTTAAATCCGAGGGCGGGCGGCGCAAAATGCGAAAACCGTGGCGCGTAGTTAGTTTAGAAATTTCGGCGAAATCTCTCGCGGGCTGTCAAAATACTGGCCGTATGAAATAAGCTTGTTTAATTAGTGCTTGTGATCTTTGAAGTTGTTATATATGGGAGGTTTACGCTTTAATTTATTCCTAGTTTATGCACATTTTACTATGCACTGGTAAAACAAGAAATTACAGAGGAATTAAATCTACATACGAAAAATCCCTAAAAAATAGATTTATACACTAATAATGGTCAATAACGTTCCAAATTCTGAACAATTAATCCTAAGGATTTAAAAATTAATGGAGTCTAAACTATTGGCAACTATGCGGAACGTGGATTTTGTGGATGGTAAGTTTATAGGCACGTTTTGGTATTTTTCTCTGCGATATTATATCTGTAAATAATGACATTTATGAAAACAGTAGTTGAAATTACTCTTTAGTAGTTATTAGGTTCAGACGGTTAAGTATTGTCCAGGTAAATTGAGTTTAAGTAAGTCAGAGCTAACTACACACGTATCTATACAGCTACGTTGAAAAGCTCAACTTTATATTATAAACAGGGCATTATTGAAGATACTTAGCAGGCGTTGTATATTTTTACACATATTAAAGTGTTGACAATTAGGCTAGGAAAACTTCAGGAGGACCCGTTGTATTAATAGAAATGGGTTTGGAGTCCAAGGATGCTATAGAATACTGCAAAAGAAAACGCCCCTGGGCCAACAAAAATTCATATGCAATAAATTGTTTAAAGCAATCGTACACACATTTTATATCAAATTGAATTTCTGGCCATTAATTTTGCTCGTTGTATGACGTCATCAACATATTCTTTGTATGACACCCCCTATCTTTCTTATTGATTTTGAAAGATAATTGCATTTAATTGTTTTATTGGTATTTTTAATGGCATACATAAAAAAATATTTGGACCATCGTGCTCTTGATACATTATTTTGCGCTATTTATTTATGTAATTTCTTAAAAAAAATACAGTCATTTGAAATTAACGCAATCGTATTTTAATTTCCATAATAGTATTTTAAACGGCACTAACTTATTAAGGAATTAAAAAAAAACAACAGTGAGACATATAAAACTTCTTGCTCAGAATAACATTTACCTAACAAAAAACAGTAAAGTTCGATGTTTTTTTATTTGTTTTTTTCTTCATCCTATATTCCATTTATTTATGTTTCCCTTTTTCTATTTTCCTTTATTTTGTTAATATTTTACTTGGCTGCAATATTATAATGAATTGAAAAACTAATAGGTCTATAGGAAATTGTTTACTTGGAATGACATTTACTTTTAAAAAAATGCGGGGAACGATACTGAGACAGCACTTATATACGATGCCTATGATTTGTCCCTGGTATCCAAACCAAGAAAACTAAATGAGCGTTTTGTGGATCAATTTTCAAGTGTTCAGATAAACAAATATCAAAATTCTAAGCGTTATTTTCAAATTTCTAGTTACACATTAACCTCATTTTTTACTTTAAACCATTACAGAAACAAGAGATGGGTTTACTAGACACACAATATTCTGCAATATTTTGCTGTATACATGTCAGTTACAAAACAAAATGTCTCACGTTGGCACTGCTGGCAGACTTTACACATACCTCCACTTCGCATTTGTCTATGTTAAGAAAACGTTAAGAAATATAATAGTACGGCATTTCCAACTATATTATTATTTAGAACTTTTTCTAATTAAGAAAAAGAAGTTTAGAAAAAGACGAAAGTAGAGTAGTGTAAAATAGCGAAACTGTGATACTACTATAGGCCTACTTATACAGATGTCTCACGGAACTGGTACATTAGAAGTTTCTCATGTTCTACTATTTCTGGAAACTTGAAAATTTGGAATTAGAATTTACTCGATCTGAGCTCTTCAAAAATATTCTCTAAAATATTCTAAAGTTAACTATTACGTCCGGTCACCGGAAATCGGTATACACTTTGCTGTTTTAAATGGAATGATATAATTTTAATTTTATTTTTGCTTGCTACGTATCAAAATACATAAATACACTTTTAATAAGGTTTCCCTATAGCTAAATATCACCATTGCTGAGTTTTTTTGATTTTACTAATTTTATGGTGATTTTTGAGGTTACGTTTAACATTGAATATCTCGGATATTATTGAAACTCGAAGTTTCAAATGGACGGTGCACAGGCTCATTCTTCGCATGTGGTATCCATTCAACTTAATCAGATGTTTGACGATAGGTGGTTCGGAAATAGGGGACCCTGGCGGTGGCCACCAAGCTTACCAGATTTAACACCATTAGACTTCTATTCCCGGGGTCATGTGAAAAGTCAGGGCTATTCCACACCAGTTAATACTCGAGAAGAACTGACTAACAGAGTAGTAGTAGCCATTAATGGACTTCAGCATTTCGAACAACATAATTAGTTTTAATTTAAGTTAGATATCCCAAATTTATTATTTTAGTTTTAACAAACCTTTTCAATATTTTTCTGTTTTCCTGGTGTTCCAAAGTTGTTACTTTCCTATAAAAGAAGAATAAATCGTTTTGTATTTAGTTTGCATACTTTTATACTGACAATATCTCAAAAACTATTGAAGATAGATATAGGGAACCCTAATATTGATTGATAGGAAATAAGTATTGGTATACAGGGCGTTCCATTTTAAAAAAATTAGTTTTTTACGTTTGAGAATTCAATTATTGTGTTATTTTGAACACCCTGTATAAGATATCATGATGAACTAAACATCGCCTTAGTTGGTTATATTCTTAGTTTTGGACCACCAATCATGAAACTTATAGTTTCAATAATAACCGAGATATTCTATTTTAAACATAACCGCGAAAATCACCAAAAATTAAAAAATTCAAAAAAACTCAAAAATGGTGATATTTAGGTATAGGGAAACATTAGCAAAAATGATGTATTTTGATACGTTGAAACCAAAAATAAAATAAAAATTCTATTATTCCATTTACAATAACAAAGTTGATACCGACTTCCGGTGACCGGACGTGACAGTTAACTTGAGCATATTTTAGCTGAAGAGCTCAGATCAAGTAAATTCAAGTTCCAAAATTTCAAGTTTCCGGAAGTACTAGAACATGAGAAACTTCTAATGTACCAGTTCCGGGAGACACCCAGTATATACTATAGGTATGTAAAGTCGATCAATCAACAATAAAGTATCCATTCTTCACTTTCGGTGGAGACATCACAAGTATCAAATAAATTTTGATTTGTTTTTTCCTGAATATTGAAAGTCCGATCAAAATTTTTTGGGTAATTTCTGACTACAAAGAAATGCGGGATGGATATTTTCTTTTTTCTTCCACCAGTCCTTCCAGCCTGATAATGCTAACCTCTAAAGGTGCATTTAAATTAGAGCGAACAGAAGCGAACGAACGATGCGATGGGACGAATTCGCAGGTATTCACCGGCAGGCGTTGGAACATCCACGAACAAACTCGTTCGCATGTAAATTATGCTAGCGTAAGCGAACGAATTCGTTCGTTCGCTTCTGTTTGCTCTAATTTAACTGCACCTTAAGAGATGGCAAGAACGGATGGTTTTTCTTACAGTTCAAAGGCAAACATCCCAGTAATTACAAAATAATAACGATCATAGTTTAATCCTCACCGACTTATTTTTACCTTCGCTAAAACCAGTTAAGTGTACAGTGATTTCTAAAATAAGCCACTTAAAAATATAAAGACTAGATCAAACTGGAACCCGTCATAAATCAGACTTCAATCGTTCCCGTAAATATTACCCTTTTTATTCTTATCTTTACGTCTTGTCGGCGTGTATCTTTTACTACTTGAAATATCACCAGATACTAAACCTCGGTACTGCCCGGTATATACATTTATAATGATTTTCTTTTAGGGCCTCTTAAATGTTTTAATACGGTGGATTATGGCCAGGGTCATAAAATTCCGTTAACGGATCGCATGCTCCGCCATAGAATAGATATCAATGAGGGCATGTGTATGTGGGTATACTTAAAAATATTACCTCATACCGTAAAATTTATTATCAGGTCTTTCGCAATCGTTGGCCGGGATTCATTCATGTCCTCGAGCAATTTATTACCGAATCACGGGATGTTTAAATTAAAACTCTGGATTATTACATTTTTTAGGACAAACCCGGTTGGGTATCTGTGTAATGGATGAGCGGACAATAAAGGCAAAATGTTATCACTATGCTTATGTGTCCATGTTATTGTCATGTTGACTAGTAATATCATGGTCATACGCATATTAATTAAGTTAATTAGTTCAATAAATTATTCAATTTTTGCTAATGACCTGATGATGGTGGTATCCCGAACGAAAATTATAATAGTTTTATAGCACGTTAAATTGGCACACTAGCATGGGCGTCCGCAGAGATGTTTCTAGGGGCGGGGGGGGGGGCTGCAAAACGAAAGCCGGCCATGGGTTGGGTTAACTGTCTGTTTTACCGGTCCGTTTTTGGTATAAAAAGTCAATCGTTTATAACTTTTGCAAAAATTGTTGCATAAATTTCTATCATAGGTACTCCAAATTGTAGGTAATTAAAAGACGTAGAGCGGAGTTTTGCCCGATCGAAAACTAGCCCTAAATGGCGATAATGTCCGTTCGAATAGCAAACGTATTTCGAACATTTGCTCCAGAAAATTTTTTATAACTTTTGCAAAAAATATTGCATAAATTTCTATCATACACGAAATTGTAGGTAATTAAAAGACCTAGTAGCCCAGCGACGATCGGAGTTTTGTCCTATGGACAACTAGCCCTAAATGGTGATAATGTCCGTTCGAATAGCAAACGTATTTCATTCATTCGCTCCAGAAAAATGTTTATAACTTTTGCAACAATTGTTGTGTAAATTTCTACCATACCCCAAATTGTAGGTAACTAAAAGACCTAGTGGCCCTTCGACGCTCGAAGTTTTGCTAGATGTACTACAATCTTTAAATTGCGATAATGTCCGTTCGAATATCAAACGTATTTCAAACAGTTGCTAAAGCAAAATGTTTATAACTTTTGCAAAAATTGTTGCATAAATTTCTATCATACCTCAAATTGTAGGTAATTAGAAGATCTAGTAGCTCTTCGATGCGCGAAGTTTTGCCGCAACTCTTAAATGGCGACAATGTCCGTTCGAATAGCAAACGTATTTCAATCAGTTGCTTCAGAAAATAGTTTATTGCAAAAATTGTTGCATAAATTTCAACCATACCTCAAATTGTAGGTAATTGAAAGTTCTTGTAGCCCTTCGACGTTTGGAGTTCTGTTCCATGGACAACAACCCTTAAATGGCGATAATATCAATTGAAATGGCAAACGTATTTCAAACAGTTGCAACAGAAAAATGTTTATAACTTTTGCAAAAAGTGTTGCATTAATG